>OX336368.1:11952548-13410048 GCA_946902895.1 Fragum fragum
GGTGAGTGCAGTGCACAAGAACCATAACTCTACCTGGTCTATTTTTTGAGTTATTGCCCTTTGTTGTTTTTCATACTTGAATCTTGTCCGGAGTATATCTCTAAAAGTATAATAGCTAGAATCATGAAATTTCATGGATGGATAGAGCTCACCAAGGGGGAGTGCAGTGTACAAGAACCACAACTCTACCTGGCATATTTTTTGAGTTATTGCCCTTTGTTGTTTTTCATACTTGAATCTTGTCCAAAGTATATCTCTAAAAGTATTATAGCTAGGATAATGAAACACCATGGGTGTATAGATCTCACGAAGGGGGGGTGCAGTGCACAAGAACCATAACTCTACCTGGCCTATTTTTTGAGTTATTGCCCTTTGTTGTTTTTCATTCTTGAATCTTGTCCGGAATATATCTCTAAAAGTATAATAGCTAGAATCATGAAATTTCATGGATGGATAGAGCTCACCGAGTGGGAGTGCAGTGTACAAGAACCATAACTCTACCTGGCCTATTTTTTTAGTTATTGCCCTTTGTTGTTTTTCATACTTGAATCTTGTCCGGAGTATATCTCTAAAAGTATAATAGCTAGAATCATGAAATTTCATGGATGGATAGAGCTCACCAAGTGGGAGTGCAGTTTTCAAGAACCATAACTCTACCTAGCATATTTTTTGAGTTATTGCCCTTTGTTGTTTTTCATGCTTGAATCTTGTCCGGAGTATATCTCTAAAAGTATAATAGCTAGAATCATGAAATTTTATGGATGGATAGAACTCACCAAGTGGAAGTGCAGTGTACAAAAACCATAACTCTACCTGGCCTATTTTTTGAGTTATTGCCCTTTGTTGTTTTTCAGACTTGAATCTTGTCCAGAGTATATCTCTAAAAGTATAATAGTTAGAATCATGAAATTTCATGGATGGATATAGCTCACCAAGTAGGAATGCAGGGCACAAGAACCATAACTCTACCTGGCCTATTTTTTTAGTTATTGCCCTTTGTTGTTTTTCATACTTGAATCTTGTCCGGAATATATCTCTAAAAGTATAATAGCTAGAATCATGAAATTTCATGGATGGATAGAGCTCACCAAGTGGGAGTGCAGTGTGAAGAACCTTAACTCTACCTAGCCTATTTTTTGAGTTATTGCCTTTTGTTGTTTTTCATACTTTGTTTGACAAAAAATATTTATTCAAAATAACCTGTTCTATTCAAATCCCCAGTTAATATTAAACAGTGTGACGGGCGTATCTTGTGACAGTTTGGCACCTTGTTCTAATTTGTGGTCAGGGACACAAAACTGTGGCATAAAAGGCAAATTCTTGGTTGGCAACTTAAACAGTGCAGCTACATCTTGAATAAGCTGTAGTTGTGTCAATTAAGTGGCCAACCAATAAAAAGGCTTGACATAAATGTCAGAGTTCAAAGTTTGTCTCTCTGGTCTAAATGAAGGATGTGATTGGACAAATAACCTTTGGATTGGCAGCAGTAAGCAAGTAATTATATAACTGACTTAAGCATTTAAGACACAATGAGTGCAATGCTATCTTGTATGTATTTGTGCATCCATCATTTCTAATTGTCAAATCTTTAGACTGGGTCCTATTATATTGAATAATAAATAACTTTAACATGCCAAAAATGCAGATGACAATCAAAAGTGTGGGTAGAATTATAGAACATATTTATTTCACAGAAAGATGACATTTTTTTTTGTAAGCTGAGGTGCGTTCTTTCATCTGTATGAAAATAAATGAGACTTGTGTGATATCAAGAATGATTTTCCAGTTATTTGAATGAAAACATTTAAGATTGTCAAGGCTACTATTTTCTTTGCCAAATAGGAGTTCACTTAATTTCCACAATAAGAATTCTTCAAATTTGTGTTAATCAGCTAAGAAATCTTAATGCTTTATCTGAAATATTGAATAAGAAGTTTAAGATTCTTGTTGAAAAGAACATACCTCTTGTTATACCCCCCACAACGAAGTTATGGGGGGGTATACTGGAATCAGGTTGTCCGTCCGTCCGTCCGTCTGTGGACATAATTTTGTGTCCTCTTCTCCTCCCACATTTTTTGACCAATTTTGCTGAAATTTTATCAGGTTGTTTCCTATCATATGAAGTTGTGCACCTGCAATTTTCATCTTGATCCAGTCGTTAGTTTCAGAGTTATGCTATTTTGAACTTTTTAATGGGGGGGTGGGGGAGTAGTCAAAATTTAAAATTGCAAAACTCAGTAACCATAAGGGGAGTTACCAAATTTGGTAAGTAACATCATCTTGTATATATATACATGTTTGACATCAAAACGCTGTAAGTCATTTACAATTAACAATTAACTGAACAATTCCGTCCTGTCTAATACTTGGTACATAGCTTTCAAGGGTCAGAAGTGTTGGAGAGTGAGACTTGCAAAAGAAAGACGCGATCGGGGGGGACGGGGATGGAGGGGGGGGAGAAGCTGAAAACATAATTACATACACAATTGCTACTTTTCCACTCCTACTTAAAAAGGGGTCATAAAATGCCCCTTCAAATTCCACTCCTTCATAGAAAAGCCTTTTTAGCGGTGTGGGGGGTATTCTCGTCAGCCCTTGAGGGCGACAGCTCTAGTTTTCTTTTAGTTTTTGCATAGTATACTGATACTGTTTCTAATGTTATAGGACACAATTAACGGAGAGACGGTAGAGTTATTGGCTCCGTACCTAGAAATGGAGGACTACAACATCGACAGTGCTAAGAAAGTGTGTGGTGATGTTGCCGGGTTAGCATCATGGACACAGGCTATGAGCTTCTTCTATGGAATCAACAAAGAAGTCTTGCCGTTAAAGGTAGGATGACTCTATTTGGAACGATTCTCAGGTGTACCAAAATGTAAGAAAAAAATTTCTTGATCCATTCCTGCTCTGTGACGCTTTTAGACGCCCCCAAGGTAAAAAGCTTTGGAAAACATTGTGAAAAATTAAGTTATTGCTTGTTACAAGCAATTTCTTCATTTTACACAATGTTTTCTGTCCAAAAAATTGAAAAAATCTGAAATTTCATAAACTTTAAATGGCTGTCTGCAACTCCTTTCAATGTGGATCAGTCTAGAATTTTGTCATTATGGGTTAAAAAAAAGACTCATAAAGGGCTTTCATGAATTAACCTCAACTTTAGTTTTAATTGTCAAATAGATTCTTTGTTTTAATCGGATTTTTCCATTTTCTTTCTTTAAGGCCAAGCCCAGTAAGCTCAGTCAATAAAGTGCCGTGGTCTCAATCCTTGGGCCTTACATTCAAACCTCTGCTACACCAACTTTTTCAGGTGGGATAGCAGGATGTAGTGGTAGTACTGGTGTGAGAAATACCAGGAATCCATGGTTAGGTGCTCCAGCCTCTGTGATATGACTGAAATACTGTCCTGTACAATCCCTGGTTTTTACGTCCCTGTGATTTAATACTTGAGAAAACATTGAAGAAAAAGAAGAAATGGCTTGTGACAAGCAATTTCTTCTTTTTCCACAATAATATCTACCCTTCTGAATTGTTATTTTACAGATTAAATCCACTTTAAATTTTCGTCTGCAAAACCTTTGAAGTTGGACAGGTCTAAAATTTTGAAAAACAGGAAAGGGTTAAAGTGGTGATAAACCCCATATAATCAATCAATCAATTTACATCACAGTGATTTAATACTTAAGAGAATATTGTGGTAAAAGTAGAAATTGCTTGTAACAAGTAAATTTTTCCCCACAATATTTTCTACTAAGATAGTTTCATTTCAAACTACATCCAATTCACATTGTTGCCTGCAACCTCTTTCAATTTGGAATAGACTAAATTTAAAAAAAAAAACAATAGGAAACTTGAGTTGAACAATATTCTGTGGTTACACTGATGGGAAAAGCCATAGTAACTCAGGGTTAGGTGCAAGAAAAATAATATCTTTTAGAGTCAGAACAACTTTACACACTGCATTTTTGTATTATTTTTCCTTATTTATCTTACCTGGTTTTTAGCAAAAAAATATACGTGTAGTTAGACCCTTACTTTGAGTTCCAACTGTCATGGAGGCATACATTTTTTTGAAGTGTTTCTGTTTTTGACTGATATTAAGAATAGAATTTCAAATAAAATTGTCTGTTCTACATTGTAGGCCAACTTGGCTGTACAAGAAGCCAGGCTCGCAGTGGCTATGAGTGATCTGAATGATGCCCAGGCCCAGCTTGATGAGAAGAATCGTGAGTTGGCAGAAGTGATGGCCATGTACGATGCTGCTATGGGAGAGAAACAGGTACAGTAAAATATTCAGACATTTCTTTATACAGTGGACTCTTGTTAATTGAAAGGAGTTGCAGACAACATTCCAAAGTTTATGAGATTTTATATTTTTTTCAACTTTCTGTGTGGAAAACACTGTGTAAAATGAAAAATTGCTTGTCACAAGCAGAGCCGCCGTCATAGCGCAGTTGGTAGCGCGTCGGACTGTCAATCTAGAGGTCCCGGGTTCGATTCCCGACGGTGGCACTCATCCTTTCCGACTATTTGTCTCTCACTAATGGGTCGATAATCGTAGACCTATGTGGGATAGCAGCTGGAGGCTAGGAAAGGATGTAATGGTAGTACTGGTGTGAGAAATACCAGGAATCCATTGTTAGGTGCTCCAGCCGCCGCGATATGACTGAAAGATTGTTAAAAGCGGCGTAAAACCCCATTCAAACAAACAAACAAACAAATTGTCACAAGCAATTTCTTCATTTTACAAAATGTTTTCCAAGTTATTTTTCTTTAGGGGTGTCTTAAAGCTCCATTGTGTGGTAATTTGTTAATTGCAACACCAATTATCGACATTTTTGTTGCAATTAACCAAAACTTGCTAATAAAAGGAGCTATTAATTTTGTTCTTAATGTTCATGCATAAAGCCAGTAGAAGTTAAAACTGTGAATTGCTATTATTGGGGTTGCAATTAAAAAGATTCAAATGAAGTTGCAATTAAGGGATTCAAATGAACAAGATAAAAAAGAAATAGTTGATATAATTATGTACTTTATCTGTATTGATTTTGGCCCGCAGAATGAAATTCACTTTAAGAATAAAAGTCTTGAATTTTCAAGTGAACTTTTGGCTCAAAGTAACTCAATAAAGCTCATTTCATTTAGATGTATTTTGTTAGTCTACCTTGAACATGATTAGTAAAAATCAAATAAATTTTCAATAAGTTATTAAATAACTGAAATCAATCCTGGCCAAAATGGGATATTTCTTCAACATTTTCTCAAGTATAAAATCACAGGGACGTAAAACCCCAGGTTTTAACAGAAAAGATAAATACACTAAAAAATGACAAAATTGTAGACTGGTCCAAATTCAAAGAAAGGTTCAGAGTACAATTTTTTGATGATGAAATTTTAAGAATCTTTGTAATTTTTGGTTGAAAACTCAATAAATATTGAAGAATTTTCTTTTTATAGGCAATTTCTTCATGATATCCACAGGTTGTTTTTAAAGGGGCGTAAAATAGAAATAAGGGATGGAGTTGTAATTAGTTAAGTCTAGTACAAAATGACAGAATGAAGTCATTTCAGTTTGATTATGTGTGAAACTTAATCTTTTTACAGAGACTACTTGATGATGCCGAGGCTTGTCGTAGAAAGATGACCAACGCCACAGCTCTAATTGAAGGTCTGGGTGGTGAGAGAATCAGATGGACAGCGGCAAGTCAAGGGTTTGAAGCCCAGATCCAGCGTCTGGTTGGAGACGTCCTCCTGTGTACAGGTTTCTTGTCGTACTGTGGTCCTTTCAACCAGGAGTTCCGTACTCTCTTGAGTAAAGGATGGAAAAAAGAAATGGTTTCTGCAAAGATTCCCTTCACTGAGGTTTGTCTTTGTTGATGAAAATAATCATATTTATTTCTTAATCCATTCCCTCACAAAGACACTTTTTGACACACCCCAAAAAAAAGTGGGAAAACATTGTGAAAAAATGAAGAGATTACTCATTGCAAGCAATTTCTTCATTTTACACAATGTTTTCTACTCAGAAAGTTGAAAAAAATATAAAACTTCATAAACTAATTGTCGTCTGCAACTTCTTTCAATTTTGGCTAGTCTAAAATTTTACAGTAAAAAAGCATTGGAAAGCTTCATTTTGTGGGAATGGGCTGAGTAGATATTTTTGAGTATTTAAGTATTGACAAAGTAAAATACATGTACATTGTATGCGAAGTAAAAATTGTTTATGTTTAATTTAATGAATTTATTGTTTACACTTTAAAGCCCCGGTAACACTTAATTAACTGACTGTAGTCTCAAGATGATGATTTCAGTTTCATGCCTCTTTCAAAATCCAAACACTCAATGAATATTTATTATTATTCAACGATTAAACCGTAACTACTTTTAATTAGGAGCCACGGTCAAAGTGCAGTCAGTAGCGCGTCAAACTCCTAATCTTCAATAATGAGAGTCATGGGTTCGGTCCCCGGAGGCGGCACATAATTATCCTTTCCGACATTTGTCTCTCACCAATGGTGTGAGAAATACCTGGAATCCATTGTTAAGTGCTTCAGCCGCCGCGATATGACTGAAATACTGTTAATGGTGGCGTTAAACCCCATTCAGTCAATCAATCTTTTAATAAGGACTAGTCCAAAATGTTGACTCTTTGGACCAGTCTTAAATATTGATGTCTGGTAATTGGTTAACTTGTGTTTGTAGGATTTGAATCTTGTAAGCATGTTGGTAGACAATGCCACCATTAGCGAATGGAACCTGGAAGGATTGCCAAATGATGACTTGTCTATACAGAACGGTCTAATTGTGAACAAGGCAGCTCGATACCCCTTATTGATTGATCCCCAAGGTCAAGGCAAAATCTGGATCAAAAATAGGGAAGGAAAGAATGACATGCAGGTGGGTAATTTTTTATCCTGAGGATTATATGCTGTCGTTTATACTACGTTGAAGTTGCCAAACCAACAAGAATCAGAAACATCAATGTCAAAAACAGTGGAAGATGAAGAAATTGCATATAACAAGCAATCATTTTCCTGAAAGCTTTTCTTGAGGATTGCAAAAATGTTTGGTTAAGTGTAAATGGTTTAACCCATTCCCACTCAGTGACGCTTTTAGACGCCCCCAAGAAAAAAAGCTGTGGAAAACATTGTGGATAATGAAGAAATTAGCTGGTACAAGCAATTTCTTCATTATCCACAATGTTTTCTTCCCAGAAAGTTGGAAAAATCCAAGATCTGATAATCTTTAAATTGTCCTCTGCAGCTTCTTTCGATTTGGGCCAGTCTAAAATTTTGACGTCTGGTAATGGGTTAATGTACATCAATATCTGTCAACCAATTTCCAAAGGACAACATTTTAGGTAGGTCTAAATTGAAAAAAGTTTCAGGTGCCATTTCTGCTGTATAAAAATTGAAAGAACAAAATTTAAAATAAAAATTGTGAGAAAAGAAATTACTTGTAAGAAGCAGTTCCTCTTTTTCTCATAATATTCTAAATATTATTTCTCTAGGGTTACAAAAATTTCAACTTTTTTGTATGGTTGCGTACAAAGTGGATCTATGAAATTTTAGTCAAAACTAATTGATTTATTTTGCTTGATTGCATTAAATTATAAGAAATGAAGAGAGTTTTTTTGTCTTCATTGAGATATGAACCCCAAAACTTAACAAAACTAATGTATGAATCTGGCGCACATATTCATACAGTATGATTATGTTTCTAGGGTCATATTACCTCTGTTAACCCATTCCCACATGATACAGTTTTAGACCAGTCCAAATTCAAAGAAGTTGCAGAAGACAATTTCTTGTTGATGAAATCTTTAAAATCTTTGCCTTTTGGGGGTAGAAAACAATGTGGAAAATGAAGAAATTACTTGTAACAAGCAATTTCTTCATTTTTCACAATGCTTATCAAAGATTTCATAGTAAGGGGCGTCTAAAAGGTTTGTTGTGTGGGAATGGGTTGAAATAACAAATATTAGTCATTTCATTTTTTAAAAACAACTACCAAATTTCAGAGGATTATCACATTTTGAATAATGAAATTATTAGGATTGTGCTTGTAAAATTACTTGCACATCTATATCTTCTTATTATGCGATTTGTTTTTCTGTGTAGGTGACATCCCTAAATCACAAGTACTTTAGATCACATCTAGAGGATGCCCTGTCCCTTGGACGGCCCCTACTGATAGAGGATGTGGGAGAGGAATTAGACCCTGCCCTAGATAACGTACTAGAAAAGAACTTCATCAAGAGCGGATCGACATTTAAGGTATGGATTAATCCTTTCCAATTTTTTTTTTTAATTTTAGACTTTTCCAAACTCAAAAGGGCTAGCAGACAAATATATATAGTAAGTAAAATTCAAAAAGTAACCATCCTATATAATAGAAAATATTGTTGGAAAAGAAGAAATTGCTTGAAATAAGCAATTTCTTTTTTTTCGACAATGTTTTCTCAAGTATATCACAGGGATGGAAAAAATCAGGAATCGTATGAAAAAGGGTTAACTTTCAACTTCATTTGCTTAATACTAGTTTACTCTTCATCTGTTTAATCCATTATCAGAACAAAAAGTTAGACTGGTCCAAATTAAAAGAAGCTGAAGACAACATTTCAAATTGGGCTTATTACTGATAAAGTAGAATCCTATAAATCACAATAGCAATCCGTCAACATTTTAGTGCAAATAAACAGAATTAGAAACAATATTTTGCTCTAGAACTCTTAGGTTTGCACTTAACCCTTTCCTGTTTTAAATTTTTTTTAAACCTGTCGAAATTCAAAGATTGTGCAGATGAAAATCTATAGTAGATTTAATTTGAAAAAAAAACATTCAGTAGGGTAGAAAAAATGTGGGAAAAGAAGAAATTGCTTGTTACAAGCAATTTCTTCTTTTCCCACAATGTTTTCTAAAGTATGAAATCACAAGGACGTAAAAACCAGTGATTTTACAGGAAAGGGTTAAAGCCTGTTGCAATTAACCCATACCCCCACCAACCAGCCTTTCTATGCTTGAAAGAGATTGTTGTTATCGAGGATGCTTTTCAGAGGATTTTATTGTATTGTCAATGTTTGGAAGATATTGTATAATCTTTTTTTTCTCCTTCAGGTGAAAGTAGGAGACAAAGAGGTAGACATTATGAAGGGATTCAAGTTATACATAACAACCAAGTTAGGTAACCCCACCTACACTCCAGAAATCTCGGCCAGGACGTCCATTGTAGACTTTACAGTCACAATGAAAGGTCTTGAGGATCAGTTATTGGGTATTGTCATCTTGACAGAGAAACAGGTAAAATACATTGAAAATGGACCATACTCTGGGTAATCTTATGAACGTTATTGACAAAATGAGAAGTGCAAAACTATTGTAGGTGCCTGTAGAGAAATATCCATGGTTCAGTGCAAAGCAGTTGTAACTGCCTATATGTTTATAGGCAGTTACAGCTATTTTGTGCTGAACCATCGATATGTGCTTGCAATACTGATCCTTGAAAGGACAATTATATGTAGAAATGTTGCTCAGAGTTAAACATACTTTTTTTAATTTCTAAAACCATCATTATTTCATATGTACAATTTCAAACAAAAGCTTCCAATTTTATAATTTATGTTAATGTTTCAATCCACTCTGGATAAATTGAACTTATGCAGGTGTGATTAGGTCTTTTGGTTTTTACCTCTATAAAAACAAAAAATATTCTCTTCATTTCTTATAATTCAATAGCGTTGAGCAATAAAAAGCAAAAGCTTTACAAATTTTTAAAAAATTGTGAATGGAGGTATGAATAATTTTTTCAGCCAATCACAAGGCTCGTTTTTGATAGAGGAAACTAAACATTACCTCATTTGCTAATCAATCTGCTATAGGAACTTGAACAAGAAAGAACCAATCTGCTGGAAGAGGTCACTGCAAACAAACGTAAGATGCAGGAACTTGAAGATAACTTGTTGTTCCGTTTGACGTCCACTGAGGGTTCTCTGGTAGAGGACGAGTCTCTCATTGAAGTACTCCGTACGACTAAACAGACTGCAGAGGAAGTCAGCGAGAAACTGAAGATCGCTGCAGAAACTGAGATAAAGATTAACTCAGCTCGTGAAGAGTTTAGACCAGGTAAAGTAACTTCATCATGGTACAGTTAACAGATAACTTTGCTTATATAATTGAAATTCCCCAAACACAAATCTTGCTATTGTCGCCCAGGCTTGTATCTAGTGGAAATTTTGTGCAATACTTTTTTTTAATAGTTGATTAAAATCTTTTATACATCCAGAGTTTTGAGTGAAAATATAGGATATGAATATAGACTCTTATAATAATACACCACAACCATTCATTCATAAATGCTTTCTACAGTTGCCAACAGAGGCAGTATCCTGTATTTCTTGATTGTCGAGATGAGCATAGTCAACGTCATGTACCAGACGTCTCTTCGTCAGTTCCTCGGACTGTTTGACTTGTCTATGGAGCGCTCCCAGAAGTCTCCAATTACGGGAAAACGTATCCAGAACATCATCGACTATCTGACTTTCGAGGTGTTTGCCTACACTGCTAGAGGCTTGTATGAGAAAGACAAGTTCTTGTTTACAATTTTGATGACTTTGAAGATTGAGATGAACAGTGGACGTCTGTCTCATAGTGAATTCCAGTGTTTCATTAAAGGTGAGTGTCAGTGATCACAGAAAAATATGGTATTTAGCTGTTCCATTACTATGCTACTTTTTGACGCCCTTAAGAAATATAGTTATCAGAAATTTTGTTGCAAGCAACTTATACTTTTCTCACAATTTTTCTGCTGTGCTTGGCACATATTTACTAATTTTAGTGAAATGTTGTCTGCAACTTTTTCAATTTTGGCCTGTCTAAAATTTTGTCGCCAGGTAATATATGCTCAATAAAGTCTTCATCTCAGGAAGCTTCTTTATGTACATAATACAATTAGAGATACAGTCAAATCCTATTAATTTCAACAAGAAGTTGCAATTAACCCTTATCATGCTGAACCCAGAATATTCCGGTTTTGGAAGGAAATGTAGACCAAGATCAGCCTGCACATAAATGCAGTCTGATTTTTGTCTACACCTGCTGCTTGTACTTTTACTGCCAGAGTTGTTTATAAAATTGATTTGTAAAAATAATATTGATTTTTGAACAGCAGGTTCAATCAGTGCATTCAGCCTATTGATTTTAAAGCAAATCAGTAAGGCGATCTATACAGCATGACAAGGGTTAAAAGGATTAATTTGTTTAATAAATCTAATTTTTGAACTCAAGGCCAATAGCAATTAAGTGGTCAGGGTTACAATTAAGATGATTCCCCTGTAGAACTGTATGTATCAAAGACAACATACCATGTTACTCAGAGTACATGTAGTTGAAGTTGACTGGAGCAAGGGTTTCAAAAAGGAAATGAAATACAGTGGAATCATCATAATTGCAACCCTGATAATAGCAATACATTAACATTGCATTAATTGCAACTGCCTAAATGCACAAACATCAGATTTCAACAAGAAATAGCTTTTAATAGCAACTTCTGGATAATTGCAACAAAAGCATTGACAAATTGTTGTTGGAATTAACTGGATTCCACTGTTTTAGAATTATGGTAACAACAACATAAGGGAATTCACTGGTGGATATAGAGGGATTTTTTCTGTAGACTAATTTCATTTCATGGGGAAATGCAATGAAAATTTGGTTAGAATAGGAAATCGATTTAACCCTCAATTGGTAAATCTGAATGACCTTTACATAATCCTGGATCTGCCATTGCAATCAATTTTTGTATACTTATACTCTTAACTCTTTATTTATCCAGGTGGTGCTGCGCTTGATCTGAACGCTGTCGAGCCTAAACCCAAGAAATGGATTCTTGACCTCACATGGCTGAACTTGGTAGAGTTGAGCAAGTTACCACAGTTCTCTCAGATTCTGAGTCAAATAGCTCGTAATGACAAGGCGTGGAAGGCTTGGTTTGATGAAGACGCTCCTGAGGAGGTGCCGATACCCGATGGATATTCCACAACTCTAGACACGTATCGTAAACTATTGCTGATCAGAAGTTGGTGTCCGGACAGATGTATACCTATGGCCAGAAAGTACATAGCTGAATGTATGGGTGTTAGGGTAAGTCAACATAACTAATTCCTACACAATCCTGCTTTATTGACGGCCCTCTAGAAGCTTTGGAAAACATTGTGGGCAATGAAGAAATTGCTTGCCACAAGCAATTTCTTCAATGTCCGAAAAGTTTTGTACCATAATAAGCAAAAAAAATTAATTACACCAACTTGAAATTGTCATTTGCAACTTCTTTTATTGTGGACTTGTTTCAAATTTTGTTGAGTGGTAATGGATTAGATCCTTATATATTCCTGGACAATTGATAACATAGATGATTCAGGGAGAATAAGAAATATTAATCTATGTACTGCTGTTGTGTTAAAATATTTTCAAAGTAAGGTAAATTTTTTGATTGATTGCAATTTCTTGTTTTATGCAATAAATATAAATATCAACCCTTGTCAAACTAGACCCGAAATATTTCTGTTTCGGCAGAAGGTATAGACAAAGATAAGCCTGCACGTAAGTGCAGTCTGATCTTAGTCTTCACCTGAGTGGAACTGTCTGTTCTTTTTTAACCAGAGTTGTTAATGAAATTAATTTTCAAAAGAAGTATGTTCGATTGAACAACACATACTACTAGTGCTCTCAGTCTTTTGATTCTGATGCAATTCTGAAAAAGATCTTATTCAGCATGGCAAGGATTAAGAAAGACATTGTGGAAGATAGAGAAATTGCTTGTTTTTTACAACTGGAGTTTGTTTGTGATTTTAGTTTGCTGAGGCTGTCATTCTGAACATGGAGGCCATGCACCAAGAATCTACCAAGAGGACCCCTCTCATCTGTTTTCTGTCTATGGGTTCTGATCCTACAGAAAACATAATGTTATTGGCAAAGAAACTCAACTATCGTAAGTACCTTCCAGTAGTTAACTTTTATTCCCTTGCTTGCTCAAAAGGCATACTACAGAATATTTTTATTTATTTTTCAGTTTGAAATTGATTTATCTAATTTGTGAATAACAAAAACTATGTTTTCGCTTCTATCTTTTATATTGTGATCAGCAACAGCTATATTTAATTAAAAGGGGGGAGAGGGCTTTTTTCGTGTTCACAAATAAAACATTGTAAAGCAGAATAGAGAGAAAATATGTACTTTTGGCTGCTAAATCTCTTGTGTGTAATTCCTCATGTGAATTACATGTCAATCAGATGGCATCAGTGATCTGAATCAGCCAAAAGCAGAACTTGCACATTAATTTTACTGGTTTCAAAATAACAAGTACAAGTTCCGTGTAAAAAGGTGTAAAAAGATATTCTCTTGATTTATTTCCTCCATCTTTACAGACTGCAGTGCTATATCCATGGGTCAAGGTCAGGAGGTCCATGCCAGACGTCTGTTGTCAGTGTCAATGGCTGAGGGTAAATGGGTACTTCTACAGAATTGTCACTTGGGTCTAGACTTTATGGATGAACTTCTGGAAACTGTGAGATTTATATTCATTTCTCTTTAATAAAACACTTCAATTCAACTCCAAATGATACTGCTTTCCTTTAATTTGTCTTGATTGAAACTTAGTAAGAAAATTTGATAACATGCATCTTATAAGCATGAAATTAAGGATACACTGAACTTGGAAAATTCAGCTATGTCAACTATTGATGTTTAAAAAGGAGGAATTGCTTGTAACCAGCAAACCATTTTTTCATTGTGTTTTCTTATCAGATCGTTATTTTTCAATTTAAATGCATTCTGAAATTGTGTCAGTAATGTGTTACAATTTGGATCAGTCTGAATTTTTTTTTTTAAATAACAATCCTTTCTCAGATGGCAAAATTTTGAGCGCATCGAATTGAAAGAGGCTGCAACCATCATTTAAAAGTACATGTACGTTTAAGACAAAAGATGAATGCCCAATAGACTAGAAAAGACTTTTGTGATCAAAGGAAAATTTGCTTGTTACAAGCATACTCTCCTTTTTCCACAGTGTTTTCCATAATGTATTTTTCCTCAGTCTATTTGAAAATGGGATTGTATGGTAAATGATTAATCTTTTCTGCCATCTCAGGTTATTGGTACAGAGTCCGTCCATGAAGATTTCCGATGCTGGATGACCTCAGAAGAACACAAAAAGTTCCCGATCAACCTGTTACAGTCTTCCATTAAGTTTACAAATGAACCACCACAAGGAGTGAAGGCTGGTCTGAAACGTACTTACGCTCTTGTCACACAGGTTTGTACTGTAATGTTTTAATCTGAATGCTATGAAATAATCAGATACAAATGCCTGAGTATATGCAATAAGATTTATTCTCAGAGCAAATGTCTTTTTCATGGATTGTCTAAAGAATTTTGGAAACTATTTTAATCTAAATTAAGGTTTCAAACTTCAATTTTAGTTCTGCAGTAATGACTAACTTACAACTTGATGATCAGGAATTGATATACTACATGCACTGTTATTATTAATTTTCTTTAAACATTTAAGTATTTTATGTTTTAACTTTCATAAGAGAAACATGCATTTTCAGTTAGGTAAATCTTGCACATCCATAAATCATTCTTTAACCAATTACCTCACAATGATGCTTTCTAATGCCCTAAAGAAATACAACCTTGGAATACTTTCTGGGAAAAGGAGAAAATATTTGAAACAAGCAATTTCTCGTTTTCTCACAATGTTTTAGTTGCTTTTTGACACTTATCGTCCAATTTTAGCACAACTTGAATTGTTGAAAAGTTATCTCATTATCAAACGACGAGATTTTAGACAGGTCCATATAGAAAGATTCTGTAGACGACATTTTCAAGTTGACTGGATTGTTAATACCTTTGTCTTTTGGGTTAGAAAACATTGTTGAAACATTGTTACAAGCAATATCTTCATTTTCCACACTGTTTTCAAAAGCATTTTTCTGGAGGGAAGTAAAAAGAGAGGGGATTGTATGGGAATGGAATAATTGTGCATTGGTGAGCTTAACCCTTTCCTGTACAATCACTGGTTTTTACGTCCCTGTGCTTTTATATTTGGGAAAATATTGTGGAAAAAGAAGAAATTGCTTGTAACAAGCAATTTCTACTTTTCCCACAATATTTTCAACCCTACCGAATTATTATTTTTCAAATAAAATCAACTTTAAATTGTTGTCTGCAAAGTCTTTGGATTTTGATCAGTCTAAAAACTTGTAAAACAGGAAAGGGTTAATAACCTTTACTATTCTAGACAGGGTTAAGGTTAGATTGTCAGGACGGATCTCATACATCATGCTGATCATGTTTTTTTAAAAAAATCTGTTTATAGGAGCAACTAGAGTACAGTAATCTGCCCCAATGGAAGCCCATGTTGTATGGTGTGGCCTTTTTACACACTACTGTACAGGAGAGGAGGAAGTTTGGACCAATCGGATGGAACATTCCATATGAATTCAACCAATCGGATTTCACGGCCACTGTACAGTTTGTGCAGAACCATCTGGATGATATTGACCCCAAAAAGGTTTGTAAATATATGTACTATTACATCCATAGTTTTAATCAGGATTAGACAGGAATAGTTTATATTTTAGAATAATAAAGATTCTTGAGATTTTTAATAAACATTCATGACATCAGGGATAATTCAAAAGATATTCTGCAGTACCTGTAAAATTCTTAAGGACCAGGTTCGGTTCCATGTCAGTGCGTACAAAAATATTATAAGTTTGGATGCTATAATACTATATTATATTGAAATGTCAAACTAGGTACATTTCCATATTTACTTGATTTTGTAACTCCTTTTGGATGATCCGACTTATTTGTTAATATCGTTAATATATTTCTGCCAATCTAAATTTACAGTTTTTGATGAACACAACCTAAAACTAAGTTATTATGCTCCTGCACATACGAGATTGGTGTATACTGTTTTACTGATATACATCTGTCTATTCATCTGTCTACAAGAGTAAACTTTAGACAAAATCTTCACATTTTGTTGTTATTCAAATACTGTCTAACATACCTGGCTTGTATTTGGGTCACAAGTTCTTTGCATGGATAGGCATCAGTTTATTGTAAGGTTAGGTCATCCATCATTGTCAAGGTCACCAACCAAGGTCACTTACCAAGGTCACATTTAAAAAAAAGGCTCTTACAGGGGCAAGGGGCATCGTGTTTCACACTCATTTTTTATCTCATTACAACAGGGAGTGTCCTGGACTACAGTCCGCTACATGATTGGTGAAGTACAGTATGGTGGGCGTGTCACAGATGACTATGATAAACGCCTACTTAATACATATGCAAGAGTATGGTTCAGTGAGAACATGTTTGCAGACACCTTTGCCTTCTACACAGGATACAAGATACCAAAATGCAAGACACTTGCGGAATATGTTACCTACATCGAGAGCTTACCCTTGGCTGATACACCAGAATGCTTTGGACTGCATTCAAATGCTGATATCACGTAAGGATAGAACTATAGCTATAGTTGTTATCACTAAACTCGTGGAGAATATATTACAAGAGGATAAAATTCTTTAATTCATTACTAGTCCACAAAAATTTAGACTGGTCTAAATTCAAAGGAGTTGCAGACTACAATTTAAACTTTATGAAATTTGAGATTTTTTCTACTTTCTGGATAGAAAACATTGTGGAAAATGAAGAAATTGCTTGTAACAAGCAATTTCTTCCTTTAATACAATGTTTTCCCAGGTGTTTTACTTGAGGGGTGTCCGAAAGCGACATTGTACGGAAATGGGTTAAGAAATGAACTGAGAAAGAATTTCTTAGAAAATGAGAACCAAATTAGTAATTAACCTATTCCCACACAATCCTGCCTCAAGAAAAAAGCTTTAAAAAAATCGTGGACAATGAAGAAATTTCTTGTCCCAAGCAATTTCTTCATTATCCACGATATTTTCTATCCTAAAAGACAAGAGTTTTAGAATTCCATCAACTAAAAATTGTCTGCAGTTAACCTCTTTTAATTATGGATCAGTCTAAAATGTTGTTGTGTGAAAGGGAAAAACTATTCTTTTTAACAAAAGATATAAAGGCATTTTTATGAGAATGAATGTTTATTGATATTCAAGTTAATAGGTCATGAAAAAGCTTTAAAAATAGGAAATGTGTTTGAATTTACTGTTTATAAACATTGAATTAATCATTTTTATTCTATTGTTTTACATTGGATTTATAAAAATTGGTTAACATTTTCATGTGGCACTACGAGATTGAAATTTTTAGCATAAATGAATTTTTTTAACCCATAACCACACAATGACACTTTCTGCTGCCTTGAAGAAATATTTATAGAAAACTTAGTGGAATAATTAGAAAATACTCATAACAAGCAATTTCTCCTGTTCTCACATTTTCTATACTATTTGGTACTTATTTTCCAACTTCAGCTTAATTTGAGATGTTTTCTTCAATTACTTTCATTTTGGACCAGTCTAATATTTGTTATATGGGAATGGGTTAATGAATTGTTTCCGTACACAGCAGAACTAATTATTTGTTTATCAATATTCAGGTATTCTACAAATACGGCCAACACTATGTTGGAGACAATTGTCAACATTCAGCCTAAAGACTCCGGCGGCGGCGGTGGTGAGACCCGCGAAAGTGTTGTATACAGGCTGGCTGATGATATGTTGGAAAAACTTCCTGAGGATTATATTGGATTTGAGGTAAAGAATAAGTTATTTCATCCTTTCTCTCTATTTTGGTTTTTAAATTCCTATATGATGTAACAGTTGTATATACATGTACAGCTGGAAATGGCAGAACTCTGGCCTTGCCATCTGAGCTGTAACAGGAAGTTCAACTTCAATATTAAACTGTTGTATTTTGCGTGCCAAATTCATGGTAGAATATAAACTTTGCTATTAAATGTTTGTATGTCTTGAAAGTGTTTATCATTACTTCATGATTATTTAAGGTGAAAGACAGACTGAAGAAGATGGGAGCCCTACAACCTATCAATATTTTCTTGAGACAAGAGATTGATCGAATGCAGCGTGTCATTACACGAGTCCGTCTTGACCTGAAAGATTTGAAACTAGCTATCGATGGTACAATCATCATGAGTGAGAACTTGAGAGATGCCCTTGATAATATGTTCGATGCTCGTGTACCAACAACATGGAAGAAGGTAAAGTTATAGTTTGTTTTACATTTTCAAAGATTGACTGATTGCAACTGTCGATCTAAGAATCAATTAACTAATCAAATCATTCATTTTGACCTGCAATCTAAGTTTAACCCATTACCAGATGGCAAAATTTTAGACGGGTCCAAATTTAAAGAAGTTGCAGATGACAATTTAAAGTTTATTAAATTTGGATTTTTTCAACTTTCAGGGTAAAAAACATTGTGGAAAATGAAGAAGTTGCTAGTAACAAGCAATTTCTTCATTTTTTACAATGTTTTCTAAAGCAAGTTTCTTGAGGGGTGTCCAAAAGCGTCACTGTGTGGAAATGGGTTAAGTTAGATTTGGCCCTGCTTTCATTAATTTCACACTACTGATTGTCATATCAGTGGGACCAAATTTGTTACCATGTAAATCATGTGCAAATGACTCGCTTTAAGAGAGTTTTGTACGAAAAAAACCCCCTCTTTTTTTGTCTCTGCTTGCATTTAAGAAATAGAACAATTGTTTTTTCGTTTAAGACTGATATGCCTTTCCTTTTGTGAACAACAAAATCAATATTTTTACTAATTGCTCTGCTCCTTACGAAAATAGCTTTCACTGTTCACACAATAAAAGATAAATCAGTCTTAAACTGAAACAAACAAATGATACAATGATTGTTTCTTTCACTATCTACTCTTCACATGGTTCATTATAACAAGAGTAAGATTTTGTCACAACTCCAAATCTTTCCATTACAGATTTCCTGGGAATCTGCCACCCTAGGTTTCTGGTTTACGGACCTCCTAGACAGAAATCAACAGTTCCACACCTGGCTGTTTGAGGGACGTCCCAACACTTTCTGGATGACGGGTTTCTTCAACCCAACTGTAAGTATACCCCTTTCCTTTTTTTGAAATTTTAGACTGGTCTGAATTGAAAGAGGTTGCAGAGGACAATGAAATTTGATGCAATTCGAAATAAAACCACCCAATGTGGTAGAAAATATTGTGGGAAAAGAAGAAATTGCTTGTGTCAAGCAATTTCTTCCTTTTCCACAATGTTTTCTCAAGTATAAAATCACAGTAACGTAAAATCCTGTGTTTAAACAGGAAAGGGATACCTCTTGGTCCTTTCCTGTTTTGCAAAATTATAGACCTGTCCAAATTTAAAGATTTTCCAGATGAAAATTTAAAGTGGATTTCATTTGAAAAATAACCAATCAGAAAATATTGTGGAAAAAAGGAAAAATTGCTATTTATATTTATTTTCTCAATTATGAAATCATAGTGACGTATGAACATGTATCAACTCTATTGCACGGACAGTCAGTTTTTCTAGCAGAAGCATTAAAAAAAATGTTCTTTCACTGAGAGCTAGATGGATATTTATCAAATTTTTCATTTTCTAACTAACAAACAATCAGACAATTTCAACAAGAAAAATAAAACTGAAAAAAATTGTATCTCTACAAATGGTAGTTTAAGTCGATTCGGGACTAGTTTTTAAAGATATTATGTGTTCCCTGAACGATTTCATTATATACAGAGTGCACTTTATACATACTTTCAAAACTCTATGTCTGCTAAATTCTAGCTCCCGTTTCTTTACAAACTATTTTATTTCAATGCAGCTTCCAGATCGGCCTTTTATGAAGTCATGTTTACCTGTCTCATTTAGTCATTGATGGAAATCCCACTTTCTAAGAGCCTCACATAATGCACTAATATGAATTGTTCCAAGCAAAGTGATTCATACATCTCATTTTAATTTTAAAAAGTTGATACGGTAGAAAACGGTTAGAAACTAATCATTAATTGAGGCTTAATTGTTATACAGTTCTAATTGTCCATACAATGTATAGACACTTAGAACAGTCACACAATGAACCCTCCTAATGTAGTGGTATAAAAATAGTTTATTTAAGAGATGAAGATAATATTTTTTGTTTTCATGGAGGTATGAACCGAAAAACCTAATCACACTGTATGAATACGCGAAGCAGATTCATACATTGTGTGATTAGGTTTTTCGGTTCATACCTCCATGAAAACAAAAAATATTATCTTCATTTCTTATAATTTAATAGCATCGAGCGAAAAATGCAACAACTTAACAAATTTTGATACCTTTTTGTAGTGAACTATTTTGTGCGGAAGCATACAAAATGGCTGCGTACTCAAAATTTTGTTCATGGAGGTATGAATTAAATTTTTCGACCAATCAGATCGCTCGTTTTTGATAGACGAAACTTACAATTAAATTATGAATAAATAACCTGTACGGATCACAGACAGAAGATTATTCATGACTAGGCCCTGTGTTCTTGCATCATGGATATATAAAACCTATCTATCTATATTACAGGGTTTCCTGACAGCCATGAGACAAGAGATTACCCGTGCCCACAAGGGCTGGGCCCTGGACTCTGTCATCCTGGATAATGAAGTAACCAGAATGATGAAGGAAGATGTACACAGTCCACCTAATGAAGGTTTGTGAATTTTAGAGTTGACTTTTGAGGCACTTGCAAATTCTACTGGTGTCTTATTTTTTAACAATATTTTTAATCATGTGTTAAAATAAAAAAAAGAATAATATGAAATTGTAGAGAATTATATGATGTTATAGAAAATATTGTGGGAAAAGAAATAGCTTGTCAATAATAATTTTCCAGCTTATTTTTTCTTTAGATTTGGCATGTAGGTTTTCAATCACTAGAGCAATTGACGCTCTCAAGGGAGATAACTCTATATATATATCTAGTAAGAACTATACCTTTTTTTCATCTATCTTCGCATATTCATAGTGTGATTAGTTTTGGTTTTTTTTTGTTTATTACCACTCTTCCGTTAAAAAGGTTAATACTATTCATTTTCATTTACAGGTGTGTATATTTTTGGCCTCTACTTGGATGGTGCTGGCTGGGACAGACGTAATGCCAGACTGGTGGAACCCACTCCCAAGGTGTTGTACACACTTATACCGGTAGTACATGTATTTGCCACCAATCAGGACAAGAACAAGTCCTCTGTGTACGAGTGTCCAGTCTACAAGAAACCAAGACGTACTGATCTGACCTATATCTTCCCGCTACAGTTGAAGACAAATAAAAATCCTGATCACTGGATTCTGCGTGGCGTTGCTCTACTCTGTGACACAAAATAAACTGATAGTATTTTAAATGCGACTTTATTGATTATGCAACATTCTGTGTGTTTTGAATTTTTTTATGCATAATATGTACATTATAATTATGAAGAGAACACTTAATGGTATTTTCATGTTTAAATTTAAAGTATTTATGGTCAAAACTTATGCATTTTGTGATAATTGACTTACTTTGGATATTATTTAGAAAAAATGAAAGAATCTTGGCTATAAAGTATAAAATGTTTTGTACATAGCATTGAATATTTTGTTTTTGAATCAAGTGTGATGATATTGTTTTTGTTTTGAAAAAGTGTGATACAAGGATTTTTTTCTTATTACCTTTATTTGAACAATTTCTTTTAACAAAATGGTTTTGATGTGACTTTATTTATTCTTTTGTGTAACAAATTTCTCTAAAATTAAGAAAGAAAAAACTTCATGCTATTTATTTAAATCAAACTGCTAAAATAAAATATCTGACGACAACTTTATAGTCATAATTGTCTAGAGACAGCGATATTGTTTTGATTACTGATCAGTATTTTTTTTTCCTTCTTGAGGGTATTTATTTTCAGAATAATGTCAAATTTCTCTTGATTAGTTTGCATTTATGAATATTCTGTCCATAAATTGAAATATTTTTTTCTAGATCTCAGACAATTTTTACTACAGTATTTACTTTACATTCTTGTGAGATTTTTTTCTTAATTTGATATTGCAAAAGCGAGAAATCCATATGAAAGATCAAATCTGCTTAATAGCAAAATAATATTTACTCTCTACCCAAAATGAAAACAACACATTTGAGATAATTTTGAGTCGTGATTTAACTTTTCGGACACACGCAATACAATCATTAATTTATACTCTATGTAATTGAACATGTAGCTGTCAATCAAAAAATCAGTTGACCAATCAGATAATTCATTTAGACCAAAAGCCGATATTTATCGAAGCATTTTCTTGGTTTGGTTACTTAACCTATTCCCACACAGTGAAATTTAAGACTGGTCCAAATTGAAAGAAGCTGCAGACGACGATTTCAAGTTGATGGAATTTTAAATGTTTTGGTCTTTTTAGATAGAAAACAGTGTGGATAATGAAGAAATTGCTTGATATAAGCAATTTCTTCATTTTCCACAATGTTTTACAAAGCTTTTTTCTTGAGGGGCGTAAAACGGAGGGCCTGTGTGGGAATGGGTTAACCATTGTAACTATAGATTATTCACACTTAGGTTGCCATGCATTAAATTGTTTTTTATTTCACGTTCCAAGGCATAATTCAAAGTTTAATTGCAATACTGTTTCAAGTGTATAGACACTTTGAACAATATGGCAATGAACCCTCAATATACTGTGCAAACGAACATTTGATATCTCAATCAGTATTCCGTGTTAGAGTCTGTGGATGTGGCTTATTCGTCAATTGCTCGAATAAATAAATTACAAATAACTTAATTTTCTACACTAGATATTTTGTCCGTCCAATTCTTTTGTTTACAAATTTATATATTTTAAAGAGTATTTCTACAAATTTATTTTGTGATATGTGTGCTGTTTCCTTATTTCTACAAAAGTACATTCCACGTTACATGTTTTGCTTATAACTAATATTGTTATTCTGGTTTCAATTATAACAAATAAAAAGAAAGATATGATTTTCAAAAGATTTGCTTTTTTTAATTGTCCTTGAAGTAAGGGCATAGGTTGCATTTGTCAGCAATATCATATCAGCTATTCCCATATAAGTTATTATCAGGAAGGGACTTCACTTGAACAAATAGAAAAAAGTTCAAAATGGCAATTGAAAGCCATATAAAATGGATTGAGTCTCATATAAGGTAGAAACAATTGCTGATACGGTTAAAATGGTTTGTTCCATTGTTCCAGGCAATGTCTACTGATCCCAAAATATCCCCCAAAACCTATTACCAGACATTTTAGACTTAAAACCGGAAAAGTGATTTTACCACATTCAAAGAAGTTGCAGATAACAGTTTTCAGTTCATGACATTTTGAGTATTTTTCAATGTTTTCCAAAGGGGTGAGAAAAAACTACAACTGAGGTTATGGGTTAATGTATTTTCTAGAAGAATGAGGGGTTACGTGGTATTCAGTTAATCAATTACCAGACGGAAATTTATTAGAGTGATCGAAATTCAAAGAAGTTGCCAACGATAGTATGAAGTGGATGGAATTTTAAAAATGTTTGTCTTTTGGGGTAGAAAACATGGTGAATAATGAAAAAATTGTAACAAGCAATTTCTTATTTTCTACAATGTTTTCCAAATCTTCTTTCTTGAGGGGCTTGAAAAAAAGCAGGAAAGGTTAAATCATGGTGAATGGGATAAATGGGTTAAGCCACTGGTGCACCTAAACATGGTTTCCAGTCATTTTTCACACCAATACAACTATGACCTTTAATTTGATGTACTGGCTTATCTTTGAATGTGCAAACTGGTGAGAAACTAATGTTGCATTATACATGCAGCTTCAGGGACTTTTGTCAAGTGATGGAAAAAGTGTTGGACAAGCCTTGGTTAGAAAGTTTGGGAGAACAGCCACTGAGATAATCGGGTTGGACAAAAACCAACAAAAAAGATGGACTTGTTAACAGTTGTATTTAATTTTTTTCAAGGATATCTTTGCACATATCAAACAAAAACATAGTATTCAATTAAAATGAGCTTTTTCCTAGAGAAAACATGCAATATTTGAAAACAATTTCTGCCTATCAAAATAACAATACCACTTGTATTAACTACCTACATCTCTGTCAAATTTTAGACCGAATATGAATTGAAAGAGGTTGCAGACAAATTAAATAGTATATGAGTTTTAAAAGAAAGGTCATATAGGGTAGGAAACATTGTGAGAAAAAGAAAATTGCTTTAAGTTTAAATTTCTCCTTTTCTCAAGCGTTTCTACCCTATTTGGTACTTATTTTCCAATTTCAGCAAAATTTGGAATGCCGTCTTGAAATTCTTCAAATTTGGACCAGCCTGAAAATCAGTGCTCTCTGGAAGTGGTTTAACCGATTCCCACAAAATCCCGCTTTTTACGCCCCTCAAGAAAAGACTTGAAGAAATTGCTTGTAACAAGCAATTTCTTCATTTCAACCTTGTTTTCTACTAAAAATATGAAGATACTCAAAATTCTTTCAAATTGAAATTGTCATCAGCATCTCCTTTGAATTTAGATTAGTCTAAAATTTTGCTGTGTAGGAATGGGTAAATAAATTTTGCATATTTTGAGTCAATTCTTAACATGCAATTTCTCATTACAACACTTTCATACCCAAGATGCTTTCTTTTCAATTTAAATTCATTTGGAAAATGGAGTCTGATACCTCTTCCGTTTTGGACCAAACCGCAATTTATTTACCACTAAGTTCCATATTTTTGAAGTGCTGAAGAAAATTAGCTGAGAAAAACTCAGAATATTCCTGTTTTGGCAGGAGGTATAGACAAAGATCAGTCTGCATACAAGTACAGTCTGACCTTGATTTTCACCTCGTGCTTGTCCCCCTTTTAGCCAAAGTTGTTTAAATTATCAATTTTCAAAAGAAATATACACAATTACCAAGACCTTCCAGTACTGTCAGACCTTTGATTTTGAAGCAACTCTGTATAGGATTTTTAATTCAGCAAGACAAGGGTTAAGTTAAAAGGAGAAATTACTTATATCTACAAGCAATTCCCACTCTCAAATGTTTACTACACTTTAAAGAATTTAATTGTCAATTACTCTGTGAAATGTTTTTAAATCCTTTTTGAATTTGAAACATAGTAAAATTGTTTTTTCCTTACTGGTAAATGAGAGAAACAGTTTACCCTTTCCTGGTCAAACCCAGGATTTTACGTAGCTGTGATTTTATACTCCAGAAAACATTGTGGTAAAAGAAGAAATTGCTTGTGACAAGCAATTTCTTCTTTTACCACAATATTTTCTACCACATAGGATGATTTGATTTAAAACTGCATCCAATTTTCATTGTCATCTACAACCTCCTTCAATTTGGACCAGTCTAAAATTTCAAAAAACAGGAAAGGGTTAATACAAGTGGCACATCTAGATTCAATACAATGATTACTTGCATAAAACATGTCAAACAAAATTACACAAATATCATTCAATAATCAAAAATAAATATTTCCTACATCCACAAAAGGACTTCACAACATGATCATAAACTGGCTTAACTAGACACTATCATTGAAAATAATTATATCCCCCCAACAGTTCAATGTCACATGTTACTTTGGGAAAAGTAACTGGGCCATAACCAAAACAAGAGCACTGCCCATAGGTGCCAACGCTCGGCTGCAGGTGCTGCATAATGCAAAATTCTAAGTTGAAAAAAATGGCATTACTCTTACAAAAATGCCTTTAGAGTTATCCCCCTTGATATTCTAGATAGCTCTTGTGATGGTCAATACACATGACAAGTTTCATGAGGATATCTTCAATAACAACAGAGATATAACCAAGGTTAAAGTTTGTAACACCAACACATACTTGAATAACGCCTAGGTGATCACAATACCTCGGGTTATCTCCGAAAAGAGCCGGGCTAATAAAATGCACAAAGCTTTGCTTGATACTAAGTGTGCATAAAATTTGAATAAAATTGAAAATAGCTGGACAACAAAAAGCTGTAGACAGACCAAGTGACTCCTATAAATTATACCACCCAGAGATTTTTGGGAGATAACATTAACGTAGAATACCAATCATATAAGCATTTTATCTGAAAACACCATATTTAACAAATTACCAGACAACAAAATCTAGTTGACTAGTCAATATTGAATAGGGTTATAGTCAATAATTTATCCATCATAAAAGGGGGTGGGGGTTGGTCAGACTGAAGGATTAGGTAATTGAAAGGCAGACAGAAGCTGGTAAACAAATGCCCTTGATCTTGTGGATGTGGGGGCATAAATCAGCTTTACCAAAATTTTTAACTTGTTATTGTTTAGTATAGATATTTTTTTATGGATACATGAAACGGATCAAGCAAACAGATCTCAAAAAGTTTAACAAGACAGTAACTGTTTATAAAAATACCTTGACCTCTGTTTATTCCCAGTAACATAAGTACAATAATTAATTATTCCTTGCATAGGCCAATTTAGGTCAATTACATTAAGTAAGAGAAAAGATGAAAGCACAAAAGTTCTTCAATGGATATATTGCCACTGTCAACAAAATAATCTATTGTCCAATCAAAATGGTCCATAAATCCATTACCAGATGGCAAAAATTAAGATCCAAATTGAAAGGAGTTGCACACAACATTTTGAGGTATGTGAGATTTGGGGGGGGGTGTACTTTTGCCGTAGAAAACATTGTGAATAATGAAGATATTGCTTGTTTCAAGCAATTTCTTCATTTTCCACAATATTTTCCAAAATCTTTTTTTTGTTGGGGGCGTCTTAAAGCATCACTGAGTGGAAATTGGTTTTAAGACCAGAAGTGAAAATGACCTTAGACATTTAGTTAGAAAATTTCATTGTCGGACTATTAAACATTATAACTACAGCTTATTCAAGCTATAGATACAATGTTTAGAATGCCCATCAACTATTTACGTTCACTTAGTCTCACTTAGATATTAATCTATTCCCATACAGTGACGCTTTTTCAGCCCCTCAAGAAAAACAATTGGGAAAACATAGTGTAAAATGAAGAAATTGCTTGTAAGAAGCAATTTCTTCATTTTAAACAATGTTTTCTGTCCAGATAGCTGAAAAAAATCTAAAATTTCATATTCTTTAGTTTTCGTCTGCAACTCCTTTCAATTTGGATCAGCCTAAAATTTTGCCGTCTGGTAATTGGTTAAACAGCAGTCTTTTTCAAAATTTGTGCTCCTAACTTTTAAGAATGAGTAAAATGGTTTGTTGGTTGGCTGCCTAAATATCGTAACTACAGCTTTCATTATGACTTTGAAGTTGCTAAACCAACCAAATATGCTTCAAATAATGAATGATTTGATTGGTCGAATCATTCTAAGATTGACAGCTGCAATCCGTCAGTTCTATTGATGGCAAAGAAAAGAATGTACCTGAGAGAATAATATTAGGGCTCGATGCACAAATATTGTAAATGCAGGCACTTACAATAGCTTTGCCCTTAGCCCTTTGAATTAAGGCCACATTGTTTTGATACTAACTCTTCACCAAACAAAATATATGCAAAACTCACAATCATCATATTTCATCCAGACTCAAAATTCAGGATAAAATTTGACATTCGTTAAAGTAAAAACATTGTTAAAATTTAATCAGTCAATAAACCAAATTGCCATACAGCAAAAGTTTAGAATCATCCAAATTAAATAGAAGTTGCAGATGATAATTTAAAAACCAAAGAAAATTATCTTTTTTTTTCCGTGATGCGATGTTTTTTGATGCTTACTTCTTTAACCTATTTAACAAGCTGACATAATTTTATACTGGTCTAAATCAAAAGAAGTTGCAAACAACAACTCAAACTTAATTGATTTTACAAATCTTTGTCTTTCGAGGTAGAAAACATTGGGGAGAATGAAGCAATTGCTTCAATTTCTTCATTAACCACAATCTTTTCCAATGCATATTTTCATCAGGGGCATAAAAAAGGCAGAATTGTGTTGGAATTGGTTAAGGTTGTTAATCGATTATAACAAAATCTTTTTTGTGCACTCAAGGACTTTCAATTTGGACCAGTCTAAAATTTTGTTGTCTGGTACTTGTTTAAAACCTCCCTTCTCTAGAATGTTCATGAGTGTTTGGCAAAGAGTTAAAAGATGAGCAATTCACAGCAGTCAATTTTTATAAGTATTGAGCAAGGACCCTGTATGCCCTAAAACTAAATATAGAACTCCATTGAAAAGTCATCAGATTTCAATCCATAAATTCATCACCAAATAATCCTGAATTTACTATATGGATACCATATTTAGGTAAACATAGTTGGAAAAGACAAAATTGCAAGAAGCCTTTCCCTCAATAACCACTTTTAGTAGTACGAAATTTCTCCTTTTTTGAAAATTGTCTATTTGTATGACACTTACTTCATAAGAAGATAGCAATCAAACCATTTCCATACATACGTCTTTTTTGACCCCAAAGGAAAGAGGCTGAGAAAACAATATGGGAAAAGAAACTGCTTGTTACAAGCATTTTCTTCATTACCCATAAAGATTCTTACCGGAAAGATAGAGACAATAAAATTTCTACCAACTTGAAAATGCTGTGTAAAATTTGTTGGTAATTTGAACCACTACAAAATTTTGTTGACTGGTAATAGGTTGTATGAACTATTAACCCATTCCGACTCAGTGACGCTTTTGGACATCCCCCAAGAAAAAACTATTGGGAAAACATTGTGTAAAATGAAGAAATTGCTTGTAACAAGCAATTTCTTCATTTTACACAATGTTTTCTATCAAAAAAGTTGAAAAAATCTTAAATTTCATAAACTTTCAATTGTCCACTGCAGCTACTTTCAATTTGGACCAGTCTAAAATTTTGCTGTCTGGTAATGGGTTAAGTAGGTGGTACATGGTCTCCATTCCTATACCTTGAATAAGAAATTTTTAGGAAGAATAATTGCAAGAATAGGGAGGAAGTAAAAGCTGGTCAACAGCCTTTTTACAATCTCAAGAATGCTATCTGGTTTATGAAAATTCTATCCCAATATTTATGAAAAGTTCAGTTCGTAAAGTTGGCCATTAATCCCATTACCACTTAGTCCAACAATTTTATACCCTGCAGAATTAAACCTTTGGAAAAGATGAGAAAATTACAAATTGCTAGTGACAATTTCTCATAATGTTTAATGACACTTTTTACTCTTCTTTTCCAAATTTGGTGCACTTTCAATTGTTGACTACAAGTTCTTTCTATTTGGACAAGTCTGGTAGTAGGTTAAAAGAGGGGAAATTGATAGTTACAAGAAATTTCTACTTTTTTAACCTATATTTTATCAATTGTCTTGCAATTGCTTTAACTTTGGACTTGTTTGATTTTCCAGCATCTAGAAAAGGCTTAACCCATTACCAGATGGCAGAATTTTAGACTTGTCCTAATTGAAAGGAGCTGCATATGACAATTTAAAATTTGTGAAATTTTAAGATTTTTCAATTTTCTTGATAGAAAACATTGTGTAAACTGAAGAAATTACTTGTCACAGCGTTTTTGTGCAGGAATGGGTTAAAAGGAAGATGGCAATTTAAGTAAGGTTCTGCCATCATGACCTAATACCCGATCAGATAAATTAATCTCAAATTCCAAGGCCAAATATCAACAGTTTCCTTTCCTGACCCTCTCCACATTTTTGCTAACTCCATTTCTATCAGAAGTGATTGTTTTCTTTTCACTAGCACTCACTGTTCAAAGAAATCAATATGACTACCCAAATAGGTTGAATTGGGAGCTAAAGAAAGTAATGCTCCAGATCAGGCTTAATCCAGTCATTCCAGAAATATTATGTTTAGGTCCTAACAAAACAAGTTCATTTATCAATACATTTGCCAGTAATACCATTGATTGATAGAATTTGAACATGAACCCTTAAAATTTATTGCTTTACCATCTTAGCATTTATACACTTTTGATAGAAGGTCTGTAACCTCATTCAGATTAGAACAGGTGCATATTTCTTGTTGTCCAGTATTGATGTTAAACCAATTCCCATACAATCACGCTTTTTGACACACACCCAAAAAAGCTTTGAAAACATTGTGGAAAATGAAGAATGTGCTTGTAACAACCAATTTCTTCCATTGTCTACAATGTTTTCTAACTGGAAAGACAAATGAATAAATAAACAAAATCTTATCAACTCAAAATTGTCATCTGTAAGATCTTTGAATTTGGACCAGTCGAGGATTTTGTCACCTGGTAATGAGTTTACATCACTTTCAAACATTTTGCGTAACAGTGACAGGAGCATCCAACCATGGGTTCCTGGTTTTAGTATCACACTAGTACTACCATCACATCTCAGCCTCCACCTGCTCATCCAAGTCAGGTTAATTATTCACCTACCGGTGAAAGACATGTCTGAAGAAATCTTTGCCAGGGATCAAACTTGTGACCCCTATGATTTGCAGACATAGGTATAACCAAATGTGCGCTATAATCACAGCCTATCCAGTAATGGTCTTAACTACTTCTGCACAATATCTTTATGCCATGTGAAGCATGCTGAAAGGCACATATCATGATGGGTTTGTCTGTGGTTATGGACATGGGTCAGTTAGGAATCGGGCTCATCTAGAAAATAAAAGAAAAAGAAAATTGCATGCATTACTTTGGCAGAGCGAAAGATCCAGAGAAATGTCTGTAAATGAAGGAGAAAAGTGATTTTACAAAACTATAGATTAATAGGGTAATTTCGATTTCATATAAAACTATTTAAACAATACCTCCCTAAACCCTATGTTGTGTGTACTTATTGAAATCATATCTTTGAAATAGGGTTTTATTGAGAAAAAGTGACTTTATAATTGCATTTACCCTTGCCCTCACCCCACCCTGTAGAGCTCTAATTTTAGCAAATAAAGAAGCAAGTAATAATATGTATGGTTAACCCATACCACACAGCAAAATTTAGACTGGTCCAAATTCAAAGAATTCGCAGACGACAATTTGGTGAAATTTTGAAAATCAGTGACACTAGGGTTGAAAACACTGTGGATGATGAAGAAATTGCTTGTAATAAGCCATTCGTTTGTTTTCCATGATGTTTTACGAAGTTTTTCTTGGGGGCGTCAAAAGGTGTCATTGTGCGGGAAAGGGTTAAAAGATCAATCTACCATGAAACAGCAGTATTTTGAATTTCAAATTTGGCTTTTCTTGTGAAGTTGTTGGAAATGTCATGCCAAAGCTCTAATGCTTACATGCTTGTCTGTTTAGTTAAACCATTACCAAACTATCCCACAGTTTTGATACACCAAAGAAAAATAACCTATTTTGTTCTAAATTGTTCAGTTGCAATGATAGCTTTAAGCTTAAAATTTCCCTCTCAATCACTCAATCAAAATGTTTTTAAGTCCCCAAAAGACAGATGCTTAAACCTAAAGCAACTCCATTTTACAACTGAGAAACAGGGGCTGGCTATTAAATTAATTGCCAAAGAAAAAAGCCTGGTGACAACCACGAAACAGTGGGCTCAAACCTATGACCTCCATATCACCAGTGAAGCATCTTTACCATTCTGTCACCAAAAACTCAAGTCATCCTAACAACCCTACAAGACAAAGATTTTTTTGCATATCACAAACTTGATTTGTCATTTGCAACTTTTTTCAATTTGCACTATTCTATAATTGGTTGTCTGGTAAAAAGGTTAAAAACAGAAAATTTGTCAGTCAAGCAAAGTTATAAGGGAAGCACCAGTTATGTAACAAAGCTAAACAGTCGAGCAGTATTAATCATCCCCCTTTAACAATCTTGCAAAATTCATGAGAAAATTTGATCAGTTGAGAATTAATGACTTAATTAGTCAATAATTCTCAACTGATCAAATTTTCTCAAGAAGATTAATTAAAGGTCACCGAAGAAACATCCATGTAAAATTTAGTTGATATCCACTGGATACTTTCCGAGCAAGTTCTTCAAAAATTTCACTATATACAAATAGAGAAATAATTTCACCCCTATTTTACTTCAGAACTTACTCTCAAAGAACTATTTTACAGCAAGGCTTGTTTCTGGGCAATATCACTGTTCTTTACTAATCAATTTTCATCTAAAAGCTGTAGCTGATTGCCCTCAAACAAATACAATCTATCAACACAAACATGCTATCAAGCAGATATACTCTCTAGCTATAAGATAGGCAAAGGCCGCAACTTATTTTTTTGACATATAGCTAAACGAAACAATCATAAAACGAAAAAGGGAAGGGGATACACTCCAGTAAAAAGCTTTAACCGTTTCCTGTTTTCAAGATTTTAGACCCGTCCAAATTCAATGGTTTTGCAGGCAATAATTCAAAGTTGATTTTATTAGAAAATAATCATTCTATAGGGAAGAAAAAATTGTGGAAAAAGAAGAAATTGCTTGTCACAAGCAATTTCTTCTTTTTCTACAATTTTATCACAGTTATAAATCCCTACAATGTATAATCCTGGGTTTGAACAGGAAACGGTAAAATCGGGCAAGTAATTGAAATAATCAAACTCGGATTTACAAACCAAACTTCTATGGATAATTAACTTAACCCTTGTCATGCTGTATAAATTACCTTACTGGATTGCTTTAAAATCTAAGCGCTGAAAACACTGATAGAACTTGTTGTTCAAAAATCAATAATTCTTTTAGGAATGAATTTCATAAACAACTCTAGCAGGAAAAGTACAAGCAGGAGGTGTAGACCAAGATCAGTCTACACTTATGTGCAGACTGATCTTGGTCTACATCTCCTGCAAAAACCGGAATATTCCTGGTTCAGCATGACAAGGGTTAAAATACATATATTAACCATTTACCCAAGAACAAAATTTCAGCCCAGTCAAAATTGAAAGAAGTTGCAGACAACAGTTATAATTTGATGGAAATTTAATATATTAATCTTTGTTTATTTGGATTGGAAGGATTGTGAATAATGAAGAAATTGCTTATAATAAGCAAATTTTTTCAATTCCCTCAATATTTTCCTGAAATTTGTTATGAGGGGACATAAAAAAGCAGGATTGAGACATAACTTAATCAAACAGAAAACATAACAGAGTATTAAACAATCATTGTTCATAAAACCCACATGAATTAGTATTAGATTTGATTAGACCAATCACAAAAGGAATTTATTAGTGTCTCCTTATTTTAAACTCCCAAAGAATGTTAACAAATTTTTTGTCACCACAAGATGTTATTTCGAAAGACGAACTCACTCCATTTCTTTTTCAAAGGACTCTCTTTCTCCCCTTACGTAAACGAAAATTTGGTACATAATAAATAAAAATAACAGTGACAAACTTTATTTTATCTTTTCACAATGTTTTATTCAAAGAAAGTTAATATAATCTATAATTTCATAGAATTTAAATTGTCATCTGTAACTCCTTTCAATTTGGACCAGTCTAAAATTTTGTCAGGGGTGTGGAAATGCGGGTTTTGTCCACTTGTCCCTGGAAATGTTTTCTACCCTTAGATACAAATATTATGCTTATCAATCTCTAATATCTATTAGGACTATTAGGTACTATTCCAAGATTTGCCCTAATATTTACTTGTCCATGGACAAGTAGCCTAAAAGAATTTACTTATCAGCAGGAAGAAAAGCCCAGGTCGGACAAGTCAGGCATGGGAAATCCACATCCCTGTTTGTTGTGTGGAAATTATTTAAAAGGCGTCATTTAAGATTTAGAAAATTTTGTTCTAACTCAACAGCACATATTTCCATTATTTTAAGACATTTTGATCAATCTTTCACTTGAATCATTAATAATATAACGGGTCAAGTCAACCCTAGTAAAGGTCCAAATACAAAGGCATTCCTCATGATCTGTAGGGTTTACAAAAATCTCAAATGGATGGAACTTATATCATAAAAGATAACTGAAGGACAAAATTGACACAAAATCCGGCTTTCTGAATATAAGGCCCCCTTTTCCAATGACACACACTTAATTGCAGAGACCAATAATATAAGATGGGTTGCATAAAGACAAATACAAGGAAAATTAGTTTGCAATTATTTTCTCTATCTCTCTTACTGAAATTAACCCTTGTCATGCTGTATAAATTACCTTCCCGAATTGATGTTAAATCAAAGGGCTGAAAGGACTGATAGAACTTGTTGTTCAAATATCAATTTTCCTTATAGAAATCGATTTCATAAACAAATATTGCAGGAAAAGTACAGGCAGGAGATGTAGACTAAGATCAGACTGCACTTATGTGCAGTCTGATCTTAGTCTACACCTCCTGCCAAAACCGGAATATTCCGGGTTCAGCATGACAAGGGTTAACCCTTGTCATGCTGAATAAAATCTTTTTTCATAACAGCGCTGAAATCAAAGAACTGAAAGTACTGGAAGGATAGAAAATGAGTCAGTATTTCTCTAGAAAATTGATTTTTCAAAACAACCATAGCTTAAAGGGGTCAAACAGGAGGTGTAGACTAAGCTCAGACCACAGATTTGTGCAGGCTGATCTTTGTCTATATGCCTCCTGCAAAAACAGGAATATTCCAGGTTCACCATGACATGAGTTAAACTATAGACTAATCACATTTAAGTACCTTCAACAGAAAATATAAGCAGAAAGAAAAGCCATTGTACAATACAAAACCAAAATATGAAAAAGAGCACTGCAGGTGGTTGCCACAGTCCAGCTGTTCAAGTGCTTGATAGCAGATAAAACTTCTAAGTCAAAACAAGAGGCATATTTTTTTAAAAAATGCATGAACTTTTGTCATGCTGAATAAAAATCCTGTTTAGAACTGCACCAAAATGAAAGGACTGAAATCACTGGAAGACTTTGATGCATGTCAATATTTGATTCAAAAACTGATTTTATGAACAATTCTGGCTTGAAAGGGACAAGTAGGTGGTGTACACCAAGATCAGACTGCACATATGTGCAGGCTTATCATTGCCTATACCTCCTGCCAAAACAGGAATATTCCGGGCTCAGCATGACAAGGGTTAAGAGTTATCCCCCTTACTGGTATAGTTTGCTCTTTCGATAGTGAAGATATATGCTAAGTTTGAAGTGAATGTGTTCAATCATACATGAGATATTACAAAATGTCAACATTTTTGGATGACGACGCCGACGCAGACGCATATGCAGACGACATCATGGCTATAGTAATACCTAGGGCTATCTCTGAAAACAGCTGAGCTAAATGAGACGTTTTTAGCTAAAATATGATATTTAATAAGGCAATATTTCATCAAATGTACTTACATCAAATCAATCAAGATGTTGCAGTAAAAAGAGAAAAAATACTCAACAGTACGCAGATCTTTTAGGTATCACAGTTACTTCCATTTAAAAAAAAGGTACATTAAAAGTTGTTGCATGTGACCACTCAAATGACGCCAAAAAAATAGTTGCTAAAGCCATTACCCCCCCCCCCAAAAAAAATCCTTGACTGGTCTGAATTAAGAGGTAGCAGATGACCTTTTTTTAGTTGATAGAACTCTAAAAATCTTTGTCTTTTAGGGTAGAAAACATCGTGGATCAGGAAGAAATTGCTTGTAACAAGCAATTTCTTCATTTTCCACAAGTTTTTCTTTTTAGCTTTTATCTTAAATCTTTGGAAAATGTTGTTAAAAATTTTTTCATCATCCACAATCTTTTCTATCTAGGACCAGTCTACAGTGTTTTTTTTATCTGATAATGGTTTGAAGGTAGACAAAAATGTTATTATCAGCTATGACTAAACAGACTGTACACACTCTTCAATTTTTATCTGAAGATGGAAAATCTATTTCACTAATAAACATACAGTTTTACTCAAATTAGGCACAAAAAACAGTATTGTACTTTGCAGTCTACACATCGACTAAACCAATTCCCATTCAATCCCATTTTTCATGATCATTAATTAAAACAAGAAGGCCTATGGCCTCAGGGCACTCACCTAAGATAAAGGCTTTAGGCAATCTGGGTCAGGATGAGAAGATTTTTTAAAGGTCTTTTTTTTAATTTTTGCTTTTGTTACCATGGCAACCAGAACATTCATTTGATATCAATACTTTTAGCAAATTTAACCCATGTCATGCTGAACCCGGAATTTTCCGGTTTGGGCAGGAGGTATAGACGCAGATCAGACTGCACAAAAGTGCAGTCTGATCTTGGTCTACACCTCCTGCTAGTACTTTTCCTGTCAAAGAAGTTATGAAATTAATTTTCAAAAGAAATATTGATTATTGAACAAGTTCTTTCAGTGCTCTCAGTCCTTTGATTTTATGGCAATTCAGTAAAAAAAGGGTGCCATCTTTGAAATATTCCTGCCAAATTGGACTCAGTAGTTTGGGGAAGTTGTCATTTAAGAAATCCTTTTTCTAAATCTAAAATTTCTTTTTAGGTCCCAACCCCTTGGGCTGTACTCCCAGGGATGTAAGGGTAATGTTTTTAGCAACTTGAAAGAGGTCAATATACTGATGCTTCATGAAAAATAACTAGTTTCTTCTCCTTCTGGGTCAGGAGGTGAAGATTTTTCTTAAATTCTCACTTGCCAAAGAAACCAGTGTTATACTTCCCATTTCTATTTGTTAAGCAATTCTTATAGCTGGCGACCCAAGGATCATTCCAACCATTTGGTTGAAATTGGCCCAGTAGTCAAGGTGGAGATGTCATTTAACCCACCTCCTGTTCAATCCCTGGTTTTTAAATCCCTGTGATTTTTATAATAGAGAAAACATCGTAGAACAAGATGTGTTTGTGAAACACTATGCCCCCGAAACGGGAATTCATTAGAAACGGGTAGAGGTTTAAAATTTTGACCTTGACCTTGATGAAATGACCTTCCCCAGTTGCGCCTTGTTGAGACGTATCTACATACCAAATATTAGCATTGTAACTTAATCAGGGTTGAAGTTATAGGAAAATGTTTAGTTGGCAGGTTAAGTTTTGCAGACAGAAGGACAGACGGACACCGGTAAAACAATATGCCCCCGATCTTATTGATGCGGGGGCAGAAAAAGAAGAAATCGCTAGTAACAAGCAATTTCTTTTTCTACCGTACTGAATAGTTATTGTTAAAATTAAATTCACTTCAAGTTTTTCTCTGCAAAAACTTTGAATTTGGTCAGGTTAAAAATTTTGCAGAATGGGGAAGGGTTAAAGAAATTGTTGACATATGACAGACGAAGCAAGATGGACGCTGGACTATGTATGACAGATGACAGACAAAATATGATCACAAATACTAACTATGAGCACTTTGAGTTCAGGAGACCTAACAACTAAAAATTAAAAAAAAAAAAAAAAAAAAAATGCTACTCTGCAATACAGATTTTTTTTTCAACTTCACTAACTTAAAATCTTATTCTTCAACTTATGTCAAATTGGTCTTGTTTTAATTTTGTAATCTGGTAATAGGTTAATCTTTCCCCAACCATCACAACTTTTAAAGACCCTTATGAAAGAATCCAATTAACACCTGTACACAACAATTTCATCATTGCCTGAAAAGTTGTCTACTCCAAGGTAAAGATTTTCGAAAATCAAACTATCAAGTTAACCCTTGTCATGCTGAGAAGTGCACATAAGTGCAGTCTGATCTTAGTCTACATCTCCTGCTTGTGATTTTCCTGCCAGAGTTGTTTATGAAATTGATTTCTAAATGAAATATTGATTTTTGAACAAGTTCTATCAGTGTTTACAGCCATTTGATTTTACAGCAATTCAGTAAAGTAATATATACAGCATGACAAGGGTTAATTTGTCATCTGCAACTGCTTTGGATCCAAAAATTAGTCACCTTAATATGGGTTACCCTTTACTGTTTTGCAAAATTTTAGACCTGTCCAAATTCAAAGGTTTGCAGGCGCAAATTGAAAGTGGATTTAATTTGAACAAGATGTGTTTGTGAAACACTATGCCTCCAAACAGGAATTCTTTAGAAACGGTTGATTTTTATGTTTATTTCTTTGTTTTAGGGAAAAGGGTTAAAATTTTGACCTTGACCTTGATGAAATGATCTTCCCAAGTTGCGCCTTGTTGAGACCTTTCTACATACCAAATATTAGCATTGTAACTTAATCAGGGTTGAAGTTATAGGAAAATGTTTAGTTGGCAGGTTAAGTTTTGCAGACCGACAGACAGACAGATGGACACCAGTAAATCAATATGCAATACGCATCTTATCTATGCGGGGGCATAAAAATAGCCATTTAGTAGGGTAGAAAATATTGTGGAAAAAGAAGAAATTGCTTGTTACAAGCAATTTCTTCTTTTTCTACAATAGTTTCTCAGTTTTAAAATCACAGGAACAGGGATTGAACAGGAAAGGGTTAATTATCAATGGTCATGGCAGTAACAGAGATCAGAATGTACATGAGTGTAATTAGAAACACTACCTCTCGGACTAGACAGGGAAGAAAAGTTCATTCGAGGCATCTCACAGCATTCACACTTGTTCAAGGCAGGATGGTTTAGAAAGGTGCAAGCAGAGCAGCTCCACTGTTCTCCGTCAGCATCAGAGTCTCCAGACCCTACTTGTGGTTGGTGAGGGGGTGGGGGAGGGACATGTGCTGTAGCTACACTTCTTGGCGGTAATGGGGGTGGAGGCTCCACTGAAATTATAGTTTATGTGTGAACCTTAGGACAAGAATGGTCTTGGAAGCTTCAAAATTGATTAATTGAATGGGGTCTAATGCCACTTTTAACAGTATTTCAGTCATATCTCCGCAGCTGGAGCACCTAACAATGTCCTGGTACTTCTTGCACTACTACTACCACTGCATACTTTCCTTACCTCCAGCTGCTTTCCCACTTAGGTTTATGATTATCCACCAATTGGTGAGAGACAATTGTCATAAAAAATATGTGCTGCTGCCGGGGATCGAACCCATGACCTTCCATAATTGTACCTGTGTAGTCTAGGAAAGTAATATATGCAGATGTGTGATTGGATTTTGTTTTTTACGCATTCCCACACTATCCCTCCTTTATACGCGTCTAAAGGAAAAAGCTTTTGAAAACATTGTGGAAATTGAAGAAATTACAAGCAATTTCTTCATTATCCACAATGTTTTTTATCCAAAAAGTCGAAAAAACACCCTAAATATGCATCCAACTTGAAATTGTCATCTGCAGCTTATATTAAGCAATTTCTTAATTATCCACAATGTTTTCCATCCAGAAAGACGAAAAAATTTAAAATTTCATCAACTTGAAACTGTCGTCTGCAGCTCCTTTCAAATTACAACAGTGTAGAATTAAATGAGTTAAATCATATCGTTTAAAGCAAAATACTTGCTCCTTTATTTTGATTTCAATATTAACCCAATCCAAGAGGATAAATTAATAGACTAGTCCAAATTCAAATAAGTTGCAGGCAACAATTATTGATGTAATTCTTACACATATGCCTTTTGGGGTAGAAAATAACTTGGACAATGAAGAAAATATTCTTAACAAGCAATTTATTCATTTTCTACAATGTTTTCATAAGCTTTTTTTCTTCAGGGGCATTGCAGGGTTTTAGCATGACATCATCAAATTGGGGTCCCAGGGACTAAACAAGAGGACCATGATGGTCCTTAATCGCTCACCTGAAACCAGTTTCATGAAGATTAATCCAAAATTATGGCCTCTATAGTTTAAAAAAAGAAATTATCATTAAGATCCCATTTCCTGTGTTTTCAAATAGAACCTTTCCATAGACAATAAGGTTTATCCTTATGACCTAAAAAATATTCTGGCCAAGTTTCATAAAGATTGAGCAAAAATTGTGGCCTCTATAGTTTAAACAAAGAAATTTTCATTAAGGCCCCTTTCCTGTATTACCTGATAGAATCTTCTAATAATCAATAGGAATCATCCCAATGACCTAACAATTATTCTGGCCAAGTTTGAAGATTGAGCAAAATTTGTGGACTCTAGAGTGTAAACGAAGAAATAGTCATTCAGGACCGATTTCCTGTGTATTCAAATAGAACCTTCCTTATGACGTAACAATTATTCTGGCCAAGTTTCATGAAGATTAAGCCAAAATTGTGGACTCTAGAGTGTAAAAAAAGAAATTGCCATTCAGGCCCCTTTCACAATTTTCCAATAGAACCTTCCCACAATCAATAGGGTTCATCCTTATTGCCTAACAATTGTTCTGGCCAAGTTTCCTGAAGATTGGGTCAAAACTGTGGCCTCTAGAATGTAAACATTTCAATTGTTGATGCCACAAGACAGACAACAGACATTCAATGATCACAAAAGCTCACCATGAGCTCTTAGTGCTCAGGTGAGCTAAAAAGCCATGGTCATAAAGTTCCTTGCTGAAGGATTGGTGGTCCCTCCTTCCTTATTTTTGAGACCCCTCATGATAAATAATTTCTAAACATTGTGGAAATAGAAGGAATTGCTTGTTTCAAGCAATTTCTTCATTTTCCACAATGTTTTCTATCAAGAAAATTGAAACAATAATTTCATAAACTTTAATTTGTTGTCTGCAACTTCTTTCATTTTGGTAGGTCTGAAATTTTCTCATGTGTTAATGGGTTAAACGGAAAGATATGTGTTCAATTAAATTATTGAGATTAATGAGTGTACCTACCTTTTTTATCTCTGGGAGGCAAAACAGGGGGAGCTGCTGCAGGGATTTCTCTAGGTGGCCTCTGGGGTTGTTGAGGCAAGGCAGGGGTCACTGTAGGGGTCACAGATGATGTAACAGGGGTCACCGAGGTCGTGACAGTTGATGTGAACACCTTCGGATGGGGCTCCCCGGAACTGGCATAGATTGATCCTCTTTGACCAGTGTTGGTGAAGCTGTAAAAATTCTGTTCGTCTAAAGGGTCCAATACACCAAGTGGAGCTAGAAAGGATGAAAATTAGACCTTTATTTCATATGAGACCTATCATGTTGAAATGTACCATCTAGCAATTCTGCTTTTTACAACTTTTTGAATGGGGTTCAATATCACTTTCAACATTATTTTTGTAGTGTAGTAGTGGCTGGTTCACCTAACCACAGATTTCTGGTATTTCTCACACCAGTAATTAAGCTTCCAGCTGCTCATCCCACTTGACCCTTCCCATACAAATGCACTTTTGACACCCCTCGAGAAAAACTTCTGAGAAAACATTGTGGAAAATGAAAAAAATCTTGCAACACTGAAAAAGCAATTTCTTTGTTTTACCCAAAGTTGTAAAAATCTAAAATTTCATTAACTTTAAATTGTTGTCTGAAACTCCTTTGGATATGGATTTTGCCCTCAGATTTTTTAACCACATACCGTATGTGGTCATAGGCATCGCCCATAAAATCCATGTTTTTTAAACCAAGCCATATTCTATAAAGGAATTTAAGTAGATTCATCCAAGGATTATATCTGTGAAATTTAATTGAAATCTATACTTCATGGTTTTTGAAAAGATTTTCAGTAAATACCATATGAAAATTCACCCCACCCTGCATAGATAGCTATTTTTTCATCCAAACGATTTTCTTTGTAGAAATCTGATAAAGAGTCACCAAATCATCATTTGCGAGAAATTTGTTTAAACCCAACAGCTGGTTTCTGAGAATAATTTTTTTTCAAAGTTTTCACTGTATCATGTACAGATATAAGCTCCATCCATAAACGCCATGTATGTCATACAAAAATTTCTTTTAAAGGAATCTGATTGATTGATTAATTGAATACATTCAGTCCTTTCTGAGGAAAAGATTTTGAAAGTGAAAGTTTACAGAGGGACAGATACAACGCCATGACAATAGCAGTGGAGCTAAAAATGAGGTTTTGATTGTCAGAATGGGGTTTGACACTGTTTTTAACAATTTTTCAGTCATATCGCAGTGGCTGAGCACCTAACAATTGATTCCTGGTATATCTTACACCATACCACCATTACATCCTATACTAGCCTCTAGCTGTTATCCCTCTTAGGTCTTTCCAACCATTAGTGAGAGACAAATTAATATCGGAAAGGATATGAGCTATCCCTTGGTATCAAACCCATGACATCCCATGATTGAAGATTGGGAGTCTGAACAACTACCAACTGCACTATGACGGTGGCTCTAGGTGGAATGCGGTGGAATATGGGTCTAGATTGGAAATGAATCAAAGGATTTACATATTACCAGGCAAAAAATATGTGACCCTCTAGTTCAATGTGACCTTCTGGGCGAATCATAAAGCAAATGCTGGAAAAAGAGATTTGATCTAGCAAAGTCTCATCTTAACCCTTTCCCTTCAAATACGGGATTTTACGTTCCTGTGATTTTATACTTGAGAAAACATTGTGGTAAAAGAAGAAATTGCTTGTAACAAGCAATTTCTTCTTTTTCCACTATGTTTTCTACCCTATTGAATGGTTATTATTCAAATTAAATCCACTTTGAAATATTGTCTGCAAAACCTTTGAATTTGGACAGGTCTAAAATTTCCAAAAACGAGAAAGGGTTAAATACATACAAGTAGATTAGAACAATCATTATAGATACCAGAGCTACATATAGGATACATATTTTGGATTTTAGTTTTAACCCTTTCCTGTACAATCCCTTGTTTTCACGTCCCTGTGAATCTTTACTTGAGAAAACATTGTGGGAAAAGAAGAAATTGCTTGTCACATGCAATTTCTTCTTTTTCCACAATATTTTCTAACCCGCAGGTTCGTTATTTTTCCAAATTCCAAAGACTTTTGATTGTTGTCTGCAACTTTTTTCAAATTGGACTGGTCTGAAATTTGAAAAATTGTAAAGGGTTAAACATTTCAACAATAATGCGATAAACCCTACGATTTAGGTGCTCATTTGAAATCTCTCATCGAGACGATTCAAATGAGTACCCATAACACAAGGTTTTATTGAGAAGTAAGGATTTTAGAATACTGTTATGCCTTCTTATCTAGAGCTCTGCAGATAGAGAAAATCTACAAAGATTCAAAACTTTTGACCATGGTCAGCCTGTGCAATCCATGCAGTCTGATTCGAACCAATCCTTTTTCAAACTACCCTGGAAGTCCCTGTCTTCCCTGACAGGACACATAAATTTTTTACAAATCTATCAGCAATCAAACAATTTGTGACAAGGTCAATGCTGTTATTTTAAAAATGGCAGAATATAAATTTGTATCTTTAAAGTTCTTGAACAATCTTCTAAGGCTTTAACCCTTTCCCTTTTTATGAGATTTTAGCCCTGTCATAATTCAAAGGTTTTGCAGACGTCAATTTAAAGTTGATTTTATTCTAAAAATTATCATTCAGTAGTGTTGAAAATATTTTGAAACAAGAAGAAATTGCTTGTTACATGCAATTTCTTCTTTTTTTGTACAATGCTTTCTCAAGTATTACTCGTAAAAACCAGGGATTGAACAGGAAAGGTTAAGGTGGTTTTTAATGTTTCATATTGCACAGATCGATTTCAAGGGTTATTCCAAGATCATTGAGAATCTAGACTATCTCTAACCTGGAAGTTAGACAAACCTACTCACTTTGTCCATTGTTATACATGTCTATTTCACGGGTCATTAACTGAATGTCTGCCTGCAGCTGCAAATTCTCTCCTCTTAATTTGGTCAAATCAACTGTCTGCAAAGATAAATCACAGTAACCATGTTTAACCCGTCCCCACACAAACCTACTTTTTGATGCCCCTCAAGACAAAAGCTCGGGAAAACAAAATGGAAATAAAGAAATTACTTGTAACAAGCAATTTAATATTATCTAATTTATTTCTACCGAGAAGAAAAGGATTATTAATATATCTTGTCATGCTGTACAAATTACCTTACTGAATTGCTGTAAAATCAAAGGGCTGAAACCATTGATAGAACTTGTTGTTCAAAAGTCAATATTTCTTTTAGAAATCAATTTCATTAACAAATCTGACAAGAAAAGTACAAGCAGGCGGTGTAGACCAAGTTCAGACTGCAATTACATGCAGGCTGATCTTGGTCAACATCTTCTGCCAAAACCTGAATATTCCAGGTTCAGCACAACAAGGGTTAAAATTTCATCAACTTGAGATTCTGTCTGCAGCTTCTTTGAATTTTGTTAGTTGGGAATCTGTTATTAGTTCTCTGGAATTTTCATTTTTTCAGTAAATAATTTTGCTAACAACAATTCCAAATTCCTTTGTAACAAGTAATTGATTCTTTTCAACAATTCCTAAATCCTTTGTAACAAGTAATTCATTCTTTTCAACAATTCCTAAATCCTTTGTAACAAGTAATTTATTCTTTTCAACAATTCCGAAATCCTTTTTAACAAGTAATTTATTCTTTTCAACAATTCCTAAAACCTTTGTAACAAGTAATTGATTCTTTTCAACAATTCTGAAATCCTTTGTAACAAGTAAATTATTCTTTTCAACAATTCAGAAATCCTTTGTAACAAGTAATTGATTCTTTTCAACAATTCCGATATCCTTTGTAACAAGTAATTTATTCTTTTCAATGTTGTATTTTACTCCCTGCTCATAACTTCTTACAAACTATTTCCTGTTTATCCACAACGTTTTAGCCTTAAAGACGAATACATTTAACCCATTCCCACACAACCCCGCCTTTTTAAGCCCCTCGTAAGAAAAGCTTTGGAAAACAATGTTGAAAATGAAGAAATTTCTCGTAATAAGCAATTTCTTTATCATCCACTATGTTTTCTATCCAAAAAAGACGAAACATATATCAAATTCCATCAACATGAAATTGTCATCTGCAGCTTCTATCAATTTGGACTGTCCCAAAATTTTGTTGTGTGGGAATGGGTTAAATATCATTATATTGAATTGTCATTTGCAACTACATGTTCTTTGAATTAGTACCAGTTGAAAATTTTGCTAAGGTTCAATGAAATTGAGCCAGAATTGAAGTCTCTAGTGAATTAACATCGAGAAAAATTCAAACAAAAGGGCCAAAGTAGCCACTAAATTGCTCGCCTGAGTAACATTTTATCAGCCCTATAAGTTTTATAAGCCTGGCCCTGCCATGTACACATTTATCATAAATTGAAATTCTATGATCAGGTTTTTTAAGGGTTAACCGAAGAAACATCTTCGCAAAGTTTGGTCCAAATTGGCCAATTGGTTTAAGAGGGGAGATTCTCAAATTATTCCACAACTTCTCTAAGTCTGATAAGCCTGGTCCTGCCACATCTAATTTTTTTTTTTTTTTTTGCAAACAAGCTTTAAAAAGGGTCAGCCAGTATGCATTCCTGCTAAGTTTGGTCCAAATTTGCCCAGTAGTTTAGGAGGAGGAGATATTTAAAGAAAATGATGACAACTCATGACGCACAACAGACATCCAAAAGCTCCCCTTGAGCATGCTGTGCTCTGGTGAGCTAATAAAGCTTATTTGTACAGACAAAAACACAAAACTTATTAAACTAATAGTGATAAACATTTTGGCTTTTTTTTTTTTCATTTTGTTTTTGTTTTCCTATTCAAAAGGGTTCAACCTTACAAGAGGGTCATTGGCCCTAAAGTGCTCATCTGAGTCGATGACTGGGTAAGTAATCAAAGTACTAGTGACCTAATTTTGGCCAAAAGTCACCTGTTAGAAAAATCTTGTATAAGAAATTACAAGTGAAGGGACATTCTTACACAGATTCAGGATTTTTGTGCCAGAAAAGTAGCTTGTGCATTGCAAGGAAAACTTGTATCAATGAACTAGTTATTGAATTTAAATAAAATAGGGTGTTGGGGTAGGTTTTTTTTAAGATTTTCTACTATGTTTCTATGTAACAAGAGGGCGATTGGCCCTGGTTCCCTCGACCTTGATAAAGGCTGCATTCAATAGTCAAAGTAAATGACAAGGCTAGGATTATGACACCAGAGTTTTAAACTGATTTCAATTTTTTAGCTATCTTTAAAGAGGCCCATCTTAGGAACATATCTGCCAAATTTGGTTGAAATTGGCCCTGTGGTTTGGGAGGAGATGTCTTCAAAGAAATTCTTGATGGACGCTGTACAGACGTTTGATGAATGGTGATCACAATAGCTCACATAAGCACTTTGTTAGTCATTGCATTACGAATACCAATGCCCTAGGCATTCTTATTCAGAGAAGAATAAAATTCAAACTTTTCCTTCTTTGTTTCAATGAAAAATGGGATGTGCCGGGGCAGAGCCCAAATATAACCCAAGGGGCATCATTTCAACAAATTTGATAGCTATCCCTTCTAAGTTTAACTGTATACAAAATATCAAGCTCTTGATCTTCTGGTTTCAGAGAAGAACATTTCTTCAGTTTTCTTTCTTTGTTTCAATATATAAAATGGGGAGCGCCCAGATGGAGCCCAAATATGACCCAAGGGGTAGCCTTTAAACAAACTTGCTAGATGTCCCCTGGGAGGTGCTGCATACTAAATTTCAAAGCTCTCAGTTTTCTTGTTTCAGACAATATTTTTTAAGATTTCCATTTTTCCACCTATTTGTTGCCATGGCAAATAGAGTTAAGGGTGATTTTCAATTATTTGAACAACTTTGGAATATCCCTGCCAAGTTTCATCAAGATTGGCTTTTTGGTTCAGGAGGAGAAGATAGTAAAAGAAATTGTTGACAGACACACGATGTCCAACTACGACAGAGGACATTTATCACAATAGCTCACCTTAAGCACTTTGTGCTAAGGTGAGAAAACAAAACATTCTGAACTAATGGACCATTCCAAATTTTAATCAGGACCTGACAAAAATTCTGGAAACATTCCATGAAGATTGAGCTTAAATGTGACCTCTAGAGTGTAAACACTGTAATTATTGATGTACCATTAACCATTATGTAGAAGAGACGACAGACTTTAAAGCATCACAAAAGCCCACCATGAGTATGTTGTCCTCAGGCGAGTGAGAAAGGGTTCACAATGCCATGACAATAGCTTGCTGGCTTTCAGTCAGTGGAGCTAAAAATCTAGCAGTCCCTTACAGAAGGAAATGGCGAAGTTCTTCTCCTTTTCCGATCTACGGAGGAATATTGTAATTTGCCGACTTCCTGTTTCAACTGCTGCAGACGATCATCAGCTGCCGAAAGATCTTCTGTTAATTTCTGCATTCGTGATTTCTGATGGGATAAAAGAGCTGAAAAGAAAGCAATGTGAAGCCTTACAATAGCACTCTATGATTGATCAATTTTCAGATAACAAAATTTTAGACTGGTTTCAAATTCAAAGAAGTAATATGACATTTTAACCCTTTCCTGTTTTTGGAAATTTTAGACTAGTCCAAATTGAAAGAGGTTGCAGACGACAATGAAAACTGGATGCCATTTGAAATGAAACCATCCTGGAAATATTGTGGAAAAAGGAGAAATTGCTTGTTACAATCAATTTCTTCTTTTTCCACAATGTTTTCTTGAGTATAAAATCACAGGAACGAAAAATTCTTATATTCCATAAGCATTAATTTTTCATCTGCAACTCTTTTCAATTTTGACAAGTCTAAAATTTTGCCGTCTGGTAATGGGTTAACAAATAGTAAATTCAACTTTTATTTCTTTGAACTTAATTACAAGGGTTCTGATTGACCAAGATATGTATCTTGCTGAGTCAGTGTCAAGTCAGTTCCTTTGAAATGAAGTTTTTAATTAAGACTCATTAGTGAACAAGAGAGCCATTTGCCCTAAAGTACTCATCTGAATGATTAACTGCACAAATAACATTCTTTTAAATTCAAGTCACCAAATATCATGGAATAACCTCTCATGAAGTTGAAGATATCTGAGCTAGTATGAAGTGTTTAAGTTGTAAACAAGGTTTCTCATAGATACATCTGACTGAGTTACCTATCTTTTGATCTTATGTGGCACTGTTCTAGACTACTTCTTGAACCAAATCATCTGTCACAAAATCAAGACATTTGAGCCAAAGTTTAGATAAAAAAGAGTTGACCTAGTGACCTATTTTCTGGCATAAAGCGACCTAATATTGGATTATCAAAGTCGTCATTGACACAAATAATCTGGCCAAGTATCAACATATTTGGGCAAAAATGTGGGTTTTATGTGAAACAAAATGAAGTCACTTAGTGACCCACTTAAAGACACTTAGAGGCGAAATATTGTACTTGTTTAAGATATCACTGAGAAAAACATTTTGACAAAATAAAAAGACAACTGAGCCAACTTTTTGACTCCATTTTTTCATCCACTATCACACTTGTCCAAGAAAGAACTGAGACAAATATTTTTAGCAAATGTCAAAGCATTTTAGCTAAATTTGTGGATTCTAGAGTGCAAACAAATTATTTCTGAGGTCTGACCTATTGACCATATTACCTAATAATCATTCTGACCAAGATTGAGGCCAAATTGTGGCCCGTAGAATGTAAAAAAAAAAATAATCACTTTTCCTGTGCTCTCAGATGGAACCTTTGGGTTTTGAATAGGATTCGTCAATATTCAGAACAAGTTTCATCTAGATAGGTTAAAATAGGAGCCATTAGAGTGTAAACAAACTAATTATTGACAAAAGACAACACACAACAGACACTGGACATTCAAGGATCTCGAAAGCTAACTTAGATGTGCTAAGGTAAGCTTAATATCAAATTCATCCGAGACATCATTGAGGCAATCGTTCTGACCAAGTATCATGACATTTGGAACAAAAATGTTCTATATAGGATGCACATGTTTTGTTTTTTCAAAGATTTGACCTAGTGACCGACTTTTTGGCCTCACCATCCAACAATGATACTAAAATTTGGGCCCCTAGAGTGCACACAAAATGTTACGGATGACATATATAGCTATGTCATAAAAGCTAACAAAAAGCCATAATGCTCCTACATTTTGACTCTTGGGATTTCAATTTTGACTCTTGAAAATTTTGGCCCTAGGGTCAAAGACTCTTTGACTTTTGGGTTCTAGAGAAAACCCTGCTTTTACCTTTTAACCCATTCCAACTCAATCCCTCCTTTTTACGCCCCTCAAGAAGAAATCTTTGGGAAACATTGTGGATAATGAAGAAATTGCTTGTATCAAGCAATTTCTTCATTATCCACAATGTTTTCTATCCAAAAAGACGAAAAAATTCAAAATTCCATCAATTTGAAATTGTCGTCTGCAGCTTCTTTCAATTTGGACCAGTCTAAAATTTTGCTGAGTTGGAATGGGTTAAATCCATCCATGAATGAAGAAGACATGCTTCAGACAAGATTGTTGGTAACCGGGTTGACACATGGTCATAGCCAAAGCATTCAGCAAGATACAAGACAGATAGGATGCCATAGAATGTGAAGAATTGACCACTCATGGCTGTCAATCAAATAATACATCAACCAATGAAATTGTTCATTTAGACTGGATCTTGAAATCACGAGTTGAATCCCAGGTTGAGCAAACAAACAAAACGGTTATCTTTCAGATGAGATGTGAAACTGAACTTAGAGTGAGGGAAGTTTTGTTTGAACTCCGACCTTAGCCTCAAATTCAGTCAGGACTGTATATCAGCATTATCCTGACTGCAATACAAACCTTTGGCCACCTAGTTTCATATTTCCTTCTTTGGTTCTATTTAAAATAGGATGTACCTCCTGAGAGCCCAAATGACCCCAGGAGATTCATATGAACAAACTTGGTAGAGGTCTACTATGGGATGCTTCATACAAAATATAAAAGCCATGTTCTTCTTTGTTTCTATTTGAAAAATGATGCGCCCAGCCAAGGTCTAAATATGACCCCTATGTACATGTAGTAGAAATCTACTAAATGTTGCTACATACAAAATATCAAAGCTCTAGGTCTCCTAGTTTCAGAGAAGATTTTAAATCATTTCCTTCTACAGTTGTTTCTTTTTAAAATAGGGTGCACCCAGGGGAATTATTTTAACAATTTTGGTAAAAATCATTCGATCATACCACATGCAAAATATCAAACCTCTATCTTTGTCACAAGAGGAATTTTAAAGATTTTCTTAATTTTCAGCCTTTAAGTTACCATGACAACCAGTATTTTTAATAAAATTAAATTCTTTGAAAACTGTGGTAGAGTAGGACATCCCTGCCAAGTTTCAGACTGAATGGCCCTGTGATTAAGGAGAAGATATTTAACCCATTCCCGCACAATGGCACCTATAAACACCCCTCAACATGAAAACTTTGGAAAACATTGTGGAAAATGAAGAAATTGCTTGTTACAAGCAATTACTTCATTAGCCACAATGTTTTCTACCTCTAACGACAAAGATTTTAAAGATTTCGTAACTTAAAATTGTTGTCTGCAACTTCTTAGAATTTGGACTTGTCTAAAGATTTTATCGTGATGGAATAGGTTAAAGAAATTGTTGATTGAAGGAAGACAGACAATGATCAATCACAACAGTTCACCTTGAGCACTTTTAGCACAAGTAGAAAAGCCCATGTCAGACAAGTCAGGCATTCCGCAGCTTTGTCAGAGTCTATATTTACCTTGAATATATTCCTCCCCATCATCCGGTATGAGAGGCCCCACCGGAGGTTGATTGGTATTCAACGCAGCTGACGACTCTGAACTTAAACTACTGTGACTAGAGGCAGGTGAGATGAAAGGATGCGAGTTCTGTCGATAATCTCTTTCTCCACGAAAAAAAGCGTCACTATCACTATTGCCCATGTGCATTGGTCCCGGTGGATGCCCCGGAACCCGACAAACACTAGACATGGGCGGAAACTTTAAGAACCCACTCTCTTCATGACTAGGGCTTACACCTTTTATATTTATCACAGTATGGCCCTGCTCTCCTGTCACTAAATTTTCACTAGTTTGCCCATTTGGGCCTATCACAGAACCATGTGGCACCACTGCGTGGCCACTGGAATTTGAACCGCTAGCGATTTCATTAAAGTACTGAATGTGTGGTTGCACACCGCCCTCTCGTCTTGCACTAGTGATTTCAACCACAATAGGTCTCGGTACTCCTTGAGGATTCTGCGTGCTTGGTAACTCGTGAGCTATATCCGGTTTTATTCGCATAAAACTTGGAGAATTCCTTTGATCACTTTCACCACTAGCATTAAAAGAAAAAGGGCCTGGCAAGGGAGAATGTATAGTTCTATCTATATTTGGGCTTTTTAAGTTAGTCTGTTGGTTAGGGCTCAACACAGGGTTTAAAAAGATTTTAGTCTGAGATGAATGGTTGTATTTTGAAGCACCGTAACTTTGATTGTATTCTTCAGTTGGAGATTTATATGATGTTACTTGGGGTGTTATATTCATATTCTCAAATTTTGAAATAGGTAACACATGGAGATCAGATGAGAATGCTGTATTTTGAGGATTGTTATGAAAGTTTGGGTTGAGATTAGGTTTATGTGGACTAACAGGGTGATAACTCCAGCCACCCCGTTCAGAAGCCCCGGGTAGTGCATTGTGACTTGAACTTCCCTGACCTCGATCTATCCGTATCTGGTAGGTGTAACTCTGAGGTTGCGATGGATTTTCAGCATATTCCTTATTAGATTGAATATGCTGAACTTCAATAGGCCTAAGACCTGGTTTTGTTGGCTGAGTCGGAGAATTTCCTGAGGGTAAATGCCCAAATCCATGGTTATATCCTGCCCGTACATTGTTATTACAGTTAATATGAGGAATATTTGAATTTCTGTCCTCACCATAAAATGTAATAAATTGGTTAAGGTCACTTGGTCGAACTGGTGCAGAAGTGGGACTCCCATCGTCTGGCAGAGTGATGGGCCCACGATAACCTGGTGTATTTGAAAAACTATGACTTGTATGGAAAGTGGGCCTCGAGGGTGCACTTCCTGAACTTGCGTTGCTCATATTGCTGCTTGAGGAGTCACTTCGTGGTCGAGTGTCGCCGTCACCAAAATGACTATAAGAATCATTTACACCATGTGCTGGTTTTCCAAACAAGTATTTAGGACTTTCTCGTGACAATAATTCCATGCACTTTAGTTTGTCATTGCCAAACTGAAAGAGAAATGTATGAGTTAGCTAATGTATACCAGGAATTGACACAGTGTCCCAGGATCCCAAGGATCCAAGAAAATTGGGAGGGATCCCAGCAATCCAAGGCTACAGGTTCCGTCAGGATCCTTCAATATTTCTGATGCACAATAGATCTTAACATATCTATTAATGTTCCAGATTTGTAAAAGACATTTCACCAAATTTTAAATTGATCTTTGATATTTAATCAATTACCGACATTATCTTTAGACTGGTCCAAATTCAGAGAAGTTGCAGACAACTTTCAGGTTAACCCTTTCCTGTTCAAATACGGGATTTTACGTTCCTGAGATTTTTTACTCAAGAAAACATTGTGGAAAAGAAGAAATTGCTTGTAACAAGCAATTTCTCCTTTTTCCACAATATTTTCTACCATATAGGATGGTTTCATTTCAAATTGCATCCAGTTTTCATTGCCGTCTGCAACCTCTTTCAATTTGGACTGGTCATAAAATTCCAAAAACGGGAAAGGGTTAAAGGAATTCTAGAATTGTTTGTCTTTTTTTGGTAAAAACATTGTGGCAAATGAAGAAATTGCCTGTTACAATTTTTCCAAAATTTTCCTAAGCTTGGTTTACATTGTGCTTTTGTTTGTTTGTTTGAAGGGGGTCTTACACTGCTTTCAACAATCTTTCAGTTATATCACGGTGGTTTGAGCACCTAACAATGGAATCCTGGTATTTCTCACACCAGTACTACCATTAAATCTCTTCCTAGCCTCCAGCTGCTATCCCACATAGGTTTACGACTATCGACCCATTGGTGAGAGACAAAAAGTTGGAAAGGATGAGTGCCGCCATCGTTACGTTATGCAATAAGTAGGGATTCCAGTGGGATCCCATTGAGGCGAAGTTAGCGTAGACCCCTCACCCTGCTATCCCACATAGGTTTACGATTATCGACCCATTGGTGAGAGACAAATAGTCGGAAAGGATGAGTGCCGCCGTCGTTATGCAATAAGTAGGGATTTCAGTTAGATCCCATTGAGGCAAAGTTAGCATAGACCCCTATGTATACATGCAATCTCTGGTAACATAAGGACACTGGCAACACTCAAATTCTACCTTTTCATTTCAAATTTCTAGATCCATGTTTAAGGTGTTTTTCTAAAAAGTAAAAAAACAGCATTTCAAAAAGAAAATGTAATTCACTTTCCTAAACTCTAGCAACGTATTATGTATAATTACATTTCAAAAGTAAATAAGTTAAAGAGAAATCCAAGTTCAAAGAATAAACTAATGAGGACATAAATGTGGGACTGTACAATAATTGATTGATTGATTGGTTGAATGGGGTTTAATGCCGCTTTTAACAGTATTTCAGTCATATTGCCGCGGCTGGAGCACCTAACAATGGATTCCTGGTATTTCTCACACCAGTACTACCACTACATCCTTTCCTAGCCCCCCAGCTGCTGTCCAACTTAGGTTTACGATTATCCACCCATTGGTGAGAGAAATTGTCGGAAAGAATATGTGTCGCCAGGGATGGAACCAATGACCACCATGTGTGAAGAATAGGAGTCTGGCGCGCTACCTACTACACTATGACGACGGCCGTACAATAATTGACCAATTGCGGCTGTCAATCAACGAATCAGTCGACCTATAAAATCATTATTTTGTCCAGCCCCGAAATTAAGCTTTGAACTCCAACATTGGACGCCATTGGTGTGAAACATTATTTGTTGGTTTGGCGACTTAAATGTTGTAACTACAGCTTATTTAATCTTTAGTTATGACACTCAGGTTGCCAACTAACAATTCTACTTTTTCATTACATACTGGCCATAAATTTTGCAAAATAATACTATTCAAAATTGAACCAGAACTTCCTGTCTGAGTTGATGGGTGGGGCCAACTGATTAAGTGGATGGGACCAGAGATTAGTCAAGTAAACAAAGCTATGTTTCTTGATAATACAATTCACAAAGCTTGAGATATGAGACCCAACCTACCTTATTCATGCATGTAGAAACCACATTATCAGGAATTTCTGGATATTTGTTTTTCAATTCTCGGAACAGATTGGGATCCACTGTAGCCATACTCTAAATTCATCTTTCATCAATCTGAAAATTATTTCAACAATCTATCAATGTGTCATAGCCACCATATGTGCTGCCACATTAAAGTCCTTTTTTCTGTGACACCATGATGGTCCTAGATCGCTCACCTGAACTGTCTGCTGTTAAAAAAATACACTTAGAGACAAATAACTATTATCAGTTTCATGAGTATAGAGGCAAAACTGTGACTTCTATATTGAAAAACAAAGAAATTGTCATTATGGCCCCTTTTCCTGTGTTATCCTATAGAACCTTCCCATAATCCATAAGGATCATCTTTATGACCTTTGAGCCAAAATTGTGGTCTCTAGAGTGTAAAATAAGAAATTGTCAATAAGGCCCCTTTTCCTGTATTTTCCAAAAGAACCTTCCCATAATAGATAGGCTTCATCCTAATGCCCTAATTATTAATCTGGCCTAGTTTCATGAAGATTGAGCCAAAATTGTGGCCTCTAGAGTGTAAACAAAGAAATTGTCATTCAGGCCCCTTTCCCTGTGTTTTCGAATAGAACCCTCCCATAATCAGTAGGTTTATCTTCAAGACCTAACAATTATTCTGACCAAGTTTCATGAAGATTGGGTCAAAACTGGCCTTTAGAGTGTAAACACTTCAATTGTTGGCGCCCCACGAAGCATGACAGACATTCAACGATCACAAAAGCTCACCATGAGTATGTTGTGCTCAGGTGAGCTTAAAAAATATGCAAAAGGTGCAGTGACAAAGAACAACACGTAAAAAATTCATGCAAATCTGTCAAGAAATGAAGGAGGAGAAGAGATAATAAGAAATTTTGTATAAATCCCTCTTTATCCGTTACATAGCCTTAAATTCCACCACCCCCTACAAAATGCAAAAGTTCAGGTGAATTTGTCCATACATAAAGGAGGATAAGGGAGATGTTACATTGATTTGGGGTTCATTCTAGAAATTAATTTTAGAGGATGATCCCCTTCAGTGTCAAAAACTGAGAACATTTTCAGAAATTTTGGGGTTAAGTACTTCTTGGATGGCATTAAGTTTCAAATCCTCTAATATGATCATTTTATATTCAGGAAGACAAAGTCAAAAGAAAGTGATAGTGCTTTGATCATTCTTAACCTTTGGTAAGTTGGCAAAATAGAAGTCCTGTCACTTTTTTTTTTCATGAATGTATCAAGGTTTTTACCAGAGGTGTGGAATTCCCATGCCGGACTTGTCCGACACGGGCTTTTCTACCTGTGGGCAAGTTCATTTTTCGAGGCTACTTGCCGTGGACAAGTAAATATCGGGGCAAAACTTGGAATGGTACTAAATAGATGAGATTTATGAGCGTAATGTTTGTATCTTAGGCTAGAAAATATTGTTTTTAATGAAGAAAATGCTGAGTTCCAGCATTTTCTTCTTTAAAAATAATGTTTTCTCAAAATTAAAGTTCTTCATCTTTTCACGGGCAAGTCCATTTTGATCCTGGACAAGTAGAAAATCACATTTTACTTGTCAATGGACAAGTAGAGAAAATCCGTATTTCCACATCCCTGTTTTTACTCATAAACATGTTAAGCAGTGGTTGTACATCATTTAAGCTATTAATAACAACATGGAATCCCCATATTTGCAAAGTGTTTCAGAGGTGAAAACGATCCAAGTTGGCCATTTTGTTTAAATAGAGAAGAAAGCATCTGACTAGGAAAAATATCAGTCAATTAGATATAGAAATTTCTGAGGAGTCATCACTGGATCAATCAAATAGGTCAAATTCCTTATTATTCTCTTGAGTTTTTATAACGGTACCTTCAGAGCTTCACTGCTTAATTGCAACTTGTTATATTAATAAACATTAGATTTATTGAACAAACAAGCCCTTTTTAAGTAGCAAACTCCCAATATTTGCAGCAAAGATGTTTATAAATAATTGAAGTTGCTATAAAAGAGGTTTTAAGAGTTACTTTAGTCACATTTACTAGATGGCAAAATTTAAGCATGGTTAAATTTAGAAAGAGTTGCAGACAACAATTCAAAGTTGGTAATATTTTTTATTTTTCAACTTTGTGGATAGAAAATATTGTGTAAAACAAAAAAATGCTTCTTTTTCACAATGATTTCTACCCCAAAGGTAAAAAAAATCAAAATTTTCATAAGCTTTCAATTGTCATCTGCAACTTCTTTCAATTTCGCCGTCTGGTAATGGGTTAATTGACAGCTGTGATTGGTCAAACGTTTAAACTGCCATTCAAAAAGATACAAACGTATGTTAGCATCGGACCCTAAGGTGACAGTGGGTGACAACATTTTAAAGATTTCTAGTGCCAATAGTATACAAAGCATCAGTGTAGGTGTGAATGAAGCAAGCATGTTGACTATTAGCTGCCAGAACATACCCCTCTTTCTGATAATCTGCTGGCCTCGCGACTATCGATACACGCTTGAATTACAATCAAAGGGCTTCCCACCGGCAGTTGTATAATTGCACACTGTCCCCTACTTTTATAGCCACTGGGCTAGATTTGGTTATCACCTATCATATCCAGGCGACTTCCCGAAAATTCCAGGCGACTTCAACTTTGTTTTGATCAGCAAATCAGGCGAAGTTTTATGAAACCAGGCAACTTTTTCGCCCGAGTCGCCCACTCTGCAGAGCCCTGTTCCACCCCCACTTGGCTAGCATTCCACAATATACTCTTTATCTCTGATTTGATGGCCTGATAACCTTTATACTATCCAAATATAATTCCACATTTCATAATTTTTAAAAAAATTAACTAACAAACTAGTTCTAATTGAATTTTAGCGCAGGATTGACATACATAAATCAGTATATAATTTGTAAAATGAAAAGTAAAGATTTTGTATTTCTTGGTGAAAGCTTCACTGAAAATCCAGGGCACATATCTCAATTAGTCAAAGCTAAATATAGATCAGAAATTTAGGTCAAACATGTATAAGACTCTATCAGTTTGTAAGACCCAAAACCTTGAAATGATCCACTGAAAGGATTCATAAAAAACATTCTGATTTATCTTTTGTCTCTATCTTTCTCCCTTTAAATCAAGTACAAGTATTACTGTGGTATGAAACCAGTGTGATTCCCAAAAGATAAAAATGTTGAATTCAATATCTTCATCTACAAGTCATTAAAACCTAGAATTATTTGATAAAGGGCTTAGTACACATAAATTCTGAAGTTTTCTCAAGTTATACTTCTATCAAATACAAGTTACACTGCTGAGGCATGCATACACTATTGAAAATGGCATTAGAAACTTAAGTAAACTGATGGTGCTCACCAGTCCTTTGATGACAACCTAGGAGATAAAAGTCATAAAAATTTAGAGGTATGACTTACAAATGGACCCCTTACAAATAGCTAAAAGTGCCATTAACCAATAAAAAGGCACTTTTTGCAGACTGTTTTCAAAGAAGTTGCAGATGACAATTCTTTATCAATGAATTTCTATAATTCTTTGTCTTTTAAAATAGTAAGCATTGTGGATAATGAAGAATTTGCTTATAACAAGTAATTTCTTCATTTTCCATAATATTCTCCAAACGTTCTCCTACAAGGTTTGTTAAAGAGGGTGGGATTGTGTGGGACTTAATCAATGAATTTCTAAAATTCTTTGTTTAATTTGGTAAAAAATTTGGTTTCATTTGCTTAAAATGACTTTATATAGCTATATCTGAGCTGTTATTGGCAATTTGACTGCAAGCTTGTCACTGCTAACTGGATTTGGGAGATGTTTTATTTTTCGATATGTCAAAATGCAAGAACGGTTTTTGTTGTTGGTATCTAGAATAAAAATAGAGACAAAATATAAGTGTCGTTCTATCAGCTTCATGTTGATATGAATGAAGTTCAAAATTTATGCTTGGATAGCTTATAGATTTTGCTTGACACATACGTAACAAAAGATATTTGGCCTTGTTTTGACTTTGTTGCAACAACCAGGAAAGAAAAATAAGCCATGTTCAAAGGTGAGAACTGGAGTGATTGTCTGTTGTATACTGACTTTTGGATGGTGAAATGACAGCTCGTGTTCCAAGAGCATGCTGCTTGACAATCGAAAATCTAAATATTTGGAATATCTGCTTGAAATTTTGCCGTCTCTGCAAAAATATTTTCCCTTTTCTCTTGTAGATATGGCGGACATGAACTACGCATGCGCCACCAGCTACTTCCTTTTTGTCAAGACCGTGAACTATTAAAGAGAAAGCGGAGATTACTTCCCTTTACACATGCTGCTTTTAATAAGTTCATTCAGAATAGATGAAATAATATTTATTATGGTGTGGTGGAATACATTGTAAATAAAGAAAAGTTAAAAGCAATTTTCTTCATTTTCACAATGTTTTCCAAAGCTTTTCTCCTGTCGGGACGTCAAAAAAGCGAGACTGTGTGCCAAAAATGGGATAACCAAATACTAGAAGTTGTCAATGACAGCAATTTAACCCATGCCATGCTGAACCCAGAATAATCCTGTTTTCACAGAAGGTAAAGACTAAGATCAGTCTGTACATAAACCCAGAGTTGTTTATAAGAATTAATTTTCATAATAAATTATGTCATTTAAATATGCTTCCAGTGCTTTCAGGCCTCTGATTTTAATGCAACTTGATATTCAGATACAAAATTTTCAGCATGACGAGGGTCAAGTTGATGGATTTTTAAAATTCCTCGTTTTTCACCGGACAAGAACATCGCCGCTTGAAATCAATCAATTTCTTCTTTTCGAAGTATTTTCTTGAGAGACGAAATCAAGCGGGATCGTGTGGGAATGGGTTTAGTTATTTTTCTGAAAACTAACCACTTAGGGCCTATATTCGCGGATCATCTCTCATCATTATAGATATAAGTGCCATCTGATTTGGCCAATCGCTGGCCCCGCCCACTAACTCATTTTGCTATGCCTACTGAATCCAACATGGAAGTCCCGCTTCAATTTTGAACGGCGCAGTTTTGCAAATTTAAAGCCAGTAACATGAAACAAAAATGTAGAATGGTTGGTTGGCGACTTTAACGTCGTAAATACAGCTTGAATAAGATGTAGTTACGACTATCAAGTCGCCAAACCACAAAAATGTCTCACAAAAATAGCGGCCAATGTTGAAGTCAGTCCGAACCTCAATTCCGCCGGACTGAATGATTTGATTGGTCGACTGGTTATTTGATTGACAATCGCGATTGATGAATTTGTATATGATCTGATATGAAGGAAAACCTGCCTATTTGACGAAAGCATGATCATTATTCATTTAAGAAAGGGGGGTGGGCTACCACGGCCTCTCTTATTCGCCCGAAATATCTAGAATGTTGAAGTCTGACAAAGTTTACGACTGACCGTTTTCAGTGTAGCATACAAAAATCTTTTACTAGACGACAAAATGTTAGACTAGTCCGTGGCAATTCAAAGAAATTGCAGACGACAATTTTTATAGTTAGGCTAATAAAATTTCCTAGAAGCTGCATTTATATAGTAGAAATCGTTGTTGATAATGCGAAAATTGCTTGTAAAAAGCATGTTTTTAATTTTCTACAATATTTTCCAATATTGTCATTTCCTTGAGGGGCGTAGTAACAACGAGGCAGATTTTCCTGGATAAAAATCTTTTAGTGTTGATTTTGAAATTTTGTAGGGACATGCTTGTTTTTGTACATATCTTTTCTTTTAATTCTTTCCTGTTGTCCAAAATGCAAAGGCATGAATAGTTTTGCAGACTAAAATTTAAAGTGGATTTAATTCGAAAAATAAAGTATGATAAGGGTAAAAAATATTGTTGAAAATGTAGAAATTGCTTGTTACAAGCAATGTCTTCTTTTTCTACAAAGTTTTCTCAATCATAAAATCACAGGGTCATAAAAACCAGGGATTGGACAGAAGCCCTCGAGTGAATATTACTGTGACCAACGCGGTTGTCAATCAAATAACAAGTCAACCAATTAAATCATTCATTGAGACCAAAAATAAGAACTTTTCTCCGACATTGGTCGCCATTTTGTATATCTTTTTTGTTGGTTTTGTGATTTAAACGTCGTAACTAGGCCTTATTTAAGCTGTAGTTACGACGTTTTATATCGCCAGCCAACTTTACTACGTTTTTGTTACATGCCATCGGCCATAAATTTATGAAAATAACGACTTTTTAAATCGAAGCGGGACTTCCTGTTGGAGTCTGTGGGTATGGTCAATTACCCGCACATTCTTCATCGTGCAAATAAATCGCAAAACGACGCGCTTTTAGCTAGTTTTTGTCCACATTTGTCTCTCACATAGATAATTATTGGTTTTACATGTATGCCTGATTTTTCTATTATTTCATCACAGAAGTGGTGCAAAAGTACTGACTGTGAAAAAAATGACCTCAGAGGCGTACGCCTATAAAGCAGAAGCTTTCTGTTCTCTTGTCCCTTCACCACACCTGAAAATATAGCATATTAAAGATCAATCGATCTTTCCTCGACTCAGGAAACCGTTGAAACAACAGTGATTATTTTGGAAAAAAAAGATTAATGGCCCAAAGCCCTTTTGAGTGTGTGTGTGGGGGGGGGGGTGCGTGTGTGTGTGTGTGTGCGTACGTGTTTTTTTTTTTTTTTTTTTTTTTAGCTCAAATGTTTTTGGAGAAACCCCGTTTAATTACTATGGTCAGGTCTGTCATCGCCCGAAAACGTTGACAATTTAAAATGTCTCCGGTATCATTTTTCAAAACGAACATATTCACTTGAAACTCTGAATATATCTTCACTATCAACAGAGAAATCTATGCCAACAAGGAGGATAACCTCTAAATGTATTTTTAACAAATTACGCCCAGTTTTCGACATTTAAATTTTACACACTATAGCACTTGAACAGCTTGGCGTCGACATCCGCTTGTCTTCTTTTCCTACGATGTTTTACAGTTTTTTCTTATTTTCTAAACTGTGATTTTATTTATCTATTATTCTTTTCTTAATTAATTTTCAAATATCCTTTTCCGCAAAAAGCTTTTGTAACAAATTACTCCCCGTTTTCGACATATAAATTTTACGCACTATAGCACTTGAACAGCCCAGTGTTGACATCCGCATGGGGTGCTCTTGTTTTCTTTTCCTACAATGTTTTACAGCATTCTATTATTTTCCCAAGTGTGATTTTGTTTATTATTCTTTTTTTTAATTAATTTTCAAATATCTTTTCCGCAAATAGCTTTTGTAACAAATTACACCACGTTTTCGACATATAAATTTTACGCACTATAGCACTTGAAAAGCCTAGCGTTGACATCTGCATGGGGTGCTCTTGTTTTCTTTTCCTACGTTTTACAGCATTTTATTATTTTCTCAAGTGTGATTTTATTTATTATTCTTTTCTGTATTTATTTTCAAAATATCTTTTTCGCAAATAGCTTTTGTAACAAATTACACCACGTTTTCGACATATAAATTTTACGCACTAAAGCACTTGAAAAGCCTAGCGTTGACATCTGCATGGGGTGCTCTTGTTTTCTTTTCCTACGTTTTACAGCATTTTATTATTTTCTCAAGTGTGATTTTATTTATTATTCTTTTCTGTATTTATTTTCAAAATATCTTTTTTCGCAAATAGCTTTTGTAACAAATTACACCACGTTTTCGACATATAAATTTTACGCACTATAGAACTTGAAAAGCTTAGCGTTGACACCCGCATGCGGTGCTCTTGGCTTCTTTTTATACAATGTTTTACCGCATTATCTTATTTTCTAAACTGTGATTTTATTTATCTATTATTATTTTATTAATTAATTTTCAAAATATCGTTTCCGAAAATTAGCTTTTGTAACAAATTACGCCCAGTTTTCGACATATAAATTTTACACACTATAGAACTTGAATAGCTTAGCGTTGACACCCGCATGCGGTGCTCTTGTCTTCTTTTTATACAATGTTTTACCGTATTATCTTATTTTCTTAACTGTGATTTGACTTATTTATTAATCTTTTTTTATCAATTTTCAATATATCTCTTCCGCAAATAGCTTTTGTAACAAATTACACCCCGCATTTGACACATTAATTTTACGTATATATTTTTCTTTACTTATTTTCAAAATATCTTTTTCGCAAGAAATTCGACTTTTGCTTATTCAGACATTCAGAAGTGAACATGAGTTATTATCAAAAATAATTGACGGATCGCGAAATTCAATTGACCAATCGCGGCTATCAATCACATAATCAGTCGACCAATGAAATAATTCATTCAGACTGGAAGTTCAGTTTGAACTCCGTCATTCGCCGATATTTTGGTGAATCATTTTTGTTGGTTTGGCGACTTATACGTCGTAACAACAACTTATCCAAGCTTAACCCCTGTCATGCTGAACACAGAATATTCCGGTTTTGACAGGAGGTGTAGACTAAAATCAGACTGCGCCTATGTGCAGTCTGATCTTAGTCTACACCTCCTGCTTGTACTTTTCCTGTCAGAGTTATGAAGTTGATTTCTAAAAAATAAATATTGTTTTTTAACAAGTTCTATTAGTGCTTTCAGCCCTTTGATTTGACAGTGTATTTCCGTTTATTTATCGTCGCTACCGTAGCACATGCCCATATGAGCGACGCCCCCAGAAGACGGTTAGTTGTTACGGGGGATAGTGCAAGGATACAGGACGAAACTACTGAGAGTCCCGCCTGGTTCTTTAACGTGCTCGATGGATAGCATCGTCACACGGGGCCTCGGTTTAACGTCTCATCCGAAAGACAATTAGTAAGTTTGTTGATATGGTCAGCCCAGGGCTCGAACCCGTGATCTTGAGGTTTGAAGTCAAGTGCTCTACCAACTGAGCTAATCGGGCTGATTTGACAGCAATTCAGTAAGGAAATTTATACAGCATGACAAGCTTAAGTCGTCAAACCAACAACCGCTATTGGTCAACTGACTAATCAAATCATTCATTATAGTTTAGACCAAGAGTGGACATTGAAATTTTCAGGAGAAACTTAACGGTGCCACCAGTCTATTTGCGTGCACGGTTTAGATGCCCAACCAACGATTTATTTTTATCCCCCGCCGTTTCGGCGAAGGGGATATTGTTATGGTCTCCGTCCGTACTTCCGTCTTTCCGTCCTTCCGTCACTGAACTTGTCCGGAGCATATCTCTGAAAGTATCATTGCTATCAACTTGAAACTTCATAGGTCGATGGATCTCATTGAGGAGAAGTGCAGTGCACAAGAACCACAACTCTTGCTTGCATAATTTTTGAGTTATTGCCCTTTTTTGTTTTAAACACTCACATTTTGTCCGGAGCAATTCTCTGAAAGTATAATTGCTGTCAATTTGAAACTTCATAGGTGGATAGATCTCATTGAGGAGAAGTGCACAAGAACCACAACTCTTTCTTGCATAATTTTGGAGTTATTGCTTCAGTTTACTATTAAGCTTTTATGGCGGGGGATGACCATGTTTGACATGGCTCTTGTTTTTCTAGGATTTATAAATGTTTCTACCTATATGCAAACTCATGTCGTTGGATATCTCAGCCGAAATCAAGCGTGGCTGAGGTCATTCCGGGGTAGAGCAAGCGACACTTCACTGAAGCGTACCGTAGAGTCATTTATCTTTTTCCCACAAACTTTTCCATGATGGTATTTCTTCATTGCTTCAGAAAGCATCATTGTGTGGTAGTGGGTCATTTGATAAAATTCTAGTAGAACGACCCTTCCAAGTAGTTTAAAATTGTATTCTTGTGTTTTGATTGGTACAAATGTACTGTCAAATAGAATAAATCAGTGGTCATTCATCGCAACACGCATTAGCAGGCACTCGCAAATACAGCACACGTAAGGGTCCGTGGCCCGTACTAGCATTCAATAAGTCTCTCTCTCTCTCTCCATCATTCTCTTTAACACATTCCCCCGCAAGAAACATTTTAGACTTGGCCAAATTGAAAGAACCTGTATACGATAATTTCAAGCCGACGGAATTCTGATTTTGTTCGCCTTTTTGAACAGAAAACATTGTGGATAATAAAGAAATTGCTTGTTATAAGCAATTTCTTCATCTTCCAAAATGTTTTTTAAAGCTTTTTTCTCGAGGGGCGTAAAAAAGGGGGTTGTATGGTAATGGGCTAATTTGGGAAAAAATCTGGAGCTCACTGAATGATTTTTGGCATAGAAAAAAACTCAAGAAGACAAACGACAGTGACGCTATGATAAAAATAAAGACAAAAGTCACAAATAACTCCGATTTAACATACACCCGTACGTCAGTTGCAAACGCGGATGTAATTTTTTTCCGAGGGGTAGCGGTCCAACCGAAAATGTACTCGTTGTATAATAATAATCAGTCGGCCAGCAATTTGCCCTAGCTAAAACTTGAACAAGGCTGTAATCATTACATATTGGTAGACCACTGACAATATAATCCTTTGTTTCGAGATTTTCCGAATCTTATAAACATGTTTTTACCGAAATTCCAGGTGAAATGATGTCACCCTACCCGTACAGTATCTAGCACGTTTATAGACTGTCGAATACTGTATGGTTTTTAAGTTGGAATGCGGTGCATTTCCAACTTAAATTAACAAAACCGCAAAATGAACACAAGACAATTTCATTTCGGGTTTCTTGATAACACATATCGCGTGATCTCTTAGATATGAATACACCTCGAGTTACTTCTCATCTCAACTTGCCACGGACAATCAGTTAGTTGTAGCCGAAGATAATAATATGGCACATGTAACGGATGATATAAAATTTCGTTTAGAGACTTCTAAACATGCTGTAGTTTGCTTTAAATTATTGAAACATAAGGTGATAATCAGCGCAGTAATTTGTTTTTTGTGATTCGCCGTACCGTGTTTGGTAATCATGTGATCTGAAGTGACATGTGGTAGTCATGTGACCATAGATAGGCAATGTTTACAAATATGGCTCAGGTCGCAAATGCATTTTTACAATAATCATGCCACCCAGTGCTTTAAAACATTATAGAGCGATTAAGGGGGATCGTACGCATCAAGCAAACGCGATTATTTTTGGATTTACAACTTTTGCCCAATAAAAATCAAATAGAAACAAAACGAAAGTAGAAGATTTTGAAAATTAGAATGTAAACATATCAACTTCCGGTTTCTACTTATTTACTAAATAATTACGCTTTATTATATCGTTATTTACAAGTTTCAATCAATAATAACACATCACACCTTAAACAAGTGTCATCTAGCTTTCAGCTTGGTCCTTTTCACTCAAGATTTTTTACGGTTCTAAAGCCGAATAACGAAATTGTGCGACTACAGGGCCCTGAAGATAGTTTGTTACTATCTTCATCATATTATAGGAATTTTTAGGAAAAGGGCAATACCATGTGCAAACAATAACGTTACAATAACGTTAACGTCTTCTTCTTTTGAATTTTACTCACAACGCTTTAAATATTTTTTCCTAAGTCTAAACCGGTATTTCAAATCGATCACCCTGAAACAAGTTTCCGCGTATTTCCGCAAATTTCCACGTATACTCATAAACTTGAAGTGAAAATCTACGTTAATTTAGTATGATCGTTACAGATTTGGCCGAGTTGAGGGTCAGATAATTATCGAGGTCATTGATTTCTTACTGTAGAAGTTGTTATTCTCTGTTTTTATGATTCTAAAAGGAGTTCGCGTATTTCAGTTGATCAAAAGCAGAATGTTGTGCTTGAAAATTCTAATTTTGCTGTGCGTGACACGAGCTTATAACCCATTCCAACACGATAATTTTTTAGACCAGTCCAAATTCAAAGAAGTAGCAGACGACAATTGTAAGTTGATGAAATCTTTAAAATCCTGGTCTTTTTGGACAGAAAACATTGTGGATAATGAAGAAATTGCATTTTCCACAATGTTTTCCAAAGCTTTCATAATGCGGGTCATTTAAAAGCGTTTTTATATTTTATGTTTTTGTGCGTTATTCACGCACATATGTACAAGAATGGGAATGTTGGTTTAAGTTTAAAAGAGGGAGGCTTGCTCGGAAAGTAATAAATGAATTTGAACTGAATTCAACAGTTATGACTCTTTCAGTGCATTCCAACTTCTCAGTACTTTCAGTCCCTTGATTTATGGTGTCACTGAGGTGACCTCTACTGTTTCTTAAAATTTTAGACTAGTCCAAATTCAAGAGGGTGGCAGACGACATTATAATGCAAGTACAATTAAAAAATCAGCCATTCTAAACAATAATAAATATTGTGGAAAAAGAAAAAATGCTTGTTTCTTCTTTTTCCACAATATTTTCTCGGGTATACTATCACAAGGACGTAAAAAATCAGGATAGCGGTAACCAAGATTCTAATAAATATGAACACCACTTATTGAGGTAAGTTTAATTCATTTCTATCACAATTTATCAAATAATCCCTAAAACTTCCACCACTGTCAAACCTTTATCAAAAGGAAAAAAAATGAAAGTAAGTAACTAAAGGATAAAAAACACAGAGGGAAAATGAAATACAAAGTACAAAGCATGTTACAAGGAATTTCCCATTTTCCTGAGCTATTTATGTGCACATTTGCCCATAAAGGTTATTTGGTTTAGAATAATCTTCTCCAAGATTCATTGTAAAGAGTAATCCATTTTTCCTGAGCTATGTACATGTATGTGCACTTTGTACAATATGTGCACATTTCAATTTGGACTATTCTGAAATTTTGTCATCTGGTAATGGGTTAAAAGGATAAATTGCCATTTTTATACTCTGTCATATATACACACATTCTCTCTTATTCTCCCTTGCCCTCTATTTATAGCTCCCTTTGGCACTACCCAAAATAAGTCAGACTCGCTACAGACTTAAGTGACCAATCGCTGGCACCACCTACTGACTCCCTAGGCCCCGTCCATTAACTCCGACAGAAAGTTCCGCTTTGATTTTAACAGTATTATTTTGCAATATTATGGCCAGTAACATGTAACAAGAGGGCCGTTGGCCCTGGGGCGCTCACCTGAGATAAGGGCTCTTTTCTTTCAACAGTATAATTTCATCTTAAGGTTAGGATTATGAAACAAGTGGGCCACACTTACATATAAAGACTATGAACCTGGGGATCCAAAAGTATAAATTACAAATTCCAAGGCTTTAGTGCTGATTTGCAAGAAGGAAAAAACTTTTTCCTCCCTCTGGATACATGGGTTATAATTTCAGAAATGAGAGAGAAGCCTGTGAACTGATGCTTTATGCCTATACCCCCCCCCTCCGCCCCTGGAGACCCTAGGATCATGATTTTAGCTATTTTGTAAGAGATCATCAACTCATTCCAACACAGCAAAATTTTAGACTGGTCCAAATTGAAAGAAGCTGCAGACGACAATTTCAAGTTGATGGATACTTGAATTTTTTCGTCTTTTTGGATAGAAAACATTGTGGATAATGAAGAAATTGCTTGATACAAGCAATTTCTTCATTTTCCACAATGTTTTCCAAAGTTTTTTTCTTGAGGGGCGTAAAAAGGAGGGATTGAGTTGGAATGGGTTAAGGCTCTACACCTTCTGGGCGTATAGAGTGGGAGTAAAGATTTTTAAAGATTATTTAAAAATTTCACTTTTGTTGCCATGGCAACCAGAGTTTTTAATTGATTTCAATTCTTTTAGCTATTTTTAAGGGGACTATCTAAGAAACATTTCTGCCAAATTTGGTTCAAATTGGCCCAGTGGTTTAGGAGGAGATGTCATTTAGAAAATTGTTCTTTATTTCTATATAAACCCCATCCCCCTGGGGCTCCACCCCTGGGGACCCGAGGATCATGATTTTAGCTATTTTGAAAGAGGTCAATAAACTGATGCTTCATGCAAAATTTGAAGGCTCTACGCCTTCTGGGTCAGGAGGAGATGATTTTTCAATATTATTTTAAAATTACACTTTTGTTGTCATGGCAACCAGAGTTTTTTTTAACGGATTTAAATTCTTTAAGCTATTTTTGAAGGGGATCACTCAAGGAACATTTCTGCCAAATTTGGTTGAAATTGGCCCAGTAGTTTGGGAGGAGATGTCGTTTAAAGAAATTGTTGACGGACGACGCAAGACGCATGACAAACGCCAGTCGGACGCTAGATGACAGGTGATCACAATAGCTCACTTGAGCGCTTCGTGCTCAGGTGAGCTAACAAAAAAGTAAAATGATTTGTTTGTGACCTAAACGTCATAACTATAGCTTGATTAAGCTGTAGTTACCACGTTTAAGTCGCCAAATCAACAATAAAGGGAAACATAAATGGCGCCAATGTCGGAGTTGATAAGCTCAGGTCTGGGCTGAATAAATTATTTGATTGGTCGGTATATTCCTCGACTGACAGCCACGATTGGTCAATTATATCACAGATACTTTTTTACAGATAGCAAATCACAGTTAATTTCAACCAGCACTTCAAGACCCCCAATTAGAAAATTATCCAGGGACAACATGTCAAGCCTGCCGTATATTGCTCTTAAGCTTTGACCATGACCTTTGAGCTGTCTAAAAATTTGTTTCAAAAGGCATATCTACTCGTGTTGGAAAACAAATATCCAAATTTATTTTGAAATTCATCTGCAAATTGAGGAGATCTGCTCTAGAGAAACTCAATGTTTGACCTTCAGCTGTAACCTTGACCTTGGAGCTATCTGAAAAATTGTTTGAAATAGCACATCTACTAGTGATGGAAAACAGTAGTGTCAAGTTATTTTGAAAACTCCATAAATATAGGAGTTATAGCCATGACAAACTTGAATGGACTAACACACTAATGCACATACACCGACTTGTTGTAGTGACAACTATGCCTTACTCACGACAAGCAGACTTGATGGCTCTGACTGGATTCCACTTTGGGTGTCTACCAGGTACTTATCACTCTCTATTGAAAAAAGCAAAAAGGTGACTGCTTTAACCCATTCCAATATAAGGATGCTTTTTGATGCCTAAAAAAAAAAAGACGTGGAAAACATTGAGGTTAATGAAGAAATTGCTTGATACAAGCAATTTCTTCATTATCCACAATGTTTTCTAACCCAAAAGATAGGGATCTTTGAAATTTCAACAAAAAATTGTTGTCAGCAGCTTCTTTGAATTTGGACCAGTCTAAAATTCTGTTGTGTGGGAATGAGTTAATGATCAATAGGAGGAAAGATTGATGGCAGGGTCGGAGATTCGAATTCCAATTCCTGGAATAACAGCTGGCCACATTCATGAGTGAGCTATGTATGCTTGGTATCTCAAAGCAGACATCAATCAAAGAAATCTTCTATATCAATGTTAGGGTCGAGTAAATCATCTTTGAATGGAGTCAGATCAGTCTGGTTTAGAATGAGATTTTCGAAAGTTTCTTCTAAATCTGTTTCACCAATCAAAATGGCTCCTTGTAGTCTTCCATCATGGAGAACAGCTTTGATGTACTCTTCACCTGTGGAGTTAAAAGGGAATCATTTTTCTTTAAAAAGCACACAATTCCACAATCTCCAAATTTTTTTTCTAACACAACACATGTTTTCTTTCAAATTCCCTGTTATCAGAAACCCCTTTTAACCAATTACCACATAACAGAATTTCAGACTGGTCCAAGTTCAAAGTAGGTACAGACGACAATTTTTAGTAGATGAAATTTTAAAAATCATATTCTTTTGGTTGGAAATCAATGTGGAAAAAGGCAAAATTGCTTGTAATTTTTTATTTTCCACAATGTTTTCAAAGTGTTTTTTTTTTCCCACAGGGCATCTAACAGGGCTGTTGTTTGGGAATAGGTTAGATCAGCATCAGACGGTATTTTGTTCTTCGATTTTTGGTTTATCCTGAAACAGGTCTAGATGCTGTTTGTAGTGACGTTCCTAAAATGATTTCTTAACCCTTTCCCATTTTTTGGAAATTTTAGACTAGTCTAAATTGAAAGAGTTTGCAGACGACAATGAAACTGGATGCCTTTTGAAATTTAACCATCCTATGTGGTAGAAAATATTGTGGAAAAAGGAGAAATTGCTTGTTACTAGCAATTTCTCCTTTTCCACAATCTTTTCTCAAGTATAAAATCACAGGAAAATAAAATCCCGTATTTGAACGGGAAAGGGTTATATAACTGCAAAGGCTGCAGACCTAATAGAGATAAAATGCTTTTTAACTTGGAAACTATTTTTGATAAAATCATATTTTTCCCTTATATGGAAAAAATAACGATTTGTAACAAATTATCATATTTATTAACAAAAAAAGAAAAACAAACACTATTGCCTACAGCTTACAATTTTCAGAAATAGGACTTTGGAATTTAACCTTGACCTTAGTAAAAAACTGAAAGGCCTCGACACAAGTAATACACATTTGAAATATAAAGACCCTATCACCTACCATTCAAAAGTAATGGGCAGTGTTATATTTTTCCTTATCATAACAATAAATGCAGTAATAAGCATATACTGAAAAAGAGGACAAGATGGTCCCCGACGTGACACATCCAGCTATAGCCAAGGGACATTCTTTAATTGAAATTCTGTGGTGATGTCCCATGGAAAATATGAAAACACAATCTAGGACTGTTATGTTACAAGAATGTTCTTAAAGAATGTTCTTAAAGAATGTTCTTAAAGATTCCCTTCTTGTTTCTATGAAAATAGAGTGGGCTTTACTTGAGCCCAAATATGACCTCAAGGGAATCACAGAAACAAGTTAGGCTTGGTCAAAGAAGATATCATACATACCATATATCTATGCTCTAGGTGTTTTGGTTTTAGAGAAGAAGATTATTAAAGGTTTCTTTTTTTCTATGTAAAATATTGTGCACCAAGCAAGGCCAAATATGACCCCTTGGGCATTACATATACAATCTTGGTAGAGGTTCACTAGGAGATGTTGAACATTAAATATCAAAGCTCTACATCTTCCAGCTTCAAAGAAGAAAATATTTGAAACAAGAAGGCAATTGGCCCTTGGCGCTCACCTGAGATAAAGGCTCTTTTTCTTTAAATAGTCTAATTAAGGAGAAGTCATTTTTTTCTTCTCCTTTCTTGTTGCTGTGGTAACCACAGTTAATTGTGTAATTAAAAGATTTGAGCAAGTTAGGTAGAGCTTCACCCAAGGAACATTCAAGACAATTGTCATCCAGTTTAATACACTGGTTAAGAAGAAAATTTACAAAGTAATTAATGATGACAGACAACATAAGATTAACAGACATAAGGCAAACAGCTTAGCTTACCATGGGTACTATGTGCTCAGGTGAGCTATAAATATTGTTTACTAGTAAATTTGCCTTTGTCTAAAAATGTTTTCTGTCTTTTCTAATACATATTTTACTTATGTAACTACCTATTACTTATCATCTGGAACCTCTTTTAATTTGGACCAGTCTAGAATTTTGCTGTCTGGTAATTGGCTTACAATCTTACCTTTCGTCATTCGTAATAATAACTCATGATCACTATCCAAACCTTGATTATTGAACTTTCCAAGAAGAATAACCTGAAATAAATGTTTAAGCTAAAAATTAGAAATCTCATAATAAAGAAATTAATTTGGAGACAGTGAAGCAACCTATGAATTAATTTCACAATTAACACAATAGCTATTGACGTTTTGTATAGAATACTACTTGTAACATTGTCATCTCCACATGCCTCAGGGGTATAAGATGTGAAAAAAGCCTGCTATTGACTTTTACTAGAAGAAATATTGTTGATTCACACATGTCAAGCAGTAAATCTGAATGTGTAAGACAGTTAGAAATATAAGAATAGGTTAAACAATGCATTTGGATGGTCTACCCTTAATCTAGATAATTGAAGCAAAATTTTCCTATTTTTAAAATTTCATCCCGATCAATTCTTTCTGGTACCAGAATGCATATCTCCAGATTTAAAAGTAAAATTTATGAAACAAAAATCTGTTCCAAAAAAAATCATACCGTTTGCTATTAATTTGATTTAATGATAACCATACAAATGCAGTATGACTCTACTATTGTGTCAAAAAGACAAAGCTTGTGATATCTTCTCAAAAAGTATTTTTAGTTTTTTTAATTGATAATCCTTCTTTCTCATATTTCATTCATTTACTTCAAATTGTCATCTGCCTTATTTTTGGTCAATAATTCATTGTAATGAAATCATTTAATAAATTGTCTATGATGACTCACCTTATAATTAAAGAATTTTGTAACATGAGCAAACATTTCAAAACAAAAGTCCATCTGTATTTCTTCTTCACAATGTTTGGCAGACATGCACTTTGCTGCATATGCACCCATCTGTCTGGCTTGTGACCATAATCGCATCTACAAATGATTTAAATTTAGTTTTGTCCACCAAGATTCAAGGGTTTTGACTGACTGATATTTTCTGTTTGTATTCCATGAACAAAAATATGAGCACACAACTATCTTGTATGATTGCACACATAGAAGATCCATAAAATTTTGAGAGATTGTTTGTTCTCATGTTTCATTATTTTCTGAAATTTTGATCAGTATTTTATAAAATCTGAAGAATTTTAACTCATCTGACTTATTTTAGTCCAAACTTTATTTTTTCTGCATAGCTGTCTCATTATGCATATTAAGCATAATTGTTTGTTTTAGCGTATAATTGATTTATATTTCTTTGAGTGAACAACTTTTTGTGAAAATATAGTGTTTGTTGTTCATGGAATAAAAGTTACTGTCTTAAAGAAATTATATATAAAGAATATATTTCGGGTTAGTTTTGCACACAAGAATTTTGACACTAATTCTCCTTTTTCAATGAAACACCAATGAATTTCAACAAGAGCTTTGTCCATAGGACACAGATGCCCCCATCGGTAGCTTTGATAATAACAAAGGGCAATAACTCAAAAATTATGCAAGCAAGAGTTGTGGTTCTTGTGCACTGCACTTCTCCTCAATGAGGTCCATCCACCTGTGAAGTTTCAAGTTGATAGCTATTATACTTTCAGAGATATGCCCCAGACAAAATGTAAGTTTTTAAAATAACAAAGGGCAATAACCCCAAAATTATGCAAGCAAGAGTTGTAGTTCTTGTGCACTGCACTTATCCTCAATGAGGTCTATCCATCTATGAAGTTTCAAGTTGATGCCTATTATACTTTCAGAGATATGCTCCTGACAAAATGTAAGTCTTTAAAATAACAAAGGGCAATAACTCCAAAATTATGCAAGCAAGAGTTGTGGTTCTTGTGCACTGCACTTATCCTCAATGAGGTCTATCCATCTATGAAGTTTCAAGTTGATACCTATTATACTTTCAGAGATATGCTCCGGACAAAATGTAAGTCTTTAAAATAACAAAGGACAATAACTCCAAAATTATGCAAGCAAGAGTTGTGGTTCTTGTGCACTGCACTTATCCTCAATGAGGTCTATCTATCTATGAAGTTTCAAGTTGATAGCTATTATACTTTCAGAGATATGCCCTGGTCAATGTCGGGATGGACGGAAGGATGGAAGTACGGACGGACAAAGGCAAATCTATATCCCCCCCCATTAAGTGGTGGGGGCATTAAAACGCTGATAATATGCACTAAGTCACATCAATACAAACATTTGGTGAAAATATCAGTAAAATCCATCAAGAGTTTTAGAAGTAGTTGTGCTCACAAGGTAAAATTAACACCGACCTGCCATTCAACTGCCTGTTGGCCACCACCTGCTACTAACATGCAACAAACTTATGACCAGATTTTCCTTTCTTTAATACATAAAAGAGACAAAATGAGTATTTTATTTCAAGTAAAATCTCCAAACGCAAGGCATATCCAACGAAAGTTTCAACATGATGAAATTATCGCCTATAGTGTTTCTTGCTATGAACTTAATTCATAGTTACCAGGATTTACTGCAGTTTTTTTTTAACCCACTACCATGTAATCCCTCTTTTTGACACCCATCAAGAAAATTGTGGAAAAAAGATACAAAGTTTGAATATTTAATTCATCCAGACAGACAGATATCTGTGGTCTTCCTCCCCAAAACGAGCTGTCACTATGTACTTTTGTGGGATGAGCAGCTGGTGGCTCTGAGTAAATATTGTGGTTGTAATTGTACAAGAAATGACAGAAAACCATGGTTAGGTCAACCCCCCCAAATATAAATGAAACCCAGTTGTGGAATGCATTAAACCCCATAGTATGTACCTGTAGCCAATGTGGAGCCGGCTCCCATGAAGCACTGCACACATCACCAGCAGCGTAAACATTCGAGATTGATGTCTCCATCTTTTCATTAACACAAATCCCACCATCTTCACCAAGTTTAAACTGAAATATGCCATTGTCTCAATATTCCAAGATGTTTTGAAAGCTTTTTTTCTTTAGGTGTGTAAAAAAGAAGAAATAATAGGGGAATCGGCAAAAGGGCAAATAGTAAAAATGACTAAATCTTGAGCAATATCTTGTACATTAAAAGCCATACTTGGAAATAGCTTGGTGATTTGTACTACTGTCTTGTAGAATGCTTGACTAATGCTGACACTGAGGGTTTGACAATAATTCCTCCGAGACACTTGTCCTGGGCGAGCTAAAAACAGGACTTTTAACATTTTCTTTTCGCTGTAAGTAGCGCGTCAGGCTCCTAATCTTCAATCAAGGGATGTCATGGGTTCGATCCCCGGCGGCGGCACATATTCTTTCTGACATTTGTCTCTCACCAATGGGTGGATAATCGTAAACCTAAGTGGGATAGCAGCTGGAGGCTAGGAAAGAATATAGTGGTAGTACTGGTGTGAGAAATACCAGGATTCCATTGTTAGGTGCTCCAGCTGCCGCAATATGACTGAAATACTGTTAAAAGCGGCGTTAATCTCCAATCAATCAAAAATGTTTTCAGTTTTTAACAATGCTTGTTTCTCACTTTTATTTACTTCAAATTATCAGTTGCAATCTTTCTTTTTTTTTTCTTTAATTCTGGACCAGTCAAAAATCATTTTACACAAAATCATTTAATAAAAGGTCAATGACAGCTTGCCTTATAATCAACCCATTACCACAGGACAAAATATTAGACTCATCAAAATGGAAGAAATTTGCAGACGACTTTTCAAAGTGTGCTAAAATTGGAAATTAAGTGCACAATACAGTGGAAAAATTGTAAGAAAAGGAGAAATTGCTCATAATAAGCAATATCTCCTTTTCTCATGAAAATTTTCCACCACTTTTTTTCTAAAGGGTTTCAATAAGCATGATTGTGTGATAATGGGTTATAGGATTTAGTAATATGAGCAAACATCCAAAAGTCCATCTGTATTTCCATGTTTGATAAAATTCTTCCGTGGTCAAGGGTCAGAAATGAAGGTCAAACTTAGAAATTGACCTTGGGTAGCATATTTTTTTTCTTTAATACTTTTGGGTAGATTATTGAGATTTCTCCTTAGATTATCACTTGATAATTTCACTGAAACAAGAGGCCCAGTGGGCCTTAACGGTCACCTGAATAAAAGAGCACCATGACAAGTGATTTTGTTTGAAAGAATTAGAAAAAGGTTTGGTTGAAATCCCCTCAGTAGTTCTTGAGAAGAAGATGAAAATGTTTAAAAGTTACCAAAAATGACCCCCTTTTGGTCCCCATTTTAGGCACCCCTGACCTCCAGCCTTTTAATTTTCACAAATCTGTATAATCAGTACCCAATGATGCTTTTCACCAAGTTAGTTTGAAATTGGCTATGTACTTCATCAGAAGAAGGTGAAAATGTGAATTTTTTAACATGATGAACTTCGACCTCTGGGTGTGGCCCCATACATGACCCAAGGGACATGAATTTCACAATTTATAATATACCTGTCCTAGTTGTCATGCACACAGAATATTTAAGCTCTGGCATTAACGGTTTATTAGAAGAAGATTTTTAAAGAAGTACCAAAAATTACCCCTTTTTGGCCCCTATTTGGGCCCCTTCGACCCCCAGAACCCCTATTTTTACAAACTTGAATTGGCATCCCCCAATGATGCTTTCTACCAAGTTTGGTTGAAATCCGCCCAGTAGTTCTTGAGAAGAAGATGAAATATTTAAGTTACCAAAAATTACCCCCTTTTGGTCCCCATTTTAGGGCCCCCTGACCCCCCAGCCTTTTTATTTTCACAAATTGGAATAACCATTACCAAATGATGCTTTTCACCAATTTTGTTTGAAATTGGCTTTGTACTTCATCAGAAGAAGATGAAAATGTGAATTTTTTAACATGATGAACTTTGACCTCTGGGTGTGGCCCCATACATGACCCCAGGGGCATGAATTTCACAATTTATAATATACCTGTCCTAGTTGTCATGCACACAAAATATTTAAGCTCTGGCATTAACGGTTTATAAGAAGAAGATTTTTAAAGAAGTACCAAAAATTACCCCTTTTTGGCCCCTATTTGGGCCCCTATGACCCCCAGAACCCCTTTTTTCCCCAACTTGAATTGGCATCCCCCAATGATGCTTTCTACCAAGTTTGGTTGAAATCCGCCCAGTAGTTCTTGAGAAGAAGATGAAATATTTAAAAGTTACCAAAAATTACCCCCTTTTGGTCCCCATTTTATGGCCCCCTGACCCCCCAGCCTTTTTATTTTCACAAATCGGAATAACAATTACCAAATAATGCTTTTCACCAAGTTTGTTTGAAATTGGCTTTGTACTTCATCAGAAGAAGATGAAAATGTGAATTTTTTAACATGATGAACTTTGACCTCTGGGTGTGGCCCCATACATGACCCCAGGGGCATGAATTTCACAATTTATAATATACCTGTCCTAGTTGTCATGCACACAAAATATTTAAGCTCTGGCATTAACGGTTTATAAGAAGAAGATTTTTAAAGAAGTACCAAAAATTACCCCTTTTTGGCCCCTATTTGGGCCCCTATGACCCCCAGAACCCCTTTTTTCCCCAACTTGAATTGGCATCCCCCAATGATGCTTTCTACCAAGTTTGGTTGAAATCCGCCCAGTAGTTCTTGAGAAGAAGATGAAATATTTAAAAGTTACCAAAAATTACCCCCTTTTGGTCCCCATTTTATGGCCCCCTGACCCCCCAGCCTTTTTATTTTCACAAATCGGAATAACAATTACCAAATAATGCTTTTCACCAAGTTTGTTTGAAATTGGCTTTGTACTTCATCAGAAGAAGATGAAAATGTGAATTTTTTAACATGATGAACTTTGACCTCTGGGTGTGGCCCCATACATGACCCCAGGGGCATGAATTTCACAATTTATAATATACCTGTCCTAGTTGTCATGCACACAAAATATTTAAGCTCTGGCATTAACGGTTTATTAGAAGAAGATTTTTAAAGAAGTACCAAAAATTACCCCTTTTTGGCCTCTATTTGGGCCCCTATGACCCCTAGAACCCCTATTTTCACAAACTTGAATTGGCATCCCCCAATGATGCTTTCCACCAAGTTTGGTTGAAATCCGCCCAGTAGTTCTTGAGAAGAAGATGAAAATGTTTAAAAGTTAACGGACGACGGACGACGCAAGACGGACGACGCACGACGACGGACAAACGATGATTGCAATAGGTCACCATGACCATTCGGTCAGGTGACCTAAAAACAATGAAATTTTTCGAAATGATAAACTCGCTATTTTAGTAGATTAAACCCTGCTTTCGACCAATGAGCTCTACTGAACACCATTTACGCAGGGCCAAAGATACTTATGATGTCATCAGGCTGCCATGTAATTCACATTGGAAATGGCATGGATTTAGAAATCCGCTCCCTCCCAAATATTATATTTTGAGGGAAAAAGAATAATTGTTTTGTTTGTCGAGTAAGATTGATATATCTGTCATTTTAATCCTTTCCTGTTTCGCAAAATTTTAGACCTGTCCAAATTTAAAGGTTTTGCAGATGTACATTTGATTTGTATTTAATTTGAAAATTGACCATTCAATGGGGTAGAAAATATTGTGTAAAAAGTAGAAATTGCTTGGTTCAAGCAATTTCTTCTTTTTGTACAATGTTTCTCAATTACAAAATCATAGGGAAGTGAGAAACAGCGACTGAACAGTAAAGGGTGAATTGCGATACTTTGTAAGTGTCTATAGGATGTATAGACAATAATAACAGTATATTAATAAGCTGTTGATATTTTCACTTGATGCTCAACCACTCAGCGGTAGCTTTTGTTGTTCTCTCAATGAAAGATTGATTGATTGAATGGGGTTTTACGCCGCTTTTAACAGTATTTCAGTCATATTGCGGTGGCTGGAACACCTAACAATGGATTCCTGGTATTTCTAACACCAGTACTACCACTACATCCTTTCCTAGCCTCCAGCTGCTATCCCAATTAGGATTACGATTATCCAGCCATTGGTGAGAGACAAATGTCAGAAAGACTATGTGATGCCGCCGGGGATGGAACCCACGACATCCCATGCTCGATGAAAGATAAATCAATCTTACACTGAAACAAACAATAATGCCCAATATCAATTGCATTATTTCGAAATGCTCTAAACTTTTACAAACAATTTCTTCATTATCAACAATGGACAATATTAGAAAAAAGACAAAGATTATCAAATTCCCTGACTTTAATTCATCCTCTGTGACTTCTGTGAATATGGACAGTCAAAATGTCGATGGTAATGGGTTAACTTTGTTCTTGACTTTTAAAAGTTATCATGGAATCCATTTATAAAATTAGAAGTTAAAATCTAAACAAGAAAACAAGTTCTTCCACATGAAAATTGATTATTTGACAGCTTTTATACTATTCATAAGAAATGATGAGATTATTTTGGCTGTCATTGAGGTATGAAAATAAAAAGCTACTCACACTTTAACCCGTTCCCTTAAGATAAAATTAAAAACCATTCCAAATTCAAAGAAATTGCAGATGACAATTTTAAGTTGATGAAATCTTTAAAATCTTCGTCTTTATGGGTAGAAAACATTGTGGGTAATGAAGAAATTGCTTGTAACAAGCAATTTCTACATTTTCCACAATTGTTTTCCAAATCTTTCATATTGAGGGGCGTTTAAAAGCGCCACTGTGTGGGAATGGGTTAAGCAGTGTTAAACCATAAGCACACAATGTCACTTTTTGATGCCCCTCAACAAATACAATCGAGAAAACATTGTGTAAATTAAGAAATTGATTGTAACAAGCAATCACTTCATTTTCCTGATGTAATCTACCAAGAAAGTTGAAAAACCTAAAATTGTAATTTTAAATTGTTGTATGCAACTCCTTTTAATTTGGACCATATATCTTGTTGTTTGGCAAAAGGTTAATAGATTTTACTTTTCAAATATCTGACATCTCTAGAATAACCAGTTATCGAAAAATTCACGTAGAACTCTGTTTGCTAAAATACATCTATCGCAAGTACTGCAAATCTTGTATGAACTACTGAGGGGATGACCAAAAAGTGGTCACTTAAAAGACAGGTCATTCAATAGGCTTTATTGTGAAAGATATGAAGGATTGATTCAATTGCATAAAGAAATTATTACAGAATTCTCGCTTAATCCTGTTGGGACTTATTAGAACCGTCTCATAGAATGAGTCTCATAAGTTCCAACAACATAGGATTTTTTTACTATCTTTTTTAAGAAAAATGCTTTCCCTTTTCTAAGAGATCGTACTTTCAAAATGGAGATTTCGATTATGGATGCTTAATAGATTTGGTTGCTTGATAGACATGGTCAATAAAGCAAGATCAACTGTATAACAAGTACTTACTTTATTTTTCCCTAAAGGATCTGTGTTCGGTTCTACACCAGTCGCACTCACAACAAAATCACAGCCAAATACATTGCCATTTGTAAGTTGCACATAAATAGGCCATCCTCCTACTGAAAAACAACATTAAGATGATCACTGGCACTGCCCACTGACTCTGCTGGCAACACCAACCAGTGTTTATTTTAGGGTTTCAAAAATGTGGGGGATTTCAGCGCAAAATCTACATAATTGAGAAATATCTGGTATTTGATGATCTTTGTTTAAAAAAAAATATTGTCCACCAATATAGAAAATATGGGGGATATTTGAAACCAGAGGGCCAATTGCCCTTAACCCTTTCCCGTACAATCACTTGTTTTCACGACCCATAGGTTTTGTATTGAAGAAAACATTGCAGGGAAAGAAGAAATTGCTTGTTACAAGCAATTTTTTCTTTCCCTACAATGTTTTCTACCCTTTACAGTGGTTATTTTTCAATTTAAATGCACTTTGATTTGTTGTCTGCAGCCTCTTCTAAATTGGAGCAGTCTAAAATTTTGTTGTATGGGAAAGGGTTAAGCACTCACCAGAGTAAATGACTACCCAAGTGAAATAATTCTAGCCAAAAGTGACTCATTATCAAATCTTGTCTGTGATTGCCCAAGTGAAATAATTCTAGCCAAAAGTGACTCAATATCAAATCTTGTCTGTGATTGCCCAAGTGAAATAATTCTAGCCAAAAGTGACTCATTATCAAATCTTGTCTGTGATTACCCAAGTGAAATAATTCTAGCCAAAAGTGACTCATTATCAAATCTTGTCTTCGATTGCCCAAGTGAAATAATTCTAGCCAAAAGTGACTCATTATCAAATCTTGTCTGTGATTGCCCAAGTGAAATAATTCTAGCCAAAAGTGACTCATTGTCAAATCTTGTCTGTGATTGCCCAAGTGAAATAATTCTAGCCAAAAGTGACTCAATATCAAATCTTGTCTGTGATTGCCCAAGTGAAATAATTCTAGCCAAAAGTGACGCATTATCAAATCTTGTCTGTGATTGCCCAAGTGAAATAATTCTAGTCAAAAGTGACTCATTATCAAATCTTGTCTGTGATTGCCCAAGTGAAATAATTCTAGCCAAAAGTGACTCATTATCAAATATTGTCTGTGATTGCCCAAGTGAAATAATTCTAGCCAAAAGCGACTCATTATCAAATCTTGTCTGTGATTGCCCAAGTGAAATAATTCTTGTCAAAAGTGACTCAATATCAAATCTTGTCTGTGATTGCCCAAGTTAAATAATTTTTGCCAAAAGTGACTCATTATCAAATCTTGTCTTATAATCAAGAACAATCATTCTTAAATATATTTAAGGTATTTGTGCAAGAAAAGTAATAAGTAAATTGCACAGATTTCTTTATAATAGACCTAGTGATCTAGTTTTTGGCCCTATGTGACCAAAAATCGAATATGACAGAGATTTTAATGGAGACAAACATCTTAATAAATATCTAGTCAATTGAGCCAAAAATGTGACCTCTAGCATGCAAACAATAATTTTCTAATATTTGACCTAGTTACCTACTTTTTTCTTATCCTATGTGATCCAAAGTCAATACATGGCAAAGATATCATGAACACAAACATTCTTACGAAATATCAAACCAATTAAAGCCAAAAATGGGGCCTCTAGAGAGCACACAAGATTGTTTCTAAAATTTGAACTAGTGACCAGTTTTTAATCTGAATTGACCCAAATTCATTTGGAAAGATAGTTAGGAGACAAAAATTCAGACCAAATATCAATTTCTTTGAGGCAAAAATGTAACCTCCAGGGTGCACATATGGTTGTTTCTAAGATTTCACCTAGTCATCAGTTTGTTACCCAAATTCGAACTTGGTCAAGATATTATGGGGATAAACATTCTTGGAAAATATAAAATCATTTGAGGCAAAAATGAACCCTCTAGAGTGCAAACAAGGTTATTTCTAAGATTTAAACTAGTGACCTAGTTTTTGAACCCAATAGTCTCAAATTAGCCCAGATATCATGAGGACAAACATTCTGACCAAACATCAATTCATTTGAGGAAAAATGAGCCCTCTAGCGTGCACACAAGATTTTTTCCAAATTTGACTTAGTGACATAGTTTTTGCATCCATGTGCCCCAATATCAAACTTGACCAAGATATGCAGACATTCTGACAAAATCAAGACATTTGAGGTAAAAATGTGCCCTCTAAGAGTACTCACAAGGTTTTTCCAATATTTGACTTGTTTTAGACCTGACATGACCCAATATTTGAGGCTCAATGGAGACAAATATTCTGACCAACTTTCAAGACATTTTATGCAAATTTGAGGCCTCTATTGTGCACACAAGATCTTGACACATGACAGACGTCAGACTAGACACAGCTAGATGACAAAAGCTCACCTTGACAAGTGTGTTCAGGTGAGCTAAAAAGGGGTTGGGGGAATCCCCCAATGCCACTGCCTAGAATAAACACTGGCCAACTGAGCTCCCACAGGAAGTTCTAATTTCATATTGAACAGCCTTATGTTTCAAAACTTATGACAATACATGTTACGAAAAAATAACAAGATGTGTTTTTGAAACACAATGCCCCTGCAACAGAACTAGACGTTTGACCTTGGTATGTGACCTTGACCTTATCACATGACCTTGACCTTGACATGAGGAGATTTGTATTATGGAAATGTATCATCATGCCAAATATGAGCATTGTATCTTGAATAGGGTGGTAGTAATTAGCAATATCATTTTTTTTGGTTAAGTTTTGCAGAAAAACAGACAGACCGACAGACGGAAAAATTGGACACACAAAATATGAATTTTTGTTGACAAAAGTTCAGAAAGTGCATCTTATGGTAACATCAAGACATCACCAGAATTCTTAGTCCCAATGAGATCATGAACAGCCCAAAATGAGAGAGAGCAGGGTTCAATCTTTCATAATAGTAAGTTTACAATAATTTTGTATTGTGCTGAGAAAAAATGACACTTTAAACCCTTTATTACAAAATTTTCACAAACAATTTTGCCTTTTCCAACAATGTTTTCTTACCCTGATCAATTGACTTTATTCATTTCATACTAAATTAAGACATTACCAGACAACAAAAGTTTAGACTTGAGCAAATTCAAATAAGTTTCTGACGACAATTTTCTATTGATGGAATTTTTAAACTCTATGTCTTTTTGGATAGAAAATATTGTGGATAAGAGAGAAACTGCTTCATTTTCCAAAATTTTTCTGAAACTTTTTTCTTGAAGGGCATGAAAAAGCGGGATTGAGTGGGAAGGGGTTAAACGTTTATATGCAACATATTGACTAGCCTTACTCTTGTAGTTTGAAATACTAGCATCCCAATACCTGAGTCAGGAGGTACCAGGTGTGGAGAAAGTGTCTCTGATATGGCACTGTTTACAAATTCCTCTGGCGTCAGAAGCTTTGCTACTTCTACCTTGTATTCAACATGAATCGGTCTACCAGCCTAAATAACAGATCACCTTATATCAATCCAATCCCACACAACAAATTTCAGACTGGTCCAAAGACAATTTCAAGTTGATAAAATTTTAAAAAAAAATCTGTCTTTTTGGATAGAAAACATTGTGGATAATGAAAAAATAGCTTCATACAAGCAATTTCTTCATTTTCCACTACGTTTCTCAAAGCTTTTTCTTGAAAGGCATGCATAGGGGGGATCGTGTTGGGATGGACTTTAAGCAATTACAGAACTATTCTACTTTTTCCCCTGAGATGACAAATTTTTACATGTTTAAGACAACATATGGAAATGGCAAAGAATTGAAAAATAAGTACCAAGTAGGGTTATAGTAAGGAAAAGAGAAATTCTATTTTCTACAACCATTTTCTGGGGTAAAAGATTGTGTTGTAAAAAGTCAATATCAAAAACAAATGTCTATTACAACATTTTAGACTAGTCCAAATTGAAACAGAAAGATTACATTGGCCAAAGAGAAAATTCTGTATCACATTGTGTAGTAAACATTGTGAGAAAAGAGAAAATTGCTACATATAAGCAAACTCTCTTCTTTTTTCCTAATGATTTTCAAAAAATCTCTGCTAAACTCAAAGTTTGAAACGTCTAATTTAGGATTATGTTGTAATAAATGTCTCATGACCATTTTATTATTAATAATCTAAAATAATGATGATAATAATCAACACATAGCCTTTGGGAATGCAAATCTATAGCAAATTATATGACTAGTGTAATCAAAATGGATTTCACATTCACTCTTAACCAGACAACAAACTTTTAGACCAGCCAAAATTGAAAGAAGTTCCAGACAACGATTTTACTTTTTATAACAGGGAAGAAAGATATTGTGGGGAATGAAGAAACTGCTTGTGAAAAGCAGTTTCTTCATTTTCAAACATTTTTTTTCCCAAGGTTTTTAATTCATTTTCTAGACAATAAAATTTTAGACAGTTCCAAATTAAAGAAGTTGAAGATGACAATATTCAGCTCATGAAATTTTAAATATCTTAAAAATGTGCATAATGAGGAAAATGCTTATACAAGCAGTTTCCCCATTTTCCACAAAGTTTTCCATTTTTTTTTCGATTCCCACACAAACATGCTTTTTAAAGCACCTCAAGAAAAAAATTGGAAAAACTTTGTGAAAAATGAAAAAATTGCTCATTATCAACAATATTTTCTATCCTAAAAGAATATATTCCACCAACCTGATATTGTCATCTGCAGCTTCTTTCAATTTTGACCAGTCTAAAATTTTGTTGGGTGGAAAATGAGTTAAATGAAGTCCAATCATGGCCTATTACCCTATTTGCTCCTTTCATTTCTCTTTCAGCAGCCCAGTCTGGACCAAGTGCACTTCCGATTGGGACTTTATCTGAATGGTTGGCTTCAGCTTGATCCTTGGCTGAAACAAAAACTAGACAATTACTATATATACTCCCCATGTCACAGAAAAACAACAAACATTTGTCCCAAGAATAAAGCAAGAAAAGAATAAGCTTATCTTTGGTTGATACTAAGTGCACACATGAAATTTGTACCAAATCTATTCTGTAGTTGAAGGGAAAATGAATGGACAAAGGACAATAACTCCAAGGAGAATTAATTGAATGTAACCAAAGCATGTCACATCTTTGCTTGATACTGAGTGTTTGTGTGAAATTTAAATCAAATGCAAGCACTAGTATAGGAGAAAATGAGCAGATAAGAAAAGCATATGAGCGCATGCGTAACATTTCCAACCATTACACATGTGCGCAAAGTAAAAACTCAGATCAGCCTGTGCATCCGCACAGTCTGATCAGAGTCTTCACTCCGTGCTCTGTAGATAGATACTGACCCAAAGCTTCTTTAAACAATCAGCGAATATTCTAATTGCCCCGAATGGCTGCCCAGGGTGCTCAATGTGTGCGAGTCACACCCATGCGAAATTGTTGGAAATGTCAGGCATAGGCTCATATCATATAAGTTCAATACTTGTATGATACTAGGGTCATGGTCATAGCGCAGTGGGAGTGTGCCAGACTCCTAGTCATTGGGGCCTGGGTTCGATCCCCGGCTGCGGCGAAAATTCCTTTCCGACATTTGTCTCCCACCAATGGGTGGATAATCGAAAACTTAAGTGGGATGAGCAGTTGGAGGCTAAGAAAGAATGTAATGGTATTACTGGTATGAGAGATACCAGGAATCTATGTTTAGGTGTTAAAAGAGGCATTAAACTCCATTTTGTATAATACATATTTTTGTTTCTGTTGAGTCTGATAGGGTCCATGTGCTATGAAAGTATCTTATAAAGAAAATCGGTAGGTATAAAGTAAATTTAATATTTTTCAAAATTTAGATGGGTTCAATTTCAGAGAAGTTGCAGACGACAATTGAAAGTTGGTGCATTTTGAAAAGTAACCAACTTGATCCTTGGCTGAAACAAAAACTTGTTACAAACAATTTCTTCTTTTTCCACAATGTTTTCTCAAGTATACAATCACAGCACCATAAAATCCCGGGTTTTTACAGGAAAGGGTTAAAAAAAATGATAAATATTTCACAAAAACAAAAACAGTCACCTCTTACCTTCAGTTTGTTCAGTGTATTTTAACCTTTTCATCGGTTTCGATTCATCGTCAATTTTGTCTTCATTTAGATGAGGTAGGAAGAATGTAGCAGCGCCAGGATCAATAAACGTATGGCTGATACTCTTGTCTTTGATTGCCCATATAACTTCACAGCCTTCTACTTCATACCTTTGAATAGATCAAATGACCGAATAGCAGCTGTCAATCAAAGAATCAATGAATCAAATCATTAACCCTTTCCTGCACAATCCCTTGTCTTTACGTCCCTATGATTTTATACTTGAGAAAATATTGTGGGAAAAGAAGAAATTGCTTGTATCAAGCAATTTCTTCTTTTCCCATAATATTTTGTAACCTAAAGCTTGCTTACTTTTTAATTGCGCCCACTTTTATTTGCCTTCTGCAACTTCTTTCAATTTGAACCAGTCTAAAATTTTACAAAACAGGAAAGGGTTAATTTGAATCAGAAGAGAACTCTAAACTCTGACACTGTCTGTCATTTTTAAGAATCATTTTCGTTGGTTTGGTGACAAAAGCTTCGTAACTATAGCTTAATCAAGCTGTAGTTACAACATTTAGGCTACAAACCAACCATTCTACTTTTTGTCACATGCTACTGGCCATAAATTTTGCAAAATAATGCTGGTTAAAATCGAAGTGGACCTTCCTGTTGGAGTAATTTGGCAGGATCAACAGAGTAAGTACAACAATGCATTTCTTGTCTGATTTAAAACAATGTTTGACATCAAAATTATCAACATTGCTTTTTGAATCTAAACAAAAATTTGGATTTGTCAACTGAATTTTTTTTTTAACTTGAAATCGAGATCTGTAATTCCCATTACTACACAGAACCCTGTTTTGATGTGCTGAACAAATTTAGCAATGGAAAACATTGAGGGAAAAAGAATAAAAGCATGTGATAAGTTTGCAATGGAAAAAACTGTTTAAAAATGAAAGTGAAAACTCAGTTGTCCAGACTAAGTTAAAAGACAACAAAATTTTTGACTTTCGAAAAATCAAAAAAGGTTGCACATGATGAATTAAAAGTATATTTAAACTGAAACTAACCTTAAACTAGAGGTGCCTGAGTGCCTGTATTGCTCCATCAGCCAGAATTAAATGACCTTTCCCTTTCAATCCCACTTTCAATGACCCTATGTTACTTGGAATTTGGCTTCAAATCTCATATTTCTTTTGCATTTTATGCATAAAGCATTATCTTGCTTTCTGTATAAGATAAATGATTTTTCACTCTAATTTTATTTTCCAAATTATTACGAATCAGTCTTACACAAGTTCCGTGGCAATCCCTCCATTTCCAACTACAATTATTCTTCTTGCCTTGTGTAAACGCTTCTGGAATTCCTGAAAGATTTTAGAATAACCTTTTTTACACGTTCCCACACTATCCCACATTTTTATGCTCCTGAAGATAACTGCTTTGGAAATTATTGTGGGACATGATGAAATTTCTTGTAACAAGCAATTTGGTATACAAGCAACTTCTTCATTTTTCACAATGGTTTCTACCTAAAAGATGAAGATTTTTGAATTCCATCAACTATAGATAGTCCTCTGCAACTGCTTTGAATATGGACCAATCTAAACTTTTATTGTCTGGTAACTTGTTAACCCATTTCCACTCAGTGACGCTTTTAAACGCCCCCAAGGTAAAAAAGCTCTGGAAAACATAGTGGAAAAATGAAGAAATTGCTTGTTACAAGAAATTTCTTCATTTTCCACAATGTTTTCTATCCAAAAAAACGAAAAAAAAAATACAATTCCATCAGCTTGAAATTGTCTTTTGCAGCTTCTTTCAATTTGGACCAGTCTAAAAATTTTGTTGTATGGGAATGGGTTAAGCTAAAAGAAGGGCCATATAGGATAGCAAATATGAGAAAAATGAAATTGCTTATTACACACAATTTTTCTATTTGCCACATTATTTTTCTAAAGCTATTCTCCAGTGTGTCAAAATGCACGGTTTTGCAGTCCGAGAAAAATTAAACAAGTCAAAATATTGTTGTCAAATGCACAGTGAAAATAGATACCTGAACACTTTCTGTATCTCTTATACCAATCACATATGGGTTATCTTTGGCAATAATCTGAAAGAAATGTAAATACAGAGCTATTCTCACACGATTTTAAGTTTATACCCATTTCTACACAATCCTGCTTTTTAACGCCACTTCTGAAGCTAGAAAGTCATCGAGGGACAACAAGTCAAGCCTGCTGAATATTTGACATTAGGCTATGAACCTGACCTTGGAGTTATCTGAAAATTTGTTTCGAATGGCACATCTGCTCATGATTGAAAAACAACAGTCCCAAATTCTCAGCTTGTAATAATATCGCTAAATCAAATGCACTCCTCTCCATGATCCAGTGATTTATTTTTGTAAGAATGGTAATCAATTATAACAATATTCTGATTTACTATCAATTGTCTTTCGTCACCTGAAAATCACTGTAGCATGTTTTCCTGTATGTTTTCTTTTGTACCCTAAATATGGCTGGAGGCAGAATTTACTGTATATTTTCTTTTGTCCCCTGAATATTGCTGTAGCTGGAGTTTACTGTATATTTCCTATTGACCTCAAATAACTTGACCAAGATATCATGTAGACAAACATTCTGACCAAATATCAAGACATTTGAGGCAAAATGTGACCTCTAGAGTGCACACACTGTATTTCTAAGATTTTACCTAGTGACCTAGTTTTGAGCTTGTCAGAGGTTTCATGGAGACAAACATTATGACCAAATTTGAATACATTTGAGTAAAAATTGTGGCCTCTATTGTGCACACAAGATGTTGACACACGCCGGATGCCGGACACAGCTGGATTATAAAAGCTCACCATGATCACTTTGTGGTCAGGTTAGCTAAAAATAACCATTCAATTGGGAAGAAAACATCGTGGAAAAAGAAGAAATTGCTTGTGGCAAGCGGTTTCTTCTTTCCTCCGATGTTTTCTAAATTATAAATCATAGGGACATAAGAACCAGGGATTGAACGCGAATAGGTTGAGGAATAGCTTTAGTAAATAAAGAAATTGCTTGTAACAATCAACACTATTTATCTTACCTTTGGTTTTCCTCCTGTACAAATACAGAGATATTTGTAGGAATATTTTGTACCATCACTTGTTTGTACTGTCTGAAAAACAGAGAAATACAATACTATGGACCTGCTTATCAAAAGGTTAATGAAAAAGATATTTCTAAGAAATGACCCTTCTTCAGATTTTCTAAAAAATACAAAACCTTTCGTAAAATGAGATTATCAACATTCTTAGAAGTTTAGTTACTTTTTTACCAAAGAAGTACGAGTTACATGTATGTCAAATTTTACATACATGTACTTGTTAACTGCTACAAGAGCGACCTACCTTAGACATAAGACCTGAAAATAACCAGAAACACTTTCTGCACTTGATTGTACAATTTCACATGTACTAAAAGCATACATGACAATATCTTGTACATCTCTTTTTGTTCCATATGTACACTTTAAAATATATTGTACACCCCTTTTGTTCTATTTATACACTTGCCAATATCTTGTACATCCTTTTGTTCTATTCATACACTTGCCAATATCTTGTACACCCCTTTTGTTTTATTTGGACACTTACCAATATCTTGTACACCCCTTTTGTTCTATGTGTCCACTTGCCAATACATGTATCTTGTACATCCCTTTTGTTCTATTTGTACACTTGCCAGTATCTTGTACACTCTTTTTGTTCTATTTGTACACTGGCCAATATCTTGTATATCTTTTTTTGTATCATTATGTACATTTGACTACATGATATACATCCCCTTTTGTGCAATATGCACACTTGACAATATATTGAAAATAACCTTGTTTATCATATGTACACTTGACAATTTATTGTACATTCTTTTTTGTACCATATGTTTACTGACTTGTACCACCATGTGTTCCAAAGGTACACTTGACACTATAATTCAAATCCTCACATTAATCATTAGTACATTTGACAATATTGTGTGCACCCAGCTTGTACCGAAGACAGCTAGCAATATATTGTACATCCAAATGCATACTATTGATATACTCAGAACATTTTAATAGTCATGCATTATACAACATATACATACAGAAGCAAGATAAAGTTAACTGTAGGGTATTAAATTGGACCTAATTTACCTGCTTTTCTGTATCCAATGAAACCAATGTTTTATGGGTGACCTTGACATTGGGACAGCCAGTCTCTAGAATGGAAGGATTTCTTTCTTCAACATCAAATTGTTCTAATGTCCTCGACACCTGTATGAAGCAATTACAAACAATGTGACCTGTCATGCAAACAAGTAATTCCTCCTTTTTCCACTGTGTCAGTATCCGAAACGAAACTTTGTTTACTAACCAAATTTGAAGAGTCTTTGGATACTTCATTTAATTTGGACCAGTCTTAAATGCTAGATTTGGTATTCATGGTTTAAGACACAACATTGTGTTTTGGTTCATTGGCAAAATATTGCTATGGAAAAGAAAAAAATCTGACAATCAGCATTTTTTTCATTCTTACAATGTTTTCTATCCTTTCAGATAGTATTTCACACTGATCTGGTCACATGCTTCATTTTTCTTTCTTTGACTGTTTCAAAAAAGAACTTATCTCAGTCATTGAATGGCTAGGTTGTATAGAAAAGGATTAATTCTGTTGTCTGCCAGATGTACAAATTTGAGTCTTAAATTCATTGTGTTAACCCTTGTCATGCTGAACCCGGAATATTCCTGTTTTAGCAGGTGGTATAAACAAAGATCAGCATGCATATGCATGCAGTCTAATCTTTATCTACACCACCTGAATGTCCCTTTAAGCCAGAGTTATTTATAAGATTTATTTTTAGTATAGAAGTAATGATCAACAGTAAGTGTCTCTGGTACTTTCAGTGCTTTGATTTTCATGCAATTTTTGAATGGATTATATTCAGCATCACAAGGGTTAAATACCAATTTACATGAACCTGCACATATCAATTAACTCATTACCAGGTGGCAAAATCTTAGACTTGTCCAAATTGAAAGGAGTTGCAGACGACAATTAGATGCTAATGAAACTTTACATTTTCCCAACTTTCTGGGTAGAAAACATTGGGTAAAATGAAGAAATTGCTTGTTATAAGCAATTTCTTCCCTTTACAAAATTTTTCCAAAGCTTTTTTTCTTGGGGGCATCCAAAAGCGCCATTGTGTGGGAATGGGTTAAACAATGATTTCAATCAAGAAAAAAAAAAAAATGGTGGAAAATAAGATTTCTTCCTTGTCCATTAAGTTTTCTACCCTAAGAGATGAAGATACTTTAAATCTCACAAACTTGAAACTGTTGTTGAATTTTTTTCAATTTGGACCAGTCTAAAATTGTGTGGTATGGTAATGGGGTAAAGCTTAGAGACTAAATATTTTTATATCCATAATGTAAACTCACAAAGTGGGCCTGCCAGAGGCCAGGGTATTTCTATAACAATAGAACAAGAATATTGTTCAGAAACATTCCTTCTTGTAACATAGATTCTTAACCCTTGTCATGCTGTAAAAATCACCATACTGAATTACTGTAAAATCAAACGGTTGAAAGCACTGATAGAACTTTTTGTAAAAAACTCAAAATTTCTTTTAGAAATCAATTTCATAAACAACTATGGCCGGAAATATACAAGGAGGGGGTGTAGACTAAGATCAGACTGCACTTATGTGCAGGCTGATCTTGGTCTACACCTCCTGCTAAAACCGGAATATTCCGGGCTCAGCATGACAAGGGTTAATCTTGGGTGTGGAATTGACATAAGGGTGGCTCACTTTTACAAACTGTAAATCTAATTCTACATACCTTTTCATAGTTGAAAATCGCTTTAATTAGCTTTGATGCTGCAATCAGTAGAATTGGTTCTTCTGGACATAAAGCAGATAGCTAGAAAAGTCAAAATATAAGACGTCAAAATATAAGACTTCAAGCACTTTACATGATGAAATTAAGGCATTTATCCTTACAGTTCAAATTTTGGTTTTTACTTTCTTGTGATTTTATGCTTGGGAAAACATTGTGGGAAAAGATGAAATTGCTTGAAACAAGCAATTTCTTCTTTTCCCACAATATTTTCTACTCTGCAGGTTGGTTACTTTTCAAATTGCCGTCACTTTCATTGTTGTCGGTACTTTCTTTGAATGCGGACAAGTCTAAATATTTGAAAAGCAGGAAAGCGTTAACCAATGCCTGCACTCCCCCCCCTTTTTGTCCTGTGTGTCCAATTTTAAGAAGTTTTCCAAAATTGCATTTTTTGAAGGACATCATTGTGTTGGAATGGGTTAAATGCATTCAATGACAGAACCAGGATTTCTATAAAGGGGTTTCAAACTTACCAATTGGGATTCATTTTCCTAATATTGAAAAATCTTTACTGAATTTTCACACAAAAATAAAATAATTAGGATAGTTTCTAGCCAAAAAGTGGGGGAAAATCTAAAATTCCATTAACTTGAAATTGTTCTCTGCAACTCCTTTGAATTTGGACCAGTCTAAAGTTTTGCTATCTGGTAATCAGGTAAAATACAAAGGCAGAGAGTAAGGTAGATTGGTACTAAAAACAAGGCCCCAGACTAGAGTCTAGTGTCGGATAAGACTGATGATTTGTGTTTAGGGTTGCGAGTATAAATCTCACATCAGAGGCCATTTCCATAAACCCTTTCCTGTACAAACCTGAGATTTTATGACAGTAGAGTCAACTACTTTGTTTGTATCTATTATCCTACATGGTTTTGGGGCACAAACAGTAGATTGGTTATTTCATGATGGCATGTGCATTTATTGGTTACTGTACACTGTACTATTTTATCATTAGTCTATTACAAAAAGTATCCTCACCGTTTCTACACATGTAACACCTGCGATTCCTCCACCAGCAACGATATAAGTGAATGACATCTCCAAATTCTGCTTTGCGGATAATGTAACGGGGGTATATTATACCTGTACACCGGCGTGATCATTGGTAAACAAACGCTTATTTCGGAAAGCGTCTGCTTAGTAATTCACTACATTGGCTATGTACGCGAATAATCTACTTCTCTTAATGGAGTTTACTCAATCTGAGTGATACTCCGATATTAAACTCTAAATCGTGATAATAATGATTCGACCAATCAAATCATTTATTCAGCCCGGACCTGAGCTTACAACTCCGAGACTGGCCGCCATTTTTCTTAACTGCTTTTGTTAGTTTGACGACTTAAACGTCGTAACTACAACATCTTCAAGCTGTGGTTACGAAGTTTAGGTCGCTAACCAACGATCATGTTTTTTTGTTACATGCTAGTGGTCATAGTTTTTGGAAATTAAGGCCGTTAAAAATTAAAGCGGAGGCTACGACTCTGATTTCCTGGGCGGGGATCAGGGAGTCAGTGGGCTGGGCCAGCGATAGGTCATTTAGGTAGCAATGTGTGGTAATGGGTAGCCCTCTTTCTGATCAGTTGATTATGTTCAAAGTTAGCTTTATGGTAATTGAATAACCGCCGTGCGTCGTCCGGCGACAACGATTTTCAGTGTAAACACTTTAGTCGCGACAAATTTGGCTTTATTTTTTATTAAATTTGGTATCAATGTTTGTAAGGTCACAAACATGACGCCTATTGAAAGTGAAAACATTCCGTTTCTAAAAAAGGGAAGGGGGCCTCAATGACAATTTCTTTGTGGACACCCAAGAGACTCGATTTTGAATAAACACGGTCAGAAAGTTTTCCGGTCCTAAAGACGAACCTTATCGAAAATGCGAATATTACATAAATAAACAAGGTGAAATGGACATAAATTGACAATTTCAATGAACGCACTCCAGTGCTGCAAATGCGTCTTAACTTTAATGAGACTTTGTCAGAATACATGTCAGGGGATCAGATGAACGATGATGGAAAGGAGAACATTTCAATGGAAAACTAAGTGGTGACTATTTCTTTGTTTACACTCTAGTGGATACATATTTTGCTCTATCGTGATGCCACTTGGTCTGGATGTTTGTCAGGTCTTAAAAATACATCCTATCAAAAAAACGGAAGCATTCATTTTGAAAACTCTGAAAATGGGACCTTAATGACAATTCCACTGTATACCCTCTAGGGACATAAATTTCTCTCAATGATTTATGAAACTTGGTCAGAATGTTTGTCGTGGTGTAAAAATGAAACATTTGGAAGCTGAAAACATTCCATTGGAAAACACGGGAATAGGGACCTTAATGGCAATTTCAATTCAATTTCAATTTCTTTGTTTCCACTCAAGGGGCCATAAATTTGGCCCAGTCGTGATGAAACTTGGTCAGAATGAGTTTCAGGTCAAAGATGACTCTTATTGGAAAATGGGAGAAAATGAATGAAACAGGTGGGAAAGGGAGCATTAATCACAACTTTTTCGTTCACATACCCAGGGCAATGTCTTTGGCCGAAATTTGGTGAAATTTTGTACAAATGTTTATCAGGTTGTAAAAGTTGGATATATTTCATATGAAAACACCAGAAAATGGGTCTTAATGACAAATTCTTCGTGTGTACCCTAGGGGCCACTATTTGTGCTCAATCTTGATGAAACTTTGTTCAAATGACCATGTTGATTACAATGTGAATGATTTAGATTACTTTTGTATATAATTAAAAACACGAAAAAATAAGGTTGCTTGTAATATGCAAAATCTTATTTTTACTGCTATCAATTTAGAATGTGCATTTTCATTAATTTCACAAGTCTATCCATGTAACGATCAGATATCAGAGCACTGCTTTGAATGGCAACACCAATGATCTGTATTCAAATTGTGAAGAACTCCTCCAAAAGCATGCTTTTTAACTGCTAAGTTACTTTAACCTCGTTTACTTCTCCGGATATTACCTCCAACAAAGTAGAATACTTGACAAAACAATATGCTTTGCTAGTTTATAGTATTTTCAGTACTTTGATTAAAAATGATGTTATTTCAAATGCATTTTAGTCCGTTATGTCTCGTCAGTCTCTCTGTAAGGTCCATGTATCAGATTGACCATTTTGTCTGCAAAGACACGTGATTCACGGACCCTGATAAGGCAGCCACATGTGTTTAAATGATTAGATGTTTTGTTAACAAAGTCCCTGGATTGGTGATTTACAAAAGTTGGTTAGTATGATAGAAATAAAGTAAATTAATCAATCAATAAGTTATTGAATGGATCGACATAAATCACTGATACAACGATATGCTATCACTATGTCCCATGGTTACAGTAACTTTGATGGTTCGTGTATGAGATCGACCATTCTGTCTCATTTTTTCAAAGATGAAATGGTCAATCTGATACATTGACCTTCATTAAAACAGCCACCTGCGTAAAATAAATGCTTCAGTAAGTATCCGGGTAGCCGACTTACACAGGTCCGCAAAAGTGTGATCCATAATTCAGTTAATGTTCCGCGGTCGCAGTAAACCCAATTAAAACAAACAAATAATATTATAGGAACACTTAGACATTTAATCGCAAAAATGTAACCATTGCCTCTAAATGATGATTTGTTTGAGTGACACGTCTCTTGCAGTTTTAAATTCAGTTTTTTTTAAGTTGAATTTTTAGTTTCGTCTATCGAAATCGGGCGTTCTGATTGGTCGAAAAAACTTATTCACAACTCCAGGAACAACATTTTGAGCATGCAGCGATTCTGTATGCTTCCGCACAAAATAGTCCACTACAAAAAGGTATCAAAATTTGTAAAATATTAGCTTTTTTCGCTCGATACTATTAAATTATAAGAAATGAAGAAAAGATTTTTTGTTTTCATGGAGGTATGAACCGAAAAAACTAATCACACTGTATGAATACGCGAAGCGGATTTTCGGTTCATACCTCCATGAAAACAAAAAGTATTCTCTTCATTTCTAAATACAATTAATTGTTCAGAATCTGCAAATTGTTACTGGAACTTTGATTTCCGAACATGCGTTTATACTTCTTACAGAGACCACCTCTACATGTATCTGGATGTCGCTGCCCTTTCCACTGAGCTCCGGCAGTATACGTCGTTACTCTTCAATATGTAAGTTATACCAAAAGAATGCCCTTGAATAAGCTATAGTTATAGCTACGACAAAGTTACGACACTTAAGTCGCAAAACAAACACAAAGCTTCCATAAATATCGTCCCATGTCGGAGTTCAAAATTTATTTCTTGCCTTTATATATGATTTGATTGGTCTATCGATTTGGTGACAGTCGTGAACCGTGAAATGCATTTGTAGCCCAGCAATGAGGTCGTAACATCTTCTGTTCGGTTATTGACGACTGTCAGCACTCCAGTTCATATTACCCAGAGCTGCGGCCATAGCGCAGTTCGGGTAGCGCGTATGACACCTAATCATGGAGTCCCTGGTACGGTCCCCGGCAGCGGCGAATATTCTTTTCGTCATTTTTGTCCTATCAATGGTTGGACAATCATAAACCTAACCGGGATGAGCAGTTAGAAGTTCGGAAAAGTATAGTGGTAGCACTGGTGGGAGAAATACCGGGGATCCCTTGTTAGGTGCTCCAGCCGCCACGATAAGACTGACATACAGTTACATTGGAGTTAAACCTCAATCAATCAAGTTTTCCAGTGAAATGCCTCGACGCAGAATTCACTAGTGTATCCTTGCAAGTTTACGTCACATGGGGCCTCGGTTTATTGTCTCATCCGAAAGATAATCAGTTTTTGTAATTGGGTCAACTCAGGGAACGAACCTTCGATCTCAAAGTTTGAAGTCGAGTTTTCTACCAACTGAGAAAATCGAGCTGATTTAATTGATTTCCATTAAATGGCGCTTTTCTAAGCGGGATATTGTGGGGCCGGTGCAGCAGGTTTAATCTTTTGTTATTTTTACTGATTTTATTAAATAAAATGCGAAAAGACATGCTTAAAAAGCCTGGTCAATTCTGTACTCTCACTCCTGGTCGATAAACGAACTTTGACAACAAATGCAAGGTTTTGACAAATAGAGAACAGACAGACAACAAATATTTTTGAAAAAGGTTACCAGCATTTCGAAATTTTCCATAGTACAGTAAATGACCCCTTTCTGTCTATAATTGTTGAATTGCATTTAAAAAAAGTTAAATCGGACTGAAATTAGTAAAACCAGACTGATATAAAATGATTTACAATAACCAAACGGTTCAAATATATTTCGACTTAAATGTACTTTAGAATAGTACTTTAACTATATATAAATGGTTACTTCATATTTAAAAAGAAAATCATTTTTTAAGCTTTGAATAACGAAAATATACACATTATGATTAAACTGTTTTAGGTCTAAAACAGCACATGAGGAAATTGATTAATCTCTGTTTTCTACTAAGTATCCTCTCCTCTTTGTTGCCTTGTTCATTACAAAACTCTGTTTCCTCGTGTAAAGACTTGCTGCAATCTTCTTCTTCATTGTCACTATCAATTATAAAGGTCCTGCTTGAAGCAGACCTTGGGAATTCAAATTCACTCGATGTCTCTGAAGGCGCTCTGTGTATCAGATATTGCTGATATTGAATGTTTGAAATTATATCCGAATCTTTGTCGGAATCATACATTAAATCTACAATCTTCATGTCTTGAAAATTGTTGATATTTCCTTGACCACTACATTCTTTTGTTTTAGCCATATTCGTTGTATTTATGTCGTCAACATTTTCCCGTGTGTTATCCGACAATTCTTTATATTGTTCATGGGTTTCTATCAAAATATCCCAATTTTCTAAGGTTTTTCCATCATTACCTGCGTTTTTCGGACTCACATGCTGTCTTATAACATGACTTACCGATCCTCTACCATCTTTATCATTGTCACATTCGTTTTTCACACGCACACCAGTTCTCGTCACAGCATTCATACCATGTTTAATAATCGTATAACTCTTTGTGGATCTGAGTCTATGTCTAGTTTTATGACTATCGTTTTGGTTATTATCAACATTTTGAATTATCTCGTTTTCAGTTTTGAGTACATGTAAGTTCACTTTACTTGTTTTAGGAAACTCGTCACATGTTTTCACAGAGAGTCTGCCATAACCACTTTTCCTTCCTTCTGTAGGTACTTTTGTTGGTAATAGTGAATCCTTTACTTGGATCTTTGATAATCTTTTCCTTCCTTCTGTAGGTACTTTTGTTGGTAAAAGCGAATCCTTTACTGGGGTCCTCGACTTCTTTTTCTTCTGATTCTTGTGAGAAACTTGCTCGTCTACTGGTTTTGTACATTTTGTCTTAATGGTGCTTTTCATCTTATCCTTCTTTTCTTTTTTGCTTCTCTTAGATTTGTCTTTGGATGGAACTTTCTGTATCTGCTCTGACGTCAGTTCAGGAACATTACTATACTTAGCATCAACTTTCGCGTTCTTTTTATGTTCCTTTCTATCATCTCTTGTTCTCAAGTCCGACGCGCGTTTCATGTAATTGCCATAGGTATTATTACCTCCATCCTCCAAATCAGATAATGTCTCTTTGTTTTTAATAGGTGAGATATCAAATATGTCTTCCTCATTATTAGTTTTATCGACCAATGATCTCTTTGTGCTCATTCCATCCTCAATATCATTGCCTCTTGATATGCTTTTGTTATAATTATCATCTTTCGCATTGTTTCTTCGAATCCGTCGTGTTTTCCAGGGTTCGGTATCAACACATTCTTCTTTCTTTTTTTGTCTCTTGTCTTTTTTAGTTTTCTTGGTATTGGATTTCTTTCGCCGTGTTTCTTGAGCCTCTTTGTCAAATCTATCAACCCCTATACCGTCAATTATATCCATTTTGTTCCTAATATCCTGTGATACACCTCTCTTGTATATTTTACCAAGTTCTTTTACTCGCATGGTTTCAACACTTCTCTTCTGCATATCACCAGTTCGATACATTACGTCCACCACGGTATCTCTTGGACATTTAACTGCAACGATGCCTTCTTCCTTATTACATGTAGAATTATCCCACTCCTTTTCTCCACTTTCATCTTGTTTGCGTGATTCACAGTTTGCAGTATTTCTCATAGTAGCCAAATTCTTTGAGGCAGGACTGTCTTTGTCTTTGTTGTCTTTTGATTTAAATGCACTACTATCATCGTGAATAATCTTCTCATTTTTACTCTTAGTAAGTCTCAACTGTTCTTTAACAACCGAACTTTCATCCTCTTTAACTCTTTTATTACTTCTATAATTTATAGCATCAGCTGTTAGTTCCAGCAAATCATCTAATTCATTATCAATATTCAGATCTAATGCACTGCATGCATCAACGCTATTTGAAACAGTACCATGGTTTACATTTTTCAAGCTCGCTGTACCGGTATATACTGAATCATTTTCATTCTTTGACAAATCACATTTTCCTTGCAAATTCGCGTTTACCTGTTCCTGTTTCATTTGTTTAGTTTCATACTCATTTTCTTTTTTCAAGGGAGAGATCGAACTAATTGACAATTCATCCTTTCTTTTCAACACAGTTCTTTCAGAATGAAAAGGCATTGAGGTACCTAATTTCGACTCCTGGATCATTTGACGAGATACCTTCAGGGAACACCTCAGGCTCATCTTCCTGGTGTTCTGTGTGTTAGCATCACATTCTGATAAACAGGCTGCTGCAGGACTGGTACCCTGATTTTGCCTTTGTTTATTGGCTGTGTATAGCATTGGAATCTTTGTACTAAACTCACTAGCACTGTGCGTCACATTTTCCCTGGATAGACGATTATCTCCAAAATGAGTCGATTCTTCTTTTTGATCTTGACTTCCAACTTGTGATTGGACCGCCCTCTTTACTCCAAAGCTTTTCGTCACATTTTGAAGGTTAACACCTTGGTTGACACTCGTATATCTTGAACCATCATTACATTTTCTTTCGCATGTTTCGTCTAATTCCATCATTTGATTATGTTCTATTTTCGTAGAAACACATTTACTTACAGGGCTTGTATTTTTATCAACAGAATCGTTCTCTTTCTTCTTCTCCTTCACGTTTATACTCCATGGTAGAGAAGAAGGATTACGTTCTTGTAGACTAGCACTGTAAGAAACAACAACATGGAAACTAACTCAGGACGAACGAGTAATGATTTAACTCTTTTTAGACCTGTCCAAATTCAAAGCTTTTACAAACGGGAATTAAAAGTGGATTTAACCTGAAAATTGCCATTCGTTAGAGCAAAAAATATTATATAAAAAGAAGAAATTGCTTGTTACAAGCAATTTCTTCTTTTTCTACAACGTTTTCAAACTTACAAAATCAAAGGGACATAAAAAACAGGATTTAACAGGAAAGGGTTAACTATCAACATTTCGCTTTCAAGGAAAGTTGATTGTTTTTATTCTTTTGTATTTAACAGATCGCTGGCATCTATCATTGACCTCTAACAAGGTAGCTCAATTGGTTCACTAATATAAACCAGTTTGCAAATTATATCGTCAGGAATGCAAAACATATAGGAAATCATTGGTTGGCTATGCTTACACATTGGACAAGCTATAATTACGACATTTTAATTAGCAAGCGAACAAAAATGTGTAAGCACTAGCTGAAAAATCTTGAAACGAACATTTGCCATTGCATTTTGAACTAGCAATCACAAATGCATCTTGGAGGTCGGGTAAATATTTCTTGTTTGTAACCTTTCAAGCGAGAAAAAAGGTCCATCCGTAAACTTAGTAAAATCAGTGTTTGAAAGAAAAAAATAAGAGAGAAGAAAAGACAAGATATGATTTGGCAGAGGTCAATTAGAATATACATTTTGAACGTACGCATATAATATGGTAGAATGATAATTCCTATTTTAGAATATCTATTAGGAGCGAGTACTTAGATCCTAGTTAGTTTGACGAGGGGCGATACTTTTCCGCACTGCCTAGAATGTTCCTTTCTATTTGACCGTCAATTTGGTGTAAAATAATCATGAACTCTTTACCGGACAACAGAATTTAAGACGAGTCCAAATTGAAAGAGGCTACAGATCATATTCAAAGTGTGCTAAAATTCATTGATGAGTGCTAAATAGGGTAGAATAATTGTAAGAAGATGAGAAATTGCTTGTCATAAGCGATCTCTCCCTTTCCCACAATGTTTTTCCAAAGCTATTCTCTTCGATGCTTAAAATGCTGGCTAAGTAGTACGGGGTTAACTCATAACCTAACACTCTCGTATTTTAATTCACCCTAGCAAACATTTTGAATAAAGAAGAAATTACTCGTCACAAGCAATGTCTTACTTGTTTTCAACGCTACATGACGCCCCCTTCTAATCTAGCGTTCTCTTTGAATTGACATCTACAACATATTTCAATATGAACCGGTCTTGCAATTTTGAAACTATTTGCCTTATAGGACAGAAAACACTGTGGCTGATGAAAAAAATCTTTATTTTCCACAGGGTTTTCCCAAGCCTTTTCCTAGATGGGTTAAAAAAAATTCAGGGTTGTAATAGAGTGGTTTAGGTAAGATTAATTACACTACGCTGTCATATTCAATGCACTGCCAAACAATCCCGCATTTTGACCGATGAAAAAAAATAGCTCTGGAAAACATAGTAAGAATATGAGAGATCGCTTTGTCAGACAAATTTTTCTCTTCACACAATAGCGATATCCTAGCTCCACGTTGCACTAGTTTTAGAAATAAAAAAGATGCGTTCCTGTAGTTTTTGTCCCAACTTGGGTCAGTGGTTAATGGGTGTTGTTAGCAGAAAACAAAACATTTCGCCATGCCAATGTTTATAGTACACGGAATGATCACCCGAAGAACATTTGTCTAAAGATTTGCTTGTATATCAGGGGATGGCGGACAAGAGAAGATCCTAAAAGGCCCCCTTATGTAAGTTTAGTTTACAGTAAGGTTTGTTTTATATTCTGTTTCAAACCTCTCAACGACTTCACAATACTTAACTCGTTCTATGTCGGCTGTTTACAGATGACGCGCGTCAAGCCACAGCACAAATTTCCCACGTTTACCCATTGGGTGCGTTCAGGGTTCTACCATCGGTAACCGAGTGTACTTACCATCGGCTACCGATGGCACCATCGGTAGCCGATGGTACCATCGGTAAGCAACTAACTCTGAACGAAAATTGGTACCAATCGGTAAACAAACATAGAGGATAACCTACCGACATGAGTGAGGCAGGTGATTCCTGCTATTATTCTGCTACAAAAAGTTCTGTGGTGTATATTTTTATAAAGATATCGCTCAACTTATTCGACCCAATAAAGGGAATCTCCTCTTGTTTCACAAGACCCTTGAAAGTTCTATCTTTGCTTACTGGTAGCCTTAGTGGAATAAGAATCGCCGTACTTTGATTGTTTTACGCCATCTTTTATTTACTTTCATAAAATAACGTTGAATTCAATTAAGGTCCCACTTACTTGATCAATAGCTCGTCCATGTTCAATCAATATAAAATTGTTCTCTTGTATTTAGTATCTGTTTTACCAAGCATCTTTGTATGTAAAAACCGAATCCGCTGTGGCCGCTCTGATCCACGATACAGTAACGTTGTCGTCAATGTGTACTTTCGTTGCTACGGCGTTTGTGACGTTACCAATTTGACGTAAGCGTATCACGTGATCAACATGTTTGGGTACCGATTTTGATTGTGGTCATTCCATATCATTCTCTTTCTCAATAACACAACCTCAGACGCATGAGACTTGATTTTATTGATACACAAATCTCAATAACACAACTAGAGACTCATAAGACTTGATTTTATTGATATATAGAATATTTTTTTTTAAATATTTCGGCAAATGATCCGATCCATATAGACTTTAGACAAAAGTTTTCTGTAGCCTGTAGGGGAAAAACTTTTTGAACGCTACATAACATACTATATGTTTTCCTATGATTTCAACAAATCAAAAAATTAGATAAAAGGTAACCTAAGGATCATTGTTGTAAGATTTTCTTGAAATATACTTGATTACTGACAAGGATTACGAGTACTAAAGTTTATATAAACTATATATAACCATAAACAATTCCCCGCTGACCAATCTGTTTTCAAAATTACGTCTTTTTGATAACATTTTACTGTCTTGGGGAAGCCAGGGGCGAATCAAGCCACTGCTGCAATTGACAAATCGCGAGTGTCAATCAAAGAATTTATCGACCAATCAAATCATTTATTTAGACTGGAAGTGTAATTTGAACTCAAACGTTGACTGACATTTATGAGAAGCATTTATTTCTGGTTTGGCGACTTAAACTTGGGAAAAACAGCCTATGTAAGATGTAGTTACGACGTTTAGGTCGCAAACCAACCATATTATTTTTTGTGACATGGTTCTGGGTGTAAATTTTGCAAAAATAGCGGTGTGTAATATCGAAGCAGAATTTCTTGTTTGGGTCATTTAGCGGGACATTCCTTGATTGACACCGTGATTGGTCAATTATAGTAAAATGAAACAAATTACCAAAACAATTTTAGACCAATCAAAATCCAAAGAAGTTACAGAAGACAAATTAAAGTTGGTGTAATTCTTTAAATCTTTGAAATTTAGATTAGAAAACATTGTGGACAATGTAGCAAGCAATTTCTTCATTATCCACAATGTTTTCCAATGCTTTTATATTGAATGGGAGTTTAAAAGCGCCATTGTATTGGAATGGGTTTATTCGGTTGAAGTTCCATTAACACTAAGACATTTTGCCCATTCGAAGACGACAAATATCACACTTCTCAAAATTCAAAGTAGTTGCAAACGACAAAACAACTTGGGTTTAACTTGAATTATAAGGGTGTTGTGGGGGAGAAGGAATTTGGAGGAAAGAAGCAATTTATTCTTTTCTCACGACGTTTTAGATTTAAAAGCTTCTTCGGTGCGCAAAAATGCGGGATTATATGGTGATGTTTTCGACAAAAAAACAAAACAATAGCCCCCAAATGAAGACTTATTTGAGAGGCACGTCTCTTGAAGTTCTAAATGCAATCACGGTTTAAAATAAGTGTCCCGATCAATAAAATGTCATTGGCACTTAATTCCCGAACATGCCTTTACGTTCCGTAAAGAGACAACCGCTACGTCTTACATCTTCCGTATTGACTGATCGTAAGCCCCGCCCACTGAGCTACGTCTCACCTCTTCCGTATTGATTAATCGTTAGCCCCGCCTACTGAGCTACGTCTCACCTCTTCCGTATTGACTGATCGTAACCCCACCAACTGAGCTACGTCTCACCTCTTCCGTATTGACTGATCGTTAGCCCTGCCCACTGAGCTACGTCTTACCTCTTCAGTATTGACTGAATGTTAGCCCGGCCCACTGATCTACGTCTCATCTCTTCCGTATTGACTGATCGTAAGCCTCGCCCACTGAGCTACGTCTCACCTCTTCCGTATTGACCAATCGTTAGCCCCGCCCACTGAGCTACGTCTCACCTCTTCCGTATTGACTGATCGTAAGCCCCGCCCACTGATCTACGTCTCACCTCTTCCGTATTGACTGATCGTTAGCCCCGCCCACTGAGCTACGTCTCACCTCTTCTGTATTGACTGATCGTTAGCCCCGCCCATTGAGCTACGTCTCACCTCTTCCGTATTAACTGATCGTTAGCCCCGCCAACTGAGCTACGTCTCACCTCTTCTGTAATGACTGATCGTAAGCCCCGCCCACTGAGCTACGTCTCACCTCTTCCGTATTGACTGATCGTTAGCCCTGCCCTCTGAGCTACATCTTACCCATTCCGTATTGACTGATCGTTAGCCCCGCCCACTGAGCTACGTCTCACCTCTTCCGTATTGACTGATCGTTAGCCCTGCCCACTGAGCTAAGTCTCACCTCTTCCGTATTGACTGATCGTAAGCCCCGCCCACTGAGCTCCGTCTTACCTATTACTCATTGACTGTTCGTTAGCCCCGCCCACCGAGCTACGTCAGTATGTTCAACCTTCATAAATATTAATCAGCGTTATGTTGGGAAAGCTATGGCCGGTTACTTGTTACAAATATAAAATGATCTGTAACTCGTAACCACAGCTTGAATAAGCTATGGTTACGGCGTTTAAGTCGCAAAAAGCCAAACCAAACAAATAAAACTACTTCCGGGATTTATGTATAATCAATTGGTTCATCGAATTTTTTTATTGGTAGCCCAGCAATAACGCCGTATCATCTTCTGCCTCGTTATTACATTCGGCTGTTGAACGTAAGATTCATATTACCCAGAGCCGGGACCAAAGCGCTGTTTGTACCGCGCTGGACTCCTAATAATGGGGCCCCTGGTTCGATTCCCGTACTTGGCGAATATCCTTTCAGACAAATGATGGTTGACAATCGTAAACACAAGTGGGGTGAGCAGCCAGGAGCTCGAAAAAGATGTTGTGGTGGTACTGGTGTGAGAAATAGTTGGAATCCATAGTTGGGTGATCAAGCCACCGTGTGATAATTGTTATATCTCTAAAAGTGTAGTTAAAGCCCATTCACTCACTCAGTCAATCTATTAATCATATTACCTAGTGAAATACCTTAACGCAGAAATCACAAGTATGCTCTTGCAAGTTTGCATCATATAGGGCGTCTCAACCGAAAGATAATTAGTTTTTAGCTGGATCAGCCCGAGGACCGAACCTGCGATCTTGAAGTTGGAGGTCGAGTGATGTACCAACTGAACATTTCAAGCTGGCCTCAGTGATTAGAATTGATTGGGTGACGCCTTTTAGAGCGAGGCATTGTTGGGAAAAGTGCGGGACATTGTGGAGAAAGTACGGGACATTGCGGTGCATAATGGGGAAAGTGCAGCAGGTTAAATGTTATAGGTACTCATTCATGTGAACAACAACAAATGCTTTGAACTTGTGCTTCCATTACTAGTCGATTTACGGACTTTGACAATAAAGTCGAGGTTTGGACAAAATGAGAACGGACAGCCAACAGAGCAAATAAAAAGTGGAAAATAATATCCTTCATTTTAGAGAAATTAGACATAACCCATTACAACATCATTTCAGAATGGTCCTGATTTGAAAGGGTTAAAGACGACAATCACCTAAACAAGTTAAATTGTAGAAAATATTGATGGAAAGGGTTACCAGCATTTTGAAATTTTACTAAATACAGTGAATGCCCTTTCCTTTCTGTAATTGTGATATTGTGTGAAAATGGGTTTAAAAAAGTAAAACCGCAATGAAATAAGTAAAATCGGACTGAAATGAAAATAATTTTCCATAGTTAAACTGCTTAAATATATTTCGACTTAAATATACATCAGGATAATACATTAGCTATATAGAAATTGTTCATTTATATTTTCAAAGAAAATCATTTGTTAGCTTTGAATAACGCAAATATACACATTATGGTCGATCTATTTTAGGTCTAAAACAACACATGAGGAAATTAATTATTCTCTGTTTTCTACTAAGTTTCTTATCCTCTGTGTTGCCTTGTTCATTACAACACTCTGTTTCCTCGTGTAAAGACTTGCTGCCTTCTATATATTCATTGTCACTATCAATTATAAAGGTCCTGTTTGAAGCAGGCCTGGGGAATTCAAATTCACTCGATGTCTCTGAAGGCGCTCTGTGTATCAAATATTGCTGATATTGAATGTTTGAAATTATATCCGAATCTTTGTCAGAATCATACATTAAATCTACAATATTCAGGTCTTGAAAATTGTTGATATTTCCTTGACCACTACATTCTTTTGTTTTAACCCCATTCGTTGTATTTATGTCGTCAACATTTTCCCATGTGTTATCCGACAATTCCTTGTATTGTTCATGGGTCTCTTTCAAAATTTCCCCATCTTCTAAGGTTTTTCCTTCATTAGCTACTTTTTTCGGATTCACATGCTGTCTAATAAGATTACTTTCCGATCCTCTACTATCTTTATCAATGTCATATTCGTTTTTCACATGCACATCAGTTTTAGTCACAGCATTCATACCATGTTTAATAATCGTATAACTCTTTTTGGATCTGAGTCTATGTCTAGTTTTATGACTATCGTTTTGGTCATCATCAGCATTATGAGTTATCTCGTTTTCAGTTTTGAGTGCATGTAAGTTCACTTTACTTGTTTTAGGAAACTCGTCACATGTTTTCACAGAGGGTCTGCCATAACCACTTTTCTTTCCTTCTGTGGGTTCTTTTGTTGGTAAAAGCGAATCCTTTACTGAGGTCTTTGATAACCTTTTCGACTTCTTTTTCTTCTGTTTCTCGTGAGAAACTTGCTCGACTACTGGATCTGTACCTTTTGTCTTAATGGTGCTTTTCATCTTATCCTTCTTTTCTTTTCTGCTTCTTTTAGATTTGTTTTTGGATGGAACTTTCTGTGTTTGCTCTGGCGTCAGTTCAGTAACATTACTATGTACAGTATCAACTTTCGCGTTCTTTTTATGTTCCTTTCTATCATCTCTTGTTCTCAAGTCCGACGCGCGTTTCATGTAATTGCCATTGGTATTGATACCTTCATCCTCAAAATCAGATAATGTCTCTTTGTTTTTAATAGGTGAAATATCAAATATGTCTTCCTCATCATCAGTTTTGCCCACCAATGGTCTCTTTGAGCTCATTCCATCCTTAATATCATTGCCTCTTGATATGTTTTCTCTATATTTATGATCTTTCGCATTGTTCCTCTTGTCCTTTTTAGCTTTTTTGGTGATGGATTTCTTTCGCCTTGTTTCTAGAGCTTCTTTATCGAATCTATCAACCCCTATACCGTCAATTATATCCATTTTGTTTCTAATATCCTGTGATACATCTCTCTTGTATACTTTACCAAGTTCTTTTACTCGCATGGTTTCAACTCTTCTCTTCTGCATATCACCAGTTTGATACATCACGTCTACCACTTTATCTCTATGACATTTAACTGCAACGATGCCTTCTTCCGTATTACATGTAGAATTGTCCCACTCCTTTTGTTCACTTTTATCTTCTTTGCTTATTTCACAGTTTGCAGTATTGCTCACAGTAGCCAAATTCTTTGAGGCAGGGCTGTCTTTGTCTTTGTTGTCTTTTGATTTAAATGTACTACATGTACTATCATCGTGAATAAATTTATCATTTTTACTCTTTGTAAGTCTCAACTGTTCTTTAACAAACGAACTTTCATCCTCTTTAACTCTTTTATTGCTTCTATAATTTACAGCATCAGCTGTAAGTTCCAGCAAATCATCTAATTCATTATCAATATTCAGATCTAATGCACTGCATGCATCAACGCTATTTGAAACAGTGCTATGGTTTACATTTTTCAAGTTCGCTGTACTGGTATATACTGGATTATTTTCATTCTTTTGCAAAGCACACTTTCCTTGCGAATTCGCGTTTACCTGTCCCTGTTTCATTTGTTTAGTTTCATACTCATTTTCTTTTTTCAAGGGAGAGATCGAACTAATTGACAATTCATCCTTTCTTTTCAACACAGTTCTTTCAGAATGAAAAGGCATTGAGGTGCATAATTTCGACTCCTGGTTCATTTTACGAGATACCTTCAGGGAACACCTCGGGCTCATCCTCCTGGTGTTCTGTGTGTTAGCATCACATTCTGATAAACAGGCTGCTGCAGGACTGGTACCCTGCTTCTCTCTTTGTTTATTGACTGTATATAGCATTGGAATCTTTGTACTATACTCACTAGCACTGTGAGTCACATCTTCCCTGGATAGACAATTATCTCCAAAATGAGTCAACTCTTCTTTTTTATCTTGACCTCCAACTTGTGATTGGACCGCCCTCTTTTCTTCTACGCTTTTCGTCACATTTTGAAGGTTAACACCTTCGTTGACACTCGCATATCTTGAACCATCATTACATTTTCTTTCGCATGTTTCGTCTAATTCCTTCATTTGGTTATGTTCTTTTTTCGTAGAAACACCTTTACCAACGGGATTTGTATTTTTATCAACAGAATCATTCTCTTTCTTCTTCTCCTTAACGTCTATACTCCATGGTAGAGGAGAAGGATTACGTTCTTGTAGACTAGCACTGTAAGAAACAACAACATGGAAACTAACTGAGGACGAACGAGTAATGATTTAACTCTTTTTAGACCTGTCCAAATTCAAAGCTTTTACAAACGAGAATTAAAAGTGGATTTAACCTGAAAATTACCATTCATTAGAGTAGAAAATATTGTAGAAAAAGAAGAAATTGCTTGTCACAAGCAATTTCTTCTTTTCCTACAAGTTTTCAAACTTACAAAATCAAAGGGACATAAAAAACAGGATTTAAGGGAAGGGTTAACTATCGACATTTTGCTTTCAGGGAAAGTTGATTGTTTCATTCTTTATATTAAACGGATCGCTGGCATCTATCATTGACCTCTGACAAGGTAGCTCGATTGATTTATCAAGCGATATCAGTTTGCAAATTTTACTGCCAGGAATGCAAAACAAATAAGAAATCATTGGTTGGCTATCTACACATTGGACAAGCTGTAGTTACGATATTTTAGTCACCAACAACAACAACAAAAAAGTTCGGCGTTCTAAGTTCAACATTCGCTACCGGTCTAAATGATATAGATTTTAGTTTCATCTATCAAATCCGAGCGCTCCAATTAGCCGAAAAAATTATTCATACCCTTAAAATTTGAGTATGTAGCTATTTTCTATGTCTGCGAATGAAATAGTTCTATGAAAACATTTCAAAATTTCTAACATAATTGTTTTTCTCTTTTTCGTCTGATGTCATTGAATTATAAGAAATGAAGAGAATATATATATTTTTTTTTCAGTGAGGTATGAAACCTCGAAACTAATCACACTCATCTGTGAATCCGTGTTCTTTTCTTATACTGAATAAGCTTGTCGAGAAGAAGGAATGAAGTCTTTTCTAAATCATTGCTTTAGTTAATGAGAATTCAAATTGAAACAAGCCCGACCTTGCCATGCCCATATGTAAGGATCAATAATAGTCACGAATATTGTTTGAAAAGGGTAAACAAAGATTCATTCCTGTATTTTATGTCCTAACTTGGGTCAGTGGTTAAAGGATGTTGTTAGCAGAAAACAAAACAAAACATTTCGCCATGCCCGTGTTTACAATCAAACATTTACGAACAAGTTTCAGAATGATCACCCGCATCAGGGGTAGCGGACAAGGGAAGATCCTAAAAGTCCCCTTAAGAACATTTAAGAGATGAAGAGAATATTTTTTTTTCATGGAGGTATGAACCGAAAAAACTAATCACACTGTATGAATGCGCGAAGCGGATTCATTCATTGTGTGATTAGGTTTTTCGGTTCATACCTCCATGAAAACAAAAAATATTCTCTTCATTTATTATAATTTAAATGCATCGAGCGAAAAAAACAAAAGCTGTACAAATTTTGATACCTTTTTGTATGGGACTTTTTTTTTAAGCGGAAGCATACAAAATGGCTGCGTGCTCAAAATTTTGTTTATGGAGGTATGAATTAATTTTTTCGACCAATCAAATCGCTCGTTTTTGATAGACGAAACTAAATATTAATTTATTTGGTTGAAAATCAAGTTTATTTAATAGTGTGTTTTCCAAACGAAGTTCGCTCAAAGACTTAACAATACATACTTCTACTTCTTTGACATACTGCTTGACAATCTCTTCAGGTTACGATCGTCGAAATCTACATCGGCTGTTAACAGATGGCGCACATGTAGCCACAGCACAAATTTCTTACAACACTCATGTTTAGCCATTCATACACGTGTTTAGAGAGGAGTAAAATTAGGTTGATATTTTTGTTCAAACAATATCCATGGCTCGAGCGGGACTCGTACCCGGGATCCTCCTGAATCCTGCGTCTTACCACGAACTCCACGTTTTGCTCAGGTGAGCTAAAAAATGTTGCAATATGTAATCCTTGATCCCAGATTATTGTTTACTCAACACATATTCCATTTCTAAAGTGCTTGATCAAAGTTTATGCCAACTCTAGAATTAACTCTACATATATTTTCATAAGAAACGTTGATTTAAATTAAGAACCCACTTACTTGATCAATAGTTCGTCCATGCTCTAACAATACAAATTGTCCTCTTGTATTCAGTATCTGTTTTACTAAACATGTTTATGTAAAAATCGAATCCGCTGTGGTCCACGATACAGTAACGTTGTCGTCAATGTGTATTTCCGTTGCTACTACGTTTGTGACGTTACCAATTTGACGTAAAAATTTAAGCGTATCACGTGATCAACATGTTTGGGTACCGATTTAGATTGTGATAATTCCAGATCACCCTCTTTCTCAATAACACAACTAGAGGAGCATGAGACCTGATTTTATTGATACATAGATTTTTTTCAAATATTTCGGCAAAATGATCCCATCTATATAGAACAAAACAAGACAGAAGTTCTCAGTAGCCTTTCGGGGGAGAACTGTTTGAACGCTACATAACATACTATATGTCTTCCTATGATTTCAACAAATCAAAAAATTAGATAAAAGGTAACCTAAGGATCATTGTTTTAAGATTTTCTTGAAATATACTTGATTACTGACAAGGACACGAGTACCAAAATTTATATAAACTACATGTATATATAACCATAAACAACTTCCCGCTGACCAATCTATTTTCAAAATTACGTCTTTTTGATATCATTTTAGTGTCTTGGGGAAGCCAGGGGCGAAGCAAGCCACTGCTGCACTTGACAAATCGCGAGTGTCAATCATAGAATTTATCGACCAATCAAATCAGTTGTTTAGACCGGAAGTGTAATTTGAACTCAAACGCTGACTGGCATTTATGAGAAGCATTTATTTCTGGTTTGGCGACTTAAACTTGGGAAAAAACAGCCTATATAAGATGTAGTTACGACGTTTTGGTCGCAAACCAACCATATTATTTTTTGTGACATGGTTCTGAGTGTAAATTTTGCAAAAATAACGCTGTGTAATATCGAAGCAGAATTTCTTGTTTGGGTCATTTAGCGGGACATTCCATGATTGACAGCCGTGATTGGTCAATTATAGTAAAATGAAACAAATTACCAAAACAATTTTAGACCAATTCAAAGAAGTTACACAAGACAAATTAAAGTTGGTGTAATTCTTTAAATCTTTGAAATTTAGACTAGAAAACATTGTGGACAATGTAGCAAGCAATTTCTTCATTATCCACAATGTTTTCCAATGCTTTTATATTGAATGGGAGTTTAAAAGCGCCATTGTATTGGAATGGGTTTATTCGGTTGAAGTACCATTAACACTAAGACATTTTGCCCATTCGAAGACGACAAAAAATCACACTTGTCAAATTTCAAAGTAGTTTCAAACGACAAAACAACTTTGGTTTAACTTGAAATATAAGGGCCATGTGGGAGAGAAGGAATTTGGAGGAAAGAAGCAATTTCTTCTTTTCTCACGACGTTTTAGATTTAAAAGCTATACTTCTTCGGTGCGCAAAAATGCGGGATTATATGGTAATAGGTTCGACAAAAAAACAAAACAATAGCCCCCAAATGAAGACTTGTTTTAGAGGCACGTCTCTTGAAGTTTTAAATTCAATCACGGTTTAAAATAAGTGTCCCGATCTATAACATGTCATTGGCACTGAGTTCCCGAACATGCCTTTACGTTCCGTAAAGAGACAATCGCTGCGTCTTACATCTTCCGTATTGACTGATCGTTAGCCCCGCCCACTGCGCTACGTCTTACCTCTTCCGTATTGACTGATCGTGAGCCCCGCCCACAGAGCAAGGTCTCACCTCTTACGTATTGGCTGATCGTTTGCCCCGCCCACTGAGCTACGTCTCACCTCTTCCGTGTTGACTGATCGTTAGCCCCGCCCACTGAGCTACGTCTCACCTCTTCCGTATTGACTGATCGTTAGCCCCGCCCACTGAGCTACGTCTTACCTCTTCCGTGTTGACTGATCGTTAGCCCCGCCCACTGAGCTACGTCTCACCTCTTCCGTATTGACTGATCGTTAGCCTCTCCCACTGAACTACGTCTCACCTCTTCCGTATTGACTGATCGTTAGCCCCGCCATCTGAGCTACGTCTTACCTCTTACATATTGACTGATCGTTAGCCCCGCCCTATGAGCTACGTCTAACCTCTTCCGTAATGACTGATTGTTAGCCAAACAAACTGAGCTACGTCTTACCTCTTCCGTATTGACTGATCAGAAGCCCCGCCTACTGAGCTTATTCTTACCTCTTCCGTATTGACTGATCGTTAGCCCCGCCCACTGAGCTACGTCTTACCTCAAACAAATTGACTGATCGTTAGCCCCGCCCACTGAGCTACGTCTCACCTCTTACGTATCGACTGTTCTTTAGCCCTGCCCACTGAGATACGTCTCACCTCTTCCGGATTGACTGATCGTTAGCCCCACCCACTGAGCTACGTCTCATCTCTTCCGTATTGACTGATTGTTAGCCCTCCAACTGAGCTAAGTCTTACCTCTTACGTATCGACTGATCGTTAGCCGCGCCCACTGAGCTACGTCTCATCTCTTCCGTATTGACTGATCGTTAGCCCCGCCCACTGAGCTACGTCACACCTCTTACGTATTGACTGATCGTTAGCCCCACCAATTTAGCTACGTCTCATCTCTTCCGTATTGACTGATCGTTAGCCCCGCCCACTGAGCTACGTCTCACCTTTCCGTATTGACTGATCGTTAGCCCCGCTCACTGAGCTACGTCTTACGTCTTACTCTTTGACTGATCGTTAGCCCCGCCCACTGAGCTACGTCTTACCTCTTACATATTGACTGATCGTTAGCCCCGCCCACTGAGCTACGTCTCACCTTTTCCGTATTGACTGATCGTTAGCCCCGCCCTCTGGGCTACGTCTTACCTCTTCCGTATTGACTGATCGTTAGCCCTGCCCACTGAGCTACGTCTCACCTCTTCCGTATTGACTGATCGTTAGCCCCGCCCACTGAGCTACGTCTCACTCCTTCCGTATTGACTGCTCGTTAACCCTGCCCACTGAGCCACGTCTGACCTCTTCCGTATTGACTGATCGTTAGCCCCGCCCACTGAGGTACGTCTTACATCTTCCGTATTGACTGATCGTTAGCCCCGCCCACTGAGCTACGTCTCACCTTTCCGTATTGACTGATCGTTAGCCCTGCCCACTGAGCTACGTTTCACCTCTTCCGTATTGACTGATCGTTAGCCCCGCCCACTGAGCTAAGTCTCACCTCTTCCGTATTGACTGATCGTTAGCCCCGCCCACTGAGCTACGTCTCACCTCTTCCGTATTGACTGATCGTTTGCCCCGCCCACTGAGCTACGTCTCACCTCTTCCGTATTGACTGATCGTTTGCCCCGCCCACTGAGCTTCGTCTTACCTCTTCCGTATTGACTGATCGTTAGCCCCACCCACTGAGCTACGTCAGACCTCTTCTGTATTGACTGATCGTAAGCCCCGCCCATTGAGCTAAGTCTTACCTCTTAGCCCCGCCCACTGAGCTACGTCAGTATGTTCAACCATCATAAATATTAATCAGCGTTATGTTGCGAAATCTATGGTCGGTAACTTGTTACAAATATAAAATGATCTGTAACTCGTAAACACAGCTTGAATAAGCTATGGTTACGGCGTTTAAGTCGCAAAAAGCCAAACCAAACAAATAAAACTACTTCTGGGATTTATGTATCATTCAATTGGTCCATCGAATTTGTTATTGGTAGCCCAGCAATAACGCCGTATCATCTTCTGCCTCGTTATTACATTCGGCTGTTGAACGTAAGATTCATTTTACCCAGAGCCGGAACAAAAGCGCGGTTTGTACCGCACTGGACTCCTAATTATGGGGTCCCTGGTTCGATTCCCGTACTTGGCGAATATCCTTTCAGACAAATGTGGGTGGACAATCGTAAACACAAGTGGGTGAGCAGCCAGGAGCTCGAAAAAGATGTTGTGGTGGCACTTGTGTGAGAAACAGTTGGAATCCATAGTTGGGTGCTCCAGCCTCCGCGTGATAATTGTTATATTTCTAAAAGTGTAGTTAAAGCCCATTCACGCACTCAGTCAATCTATTAATCATATTACCTAGTGAAATACCTTGACGCAGAAATCACAGGTATGCTCTTGCAAGTTTGCATCATATAGGGCGTCTCACCCGAAAGATAATTAGTTTTTAGCTGGATCAGCCCGAGGACCGAACCTGCGATCTTGAAGTTGGAAGTCGAGTGATGAACATTTCAAGCTGGCCTCAATGATTAGAATTGATTGAGTGACGCCTTTAAGAGCGAGGCATTGTTGGGAAAAGTGCGGGACATTGTGGAGAAAGTACGGGAAATTGCGGTGCATATTGGGGAAAGTGCAGCAGGTTAAATGTTATAGGTACTCATTCATGTGAACAACAACAAATGCTTTAAACTTGTGCTTCCATTACTAGTCGATTTACGGACTTTGACAATAAAGTCAAGGTTTGGACAAAATGAGAACGGACAGCCAACAGAGCAAATAAAAAGTGGAAAATAATATCCTTCATTTTAGAGAAATTAGACATAACCCATTACACCATCATTTCAGAATGGTCCTGATTTGAAAGGGTTAAAGACGACAATCACCTAAATTAGTTAAATTGTAGAAAATATTGATGGAAAGGGTTACCAGCATTTCGAAATTTTACAAAATACATAAAATGCCTTTTCCTTTCTGTAATTTCGATATTGTGTGAAAATGGGTTTAAAAAAGTAAAACCGCAATGAAATAAGTAAAACCGGACTGAAAAGAAAATAATTTTCCATACTTAAACTGTTTAAATATATTTCGACTTAAATATACATCAGGATAATACATTAGCTATATAGAAATTGTTCATTTATATTTTCAAAGAAAATCATTTGTTAGCTTTGAATAACGCAAATCTACACATTATGGTCGATCTATTTTAGGTCTAAAACAACACACGAGGAAATTAATTATTCTCTGTTTTCTACTAAGTTTCTTCTCCTCTGTGTTGCCTTGTTCATTACAACACTCCGTTCCCTCGTGTAAAGACTTGCTGCCTTCTATATATTCATTGTCACTATCAATTATAAAGGTCCTGTTTGAAGCAGGCCTTTGGAATTCAAATTCACTCGATGTCTCTGAAGGCGCTCTGTGTATCAAATATTGCTGATATTGAATGTTTGAAATTATATCCGAATCTTTGTCGGAATCATACATTAAATCTACAATCTTCATGTCTTGAAAATTGTTGATATTTCCTTGACCACTACATTCTTTTGTTTTAACCCCATTCGTTGTATTTATGTCGTCAACATTTTCCCGTGTGTTATCCGACAATTCCTTGTATTGTTCACGGGTTTCTTTCAAAATATCCCCATCTTCTAAGGTTTTTCCTTCATTAGCTGCTTTTTTCGGATTCACATGCTGTCTATTAACATGACTTTCCGATCCTCTACTATCTTTATCAATGTCATATTCGTTTTTCACATTCACATCAGTTCTAGTCACAGCATTCATACCATGTTTAATAATCGTATAACTCTTTGTGGATCTGGGTCTATGTCTAGTTTTATGACTACCGTTTTGGTCATCATCAACATTATGAGTTATCTCCTTTTCAGTTTTGAGTGCATGTAAGTTCACTTTACTTGTTTTAGGAAACTCGTCACATGTTTTCACAGAGGGTCTGCCATAACCACTTTTCTTTCCTTCTGTGGGTTCTTTTGTTGGTAAAAGCGAATCCTTTACTGAGGTCTTTGATAACCTTTTCGACTTCTTTTTCTTCTGTTTCTCGTGAGAAACTTGCTCGACTACTGGATCTGTACCTTTTGTCTTAATGGTGCTTTTCATCTTATCCTTCTTTTCTTTTCTGCTTCTCTTAGATTTGTCTTTTGATGGAACTTGCTGTAACTGCTCTGGCGTCAGTTCAGTAAAGTTACTATACACAGCATCAACTTCCGCGTTCTTTTTATGTTCCTTTCTATCATCTCTTGTTCTCAAGTCCGACGCGAGTTTCATGTAATTGCCATAGGTATTATTACCTCCATCCTCTAAATCAGATAATGTCTCTTTGTTTTTAATAGGTGAGATATCAAATATGTCTTCCTCATTATCAGTTTTATCGACCAATGATCTTTTTGTGCTCATTCCATCCTTAATATCATTACCTCTTGATATGATTTTGTTATCAACTTTCGCATTGTTTCTTTGAATCCGTCGTGTTTTCCAGCGTTCGGTCCCAACAAATTCTTCTTTCTTCTCTTGTCTATTGTCTTTTTTAGTTTTCTTGGTATTGGATTTCGTTCGCCGTGTTTCTTGATCCTCTTTATCAAATCTATCAGGCCCTATACCGTCAATTATATCCATTTTGTTTCTATTATCCTGTGAAACATCGCTCTTGTATACTTTACCAAGTTCTTTTACTCGCATGGTTTCAACACTTCTCTTCTGCATATCACCAGTTCGATACATTATGTCCACCGCGTTATCTCTTGGACATTTAACTGCAACTATGCCTTCTTCCTTATTACATGTAGAATTATCCCACTCCTTTTGTCCACTTTTATCTTGTTTGCGTAATTCACAGTTTGCAGTATTTCTCATAGTAGCCAAATTCTTTGATTCAGGACTGTCTTCTTCTTTGTTGTCTTTTGATTTAAAGAGGTTACAAGCATCTATCAATCATACAAGCAATTTCTTCTTTTTCTACAACGTTTTCAAACTTACAGAATCAAAGGGACATAAAAACCAGGGATTTAACAGGAAAGGATTAACTATCAACATTTCGCTTTATATTTAACAGATCGCTGGCATCTATCATTGACCTCTGACAAGGTAGCTCGATTGATTCATCAATCTAAACCAGTTTGCAAATTATATCGTCAGGAATGCAAAACATATAGGAAATATTGGTTGGCTATGCTTACACATTGGACAAGCTATAGTTACGACATTTTAATCAGCAAACGAACAAAAAAGTGTAAGCACTAGCTGAAAAATCTTGAAACGAACAATCGCCATTGCATTTTGAACTAGCAATCGCAAATGCATCTTGGAGGTCGGGTAAATATTTCTAGTTTGTAACCTTTCAAGGGAGAAAAAAGGTCCAACCGTAAACTTAGTAAAATCAGTGTTTGAAAGAAGAAAATAAGAGAGAGAAAAAAAGACAAGATATGATTTGGCAGAGGTCAATTAGAATATACATTTTGAACGTATGCATATAATATGGTAGAATGACCATTCCTATTTCAGAAAATCTATTAGGAGCTAGTACTTAGATCCTAGTTATTTTGACGAGGGGCGATATTTTTCCGCACTGACTAGAATGTTCCTTTCTGTTTGACCGTCAATTTGGTGTAAAAAAACATGAACTCTTTACCGGACAACATAATTTAAGACCAGTCCAAATTGAAAGAGGTTACAGACTATATTCAAAGTGTGCTAAAATTCATTGATGAGTGCTAAATAGGGTAGAATAATTGTAAGAAAATGAGAAATTGCTTGTCATAAGCGATCTCTCCCTTTCCCACAATGTTTTTCCAAAGCTATTCTCTTCGATGCTTAAAATGCTGGCTAAGTAGTACGGGGTTAACTCATAACCTAACACTCTCGTATTTTAATTCACCCTAGCAAACATTTTGAATAAAGAAGAAATTACTCGTCATAAGCAATGTGTTACTTGTTGTCAACGCTACATGACGCCCCCTTCTAATCTAGCGTTCTCTTTGAATTGACGTCTACAACATATTTCAATATGGACCGGTCTTGCAATTTTGAAACTTTTTGCCTTATAGGACAGAAAACACTGTGGCTGATGAAAAAAAATCTTTATTTTCCACAGTGTTTTCCCAAGCCTTTTCCTAGATGGGCTTAAGAAATGCAGGGTTGTAATAGAGTGGTTTAGGTAAGATTAATTACACTACGCTGTCATATTCAATGCATTGCCAAATAATCCCGCATTTTGACCCATGAAAAAAAAAAGCTTTGGAAAACATAGTAAGAATAGGAGAAATCGCTTTGTCAGACAAATGTTTCCCTTCACACAATGGCGATATCCTAGCTCCACGTTGCACTAGTTTTAGAAATAAATCACACGTTCAATTGTCGTCTGCAACGAACTTTAGTTTGCACCAGTTTCAAATCTTTTGTCGTCTGCTGAAGCAGAAGCTAATCTTGTTCTTTTTTATACGGAATAAGCTTGTCGAGAAGAAGGAATAAAGTCTATTCTAAACCATTGCTGTAGTTAATGAGAATTCAAATTGAAACAAACCCGACCTTGCCATGCCCATATGTAAGGATCAATAATAGCCACGAATATTGTTTGAAAATGGTAACCAGATATGCATTCCTGTAGTTTTTGCCCCAACTTGGGTCAGTGGTTAATGAGTGTTGTTAGCAGAAAACAAGACATTTCGCCATGCCAATGTTTATAGTACACGGACTAGTTTCAGAATGATCACCCGAAGAACATTTGTCTAAAGTTTTGCTTGTATATCAGGGGATGGCGGACAAGGGAAGATCCTAAAAGGCCCCCTTATGTAAGTTTAGTTTACAGTAAGGTTTATTTCATATTCTGTTTCAAACCGCAAAACGACTTCACAATACTTAACTCGTTCTAAATCGGCTGTTTACAGATGACGCGCGTCTAACCACAGCACAAATTTCCCACGTTTACCCATTGGGTGCGTTCAGGGTTCTACCATCGGTAGCCGATAGTACCATCGGCAACCAACTAACTCTGAACGTAAATTGGTACCAATCGGTAAACAAACATAGAGGATAACCAACCGACAAGAGTGAGGCAGGTGATATGATTATGCTACAAAAAGTTCTGTGGTGTATATTTGTATAAAAATATCGCTCTACTTATTCGACGCAATAAAGGGAATCTCCTCTTGTTTCACAAGAACTTTGTAAGTTCTGTATTTGCTTACTGGTAGCCTTAGTGGTATAAGAATCGCAGTACTTTGATTGTTTTACGCCATCTTTTATTTACTCAAAACGAGGCTACCGAAGCTACCCGACTTGTCTACTCGCGGGAGAATTGGCTACCAACAAAATTTCCATCGGTATACCGAGGGCTACCGACGGTTACCGATGGCTACCAACGGTACCAATGCGTACCAATAGGCACCGATGATAGAACCCTGAACGCACCCAATTGATACACATGTTTAGAGAGTAGCAAAATTAGGTTGATTATTTTGCTAAGACAATTCCCATGGCGCGAGCCGGATTCTTACCACGAACTCCACGTTGTGCTCAGTTGAGCTAAAATGTTTGCTTTATGTAATCCCTGATCCAAGATTTTTTGTTCACTCACCACATATTCCATTTCTAAAGTGCTTGATCAAAGTTTATGCCAACTCTAGAATTAACTCTACATATCGAGGGGTTAGAGCAAAAACATAGTATGGGTCTATACAATGTATAGACCCATACTATGTTTTTGCTCTAATCCCTCGATATATTTTCATAAAAAAACGTTGAATTAAATTAAGAACCCACTTACTAATACCCGAAAGGGGAGTTGGGCAGTATATATAGATAGATAGATACTTGATCAATAGCTCGTCCATGTTCAATCAATATAAAATTGTTCTCTTGTATTTAGTATCTGTTTTACTAAGCATCTTTGTATGTAAAAACCGAACCCGCTGTGGCCGCTCTAATCCACGATACAGTAACGTTGTCGTCAATGTGTACTTTCGTTGCTACGGCGTTTGTGACGTTACCAATTTGACGTAAGCGTATCACGTGATCAACATGTTTGGGTACCGATTTTGATTGTGGCCATTCCATATCATTCTCTTTCTCAATAACACAACTACAGACGCATGAGACTTGATTTTATTGATACACAAATCTCAATAACACAACTAGAGACTCATAAGACTTGATTTTATTGATACATAGAATATTTTTTCAAATATTTCGGCAAATGATCCGATCCATATAGAACAAAAAACGGCCTGGTTTTTAGACAAAAGTTTTCTGTAGCCTTTAGGGGAAGAACTTTTTGAACGCTACATAGCATACTATATGTTTTCCTATGATCATAACAAATCAAAAAAATTGATAAAGGGTAACCTAAGGATCATTGTTGTAAGATTTTCTTGAAATATACTTGATTACTGACAAGGATTACGAGTACTAAAGTTTATATAAACTATATATAACCATAAACAATTCCCCGCTGACCAATCTATTTTCAAAATTACGTCTTTTTGATATCATTTTACTGTCTTGGGGAAGCCAGGGGCGAAGCAAGCCACTGCTGCAATTGACAAATCGCGAGTGTCAATCATAGAATTTATCGACCAATCAAATCATTTATTTAGACCAGAAGTGTAATTGAACTCAAACGTTGACTGACATTTATGAGAAGCATTTATTTCTGGTTTGGCGACTTAAACTTGGGAAAAAAAACAGCCTACGTAAGATGTAGTTACGACGTTTTGGTCGCAAACCAACCATATTATTTTTTGTGACATGGTTCTGAGTGTAAATTTTGCAAAAATAACGCTGTGTAATATCGAAGCAGAATTTTCTGTTGGAGTCATTTAGCGGGACATTCCTTGATTGACAGCCGTGATTGGTCAATTATAGTAAAATGAAACAAATTACCAAAACAATTTTAGACCAATCCAAATTCAAAGAAGTTACAGAAGACAAATTAAAGTTGGTGTAATTCTTTAAATCTTAGAAATTTGGATTAGAAAACATTGTGGACAATGTAGCAAGCAATTTCTTCATTATCCACAATGTTTTCCAATGCTTTTTTATTGAATGGGAGTTTAAAAGCGCCATTGTATTGGAATGGGTTTATTCGGTTGAAGTTCCATTAACACTAAGACATTTTGCCCATTCGAAGACGACAAAAAATTACACTTGTCAAAATTCAAAGTAGTTGCAAACGACAAAACAACTCAGGTTTAACTTGAAATATAAGGGCCATGTGGGGACGAAGGAATTTGGAGAAAAGAAGCAATTTCTTCTTTTCTCACGACATTTTAGATTTAAAAGCTATACGTCTTCGGTGCGCAAAAAATGCGGGATTATATGGTAATGGGTTCGACAAAAAAACAAAACAATAGCCCCCAAATGAAGATTTATTTTAGAGGCACGTCTCTTGAAGTTTTAAATTCAATCACGGTTTAAAATAAGTGTCCCGATCTATAATATGTCATTGGCACTTAGTTCCCGAACATGCCTTTACGTTCCGTAAAGATACAATTGAGCTACGTCTCACATCTTCCGTATTGACTGATCGTTAGCCCCGCCCACTGAGCTAAGTCTTACCTCTTCCGTATTGACTGATCGTTAGCCCCGCCCACTGAGCTACGTCTCACCTCTTCCGTATTGACTGGTCGTTAGACCCGCCCTCTGAGCTACGTCTTACCTCTTCCATATTGACTGATCGTTAGCCCCGCCCACTGAGCTGCGTCTTACCTCTTCCGTATTGATTGATCGTAAGCCCCGCCCACTGAGCTACGTCTCTCCTCTTCCGTATTGACTGATCGTTAGGCCCGCCCACTGAAAAACGTCTCACCTCTTCCGTATTGACTGATCGTTAGCCCCGCCCACTGAGTTACGTCTCACCTCTACCGTATTGACTGATCGTTAGCGCCGCCAATTGAGCTACGTCTCACCTCTTCCGTATTGACTGATCGTTAGCCCCTCCCACTGAGCTGCGTCTTACCTCTTCCGTATTGACTGATCGTTAGCCCCGCCCACTGAGCTACGTCTCACCTCTTCCGTATTAACTGATCGTTAGCCCCGCCCACTGAGCTACGTCTCACATCTTCCGAATAGACTGATCGTTAGCCACGCCCACCGAGCTACGTCTTACCTCTTCCGTATTGACTGATCGTTAGCCCCGCCCACTGAGCTATTTCTCACCTCTTCCGTATTGACTTATCGTTAGCCCCGCCCACTGAGCGTCGTCTCACATCTTCCGTATTGACTGATCGTTAGCCCCGCCCACTGAGCTACGTCTCACCTCTTCCGTATTAACTGATCGTTAGCCCCGCCCACTGAGCTACGTCTCACCTCTTCCGAATAGACTGATCGTTAGCCACGCCCACTGAGCTACGTCTTACCTCTTCCGTATTGACTGATCATTAGCCCCACCCACTGAGCTATTTCTCACCTCTTCCGTATTGACTTATCGTTAGCCCCGCCCACTGAGCGTCGTCTCACATCTTTCGAATAGACTGATCGTTAGCCACGCCCACTGAGCGAAATCTATAGTCGGTAACTTGTTATAAATATAAAATGATCTGTAACTCGTAACCACAGCTTGAATAAGCTATAGTTACGACGTTTGAGTTGCAAAAAAACAAACCAAGCAAATAAAACTACTTGTCCACCGAATTTTTTATTGGTAGCCCAGCAATAACGCCGTATCATCTTCTGCCTCGTTATTACATTCGGCTGTTGAACTTAAGATTCATATTACCCAGAGCCGGGACAAAAGCGCTGTTTGTACCGCGCTGGACTCCTAATTATGGGGTCCCTGGTTCGATTCCTGTACTTGGCGAATATCCTTTCAGACAAATGTGGGTGGACAATCGTAAACACAAGTGGGGTGAGCAGCCAGGAGCTCGAAAAAGATGTTGTGGTGGTACTGGTGTGAGAAATAGTTGGAATCCATAGTTGGGTGCTCCAGCATCCGTGTGATAATTGTTATATCTCTAAAAGTGTAGTTAAAGCCCATTCACTCACTCAGTCAATCTATTAATCATATTACCTAGTGAAATACCTGACGCAGAAATCACAGGTATGCTCTTGCAAGTTTACATCATATAGGGCGTCTCACCCGACAGATAATGAGATTTTAGCTGGATCAGCCCGAGGACCGAACCTGCGATCATGAAGTTGGAAGTCGAGTGATGTACCAACTGAATATTTCAAGCTGGCCTCAATGATAAGAATTGATTGAGTGACGCCTTTTAGAGCGAGGCATTGTTGGGAAAAGTGCGGGACATTGTGGAGAAAGTACGAGACATTGCGGTGCATAATGGGGAAAGTGCAGCAGGTTAAATGTTATAGGTACTCATTCATGTGAACAACAACAAATGCTTTAAAATTGTGCTTCCATTACTAGTCGATTTACGGACTTTGACAATAAAGTCGATGCTTGGACAAAATGAGAACGGACAGCCAACAGAGCAAATAAAAAGTGGAAAATAATATCCTTCATTTTAGAGAAATTAGACATAACCTATTAAATCATCATTTCAGAATGGTCCTGATTTGAAAGGGTTAAAGACGATCACCTAAACAAGTTAAATTTTAGAAAATATTGATGGAAAGGGTTACCAGCATTTCGAAATTTTACAAAATACATAAAATGCCTTTTCCTTTCTGTAATTGTGATATTGTGTGAAAATGGGTTTAAAAAAGTAAAAGCGCAATGAAATAAGTAAAACCGGACTGAAATGAAAATAATTTTCCATACTTAAACTGCTTAAATATATTTCGACTTAAATATACATCAGGATAATACATTAGCTATATAGAAATTGTTCATTTATATTTTCAAAGAAAATCATTTGTTAGCTTTGAATAACGCAAATATACACATTATGATCGATCTATTTTAGGTCTAAAACAACACATGAGGAAATTAATTATTCTCTGTTTTCTACTAAGTTTCTTCTCCTCTGTGTTGCCTTGTTCATTACAACACTCCGTTTCCTCGTGTAAAGACTTGCTGCCTTCTATATATTCATTGTCACTATCAATTATAAAGGTCCTGTTTGAAGCAGGCCTGGGGAATTCAAATTCACTCGATGTCTCTGAAGGCGCTCTGTGTATCAAATATTGCTGATATTGAATGTTTGAAATTATATCCGAATCTTTGTCGGAATCATACATTAAATCTACAATCTTCATGTCTTGAAAATTGTTGATATTTCCTTGACCACTACATTCTTTTGTTTTAACCCCATTCGTTGTATTTATGTCGTCAACATTTTCCCGTGTGTTATCCGAAAATTCCTTGTATTGTTCACGGGCTTCTTTCAAAATATCCCCATCTCCTAAGGTTTTTCTTTCATTACCTGCTTTTTTCGGATTCACATGCTGTCTAATAACATGACTTTCCGATCCTCTACTATCTTTATCAATTTCATATTCGTTTTTCACACGCACATCACTTCTAGTCACAGAATTCATATCATGTTTAATAATCGTATAACTCTTTGTGGATCTGAGTTTATGTCTAGTTTTATGACTATCGTTTTGGTCATCATCAGCATTATGAGTTATCTCGTTTTCAGTTTTGAGTGCATGTAAGTTCACTTTACTTGTTTTAGGAAACTCGTCACTGGTTTTCACAGAGGGTCTGCCATAACCACTTTTCTTTCCTTCTGTGGGTTCTTTTGTTGGTAAAAGCGAATCCTTTACTGAGGTCTTTGATAACCTTTTCGACTTCTTTTTCTTCTGTTTCTTGTGAAAAACTTGCTCGTCTACTGGATCTGTACCTTTTGTCTTAATGGTGCTTTTCATCTTATCCTTCTTTTCTTTTCTGCTTCTCTTAGATTTGTTTTTGGATGGAACTTTCTGTGTTTGCTCTGGCGTCAGTTCAGTAACATTACTATGCACAGTATCAACTTTAGCGTTCTTTTTATGTTCCTTTCTATCATCTCTTGTTCTCAAGTCCGACGCACGTTTCATGCAATTGCCATAGGTATTGATACCTTCATCTTCAAAATCAGATAATGTTTCTTTGTTTTTAATAGGTGAAATATCAAATATATCTTCCTCATCATCAGTTTTATCCACCAATGGTCTCTTTGAGTTCATTCCATCCTTAATATCATGGCCCCTTGATACGCTTCCTTTATATTTATGATCTGTCACATTGTTCCTTCGAATCCGTCGTGTTTTCCAGGGTTCGGTCTCAACACATTCTTCTTTCTTCTTTTGTCTCTTGTCTTTTTTAGTTTTCTTGGTATTGCATTTCTTTCGCCGTGTTTCTTGATCCTCTTTATCAAATCTATCAGGCCCTATACCGTCCATTATATCCATTTTGTTTCTAATATCCTGTGTTACATCTCTCTTGTATACTTTACCAAGTTCTTTTTCTCGCATGGTTTCAACACTTCTCTTCTGCATATCACCAGTTTGATACGTCACGTCTACCACTTTATCTCTTGGACATTTAACTGCAACGATGCCTTCTTCCTTATTACATGTAGAATTGTCTTACTCCTTTTGTTCACTTGCATCTTCTTTGCGTATTTCACAGTTTGCTGTATTGCTCACAGTAGCTAAATTCTTTGATGAAGGGCTGTCTTTGTCTTTGCAGTCTTTTGATTTAAATGTACTACATGTACTATCATCGTGAATAAATTTCTCATTTTTACTCTTTGTAAGTCTCAGCTGTTCTTTAACAAACGAACTTTCATCCTCTTTAACTCTTTTATTGCTTCTATAATTTACAGCATCAGCTGTAAGTTCCAGCAAATCATCTAATTCATTATCAACATTCAGATCTAATGCACTGCATGCATCAACGCTATTTGAAACAGTGCTATGGTTTACATTTTTCAAGTTCGCTGTACTGGTATATACTGGATTATTTTCATTCTTTTGCAAAGCACACTTTCCTTGCGAATTCGCGTTTACCTGTCCCTGTTTCATTTGTTTAGTTTCATACTCATTTTCTTTTTTCAAGGGAGAGATCGAACTAATTGACAATTCATCCTTTCTTTTCAACACAGTTCTTTCAGAATGACAATGCATTGAGGTACCTAATTTCGATTCCTGGATCATTTTACGAGATACCTTCAGGGAACACTTCGGGCTTATCCTCCTGGTGTTCTGTGTGTTAGCACCGCATTCTGATAAGCAGGCTGCCGCAGGACTTGTGCCCTGTTTTTCTCTTTGTTTATTGACTGTGTATGGCATTGGAATCTTTGTACTATACTCACTAGCACTGTGCGTCACATCTTCCCTGGTTAGACGAGTATCTACAAAATGAGTCGAGTCTTCTTTTTTATCTTGATTTCCAACTTGTAATTGGACCGCCCTCTTTTCTCCTACTTTTTTCGTCACATTTTGAAGGTTAACACCTTGGTTGACACTTATATATTTTGAACCATCATTACATTTTCTTTCACATGGATCGTCCAATTCCTTCATTTGGTTATGTTCTATTTTTGTAGAAACACCTTCACTTACAGGACTTGTATTTTTATCAACAGAATCGTTCTCTTTCTTCTTCTCCTTAACGTCTATACTCCATGGTAGAGAAGGCGGATTACGTTCTTGTAGACTAGCACTGTAAGAAACAACAACATGGAAACTAACTGAGGACGAACGAGTAATGATTTAACTCTTTTTAGACCTGTCCAAATTCAAAGCTTTTACAAACGAGAATTAAAAGTGGATTTAATCTGAAAATAACCATTCATTAGTGTAGAAAATATTGTAGAAAAGAAGAAATTGCTTGTTACAATAAATTTCTTATTTTTGTACAACGTTTTCTAACTTACAAAATCACTGAGATATAAAAACCAGGGATTGAACAGGAAAGGGTAACTCATCAACATTTCGCTTTCAAGGAAGTTTGGTTGTGTTTTTTCTTTTATATTTACCAGATCATGGGCAATTATCATTGGCCTCTGACAATGTAGCTCGATTGATTTATCAAGCGATACCAGTTTGCAAGTTATATCGTCAGGGATGCAAAACAAATAGGAGATCATTGGTTGGCTATCTACACATTGGACAAGCTGTAGTTACGATATTTTAGTCACCACCACCAACAAAAAATGTTCGGCGTTCTAAGTTCAACATTCGCTACCGGTCTAAATAATTTAGATTTTAGTTTCATCTATCAAATCTGAGCGCTCCAATTAGCCGAAAAAAATATTCATACCCTTAAAATTTGAGTATGTAGCTATTTTCTATGTCTGCGAATAAAATAGCTCCATGAAAACATATCAAAATTTCTAACATAATTGTTTTTCTCTTTTTCGTCTGATGTCATTAAATTATAAAAAATGAAGAGAATATATATTTTTTTCTTTTCAGTGAGGTATGAAACCCCGAAACTAATCACACTCATCTGTGAATCTGCTTGAATACAATTCAGTTTAAAAAGTGTTAGCACTCGCTGGGAAATCTTGAACGAACAATCGCCATTGCATTTTGAACTAGCAACCGCAAATGCATCTTGGAGGTCGGGTAAATATTTCTTGTTTGTAATCCTTCAAGCGAGAAAAAAGGTTCATCCGTAAACTGAGTAAAATCATTGTTTGAAAGCAAAAAAAAAAAAAAAGAGGGAGAGAAAAAAAAAACAAGATATGATTTGGCAGAGGTCAATTAAAATATACATTTTGAACGTTTGCATATAATTTGGTAGAATGACCATTCCTATTTCAGAAAATCTATTAGGAGCTAGTACTTAGATCCTAGTTATTTTGACGAGGGGCGATATTTTTCCGCACTCCCTAGAATGTTCCTTTCTGTTTGACCGTCAATTTGGTGTAAAAATTCATGAACTCTTTACCGGACAACAGAATTTAAGACCTGTCAAAATTGAAAGAGGTTACAGACCATTATGTGCTAAAATTCAGCGATGAGTGACAAAGCTTTTTTCTAGATGGGCTTAATGCGGGGTTATAGGGGAATGCGTTAAGTATGTGTGGAACATTAATTAAACTACATCTCCGTATTAATGTATTGTCACACAATCCCGCATTTTGACCCATTAATGAAAATTAGCTTTGGAAAACAAAGTGAGAAAGGAGAAATCGTTTTGTCGGACAAATCTTTCTTTTCACACAATGGCGACATCCTAGCTCCACGTTGCACTAGTTTTAGAAGTTAATCACACGTTCAATAGTCGTCTGCAACGAACTTTAGTTTGGATAAGTCTAAAATCTTTTGTCGTCTGCTGATGCAGAAGTTAATCGTGTTCTTTTCTTATACGGAATAAGCTTGTCGAGAAGAAGGAATGAAGTCTTTTCTAAATCATTGCTGTAGTTAATGAGAATTCAAATTGAAACAAGCCCGACCTTGCCATGCCCATATGTAAGGATCAATAATAGTCACGAATATTGTTTGAAAAGGGTAACCAAAGATTCATTCCTGTAATTTATGTCCTAACTTGGGTCAGTGGTTAAAGGATGTTGTTAGCAGAAAACAAAACAAAACATTCCGCCATGCCCATGTTTATAGTACAATCAAACATTTACGAACAAGTTTCAGAAGAATCACCCGAGGAACATTCCTTAAAAGTTTTGCTTGTATATCAGGGGTAGCGGACAAGGGAAGATCCTAAAAGTCCCCTTAAGAACATTTAATCCATTCCCACACAACAAAATTTTAGACCAGTCCAAAATGAAAGGATCTGCAGACGACAATTTCAAGCTGATGTAATTTTAATTTTTTCGTCTTTTTGGATAGAAAACATTGTGGATAATGAAGAAATTGCTTGATACATTTTCCACAATGTTTTCCAAAGCTCTTTAATTGCGGGGCGTAAAAAGGAGGGCTTGAGTTGGAATGGGTTAAGAGATGAAGAGAATATTGTTTGTTTTCATGGAGGTATGAACCGAAAAATCTAATCACACTTTATGAATGCGCGAAGCGGATTCATACATTGTGTGATTAGGTTTTTCGGTTCATACCTCCATGAAAACAAAAAATATTCTCTTCATTTATTATAATTTAAATGCATCGAGCGAAAAAATCAAAAGCTGTACAAATTTTGATACCTTTTTGTATGGGACTATTTTGTGCGGAAGCATACAAAATGGCTGCGTGCTCAAAATTTTGTTTATGGAGGTATGAATTAATTTTTTCGACCAATCAAATCGCTCGTTTTTGATAGACGAAACTAAATATTAAATTATTTGGTTGAAAATCAAGTTTATTTTATAGTCTGTTTTCCAACCGAAGTTCGCTCAAAGACTTAACAATACATACTTCTACTTCTTTGACATACTGCTTGACAATCTCGTCAGATTACGATCGTCGAATTCTCATCGGCTGTTAACAGATGGCGCACATGTAGCCACAGCACAAATTTCTTACAACACTCATGTTTAGCCATTCATACACGTGTTTAGAGAGGAGTAAAATTAGGTTGATATTTTTGTTCAAACAATATCCATGGCTCGAGCGGGATTCGAACCCGGGACCCTCCTGAATCCTGCGTCTTACCACGAACTCCACGTTTTGCTCAGGTGAGCTAAAAAATGTTGCAATATGTAATCCTTGATCCCAGATTATTGTTTACTCAACACATATTCCATTTCTAAAGCGCTTGATCAAAGTTTATGCCAACTCTAGAATTAACTCTACATATTTTTTCATAAAAGAGGTTGATTTAAATTAAGAACCCACTTACTTGATCAATAGCTCGTCCATGCTCTAACAATACAAAATTGTCCTCTTGTATTCAGTATCTGTTTTACTAAACATTTTTATGTAAAAATCGAATCCGCTGTGGTCCACGATACAGTAACGTTGTCGTCAATGTGTATTTCCGTTGCTACTACGTTTGTGACGTTACCAATTTGACGTAAAAAATTGTGCGTATCACGTGATCAACATGTTTGGGTACCGATTTAGATTGTGATAATTCAAGATCATCTTTCTCAATAACACAACTAGAGGAGCATGAGACTTGATTTTATTGATACATAGATTTTTTTTTTTTTTTTTTTTTTTTCAAATATATCGGCAAAATGATCCCATCTATATAGAATAAAACAAGACAGAAGTTCTCAGTAGCCTTTCGGGGGAGAACTTTTTGAACGCTACATAACATACTGTATGTTTCCTATGATTTCAACAAATCAAAAAATTAGATGAAAGGTAACCTAAGGATCATTGTTGTAAGATTTTCTTGAAATATACTTGATTACTGACAAGGACACGAGTACCAAAGTTTATATAAACTATATATAACCATAAACAATTCCCCGCTGACCAATCTATTTTCAAAATTACGTCTTTTTGATATCATTTTACTGTCTTGGGGAAGCCAGGGGCAAGCCACTGCTGCAATTGACAAATCGCGAGTGTCAATCATAGAATTTATCGACCAATCAAATCATTTATTTAGACCGGAAGTGTAATTTGAACTCAAACGTTGACTGACATCTATGAGAAGCATTTATTTCTGGTTTGGCGACTTAAACTTGGAAAAAAAAGCCTATGTAAGATGTAGTTACGACGTTTTGGTCGCAAACCAACCATATTATTTTTGTGACATGGTTCTGAGTGTATTTTTTGCAAAAATAACGCTGTGTAATATCGAAGCAGAATTTCCTTTTGGAGTCATTTAGCGGGACATTCCATGATTGACAGCCGTGATTGGTCAATTATAGTAAAATGAAACAAATTACCAAAACAATTTTAGACCGATCCGAATTCAAAGAAGTTACAGAAGACAAATTGAAGTTGGTGTAATTCTTTTAATCTTTGAAATTTAGATTAGAAAACATTCTGGACAATGCAGCAAGCAATTTCTTCATTATCCACAATGTTTTCCAATGCTTTTATATTGAATGGGAGTTTAAAAGCGCCATTGTATTGGAATGGGTTTATTCGGTTGAAGTTCCATTAACACTAGGACATTTTGCCCACTCGAAATTCAAAGTAGTTGCAAACGACAAAACAACTCGGGTTTAACTTGAAATATAAGGGCCATGTGGGGAAGAAGGAATTTGGAGGAAAGAAGCTTCTTTTCTCACGACGTTTTAGATTTAAAAGCTATACGTCTTCGGTGCGCAAAAATCGGGATTATATGGTAATGGGTTCGACAGAAAAACAAAACAATTTTTTAGAGGCACGTCTCTTGAAGTTTTAAATTCAATCACGGTTTAAAATAAGTGTCCCGATCTATAAAATGTCATTTGCCCATAGTTCCCGAACATGCCTTTACGTTCCGTAAAGAGACAATCGCTTCGTCTCACCTCTTCCGTATTAACTGATCGTTAGCCCCTCCCACGGAGCTACGTCTCACCTCTTCCGTATTGACAGATCGTTAGCCCCACCCACTGAACTACGTCTTACCTCTTCCGTATTGACTGATCGTTAGCCCCGCCCACTGAGCTATGTGTCACCTCTTCCGTTTTGACTGATCGTTAGCCCCGCCCACTGAGCTACGTCTCACCTCTTCCGTATTGACTGATCGTTAGCCCCGCCCACTGAGCTACGTCTCACCTCTTCCGTATCGACTGATCGTTAGCCCCGCCCACTGAGCTACGTCTCACCTCTTACGTATTGACTGATCGTTAGCCCCGCCCACTGAGCTACGTCTCACCTCTTCCGTATTGACCGATCGTTAGCCCCGCCCACTGAGCTACGTCTCACCTCTTCCGTATTGACTGATCGTAAGCCCCGCCCACTGAGATACGTCTCACCTCTTCCGTATTGACTGATCGTTAGCCCTGCCCACTGAGCTACGTCTTACCTCTTACGTTTTGACTGATCGTAAGCCCTGCCAACTGAGCTACGTCTCACCTCTTCCGTATTGACTGATCGTTAGCCCCGCCCACTGAGCTACGTCTTACCTTTCGGTATTGACTGATCGTTAGCCCAGCCCTATGAGCTACGTCTCACCTCTTCCGTATTGACTAATCGTTAGCCCCGCCCACTGAGCTACGTCTTACCTCTTCCGTATTGATTGTTCGTTAGCCCCGCCCACTGAGATACGTCTTACCTCTTCCGTATTGACTGATCGTTAGCCCTGCCCACTGGGCTACGTCTCACCTCTTCCGTATTGACTGATCGTTAGCCCCGCCCACTGAGCGACGTTTCACCTCTTCCGTATTGACTGTTCGTTAGCCCCGCCCCCTGAGCTACGTCTTACCTCTTACTCATTGACTGATCGTTAGCCCCACCCACTGAGCTACGTCAGTATGTTCAACCTTCATAAATATTAATCAGCGTTATGTTGCGAAATCTATGGTCGGTAACTTGTTATAAATATAAAATGATCTGTAACTCGTAGCCACAGCTTGAATAAGCTATGGTTACGGCGTTTAAGTCGCAAAAAGCCAAACCAAACAAATAAAACTACTTCCGGGATTTATGCATAATCAATTGGTCCATCGAATTCTTTTATTGGTAGCCCAGCAATAACGCCGTATCATCTTCTGCCTCGTTATTACATTCGGCTGTTGAACGTAAGATTCATATTACCCAGAGCCGGGACCAAAGCGCTGTTTGTTTCCCGCGCTGGACGCCTAATTATGGGGTCCCTGGTTCGATTCCCGTACTTGGCGAATATCCTTTCAGACAAATGATGGTTGACAATCGTAAACACAAGTGGGATGAGCAGCCAGGAGCTCGAAAAAGATGTTGTGGTGGTACTGGTGTGAGAAATAGTTGGAATCCATAGTTGGGTGCTCAAGCCTCCGTGTGATAATTGTTATATCTCTAAAAGTGTAGTTAAAGCCCATTCACTCACTCAGTCAATCTATTAATCATATTACCTAGTGAAATACCTTAACGCAGAAATCACAGGTGTGCTCTTGCAAGTTTGCATCATATAGGGCGTCTCACCCGAAAGATAATTAGTTTTTAGCTGGATCAGCCCGAGGACCGAACCTGCGATCTTGAAGTTGGAAGTCGAGTGATGTACCAACTGAACATTTCAAGCTGGCCTCAGTGATTAGAATTGATTGGGTGATGCCTTTTAGAGCGAGGCATTGTTGGGAAAAGTGCGGGACATTGTGGAGAAAGTACGGGACATTGCGGTGCATAATGGGGAAAGTGCAGCAGGTTAAATGTTATAGGTACTCATTCATGTGAACAACAACAAATGCTTTAAACTTGTGCTTCCATTACTTGTCGATTTACGTACTTTGACTTTGACAATAAAGTCAAGGTTTGGACAAAATGAGAACGGACAGCCAACAGAGCAAATAAAGAATGGTCCTGACTTGAAAGGGTTAAAGACGACAATCACCTAAACAAGTTAAATTGTAGAAAATATTGATGGAAAGGGTTACCAGCATTTCGAAATTTTACAAAATACAGTAAATGCCCTTTCCTTTCTGTAATTGTGATATTATGTGAAAATGGGCTTAAAAAAGTAAAACCGCAATAAAATAAGTAAAATCGGACTGAAATGAAAATAATTTTCCATAATTAAACTGCTTAAATATATTTCGACTTAAATATACATCAGGATAATACATTAGCTATATAGAAATTGTTCATTTATATTTTCAAAGAAAATCATTTGTTAGCTTTGAATAACGCAAATATACACATTATGATCGATCTATTTTAGGTCTAAAACAACACATTAAGAAATTAATTATTCTCTGTTTTCTACTAAGTTTCTTCTCCTCTGTGTTGCCTTGTTCATTACAACACTCCGTTTCCTCGTGTAAAGACTTGCTGCCTTCTATATATTCATTGTCACTATCAATTATAAATGTCCTGTTTGAAGCAGGCCTGGGGAATTCAAATTCACTCGATGTCTCTGAAGGCGCTCTGTGTATCAAATATTGCTGATATTGAATGTTTGAAATTATATCCGAATCTTTGTCAGAATCATACATTAAATCTACAATCTTCATGTCTTGAAAATTGTTGATATTTCCTTGACCACAACATTCTCTTGTTTTAGCCATATTCCTTGTATTTATGTCGTCAACATTTTCCCGTGTGTTATCCGACAATTCTTTGTATTGTTCACGGGTTTCTTTCAAAATATCCCAATCTTCTAAGGTTTTTCCTTCATTAGCTGCTTTTTTCGGATTCACATGCTGTCTAATAACATGACTTTCCGATCCTCTACTATCTTTATCAATGTCATATTCGTTTTTCACACGCACATCAGTTCTCGTCACAGCATTCATATCATGTTTAATAATCGTATAACTCTTTGTGGATCTGAGTCTATGTCTAGTTTTATGACTATCGTTTTGGTCATCATCAGCATTATGAGTTATCTCGTTTTCAGTTTTGAGTGCATGTAAGTTCACTTTACTTGTTTTAGGAAACTCGTCACATGTTTTCACAGAGGGTCTGCAATAACCACTTTTCTTTCCTTCTGTGGGTTCTTTTGTTGATAAAAGCGGATCATTTACTGAGGTCTTTGATAACCTTTTCGACTTCTTTTTCTTCTGTTTCTTGTGAGAAGCTTGCTCGTCTACTGGATCTGTACCGTTTGTCTTAATGGTGCTTTTCATCTTATCCTTCTTTTCTTTTCTGCTTCTCTTAGATTTGTTTTTGGATGGAACTTTCTGTGTTTGCTCTGGCGTCAGTTCAGTAACATTACTATACACAGTATCAACTTTAGCGTTCTTTTTATGTTCCTTTCTATCATCTCTTGTTCTCAAGTCCGATGCGCGTTTCATGTAATTGCCATAAGTATTGATACCTTCATCCTCCAAATCAGATAATGTCTCTTTGTTTTTAATAGGTGAAATATCAAAAATGTCTTCCTCATCATCAGTTTTATCCACCAATGGTCTCTTTGAGCTCATTCCATCCTTAATATCATGGCCCCTTGATATGCTTTCTTTATATTTATGATCTTTCACATTGTTCCTTCGAATCCGTCTTGTTTTCCAGGGTTCGGTCTCAACACACCCTTCTTTCTTCTCTTGTCTCTTGTCCTTTTTAGCTTTTTTTGGTATTGGATTTCTTTCGCCTTGTTTCTAGAGCTTCTTTATCGAATCTATCAACCCCTATACCGTCAATTATATTCATTTTGTTTCTAATATCCTGTGATACATCTCTCTTGTACACTTTACCAAGTTCTTTTACTCGCATGGTTTCAAAACTTCTCTTCTGCATATCACCAGGTTGATACATCACGTCTACCACTTTATCTCTTGGACATTTAACTGCAACGATGCCTTCTTCTGTATTACATGTAGAATTGTCCCACTCATTTTGTTCACTTGCATCTTCTTTGCGTATTTCACAGTTTGCTGTATTGCTCACAGTAGCTAAATTCTTTGAGGAAGGGCTGTCTTTGTCTTTGTCGTCTTTTGATTTAAATGTACTATATGTACTATCATCGTGAATAATCTTCTCATTTCTACTCTTTGTAAGTCTCAACTGTTCTTTAACAAACGAGCTTTCATCCTCTTTGACTTTTTTATTGCTTCTATAATTTACAGCATCAGCTGTAAGTTCCAGCAAATCATCTAATTCATCATCAATATTCAGATCTAATGCACTGCATGCATCAACGCTATTTGAAACAGTGCTTTGGTTTACATTTTTCAAGTTCGCTGTACTGGTATATACTGGATTATTTTCATTCTTTTGCAAAGCACACTTTCCTTGCAAATTCGCGTTTACCTGTCCCTGTTTCATTTGTTTAGTTTCATTTTCTTTTTTCAAGGGAGAGATCGAACTAATTGACAATTCATCCTTTCTTTTCAACGCAGTTCTTTCAGAATGACAATGCATTGAGGTACCTAATTTCGACTCCTGGATCATTTTACGAGATACCTTCAGGGAACACCTCGGGCTCATCCTTCTGGTGTTCTGTGTGTTAGCATCACATTCTGATAAACATGCTGCTGCAGGACTGGTACCCTGATTTTGTCTTTGTTTATTGGCTGTATATAGCATTTGAAACTTTGTACTATACTCACTAGCACTGTGCGTCACATCTTCCCTGGTTAGACGATTATCTCCAAAATGAGTCAATTCTTCTTTTTTATCTTGACTTTCAACGTGTGATTGGACCACCCTCTTTTCTCCTAAGCTTTTCGTCACATTTTGAAGGTTAACACTTGGGTTGACACTTATATATCTTGAACCATCATTACATTTTCTTTCGCATGTCTCGTCCAACTCCTTCATTTGGTTATATTCTATTTTCGTAGAAACACCTTCACCAACAGGACTTGTATTTTTATCAACAGAATCATTCTCTTTCTTCTTCTCCTTCACGTCTGTACTCCATGGTAGAGAAGAAGGATTACGTTCTTGTAGACTAGCACTGTAAGAAACAACAACATGTAAACTAGCTGAGGACGAACGAGTAATGATTTAACTCTTTTTAGACCTGTCCAAATTCAAACCTTTTACAAACGAGAATTAAAAGTGGATTTAATCTGAAAATAACCATTCATTAGAGTAGAAAATATTGTAGAAAAGAAGAAATTGCTTGTTACAACAAATTTCTTATTTTTGTACAACGTTTTCTAACTTACAAAATCACAGAGACATAAAAACCAGGGATTGAACAGGAAAGGGTAACTCATCAACATTTCGCTTTCAAGGAAGGTTGATTGTGTTTTTTCTTTTATATTTACCGGATAGTAGGCAATTATCATTGGCCTCTGACAATGTAACTCGATACCAGTTTGCAAATCATATCGTCAGGGGTGCAAAACAAATAGGAAATCATTGGTTGGCTATCTACACATTGGACAATCTGTAGTTACGATATTTTAGTCACCAACAACAACAAAAAATGTTCGGCGTTCTAAGTTCAACATTCGCTACCGGTCTAAATGATTTAGATTTCAGTTTCATCTATCAAATCTGAGCGTTCTGATGAGCCGTAAAAATTATTCATACCTCTAGGAATATGAATGAAATTTAGAGCACGTAGCTCACGATTTTGTATGTTTGCGCATAAAATAGTTCCATTAGAATATATAAAAAAAATCTAACATAATTGTTTTTCTTGTTCGTCTGATATCATTAAATCATAAGAAATGAAGAGAATATGTATTTTTTGTTTTCAGTGAGGTATAAAACGCAAATCTAACCATACTCATATATGAATCCGCTTGAATACAGCTCAGTGTATAAAGTGTTAGCAACGCTGAGAAATCTTGAGCGAACAATCGCCTGCACTTTTGAACTAGCAATCGCCATTGCATCTTGGGGGTCGGGCATATATGTCTTGTTTGTAACCTTTCAAGCGAGTAAAGGACCATTTGTAAACTGAGTAAAATCAATGTTTGAAAGAAAAAAAAGAAGAAAAAAAAAAGGAAAAAGAACGATATGATACCTCAGATGTGAATTAGAATGGACATTTTTTGAACGTAAGCATGTATATTATATGGTAGAATGGCCATTCCTATTCCTATTAAGAACGAATACTTTCTAGTTGACCTTCGATTTGGAGTAAATAATAATTAACCAATTACTAGGCAAGAAGACTTCGTCAAGTCTAAATTGGAAGACTGGTTGCAGACCACAATTCATGGTGCGCTAAAATTTAACGATGAGTGACAAATAAGGTAGAAAAATATGAGAAAAGGAGAAAGCCATTTCTCCTTTTCCCATGACGTTTTTCCAAAGCTATGATCTTCACTGCGTAAAAAACTGGATTAACTCATTACTGGGTTAAATCATAACCAATCACTTTCGTGTCTTAACCCTTTCCTGTTCAAACACGGGATTTTCCGTTTATATGATTTATACTTGAGAAAACATTGTGGAAAAGGAAGGAATATTATCTACCAGATAGGTCGCTTTCAATTCAAATGGCATCCAGTTGTCATTGTCGTCTGCAACCTCTTTCAATTTGGACTAGTCTAAAATTTCAAAAACGGGTCAGGGTTAGTGTGCTGTGTCAAACATGTTGGAAGAGGGAGAAATTACTCATAACAAACAAAAGTAATCATTTGTTTTTTACCCTACATGACTTTTTTTCGAAACTAGTGTTCTCTTTAAATTGTCGTATACAACATATTTCAATACGGGCCAGTCTTGACTTTTGATGAGTTGCAATTGATTAACCCATTCCCACACAGTGACACCTTTGGACGCCCCTCAAGAAAAATATTTTGGGAAAACATTGTGGAAAATGAAGAAATTGCTTGTAACAAGCAATTTCTTCATTTTCCACAATGTTTATGATCCAGAAAGTCAAAAAAAATCTTAAATTTCATATACTTTGAATTGTCATCTGCAACTCCTTTCAATTTGGACCAGTCTAAATTTTTGCCATCTGGTAATGGAATAACGATAAGAAATGATTTCTCACGTAAAAAGATAGAATTGATTTTCTTAAGCCAGATATGATAGAATGATCAAATTATCTGATCTTGAACGCGCATCTTGATTTTACCAAATACCAAGCGACAGAATTTTAGACTGGTCAAAATTCAAAGAAGTTACAGACGAAAATTCGAAGTTAATAGAATTTTGAAACTATTTGCCTTATAGAGTAAGAACATTGTGGATAAAAAAATCTTCGAACTAAAAATTTAACTCCGCGGATTATTCGGTCCATCGTATTATATGCTAATGTTCAAAATATCAATCCTCCTTGACGACCGTCGTATCAAATCGTGTTTCGGGGTTACTTCTTCTTCTTTTATTTCAAACATTGATTTCTTCACAAAAAAACGTTGATTTCAATTTAAGGACCCACTTACTTGATCAACAATTCGTCCATGTTCTAACAATATAAATTTGTTCTGTTGTACGCAGTATCTACTTTGACAAGCATTTTTGTAAGCATTAATCGAATCCGCTCTGGTCGTCGTAATCTACGATACAGTAACGTTGTCGTTAATGTGCACTTTCGTTTCTACGACGCGTATGACGTTACCAATTTGACGTAAAAAAGCGTATCACGTGGTCAACATGTTTGGGTACCGATTTTAATTTTGTTCATTCCGGAGGTGCATTTTTCGTCGACATGAAAAGTCCCGCTAAATAAGATTTTTTTTAAGACTTTTTAATGAACTTTTCTTTTATTTTGAGTGAAACTTCGACGTCGCCAAGGCTACCCGTTTAAGCCCATGGTGAGTATGCTTAAATTTCTTACTTAGAATCCTTAAGATTCCTAATTAGCGGCTTAAAAATCTTAATCTAGAGAACGCTTTATCTTAAGCATCTAAATAAGAATCTTAAGAATCTCAAAGAAAAAGCGCACCTGAGATCGTTCTCTTTCATTCTCAAAATCACAATAACACAACTAGAGGCACATGATAGCACGTACCGCCCCACAGGCTTGAATTTATTGATGCACAGATCAAGTTATTTAAAGATTTCGAATAAATAATCCAAACCATATAGGACAATTACCATTTGTTCTTTAGACAGAATTTATCAGTAGCCTTCGGAGAAGAACTTTTGAAAATGTCCATAAATGTTTTTTCATAGTTTAACCAGTTCCTTAACATTCTCTCCATTTTACGCTCCTCAAGAAAAAGTTTTGGAAAACATTGTGGAAAATGAAGAAATTGCTTGTATCAAGCATTTCCTTCATTATCCACAATGTTTTCTATCCACAAAGATGAAATAAGAATCAAATTCGATCGTCTTGAAATCGGACCAGTCTGAAATTTTGTTGTGTGGGGATGGGTTTAACAAATCAAAAAATTGGATAAATGGTAACCTAAGGATTATTGTTGTTAAATTTTCTTGAAACGTAATTGACAATTCACTGGAGTTTAACTTTATACTATAGATAGCCGTAAACGATGCTCCACTGGTCTTTTATGTGTGTGTATTTCCGTTTATTTATTGTCGCTACCGCAGATCATGCCCATATGAGCGTTGTTACGGGGGATAGTGCAAGGATACAGGACGAAATTGCTGAGAGCTACGCCTGGTTCTTTAACGTGCTCGCTGGATAGTTCTGTCACACGGGGCCGCGATCGGTTTAACATATCATCCGAGAGACAATTAGTGAGTTAATTGATATGGTCAGCCCAGGACCCGAACCCGTGATCCTGAGGTTTGGAATCAAGTGCGGTACCAACTGAGACTGATCTTTTATTTTCAAACGTACGTCTTTTTATGGACTCATTTGAACTGTCTTGTTTGAAGGCAGTTAAGGGCGAGGCCAGCCGCTGCTGCAATCGAAATATCGCGACGCTCAATCAAAGAATATAGGCCTATCGACCAAACAAACCAATCATTTACTGACCAGAAGTGGACTTTGAACTCAAACATCGGCCGACATGTATATGAAGCACTTTGTTTAGTTTGAAACATTTATCGTCGTAACTGCAGCTTATTTAAGTTTGGCGGATTACATGGATAATACTCGGCCAAACTCATGCGATAAGCCTGTCCATCGACCCTATTTAATGTAATACTTTATACGTGTAGATTGAGATTACGTGACAGGTCTATCCCAGATCGGGTTTTAAACCGAAAGAAAAGTTCGTATAGATAATTTTGGAAGTCATAATATGGAGTTTCAGATGAAACTCTGAATGAAATGGATATGTGAGGGTGATCAGTATGGCTTTACTGCCAATTCAGACTGAACATAGGTTACGTGGGATAACACAATAGTTCGATTTTTTAATAATACGCGTACTCCAAAAGAGTGTTGAAAATTAGAAACTATTACGCATGCGCAACTCAGTAAAAGTTAGAAGGCCGGTTGGCCGTCGAGAAGTGAACATGGACGGGACAATTATTGTAACAAGTTTCGTTGCAACAGTGCTGTATTTAAACACACTGGACGCTGACTTTGCATACGATGATAGGTAAGTAGTTCATTATTTATCTGAATTGTTGTCAGCTCTCAGAGACAGTTTTAACAGGTGTTAAATTTGACTGCAAATTTTCTCCATTGACAGTGCGCAGTGGACCGTGGAAGTTTTAATTTCTTCGATAATATCGTCCTTTGAAATTCGTGTATAGATTTAATGCATATATACATACTCAAATATCAAAACATAAAACCGTGCTTTTTCTCTATCGCAATTTCTCGTCTTCTCAAAGAAATTTTGAAAACTTCGAACAATTACAGGAACAGGTGAGACAAAAATTGGCGAACAAATTTTGCAGACGACATGCCAAGTTTCCCCCAAAACATTGTGGAAACGAGAGGATTTCGGCATTGTCAGTGATCTTCTGACTTGTTCAACCTATGTGCAGACCAAATGACCTCTGCATTAAAATTTGCAAATTTATAAAATCAGACAGCAAAGAACTTTCAGCTCTTAACCATTTCCTGTTCAAACACGGGATTTTACGTTCCTGTGATTTTATACTTGAGAAAACATTGTGGAAAAAGATGAAATTGCTTGTAACAAGCAATTTCTCCTTTTACCACAATATTTTCTACCACATAGGATGGTTTCATTTCAAATTGCATCTAGTTTTCATTGTCGTCTGCAACCTCTTTCAATTTGGACTAGTCTAAAATTTCCAAAAACGGGAAAGGGTTAAGTTAGAGATATTTCATTCCTTCCACAGAGATCTCTTTATTTTTTCTCAATATTTTGTAAAATATGAAAAAAAGTAGATCAATGAAACAGATTTTGTACAAATCTAACCATTTACTAGGGGTTTAGTGTTTGTATAATGTTATCCCAATTTTAAGAATATCACTTTTTAAATACATTTTAACCATAGGCACTTGGCTTTTTGAAATTTATAACATGTTAAAAAAACATCTCACTCTACAGTCAATATTAACAAGGTAGTGCAGCTGCCATTTTTTTTTTAAGGGAACAGATGTTTTGACAAGCATCACTGCCAGAACTGGTGCCGTCATGGAAAATGTTGGATTTGTTCGAATACAAACTCAGCAATGTTTATCAAAACATCCATTACCTTAAAAAATGGCAGCTGCACTACCTTGTTAATATTATATTATAGTATATTATAGTGAGATTAAAATTTGATTGGTCAGCACAAAATAGTTGTAACTGCTTATATCTTTAAAGGCAGTTAAAACTGTTTCCCATTGACCCCGCCAAACTGTGAAGTTGAATAATTTATTATGTACATGTCTATTGTTGGTTTGTAATTGGTCTTTACATGGTCAAGTTGTACTATACAGCAGTCACATCAGCAAATATGATCCAGGTTTTGCCGGTACAGGGTTAGCTCTAGCTAGAATAAAGTTCTCGCCATCCATTTCGCCAAATTAAAAAAGTTGGGGGCCAAATGGAAATAAGTTTGGGCCAAATTGAGAAGGAGTTAGTGCCAAAGTTGAACATTTCATAACTGCACATTTATTTTTTTAACTTATATGTTGTAAAATAAACAATATACATATTAACCCTTTCCTGTTTAATCCCTTGTTTTTACGTCCCTGTGTTTTTAAACTTGAGAAAACATTGTGGAAAAAGAAGAAATTGCTTGTAACAAGCAATTTCTTTTTTTGCAATATTTTCTACTCTACTGAATGATTATTTTTCAAATTGTTCAACTTTAGATTGTCGTCTGCAAAACCTTTGAAATTGGACCAGTCCAAAATTTCATAAAACAGGAAAGGGTTAAAGAGGTTGTAAACATGGTAATTCATTCGTAATTTAGTCTTGAATGAATGTACCTAAGTCATACACCTACAATGAGTTGACTCATCTTCAATCAGTGCTTTCAGTTCTTTGATTAGAAATTCTAGATTTTGATGAGAAAAAATAGAGAGAAGGAAATAGCAGTAAGCCTTATATAATATGCCTGATTTGATGATAGAATAACATAGACATCTGTATCAAAAACTGTTTAAGGATGAACATTCTTGGGTACGAATGAAAAAAAAGAAATGGTTCGTCTGCTTTTTGGACAGTAGAACTTTTGAAATTTCTGACAAATTTTGACAAACTACCACTGACACTATCAACAGCTCATCAGAATATCCTTCTTATAACACATGTATGCTGATTCAGTGTTTAAGCAAGGATTCACGGTAGCGGTGCCGAGATTAGAAACTGACTGAAACTATCAGCAGAAATATACAAAAATATGCACCAATACATCAAATGTATTCATCAAGAAGAGGAAAATGGTGGCCAGTTTGATTAAATTTTTCTAAAGAGAGCCAATTCATGCGTGATAAATGTATGCAATTGTAGCCGTCATCTAAGGTCATCCCTAAAACTAAGTCACGCCCTCAACACAAAATCAATACGACCCGCCAACCAATGAGCACATTTCATTAATCTGATTTGCTGGTTTGTCATTTTTTTTTTCACCACGAAATTTCGCCAAATGAAAAAAACTTGCGCCAGAATTTTATTTTTGTCCCCTTTTGGCGACAATGGCGATTGGAAGCACGAACCCAGCAGTAACTAAATTTTACCACAGGCATGTATGATCAGTTGGTTCCAATCCTGACAGGCGCTTTTCTGTGATTTAGAGGACCTTTAACCCTTTCCCGTTTTTGGAAATTTTAGACTAGTCCAAATTGAAAGAGGTTGCAGACGAAAATGACAACTGGATGCCATTTGAAATGAAACCATCCTATGTGGTAGAAAATATTGTGGAAAAAGGAGAAATTGCTTGTTACAAGCAATTCCTTCTTTTTCCACAATCTTTTCTTGACTATAAAATCACAGGAACGTAAAATCCTGTATTTGAACGGGAAGGGTTAAACAAAAGAGGGACCTGTAAGAACTGACCAATCACAAAGGAGGATCTGTAAGAAGCGACCAATCGTGGCCCTCAATCAAAGAATGAATTAACCAAATAAAATTATACACTAAGACAGAAAGTTAACTTTGAAATCTGATATTGGCCAACATTTATGTGAAGCATTTTTGTTGGTTTGGCGACTGAAATGTCCTGATTACATCTTAATCAAACTATATTTACAACTTTCAGGTCGCCAACCAACAATTTTACTTTTTCGTTACATGCTAGTGGCCATAAATTATGCAAAATTACATTGTTTAACCCTTTCCCGTTCAAACACGGGATTTTACGTTCCTGTGATTTTATACTTGAGAAAACATTGTGGAAAAAGAAGAAATTGCTTGTTACAAGCAATTTCTCCTTTTTCCTCAATAATTTCTACCACATAGGATGGTTTTATTTCAAATGGCATCCAGTTTTTGTTGTCGTCTGCAACCTCTTTCAATTTGAATTAGTCTAAAATTTCAAAAAACGGGAAAGGATTAATATCGGATGGGAAATTCCTGTCTGAGTCAGTAGGTGTGGCCAAATGAATAAGTGGGTGGGGGCCAGCAATTTTGGAATCAACTGGTTGTCCAGGCTGGTGGCAAAATTCAATTAGCATGTATTATGATTTTAATACTGTGTAGTTTATAGTGATTGAAAGCAAATATTGGCTAAAAAATAATGTGGGAAAGAAGAAATTGATTGCGATTGTAAACCATCTTCAATAATTTTCTGAACTTAAAACCTAAAATAGAAAAGAGGTTAGGGTCAATTTGGACCCATATAAGAGAGTTTAGGGTTACCCATTCATGAGTTTTTGACACATATAACAAGCCTATAGGAACAGGGGTGGGGGCTAGGGGGAGCTTGCCCTTTCCCCAATAAACTTGACAAGAATGGAAAACATGACAATATTTTGTTCTCATTCGCTTGTAATGATGTGCTTAATCTCGCAATGCCTTACATTGCCACCCCAATCTTGAAATGATTCCAACAGGCCTACTTAACCCATTATCAACCAACAAAACCTTAGAATGTTCAAAATTGAAACAAATTGCAGATGACAATTTCTAAATAGTTGAATTTTAAAAACTTTGTATTTTGTGGTAGAAAACATTAATTTTGAAAAATAAATTGCTTGATACATGCAATTTTTTTCATTTTCACAATGCTTTTCCAAACTTTTTTCTTGGGGGTGTCCAAAAGTTGGATTGTGTGGGAAAGGGATAATATGTGTCCCTAGAAACAGCGGTAGATTAAGTATTCTGCCTATGTTCAATTCTGTTTTTTCAAAAAAAGTTGTCACTTAATTTCCTGAATTGTGTATCCTTTTTGTCGAGCCTGCTTGTGGTGAGCAAGACATAGTTGTCACTACTTTGCTTTGGTGTTACCAAGAGTGCCTGTGTGTGTCCATCCTGATTTTTGTCCAGAGCATGACTTCTACAGATGTTGATTAATTTGAAAATAACTTGGCAAAGTTTTGTTTCTTGATGAGTGCTGGTTCCATGGGAAAATGCTTGTTGTGATACCTCCAATGTCAAAGTCATAGTTGAAGTTCAAAGGTCAATATTTACCTTGTCGGGAGCATAACTTCTACATTAATGGATTGATTTGATAAAAATGTGGCACAGTGAGTGGTGAGTGCTAGTGTCACACAAAACGTTTGTTGTGATACCTCCAAGGTCAAGGTCACAGTTGAATTTGAAAGGTCAAAATTGACCTTGTCAGGAGCATAACTTCTACACCTATGGATGGATTTAAAAATAACTTGGCATAGTTGTTCTTCTTGATGAGTGCTAGTGTCGTGTGAAATGTTTGTTTTGATACCTCCAAGGTCAAGGTCACAGTTGAAGGTCAAACAACAAAATTGACATTGTCTGCAGCATAACTTCTAAGTTTATAGATAGTTTTGAAAATAACTTGGCACAGCTGTTCTTCTTAATGAGTGCTAGTATCAAGCGAAACTTTTGTTTTGATACCTCCAAAGTTAAGGTCACTGTAAGTTGAAGGTCAAACAATAAAATTGACCTTGTCCAGAGCATACCTTCTACATTATTATACTCTTAACTTCTTAGCTTATGGATAGATTTAGAAATAACTTAGCGCAGTTGTTCTTCTTGATGAGGGCGAGTGTCATGCAAAATGTTTGTTGCGATATGTTTAAGGTCAAGGTCAAAGCTGAAGGTAATAGGACAAAATTGACCTTTTCAGCAGCATAACTTCTACATTGATAGTTGTGGATTTGAAAATAGCTTGGCGCAAGTGTCATATTATGTAAGAAAGGTCAAGGTCACTGTTGAAGGTGAAATGACTTTGTCCAATGCATAACTTCTACATGGTAGCACGTCGGACTATCATTCTAGAGGTCCCGGGTTTGATCCCAAACGGCGGCACTCATCCTTTTCGACTATTTGTCTCTCACCAATGGGTCGATAATCGTAGACCTATGTAGGATAGCAGCTGGAGGCTAGGAAAGTATGTAATGGTAGTACTGGTGTGAGAAATACAAGGATTCCATTGTTAGGTATAACTGAAAGATTGTTGAAAGCGGCGTAAAACCCCATTCAAACAAACAAACAAAAATAACTTCTACATTTATGAATGCATTTGAAAATAACTTGGCACAGTTGTTCTACTTGGTGAGCACTAGTGTCAAGCAAAACGTTTGTTGTGATATGTCCCAGGTCAAGGATAAAGTTTAAAAAAAAATGCGCACCATATTCTCTGGGCAAATCAGTGGGCTCAACATGTTTTCCCTGGACAGCCTATGTCTCGTTATATTACAAGTTACACATACACTTATTTTGAAAACTTAAAAGTTTGAATGCTTTGCCAATTTTAATGTAATTTGCACATTATCATCCTTAACTTTTGACTGAATAAGGTCTGTTTCACTCAAAGCTCAAATGAAAAAATAGACCCAAGGTATGTTTTTGAGAAAATTTTTATTAACCTATTCCAAGTCAGTTTTACATATTTAGGTCCTATAAGAAAAAAGCTTTCGAAAACCTTGTTGAAAATGAAGAAATTGCTTGTTACTTGCAATATGTTCATTTCCACATTTTTTTCTACCTAAAGAGACAACAGCTTTAACATTTTCACCACCTAAAAATTGTGGTCTACAACTTGTTGGATTTAGACCTGTCTAAAATTTTGTCAGCCGCCATCATAGCGCAGTTGGTAGCGCGTAGGACTGTCAATCTAGAGGTCCCGGGTTCGATCCCCGATGGTGGCACTCATCCTTTCCGACTATTTGTCTCTCACCAATGGGTTGATAATCGTAGACCTATGTCGGATAGCAGCTGGAGGCTAGGAAAGGATGTAATGGTAGTACTGGTGTGAGAAATACCAGGATTCCATTGTTAGGTGCTCCAGCTGCCGCGATATAACTGAAAGATTGTTGAAAGCGGCGTAAAACCCAATTCAAACAAACAAACTAAAATTTTGTCAACTGGTAAAGGGTTAAACTGGTGCTATTCCGCTTCAACCAATTTTTAAGGGAATTATTCATTGTCAGTTAAGATTATTGAAGAAATAATGATTGCTAAAATAAACATCATTTAACCCTTTTCTTTACAATACAGATTTTTATATCCCTGTGGTATTATCTGTATACTTGTGAAAAAAATATGGAAAAGAAGAATGCTTGTCAAAAGCAATTTCTTCTTTTCCCACAATATTTTCTATCACATTGGCTGGTTATTTTTTTAATTGTACTATCTTTAAAGTGTCGTCTGCTATCCCTAAATTTGAATTTGAACAAGTCCAAATTTTGAAAAACTGTAAAGGGTTGATCTTTTTCATGAAAAACTTCCTCTCTAATGGTAGCTGTGATATTTACCTAAATTTCCTTTTATTTTACCTATAGATATAGAATGATGTCAAAATTTTAGATTTGTCCAAATTCAAAGAAGTTGTAGATGTCAAATTTTAGTTGATGGAATTTACAAATCTTTTAGAGTAGCAAAATGGCCAAAATAGCAAACTATATGTATACAAGCAATTTCTTCATTATCCACGATGTTTTCTACCCACTAATGCAAAGATTTTTTATTCATCAACCAAAAATTGTTGTCTGCAACTTCTTTTAATCCTTTCCCGTTTTTGGAAATTTTAGACTAGTCCAAATTGAAAGAGGTTGCAGACGACTATGAGAACTTGATGCCATTTGAAATGAAACCATCCTATGTGGAAGAAAATATTGTGGAAAAAGGAGAAATTGCTTGTTACAAGCAATTTCTCCTTTTTCCACAATGTTTTCTCAAGCATAAAATCACAGGAACGTAAAATCCTGTATTTGAACGGGAAAGGGTTAACTGATTTAAATTTTCGTAGACTGGTAATGGGTTTGCTCATGACAGCCAAGGTCATAGATCTCTGTTATCTGCGGCCTTAGAGTTACTGCTGACTAGGTCTTATCGCAAATTATCGTCACATTGTTTTTAAACTTAAGGCTAATGATCTCATATTAGAAAGTTTTGTTTACCGAGGATTCTCAATGAGTAACATTGCATTGATTGGAGATTAAGGACACTTCAAAAAAGCTTTTTTACGTGCTTTTTGTTTGTCTTGAAAATAATCCATCTGAATACCATAACAGTGACCCATCAGACAAAACAGGACCATCTGAGAATTGGATGTTTAAAATCTGCAAAAAACAACTTTTTAACATTAGGATTGGATCACACAAAACACTGTAAGGGATGGTAGCAGCCATTGTCATGTTCAGCTCAATAAAATGCTTTTTTAATTATTGCATGAAAATCATAGGACTGACAGCACTGAAAAGCCCTGATTGTGGGTCAATATTTCTTTTCTTAATATAATGAAGAACTTTGGCTTAATCCTTTCCTGTACAAAACCAGGATTTTATGTTGCTGTAATATTTTACTTGAGAAAACATTGTGGAAAAAGGAAGAAATTACTTGTAACAAGCAATTTTTCCTTTCCCCAAAATATTTCCTATCACATGCTTTCATCTCAAGTTGCATCCAATTTTAATTGTCATCTGCACCCTCTTTCAATTTGGACCAGTCTAAAGTTTAAAAAAATGGGAAAGGGTTGAAATGTCCAACGGGTAGTGTAGACTATTCACTTAGATTAAAATGCACAAATGTGCAGGCTGATCTTTGTCTAATCCTCCTGAAAAAAAGGAATAATTTTTCTAGGTTCAGCATAATAAAAGTTCAATAATTATTCAGTTAAGTTGAACAACAATTAATCATTGATCTGTGTAATAATATTAGTTGTATTGTTATGGGGATGAGTAATACAGATAGAGAATTTGCTGGAAATTAACTTTTTGTTTAGTTTCAAAAGAATGCAATGGCTTGGATGTTTTGAATTTAGCTTCAAATCTTACAAATAAATATGACTATTAAGTAAAACCTTGAGTCTTAGCCAGTTCCCACACAATGAAGCTTTTTTAACGTCCCTGAAAAACTGCTTTTGAAAACATTGTGGAATATGAAGAAGTTGCTTATTAAAAGCAATTTCTTCATTTTACCCAGAAAGTTGAAAATATCTAAAGTTACATAATTTTTAAATTTTTATCTGCAACCCTTTCAATTTAGACCAGTCTAAAATTTTGCTGTCTGGTAATGGGCTAAACATGCATTAACCCTTTCCTGTCTTTCAGAATTTTAGACTTATCTGAATTCAAAGAAGTTGCAAACAACAATTAAAAGTGAGTGCCATATGAAAAGTAACCAGCCTACATGGTAGAAAATATTGTAGAAAAAGAAGAAATTGATGCAAACAATTTCTTCTTTTCCCACAATGTTTTCTCAAGTATAAAATCGTAGGAATGTAAAAACCATGGATTGTACAGGAAATGGTAAAAGAATAAAAATCATATCAAAAAAAACTAATTACAGGTATAAAATGCAAGGACATGAAATGCATGATATTTTATTTGATTTAATCAAGAGCAGACACCCAGAAGTACAAGGGCCTGTCTGAATATTTTTTAATGTCGAGATTTTTCTTTTATCAGTGAAGAGGCTCTTGCACATTTTCACTTCAAAGTCAAACTGATTATAAGCCATCGTAAATCTTTTTTCAAAAGTCATCCTTCAAATTATTATCAGTGGAGAGATCTGGTTAGATTTAACCTTCGAATTGCACTGAAATGAATGAAGTCTTTGTATGCCAACAAGAGCAAATGGGGTCCTAAGCCTGGAAATGTAAGAGTTTGGATTTTACTGGTCCTTACTTAACCCATTCCCACAAAATTCTGCTTTATGATACCCTTAAGGAAAAGCCTTTGAATAAGCATTGTGGTAAATGAAGAAATTGCTTGTAACAAGAATTTTTTTCATTATCTACAGTGTTTTCTGCCCTAAAAGATTATGATTTCCAAAGTTTGATCAACTTGAAATTGCTGTCTGGCAGGGGTGTGGAATTCCCATGCCCGACTTGTCCGATACGGGCTTTTCTACCTGAGGGCAAGCACATTTTTTGAGGCTAATTGTCCGTGGACAAGTAAATATCAGGGCAAATCTAGGAATGGTATTAAATAGATAGAAGAGATTTATGAGCGTAATCATTGTATCTAAGGCTAGAAAATATTGTTTTTAATGAAGAAAATGCTGAGTTCCAGCATTTTCTTCTTTAAAAATAATATTTTCTCAAAAATTATCTGTTCTTCATCTTTTCAAGGGCAAGTCCTTTTTATTCCTGGACAAGTAGAAAATCACATTTTACTTGTCCATGGACAAGTAGAGAAAATCTGTATTTCCACATCCCTGCTGTCTGGGACGTCTTTCAATTTTGACATGTCTAAAGTTATCTGATGTGGTAATTGGTAAAAATTTTGGCCAGTTTTCAACTACTTTCGTATTTTCCATAGAAATATTAATTTAAACATGATCCAACTATAAATTCAAAGTTCAAAAGTTTAAAAAGGTAAATGCATTTGATATGATATAATTATAGTCCAATATTTTTTTCTGAAGTTGATCCCCCCCATAATGTCAACGGGAAACATCAGATAGTTTGAGATTTCCTAGGCTACCCTAGGAGTCTGAGTCCCACAAAACTTGCATCCCCTTTCACCCTGGCTCTGAAATCACCAGGTTTCCCCCCCCCCTTTTTTTTTTGATTTCCTGATGTGGTGGCTCAAGTCATTAGACAACGAATTTGTGGTAAATATTGAAAGAAATTGAAGACGAGAGTACAAAGCCTTGTACATGTACTGTTTTGGGTAGGAAACTTTGTGAGAAAAAATGAAATTACATGTTGACAGCATTTTTTCTTTTTAAAGATTGTTTCCTAGGCTATATTTCTGTAGGAAGTAAAAATATGGAATTGTGAGGTAATGGATTAATGCAATAACTGGTAATACTTAACTCATTACCACTCAATAATGCTTTAACCCTTTCCTGGTCAATCCCTGGTTTTTACGTCCCTGTAATTTCATAATTGAGAAAATATTGTAGAAAAAGAAGAAATTGCTTGTAAAAAGCAATTTCTTCTTTTTTTCCCACAATAATTTCTGCCCTAATGAATGGTCATTTTCCCAATCCAAATTAAACTTTAGTCTGCAAAACCTTTGAATTTGGAAAGGTCTAAAAATTTTGCAAAACAGGAAAGGGTTAATTAAGACACTCTGACTCATAGAAAGCTTTGCGGTAAAAGGAGAAACTGCTTGTAAAAAACAATTTCTCCTTTTATTACAATGTTTTTACTGTTTTTGGCTCTTATTTACCAATTTTATCATAATCTAAAATGTTGTCTGGTAAAAGGTTAAGACTAATACTGTTTCAGTGTTTAGATTTAAGAATATGTTGATTATAAAAATCTAATCTTGACAAGAAATTCAACCAGTATATTTTTGTTTATGCAAGTATTTGATTAAAATTATTTGAGAGTTTTACATTACAGTGAAACCCTTTTTTTGAAAGTTCTATGTGACATATAAAAAACTATTGTGATTACCTGTGTAAATCTAAGGCAGTTGAAACAGTTTTGTACTTCTAGATTATCCCATTCCCCACACAATGACTCCCCTCCCCACAAAACACAACTGAGAAAACATTGTTTAAAATGAAGAAATTTCTTGCAACAAGTAATTTCTTCATTTTCCACAATGTTTTCTTTTAAGAAAGTTGAAAAAATCTGAGATTTCATAAACTTATGTTGTCTGCAGCTTCTTTCAATTTGGACAAGTCAAAAGATTTCTCATGTAGTAATGGTTATGTATTATAACAATGTTGACAAAGGTATAATTGAAATTCTCTACTCATTACCTTGATAAAAGAAACCCCCTGTGATCATACATTCATTGGATCATCCCTCCCCATTTTCAGGTTTCAGAGCAAACTCTTGTAAATGGCTATGATCATTTGTGCACATACAATAGTAAGCTGTTCAAAATTTCTAGCTTCTGTTTTGTCCGGTTAGTACAAAATTACTGTAAGTGTCAATCAAATTTTAGGCTTCTACAAAGATTTTGTTCAAACCCAATTGTCCCATTGAATTAGAATGTAGAAGAGGATGATTAACCCTTTCCAACATAATTTCACTTATTTGCAGCCCTAAGGAAGACAGCTTGTGAAGATATTGTTAAAAATTATAAAACATGCTTGTAACAACAATTTTCTTCATTTCCAACACCACTGTTAACAGTATTTCAGTCATATCGCAGCGGCTGGAGCACCTAACAATGGATTCCTAGTATTTCTCACGCCAGTTCTTCCACTACATCCTTTCCTAGCCTCCAGCTGCAATCCCACTTAGGTACACGATTATCCACCAATTGGTGAGAGACAAATGTTGGGAAGGATATGTGCCGCTGCCGGTGATCGAGCCCATGACATCCCATGATTGAAAATGGGGAGTCTGAAGCAGTGGTTTCCTTGATTAACCCTTTCCTGTTTTTGAAATGTTAGACAGGTCCAGAAGTAGCAGACAATGAAAATTTGATGCAATTTGAAATGAAAGTATTCTGTGTGGTGCCCATACTTGCGTCTTAATGGCTCGATCATGGATACCTTTTCTAATTCCAAAAAATAATCCTGATTAAATGTTACAAAAGATTTCAAAAGTTCATAGATGGATTTTTTTCTATTTAAATGAAGGTATTAAAATTGACAGAATTAAGGGTGTCTTGAGAGAGAAAAAAGGAAATTGAAAGAATTCCTCAAAGATGAGACAAAAAGCTTCATTTGTCATTCTGTCTTTGTAACAATTAGTATTAACACTAACTTGAATTATTCACTCTTTGCCAGTTTTGCAGACAAAGAAATTTAACTCTTTATCAGGGTTTAACCCATTACCAGACAGCAACTTATAGACTGGTCCAAATTGAAAGGAGTTGCAGACGACTAGTTAAAGTTGATGGATTTTAGAATTTTTCAACTTTTTGGGTAGAAAACATTTTGTAAAATGAAGAAATTGCTTGTCACAAAATAACTAAGACTATCTTATGCGAGTCCCATGGAAGCTCTGAGGGGTTATGGCAAAAGAAAGGAATTTATTAGGATTTCAATTGGAATTTGTTAATCATTACAAGATAATTTGCTCTCTCATTTCAGTCGTGCCATTGTCAAGAATCAAGATCTCGAACCACAGACACCGCTCATAAACATATTTTATGATGACTTTTGGGGGACACCATTGACTCATTCCGGTTCACACAAGTCATACAGACCTTTATGTGTTCTTACATTCCGGCTCAATTATTACCTAGGTGAACTTAACCCTTGGGGTTATCACCTAGGAAACGTTATTCTCCATGCTATAGTGACTGGATTTTTCACAAAGTTGTCTCGAATTATCTTGAAACACACATTTCCTACAGTAGTTTCCGGTCTCATTTTTTCATCTCATCCAGTTCATACGGAAGCTGTGGCAGGTGTGGTTGGGAGAGCAGATGTTGGGGCCTGTTTGTTTTTCATCCTTGCTTTAATGACCTACATGAAATATGTGACCTTGAGAGATATGGTCGAGGAGTCAAGTTCACTACGATTCCTATATATTGGAGGGACAGCTGTGTTAACCAGTGCTAGTATGCTAACAAAGGAACAAGGAGTTACTGTCCTTGGTGTTTGTGCAGCCTATGATATTTTTGTTCACAACAAGATGACAATTTTTCAAATTATACAGTTCTACAAACAAGTGAGTATATTTTTATGCACCATCACACTGAAAGATGAAGGACTTTCCAAGAACCCTGCCAAATGATTATTTTGAAAAGAGATTGAGGAGAGCTGAGGTGAACTAGAAGTTGTTTTTCAAATAACTGTAAAGTAAGGTAGAATGATCATCCAAGATTCAGAATATATATCTGACAGCACAGTCTAACAAGATTAAATACTTTTTACAAATCCAAGACGGTTCCTTTTTGCACCACAGCATTACTTTGAAAAATTTATGGCCAGTAACATTTGTCAAAAAGGTAAAATGGTGTATTTATTAAAGCTTTATCAAAGCACCAATGGTTTGTTTAACCTATTCCCACACAATCCTTCCTTTTTACGCCCCTCAAGAAAAAAGCTTTGGAAAACATTGTGAAAATGAAGAAATTGCTTGTCTCAAGAAATTTCTTTGTTATCCACAATGTTTTCTATCCAAAAAACTAAAAATATTTAAAATACTTTCAACTTTAAAGCCATATCTGCCCTTTTAGGGAGAAAAATACTTGAAATAATCTATCACTTGTTTTGTCACTGAGGCAATCATGGGCCTTCTTAATATCAATATGCAAAAGCAGGGTATGAGTGATGTACTCTAGAAAGAGTATTTTGTGTTTTTCTTGTTGATTTCAATTTGTGTTTGTTTACATTTTGAAATTGAGACGAATGCACCCGATCTTTCACCGGTAATCTTCTCTTATCCTTGGCATTGACTGTTATATGCACATATGCTGATGACTAAACTTTAAGGACTTCTTCGTTAATCTTCGTGACCTAGCTAGTTGTTTGAATGACTAGCAAAAGTTTAAAAGTCCTCACTGACATCATAAATTGATGTAAACAAACCTTAAATTGTGGTGGGTCACATTTTAAAATATCGTAACTTCTTTCATAAATTGTAGGCTTACTGCGTAGAATCATATTGATCTTATAATTTCATATTTATTTATGCTTTTTGAGCCTGGAGTATGGTTTTATTTTTAGCTCACCTGAGCACAACGTGCTCAAGGTGAGCTTTTGGTATCACCTTTTGTCCGTCGTGCGTCGGAAGTCGTCAACAATTCTTTAAACATCTTCTCCTCAGTAACCACTGGGCAGAATTCAACCAAACTTGGTAGGAATGTTCCTTGGGTGACCCTTCTCAAAAGTTGTTCGCGGATTTTTGATTGACCCCCAAATATGGGCGTGGCAGGGCGTGGCAGTTTTTAACTTAGAAATCTTTAAACATCTTCTCCTCAGTAACCATTGGGCCAATTTCAACCAAATTTGGTATGAATGTTCCTTGGGTCACCCTTTTCAAAAGTTGTTCATGGAATTATGATTTATGCCCAAATATTGGCGTGGCAGGGCGTGGTAGTTTTTGACTTAGGAATCTTTAAACATCTTCTCCTCAGTAACCATTGGGCCAATTTCAACCAAATTTGGTATGAATGTTCCTTAGGTGACCCTTTTCAAAAGTTGTTCGTGGAATTTTGATTTACGCCCAAATATGGGCGTGGCAGGGCGTGGCAGTTTTTGACTTAGAAATCTTTAAACATCTTCTCCTCAGTAACCATTGGGCCAATTTCAACCAAACTTGGCATGAATGTTCCTTGGGTGACCCTTTTCAAAAGTTGTTCGGCAGAATTTCGTTTTACGCCCAAATATGGGTGTGGCAGTTTTTGACTTTGAAATCTTTAAACATCTTCTCCTCAGTAACTATTGGGCCAATTACAACCAAATTTGGTATGAATGTTCCTTGGGTGACCCTTTTCAAAAGTTGTTTGCAGAATTTTGATTTATGCCCAAATATGGGCGTGGCAGTTTTTTTAACTTTGAAATCTTTAAACATCTTATCCTCAGTAACAGTTGGGTCAATTTCAACCAAACTTTGCATGAATGTTCCTTTGGTGACCCTTTTCAAAAGTTGTTCTTGGAATTTTGATTTATGCCCAAATATGGGCGTGGCAGGGTCAGGTACTTTTTTGACTTTGAAATCTCTAAACATCTTCTCCTCAATAACTATTGGGCCAATTTCAACCAAATTTGGTATGAATGTTCATTGAGTGACCCTTTTCAAAAGTTGTTCTTGAATTTTGATTTATGACCAAATAAGGGCTTGGAAGGGTAGGGCAGTTTTTGACTTTGAAATCTTTAAACATCTTCTCCTCAGTAACCATTGGGCCAATTTCAATTTTGAATCATCTTACATGAGTCAGGTGAGCGATTTTAGGGCCATTCTGGCCCTCTTGTTAATTTTATAGCATGTTTTTTTTGGGGGGGAAGATATACCTTTAAACATGTTAGCAGCATCTTTTGATTTGGACCAGTTTAAAATTTTGTTATGTTGGAATTGGTTAGTTGCTCAATGAAAATCAAAAATGATTTTCCTGAATTCTTACAATACAATATCAAAAAACATAAAAAAACACTCAAGAAATACAAATTTGAACTATTTTGACCTTCAGCTTTCAAAACAGTTCAATATTTGAATTTTTTCCCTACAGTTCTACAGTTATGGTACAAATTTTTCCTCCAATTAGAATGCAGAGATTTTGATAGATGATACTAAAACGAAATTATTAAATTCAAATCAAAATTATAACCTCTATCAATAGCTCTTGGTAGTCTCTGCTTTAGAGGGAGAAATTAAGTTTTCAGATTTAACCCTATTCATGCTGAATATGGAATATTCCTTCTCTGACAAGTGATAAAGACTAGTTTGCTGACATTTTATCTTTCCTTTGCTTGTTTAATATTTGCGGGAGTTTGAGGTTGGTTGTTTTTCAACTAAGAATGGTCCATAGCAAAGTTGGAAGTCTGTCAGACTCTCCATCCTGAGCCCTGGTTGAGGCATGTATCCTTGCTGACATTAGTCTCCCACCAATGGGTGGATAATTGTAAACCTATGTGGGATGAGCAGCTGGACAACTGGAGGCTCAGAAAGGATGTAGTGGTAGTTTTTGTGTAAGAAATACAACGAATCAATCGTTAGGAGCTCCATCTACCACAATTTGACTGAAAAACCTTATTCAATGAAACAAACCATGGGATGTCATTGGTTCGATCCTCGGCGGCGGCACATATCCTTTCTGACAGTTGTCTCTCAATAATGGGTGGATTATCGTAAACCTAAGTGGGATAGCAGCTGGAGGCTAGGAAAGGATGTAGTTGTAGTACTGGTGTGAGAAATACCAGGAATCGATTGTTTGGTGCTCCGGCCGTGATATGACTGAAATACTGTTAAAGAGGCATTAAACACCGTTTAATCAATCAATCAATCAATGAAACAATCATTTATAAGATGCAGGGTTGGCAACTGTGCCATCAATGTGAATCACTGTGGATGAATATGGGAGGTACATATGTATTTATATTATGGAAAGTAAGTGTCATTTAGGGAAGAAAACATTGTGAGAAAAGGAGAAATTGTTGCAAGCAATTTCCTCTCTGCTCTCAATGTTTTCCCAAGCCATATTCCCTCAACACATAAAAAGAGGGATTGTGTGAGAATGTGTTAAAAGAGAATTAGAGTTATTTTGGATTTTAAATCTAAAATATTTCCCTGTCCTTGAAGCAAAGATTGAAGAACACTGATAGGATTATGAGCTGGATGACAGCTGAGTGAAGTTTTCATCATCAAAAGATGTCCTATGAAATGTAACTTAATGGAGATGCACATGTTAGACATGTTACGTTTTTTTTGCAACAAGGAAGATAATGCTTGTTACAGTTTTTTCCTAGCTTTAAGTTTAGAAAAATATAACCTATAAAAAATGGCAAAATGTATGTCATGTCCAATCCCTGCTTTTAACATCTCTGTGCTTTTATTTTTAAAAAACTGCGGAAAAGGTGAAATTGCTTGTGACAAGCAATTTCTCCTTTTCCCACAATATTTTCTACTCATCTGAATGATTATTTTTCAACTAAGATTGACTTTAAATTGTTGGTTGAAATTCAGTAAAGGGTTAACCGATTACCAGATGACATAATCTTAGACTGATGCAAATTAAAAAAGGTTGCAGACAACAATTCATAGTTAGTGGAATTTTAACAATCAGTCTTGGGGTAAAAAACATTATGCATTATGAAGAAATTGCTTTTGTCACTTTTTCATAAACTTGTTTGGCTTTTTTCTTTGGGGCTCCAAAAGTTGGATTGTGTGGGAGTGGGTTAAGGTATTAATATTGAAATTCTATTCAAGTTTGTTCATTCAAGATATAGGGTCTGTCAGAATAATACACTATCCTTGGTTGGATAGTAAGAGGCTGCCAATTTTTTATGATGCGGAAAGAGGATGTAGTTTGGTATCATCTTGTTTGTCTGTCTGCATGTCTGTCTGTCTGCCTGTCCATCCTCATCTTGTAAACACATCTCCTCCTACAATTATTGACAAAATTTAACAATTTTTTGTGGAAGGTTCCTATACCACTTCTTATACCTCCATAGCAATTATGTGGCGGTGTATATTTTGACTATGGCACTCTTGTTTATAATCCTTGTGGGAAGGCCTGCCCGCTGGTTCTGTAATCAAGGTTGTAATCTGTTTAATGTCTCTTTTAGAGTAGTAATTGTTCAAATTGAAATTTATTAAATTTTGTCTTAACTTTTTTATGGCTCGTGATAAAGCCTTCGTATTTCAAATGGGTGTTCCTTTTAGGAAGACCTCTGTGTTTGTACCAAGATCAAGGTCATCTGTCAGGGTAAATTTTCAATACACAATCTTTGTTGGATGGCATTACTGTTATTAAGTTTAATGTCATCTGCCCATGTCAAGGTTGCTTATAAAAGTAAAAAAAAAAAAAATAGAATATAAAATAATCATTTTGAAAGCTTTAGCATTGACCATTCCCTTTGAATTGGTAAGTAATAGGGATTTAATATTTTTCATCATGTGTGTTCCTTGTTGGAAGACTTGCTGTTTATATGAAGTTCATCATACATCAAGGTCAAGGTAATGAGTCAAGGTAAAAGTCTTAACTTAACATTGGCCATAACTTGTGAATGCTAAATGGTTGCGATTTAGTCAACAAGAAGCCTTTAACCTAATTCAACACAATGACGCTTTCTGACGCCCTGAAGAAATACAATTATGGAAAACAAGCAATTTCTCCTTTTCTCACAACATTTTCTACATTTTTTGTCCTTACTTTCTATTTTAGCTCAATTTGAAATACACTTTGCAATATCTTTCAATTTGGATCAGTCTAAAATTTTGTCATTTGGTAATGGGTTAATTACCTATTTTTCAAATATTAGAATTCTTCATCTAACTAGCTTGATAAGGGGAGAAAACGAAGCAGATGAGTGAGAGAGACTTTTCTCACATGTGCTCTATCTGCAAGATTAATCTACACCTATCAAGATCTTAAATGGATTTTCATGGTAAATGATCCTAAACTCAGTTATCTTTTCATGGTTGATGAACACACTGAAATATAGATATAATACATGCTTAAATTGTACTCAACACTCAATATTTAACCCTTGTATCTTTCGTGACCTTTAATTGTAATACATTGAAATCTAAAAATCACTGGCATGAGAAATAGATGATGTGAGTTTTTCTCCTTTCAATTTAGTATTTTAAGCTAAAGAATTCCCAAACTTAAATGACAGATTCACTGTTTTGCAACCTTTATTTGATGCATGCATAACTCTTTTCATGCAGTACCAAAGTATTCTTGTTGTTGCAAGAGGAATGAACAAATATTGGCCGGCAAATACATGCAGTCTGATCTTAGTCTACACCACCTGTTACTCTATTCTGAGAACTGGTGATAAAATTTATTTTTTAACCAATTCCAACTCAATCCCTCCTTTTTACGCCCCTCGAGAAAAAAGCTTTAGAAAACATTGTGGAAAATGAAGAAATTGCTTGTATCAAGCAATTTCTTCATTATCCACAATGATTTCTATACTAAAAGACGAAAAAATTCAAAGTTCCATCAACTTGAAATTGTCATCTGCAGCTTCTTTCAATTTGGACCAGTCTAAAATTTTGCTGTGTTGGAATGGGTTAAAACCCTGGTAATTAGCCCTACATGCTATTGACCCTTTCATTTTCAGGCAGTTTTGAAAATTAACAATTTGATTCAGCATTTGTTGAATATGTACCTCAAAATAATTCATAATTTGACACCTCTCAAATTTACTAAATCACTGATAGAAAAGCAGAAAATCATTCATATTAATGCCTATTCCTAACTTTCACGCCTTTTGATGACAAAAAAAAAGAAAAAAACAATTTGGAAAGCATTATGGAAAATGAAGAAATTACTTGTAGTGAGGAATTTCTTCATTTTCCTCAATATTTTCAACCCAGAAAACCAAAGGAATATAGTTCATAGTTTAATTTGTAGTCTGCAACTATATATAATTCGGGCCAGTCTAAAATTTCCTCATGTGGTAATGGGTTAACTCATAGAATTTTGTTAACCTTGGTCATGCTGAACCCTGATTATTTCTGTTTTAGCAGAAAGTATAGACATAAGTGCAGTCTGATCTTTACTACCCCACCTGTTTGTCTCTAATTCAAGTCTGAGTTATTTTATGAAATTCATTTTCGAAAGAAATGTTACCCCACAAAATAGTGTTTCCAGTGTTTTCAGCCCTTTGATATCGATATGTTTTAGGTGAACATTTTTTATTCAGCATGACAAGGGTTAAGTATCGAAGATGTATATTTGAAGTAAGATTCAAATACCAAAAACAATCAATGTATTTAAAAAGAAAAAAAATTCAAACCCCTCTGCACTAAGGACTAAAAAGTGTATTGTAAGTAAGCTAACAACAACAGCAACAACAACAACCAGATATTCAGGTCTGTACGGCCTCTAAACAGGGATTATTTGTCCACTTTGCTCCCCTTTTGAATTGTCCTAACAGATGAATTTATGACATCAGATCAGATTACCTCTATCACCTGTGTAAATTTGAACAGAAAAAGTGCAGAATCAATAAAAACGGAGTCGCTTGTTTGATTTTGCACCAGAACACCACGAACTGTTTGCTTAAGGTTATTTCACTTTCGTTTACCTACTGTCCCTAATACATTTTGTAAAAGTTGGTGGACCGATGTTAATTCTAAAAATTACTGGCTAAAGAAATAGACGAGATTTTTTTCCTTTCCATTCAGCGTTTCAAGTCAAATAATTTATCATATTGGAATCCAAAACTAAAATGGCAATTTGGCAACTTGTCTTGTTGGCATTTAACCCATTCCCACACAGTGATACTTTTTTAGAACCCCCAAGAAAAACAATTGGGAAAACATTGTGTAAAAAGAAGAAATTGCTTGTGACAAGCAATGTTTTCATGCTTGTTGACAAGCAATGTCTTCATTTTATTCAATGTTTTCTTTCCAGAAGAGGGAAAAAATCTAAAATTTCATAACCTTTAAATTGTAGACTGCAACTCTTTTCAATTTGATCCAGTCTAATTTGTCATCTGGTAATGGGTTAAAAGCTTTTAAATGAACAATGTATGATGGTGTTCATTGGTAAGGATAAATTGATAATATTAGCCAATTACCAGACAAGATTTTAGACTAGTATGTGTTGACAGAAGTTGTAGACAACAACTTCAATTTGTGACAAATAATTTCTTCATTATACATGTTTTTTCAATTTTTTTTTTTCCAGAGGTGTTAAAAAGTGGGATTGTGTAGTGCCACACAATGACGCTTTTTGACACCCTTCAAGAAAAACATTCAGGAATACATTGTGAAAAATAAAGAAGTTGCTTGTGACAAGCAATTTCTTTATTTTACACAATGTTTTCTCCCCAGAAAGGTGAAAAATCTAGAAATTGATAATGAGTATGCAGTTACAATTGTTTAAAAACAGCTTAACCAAATCCCACACAATCCCACTTTTATGCCCCTCAAGACAAATGTTTGGAAAAACATTGTGAAAAATGAAGAAGTTGCTTGTTACAAGCAAGTTCTTCATTTTACAGAATGTTTTCTACCCAGAAAGGTAAAAACGTTTAGAATGTCAAACTTTAATTTGGCGTCTGTAACTCTTTTCAATTTGGACCAGTCTAAAATTTTGCCAACTGGAAATGGGTTAAACGACCTGGTGTGAATGAAAAGCTGGAGGCTTGGAAAGGTTGTAGTGGTAGTACTGGTGTGAGAAATACCAGGAATCCATTGTTAGGTGCTCCAGCTATATGACTGAAATACTGTTAAAAGTGGAGTTAAACCCAATTCAATCAATCAATCGATCAGTGAATCAAAAATAAAAAAGATTTTTTTTCGTAAATAATACTGTGAAAAGGCAGTGTTATTTCATCACTTAAAAATATTTTGATTATCAATTTTAATTGTTCGTCTGGTAAAAAATGAAGCATGATAATCATGTGATATAATCATCAGGATTTTATTTTGATTTGGGGACAGGGTCTAAACAAATATATATTAAGTGTCTCCTTTTCAAGGGACCTCCATTGTAGAGGAATTTGATCTGAAGAGTTGATGTCATTAGCAAAATAATTATGATATCATTTTTCAGTCTGTCATTAATTCTGTTCAAAAATTGCAATTGTGTATTTAATTTACATAGTGTTGTTTTCAAGACAAAATGGTGATAATGAATATGCGGTTACAAAGGTTAAAAAAACAGTTTATCCCCATTCCTGTGCAACCTAGCTTTTTTACGCCGGGCACAAGAAAATTCTTGGGAAACATTGTGTAAAATGTTTCAAGCAATTTCTTCATTATCCACAATGTTTTCTACCCCCAAAAGACCAAGATTTTTAAAATTTCCACAACTTAAAACTGACATCTGCAATTTCCTTGAAATAAGACCAGTCTGAAATTTATCAAGTGGTTTATCCATTACCACAGGACAAAATATTAGACTTGAGTACAGACTTAAAAAATGTTGGAGATGATAATTTTAAGTTTGTGAAATTTAACCTGCAAGTGTTTGAAAAGGTTAAAAAAAGATATCCAACAAAACCCCCCACGCAAAATTGTACAAATACATTGTACAGGCATTTTACAGAAATGTGCAATCTTGTAAGGTTATGGGTATTTCCTGTGTTTGATGAAGTCAAGATGTTAACCCTTGTCAAGCTGAACCCAGAATATTCCTGTTTTGGCAGGACTTATAGACAAAGATCAGCCTGCACATAAGTGTTGTTTTCATAACAACTCTTAACCCGACTCCAGACGAAATTTTATAGACTGGTCCAAATTGAGTTGCAGACAACAAATTAAAATATGAAATTTTTAGATTTTTTCAATTTTCTGAGTAGAAAACATTGTGTAAAATGAAGAAATTGTTTGTTAAAAGCAATTTTTTCATTTTTAACTCCACTGGCTGAAAGCCAGAGAGCTATTGTCATGGCGTTGTGTCTGATGCGCATGCATGTGTGTGTACGTCTGTAAACTTTTAATTTCAAAATCTTCTCCTCAGAAGGTACTCAATGGATTTCAACCAATACAGAAATGATCCTTGGCTGACCCTCTATCAGATTCCTTCAAAGAATTTGATAGGATGAAAAACATGGCTTAAATGGGCGGGGCTAATTTCCATATATGGTAAAAGTTTTGAAAATCTTCCCCTCAGAGTATTGAAAAGATTTTAACCAAATTTCATAGAAATGATCCTTGGGTGAACCTCTATCGGATTCCTTGAAAGAATTTTGATTGGATGAAAAACACGGCTTTAATTGGCGGGGCTAATTTCCACATATGGTGAAAGCTTTGAAAATCTTCTCAGAAACCGATGGATGGATATCAACCAAATTTTACAGAAATGATCCTTTGGTGAACCTCTATCAGATTCTTTGAATGAATTTTGATCAGATGAAAAACATGGCTTTTAATGGGTGGGGCTGATTTCCATATATGGTGAAACCTTTGAAATGCTTCTTCTGAGAAACAGTGTTCACTTGTGCAAAAGATTGACCTTTCGTGTTGTCCACACTATTGACTGTTTGCAATTTGAACAAGTCTAAAATTTGAGAGGGTATCAAGGTTTAGGCTATTACCACTCTATCCCGCTTTTTGACAACTCTAAAGATAAAAAATTGGGAAAATAATGTGAAAAAATAATTGTTTTTTTTTAAACAATTTCATCATTTCCATATTATTTTCTACCCAGGAAAACAGGGATATTTAGAATTCTATCAGCTTAAAATTATCGTCTGTACCATCTTTCAGTCTGACCAGTCTGAAATTAGTTTATTTGGTAATGAGCTAAAAAGAAAACTCTTCCTATACCAAAATTTGATTTTAAGCTTTTTTGTCAATATTGAGATAGGCTATGTCATAATATTAAACTACCCAAGATATTTTCACTCTGACCTTGTTTAATATTCAGCTAATAGATTAATTCCTTACCAGACGACAAAATTTAACACTGGTCCAAATTGAAATAAGTTGCAGATCACCATTTTAAATTGGACTGGAATTGGAAAATAAGTTCCAAATATGGTAGAAAACATTTTGAGAAAAGGAGAAATTGCTTGTTTACAATCAATATCTCCTTGATTCACAAAGTTTTCCATGAACATGTACTTCAGGGTATCAAAAAGGGGCATTGTGTAATAATGTGTTTACCCATATCCACACAATCTTTTTATTCCCTCCAAGAAAATCGGGAGCCACCGTCATAGTGCAGTTGGTAGCGCGTCGGACTGTCAATCTAGAAGTCCCGGGTTCAGTCCCCGACGGCAGTACTCATCCTTTCCGACTATTTGTCTCTCACCAATGGGTTGATAATGGTAGACCTAAATGGTTTAATGTCGATCAAGTTATTCGGACATGTTTTATTTTCCAATGGGCTACTACATGAAAATGACAGGGAGTGATTGGCACACCTTTCCTTTCTTGAACTTGCTGGAACATGATAGTACAGATAAACTTTTTTGATGTAGGGCAATAGAGACTCTTACACAGTTTTCAGAAAGTGCTATTGTATATAGTATGAACAGCTGCCGGCTTCCAGCCATAAAGTGCTATTACAATTTTTTTGTATTGAAAGAAATGACAGGAAATCATGGTTAGGTGCACCAAATGCCACATCTTAGTTTAAAGATTCTTCAATCAGCATTATTTAGCATAAAAACAGACTTTTGATTTATTAGTTATACACATTTTTGATTCAGAATTGCACATACGAAAATGAAATCCTTGTTATACTGAATAAAACTATTTAACGAATATGCATTAAACAAAAGCAAATGATATACTCTAAGTCAATATTTCTTTTGAAAGTTGATTTCCTGAACAATATTGCCAAAAAGGAACAAACAAGTAGTGTAGACTAGGATCAGACTGCACATATGTGCTGGCTGTTAGTAGTCTATACCTCTTGCAAAAACAGAAATCATCAATTTTGGGTTCAGCATAGCAAGGGCCAAGCAATTCCTACACAATCTCGTCTTTTTATGCCCCTGAAGAAAAATGTTTTCGCAAACTTTCAATGTCCACAATGTTTCTACCCTATAATGCTTATTCCCACTCAGTGACGCTTTTTGATGCCTGACCCAAGAAAAGCAATTGAGAAAACATCTAGTAAAATGAAGAAATTGCTTGTAACAATTTCTTCATTTTACGCAATGTCTTCCATCCAGAAGGTTGAAAAATCTAAATTTTCATAAATATTTAAGTTGTAATCTGCAACCCCTTTCAGTTTTGACCAGTCTAAAATTTTGCCATCAGGTAATTGGTTAAATTTCACCAACTTAGAACTGTTGTCTTTAACATCTTTTATCATTGATAAGTCTGAAAATCTTCATCCGGTATTGAGTTAAAGCTTTCAAAGAATATATGAATGTTATGATAATTGGCATAAACTTGTGTTGAACAATACCATTTATGTAGTTGCATATTTATTTTACAATGACAGTATATTGTGGTATTTCCACTTATAGTTTTCAACTAATTAAAATGAAGTAAATAATACTGCATGCATGTTAATTATTTTAAACTAACTCTTTATTTTTTTTTTGAAGGAGTCTACCTGGTTTTGAATGATCTTTCATTTGTATTACAGTCATAAGATTATCTGTACTGTTCTAGGGTTCATAATAATTAAACATGGACCTTTATACCACATGAATGTTTTTTTTTGATACCCCTCTTAACAAAGTAAGGGAGGGGCTGTAGTGAAATCGGGTAGTCGTCTGTCCATCAGTGTACACAACTTTTTGTCCCCTTTTTTCCCCACAGTTCCAAACCAATTTTGCTGAAACTTTACTGAAATCCCCCTTACATTGCAAACAAATGTGTTGCACCTGAAATTTTCATTATGATCCATCAGCTATTTCAGGAGTTATGCCCCTTTGAATTACTATTGTATATAAAAGAAAAGTTATGTCTTCTTCTTCTACAGTTCTATACCAAATTTCCTGGAACTTTACTAGAATCCTTTCAGCTATGATAATTTGTGCAGTTTTCATATTGATAAATTAAATGCTTCAGGACTAATATCCAATTGAATCATTTTCCTATATAGAATCTAATAAGATTTTTGTCTGCTCCTGCTACAGTTCATCACTAATTTCATTGAAGCTTTACTGAAACCCATCCAACCATTGGAACTTGTAACCAGCAAATTTTATTATGATTACCAGGTAATCACCTATTTCAGGAGTTATGGCCCTTTGACTTATCGTCCTATATAAAATATAGAGAAACTAATCAGCAGGTTGACAAATTAGAAAAATATTTTCCCACTACATGAACGCCATGTTCAATGTTGGACAAAATCGATATTATTTTTGTAAGGTTATAATGCTCTTTTATGCCTTAAAGGTAGGTATCGATGTTTTTTTCATGTCACAGATTTTAATTATTTTTGTTTCCTTTCGTATACTATTTGAATACAATTTGCCGAAAGAAGTTTTGCTAAAATCTGAGGTCGCTTATCAGAAAAAAGCTGGGTATTTCCTTAATAGCCTACGTAGGCTATTAATCTATTTTTAGATTAATCCGAGACAGTTGCGAAGATTATATGATCACTCACGTGGTGTGAATAACCGTTTGAACTTTGAATTTAGTTTAAATTACATCACACATATGTCAGCGTTACGTCATCAGGAGTTATGTTCGCTAGCCGGTCTTTAATTTTGTAAAGATAAGTCCAAAACTGTCGTAAGTGTTATGAATATTTACACTTACCGTAGTTTTGCGCTTACCCTTTCATGTGACCTGAATTAGGATGTTGGCTGTTTCGCTAGTAAATTTGTTACCTTCAGTTGACTTTGGGTCATATGCAAATGAGGTCATTCGATGTCGTCAGCCGAATTCCGTGATACCTAAAAATAACCTGGAATTTCGCTGAACCTTTCCGATATAACCACTAAAAGCCACTTCGGGCCTATTAGATTACCACCAAGACAATACCTGACTCAACTTAAAGTATTAAATTTTCGTTTGAGTGTATTTTTTCGGCACTTGATGATTTTTTCTTATCAAGCTTTCAGAAACATCGATACCTCCCTTTAAAATTTGGAGGAAAAGTCCCCCAATAAAACTTGTCATAAATTAATGGACAACAACATTTTAGCTTTTGACGATTTGGCTTCATTTCAAAATAGGTGGCAGTAGGGGGGTATTTGTCAGCCCTAAAGCTCTGGTTGTGCGGGCAAATTTTTGGGTTTAAGGTAAAAAAAAAACAACAAAAAACCTATAAAACAGAAAACCATAAATTCGCTTTTGAAATATTTGAGCACTGAATGCTGGTCATCCAGAATATTCCTTCCTTTGCAGTAGTTGTAGACAAAGATTAGCCTGCACTTTATGTGTTGTCTGATCTTAGTCTACACCACCTGCTTGTCCCTTTTAAGCCAGAATTGTTTATAGGATAGATTTTCAAAATACATTCTAATGATTCTAATCCGATTCTTTAGAGGATTTATAATTCAGCATGACAAGGGTTAATTGAAGCAGTCAATCATCACCAACAAAGTCAACAAACTGAACTGCTACAGAAATTCAAGTTAAACTGTATTTAATTTTCAAAGATATGGCCAAGAACCAACTGTGTATAGGCAGGTTCAAACCCAATGGCCTGCAACTTCTCATAGGTCACAAGTTGGTATTTTGCAATGCCAGCATAACTCACTGAATGAAGTCTAATGCATTTGGAGATAAAGGGTTGTAAAGTTTCCATAAATTCTCATCCAATAAAGAGGGATAATCTAGGCAATTTTATTGCACCAGTGCACTTGACACTTTCACGTAATTTTCAAACTATGATCGTGCCAGATCAAATGTTCTAATACAGTAGCTTTATGTAGCCAAGGTTTTAGAAGGCATATAGGATGGGAGACTTAGGGGTGCATTACTCTCCCTAAGCCCCTCCCTATTTTAACAGAGTCTAAAACAGTTTACATGATTATGCCCACCAAGAAAATCCCAATTTTTAAGATAGCTCCTATTCCAATCTTGAAAGGTTTCCAAGCCAGTCCATTACCACAGAATACAGCTTTCTGACACCTTTAATTTATCTTCTTATTTTAGCCTAATATGAAATGTTGTCTGCTACTTCTTTCAATTTGGACAAGTTTAAAATTTTGTTGTCTGCTAATGGGTTAAAGCCAACCAATCTTTAGGTACTACATGAGCCTGTTTAGTTATGCCTGAACAAATTTTGATCCCAGAGCCTCAAAAATCATAGTCATAATGACTTCCCTGAATATTTGGTGATTAACCCATTCCAACATCCTCCCGCTTTTTTTTCGTCCATAAGATAAAAGCTTTGGAAAACAAGTTGCTACAAGCAATTTCTTCATTTTGGACAATCTTTTCTATCCCTGAAGACAATTCTGAGATCCTCCAACTTTAATTGTCATCTGCAACTTCTTTGAATTTGGCCCAGTATATAATGGGTTAATAACAATAAATCTGTAATTTCAAACATTTTGGATTATAAGACAAATGGAACCAAAGTATTGGACAGCTGCTTTATCAACTTCAGAAAAGAATTGAATACTGTTTGAAACGGTCTTCATTTCTTTTCTGAAGTTATTCCCAAGAGGGTCTGGAACTCAAATGAGATATTTTTGAGCATCCTTACTACTTATTTATGAATCTCATTATGGGTGCCAAACAGCCTTGCATAAATCATTACCACACATTTCTGTATTTTTTCTAGATGATAAAAAAGTGACCCTGGAAAAAATTGTAGGATAAGGAGAATATTACTGTATCTATCAACTTCTCTCTTTTTTTCCCCACATTTCCTGCTCTATATGGCTATTTTTTTTTTCTTAAACTTTTTGAATTATTGTCTGCAACTTCTTTCGATTTGGACCAGTTTAAAAACTTGTTGACTGGTTATGAGAAAACACAACAATTTTTCTGAGAATTTGACTTTGACTTGTAAAGTAAAGGTCATGTGTCAAGGTCATGTGTCAAGGTCACATTTCAGAAAAAAAGGCTGTTACAGGGGGCATGGTTTTTCACAAACACATGTTCAGAAAGTTTTTACAAAGACGATAAGCAGGATATGGCCTTCAAATGGAAGTGGATAATTTTAGTAATGGTATTTTCACAGAAAATTAAAGATTTTCCTTGATTTATGCTCAATCGTTTGTCTCTGAAATTCTGAGAAATTTTCAGAAACATTTCAGTAATTGTCAACTGTGTTTCTCTCTTGTGAATTCAGTTTAATGATTTATGAGCTTGATTGTAGCCTGTAACTTTGAATTCTGAATCCATGTTGGCATGTCTTTGTGTTTAGAATTCACAAGATGAAAATTGATCCCTTGGACAATGATTGCTCTGTTAGGGATAAAACAGACTGAACTTTAAATTTCTTTCAGAGTTTATACATTTTTTTTCTGTATCCAAAGAGGCATACCATAGATGAAAGGAAACTGAATTAATTGGATTTCTTTTTAATAACAAATGTGGAACTGTCTATTTTGTTTTAATACATTACCACACAACAAGATTTTAGACTGGTCCAAATTGAAAGGAGCAGCATAGGATAATTTCAAGTTGATGGAATTTTGATTTTTTTGTCTTTTTGATTAGAAACATTGTGGACAATGAAAAAATTGCTTGATTCAAGAATTTTCTTCATTTTCAACAATGATTTCTACAGCTTTTACCTTCAGGGGTGTAAAAAGGAGGGATTGTATGGGAATGGGTTAACACATTACTTGACAAAAATAATGAGACAAAAATAATTAGATTGCTTCAAATATAAGAATTGACTGCCTCAATGGCAGAGTGGTATGGGTGCTAAACTCGTGATCTGAAGGTCACGGGTTTGAGCCCCATCATCACTGGGGGGTGTTCATGGGCAAGAAACTTAATAGCCAGCCCCAGTCTACCCAGCTGTAGAATTTGGTAGCAGTGAGTTTAAATCACTGCCTCTCTTTCAGGGACGTGAAAACATTTGGGTTGTGAGTGTTGGAGAGAGACTCTATAAGCCAAAGGCTTTCGTCGCAATCGTACTGAAATAAATTTGCATAAACTAAATATAAGAATTTAAATGACAAGGATTTGAGAAAGACTGTCCTGTCTTACACTTTGCCTTCTAGCAGTTGTTTGACTAAAATAACACCTATTGCCAGAAGACACATTTTAGACTGACCCAATTTAAAGGAAATTGCAGATGACATATCAAAAGACTTTCAAATTTATTAGGAAAGGCCAAATAGGATAGAAATATTGTGAGGAAAGAAGAATTGGCTTGTAACAATCAATTTCTCCTTTTCTCACAGTATTTTGTATAGCTATATTCTTTCACCATGTAAAACAGCGGATTTGTGAGTTAATGAGTCATTTAACCCATTCTCATACAACAAAATTTTAGGCTTGTTCAAACTGAAAGAAGTTGCAGACGACAATTTCAAGCTACCGGTATATATTCTTTTGTCTTTTTAGGGAAGAAACATTGTGGAAAATCAAGAAATTACTTGTAACAAGTAGGGGCTTAAAAAAGCAGGATTGTGTGTCAATGGGTTATTCAATGAACTTTATCGCTATAATAATGTCCCTGATAACAGTATTTAAAGAAGATATCAGAAAATGCAGTTCACTTGGATAAGTTATCAAAAATGGAAAGTTTGAATTGTTTTCAGACTCTGTTTACATTTATACTCTGATAACAATGACAGTGATAATGACTTATATCTCATGATATTTTAACCCTTGTCAAGCTGTTTTTGCAGGTTGTATAGTCAGATTTCAGCCTGCAAATTTGTGCTGTCTGATTTTGGTTCGAACCATCTGTCAAAAAAAAATATAACTCATTACCAGATAGCAAAATTTTAGACTGGTAAAAAGTGCAAAAAGTTGCAGACAGCTATTTAAAGTTTATGAAATTTTAGATTTTTTGGGGGGGGGATGTTAGAAAATGTGAAAAATGCAGAAATGTCTTTTTCAAAAATGGTCTTTCCCTGTCTTTTAGTCTTTAATTTTAATGTACTACATTCAGCATAAAGAGGGAATGAATTAACTGTGATTGATTGAATGGGGTTTAACACCACTTTTAAAAGCATATATTTATGTCATATCGCAGCGGCTGAAGCACCTAACAGTGAATTTCCGGTATTTCTAAAACCAGTACAACCACTACATCCTTTCCAAACTTCCAGCTGCTTATCCAATTTAGGTTTACAATTATCCACAAAATGATTGGAGACTGATGTCAGAAAAAGAAATTCGCCTTGGCTGGGGATCAAACCCAGGACTCCTTGACTAGGAGTCCTATGTGCTACCACTGCGCTATGGCTGGACCCGAATTAAATTCAAATAAATTCAAGAAAAACAACAACAGTAGAGGCACCACCAGAAGTTGATTGAATTAGTACATGTATGTAACAAAGAACAAAAAAATTGTTGGGAAAACAGATGGATTTGCTCTGATTTAACCCATTACCTGACAACTCTGCATTTTGATGTGCTAAAAGAAACAACAATGTAGTAAAACATTGTGGCAAAGGCCAAGATATTGATTGTTATAAGCAATTTCTTCTTTTTAAGCAATGTTTCTACCCTTTTTATGCCATCACATTGAAAGATAGGGGGCATATTGTTTAACCATTGTACTTCTGTGTGTACTTTAAGACTATTCAAGATACAATGCTAATATTTAGCATGATCTTAGATCTCATTGTTCTGCATCTGAAAATACCAAGGTCAAGGTGGTGTGGCAAGGTCAAGATCATTTGTCAAGATCAAAATTGTGCAAAACTTTTCCAACAAACTTACCATTTACAATTTCTTCAAGCCTTTTCAAGATACAATGCTCATATTTGCATGAAGGTAGATCTCATCAATACCCATCTGCAGATACCAAGGTTGAGATCATGCCACAAAGTCAAGGTCCCTTATTAAGGTCACATTTTAGAAAAAGCTGTTCTGTGAGTATGGTGTTTCACAAATACATCTTGTTTGCTATTACGTTTCAATTTGAAAACATCTTGTGATTTTGTCCGCAACAATCTTGACAAGTCTAAAACTTTGTTGTCTGATAATTTGTTAAATTAGAATCTTGTTTATCATATTGGATCACCTTGACATTTCCTGCTGTGCTAGAGATATGGAATTGGAAAAATTGTAGTAAAAGGAAAACCAAATTTTGATTCACATAATTGAGTTAACATGGTTCTGATTGCATGAAGATTGTCAATATAGATTTGCTTATAAAAAGGATGAAAAAGAAATAGGTGTAAAAACATTTAAAAGCATTGAGATAAATGGAGTGATAACAGAAGTCCTCATGGCCATCAGCGATATTTTGGTCCTTGTGCTCCATAAATGATTTATTGTACATTTCATTCTAAAATAAGATGAAATTGATTACTAGGACAAATATCTTCTAAGCCATTCCTACACAACTCCACATTTTTATGCCCCCAATGAAATAAACTTTGGACAACTTTATGGACACTGAAAAATTGCTATTTCTTCATTTTACACCATGTTTTCTATCCTAAAAGAAAAAAAAATCTCAAGTCATTCCACACAATGACGCCCCTCAAGAAAAACCAATTGGGAAAACATTGGGAAAATGAAGAAATTGCGTGTAACAAGCAATTTATTCATTTTACACAAAGTTTTATACCCAAAATTTGAAAATAAAAAATCTAAAATTTCACCTACCTTAAATTATTGTTTGCAACTACATGTACTTTCTATTTAGACCATTCTAAAGTTTTGTCAATGCGAGAAAAAAGCCATTGCAGACTTTTGGACAATTATATACTATCTCTCTTTCAAGGAATAAACTAAAATAAATTGTAATAGTAATTTGTTAGAGTTATACCTTTTAAAGCTCGGCTATTTTCGGAGAAAACCTGAGGTATTGTGATCACCTTGGCGTCGATTGCGTCAGTGTTGGCATGACAAACTTTAGCCTTGGTTATATCTCTGTTGTTATTGAAGATATCCTCATGAAACTTGGCATGTGTATTATCACGAGCTATCTGGACTATCAAGGGTAATAACTCTAAAAGCATTTTTGTAAGAGTTATGCCCCTTTTTTGCATTATCCAGCACCTGCAGCCGAGCATTGGCACCCGTTGGCGGTGCTCTTGTTTTAGGTCACCTGATCAAAGGTCATGGTGACCTATTGCGCTTGTGTTTTGTCAGTCCTCATTCATCATGCATAACTTTTGACCTTCTACGGATCTCAACCAAACTTGGCAGGAATCATCCCCATGGGAAGGCACTTTAGATTTGTACACATCATGGAGTTATCTCTCCTGGGAACCCCATAAAGGGCAAAAAAGGGTACATCTTTAAAGACCTTCTTGTCATGAACCGGCTATTGGATTGGATTCACATTTGGTACTTAGAGTCTTTAGGGCAAGGATTATAAAGCCAAGGTGGGGGAGGGGTCATAAGCTTATAATAGTGAACTTTTAAAAATCTTCTTCTGATACAAAAAGGCCTAGAGCTTTGATATTTGGTATAGCATCATTTAGTGGACCTCTATCCAGATTGTAAAAAATTATGACACTAGGTCCGAATTAGCCCATTTCCAGATATCACACGTTTAACATCGGCTTAGACAGTGAAAACTTTAAAAATCTTCTATGAAACAGAAAGGCCTAGAGCTTTGATATGCACCATCATATGATTGTATAAATTACTGCTCCAGGATCAGAATTAGCCTATCCTGGATGTCACATGTTTAACATAGGGCTTATAATTATAGTGAAAACTTTAAAAATCTTCTTCGCCCAAACAGGAGGGCCTAGAGCTTTGATATTTGGTATGCAGCATCATCTGGTGAACCTCTCCACAATGCTCTCCTAACTATCTTTTCCATGGACGTCACAACTTTAACATAGTCTTATAAAGTGAAAATTTTAAAAATCTTCTTCAAAACAGAAGGGCCTAGAGCTTTGGTATTTAATATACAGCATCATCTGGTGGAACTATATAAAGTTTGTATAAATTACAGCCCTAGGGTCCGAATTAGCCCATCCCCAGATGTAACAACTTTAACTTAGTCTTATATGGTGAAAATTTTAAAAATCTTCTCCGAAACAGGAGGGCCTAGAACTTTGATATTTGGTATACAGTATCATCTGGATGACCTCTATCAAGATCGTATGAATTATGGCCCCAGGGTCAAAATTAGCCCATTCAAAGATGTCACAAGTTTAACATAGGCTTGTTTATTGCAATCTTTTTAAAAATCCTCTTCACCCAATCAGAAAAACCTGAGCTTTGATATTTGCCAATATCTGTTTTTGAGCTCTGCGTACTCAGGTGACCGATAAGGCCATGTGGGTCTCTTGTTTTCAATTGGATTTCACTATTGTAAAATTTCTTGCTGATTTCTTTTTTTTTTTCACTTTGTATGTTTATAGCAGTTATCTGTGGAAATATCTCTGACATTTAATTCATTTCCCTTGTAATAGCAGTAATAAGTGCACTTATTACTTTAATTATCTTTTTATTATATTGTGTACAGGTAAATGTGTTAACCCAACACCACATGAGAATATTTTAGACTGGTCCAAATTGAAAGAAGTTGCAGAAAACAAATTAATTTTTGTGAAATTTTAGATTTTTTCAACTTTCTGAGAAAAAACAACATTGTGAAAATAAAGAAATTGCTTGTTTCAAGCAATTTCTTCATTTTTATGCCCCTGCATGGATAACATCAGGGGCATATTGTTTTACCGGTGTCCGTCTGTCTGTCTGTCTGCAAAACTTAACCTTTTCCAATAACTTCAACCCTGATTAAGTTACAATGCTAATATTTGGTAATTAGATGGGTCTCAACAAGGCGCAACAGGGGAAGGTCATTTTATCAGGGTCAAGATCAAAATTTTAACCCCTTTTCCCTAAAACCCCCCCAAAAAACAATAAAAATCACCCGTTTCTAAAGAATTCCTGTTTTGGGGGCATGGTGTTTCACAAACACATCTTGTTTTCTCTTAGTATGTTTATAGCAGTAATCAGTGGAAATATCTGACATTTAATTCAATTTCCCTTGTAAAGGCAGTAATAAGTGAATTTCTTAATTTAATCATCTTTTTAATGTGTCTAGGTAAATGTGATAACCCATTACCACATGAGAATATTTTAGACTGGTCCAAATTGAAAGAAGTTGCAGAAGACAAATTAATTTTCGTAAAATTTTAGATTTTTTCAACTTTCTGAGAAGAAAACATTGTGAAAAGTGAAGAAATTGCTTGTTGCAAGCAATTTCTTCATTTTTCACAATGTTTTCCCAATCTTTTTTCTTGAGGGGTGTCAAAAAGCATGCAGATGACGAAATCTTCAACTTCTGTGTCAGCTAGGGAAGAAAATATTGTAGGAAAAGAAGGAAATACTGGTTATTAGTATTTTCTTTTTTTTCCTCAATGATTTCTATTGTTTTTAAGCTCATAAAAATAGTGCATTGACTGGTAATAGGTTAAACACAAATAGAGAATGATTTGGTGCTTTGACCATTGGGGATACATGTATATATTTTTTTTTTGTGTTCACTAAATGAAAATTTTATTGTTCTTACAATTAATATTTAAGATTCTAATTTTTCAAGGCCAGGCACCACTCACACCATTTAACACAAACACGTGATGTAACCCATTCCCACAAGAAAAACACTATAACTGGTCTAAATTTAAAGAAATTTCAGCCGACAAATGAAATTTGAGAAATATGAAATTGAATTAAAATCAAAGGGCTGAAAGCACTTGAAGCACAAATTATTAGTCAATATAAATATTGTTTTGAAATTATTTTCATGATATTACCTTGACTTAAAAAAAAGAAAAAATGCATGAAAAAATTAAGTCAAGATTTTCCCCTAATCATGATTTTTCAAAAGCATTTATTATGTCATGTCCAAATTAATGTACAGTAAAACCCGTCTAATACGACCACTTGCGGTACTTTCAGAAAGTGGTCGTAATAGAGGGGTGGTTGTATTACTGAGGTTTGGTCGTTTGTTGTCAAGTAATGCATGTTTGTTTTATTTTCGTTATTTGAATATATTAATACTTAACATACAAAAATGAAACTATAAGAACATGTGTTACAGCGGAATCTAATGTCATTTTCAAATTTACGATCTTCGGCAAGTTCCACTTTCTCTATTCTCCATTTGGATCTGATTAAGAACTCCGACCTCAGATTATTTATTCGTAAGTACAGGTTCAAAGTGTCAAACTGTCGATATCATATCTTCTATAATGCGAATACCAAGCATCAATTACGTTGAAATCAAAATTTGATTGCTAATTAACTGTTCGGAACGCCGTAAACAAACTAATCGTAACTTCTCGGATGCGTTTTCACTTTCGAATTTATTTCTCGAGTCAAAACCTGTGAAACATTCAAATAACAATTAGTAATAATACAAACTATAATTTGTAAAAGCGATCGGCCACTTTAATCATAACACCTAGTATAATAAGGGTTCGATATCACATAATCAAAAATCCGATAATGTATTTACAATGTATTCGTACTCAATTAGTGTCGCTCTTATCAAGTGTGAAATTCGGGTGATCGGTATCAATGTGTGAAAACTGGTCGTTTTAGTGGGGTTCAAAATAGTGTATCAGCTATGGTTGGTACTGAATTTAGTGGTCGTAATTCGGAATAGCGGGGTGCCCGTTTTAGAGGGGTTCGCGACCATTGAAATAAAGAAGGATAAATTCCGTTCTGTAAAAATTCGGTCGTAATAGAGGGGTGCCCGTATTTCCGGGGTGGTCGTAAGTTGGGGTTTTACTGTACTATCTTGAAATTCAATTTCAGTGCCTTCATAAGCCAAATCACTATAAAGACCCTTGTTATGCTGAATGGAATTCTTTCCAGACTTGCATTTTAATCAAAGTGCTGAAAGCAATGGAAGACCAGTGGGTCAATATTTCTTTGGAAATTGATTCTTAAAACAACTCTAACTTGAAGGAGACAAATAGGTGGTGAAGACTAAGATCAGGTTGTACTTATGTGCAGTCTGATTTTAGTCTATGCCACTTGCCAAAATAGGGATATTCTGGGTTTACCAAGACAAGAGTTAACCTATTTCACAGTTCTGCTTTTTATGCCCCTCAAGGTATATTGTAATACTTGTATCTAGGGGTGTAAGGATAGATCGATAGGTCGATGTATTGTGATAGTGACAGTCACGATATCAATGTATCGATTGCAATTCCCTGACATCGATAACTATCGCAATAGTTTGTTCAAATATCAATAGTTCGATAGTAAATATTCAAAGCTTCAAAGCAATGTTTTCTTGGTCTCTTTGGTTAAAAGAGAGAGAGAGAGAGAACAAGTTTTCTGTGTATCTTATCCTTCTTTCACTTTCTATTATCATGTGATAGGCATGTTTTGATTTTTGTTTCTTCCTTACTCCTTTTTTGTTTAGGAATTGATTTTTAACTTTCGATTGATGAAGTGAAAAGGTCCTCAAAAATCCAAAAGCACGTTAAGTTAAGACTTGCTTTCAATGTTTTATGAATTCTCAACGCTAGAATTATCGAAAACATGAAAATAAGCCAATCATAAATGATATTCGATTAATTACGATAATTAGTTACTCATTTCAAGCACATTAATCGAGTTATTTTGTTTTACGTATTTCTGTCGTCTGACATGGCTACAAATTTCGAGATTGTGAAAAACAAAGGCGGAAGGGCCAATTTTGGGACTATTTTGGCTTTGTAAAGGAAGGCGAAAACATTGATAAAAAGAGAGTCGCCTGTATATTATGCTATCTATACAGATTAACATAGAAAATAAACAAAGTAACATATACTGATAGTATCATGATATATCACTATTGATTTCTGACGATAGTGATAGTATCACGATATCAATACTGTGATAGTAAAACTATTGCGATAGTGATTTTCTTAGCCGATAGTCAGCCCTACTTGTATCATGGAAAATGAAAAAAATAATTGCTACAAGCACCTTTTCATATCCACGATACTTTTTACCCCCAAAGCTAAAAGTTTTGAAATGTCATCTTTTAAAAAGTTGAGACTGGTTGCAAATTGAAAGAAGTTTCTTTGGGGAAGAAAACATTGTGAATAATGAAGAAATTGCATGTAATAAGCAATTTCTTCATTTTCCACAATGTTTTCCAAAGATTTTTCTACATGGGGTTGTCAAAAAGTGTCATTGTGTGGGAATAGGTTAAAGGAACTTTAGATCACAGATAGCTTCTATGTTGACCTTGCAAAGAGGAAAATTTCTTTTCATGTTGTTATAACCTATGATTATTGGTTATTTATAATCAGAAAAGAGTGATCATTCATATTTTGTACAGTTTGACAAGTAGATGGTACGATAATCCTTTGAATTTGGGGTCAATGCCTTGTTAATGATAGACTGCATATTTAACCTTTAACTTATTACCAGACGACAAAAAATTGAAGTGGTTCAAATTTAGAGAAGTTGCAGACCACAATTTAAAGTAGATGAAATTTCAAAACTCTTTGTCTTTTTAAGTAGAAAACATTGTGGAAAATGAAGAAATTGCTTGTAATGTTTTCCTATGGTTATTTCTCCAGGTGTTTAAAAAAAGACCCGGTTTAAATAGTCTTCTATAACCCTTTCCCATTCAAACCCGGGATTTTACGTCGTTGTGATTTCATACTTGAGAAAATATTGTGGATAAGGAAGAAATTGCTTGTAACAAGCAATTTTTCCTTTTCCCACAATATTTTCTACCACATAGGATGGTTTCATTTCAAATTGGATCCAATTTTCATTGTCTTCTGCAACCTCTTTCAATTTGGACCAGTCCAAAATTTCAAAAACAGGAAAGAGTTAAAGAGGAAGTTCAGGGTCGTCCATGGCTCAGTGGCAAGGGCTGCATAGGTTGTTGGTCGCAAGTTAGAATCTCGTCCACACGTCTGGTCTCATGGGCATTTCCTTGGACAAGACATTTAAGAGCTCCAGTCTACTCAGGAAGCACCAGTTATTTCTCCTTTTCTCATAGAGTTCTCTACCTTATTCTGAAATTATTTTCTAATTTAACATGTGGTCTGCACGTCTTTAAATTTGGACAAGTCTGATTTTTTGTCATCTTGCAATGCGATGACCAGATCTTGGCTTTGGCAAGTCCAGAGTGGAGCATGTATTAAAAATGTTATTAGATACTTCTTGAAAATTTAAAAAGAAATAACAGAAATGTAAAAATGTTTTCTGTCAATTGAAGTTGCATCTAATTTAAGTTGTTGTCTTTAGCCATTTGATGTACCAATCTATTTTTGTACTGTCTGTTTTGTCTGTGTGCAAAAATTGAACATTGTCTTTCACTCATTTCAAGAGGACAAATTTTAGACTGAAAGGAGTTGCAGACAACAATTTAAAGTTCATGTAATTATGAATTTTTCCAGCTTTATAGGCAGAAGCATTGGGTAAAATGAAGGAGTTGCTTGCAACAATTATTTTTCTCAGACTTTCTCTGTGGCCTGTCATAGGAGGCAACAAAAATAATAGATATAGTACTGCTTTTCTTGTAACTTGTGGATTGCATTAGGTTGGTTGTATTTTTTCCAAACCTAATATTTTTTCTCAATCAAAATATAAGCTTTGGAATGAAAAGTACTTGCCTGTGAGACCCAGGCCTTTTTTGACTGGGACCAACATTCCTACCATTTTAACTGAAGTGCCAGTCGAACAAGTATAGTAAGTACCAAATTGATGTCATAATTAACCTTTAACCTCTTCTAAACCCTTATTTAATTCCTGGAATTGGTTGAGAGGTACTGTAGTAGGAATATTGGTAACAGCCAAAAACGGCCCCAATGTTGTTAAACATGGTATAAGAATAAAGCACTCCAGGCATACCTACTAGCATGTCATAAGAAGTAACAAAGGGGTCATCATTAAATTTTTATCATTTTATGGTTCATTTCTCATTGTACAAGTATATGTATTTTTATTGTCTTTGACTTGTCCTTTATTTATTATGTTAACCTATTCTCACACAAGCTCTCCTTTTTACGCTCCTCATGAAAAAGCTTTGGAAAACATTGTGGAAAATGAAGAAATTGCTTGTATCTGAATATTTTTCCTCTTTTCACAATATTTGATAACTAATTAGATCAATCTTGGGCTCAAAGATTTCTCTCAAAACAACAACAATGAGCAGACAGTGTAGGCTAAGATCAGACTGCATGTCTGTGCAGGCTGATCCTAGTCTATATACACCTGCTAAAACCATTGTCAAAGCAGGAATATTCTGGGATCAGCATGAAAAGGGTTAAACTATCCTTAAATTTCTTGCAACTTAATTGACCACAGCTGTCGATGCCAATAAATGCCATCAATCAAATAATTTCTGCAGGTGCCATAGTCAAGGATATTTACCAAGGTCGAGGTCTTATACTAATGTCACATATCAAAAGATTAGCAATTTGTGTTTAACAAACACTCTTTGTTCAATTCTATACATTTTGAAATTTTGCTGTCTTGTGAAGTCAAACTTAACAATTATTATGTAAGAATTTTCTACTTTCAGCCGAGACACAGAAGAGCTATGGAAGGTGTTATACTATTGGGACTGGTGGGCATAGGCCTTGTTGCTTTTCGAGTTTACTTCATGGGAAACAAACCTCCAGAATTTGCCCCTTCAGACAACCCTGCATCAGATTCAAACAGTGTTTTAACAAGAACTTTGACATACCTTTTGTTACCATCGTTAAATATGTGGTTGTTAGTGTGTCCAAGAATTCTCAGTTTTGATTGGTCAATGACATCTATTCCACTAGTTGAGAGCTTGACTGATTATAGAAATATATTCTCGTTGATATTTTATTCAAGTTTAATTTATTTTGCATATTTATCGTTTGATTTTATTCATTGTCATTCCAAAGATGTTGTACCATATATGAATGGTCATTCCAATTCTCATATGAGTTCCAAAATCTCTACAAATAAATCAAAGACATTCCAACACCAGACTTCTATTAATGGTGAACATTCCAAAAAGACTCATGTTAATTCCAGCAATAATTTGAGTTCATCTAATATATCTCCACATTCCATTAATGTAATAATATTTTCTGCTGCAATAATTGTGCTGCCTTTCATTCCAGCCACAAATTTATTTTTTTATGTCGGTTTTGTGATAGCGGAGCGTGTACTCTACATTCCAAGCATGGGCTTTTGCCTTCTCGTTGGTCATGGATCGTATCTCATTTATAAAAAGTTTGAAGGTGAAAATGGCAGGAATTCGAAACAGACTGTTATTAAACTCTTGATAGGGATCCTCATTCTACTCAATTCCTTGAAGACATTCTATCGGAATTATGACTGGAAGACAGAAGAAAATCTATATACTTCGGGGATTTCAGTGAATCCAGCAAAAGGTGAGCATGTGTCATTATGGTCTAGACGCTATTACCATGTTTTTTATTGAGTTTTGGTATTAGTATTAAGTTATGATGAACTTAAGGCTATCAATTCAGAAATTCCCTGAATTCCGAAAGAGTCTAGCATGATTCTTTGTTGTTAGGTTGATTATAGGACTTTTTAAGGACATTTTTGGCAAAAGTTTCGTTATCAAAATTTAGATGACAATATTCTGTGGTTGCTGATTTATGACCTTAATTTACAATATTTTTTGCAGACATGGATCTAATCAATTTTTGATAAGATGGCTTAGAATGATATGTATTATCAAAATATTGCTTGTAAAATTGAGATTACTGCATCCAAACTTGCATTCATTGATGGATATTTGGAATCGAAATCTGGTCTAATGATTTGATTGGTCAATTGATTTTTGATTGACAGAGACTATAGATATTTGTCAATTATATATTTGGTCAATATCCTAGTTGTAAGTTAATCCTTTGTTCACTTTCAGCATGGGGAAATTTAGCCAACATCTACAACGGTCAGGGTAGAGTAACTGATGCAGAGACGGCCTATAGAAATGCCCTGAAATACAGACCCAACATGTCCGATGTTCACTATAACCTGTAAGTTTTGTCAAAGTATTATGAGAGTAAATGTAATATTTACCAATCTTTTTTTTTGACTCTTAAACCTTTTCATGCTGAATAAATTACCTTACTGAAATACTGTCAAATCAAAGGGCTGAAAGCACTGATAGAACTTGTTCAAAAATCAATATTTCTTTTAGAAATCAACTTCATAAACAACTCTGGCAGAAAAAGTACAAGCAGGAGGTGTAGACTAAAATCAGCCTGCACATAAGTGCAGTCTGATCTTAGTCTACACCTCCTGCCAAAACCGGAATATTCCGGGTTCAGCATGACAAGGGTTAACATTGGCTGTTGGAGACTTCACCATTGATGGTTGTACAGACGTAAACTTTTGTAAACCTTTACATACATTTCTACACGCATGTTTAAGATATGATAGTACTTTCGGATTACCAATGATGTTCAGATAGGGGGTGTCCAAATCTTTGTCCACAGCATTTTTTTCTCCTCTTGTGACCAAATCACTGAAATCTTGGAGGTTGTGTTTATTGGATTCATACAGAGTGCATTGTGCAATAACCATTATTTGACCTATCTTAGTTCAAAGCCCCAGTGGTCAAAGGCCAGTGGACTATTGTTGTGGTGTTGTGTCCTTTGTTTGTTCATTCATTCGTAAACTTTTTCTATAAAAAAACCTCCTCAGAAACCACAGGCTAGAATTTAACCAAATTTCACAGGGATGATCCTTGTTTTAATGAACCCTTTATTGTTTTTCAAAATTTTAGACTTGCTTAAATTCTTCAGGGGCATCAAAAAGCTTCATTGAGAATGGGTTATGTATAACACCCTCACACTAACCTCAGTTTCACATCTCATCTGAAAGATAATCAGTTAGTTTGGTCAACCTGGGGTTCAATTTGTGATTTCAAGATCAGAAGTTGAGTGTTTGACCATCTGAGCTCAGTGGACTGACTAAATTCTCAATTAATCCCAGTATTTAGCTCTTTATAGATAAAGGGTTGATTCACATAAAACAAAAGTTCACCTTTGTTGCTTGACATGTGTATTTGGCATAAAACTTGACATGACAAAAAGAATTACATGCAAAGTTAATTGCCAAATTACATAATTTGGATTATCCTCATTCATCAGTAAAGAAAAGATTGACTTTATTGTTTAGGATTTGATCCCAGACCCGGCAAATATCCTTTCCGACATTTGTCTCCCACAAATGATTGGATAATTGTAAACTTAAGTGGGATGAGCAGCTGGGGCTCAGATAGGATGTAGTGGTAGTAATAGTGTGAGAAATATTAGGAATCCATGGTTGGGTGCTCCAGCTGCCACAATATGACTGACATACTGTTAAAGTGGCATTAAACTCCATTGAAACAAACAATTGATTGAATGGGTTTAATGCCACTTTTAACAGTATTTCAGTCATATTGCAGCTGGAGCATCTAACAATGGATTCCTGGTATTTCTCACAACAGTACTACCATTACATCCTATCCTAGCCTCCAGCTGCTATCCAACTTAGGTTTAGTTTATACTAATTTATTTTAGTTTAATTGCGACGAATGTTTTAAGCTTATAGAGTTGCTATCGAACACTCACAATCAAGAGGTTTTCACATCCCTGAAAGAGAAGCAGTGGCTTAAACTCACTGCTACCCAATTTTACAGCTGGGTAGACTGAGGCTGGCTATTAAGTGTCTTGCCCATAAACACACCCCGGTTAATGTGGGATTCAAACCTGTGACCTTCAGTTCACGAGTCAAGTACCTATACCACTTGGCCAAAGCTTTATGATTATCCATCCATTGGTGAGATAACTGAGCACAAAGTGTGCATGTGAGCTATTGTGATCACCCTTTGTGTGTCCTGGATCTATCAAAAAATTCTCTAAACATCTCCTCCCAAACCACTGGATCAATTTCATCCAAATTTTGCAGAAATGGTCCTTAGGTAGTCCCCTTTAAATAGCTAAAATAATTGAAATCTATTGAAAATTCTGGTTGCAATGGCAACAAAAGTGAAATTTAAAACAATTCTTTAAAAGTCTTCCTCTTACCAAGAAGGCCTAGAGCCTTGATATTTTGCATGAATCATCAGTATATTGACATTTTTCAAAATAGCCAAAATCATTACTCTAAGAAACAAAGAAAGACTTTTAAACAACATATCTTCCAAAACTCTTTAGCCAATTTCAACCAAATTTGTCTAGAGCTTTGATATTTTGCATGAAACATAAGTATACAGACCTCTTTCTTTCCCTATGTCTAAATATTGAAAAATCGAGGGCATATTTTTTTCCAGTATCTGTCTATCCTTCTAACTGTCTGTCTGCTCAAAATTCATCTGAAATTAATCAATTTCCTATAATTTCAAAACTAATTAACCCTTTACTTTTAGTCAAAATTTTAGACTTGTCCAAATTGGGCTAGCAGATGGTATTGTTATGTTAGTACTATTCAGGGGTCGTATAGGAAAGGGTTAAGGTACAAATTTAATATTTTATAGGAAACATTTGAAACCTCTCATTATTATGCATCTAAAAGGATCAAATCATTATGACAGGCAATCATGTTTCAGAAGCATAATTGTGTGCGCAATATTTAGTTATTTTTGAAGAAGCTCAAGTTTTGCCCAACACTCAGAAATTTTGTTGTAATGTCAAAGAAAGTACTAAATATCAAGTTTATAATGATAGCAGTGTATATAATGAGTCAACAAGTTTTTTCCTCTCATTTTCAGTCATCATTAAATGAAATTAATGAGAATCTGTCTTGTCAAAAAACCCTCATATATGATTTATTCTTGTTATTCATAATTCCTCAATTTTTCTTTTTAGCTCATGGAGAGAGTTGAATTTTAAGTGTTTTAACACATTTCCAATCAATTCCATGTTTTGAAAGGCTTTAGATATATTTTTAAAATATCGAAAATATTTTAAGAAAAGAAGAAAATGCTGGTAGGCACCATTATTCCCGTTTCCCACAATTTTAAGTTCACCTGAACTCAAAATGAGTCTCATCTGGTCCATTTATTTTTTACAAAGATATGGATGCTAGACTTAGAAAATACTTCATAAATTCAAGTTTTTCAAGACTTTTTCTAAAAGCTAGTAGATAAAATTGTTACAAGCAATTTCTTCCTTTACCAAAATCTTTTCAACCCCAAGAGAAAAGAATTTTAAAAATTTCACCAACTAAATAATTGTCGTTTGCAATTGTCTTTGCAATTGGACCAGTCTAATATTATGTGATCTGGTAATGGATCAATCACTTAATCTTTTCAGTGGCATCTTACTACAGAACCAGAACAGAATACAGGAAGCTTTAGAGAGTTACAGAAGAGCAATAGGTTTTAGACCAAACTTATCAAGTAAGGAAATTTAGAAGAACTTGTACCTATCCAGTGGATAGGAAATAGGAATTATGACTGTACAAGTGATTTCATTTGTTAACCCATTACCAGATGGCAAAATTTGAGACTAGTCCAAAGTGCTTGTAATTTCTAGTTTCCCACAGCTAATTTTTATAACTCATCAATATGTTGGTTTGCTTTACAATGGGATAAAATGTCCATTTTCTTCATATGTGAAAGAAACATTTAAACTACGATCTTATTTGAATATCTCATTACCACACAATGACGCTTCACACTCTGAAGAAAAACAGTCTGGGAAAACTTTGTGGGAAAAGAAGAAATTGCTTGGAACAAGCAATTTCTACTTTCCTCATAATGTTTTCTACTGTATTTGCACTTATTTTCCAGTTGTAGGGCAATTTGAAATATTGTCTGCATCTTTCAATTTGGACCAGTCTTAAATTTTGTTGTATGGTAAAGGATTATTCCCACTTTTTTCATTTCAGTGGCTCATTTAAACCTGGCAATACTCCTGGCACAGATAGGGGAAAACAAGGAAGCAGAAACAGTAAGTTGACAAACTGCAATTAGATTATTTAACTTATTGAGGGTGTCGCCATAGCCCAATGGTAGCAGGTATGACTCCTAGTCATGGGGTCCCAGGTTTGTTCCCAAGCCATGGCTTATATACTCTACGACATTAGTCTCCCAACAATGGATGGATAATTGTAACCCTGAAGGCTCGGAAAGGATTTGGTGGTAGTACTGGTGTGGGAAATACCAGGAATCCATTGTTAGGTGCTCCAGCCCCCGTGATATGACTGAAATACTGTTAAAAGTGGCGTTAAACCTCTTTCAATCATTCATCAACTAAAAATTGTCCTCTGCAAGTTCTAACAATTATGACTAGTCTAAATCTTTGTTGTCTGGTAATGGATTAACCCATTTCCACACAATATCACTTTATTAGGCCCCTCAAAAAATGACTAAAATAACAAGGTTGAAAATGAAGAAATTGTTTTAACAAGCAATTTATTTATTTTCAACCTTTCTTTCTATCCCCCCAAAAGACTAGGATACTTAAAATTCTCTTGGCATGAAATTGTCATGTGTAACTTTTTCAAATCAGCCTAAAATTTCTTTGCCTCCTACTATTGATTCAATTTCATTTTGAAGCCAGTTGAATCAGATTAGCAGCAATAGGGTTTTAAATGTGTGAATTCTTAAAAGCTATGCCTGGTTACATACAGTAACATGCTGTGGTCATGAATTGGGCCTGTCTCAGCCAATATTCCATCCAGCATTTGATAAAAGTCATCCTGACATATCATTTGTCTCTCACCATCGGGCAATTTTGTGATAAGTAGTTGTTGAATGAGCAGCTGCTGGCTCAGACAGAATATTATGGTTGTACTGGAATGGGAAATTAGAGGAAATCATGCTGTAATATAGCTGAAATACTGTTGAAAGTGGCTTAACCCATTCCCACATCAGAAGATTTTAGACTGGTCCAAATTAAAAGAAGCTGCAGACGGCCATTTCAAGTTGATGGAATTTTTCAAATCTTTGTCTTTAGGGGTAGGAAACATGGTGGATAATGAAGAAATTGCTTGTAACAAGCAATTTCTTCATTATCCACAATGTTTTCAAATTTTTTTATATTAACCCATTCCAACTCAAGCCCTCCTTTTTACGCCCCACAAGAAAAAGGCTTTGGAAAACATTGTGGACAATGAAGAAATTGCTTGTAACAAGCAATTTCTTCATTATCCACAATGTTTTCTATCCCAAAAGACAAAAACAATTAAAATTCCATCAACTTGAAATTGTCGTCTGCAGCTTCTTTCAATTTGGACCAGTCTAAAATTTTCTTGTGTTGGAATGGGTTAAGGGGCGTTTAAAAGCGTCACTGAGTGGAATGGGTTAAAACCCTATAAAATCAACTCAAGTTTGAAAATAATAATGATGATAACAAATTATCTACTTAACCCTTTCCCATTCAAATACTGGATTTTTTGTTCCTGTGATTTTATACTTGAGGAAACATTGTGGAAAAAGAGGAAATTGCTTGTAACAAGCAATTTCTCCTTTTTCCACAATATTTTCTACCACATAGGATGGGTTCATTTCAAATAGCATCCAATTGTCATTGTTGTCTGCAACCTCTTTCAATTCGGACCGGTCTAAAATTCCACTGTGTTGGAATGGGTTAATGCTCAAATGAATGTGTAGGAACTGTTTTGTGTTTGTTTTATTACCAGTTTTGAATGAGATGAGGGTTCTTATGAATTTATTCAATAATTTCAGAGCGGCCGTCATTGCACAGTCAGTAGCGCATCAGACTCCCTAATCTTCAATAATGGGATGTCATTGGTTCGATCCACGGGGGCAGCACATATTCTTTCCGACATTTGTCTCTCACCAATGGGTGGATTATCGTAAACCTGAGTGAGAAAGCAGCTGAAGGCTAGGAAAGGATGTAGTGGTAGTACTGGTTTGAGAAATGCCAGGAATCCATTGTTAGGTGCTCCAGCCGCCGCGATATGACTGAAATGCTGTTAGAAGTGGCATTAAACCCCATTCAATCAATCAGTCAATCAATCAATCAATTTCAGGTGTACAGACATTGTGCTGATCTTGAAACCAGTAAACTAAAGGACCCCCGTCTTCATGATAGTACAAAGGTATCCTGTCTCTACAATCTAGGGAGGCTCTACACTGATCAGCAGCGCTATGAGGTATGTGGGATTTTACCCATTGCCAAACGTGTTGTTCAAAGTTCGAAGAAGTTGCAGATGACAATTTCAATTATATTAACTCTTGTCATGCTGTATATATTACCTTACTGAATTGCTGTGAAATCAAAGGGCTGAAAATACTGATAGAAGTTGTTGTTCAAAATCAATATTTCTTTTAGAAATCAATTTCATAAACAACTCTGACAGGAAAAGGGGATGTAGACCAATATCAGACTGCACTGATTTATTCAGTTTTTATGCCGAGAAGGTGACAATCCCCATTTGAATGAAATAAAGTGGGATGACGTAAATGATTTGATCATCGTCTGTCCCCGGCTTACTTTGGACCTCTCCATATTTTTCTGTACAAAATGGTCCAATATAAGCGAGATTCTTGGATTCGCGAGCTCGTTGTCTAGGAATATTAGTGAAAATAAAACCCTTGCTAATAAAACCTGATTTACAGTAAATGACTAATTGTTTTTTGAGAACAGAATGTTTTGTTTGCAGGAGGCTATAGCCACATTTGAAGAAGCTTTAAAGAGGAGACCAGATCATTATGCTCCCCAGAGTATTTACAATATGTATGGTAAGACTTTTTATACCCTTTGTTGAATTCAGAAGATTGATTGATGGATCACGGTTGTCAATCAGAAAACACACTGACCCATCACATTTACCCATTTTTTGTACCTAGAATACTGAGAGTTCATGTTGTGTTGATTTTATGGTCAGAAAAACACCTTGAATTTATTTGTTGCTAGCTACTGAAAAAGTAGTTTTCTGAGTTACCCAATACCTATGGACATATTAACCCATTCCCACACAGTGACGCTTTTGGACACCTCTCAAGGAAAACAATTTGGAAAACATTGTGGAAAATGAAAAAATTGCTTGTAACAAGCATTTTCTTCATTTTCCACAATATTTTCTAACCATAAAGTTAAAAAAATCTTGAATTTCATAAACTTTTAATTGTCATCTGCATGTCCTTTTAATTATTTTGTCGTGTGGTAATGGGTTAAGTTTGCAGTATTAGAAGATGTTCAAATAAGAAAAAAAACCACTCCATTGGTGACCTAACCATTTTAAAAATAGCTTGAATAACCTTTAACCCTTTCCTGTTTTTAGCTCACCTAAGCACAACATGCTCAAGTTAAGCTATTGTGATCGGTAATTGTCTGGTGTTGGTCTGTCCGTCAGAATATAATTATTAAAAAATCTTCTCCTCCTAAACCATAAGGCCAAGAACTTTGATATTTGGTATATATCATCACCTACTGAACCTCTACCAAAATACTTCAAAGAATTACGGTATTCTTAAAATAAACCCTTTTCTGTGAATTTCCTATTTATACAGGAAATCTTTGAATTCTTCTCCTCCTAAACCATACGGCTGAGAGCTTTGATATTTGATATATATCATCACCTAATGACCCTCTACCTCTACCAAAATACTTCAAAGAATTACGGTATTCTGAAAATTAGCCATTTTCTGTGCAATCCCTGATTTTACAAAGGAATAAAGAACGAAATCTTTGAAAGTCATCTTCTCCCAAAGAAATAGGACTAGAGCTTTGATATTTGGTATGTATTGTTACCTATTGAACCTCTTCCGTAATACTTCAAAGAATAAGGGTACTATGAAAATTAGCCTTTTCTGTGTGATCCCTGATTTTTCAAAGGAATAAAGGAGGAAATCTTTGAAAATCTTCTTCTCCCAAACCATAAAGCCTACAGCTTTGATATTTGGTACATATCATCATCTTTTGAACCTCTACCAAAATACTTCAAAGAATTACAGCATTCTGAAAATTAGCCTCTTGTCTCTGCGATCCCTGATTTTTCAAAGGAATAAAGAAGGAAATCTTTTAAAGTAATCTTTTCCCAAACCAAAAGGCCTAGAGCTTTGATATTCGGTACATATTATCTGCTTTTGACCCTCTACCAAAATACTTGTTTTCTGAAAATTAGCCATTTTCTGTGGGATCACTAATTTTAGATAGGAATAAAGAATGATACCTCTGAAAACCTTTTTCCCCTAAACCATTAGGCCTAGAGTTTTGATATTAGGTATGTATTGATGTCTATTGACCCTCTAACAAAACACTTCAAATAATTACCGTTTTCAGGAAATTAGACCTATACGGTGGGATCATCAATATACCTAGGATTAAAGAGAAAATTCTTAAACATGGTCTCCAAAATAATTAGACAGAAGGCTTTGCTTATTTGTATATATCATAAAGCCACGAACCATCATACTCAGGTGAGTGATCTAGGACCATCATGTCCTCTTGTTTAAAAATTTAGACTGGTCCAACTTGAAATAGGTTGCAGATGATAATGAAAATTGGATGCAATTTGAAATGAAACCATCATATGTGGTAGACGATATTGTGGGAAAAGGAGAAATTGCTTGTTACAAGCACTTTCTCTATTCTCACTATTGTTTTCTCACTGTGACTTAAAATCCCAGGTTTATACAGGAAAGGGTTAATTACCATATTTCTATGTTCTATGTTTTGGCTGCTCATAAATGAATTCTTTAACCCTTTCCTTTTCTATCACTGTTTGTATATCTCTGTGTTTTTATACCTTTGAAAACATTGTGGAAAGAGTAGAAATTGCTTGTAACACACAATTTCTTCTTTTCCCACAATATTTTCTAACCTGTTGGTTGGTTACTTTTCAAATTACACTCACTTCTAATTGTCTATTTCAACTTCTTTCACATTGGACCAGTCTTAGATTCAAAGAATGGGAAAGGATGAAATAAGAATAGCGGAAAAAAAATGTTCACCCATGGATGAATTTGATGGTTACTGGATTTCTGGTCTCTTTATCTTTGACTTGCTGAGATAATATTTGGACACTTATGTTAATCTATTACTACATAATCCACAATCCTAGGACCCCGAGGAAAATAACATTGCAAGATAAGAAAAAATTGCATATTTCTCCATTTCCACAATGTTTTGACCCAAAAAATTATTTCTGATTGCCTTCAAATTTGAATTTTTGTTCGCAAATTCTTAATCCCTGTCATGCTGAAATACAAATCCTCTACAGATTTTCATTAATCCTTTCCTGTTTAGACCCAGGATTTTACGTTGCTGTGATTTTATACTTGAGAAAATATTGTGGAAAAAGGAGAAATTGCTTTTCACAAGCAATTTCTCCTTTTCCCACAATATTTTCTATCACATAGGATGGTCTCTTTTCAAATTGCATCCAATTTTCACTGTTGTCTGCAACCTCTTTCAATTTGGACAAGTCTAATACTTGGAAAAACGGGAAAGGGTTAAACTCAAAGGACTTAAAGCACTGGAAGCATCAATTGTAGGTTGATATTTCTTTTGAAAATCTATCTTATAAATATTTCTGGTTTACAAAGGACAAGCAGGTGGTGTAGTCTAAGATCAGACTGCACATATGTGCAGGTTGATCTTTGTCTACACCTCCTGCCAAAGCAGAAATATTCCCAGTTCAGCATGACAAGGGTTAAGATTCATATAAAATTTGTCATCTGATAATAGTTACATGTATATTTTACAGGAGAAGTTTATGCCAACACAGGTCACTTCAGAAAGGCTGAATATTGGTACAGAGAAGCTCTGAAAGTCAAACCAGACCATATACCTGCCCACCTTACCATGGGGAAACTTAAGCATAAAGAGGTACAGTAAATCTTGTATTAAGCAACCACTGGTTGGACGACAAAAAAGTGGTTTCTTAACCAATTCAAACCAAACAAAATTTTAGACTGGTCCAAATTCAAGCAAAAATTTAAAGTTTATGAAATTTTAGATTTTAGCTCCACTGGCTGAAAGCCAGCGAGCTATTGTCATGGCATTGTGTCCGTCGTGTGTGCGTCCGTGCATGCGTCTGTAAACTTTTACTTGAAAAAACTTCTCCTCAGAAAGTGCTGAACAGAATTCAACCGAATTTCACAGAAATGATCCTTGGGTGACCCTTTATCAGATTCCTTCAAAGAATTTTAATCGGATGAAAAACATGGCTTAAATGGGCAGGGCTAATTTCCATATATGGTGAAACCTTCAAAAATCTTCTTCTCAGAAACCAATTGATAGATTTCACCCAAATTCTACAGGAATGATCCTTGGATGACCCTTTTTCAGATTCCTTTAAAGAATTTTGATTGGATGAAAAACATGGCTTAAATGTTTACGGCTTATTTCCATATATGGTGAAACCTTCAAAAATCTTCTGCTCCGAAACCAATAGATAGATTTCAACCAAATTTTTTTTCTGAATGATCATTGGGTAACCCTTATCAGATTCCTTCAAAGAATTTTGATTGGATGAAAAATATGGCTTAAATGGGTGGGGCTAATTTCCATTTATGGTGAAACCTTTAAAAGTCAAAAGTCTTCATTTCAGAAACCATTGGATAGATTTCAACTAAATTTCTCAGGAATGATCCTTTGGTGACCCCTTTTAAGATTGTTAAAATAAGAATTGATTGGTTTAAATTGATAGGGCTTATTTCCATACATGGAATACAGTGATTACAAAGGATTATATAAGTTTTCAACAAATATCACAGAACAACCCTTTGGTATCTCTTTGTCAGATTCCTTCGTAAAATATGGCTCAGATGAAAATTATGGCCTTTATTTGGGGACTTGTCTTCATATATGGTATATACTTAAATTTTGAAAATCTTACTCTTGCAAACTCTAGGATGGTTTTCAACCAAATTTCTCATGAATGCTAAGTGAATTCAGGCCGGTGGAGCGAATCGGGCGCTCAAGTGCCTCTAGTTTAACTTTCTGAATAGAAAACATTATGTAAAATGAACAAGCAATGTCTTCATTTATACAATTTTTCTAAAGCTTTTATTTCAGGGGCATAATAAGGAGGAATTGAGTGGGAATTGGTTAAGAGAATAGTCGCTTTAAACAATTTCTTATGAAATATATGAAGGATTGATTTGATTGCATACATATATTATTTCAGAACTTTCGTTTTATTAAATTGTCTTAATGAGAGAATTAATGAGTTCTAACAATATTGGATATGTTTTCAGCAAATACAACTACTTATCCAATAAAGCTTTTGATTTTGAAAACGAAATTTTGATTGTGGTTGCTTAATGGAAGTGGTTGTTTAACAGAGGTGGTCTCTTGAGTAAGATCGACTATATTTATCAAACTGTACAATTTTGGTTTATAGAATCTCCAACTGAAGAACATCTTCATGTGTATCCTAAAACTTGGATTAACCCATTTCCACACAATAAAGCTTTTTGACACCTCCCCAAGAAAAACTTTGGAAACTTGTGTCAACTGAAGAAAGTGCCTGTTATCCCCCACCGTTTCGAGCAAATGCGATATAGTTATGACTCCATCTGTCAATATGTCCTTCCGTCACTAAACTTGTCCGGAGCACATCTCTGAAAGTATAATTGCTATCATCTTGAAACTTCATAGGTGGAAAGATCTTATTGAAGAGAAGTGCGGTGCACAAGAACCACGACTCTTGGTTGCATAATTTTGGAGTTATTGCCCTTGTTGTTTTAAAGAATAAGATTTGTCCGGGGCACAACTCTGAAAGTATGATATCTATTAACTTGAAACTTTATGGGTGGATAGATCTCATTGAGGGGAAGTGCAGTGCACAAGAACCACAACTCTTGCTTGCATAATATTTGAGTTATTGCCCTTTGTTGTGTTAAAGACTTAAATTTTGTCCTGAGCTTATCTCTGAAAGTATAATAGCTATTATTGAACTCATTGAAAAGAAATGCAGTGCACAAGAAGCCTAAATCTAACTGGCTTCAGTTTACTATCAAGGCGGGGATGGCCATGTCCAACATGGCTCTCGTTACAATCAATTTCTATATTAAACGCAAAGTTTTCTACCCCCAAAAGATAAACATTTTCAAAAAAATAATCATGCCTAATAATTGTTGTCTACAACCTCTTTTAACCTATTACCACATAACATTATCTTAGACCAGTCCAAATTCAAAGAAGATGCTGACAACAATTCTAAGTTGATGAAATGCTGTCTTTTGAAGTAGAAAAGATTGTTGATAATGAAGAAATTGCTTGTAACTAGCAATTTCTTCATTACCAACAATGTTTTCCAAAGCTTTGATATTGAAGGGTGTTTAAAAGCGTCACTGTGTGGGAATGGGCTAATTTTGACCAATCAAAAATGTTTTCATCTGGTATTGGTTAATACCGTATACATATTGTAGGCATGTCAAGACCTTATTCTATAATGACAGTTTAATAATTCTGTAACCCATTCCCACACAATGACCCTTTTAAACGCCCCTCAATATAAAAAGCTTTAGAAAACATTGTGGATAATGAAGAAATTGCTTGTATTGCTTCCAATACCTATAGATTTAAGTAGACTACCATTGAATGTGATTAATGCCCCCCCCCTTCCCCGGCTCTATGTCACAAAAAAAAATCTTTTCACTGGAATAGAGCCATTTTTTCAAAGAGGGCCAAAACTCAAATAAAAGTGGATTTTTCACATCTTTGGTTGATACTGAATTCATAATATATGTCCAATCCTTTCAGTGGTTGAAGAGAAAATGAGCAGACAAGATTTTTCTTAAAAGGCCCATAACTCTGTAAAAAGTAATTGGACCAAAACCAAATTGAAATATGCACACTCTGCTTGATAGCAGGACTATCTGAAGAAGAAAAGAGCTGTAGACATATGGACTGAAAAACCAACCAACATATTAACAAACAAGCTGACTGCTATATACCTTAGAATTTTAGGGGGATGATAGTTTTGTCATCCATACAGAGGGTTTACATAATACTTAATATTTCAGGGCTTAATTGAGGAGGCTGAGGAGTGGTTTAAAAAGGCACAAAAATTGGATCCTGAAGGGCGAGACATGGTTCAGAATCATTATGGTAAAATTTTTTATAATTTTCCACTTTGTTCAAATTTAATGATTAAAATATATGAAATTATAGTCAATTAAAGGTTCATTATATCATAACATAAATGAAGTTTGAATAAATGCCCATTTGAGCTATGCCAATTACCCATTCTCACACAATACCACGCTTTCACACCCCGCAAGAAAAAGCAAAGAAAAATAAGCAATTTCTTCATTACCCACGATGTCTTCTACACCAAAAGACTAAGAATTTTATTATTCCATCATGTCAACTATAAATTGTTGTCTGCAACTTCTTTGAGTTTAGACTAGTCTAAAATTTTTGTCATGAATAATTAGTTAATCAGAAGGCTCCGCAATTTATAAACAAATTTATAATGATGACACTTTCCATAATTATAAAGGCCATAAGATCGTTGAATGATAGCTGCACGTCCCTTCCCATTCGAAAACTGTTGAAAAGCAGACAATATCTTCAACCCCCACCCTTTGTCACTGTAGAAGGGCTTTAACCCATTCCCACACAGTGAAATTTTAAACGCATCGTCAATATAGAACTTTGGAAACATTGTGTAAAACGAAGAAATTGCTTGTCACAAGCAGTTTCTTCATTTTACACGATGTAATCTACCCAGAGAGTTGATAAAACTAAATTTTCATAGACATTAAATTGTCGTCTGCAACTCCTTCCAATTTTGACTAGTCTAAAAACAATTTTCTGGTAATGGGTTAAAAGAATGGATTTGTTTCTAATGCAATGTTGATTTGTAAATCAAAACTTTGACCAATACAACAAAATACCAAATTTGTACTTCCTTGGGCCATGGGACAAGGTGCCATGTTAGATCGCATGTGACTTAAAGCACAGAAATAGCATTTGTTGAGCCCACTAATGCTGAGTAAGATATGGTTATCATTAAAAGATGTGTAAATGAGTATGTGTATTGTGTACTTGTCCGAGGCATAACCTCTTCATTTGCAAATTGATTTCAAATAATTTGACAAAATTGTTCTGTCAGGAGTAGATGGGCCACTTGAAAGAATTTTTCAGATAGCTCCAATATCAAGGACACAGCCAAAGGGCAAATATTCAGTAGGCTCAGCTTTCTTGTGACCTTGACCATTTGTCTAGATGACCCAAATATAGACATGAAGAAAGTTGTGAAAGTTATCACATTTTTGAGTCGCTGAAGCTGAAAGCTTCGAAAGCGACTCATTGCTATCGCACGATATTTCTTACACAAAGTCCCGAACCAATTTCCACAACTGAATGCCTATGTTATAACTTTGCCATTGTATCTTGATGTGATAAATAAGAACAATCAAGATACAGTTAGAAGATTGATGTTTGTATATTTAACAGATTTGAATCAAAACAATCGTTAACTTTGTCATTTTTTTAATTTTAATCGCGAACTACTTATAGCGCAGAAAAAGCCAAAGTACGTACTAAAATTGAGGTCGTCAGTTCTTATGAAATGATTATACTTCTCTATGTATTTTGCATAACGTCATAATCGTTTTGCATTTTCAAATAAAATAAATGTTAAATTTCATTTTAAATCAAAATTGAATGTGTAAACCATTTCTGTTCATCATTTCGATGAGGTAAAATAAATCATCCGCGTAGTTAGGGACTGTGTTACTATTTGCCCCGGGACACCCCGGGACACCAAAACGGCCCGAAGTCAAAATGACCCAATGTCAAAGAAGCCCGTAAATTTGTCGGAATGACCCGAAAGTGATTGTCAAAACGGATCAAAAGGAAAATTCAAAAAGTAGATCTTAAAAAATTATCCAAATATAAACTTTTATGAAGAATTTCTGATTTTGGACCAAATGCAAATACAAGTTTGGGCTGTTTTGACTGTCGGTCGTTTTGACTGTAAACCAGGACACCCTGAGATGCCTGACATATGTTATAATATTTTCATATAATTAGTTATACATAAGTAAATCTTAATAACATTGCATTTAACCTTCGACTCCATTTAAGATTAGCGAGATTCGTGTTAAAAAATATATAAAACTTAAAATCCATGTCCATCCTGGCATTTTTTTTTTTATTTTTTTTATTTTTTTCTAATTCTATCTTTTATTTGAATTGAATATGTTTATTACTTAATCTAACCGTATTTCCTGTTTACAAATGAGTAGGACATTCACGGGTCATAAATGGGAAAAAACCCTTCCCGGGTTGATGTTATCAATCTTAACAATTCTTTTACCCCTGGGCTCATAGAGTTACCATGGCCGTTCTAAGCAAGCCGAGGGAGTCCCGGGGTAACGAATACGTTCTTTATGTGAGAAATTTAGATAGCCAGTTTGACTTAATTTTTCCGTAAGTAAAATAGAAAGAATCTCAAGGTACTGAAGGCGTTGTCTCCGGGTGAGAAAAAAAAAAAAAACAACAACAAAGTTTACCGACGAAAGTTGTAAGCATTTGTAAAGCTTCAAGGGAATTACTTTGGGGCTCATTGATATTGATTGCACAGAATAGGGGCAATGAATCCAGTTGTAAATAGTTTAATTTCAAAGTATCGGGGAAAATTCAGATACGAAATGATCGCTTGGTATACATATATATGAAATCTATAGGTATTAGTTTATTTTGCGGAGCTTGATATGGCATCGTCGTTTCTTTGAGCGTACATTTTAAATGAATGAAAAAGTATATGTATAGCGAGAAAAGAAAACAAACTAAAACTTAGTCTTAATTGTCCAAGAACCGGGTTGATAATTGAAAAATGGTAAGTTAGTTCACAAGGTTGTGAAAATCATCTTGAATGAAACAATCTAGGCCACATTAAGTAAATGTTTGATAAAAACAAACAATTGTCGCTGTCATGCTTTCAATTTGAACAAAAGCACTTTGAACTAATATTTCCGTCGCAATAAAGCCGAAAGAGTCCCGAGGTAATGCACACTGGATATTAGATTGTATGATAAGATGAGACACCATAGGAAACATGTTTGTCTTTTCTTGTCACTGATTCTCTTATCCTAATTAAATTGGAGAAAGAGTTAAGCATTCGTATAAGATTAGAAAAGTTATTTCCACTATTTTTCTTTTCCGCTCAATGTTCTTTGGGGGCGAAATTGTTACAGTGTTTTCTGCTTTTATTTTGGTTCTAATGCATGACAAAGATGTTCTCAGACTATACATATATCAATTTCTTTACAAAACATAGGAATTCCTTTCTTGTACAAATATGACTTATTACATCGGGACTTATATTCATATTCGATTATCAGTCCACCGGGTTGATATATGACGATGTGTAGAGTGGAAAAAATCCATAAACTTCCATTTATAATTGACTAATTAAGAGCGCAACAATATCTTGTCAAACTATAGGTATAACGTATTTGATAGAAATCTGAAGATGTAATAGACTTTTTATGGATCTGAATGCATCTTATTATTCTTAAGAATTGAATAAAATGATATTAAGGTGCCGGAGCATTACAATAAATATTCATAAATGTTTATATATGAAAATACTACGGGAATTCAAGGATATATTTTCAAGAATATATTTTCTTTCTTATGGGGAGTCCGAGCGTATGTGAAATTGTCAAAGGAAGTCAATATGCACTTTATACTAAAATTACCGTCATTGCTTATCTTTTAATATATTAAAGTTAAATTACCCAGGATGCTCATGGATCTTCTGAAATCATAATTATAATATATGCAAACTGAATCTGTCTCTGTTTACTCGATATGCAATTAAAATAATTTTGATATCTCTTAAACTATCCCGGGTCAGTCAAACATTATTTAAAGTACGCATCCGTCCGGGGTATGGTTATATACACAGTCAATATCTCTATTTTTTTTTTTAAATTCAAATCACTTAAATTATCCCGCTGGTGCAATCACAAATTGTTCCAATGAATTATGAGTCCCGGATGAGAGATGAAACCAATTCCCGGGGTACGCGATGTGGCTAGACAACGTATTGAATACAGATCCAGTGTTATAACTTGGTAATATTGAAAAGGTGTTTCATAATTCAAGCAGTAAAGTTGTGGAATGTTTCTTCTTTTAAAATGACTTTTCTTAAAACTTCTGAACAAAATCTAGTTCCGGGACATGTAGTGCACTTAACTGTTAAACTGGTCAGGCGGACAGACACCGGTAATTTAATTTGTCCAAATATATGTAAAATTTGCATTACATAAAGGGTACTTTCGTTCATCTATCGTCGCTACCGTGGTTGTAAATCAACGTCACACGGGGTCTCAATTTAACGTCTTACCCAAAAGACAATAAGTTTGCTGGTTTGGTCAAGCAAGGGCTCGAGCCCATTATGGTACGGTTAGAAGTCAAGTGCTCTACCAAACGAGCTTATCGGCTGCCATATACTTCATTAAGAATTTATAAAGCATCTGCATATAACTGCTTGATGATTCCTTAAGTGTGAAAATTCACCGAATAATGTATAATTGTCGAAAATCAATATGCTGAAAGGCCGTTATGGGCATGTTTCAAAGTAGCATACAGTTTGTTGAAAAAGCTTTATCAACAGTTATCATATTTTTTATTTATTCGTATTTTGTAAATGAATAACGTTACAAGCATTCTTGTATTGACGAAAAAAAAAAGAAATTCGATTTTTCATACGTAGGTTTTAATTTCTGCAACAACAAAATTTGATTACATCATAAAGATATGAATAGAAGTTTGGAAACTTTAATTGTGTATCGTTACAAACATTTATTTTATACATATATGTTCAAGCATGTGAAGAACAATTGGGCCTTGTTTGGCGATCTTGGGGCTGCTTTGGCGATTTATGGGCCGGTTTAACGCTTTTTAATGGAGAGGCCGGTTTGACTTTATTGGGCCTGTTTCACGATGGGCCGGGTTGACTGGTTCCATGTAATGCTAATTACGGACAGCACCCATATAAATCAAAATGAAATTTTGAGTATAACAGGAGAGTTATTTATTATAATTCCCTACATTCAACGTAATATGTGGCAATAATTCTATATATCAGGTGTCCCGGGGTTTCCCGCGGTACATAACAATCCGTTTGGGCGAACATTGGATGGTCGACGACAACAACAAGAATGGAGGCGATTTCAAGTTCATTTTGTACTTTCGATATTTTATCGACGTTTATTCATTTTTATAGTCTTGAAATGATGTTTCTTCAATCGAGAAATAATAAGAACAATATCATAGAACAAACACCGATATGAATAGCTGTCTTAACGGTTAGCGAGGCTACTGCCTTTAAAAACGGAGCCGTCGTTTCCAGTGCATCAAGTTTAGATTGTCATCGGCGTTGAAAAAGGTCAGTGAATACCGTAAACACACACACAAAAACAAAAAAAATTGCTTTTTGTTTCTTTCAAAGACAAACAATAATATTTATCAGGTTGTCTTATTCTTTACAAGAGCAACTTCTTTGATTGTTTTAACTTTTTAACTCGGCACCCAGGACCCATCGGGAACCACCAGCAAAAATGTTCAGGACTTCTTAATTTAACCCATGTGATGTGCCGATCTTGTAGCCTATTCAGGACTTCTTAATTTTACCCATGTGATGTGACGATCTTGTAGCCTATGTAAGAATATTTGTTAGTGTGAAATTGTCAAGAGTCTGAAAACAAGCCATTCCATTAAAATTGGTCAACAATTTTGGAAATTCTATGGGTGTGAATTATGATAATTATTATGTTAGGGGTAAAATATGTTTGCTAGTTGTTCTTATTGAATTACTTTGGAACATCAATATGGACGCATAAAATATTCTTCTAAGAAAGAGATTTATACATCTGAATCTGACAAATAATGATTGACAAACATTTCTCAAACAATCGCACCAAATATTGCAAAATTGACTGACCACGGATAAAGAATAATCTGTTCATACCACACCTTGCTAAAAATAGAATGAAAGAGAGATGACAGATAGTAAATAAAAGACCCTACAGAACAAGAACTTATGTTTTAACCCTCCACATTTTCCAAGAGAAAGCAATATCCAACAAGAGATATTTACTGCTTTTATGCCACATAAAAAGACATTTTATGCTTTGAAATCTAAAAATGTTATTCATCTTTCTAAACACAAATCAGATGAATAAATTATATGCATAGAACCTACAGTATGAAATAAAGTAAAGTGCAAGAAATGAAAGTCTTTTTCAACATGCTTGCATGCACTCTAGAGGTCACATTCTAAGCTCAAACCATTAACAATCGTCTTCATGGGGAGTCATAGCCATGCTACTGATCATGTGGGTATATTCAGGACCTGGGTATGTCCTGTGGCAAGGCATTCAGTCACAACATAGTACTAGAGATACCGAGCAAGTAAATGATTGATTGATTAAATGAAGTTTAACGCAACTCAATTTAACAGTATTATAGTCATATCACAGCAGCTGGCGCCTTGGAATCCTGGTATTTCTGAAACCGGTACAACCACCACATTCTCCGAGTCTCAAGCTGCTCATCCCACAAAGGTTTATGGCTATCCACACATTTGTGGGCTAACATATGTCGGACAGGAAGTTTGCTGTGGCCGAGGGTTAAACCCTGGACCCTATGACTAGGAGTCCTATGTACTACCACTGTGCTATAACCATGGCTGAAGTACATGAATAGGTGAACTTGGCCGTGATATAACTGAAATGTTGTTCTTTGAACGGTGTTATACCACCATTTAATCAAATGAAAAAAGGCCTAGCTTCATTAACAGAATTTACATGATTTAATCCGCTTTTTGCATGAAATTAATCTCAAGTGATTAAAGGCCAACAGCCTGAGGTTAATGTTCAATAGCCAATACAAAGCAATTTGTCTCTTATGGCGACTCTCAGGCCCTTCAGGGCTTTGATTTGTGGATAAGAATTAAGCAATAGATTTACTTTCTAGAATGATCGGTTAGAATTACAAGATTCAAAGCTTTCTTTGGTTTATGAAAAGGAATTTTCGTGAATATGCCTCTTTTTTGAGAATGAGGAAATTGTTTTTTGACTCCCTCTTGAAGGTTTGTTGTTACATGATTGCTAAACCTTACTTAAAAAAAACTAATGACTGAATGACCTTTATGTCAAAAAGGAAAATACATTCTTCAATTAACAGGTAGCTTCTTCTGCCAAGTGACTTTGCTGGCTACGCCTACAGACTCCAACAGGATGTTTCCCTCTGATATTAAATAGCCTTATTTTGCTAAATTTATGGCAATTAACATGAAACAAAAAAACTAAATGGTTGCTGGGCCACATAAATGTCGATACTACTGCTTGAATACGCTGTAGTCATGACAATTAATTTGCAAAATCAACAAAAATGCTTCACATAAGTGTTTTATAATGTCTGATTTCTAAGTTTACTTCCAGTCTAAATGAATTATTTCATTGGTCAATTGAATCTTTGATTGAAAGCCGCAATTCAAAGTTGTAAGTTTGTTGTTTGTTGCTTACTACTTTAAAGCAGTACAAGTTAAAATGAGTTTGTTCGACTCTTGTATATACTTTCAATTTGCATAGCAATAAAAATGCTAGCTTCAAAAAGAATGCAAAAACAGCGATGTACAGCAACAGATGTCTTTGAGATGACAAATGTAATGTAACTTTGCATACTAAATATTTGATTCCAACAAATATGATTGGAAAAAAGTACAATTTATATGAATTATGATGCTTGTAACTTTACCTTGCAAATACAAATATGATTGCCACTTATTGAGGTTTATTTCCCCCCTGATGTCAAGAAGAATGTTCACTGTATGGTATAACTAGTAACCTGTGTCCAGATGATGAGATTTATACTTGTCCAAATTGAAATTAGTTGAAGACTACTTTTCAAAGTATATGTAAATTAAAGGATCGCTACTAAATAAGGTGAAAAATATTGTGAGAAGAGAAATTGCTTTGTACAAGCATTTTTTTTCTTTTCCCACAAGGTTTTCTTAAATAATTATTACCACATGCGCCAATATGAGGGATGTATGTTTGACCATTCCTACATGATCCCCCCTTTAAATGCACCATTAAGAAAAAAGTAATGGAAAACGTCTAAAATGAAGAAATTGCTTGTTACAAAAATTTTGTTGTCTGGGAATGAATCAAGCTGCATCATTATAAGCAGAGTTCTGTACCTACATCTTGTTGAAAATTGAATTATTTCTGATTTATCTAGCTGAATTTCTTGGCCAAACTGGACGACTAGAGCAGTCAGGTGCTATTTATAAATCCATCATACAGAAGGATCCTAACAATTTCGAGATGGTGTTTAATGCGGCCAATATATTCAGACAGCTTCAGAAGAATGAAGATGCTGAGAAACTCTTTAAGAAAGCTTCTGAACTAAGGCCAAAGGTTGGTTACACCATTAGCTTATAATATGCCAACAGAAAAATGGTGGGAAAGAACATAATCCTTTCCCACTTCACAGAATTATGAATGTTTCAATACTGAACAAAACTGCAGACAACATCTTCAAGTTGATAGAATTCTAAAAAGGTTGATCTTTTGGGGAAGAAAACGTAGTAATAAATGAAGAAATCACTTTTTATAAGCAATTTCTTCATTTTTCCCACATTGTTTCCGAATATCTTTTCAATAGGTCCTTATTCTGTGTGTTTGTAATTGTCGCAATTTTATTTTTATGAGATTTTGATGATAATGCAGGTTTCGAAATTTTGTAAATGGACCAATTTATTTATTGATGTAAAGTGCAGCAATGCATCAAAGTGAAGAACTAACGAGAAACATCCAAGTAAATTAAAAAATTGCTTGTTACAAGTAATTTCTCAACAAAGTTACTGCAATTCAATCCATTAACTCAAAACAAAATAATAGGCTGGTCCAAGTTGAGAGGAGGTGCAGACTTTTTAAATGCACTTGAATTGGAAAGTAAGCTCGAGGATAGAAAATATTGTGGTAAAAGAAGAAATTGCTTCCCAAATCTTTTCTCAAGTACATGTATAGTATCACAGAAACGTAAAAAGCAGGGATTTTAGGGAAAGGGTTAAAAGATGCAGTTGTATGTCATACAATTGACAGATTTCTGACCACACCCACTGACCTGAGAAGCAGATTGACTGGGTAGGTAAACACTAGTCAGCTTGTCGGTCTGTCTGTAGCTTTTTCGTGTCCGCTCAGTTTCTCGGCAACCATTGGACAGATTTGATTCAAATTTCACCAATATAATCAGTATCAAGCAGAGATGTGCATATTCCATTGTTTTTTTGACGGATTTATGGCCCTTTGGTGAAAAATCGTGTCTACTCAATTTCTCAGCAACCATTAGAAGGATTTGATTAAAATTTCACAGAAAGACTCGGTATAGGTCAGACATGTGCATATCTTATTTTGATCATGGTCCATTTACTGTTGACTGATTTATGGCCCTTTAATTTAAAAGTCCATTTTTGTTATGGCCCTTTGGCAGATAGCACTTGTATATGGACAAGCGCTGCTGAGGGGTATTAGTCTGCTTTGCGACTATGTCTAGTTTGCATAATTCATGCTCAGGAATGTTAACCTGTTCCCATCCAAAAGAACTTGTCCAAATTGAATGAAAATGCAAACAACAATTTCAAGTTGATGAAATATAAAACATCTTGGTCTTTTGAGGAAGAAAATATTGTGGGAAATGAAGGTATTGCTCGTCATAAGCAATTTCTACATTTTCCCCTATGTTTTCCCAAGCTCTTTCACTAGGGTTGTAAAAAAGCAGTGTTGTGTGGGAGGGAGTTAATGAAAATGCAAATTGTTGATTGGCAACTTTTAAGTCCTTACTGCAGCTAGGATAGCTGTAGTTACAGTTTTGCTTAACCCTTTCCTATTTTTCAAAATAATAGACTGTTCCGAATTGAAAGAGGCTGCAAATGGCAATGAAAATTGAATGTAATTTAAAATGAAACCATCCTATGTGGTACAAAATATTGTGGGAAAAGAAGAAATTGCTTGTTTCTTAAGTACCAAATCACAGGGACGTAAAAACCGGGGATTGAAGAGGAAAGGGTTAAATCAGCAAAACAACAAAATGCTTGACATAAAAAGTCATTTCCAGTCTAGAATGAATGATTTGATTGGCCAGTCTACTTTTTGATTGACAGCAGGGAATTCATCAGCCCATGAATTCTGATTGAAATTTTAATACTCTTTATTTTCTTGCAGGAAGCAACAGCACACATGAATCTAGGTGCCATGTATCATATCAATGGAAAACTGAAGGAAGGGGAGAGAAGCTATCTGAGGGCCCTAGAACTTAAACCTAATGATCAAATTACTATGGACAACTTGAAAAAAATAAGGAATCTCATGGCATCATCGTGACACAGTTGATCAACTATAATCTTGATTTGCTTCATTTAAACCTATCCCATTTTTTTAAAATTTTAGACAAGACTGTTTTGAAAGATGTTGCAGAAGACAATAAAAGTCTGATGCAATTTAAAATGAAACCATCCCATGTGGTAGAAAATAGTGATGGAAAAGGAGAAATTGCTTGTTAGAAGCAATTTCTTCTTTCTCCACAATAAATTCTCAAGTACAAAATCATAGTGACTTAAAATCCCTGGTTTGTACAGGAAAGGGTTAATTACATATTACCACAAAATCCTGATGTTATACAACCCTAGGATATTATATTCAAGAAATTATTGCAAGAAATGAAATTTCATGTTACAAGCAAATTCTTCCTTTCCTGCAATGTTTTCTAAACCACATTATCCTTTTTTTTTTAATCAAGTTACAATCACTTGAAACGTCCTCTGCAACCATGCTACAGAAAGAACAAAATTCTATTAAAACGTATTGAAAAAAAGGAAATGTTGGTATGAAGCATTTTCTTCTTTATCAAGCTACCTATATCTTATTTAACCCATTCCCACACATTACATTGTGGATAATGAAGAAATTGCTTATGACAAGCAAATTCTTCATTATCCACATTATTTTCTACCCTAGTCAGAGATTTCTAAAATTTCAGCAAGTGAAAATTGTCATATACAACTTCTTTGACTTTGGACCAATCTAAAATTTTGTCAATCAAGTGATAGTCTATTAATAGATGGAAAAAATTTGGACTGGTCAAAATTGAAAGGAGTTGCAGACAACAATTTAGAGTTTAGAAATTCTAGATTATTCCAGTTTCTGTGTAGAAAAACATTGTGAAAAATGAAGAAATTGCTAGTTTTAAATGGGGTCAAATCCAAATTGTTGATATTTTGATAACAACAAAAGCCTTTTATAAATGGATATAATGATACCTACACTTTGAAGAAGAGGAGGTGGGCTATAATGGTTTACCTCCATTTGTTCTTTGATCTATGATAAACTTTTCTCGTCTCATTATTAACAGCATTGAAATGAAACTTGATATGGAGGTTAGACTAGAAGTCCTACATGGCCCACACTGAATAAGGTTCACAGTTATCTACTTCCTGTTTTATGTCTGAACTTGTTCATTTACAGACATAGCCTTGGGTAAAGTGGTATATTTTTGTTGCATTTTTCTCGGCAAATTTTAAAAAATTCACCTGAAACTTTGTTTAGAGATACAAATAGGGGTCCCGCATGGTGCAAAATGAATGTTTCATTTAGGGAGAATTTCAATTTCACATTAATTTATTCCGTAGTGCAAATAGGGATATACTCCGAGTTTTGACTAGGATTTCTTGTTTCTATAACATTTCAGTTTCTTACGAAAAATATACTTTCTCCACATTTTATTCTATGATTTGTTTGTTGAAAGATATTGTTAATTCAGAAAATCTTCTATCCATTTACCTTTCCCACACAATACCCTCTTAACCCTTACCTGTTTAATCCCTGCTTTTTATGTCCCTGTGATTTTCTAATTGAGAACATATTGTAGAAAAATAAGAAATTGCTTGTAACGAGCAATTTCTTCTTTTACAACAATATTTTCTACCCTATTGAATTGTTATTTTTCAAATCAGTGAAATCCTCTTGATTGTATCCCTGATTAGATTTATATAACATTAAGTTCCTTTTAATATCAACTACCTGATTTTCTCAACAAAAATCTGGATAAATTGCATTTGCAATTAATAGGATTTAATTGTACTTGGATAAAACTTGATAAGTTCATTTTTTAACTGTTTCAGCCATGTGAACAAAATGAGTTTTCATTCCTTTTTGTATTGTTATGATGTTAATGAATTTAATTGTTAAATGTGTTATGGTTTTAATTGTGGTTTGGAGTTTGATCTAGGTAAAATTCCAGGGCATTATTCAAGGAATTCATTATGCCCCCACATCAAAAGATTGGGGGAATATTGTTTTATTGTTGTCCATCTGTCTGTCCGTCATTCTGTCTTTCCCTCTGTCTGCAAAACTTAACCAAAAAAACTTAACATTGCAAATTAATACCAGCCTATTCAAGATACAATGCTCATAGTTGGCATGATGATACATCTTATTAATATGCATCTCCTCATGTCAAGGTCATGTGATAAGGTCATGGTCACATACCAAGGTCAAACGTTTAGTCCTGTTGCGGGGGCATTGTGTTTCACAAACACATCTTGTTTTTTTCGTGTCTCTTTTAATTAACACATTTTGACACAATCCCCTAATTTGACACTTGTCAAAAAACAATGGTGTTGTGTGTGTTGGTCCAACCATAAACTTTCACTTTTAAAATCTTCTCCTCAGAAAGTACTGAACAGATTTCAGACAAATTTCAAATCAATGATCATTGGGGGACCCTTTATCAGATTCCTTTAAAGAGATTTGATAAAATAGAAAACATGGCTTTTATAGACAGAGGCTAGTTTCTATACATGGTGGAAATATTGAAAATGTTCTCTGAAAGCAGATAATGGCTTTCATCCGAATTTCACAGAAATAATCTTTGGATGACTCTTAATCAGATTCTTTCAGAGGAATTCAGATAAAAGCCTGGCTTTTTGTGCAAGGCTAATTTTCATATATAGTATAGGATGACAACTTTAAAAATTGTTCTTGGCAATTATAATTGATTTCAACTAAATTTCAAAGTAATGCTCCTTTAAAAACTCTTTTTCAGATTCCTGACAAAAAACATTTGCACACAAAAACCCCCCATGTCTTCTAGTTAGGGCTAAACTTTGAAAATCTAAGTCCTTGGATTTCAAGCAAGCTGTAGTTACGACGTTTAAGCCATCAAACCAATTAAAGTGCTTCATACAAATGTCGGGGTAAAGTTCACTTTCAGTATAAATGAATGATTTGACAACCATGATTGGTCAACTATAGAACCATGTTATGCTGACCAAGTCTTTTCAGAGTACTTTGAAATGCACTGGAAGCACCATTTCTTTGAACATTAATTTCATAGACATATTTGCAGGCTGATCTTTGTTAAGATTGATCTATGTGAATGCCCCCTAATTCAACATGAATAGGCTGAGCTTAGTCAGCATATTGTGCTCTCAATCCTGGGGTATATGAAGGAATATGAAGCAACCATTTTATTTAGAAACCTCTTCTTTAGTATTTTAGCTCACCTAAATACAACATGCTCCTGGTGAGTTTTTGTGATACTTGATAGTCTGTTTTGTGTCATAAACACTAACTGGCTGGAAATATTTTAAAGTCATGAGGAAGAAATCTTTTGAATATGGTGAAATTCTGACCAATATCAAGGGAAAAGAGGTCCTATCAGCGATTTCTTTGTTACCACTCTATAGGTCACAATTTAAGCTCAATATTTGTCAAACTTACTGTATAGCTGGTATTGTCGTGAAAAAAGAACCCGCATTGAATTTTGTAGAAGGTGGTATGAATGGCAATATCAATTTTTTTCTCATTTGTTTGTTTGAATGGGGTTTTACGCTGCTTTCAACAATCTTTCAGTTATATCCCAGCGGCTGGAGCTCCTAACAATTGATTCCTGGTATTTCTCACACTAGTACTGCCATCACATCCTTTCCTAGCATCCAGCTGCTATCCCAGCAATATTTCAGGGGTTAAATGGGCTTGACCAGCAATATGTCAGGGGTTAAAAGGGCTTGATCAGCAATATTCAGGGGTTAAATGGGCTTGACCAGCAATAAGTTGGGTGGAGAGCTTGACCAGCATTATGTCAGGGGTTAAATGGGCTTGACCAGCATTATGTCGGGTTAAATAGGCTTGACCAGCAATATTTCAGGGGTTAAATGGACTTGACCAGCAATAAGTGGGGTGGAGAGCTTGACCAGTAATATTTCAGGGGTTAAATGGGCCCGACCAGCGATATTACAGGGGTTAAGTGAACCTGACCAGCAATATGTCTGGGGTTAAGTGGGCTTGAACAGCAATATGTCTGTGGTTATGTGGTCCTGACCAGCAATATTTAGGGGTGCAGTAGGCCTTGCTAGGAATATGAACTGGTGAAGTGGGCCTAGCCAGAAGTAATAATTATGTCTGGTGAAGAGCTTGACCAGCAATATGCCAGGGGTGAAGTTGGCCTTGCCAGCAATATGTTTGGTTAAGTGGGCCTTGCTAGGAATATGATTTGGTGAAATGGGCCTGACAAGGGATGTGATAGGATGAAAGTGGCCTGACTAAGAATAGGATACAATGACCAACAATATATCGAGTGAAGTGGGTCTGTCCAGTAATATGGGCATAGCCAGGGATATGTCGGGGGATGAAAGGGACTCCCTAGCAGACGAGTCGGATAAAGTGTGCCTGACAAGGAATGTGATGGGATGAAGTGGGCCTGAACAGGAATAGGATGGGTAGAATTGGGCATTACCAGCAATATGTCAGGGGTGAAGTAGGTATATCCAGTATAATATGTTGGAGGTGAAATGGGCCTGAAAAGGGAATATGTTAGGATGAGTGGTTCTGGTATTATCCTGTTACCAAACCACAAAACTCTAGACTGGTTCAAAGTCCAACTAGTTATAGATGACAAAGCAATTTCTTTAATTTCTGCAATGTTTTCGAATCTTTTTTTCTTTAGGGGTGTAAAATGTAGGATTGTATAAGAATGTGTTAACTCATTACCACAATGTGAACTAGCAACTTCTTCTTTCCTTAGGTTATTTTTTTTTCACTTAACCCTTTCCAGTACAACCCTGGGATTTTACATCACTGTGATTTTATACTTGAGGAAACATTGTGGGAAAAGGAGAAATTGCTTGTAACAAGTAATTTCTCCTTTTCCCACAAGATTTTCTACCACATAGGATGGTTTGATTATGCTCCCCGAAAAAATTTTCGGGGGGAGCATATAGTCGCCGGCCTGTGCGTCCTTCCGTCGGGCCGTCCGAAGTCATATCTCAGCAACCCCTGGGCCTAATTAGACGAAACTTCATATATAATCTTCCTAGGAAATTTCCAAGACCAGTTTTTTACTTTTCTTATTTCAAGCCTGCGTCATGGAAAAGGGGCCTTAATGTAAAAACTAGTTTTTTGCCAATTTCTCCAAAACTAATTGTTAGAATTTCATGAAATTTCATATTTGAGTAGCAAATCAGATTCCCTTGACCTTAAACTAACGGGAATTTTTGTTTGAAAAAAATATGTCATGGGAAAAGGGGCCTAAATGTTATTAACTTTACGTTAACTGTCTTTTTTCCCTGCAAAAACTAAAATTGGCAATAACTTTTGATTGGTTACAGATGAAGTCTTCATATTTCACATGTGCATTGCTTTTGACATGGCCTTCTGTTGAAGGTTATCTGTCAAGATCAAGGTCATTTCTCAAGGTCAAAATTTGAAAATTTTAACTTTAATATTGTCTATAAGTTTTCAATGGTAAGTGATATAGCCTTCATATTTCACATGTGCATTGCTAAAGACATTACCTTTCTCTTGGAATTAAGTTCAAGGTCATTTCAAGGTAAAAAAGAAAAAAAAAAAAAAAAAAAAAAACTTTATCATTATAGCCTTCATATTTTACATGTGCATTGCTTATGACATGGACTTTCTGTTTGTACTAATTTCAAGGTCATCTGCCAAGTTTTAGGTCATTTCTCAAGGTCAAAATTTTGAAAAGCTTAACTTTAACATTGTCTATAAGTTTACAATGGTAAGTGACACACTCTTCATTTTTAAATGTGCATTGCTTATGACATGACCTTTCTGTTGGTATTCCTCCTTCACTAATTGCCAAAATTTCTTGTTACTTTACATTAAAAGCCCTAGGTAATTTTTATTTCAATTTTTTACCAAAAGGGGGCTTATTACCATGTAGCTTTACATTTTGTATATATCCTATCCTAAAATAAATCAGTCTATTGTTTCTGCAAGACTACTCAAGTTAGAGTCTTCATTTTTTGTATTGAGACATTTTTCATTGATAACTTGGATAGTGAAGGTAAAATATCTAACCCTTTACCATATAATGATATTGAATTTTACTAGAATCAGGCCTGTGAAGCCAAACAGCTTCATTCAATGTTTATCAAACTTCCAAATTTCTTGTGAACTGAACTCTCAAACTATAGTTGCATTCAATAAAAAAATTTTTTTCCAATAATGGCATATAGTTCTGTGACAAAAGCCTTATTCTGGGAGCATAATCCGTCTCTGACGGCTCTTGTTCCAAATTGCATTCAATTTTGATTGTCGTCTGCAAACTCTTTCAATTTGGACCAGTCTAGATTTCAAAAGAACAGGAGAGGAATACATAAAAGTTGTTGTCTGCACTTGGACTAGTCTGAAATTTTACTGCATGGCTATGAATATAGCTGAAATTAGAGCTTACACTTGTAAATCTAAGCCAAAATACATGTATATAGCAATAACATCAAATGATCTTGATTTGTGTTGATGATATTATAAGAAGACCAAATTTATTTGTTAGCTGATTTTTTATCATGTTTTTGTCAGTGAAATAAAATTGTTCAATGATGATTTTGTGTGAATTTGTTTTTACTCTTGACATGCTCCAATTCAAAGGGCTAAAAATACTGGAAGCGCTAAAACGATATTTATTTGAAATTTTATAAATAACAAGCATTATGGTTTAGACAAAGATCAGACTTCACTTATGTGTAGTCAGATCTTTGTCTATACAGGGTCAGTATGACAAGAGTTAGCCTTTTCCCGAGATTCTATGACTTGAGACAGAAATCCTAAACATAAATCATCAATCACAACTTAATCAAAATAAAGACAAAATGTGTTTGTGAAACACCATGCCCCCGCAACACCTTAATACAAAAAAAAATGTGACCTTGATAAAGGACTTTCACCTTGATGGATGACCTTTACCTTACAAGTTACAACCAACTGATGCCTATCAATGCAAGGAATCTTTGTCCCAAATAAGAGCCATGTACCTTCAATGGTGATTGAATAAGAGCAAGTTATACAGCTCACAGGCAGACAGACGGACACTGGTAAAATATTCCCCAATCTTATCAATTCAGGGCATAAAATAGATAAAGAGGTCAGACTCAAATAATACTGATAAAAATTCAACAAACTTGTAAAACATACCCTTAAAATTAAGCCATTACCATTCAATATATAATCTTAACAACACACAGGAAATAAGCTAGATAAAACAGTGGGAAAGAGGAATTGCAATGAGCATTTTCCCTTTTCTTGCAATTTTTTCATAATGTGTATAAATGACCTTTCAAAATTGCTCTATTTTCTAGGCCTATATGCAATCTCTTTCCATTAAAATGAGGTGTTGGAAATGGTCTATGAAAACAAAAGTTAACAAAGACAAAACAAAGAAATGAGACAAAAAAGGGTTTTTGAAGTGCTTCCCATTCCCACAGGATAAAATTTTAGACCAGTCTAAATTCTAAGGAGTTGCGGACTACAATATTAAGTTGATGAAATCCTTAAAATCTTTGTCTTATCGGGTAGAAAACATTGCAGATAATGAAGAAATTCCTTTTTACAAGCAATTTCTTTGTTTTTCTTAATGTTTCCAAAAGTTTTCATATTGAGGGGCGTTTAAGAGTGTCATTGTGCCGGAATAGGTTAAGAGGTAGGAATGCGAATAGCTGAAAGAAACTTCATGCACTAACCAAGTATCTCATGGTAGAATTTTAAACTGGTCAAAGTTGGTGAAATTTAAGAGATATTTCCCTGTTTGGGTAGAAAATGTTGTGGAAAAAAAATGCTCATTACAAATTTCTTCAGCAGTTTTGATTAACCCATTGGTAAAGCACATAGTTTATCTATAATGCCTTTGTTTTCAGTTTTAAGAAATATGACCTTGATAGTGCACCTTACTCTTGTCATAAGCAGCTTTCTGCATAAAGTAGTCGCTAGTGCTGAGCTTTTCTGATCAAGCTGTGTCTGATCAAGTTTGTGTGCTCTTATTTAGCCTATAAAGTCTTGATGTATGGAATGTTAGTCAAGTTTGATGTTGGGTCAAAAACAAGGTTACTAGGTCAAATCTTAGAAAAACCTTATTAGCACTACAGATGTAACAAGCTGTTTCTTCATTATCCACAATATTTTTCAAAGCTTTTTTTCTTGTGGGCATGAAAAAGTGTCATTGTTTGGAAATTAGTCGAAATATTGACAGGTTGTGCCTGTTAATCAAAGAATCAGTAGACCAAACAAATAATTCATGTAGACCGTTAGTAAAATTGAACTTCGACATTGGTCAACATTTATGTGAAGCATTTTTTTTGGTTAAACATCATAACTACAGGTCACCAATTTTCATTTTTCTGTTAAATGCTGCTAACCATAGATTTTGCAAAATAACACTTTAAATTAACCTATTCTGACATAATGGCCCTTTTAGACCCCCCCCCCCCCCCAGAAAGCATTGTGGTAAATGAAGAAATGGCTTGTAACAAGCAAAATTGCTTGTAACAAGCAATTTTTTCATTTTCCAGAAAGTTGAAAAATCTAAAATTTCATAAACCTTAAATTATTGTCTGCAACTTGTTTCAATTATGGCCAGTCTAAATTTTTTCAAAACGGGAAAGCATTAAAGTGGAACTTCCTGTCAGAATTCAGAGGGCATGGCCAGCAATCTGTCAATCATAGATTTGTTTGTTTGAATGGGGTTTTACGCCGCTTTCAACAATCTTTCAGTTATATCGCGGCGACTGGAGCACCTAACAATGGAATCCTGGTATTTCTCACACCAGTACTACCATTACACCCTTTCCTAGCCTCCAGCTGCTATCCCACATAGGTCTACGATTATCAACCCATTGGTGAGAGACAAATAGTCAGAAAGGATGAGTGCCGCCGTCGGGGATCGAACCGTCAACCATAGACAATGTATGACAATAGCTCACCTTGAGGACCTCTTGCTCAGATGACCTAACAAGAGGTAAAAAGGGAATAATACTTTGGATTTCAAATAAGGTTTAACCTTTTCCTGTATAAGTCCTGCTTTTTACGTCCCTGTGTTTTTTATACTCGAGAAAACATTGTGGAAAAAGAAGAAATTGCTTGTAACAAGCAATTTCTTCTTTTTCCACATTATTTTCTACCCTACTAAATTGTTATTCTTCAAATTAAATTCACTTTTATCTGCAAAACTCTTGAATTTGTATACGTCTTATTTTTTTCAAAACTGGAAGGTTTAAGACAATGTCCACTAGATTATCCAAATCAACTGTACTTTCTTTCCCCGTCTGTCAAGATATCTCTAGACACCAGGATTCTCATTACTTCATTGGTACCTGAAAAAACATAGAAAGTTTTATCATAAAATCACTGTCATCTTGAGGTCTCTGAAATGTAAATGAGTCCCAAAAACCTGAATTAATGTGTCACATTAAGTTTCTAGGATAGGGTTAATGTCATGGTTAAGGCGAGACTACGTCCCTTTTTATATGCCGTAGGGTTTAATTGGTTGTTTTAACACATTTTCTGGTGGCTAGTAGTTTTTATTGTACATTGTGTTTTTAGCATACTTGGGTTAAGCGTGCATGTTGAGTGATTTTTCTTCGTAGGGTTTTGTATAAAAACCCTGCGTTGAAATTACTCGTTGGGTAGACGATTTTTGGCATGGTAGCTGGAAAGTGAAGTTGAGATTTGTGTGTGAGAGTTTGATTCTTCTTGGGGTAAATATCTTTTAATTAACATTGATTTTATTGTGTAAATGTTTTTTATGTCTTTAGAATGTCGTGGCTTAAACGAGCAGCTTTTTGGTATATTAAATTATCGCAAACAACGCTGGAAAATGACAAGTGGCTGTTTAGTTAATTGCTCATTTTCCTGCATTGTTCTGGAATGTCTGATGGCTAGGATTGGATTTCGGAGAGCTGTTACGTTGAATGTTTTGTCGGATTGTCTTTAAGCTGTGGTTGAATAAGCTATTTTTTGTAACTATTTTCAAAGAAACAAACATTGTGATAATTTGTATTTAATCGTCTGCTTAGCAGTTCATGTTTTGCAAATGCTAATGTTGTATTGTTCAAATGATAATTGGATAATGTTAAATGCTGTATAATTATATCTTAATACAGTTCAGTATTTTGAATTGTTGTTTGTGAAAACATTGTGAGAAAAGATGTAAAAAATTATATTAGTCAATGTTCTGTAAATAGCTTGAGTTTGAGAAAACATTGTGGGAAAAGACGTAAGCATATTGTTTGGTCTATGTTTTGTAATAGATTGGGTTTGAGGAAACATTGTGGGAAAAGATGCTAGCATTTTATATTGTCTATGAGATGTTTGTAAAACATTGTGGGAAGTAGAGCCATTAGAGCTCTTATTAGGTAGTTGCTATAATAGTTGTTGTACTTTCAATAGGTTGCTTGCTTGCTTGATTGTTTATAACAACCTACATTACAAACTGATGGTATATAGGCGCGTGTGATGCGATGACTTGAGACCTGACCAGATCCAGGTGTGAGATTATAACGTGTTGTCCAGACCGGGAGACTTTGGTAGTACTTCGTGCCGGCGTCAGCGTCATAGGGGAAGGACGTTTTGGTTGTGACGACCGGGGAACAACATATACTATAAACGGCTGGACAGACATATATCCTGGTGAAGTAGGCGCGGTCAGGCAATAGTCTAATTTAGAAATTTATGTTAATGATTGGTTGGTAGTAAATATTTAACATTTTGGCAGTTTTCTTATTTCATAAATCTTGCGAAGTGACGTAGACATTTTGGGACATTAGACTTCATCAAATATCGTATAGTGCTTGTGGACTATGGAAATTCTTTAGAGACTTTATTGGTTGGAACATTTTGGTTAACTTGTTTATACTTAGATTGATTGGTATATATTTATTTATTTGTTTTATGTAAATAAAAATTTGGAAATGCACATCCTGACTCTTTATTGACCTGTATCCAAGCCAACCGCTCAGCCGTCTTGTCACATAATGCTATTTTTGCATAAAATGAAAAAAACAATGTAGTTATTCATGCAGAGAAAGCTGAAGAACATAATCTTTTAACCCATTCCCTAACAGTGACACTTTTGGACACTCCTAACGAAAAACATTTGGGTAAACATTGAGTGAAATGAGGAAATTGCTTGTTACACAATGTTTTCTACTAAGTAAGTGGAAAAAACTGAAATTCCATAAACTTTATATTGCTGTCTGCAACTCCTTTCAATTTGGACCAGTCTTAAATTCTGCCATCTGGGAATGAGTTAACAGATCACTATAAATCTGTAGGAAATTTCCTGAAGCCAAAAGAAAAGTTTGCAAACTTGTAATGCACAGTGTAGCCATGGTTGTTTACAATGATGTGTTTATGCGAAATGATGTCACATTAACCATTTCCTGGTTAATCCCTGGTTTGTACATCCCTGTCAATTCATAATTGAGAAAATATTGTAGAAAAAGAAGAAATTGCTTGTAACAAGCAATTTTTTTTTTTTCAACAATATTTTCACCCCCACTGGATGGTTATTTTTCAATTTAAATCCAGATTAAATTTTCATCTGTAAAGCCTTTGAACTTGGACAGGTCTAAAATTTTGCAAAACAGGAAAGGGGTAAGGTCATTGATTCAATAAAATTTCTGCTACTATTCTATCACTATATATTGTTTGCAATACATTGACATTTAGGATATTTACGTAACTCATTAACAACAATGCCACTTTTACATGCCTTGAAAAATATGATACTGGAAAGTGTGAGAAAAGGAGAAATTGCTTAAAACAAGCAACTCATCCTTTTCTCACAATATTATTTCTGGCACTTATATTCCAATTCAAGGCAATTTGAAATGTCATGTGCAACTTCTTAGAATTTGAATCAATCTAAGATTTTGTTTTGTCTGGTAATGAGTGAATAGCACACATTAATTCACATTTTCTCCACCTTAACTACAGGGTATTGTCCATTATTACTAAATTAAAATACCCAAAAACATACTTTTAATGCAATAATTTGTGATTTACCTGGTCTTAACCCTTTCCTGGATAAACCCAGGATTTTACGTCACTGTGATTTTATACTTGAGAAAACATTGTGGAAAAAGGAGAAATTGCTTATAATAAGCAATTTCTCCTTTTCCCAAAGTGTTATCTATGGTGTTATATATGGTTTTATTTTGAATTGCATCCAATTTTCATTGTCGTCGGCATCCTCTTTCCATTTCGACCAGTCTAAAATTTCAAAAACCAGGAAAGGGTTAAAAAAGGCATTCCCTGGAAACTCACAATTTATGTTCTATCAAAACAACTTATCAAGGGTGTTAAGTTTGTATGAATTACACTCCTTTCTCAGCTTAAGAAAATGTCCCTTTCTCATCTTCAAATATCTTTCACAATCAAGCTACAAACAGCTGAGTATTTGGTGTGGCTGTCTTATACCAGTTTTTGTGATTTATCACATGAAAAGGGACAATCTGGGATGATATATTTGCAAGATATCAGCAGGTCCATCATAGGTCAATCATGCTTTGTATCCTACAGTCCATTAAAACAATTATATTGTTGTACAGCATAATCTTTGAGATACCAATAACCACCATGGATTTATATAGCACTAAAGTAATTACCTTCAAATATCTGGTTTAACTTACTGTCCCGCATGTACTAGTTTACAGAATTAGCTTTGGTGAACCCATAACCACCATAGGTTTGTATTGCATTAAAATAAATACTTTCCAATATCTGGTATAATCTACAGTATTCTCCTTCATATGTTGTACATCATATCTTCCAGATACCCTTACCCACTTTGGGTTTGTATAGCACTAAAGCAAATACATATACCTTCCCATATCTGGTGTAACCTAAAGTACACTCCCTCATTTACTGCTGTATAGCATGGTAATCTTTTAGATACAATTGACCAATTGCTGATCTTTAAGTCGCCAAACCAACAAAATAGGTTAACAAAAATGGCGGCCAATGATGGGGTTCAATACCCATTTCTGGTCTTAATTTATGATTTCATTGGTCAACTAGTTATTTGATAGACAGTTGCAATAGGTCATTTAACCACAACACATTTGTACCCCTACAATCTTTCTTAGCCTCCGACTGCTTTCCCACTTAGGTTTACGAATATCGACCCATTGGTGAGAGACAATGTCGGAAAGGATATAAGCCGCCGCAGGGGATCAAACCTATGACATCCCATGATTGAAGATTGGGAGTCTTATGCACTACCAACTGCACTATGACAGCGGCTTTCTAATATCTGGTGTACCCTACATGCCCTCATATACTTTGGTATATAACTATAAGATACAATTAATTATTTTGGATTTGTATAGCACTACAATAAATACCTTCCAATATCTGGTGTACTCTACAGTCCCTCATATACTGTTGTACAGCATAGTCTTTTAGATACCCATAACCACCATGGATTTGTATAGCGCTATTGCAAACCTAGAATAAAAGTTATAATGCCATGACACTACTGATCCCCTATACAACCCATTACAAGAATATGAAACCCACAGTAATAAAGTGATTTATGGTACAATTGCAGGTCATGATATTTTTGACAAACATCCTGAAGAAAATAACTCAATCAATTCCCATCCAATCCCTCCCCTACTCCAAACAAAATATATATAAGCAATTTCTTCTTTTTCCACAATTTTTTCTATACCAAAGAGACAGAGATTTAAAATTTCATCAACAAAAGTTGTCGTCTGCAACCCCTTTCAGTTCAATTTTTTTTTTGTCAGGTAATATGTTAACCCGTTACCACACAATGACACCTTTTGACGCCCTCTACCCATATGATTATAGAAAACATTGTGGGAAAATCAGCAATTTCTCCTTTTTTCACAATGTTTTGTACTACCGCAATTGGCATTCATTTTAAAACTTTTAGACAGTTTGATATTTCAAATGCAATAGTTTTCAAACTGGCCCAGTCTATAATTTTGTCATCTGGCAATGGGTTAAAAGTCATTTAGCAATTTCTTCATAAGTCAATCATGTTTTCTCAGGTATTGAATAACATATGATGGTACTTACATTTAACCCATTACCCGATGGCAAAATTTTAGACTGGTCCAAATTGAAAGGAGTTGCAGACAACAAGTCAAAGTTTAAGAAATTGCCAATTTTTTCAACTTCATGGGTAGAAAAGATTATGTAAAATGAAGAAATTGCTTGTTTAAGGCAATTTCTTCATTTTACACAATGTTTTCCCGATTGCTTTTCATGAGGGGTGACAAAAAGCATCATTGCGTAGGAATGGGTTAAACATTCCCCACTGTTAAAATCTCAAGTCATAGATCAGATGACTTTTTCTGGCCAGAAGTTTCTGCCTATAACATTTTTACAATATTTATTCATGCCTACAATCCTTACAATCATTAACCCTTTCTCACTTAGAAAAATTTAGAGTGATCCAAAATTGAAAAAAAAAGTTGCAGACAACAATTTTAACTTTGTGAAATTAAATAAATCTTTGTCTTTTTGGATAGAACACATGATGAAAAATGAAGAAATTGAAATTTCTTCATTTTTCTATCATGTTCTCTTAAGTTTTTTTTCCTTGAGAAGCATAAAAAGGCAGGATTGATTGGGAATATGTTAAGGTACTTGCTTTAAAACACTCCTCTGTAGCAAAATATTTAATGTCTTCTGAAGTCTTTTTTTCCTTGAGGGGCATAAAAAAGCGTGATTGTTTGGGAATTGGTTAAGGTTCTTACATTAAAACACTCCTCCGTAGCAAAATATTTAGCCATGGAACACAATGAGACTTTTTCTGGCCAATTTTCATCTAAAGACCTGGCTGCCATTCTGACCATATTTCTTGAAACAACTAGTTTGGTTGCCATTTCTGCCAGCAGAAACTGTAAATACTAAAAGCAAAGCAACAAACATACTTAATCAAAGGACTGAAAGTCCTGAGAGCAGTTTTTGCTGGCTTATCAGTAACCGCACTCAAAAATGCCACCATGTATCATCAATATGAGTAAGTAAATCGTACACATAAGTGATATGAACAGCTGAAGGCTCAATAGGGATGTAGTGGTATTACTTGTGTGAGAATTACCAGGAATCCATGGTTAGGAGCCCCAGCCGCCCGATATAACTGAAATACTATTAAAAGTTGCGTTAAATCTCATTCAATCAATCATGACCCTTTTACTGTTTACCGAAAACGCTATTTTGATGTAATCACAACGTTTTCTTTAATATTATTTCATACAAGTAATTCCCGGGCTTTTTTTCTTCTTTAATTGAGGCTGATCTTTGGTGACTTCCTAAATGCAAAATGCCTTTTTTCCCCCAACTGTGGCTAGAAAATTCCCCCCAAATCGGTGATAATTTCCTAACTATGAAATTCATTCAATCATTCTACCGAAAGTACAAAGGGAAGTGAAAGTTGTTTGTAAACGTCATTGGTTCTAACCCCATAAATAACAACAGGTAATCCTATTTTAATTCTGCTAGTATTCGGTCGATAAACAATTATGAAACCTAGGCTTTGATTTCCTACTCAAATGATACAAGCTCTGTGAAGCCTGGGAAAAAAGGTCCAACATGATTTGTTCAAAATAGATTTAATCGAACTTTATTACTGACTTATGAATAAACTCCAAAATTTGTTGTGCTGAACTATCCTAAAATTGGTTTTGTACGACAGCATTATTATTCATAGATAGAAATGCGATTTTTGTTGAATGCATAAATAGCAAAATGTTAAATGGTGCATTACACATAATTTATTCTTAACAGGTTCATCTATACACATCTTTCACCAACCAAATGCAACCAAACAATGTTGTATAAAATCTAGTTGAAAATACAATAATTATATCTATAAAATGTCTAAAATGGTAAATATGACAGAAAGTCTTAAAAAAGAGATGATGATGATTAGGCTCTGTGAAATCTGTTTATGGTTGGAGTTTAGAAAGGAAAGACTTTAACATGTCAAAAGACTATTGTTATTAAATGTGTAATCAGTTTTAATCCAAGACCAAACAACTGGTCTAAATTCAAAGCAGTAACAGAAGACAATGTTTAGTTGAAGAAATTCTTCTTTTTGGGATTGAAAAGATTGTGGCCAAAATTTCATCAAAAGCTTTTTTCTATAGGGGCAAATACTTAAGGCAAGGTTGATTGGGAACGAGTTGAATTAACAAATACCAACCATTGTGTTGTCTGCTGTTTTGCTAACATTAAAATGACTTGGATGTTTGACTTCTATCTTGTTAGTTTTTAACTTTTTTCCCAATTTTATACAAGTTTATACAAAATTTCACAAAATGAAAGGTTAGGGCCTCTTTCCAATTTTCAGGGAAAAAAAAAACACTTGATTTTTCATTTCTTCAGGGCGTCAGAAAGCGTCACTGTGAGGTAATTGGTTAAGATCTAAATCAGATTTCACAACTTTTTTACCTGGTCCTATTCTAAGAATACACCAGAGGCTTATCAGGAAACTTGAAATTGCCTTTCTGCGACAAGTGCAATATAGAAATTTTTATTTTTGCCTAATGTCTGTGAGAATGTCTGCTGAGATGGATATTGAAGGGTTGTTAGCAACACCTATTGAACTTTGACAAGCATTTACAATGTTTTCTCATTAATAAAATCACAGGCATGTAAAAACCAGGGATTGAACAGGAAAAGGCTAACCAAAAGAAATTGTAAGTATGATTGCAAACCTGAAAGTTTTCTAAAGGTTGTCCAAACTGTTTTCTGTCTTTGAGATAATCTCGACATAACTCGACACTAGACTGGGCGGCCCCTAATGAACATGAAGCTGGAAATAAAAGATAGATTTTGAAACTTATATCAACCTTAACCCATTCTGACACAATAATCCTTTTTGAAGAAAAACAATTGGGTAAACATCATGTAAAATTAACAATTGCTTGTAACAATGTTTTCTACCAAGAAAATTGAAAAAATCTAAAATTTCACCAACTCAAAAATTGTTGACTACAACTCCTTTCAATTAGGACCAGTCTAAAATTTTGCCTAACAAATCAGACCCCAATAGAGAGTCATACCCAGAATAATCAGCCCTTTCCCGTTCAATCCCTGGTTTTTACGTCTCTGTGAATTAATAATTGAGAAAATATTGTAGAAAAAGAAGAAATTGCTTGTTACAAGCAATTTCTTCTTTTTCCACAACAATTTCTACCCTATTGAATGGGTATTTCCCAAATTTAACCCACTTTTTAGTTCCGTCTGCAAATCTTTGAATTTGGACAGGTCTAAAAGGGTTAAACAATGTTTCCTTATCCTTTGATAATGGGGCACAAAAAATAAATACCTATATTAGTTCTGCCCCCATTCAGTCCCCTCATAGCTATTTTAAATCCATCACCAAGCTCTCCCACAACATTGGATACTGGTACTTCACAATCTTCAAATATTACAGCTCTAGTAGGCTGGGAATTCCAACCCATCTGAAAACATGAACTGAGTTAGTGAAATTAATCCATTACCACACAAACCCTCCTTATTACACACCTGAAGAATTAATTTGACAGAAAACAATGTGAGAAAAGGAGAAATTACCAAAAATGTCTTCTTTTCTCACAATGTCTTCTACCCTATATTTTCTATTAATATCAAAGTCTAAGCAATTAAGAAATGTTGTGTTAAACTTCTTTTAATGTGGATCAGTCTTGTTGTCTAGCAATGTGTAAATATCTTGTTTATAATTTTATGTATAAAAGATTAAGTATTGAAAATACTGAAACCCAAATCTTTTCAATCCATTGGCACACAATCAAACTGATGCCCTAAAAAATCATAATTTTGGGAATCTTTGTAGGGAGAGGGGAAAATGCAGATTGAAATGGTCAAACTTTTCCCTCTTGGTATATTTTCTGAATCAAGAATGGTCAATTTACCATACTATATGTTTGTTCCTGAAATACTATATCGAATTGACCTCTATTGGTTCATATCTCATTTCAAATATTTGTTTCGTTGAGTTCAGTGGTGCGCTATTCATGTGAACAGTCACATGTATTCCAAAGCTTAAGCAATGAACAGTTAACCCTTTCCTGATGAATTCCTGGTTTTTACATCCCTGTGATTTTATATTTGTGAAATTTGATTTGTTTGAATAGGGTTTTACGACGCTTTCAACAATTTTTCAGTTTTATCGCAGAGGCTGGAGTACCTAACAATGGAATCCTGGTATTTCTCACACCAGTACTACCATTACATCCCTTCCTAGCCTCCAGCTGCTATCCCACATAGGTCTACGATTATCAACCCATTGGTGAGAGACAAATAGTCGGAAAGAATGAGTGCGGCCGTCGGGGATCAAACCCGGGACCTCTAGATAGACAGTCCGACACGCTACCAACTGCGCTATGACGGCAGCATTCCTTATTTGTGGAAACATTGTAGAAAAAGAAGAAATTGCTTATAACAAGCAATTTCTTCTTTTTCCACAATGTTTTCTACCCAACTGAACGGTTATTTTCAAAATTACATCCACTTTAAATTTTCCTTTGCATAAACTTTGAATTTGGACAGGATTAAAGTTTTATAAAACAGGAAAGGGTATTTACGCCTTAAATGCAAACTAAATAGATCTCTTTACTGTTCTGATAATTGGACTACAAATGACTCTTACCTTTTTCTCCTTTTTACCAAAGGCAAGACCTGGAGATCCCTTTTCTACAACAAGACAGGTAATTCCTTTGGGGCCTGGATCCCCTGTTCTACACATGACAACATAGACATCTGTGTCTCCCCCACCACTTATAAACATCTGGAAAAAAAGATAAGAGTTACAGTAGAACCTCGTTAATTCGAACTTCACTGCTTCGTAGGTATGTGTTCGTTCGTATACTTTACGCGGTCCCGATCTTTTTCCTTCTTTAGCTTTGTTAAAAAACTCTGTCTAATTCGAACGTCAGTGGTTCGTAGTTCGTAGGCCATTTCAAGTCCCGAAAGTATGATTATAGCAGAAACTCCAATGTTTAATTCGTAGGTGTGATAAACTGATTGTCACTAATCACCACTTACCTTGATTTTCACACCTGATGATCTATATGACAAATAATGTGTTATCATGTACCTTTAGTTAAAAGGGGCTGTTTGGTGGGTAATTAATCGAATAAAGATTCCCGTAATTATCGCCGAAAATTTACTTTAAATTGACATCCCCCATCAGTATCTGTGTTATTGAGCACTTAGAAATTCTGACCTCTTTATTTTATTCTGCGGTTGCTTTCTTCACAATCGTCGGTCCTTAATTTTATGATTTAATGATAGAATACTCAGAGTGATTTGATCCAATGTATTGTAAAGGGAAATCACTCTGATGGAGTCTACTATTTGATACAAGCACTGTGTTTAAAAAATGATAAAAAAATTAACACAGACATAAAAGCATAAAAAATACAAGATGAGTAATTTTTAATTTATGTTTTCCTCAATTAATATCTGCGGGTCTTGTTTAGAAAAATAACTAATTTAGAATCAATTCCTAAATTGGGGACAGAACAAAACCATGGCCGATTCCGTGTATCTCAAACAGCCGACCTCCTGCCCTCCGTTTTGTTCGTACTACGCTTAATTCGTATAAATTTCCCCGGTCCCTTGCGCTACGAACTACCGAAGTTTTACTGTATTTTGAAAACAGATAATTCTATTAGAACGGTGATTCTATTACTCACAAACACACAATTTGATTACTAAACTACAAGTATATGTATGTAGGAAGTATTTCATTTATGTTTCTTGATCTAAAACCTGCTTGTTGATGGATCATCAGAATTATACCACTTATTCAAGCTGAAGTTTGCAAACAAACTACCTCGCACAATAAACTTTGCACAATAATTCAGTTTAATTCCAGGTGATCCCTCCTTTTTAAGCCTCTAAAGAAAAACACTTTGGAAATCATTGTAGAAAATGAAGAAATTATACAAACAATTTCTTCATTATCCACAATGTTTTATTCCAAAAAGATGAAAAAATTTAAAATTCCATCAACATGAAATAGTTGTCTGCAGGTTCTTTCAATTTGGACCAGTCTAAAATTTCATTGTGTTGGAATGGGTTAATATCAAAGTTGAACTTCCTATTGGAGGTCAGTGGGCGGGGCCAGTGGTCTTTCAATTTCAAAACAGCTGTATAGGAAGTTTTCTAATATCTGACAGGACCCAAGGTCATGTAAATATCAATGCAGCGGCATAAATTATATGGCTCATCATTTGCAATAAATAGGGAATATTATCACAGTGTCTTTTTCTATGCGTTGTTATCGTGTTCGAGAATTGTGTGTAGGTATTTTTTATTGGATGAGACCGAAGGTCGAATCCAATAAAAATACCTACACACGGTTCGAGAATATGTTAACAACAAATAGAAAAACACACTGTTGTAATATTCCTTTTATTATATACCTTTTAGGAAATGACATTAAGAAAATTCTTTTAAATGGCTAAGAAATAACCAACCTTCCGAAAAACCCGGAACGTCAATACACAAAAAAGGAGTCCTTGTTTAACGGTACTCGACGAATACGGGTTTTTGCTACACGCCGAATATTGATTTTTTTTCTGTCGAGTTGTATTTGACAGCCAGGTTTTACTCCATATCTTTTATAGGTATATAATAAAAGGGGGAATGATAAAGGCCATTAGCATTATTTGCTGGTTAACTTAACGCATTACCAGACAACAAATTTTTAGACTTGTCTGCATTCAAAAAAGCTGCTGGCAACAATTTCAAGTTGACAGAAGTTTTAATAACTGTCATTCTGAGAAGAAATTGATGTGGAAAATAAAGTTTTAAATTATTTTCTAAAACTCTTTACCTGGGGGTTGTGAAAACGATAGAACTTGTTGTAATTGGTTAAAAATCAACTCCAAAAGAAAAAGCATAAACAATGATTACCTTTGACCCATTCAATATAAAGTGGTCTCCCTTTTTCTTGGAAGAGAGGGACAGGTTGGCAGCATCACTACCAAAATCTGAAAATAAGACATATTTACAGTTATATATATATATACATGTATATATAAAACTTCCTGCTAGCACACAGTTCTTCAAAATTATATACTTTTCTTTCAAATTCAGCATTAGAAAATAAGAAATGTAACCCTTACTTTACTTCTTTTGAAAATCCAGCCATAAGGGCTGGCTGAACCATTCACTTTCTATGAAATTCTTAATTCAAATATAAGGGTTAATTTCTTTCTTTTGAAAATCTATTTTAAACAATTACCAGATTACAAAATTTCAGACAGGTCTAAATTTAAAGAAGAAGTTGTAGAAGCTTATTCAAAGTTTTGAAATTTAATAATTTTCTTACTTTTTAGGAAGAAAACATTGTGGAAACGGAAGAAATAGCTTGTTACCAGCAATTTCTTCATTTTCAAATTGTTTTTCTTGAGGGCTGTCAAAAAAGCATCATTGGGTGAGAATGGGTTAAGACATACTGGCTAGTTTATTTATTTGTTTATAGCATTTCTTTTCAAAATTTCAGATATAAGGATGTGTTCACTTCTTTTGAAAATCTTAGTTAAGACATAAGGCCTGGTTTATTTCTTGTTTTTCTTGCTTTATTTCTTTTGAAAATCTTTTTTCAGACCATGATCACAGCAATAACTTTTTTTCTGAAAAAGGCAAATTTATAAAACCCATTACCAGACAACAAAATTTCAGTCTGGTCAAAATTGAAAGGAATTGCATACAACAACTTAATGTTCATGAAATTATAGATTTTCCTCCCATTTTTTGGAAGAAATATTATGTAAAATGTTGCATTCACAATGCTTTCCCAATTGTATTTCCTTTAATAGCATCAAAAAGGGTTGTGTGGGAACAGGTTTATTTTCATCCACAATTCTTCCTTTACCACAATCCATGTTTTGACACACTAAAGAAAAACAACATAGAAAATCATTGTAACAGATGGAGAAATTCACTGTCTCAACCTTTTCTAACATAATTACAAAATTTCAAATTTTACAAACTTTAAATTGTTGCTTTCAACTTCTTTGAATTTGGACTAGTCTTAACCCTTACCAGATGACAAAAGATTAGACTTGCCAAAAAACAAAAAGAAGTTGCAGACGAAAATTCAAACTTCAAATGTCTTTGTCTTTCTAGATAGAGGACAAGAAGCAAAATGCAGAAGTTGCAATTTCTACTTTTTCCACATTGTTTTCCTGAACTTTTTTCTTAAGACACATCAAAAAGTCGGATTATGTGGTAAAGGATTAAATGTTTGTCTCCTAATTGTTCAACCTATTACCACATATTCCAACTTCAAGAAAAGAACTTTGGTAAAGATTTTAAAAATGAAGAAATTGCTTGTTACAAGCAGTCTCTTCATTTTCAACAATGTTTCCACCCAAAACACAAAGATTTCATAGATTTCATCAACTTTAAATAGTCATCTATAGCTTTTTTCTCAATTTGGATCAGTCTTATTTTTTACTATGAGATAATAGGTTAAGAGCAACTTTCTTAACCCATTCCAACACAATGACACTTTTTCCCCATGAGAAAAACAATTTGGAAAAAATTGGGTAAAATGAAGACATTTCCTTTTTACTCAAAAAATTGAAAATTTAGATTTTCTTGAATTTTTACAGTTTGTCTGCAACACCCTTCAAATTGGACAAGTCTAAAATTCTTACATATGGTAATGGGTAATGAAATATTTGAACCCAACTTACTTGGCTCCGTTAAGCAGTATGACGCAAACTTCTCCATACTGGCTAACTGTGGTATCCATTTTTCTCTGAGTTCATTATTGCCAAATTCATCTATCATCCAGGCACACATGCTATACACATAACAAGAGTACAATAGTAACAATAAATGCCACCAAGTAGTCAAGACAAGAAATTTTGCATTAACCCCATTTTTCTACAATACAGCCTAAACTGACAATATGCACAAGGTCAGTTGACTAGGAACATTCTGTGAAAATTTCATTCAAATTCATCAATAAATGTAGGATGTGTTAATGAGAAATTTGACAGAACAATGGACAGACAGAGAAGGTGATTCTAATTTAGGTCCAGCTTACACAGCGAATAAAAGAAACGATACAAGAACAAGAGATGAAATTGTCACAATGGCTTCATTATCCACAATGTTTTATCCGAAAAGACAAAATAATTAAAATTCCATCAACTTAAAATTGTCTTCTTCAGTCAATTTGGACCAGTCTAAAAATGTGTTGAGTGGGAATGTGATGGCCATATCACATATGTGAATGTCCATTTTGATATAAACATAACTCACAATGACATATGGATCATATGTGAATGTCAATGTCCATGGTGCAAGAAACATGACTCCCAATAGCCAGCAATTTAACCCTTTCCTGTTTTACATAATTTTAAACCTGTTCAAATTCAAAGGTTTTGCAGACGAAAATTTAAAGTGAATTTAATTGTAACAAGCAATTTCCTCTTTTTCTACGATGTTTTCTCAATTATAAAATCACAGGGATGTAAAAACCAGGGATTGAACAGTAAATTGGTTTATACATGTTTAGTTTGAGCCAGTCTGAAATGTTGTCCACTGGTAATGGGCTAAGCAGCTTAGCTTCAGCTTATTCAAGCTTTCAACCATAACACAAAATGTCAATGGTCAATCTTGAACTTCAAGTATTAATGAAATATTTGATTGGTCAATTGATTTTCCTTTATTGACTGTTGCAATTTGTCAATTGTGAAGAAACAAAGCCCAAAAGCCCACACAAAATGAATCATAATTTGTAAATTTCATTTTACTTGTGTATACTGATGTAAGCAGTCGTACTGACACATCCTGCCGCTAAAGCCTCAAATATGACAGAAGAATCCAGTCGTGATAAACCTGTTCCACCAAATTCTTCTTTACAATAGACTGCACCAAAACCTAACTGTGCACCTTTCCTCATGACATCCACTGGAAACTCCTCCTGAAATGAATTTACTAGATAATAAAATTTTAGACTAGTCCAAATTCATAGAAGTTGCAGACAATAATTTCAAGTTGATAGTATTTCAAATTTTTCTGTTTTCTAGCAGTATTGTGTCTTATTGAATCACTTTAGTATAGGAAAAAACTTTTATACAGGTCCAAAATAATAGATTTTATAGCAGTTAACAGATGACGATTCAAACTTGGAATTCTCTTCCTCTATAAAGAGTAAATCTGTATCACTAAAGTGGATAAATGTCAAACAACGACCATCTGACTCAAGTTGAAACTTTTTGCATAAGTAGATTGTCTTAACCTTTACCACATGTTTTAGATTTTTTCGACTTGGTAAAAAACATTAATCAGTTTCTTCATTTTACACAATGTTTTCAAAATAATTCTTCTTGAGTGACGTCAAAGAGCATCATTGTGTGGGAATGGGTTAATCTACTAGAACAGTAATTCTACCTTACTACATATATACTTATTCTGGTAACATTTTATCTTACTTTACCACTGCTGTATCTGATTTCATTTCCAAGTATTAGTTTCAAGGAATTCTTTCAAAGATCTCTTTACGCAAGACGAGTCACACATGCAGCATTTTAACCCATTCCAACTCAATCCCTCCTTTTTACGCCCCTCAACGTAAAAGCTTTGGAAAACATTGTGGAAAATGAAGAAATTGCTTGGATCAAGCAATTTCTTCATTATCCACAATGTTTTCTATCCAAAAAGACGAAAAAATTTAAAATTCCATCAACTTGAAATTGTCGTGTGCAGCTCCTTTCAATTTGGACCAGTATAAAATTCCACTGTGTTGGAATGGGTTAAGGGATGCAGGCTTTTTCCCAGTCTAAGAGTCACAAATTAAATAGCCAGAACATTCAAAACTATATGATAAAGAGTCTCATGGACCTCCTGATCTGAGGGCACAATTTCAGAAAAGAGCTGACAGCTGATAACCCATTCCAACATATTAACGCTTTTTCACGCCCCTTGAGAAAAACATTGGGGAAAATAAACAGTAAAATGAAAAAATTCCTTGCAACAAACAATTTCTCCATTTTACACAATGTTTTCTATTGAGAATGTTGAATAATCTAAAATTTCATAGACTTTCAATTGTAATCTGCAACTCCTTGCAATTCCGACAAGTCTAAATATTTGTCTTTTCAAAATGGGTTAAACAGTCTTCAATTCTCTTCTTAAGTAGAGCCCTAGAAGTCAGGGGTCAACACTAACAGTTTCCCTGGATCCCGAGGATCCCTGAAAATTGGAAGGGACCCCAGCAATCTCAGGCTAGGGATTCCTTCAGGATCCTTCAATATTTCTCCAGTACAATAGATCTTAAAGTTAGAGTATCAGCTAATGCTCCTGGTTTGTTTGCTTTTTCGCTTGATTTTGTAGGAAACATTGTGGATAATGAATAAATTGCTTGTAACAAGCAATTTCTTCATTTTCCACAATGTTTTCCAAAGCTTTTTTTCAAGTTGGGCTTAGAATGGTGTGAATTGCGTGTGAATAAGTTAAACTTTGTCAAGGAGGGATCCCCGATTATCTGAAGGAAACCCTGAAGAAATGGGTAGGGATTCCTGTTGGATCCCATTGAAGCACATTAATTTTTAGTGTCAACCCCTGGAAGTTCAAAACTGCCAAGTACTTTGTATACTTCTAGCCTCACAATTTTTACTCTATGTTTGATATATCATACTATTACTTGAATATTTATCAGGAGCAATATGATAGTTTAACCCATTCCCACACAGCAAAATTTTAGACTGGTCCAAATTGAAAGAAGCTGCTGACGACAATTTCAAGTTGATGGAATTTTGAATTTTTTCGTCTTTTTGGATAGAAAACATTGTGGATAATGAAGAAATTGCTTGATACAAGCAATTTCTTCATTTTCCACAATGTTTTCCAAAGTTTTTTTCTTGAGGGGCTTAAAAAGGAGGGATTGAGTTGGAATGGGTTAAAGACACAAATACTCACATAAAACAGCAATTGCTTAAATTTTCCCAAACTTGGACCCTGTAGACCCAAGCCCTTGAGTGCTTGTGACCCTGTTTTCAGCTTAGTACTGAAACTATGACACATATATGTATTTTTTTTGTGAAAGATCACAAATGCTCAAGCATGAAACATGAACACACCTCTTGATCCCATTTGGCCATATTTGGATGTAGCTCATTCTTAGCAAAGTCAGTTGCCATCGCCTGAATCTGTTTTTGTTCATCTGTGAGACCAAGAGCAGCTATATGAAATAAAGAACATATACATGAAAAATAATTAAATGTACATAGCCCTAAGATGAGCTGACAAGTAGAATTTTCAAGCCCTGTGAGTAGTCTTACCCTGCATGTTATGTATTGGCATAAAACATAAGAAAAATGACACGGGATCGTACTAGCAAACCACCTCTTTTTTCTTTTAATCAAAAATTCCATATTATAAGACAAATTATCCCTGCCATTTTCAAAGTAAGTAGGTTTTCAATTTTTTGCCACATTATTCTTTTTCATTTTGACATTTTAAGTCACTTTGGCACTAGATCTTTTGATTGCTGCGAAGGTTTGGAGGACAAAAATGGCTTCCAAAAATTACAAGTGTTGCTGTAGCCTTGCAGTCTAGTAAAATAGAATATCAAAGTGAAATGTTTGATCATTTCTATCATCTATTGATTATCTTTGTACATACAAAATACTCATTAAAAAAATTCTATGCTAATGCCTAACTTCAAGTGAACTGTACAGTTTTAGAAGGACAACGGATGTGTACACTAGCAAACTGTCAAGGTCATTTGGTTCCATACTTTTATTAGTTAAACTTTCACGCTATGTAAAAACATCAATTATCTAAGGACATGGCAGCTGCTTTATCTAATATATTTCATTCGAATAAAGAAAGAGAAATGGATGTTTTCTGATGCCACGTGCCTGTGGTTGAGTTTATACCTGTCACTGGTTGAAAAGCACGTCCTTTCGAAAGAAATAGACTCACGGTCAATGCAACTTCCAGCTACCCACGTATCCCCAATGTGTCTCCTGCTGTCATTAAATAAAATACGAGATTTTTTCAACAAACGAATTATGCAATTTGACTTTCTGCCAATCGCCGCCATATTGTATACAGTGCGCCTCTACTTCTAAAGAGCTTACTTGTAGAATCAAAGCAAGAGAAGTACACTTTCACACAACACGACAGCATAAGACGTAAACTATTGCGTAATAGTAAGACAGTGAAATTGTATAAAGATGAGATAGAATAATTATTTCAATGGACCAATCGCTGGCCCAGACCACTGACACCCTAGCCCTTTAACTCCAACAGCAAGTTCCACTTCGATTTTAAACGGCGTTATTTTGAGAAATTTATGGAACAAAAGGGTAGAAAAAATCGATGGCTACCTAAATGTCGTAACTACAGCTTGAAAAGGCTGTAGTTACGACATTTAGGTCGCAATACCAACAAAAGGGTTATTGAAAATGACGGCCACTGTGGAGTTGAAAGCTCAGGGCCCAAAAGCTCAGTTCCGGCCGGGATGCATGAATCATTATTTGATTGGTAGGCTTAATTAGGTCAAATGACGGCTTGATGGCATAGTAAAATTACTATATCGATATTTGCGATAATGTTACAAAAGTTGCCAGAATTTGGTAATAATAGAAAGTGACCACTTAGCCCCACCCGCTTGGTAAATTTGAACCACCTTCGATCACATATTATTGCCAAATTCTTATTGACTTTATCCACGATAAAGAGAAAGCTAGACTAACGGGGGAGTGGGGGGGGGGGGGCTGGTGTCAAACGAACCCGCCCCCGGAACCCCATCTAAATAGGCTACGCCAGTGAGTTGTAGGCCTATAGATATTTTGAGTCGCGTTTCTTCAGTAGGCCCAGTGTCTTACAACACGCGGCAACAATTTTTTACCCCTCAACAGTTTAAATGATCTCCCAATAACCAGAAGAATGCTCCCACAGGCGAAAGAAAATATTCCGAGTGGAAAAGAAGAAAATGAAAATGCCAAAGTTTGTTGTAGCAAGCACGTTCTTCTTTTCTCGCGATGTTTCCGATATCCAGAGTGTCAAAAGGCGACAGCATAGTGTGTGGTATTGGAGTAAATGCCGTTTGAAACCAGACTAAGCAGGCTTATCAGGGTCGAAATTTTGGGCTTATTTTTTTATGCTAATTTTAGACTTGTCCAAATTCAGGGGGAAGTAGACGAAATTATATTTAAAGTACATGTAAGTACAATTGAAAATGAAGCCAATCTATGTGGCAGAGAATATTGTGATAAAAAGAAGAAATTGCTTGTTACAATCAATTTCTTCTTTTTCCACAATGTATCCCAGGTACGTAAAAAATCAGACTTGGCACGGAACAGAGTTTAAGCTTTGACCAAATCCGACACAATGACGCCCCCCCCCCCCCGAAAAACATTTGGTAAAACAGAGTTCAGTTGAATCAAGTAACTTCTTCATTTTACACTATGTCAGTCTACCCATTAATCTAATAAAAAAAAATTCCAAAATTCATAATTTTTTATTATCGTCTGCATGTCCTTTCAATTTAGACCAGTCTAAGTTTTTGCCGTTTGGTAATAGCCAGATTAAACCTTTTCTTTTAACCTGGCCGATGAAAACGAAACTCTAACTCTCAGCAGTCTAGTCAGTTAAATCTACACTTTGGCATTGATGAAAGACTCGTTTTTTAAAGTTTCTACAATGTAGGACCTGATTACATTGATATTTTTTTTAATCGTTGCCAAGATAAACCCGGAATATTCCTGATTGTATCTTCAATGTACAACATTTCTTCTTCGTGGATGTCTCTTTATTAGTAATCGAAGTTTATGTTTGTGGATAGAGGCAAGGAACTTAACCCATTACCAGACAGCAAAGTTTTAGACTGGTTCAAACCGAAAGAACTTGCAGACGACAAATTCAAGTTTATGAAATTATAGATATTTTCAATTTTGTGGGTAGAAAACATTGTGGAAAATGAAGAAATGGCTTGGTCCAAGCTATTTCTTCATTTTACACAATGTTTTCCCAATTGTTTTTCTTGAGGGGCGTCCAAATGCGTCATTATGCTGGAACGGGTCAATTTGTATCTTTGTCTAGCCTTGAAAAGATTCAATTCCCTTCAAAGAATGGTCTAGTCTTAGAATAGCAGGCGGTATATATATATAGATTAGTCTGCACATAAGTGTACGCCGACCGACTCATCTTAGCCTATACATCCTGTTTGTCGTCTCTAAACCAGAACTGTCAAGTTTACGAAAGTATTATTAAATTATTTTTAAAAAACACCAACAAATAGTGCCTCCGGTACTTTTAGGCCTTTTCTTTAAATGCAAATTCAGAAATGGTTTTTATTCAGCATGATAAGGGTTAGATAATGTATAGATTTTATCATTACGATGTAAAATTGATTATGAACACTTTCCTTTTAGTTCGATCTGATCAAGGCTTAAATTAAATTTTCTCCTAGTTAGCTTTATCGCAGCTAAACGTAGCGCAGATCAGTCAGCATCACACCGTAAAGTTCATTAGGCCAGTACCGTACAGTGCCACTTTTTAACGCCCTGAAAAATGTTTTCAGGATTCAAGATGTTTATTCTATATATAAGGCCTGCGGTCTATAAACAAAACATTTCAAGGCGCAATTTGTACAAAAGTAACGTCATGAAATATATTATTAGTAATACATAATATTCAATACTTTGATAATTCGTTTCATTGAAGTACATTACTAAATAAAAATATTTATTTCTCATCAATGATTCTAAATTGTCAAATAATTTGAAAAAGTCGAGTTATATAAGAGATGACAGTGAATTATTCAGGAATAACCAAATGTCAAATGTTTTAGTATGTGTATTTCTGTTTATTTATCGTCGCTACCGTAGCACATGAGCGACGCCCCCAGAAGACGGTTAGTGGGGGGATAGTGCAAGGATACAGGACGATACTGCTGAGAGCTCCGCCTGGTTCTTTAACGTGCTCGGGGGATAGCACAAACAATTTCGTCTTTTCCAACAATGATATCTACCGTATTACGCATTTATTTTCCAATTTCAATCCATTCCCAGACAATGACGCCCCTCAAAAAATAAAACAATTTGGAAACATTGTGAACACTGAAGAAATTGCTTGTATAACAAGCAATTTATTTATTTTTACAAAATGTTTTCTACCGAAAAAGTTGAAAAAATCTAAAATTTCACACAAGATTGATCTAACTATGTTAAAGTTTTCAAATGAAGTGAAAAGAGGAAAAATATTTAACAAGACAAGGTTAAGTTTTGACGTCTGTTAATGGATTTTATGTATTTTGGATAATCGTAAACCTAAGTAGGATAGCAGCTGGAGGCTAGGAAAGGATGTAGTGGTAGTACTGATGTGAGAATACCAGGAATCCATTGTTAGGTGCTCCAGCCGCCGCGATATGACTGAAATACTGTTAAAAGCGGCGTTAAACCCCATTCATTCACGCCGCGATATGACTGAAATACTGTTAAAAGCGGCGTTAAACCCAATTCATTCAATCAATCTACCAATCAATTATCTAAGTTTTTACAATGTACGACCAGGCTTTAAACTCGGACATTTTATCAATTTTTCTCCAGGTTGGTGATATCAAAACTAAACGTAGCGTGAACCAGGTAGCGTAACACCGTGAAAATTGATTATAGACAGTTTTATTCAATAATGCAAGGATGTAGTGTTATGGGGACATTGTCACAACAGATTCGTCGGGAACTATTCAATAGATGCTACAGTTTCACATTCTTTTTTTAATTGGATAAATAGTTTTCAGTGTATTTTTATTGTCTTCTATATGATAGAGGTAAGGTTACATTTTTAGTTTGGATGTTTTTTAACAAAAAGTCGACACATTGTCACCACCCATGACGGCGTTGACATTGATGTCGGCGTCGGCGTTTGCTTGACAAGCTTTAACCTATTACCTGGCGACAGAATTTTGAGTTGGTCAAAATTGAAAGAAGTTGCAGACGACATTTAGAATTGCGCTAAAATTTGAAAATGTGTGCCAAATAAGATCAAAACATTAAGAGAAAAGGAGAAATTGCTTGTTACTAGCAATTTTCTCCTTTTTTCCAACAAAGATTTCGATGATTGTATTTCCTTGCAAACGCTTTGTTCCAAATATTGTTTAAAACGACCATTCTCTTAAGCGACCATATTTTTGTCTGTTCCTCGATGGGTCGTTAGATACTTACCGTGAACCCAATCACACACACCAAAAATTTAGACTGGTCTAAATGGAAAGAAGTTACAAACGACAATTTCAATATAATGGACTTTGATTTATTTCTTCATCTTTTTGGATAGAAAACGTTGTGGACAATGAAGGAATTGCTTGATACAAGTAATTTCTTCATTATCCACAATCTTTTTCAAAGCTTTTTTTTATTGAGGGGCGTAATAAGGAGGGGCTGTGTGGGAATGCGTTAATCCACTTGTTCGTTCGAAATTTCCTTGCTTGACTATTGCATGTAGATTTTTGATGACTGGTTTAACCCATTCCCACTCAACCCCTTCTTTTTACGCGCCTCAATTATTGAGCTTTGGAAAACATTGTGGGAAATGAAGAAATTGCTTGTATCAAGCAATTTCTTCATTATCCACAATGTTTTCTACCTAAAAAGGCCCAAAAAAATTAAAATTCCATCAACTTGAAATTGTCGTCTGCAACTTCTTTCAATTTGGACCAGTCTAAAAATTTGTTGTGTGGGAATGGGTTAACGGCCCCAAGATACATGTTGTGCAGAGAGGACAACGCCGCGAAGAGAAGAAATTACCCACTTCATTAAATGTGATCCGTATGGTAGGAACAGGTCTTCCTGTGTGAACATTTCGATTTTTTGTCTTAACCCATTCCAACTCGACAAAATTTTAGACTGGTCCAAATTCAAAGAAGCTGCAGACGATATTTTCAAGTTGGTGGAATTAAAATTTTCTTTGTCTTTTTGGGTAGAAAACATTGTGGATAATGAAGAAATTGCTTGATACAAGCAATTTCTTCATTATCCACAATGTTTTCCACAGTTTTTTTCTTGAGGGGCGTAAAAAGGAGGGCTTGTGTGGGAATGGGTTAATCTTGAGATCCAGAAAAAAAGATACGTATCTGACAGTGTCAAATACGGTTCCATATAAGGTAATTTTATATGACGTCATTGTCAAAATGCAAATAAACGTAATCAGAATGGTAAAGGAGGCGGAAAATACTTTTAGAAATACAGATTTCTTTTCTTATTTCATTAAATCTATTTGATAAAAATAGGGATATAATACATGAAATATTATGTTACGATAGTAATACAACATCTTGTATTTGCTTATCGCTGCGGAGGAAAATTCGCTATTTCACTCGACCTTCGGTCTCGTGAAATATCAAAATTTACCTCCGTAGCTCAAATTGCGAAGCGGATTCATACATAAGTGTGATTAGATTTTTCGGTTCATACCTCCATGAAAACAAAAAAATATTCTCTTCATTTATAATTTCATAGCATCGAACGAAAAAAGCAAAAATTTTTACAAATTTTGATACCTTTTAGTATGGGACTATTTTGTGCGGATGCATACAAAATAGCTGCGTGCTCAAAATTTTGTTCATGGAGTTTTGAATATTTATTTTCGACAAATCAGAACGCGCGTTTTTGATAAACGAAACTAAAAATTAAATTATTATTTGGTGAAATTAATAAATAAGGCTGATATAATATTGTTAGACTATTAAGGGGCATGATTTCGGATCACATACTAGAAATAAAATACTATTGCATAAATAACACTTCAAAATACGTCAGAAAAGCAACTATTCTGCTGATATGCACAGACAGCAGAACGAAGCTAGACCCGTCAAACGTTCACGTGTTTGTTAAACACTAATAACAATAATTAAAAAAAAAATACTATATAGGGTAGCGAATATGGTGAGAAAAGCTTAAATCACTTTACACAATCGGATTCTCATTTTTCCACAATGTTTTCTGGAGCCTTTTTCCTTCAAAATGAAAAAGTGCGAAATTGAGTGTCTGTGATGGATTAACAAAATAAAACATGAATGGTTACAAAGTTATCCTCAAAGTTATGTGTCTGTGTTTTCCGTTTATTTATCGTCGCTACCGTAGCACATACCTATGTGAGTGACGCCCCCCACCTAGACGGTTAGTTATTACGAAGGATAGTGCAAGGATACAGGACAAAACTGCTGAGAGCTCAACCTGGTTCTTTAAAGTGCTCGATGGATATCATCGTCACACGGGGCCTCGTTTAAACGTCTCATCCGAAAGACAATTGGTTTCTCAGTTGATATGGTCGAACCTATGATCTTGAGGTTTGAAATCAAGTGCTCTACCAACTGAGCTAATCGGACTGACTTTCCAAGCTGATGTTCGTTAACTCTGTTCTATATAGATTACCATTAGTCATATAACTCTCTGGAGCTTTCCAAATTAGCATATCACAGCAAATTACCTCCCCTGAATCCATCCCACTTTTGTTGTTCAGTCAACAAAAGACGTTTCATTGAGTGAACATCAAAAGGAACATTTAATATATGGCGGAAACAAACGATTATCCTGTATATGTATAGGTAAACCTAAGTGCGTATCCCGTTTAGCAATATTTAATTTCCGTCTCGGCATTGTAAGCATTTTCACTTAATTTTAATTCCATCCCTACATCCTTAATGTTTGTCTGCTTTCTCGGTATCTCAGCTCCATCTCAGTCATCATTATATAACCACGAGGGAAATAAAATCGCGTGCAATGCGTAGACGGAAACACCGCAGTGCACTCTCTTGTACACCAGTCAATGCATTCCCAATGCATCGTGAGAGTAACGAATGACAACTCTGCTTTGAGGTTGGCAGCAACGGTCAACATGTTTCTGAAAAATCGTAATGTATCAAGTGACTTTCGACCATTTAATATATCGAACATTCAGATATCATCTACCAACACGGGACCATTGTATCATATCTAATTGATCACTTACTGGTGTTAAACATTTTTACTTTCACTACTGATGCGTGATGTATTCAATCGATATTCTAGATACTTGTGTTTTTTATGATCATAAAAAATAACCTGTGACGAGATAAGAGACTGTTTCAACGACAAAGTGGTTATTAATTGTATGAAGTGTTACGCGCAACTTGACAACTGAGGCCTAATGGAGACGGGTTCCCATTCGAATAAATGACGGAAGAAGCGGGGGATCGAACAAGTTTTTCATAATACTAGACTCTAGCGCGTTACCACTAGATCTGGAATTCGCCTCAAGTATAGAGATAAATGCGTTTGAGTAGTGATCTGTTCGCAACACGGACTAGTCCAACCGTCATAGGGCTTTATGCTCACCGAAGGGCGAATATATAGCCGCCGTCTATCCTTCCGTCATTCCGACTGACCGTCCGCCTAAATTGTCAAGGTCACAATTCAAGGTCAAAGATGAAAATTGACCTTGTTCATAGTATACCTCATTTAATAATGGATGGATTTCAATATGACTTGGCACAATTGTTCTCTATGATGAATAGATGTACCATTTGAAACAAATATTCAAATAGCTCCAAGGTCACAGCTCAAGGCAAAACGTTAAAGTAAAGCATGTCTATAGATCATATCCCCAGAAAATTTTGATCGATTTCGAAACAATTTTGCAAAGCTGTCCTATATTATGAGTAGGTGCGCCATTGAAAAAACAGACAGCTCCAAGGTCAAGGTCAAAGCTCAAGGTCGAACGTGAAAATTAAGCATGTCCAGGGTATAGCTCCTTCAATTATTGATGTAAATTCTTCATTTTCAACAATGTTTTTCCAAATTTATTTTTCTTGAAATGCGTAAAAAGGAGGGATTGTCTTGGAATGCGTTAAGCTTTTGTATACATTTGTATTGTTTGACACTTTAGGAAATAATTCATGTTTACTTGAAAACTGGCTATTATATGATGTAAGATGTCTTCGGAAATAAAAACTAAATTAACTGCGATTAATCACGTGCTTGTGTTCTCTCTCTCTCTCTCTCTCTCTCTCTTTCTCTCTCTCTGTCTCTCACTCCCTCTCTCCTTTCGTCTCTCTCCCTCTTTCTGTGTTTTGTTAGTAAAAAAATAAGCGTTGGAGGAAACGGAATTGATAACAAAACTAATAGCGCTTGCCCTGCGCGTGGCCACAAGGAAGATATTGTTGTACTGGACGTATCAGACAATATAGTATTTGCCTATATGAAAATCAATCCACGAATCCGCAAATGATACATTGTCATAAAAATTCCCGAGTATACGGTAAATGTGTGAATGACTTCCCTGTAAAGTGCTGATAATCAATTTGTCAAAGTCAACAGGGTTATCTATTCTTCCGATATACTCCAAATATGGAAACAGTGTCTTCGGCTGTCTACCAAAACATCGTAACTACAGCTTGTCTAAGCTGTAGTTACGATGTTTTTGGTTGGCAACCCTTAGAAAAATTATTACAATAATCTCATGTAGAACGTCATCCGATAACGCTTTGTAACGATAATGGACAGATGCACTTGTCCACGTTAAATACAACAAATGAATGTCTGCCTTACACAAACCAATATTTGCTTTTTTGTCACACCCCCGTCTTAAAAGAGGGCGTTGACCACGCAAAAAAAAGACATGTAGCATTTAGTCATTAGATATATTGGTCATTATATTGTGATCGCTGTCTACAATATTAGTCAGTTTATGTGTTATCGACAATAATTATGACATGCAAGAAAACGACCCACTCATTAACTAGCTATGTGTAACAGCTGTATACTATTTATTCTATCATTACAGAAGCTATAATTTGTCGTTGTCGTTCTAAAACTTCGTAACTACAGCTGTACTTACGAAGTTTTAGAACGACAACGGCGTATTAGTATTAGTACGTATTACCAGACGTCAAAATTTTCAGTAGACTGGTCCATATTCAAAGTAGTTGCATATAACAATTTTGAATTGATTTAGTTTGTATAAATGGGGTGTAACGATTTTCGGTCGTATCCCGGCTGTTGGAGCACTCCAGCTGCTATCCCTCTTAGGTTTACGATTATCCATTTTGGATTGATGGAGTAAGATTAAAAAAATAATGTCTTTCTGGGTAGAAAACGCTAGAAAGTTCGACAGACCAATCAGATCATACATTTAGATATGACGTGAATTTTGAACGCGATCATTGGTCGACATTTTATGTGAAATATCTTTTGTTTGTTTGGCTGTATTCGCGACCTTTCTTTTTCCAACCATCCTTTCTTTTCTTTTCTTTTTTTTTGGGGGGGGGGTTACATGCTTATGATCATAAAATATGCAAAGTTATCATTATTATTATCATTCTTAAAAAAATGATGAATCTGAAATCCTGTCTTGAAATAATATGTAAAAAGAGGTTAAACCCACTCCCACACAATGGTGCTCTTTGTGCCAAAGGAAAATAAAGCTTTGGAACACATTGTAGAAAATGAGGAAATTGCTTGTAACAAGCTTCATTTCTTCATTATCTACAATATTTGCTACACAGACAAAAAAAAAAACAAAACAAAAAAACAACGAAAATCGAATCAACTAAAATTTCACAATGATGTAGATTTTACCAATAATTACAAACAGCGAACACTGAATATGTCAAAAAGAGGATAAACCCACTCTCACTCAATGGTGCTTTTTGACGCCCCAAGGAAATAAAGCTTTGGAAAACATTGTGGAAAATGAAGAAATTGCTTGTAACAAGCAATTTCACCATTATCCACAATATTTTCTACACAGAAAAAATAAAAAAAACGAAAATCGAATCAACTAAAATTTCACAATGATGTAGATTTTACCGATAATTATAAACAGCGAACACTGAATATGTCAAAAGAGGATAAACCCACTCTCACTCAATGGTGCTTTTTGACGCCCCAAGGAAATACATCTTTGGAAAACATTGTGGAAAATGAAGAAATTGCTTGTAACAAGCAATTTCTTCATTATCCACAACATTTTCTAAACAGAAAAAAAGAAGAAAAAGAAGAAGAAAAAAAAAGAAAATCGAATCAACTGAAATTTCACAATTATGTAGATTTCACCGATGATAATGCACAGCAAACACTGATAATGACAGCAAATTCTTCGAAAAGCGCTAAACGTAGATTTGTGTGTTTAAATATGGATAAGATAAAACACTTGACAAATGTATCAAAGTTCGTGTGTATAATCACAGGGCAAAAATGCATTTGGCTTGTATTACACTCATGATGGATAGATGGTTGGGTAGATGGATGGATGGATGGTAAGATAATTAGGGATAGATAGAAGAAGGGAGAGGTAGAACGAGAGGGGAATGAGTGAGAAAGGGATGGGAATAGGGGGGACGGAAAGACAAACAAACTTAAAACAGCAATAGGAAAGGATGACGCGTACAATGAAAATGGGAAAAACACACAAAATAAAGTGGAATAAGATAATAAAATGGAAACGCGGAGAGAGGGGAGGGAGGAGAAACAAAGAGTGCAATACTGCATGCTGAGGGAACATTTTCAAAGTTAATAAAATTCTGACAGAAACATATTTGAAATGTATTTCAACCCCTTCCTTTTCGATCCCTGTTCTTTTACGTCCCTGCATATTCATACTTGAGAAAACATTGTGTAAAATGAAGGAAATTGCTTGTAACAACCACTTTCTTCTTTCTCCACAATGTTTTCTATCCTACTGGTTTTTTGTGTTTTTTTGATAAATGTTACTCATGGGAGTAAAAGAGCCTCCAGGAAAATGCAAAAAGTATCGACTCTAGCGAGGCTGCGCAGGCTCGGAAACTTTTCACTCTTTGCCCGTTTTATGAAACATGTATGAAAATTCTACCATTTCGTATAGCTATTTTCATAATATGACCACCCGGTTGATCTCTGCTAGCCCCAAACTATTTGTTTCACGGAACACCCGAGAGAACCCATTTAGCTTGACGGGTCATAAATATTCGGCCTCAGACGATATAGTTATGAAAGGGGCATGCTGTCAAAAAGATCTCCTATCTTATCAGTATTTTATATTTCTACGCCCAAGTGTTAAAATGTCGTGAGAACGCTATATATTACAATATTTAAGTAATTGGAATCGACTTTCTGCCTATCATAATTGATTGAATGGGGTTTAACACTATTTTTAACAGTATTTCAGTCATATCGCGGCGATTGGATCACCTAACTATGGATTCCTGGTATTTCTCACACCAGTACTACCACTATACCCTTTCCGAGCTACTCATCCATTCATTGGTGGAAGACAAATATCGGAATGGATATTAGCCGCGGTCGGAGATCGAACCCGAGACCCCATGACTTGGAGTCCTTCGCGCCACCACTTGATAAAAGTAATTTTATTAGTAACAATGTTTTCTATATTAAAAGGGAAATATTTTCCACAAGTTTGAAATTGTTGTCGGCAACTTCTTTCAATTTGGAACAGTCTAACATTTTGTCGTCTGGTAATGGACCAACGGAAAAGAACCTACCGAGAAGTGAGGTCTGCGCATGCTGTCACTTTCAGCTTGACATTTTTTTATTTCTTTTAAATCTAGAATTATCATTCTATCTAATACTATGATTTATCTTTTAGTTTCGTCTATCAAAAACGGGCGTACTGATTGTCAGAAAAAAATAGTCGTACCTTCATGAAAAAAATTTTGAGCACACAGCCAATTTGTATGCTTCTGTACAAAAAAGTTCCATACAAAAAAGTATCAAAATTTGTAAAGTTCTTGCTTCTTTTCGCTTGAAGCTATTAAATTAATAGAAATGAAGAGACCGTTTTTTTTTGTTTTTTTTTTATTTTCATGGAGGTATGAACCGAAAAACCTAATCACACTGTATGAATACACGAAGATCTCTTAATTTCTCTGCTAGACTGGACCTCTTTTTCAAATAGGCCATGTTTGTTTCACGGAGTTCCCATACGTTCCATTTCTACCTCGATGTTTGTTTTAGGGGATCAAAATTAGATTAATAAAAAACTGAAGAGCGATGTTTTGGCATTTGTTGAAGATAAATTACATGACAGCTTATGGAAATTGAAGCATAGTTTACCCTTTTCATTGTGGAGTGCAAGTGGAATCAATCTATTTTCAAACGTGAAATATTACCAAAGTTTTAGCTAAATCCGATGCAATTTCATCGGGACGACCATTTTGTTTACATACAAAATAGAGTGTGTTGAGATCTTTTATAGGAGCAAATACTTTAATTCGTTGAAAGGTATTTGCTTTTAATGTGCATGGATTTAAAGCCGTTTTGAACATGTCTTAGTTATATCTCGACAGTGTTCTCTTATTCATAGGGTTCCTACTTATTAGTAGCAAGACTACTGTGGCCTTAAATATCTTGTCGAGGGACAATTAAAAGACGAAGAGAATATTTTTTGTTTTCATTGAGGTATGAACCGAAAACACTAATCAAACTGTATGAATTCGCGAAGCGGATTCATACATAAGTATGATAGGGTTTTGGTTCATACCTCTATGAAAACAAAAAATATTTTAATTTCTTATTATCAAATAGAATCGAGCAAAACAAGCAAAAACTTTACAAATTTGTGACACTTTTGTTTCGGAAAATTTTGCGGAAGCATACAAAATAGCCGCGTGCTCAAAATTTTGATCATGGAGGTATGAATCTCTATGAAAACCTCTATGAAAACAAAAAATATTTTAATTTCTTATTATCAAATAGAATCGAGCAAAACAAGCAAAAACTTTACAAATTTGTGACACTTTTGTTTCGGAAAATTTTGCGGAAGCATACAAAATAGCCGCGTGCTCAAAATTTTGACCATGGAGGTATGAATGATTTTATTCGACCAAACAGAACGAGCGTTTTTGACAGACGAAATTAGATATTAAATAATGAAATTTTGATCCGAAAAAAAATCAATAACTTTTATGGGAAAAATTAATTTCCATATCTGGTATGGTATTTCAATGGCTGATGAAATGTTTATCTACATTTGTGATACATAGTGAAACCTTACCACCAAATCTAGAATAATTGTTCATTGGGAGTCTGGATAACATCTATTCACTTTTGTTGGTTGGCCCTTCGTCCATTTTTGGCTCGTGAAGCAATAAGCCCCCCCCCCCCTCCCCCTGTGTGGTGCGGAAATTATCGATCCAAGTCAGACTTCGCGGACTTGCACAGAGGCCGTTTGAAATAGAATTTGAACTTCCTGTTGGAGTTATTGGTTGGCGCCTACGGACTAAGAGGGCGGGGCCAGTAATTGGTCAGTCGTCACAGTGGCAAGACTTACAGTCCGTCCGAATTTGTCCACAGCACATTCCCTACATTTATGGATAACTTGGTACAATTGTTTTCCATCATGATTGCATTTGCTATTTGAAACAATTTGTCAGAAAGCTCCAAGGTCAAAGTCATAGAAAGCTCTAGGGTCAAGGTCACGACTAAAGGTAAAATTGAGCTTGTCAATGGCAAATTTCCTACATTTCTGAATGACTATCAAAATAACCCGACGCAGTTGTTCTGCTTCATGAGTACATGTGCTGTTTGAAACAAATTTTCAGAAATCATCAAGGTCAAGGTCACAGCCCAAGGTCAAATATTCGACAGGTTTAATTGGTTTTCTCTGTAATACTTTCCAGTTATTCTGAAAGAGGTCTGCTTAATAACGGAATGTAGTCATTTTGAACAAGAGGTCACTCACGCACTACCGGGAGCAGCTATTAAATATTGTGGTTGTACTGGTGTGGGATACGATAGGAGGCCATTGTTAGGCGCACCAGTCTAAGCGATTTAACTGAAAATATTGCTGTAAATGGTATAAAAACCCATACATACAAACATATCAAACCGTAACAATGGTCTTTTACTAGAAGCAAAATACTTTGGTAAAAAAAAAAAAAGTTTTACGTCACCATCAAACAACTAACTCGTTAATTGTTGTATTCTGAGAATGAAATGCATAAATATTCTATTGTCAGCTAATGGAAATAGATAATTTCCTATGGCGGGAGAGCAGTTAAAATCGATATTCAAAATCAATAACCCATCATTATAGATTCCGGTTGATGCTGTACCGCGGTCTGATTCTACGGCATGAATGAACTTGCTTTTTAACCCTTTTCCAGACGACAAAATTTTAGACTGGTCCAAATCAAAGGAGTTTCAGACGACAATTAATTGTTAATGAAATTTTAAATCGCTTTATCTTTTTGTGTACCCTCCCTCACCCCCAACCCCCCACCCAAAAAAAAAACATTGTGAACAATGAAGAAATTTCTTATAACAGGCAATTTCTTCATTTTCCACAATGTTTTACAAAGCCTTTTATCTTAGGGGCGTAAAAAGCGTCATTATTTGGGAATGGGTTAATCCATTACCACACAACGGAATTTTAAACTAGTCCAATTTGAAAGAAGCTGTGGACGATTATCAAAAATTGGAGAAAGATTTGTTTTGTTACCACTTATTCCCGCGTCAAAAAAGCGGAAAATGCGTGGGTTAACCGTTTTCTGTACAAGAAATGTTTTCACGACCGACCCGAGATATCAAACAAAAAAAATCATTTTATGAAAAGAAGAAATTGCTTCTCCCACTACGATAAGTTTCTCCTTTTCCAATATCGAATAGTTTCCAAACTGACTCTATAAACATTTTGATTTTTAACTTGATCTGAAATGCCGTCTATAAGCTTTGAATTTTGATCCGGTATGATTTATCGTCTGATTAAACTGGATAATTTCTTTTTTTCAATAAATTTCAAACTTTAGATCATTTAAGCGCGTAAGACAAAATAACGTTAAACCCACTCAAAGGACGGGCATAATTCGGTTGTAAAGAGAACGAATTTTATTTTTGTGACATATTTAAGGGATCGATTCGACTGCGTTAATAAATTATTGCAGGATTTTAACTTAATGCATTAGAATCGTATCATTGAGACGTTTCAAATGAGATCCACCAACATAGGATTTTTTAATAATTTTATTAGCAAAAAGGGAAATTTAATACTCGTCGCTTAATGAAAGTGGTCGCTTTATTGAGGTGGTCTCTTGAGCAAGTTTGACTGTATATTAATTCTGGTCATACTGTACCCGGTATATTCATGTAATTTGTATCGAATAGAAACATTTCTAGAATTCTATTTAATCGGCCTCTACACTGTCAATATCATTGACAATATTTATATTGATTCAAAATATTGAACACTCTTCAATATAGCTGACAATTCATCGTAAACCAATATTCAATATAGCTGACAATCCATCGTCAACCTATCTTCAATACAGCTGAGAATCTAACATCTACCAAGCTTCAGTATAGATGACAATCTACCGTCAACCAATCTTCTATATAGCGGACAATCTACCGTCAGCCAATCTTCAATATAGCGGACAATCTACCGTCAACCAATCTTCTATATAGCGGACAATCTACCGTCAACCAATCTTCAATATAGCGGACAATCTACCGTCAACCAATCTTCAATATAGCGGACATTCTACCATCAACCAATCTTCAATAAAGCGGACAATCTTCCTTCAACTAATCTTTAATATAGCGGACAATCTACCGTCATACAATCTTCAATATAGCGGAAAATCCACCGTCACACAATCTTCAACCTAGCTGACGGTCTACCGTGTGTGGGCGATATTGAATATTGATCGATATTTTTATTCGAATTATTGACAATAATACTGATAGTCTATAACAATATCGACGAGAGCGTGTTGGCAATATTGCATATTGATCGATTTTTTTTCCTAATTATTATCAATAAAATTGATAGTCTATGACAATATCAATTAGAAGGTGAGGGCGATATTGAATATTGATCGATATATCCATTCAAACTATTATCAATAATGCTTAAAGTGTATGAAAAAATCAATGAGAGTGTGTATGGGCGATATGGAATATTTATAGATTTTCCCCAAAAAATTATTGTCAATAATACTGATAGTGTATAAACAACATCACCGAGAGTGTGTGGGCGATATTGAATATTGATCGATATTTTAATTCATGTAACTGTCAATAATACTGATAGTGTATGACAGTATCATTGAGAATGTGTGGGCGATATTGAATATTGATCGATTTTTTAATGAAATTATTGTCAATAATACTCATACAGGAAAACCTCGGTAGTTCGTAGCGCAAGGGACCGGGGAAATTTATACGAATTAAGCGTAGTACGAACAAAACGGAGGGAAAGAGGTCGGTTGTTTGAGATACACGGAATCTGACATGGTCTTGTTCTGTCTCCCATTTAGGAATTGATTCTAAATTGGTTATTTTTTTACACAAGACCTGCAGGTATTAATTGAGGAATACATAAAAATACATTAAAAATTACTCGTCTTGTATTTTTTATGTTTTTATTTCTTTGTTAATTTTTGGCATTTTTTAAACACAGTGTTTGTATCAAATGGTAGACTCCATCTGAGGGATTTCCCTTTACAATACATTGGATCAAATCACTCTGAGTATTCTATCATCAAATCATAAAAAGGAGGACTGACGATTGTGAAGAAAGCAACCGCAGAATAAGATTAAGTGCTTGAAATTCTAAGTGAGCAATAACACCGATACTAATGGGGGTGTGTCAATTAAAGGTAAATTTTCGGCGATAATTACGGGAATCTTTATTCGATGAATTACCCAACTTACAAACCAAACAGCCCCTTTTAAATAAAGGTACATGATAATACATAATTGTCATTTAGATCAGTAGGTGTGAAAATCGAGGTAAGTGGTGATTGGACACAATTAGACACACCTACGAATTAAACATATGAATTTTTGCTATAATCATACTTTCGGGACTTGAAATGGCCTACGAACTACGAACCACTGACGTTCGAATTAGACAGAACTTTCTAACAAAGATAAAGAAGGAAAAAGATCGGGACCGCGTAAAGTATACGAACGAACACATACCTACGAACCAGTGATGTTCGAATTAACGAGGTTCTACTGTAGTTTGGTTTGGTTTGAATGGGTTTTTACGCCGCTTGCAACAATCTCTCAGTTATATTGCGGCGGCTGAAGCACCTAACAATGGAATCCTGGTATTTCTCACACCAGTACTACCATTACATCCTTTCCTAACCTCCAGCTGCTATCCCACATAGGTCTACGATTATCGACCCATTGGTGAGAGACAAATAGTCGGAAAGGATGAGTGCCGCCGTCGGGGATCGAACCCGGGATCTCTTGATTGACAGTCGGACGCGCTACCAACTGCGCTATGACGGCGGCCCTGATAGTGTATGGCAATAACATTGTGAGTGTGTATGCGATATTGAATATTGATCGATATTTTCATTTTTTAATAAATAATTGTCAATGATATTGGTAGTTTATTGATCGCTTCAGACGTATGTGATTTGTAAAAGACAGCGGATTGCAATTTATTTAAGCTTGGCATTAACAAAAACTAGTAAATCGTTGAAACCCTCTACTTTTTTATCTTACAAAAAGCGAAGCATTTCGATACTGGCCAGCCTTCGAAAATTCGCGCAGGTAGACCATGATCGACACTTGTACATTTCGTGATGGGACACACAATATGTACAGTACGCTGGAAATGAATGTTTTAGACATAACCAACGAAAAGGATCAAATTCTGAAATTTATAGGAAAGTTGTAAAATACCTTCTAGCGTATATGATGTGAAAATAGAAAACAATTTGTTGAATAAATAATTCAATTGAGATTAACATTCAGGTGACATATTTTGTTGTATTGTCATCATATTGTCAGGGCAACCGACAACACTTGTTTTTAAATTCCGATTCTCAATAAAATGTTAGGCCATATTACAGTACGTAGTTACTTTCATACGGTAAGATAGGTGGTTCTATCTAATATGATTATATTTAAGAAGTTGTTCAATAGGGGTTAGAGAGAAAGAGAGAGAGAGAGAAAGAGGGAGAGAGAGAGAAAGAGAGAGAGAGAAAGAGAGGTTGAGAAAGAGAGAGAAAGAAAGAGATAAAGAAAGAGAGAGAGAAAGAAAGTGAGAAAGAGCGAAAGAAAGAGAAAGAAAGAGAGCGAGAAAGAGAGAGAGAGTGATTGAGAAAGAGAGAGATCGATAGAAAGAAAGAGAGAAAGAAAGAGAGAAAGAAAGAGAGAAAGGGAGAAAGAAAGAGAGCGAGCGAGAGAGAGAGAGAGAGAGAGCGAGAGAGAGAGAGAGAGAGAGAGAGAGAGAGAGAGAGAGAGAGAGAGAGAAAGAGAGAGAGAGAGAGAGAGAGGGAGAATGGTATGATCAATTTTCTATCACCTCAGATGCATGATCCTTTCAGCGGGTAACGTCCAACGTTAGATCTACTGCATTTGTACTTTCGACTTTGGCCTTGTTGCACATATTCGGCAGTCTGGCCCAAATCGAAGCTTTGCGCCTTGTGAAGTTTTTCAGAATTTGAAATAGCCATTCTATCTACAAATGCGTTTGTACCTCCATTAAAAATAAAGTTGTATACGAAACTATTTTGTGACATACGCAGAAAATATTTCCATAAACAACGATCCAAGCCTGGGTTTGTTAAATGATATTATTTGCATTGTTTGATTCTCTTTTATTCCAACTTGAAATAGATGAAGCGAAGTTTTTTGCTTTCAATGATGTATGAAACAAAAGAAAGAAACATGATTACCTGTTTGTATGAATCCGATTCGAAGTGTGATTAGGTTCCTTAATATAATCAACAAAACACAAAAAAATATTCTTTTAATCTCTTGAATGAATTAACGAAAAAAAAAAAAAACGTTTCACTGATCGACATGTGATGTATACGGTCTCATTTCAGTTCCATCTCGACATTAGAATTGTCGAATTCAAGATAAGTTGTTACTGAAATTCCAACTTTGTCTCTTCTTTATCTTGTATCAATTAGCATGTTTGCGCCGAACCCCTTAATCATCAGCAATTTCTGATAAGTCAAGTTTTTTTTTCCAGTCGGGATTATTATTATTTTCTCTTTGAATTTTCTCAACTGTAAGGCAAACAAAGACATTTTATTAAAGTCATTTGATTGTTCATTATCCAAACGATTTGAATTTACTACGAAATTTGAAAAAAAGAGACTAACTCATGTTGCTTTTAAATTACCAGTTTGCAATGCAGAAAATTAACACCAACAGGAAAAAATCAAACTTTTGAATTCTATTAGAAACTAACTTCTGTCTCGATAGCCGATTTTATATTTGTAGAAGAGCATCTGGATGTTGCTTTTTTCTTGTGAGGTGAACTGGACCACCTCGGAAATGCGAAAAAGTATCGACCCTGGTCCGACTACGCATGCTACGCAGACTGAAATGCAAACTACGACTGCCCTGTCTTGGATTCGAACCTTCTTTTTTTTTTAAATATTTGTAGCCCCGCCCACTTACTCCAACAGGAAGTTCTGCTTCGATTCCAAACGGTGTTATTTTGCAAAGTTCATAGTAGTATAGAACAAAAAAGAGAAATGGTTGGTTGGCGAACTAAACATTGTAAATACAGGTTAAATAATGTGTGTTACGACGTTTAAGTCACAAAAAACAATAAAATTATTTCACACAAATGGCGGCCAATGTCGGAGCTCAAAGCTTTATTCCGGGCTGAATGAGTGATTTGATTGGTCGATCGATTCTTTGATTGATAGCCGCGATTGGTCAAATACAAGGCGATAAAATTCATTATGCTCAACATCAAAAGAAGTTGCAGACATTTTTTCTAGATTATTAAGTTTAAGATTTTTTTTTGGGGGGGGGGTTAAGAAAAAATTGCGGATAATGAAGAAATTGCTTGTAACAAGCAATTTCTTCATTTTCTATAATGTTTTCCAATCCTTTTTTTTCCTGTGGGGAGTCAAACAGCAGGATCGTGTGGGAAAGGGTTATCCTATTCGTAAACGACAAAATTTTGGACTAGGCCAAATTCAAAGCTGATATGTACAGACGACCATTTTAAGTCGGTGGTATTTAAACAAATCATTGCCTTGTAGGATAGAAAAACATTATGGACACTGAAAAAGTTGCTTCAACAAGCAATTGCTTATTTATCCACACTCTTTCCCAATGTTTCTTTCATAGGTTGTGTAAAAAACTGGAATAGTTTGGGAAAGGGAAACTAGTTATAGTCTATACCTTTGACCTCCCTACCCTTTCGAAATCTTTTAGAACAATTTAACCTAATATTGTTACACTTGGATAAGGCGAAACATTTACTGTGTCATTGTCTTCGGGCAGTTTACAAATATAAATAGAAAATTCAAAAATCGTATATTTTCATAACATCTATATAATTGTTCACCCAATTCACGACATCTTACCCATTATAAGACGACAAAATTTGTTTATGAAAACGTTTATGTCGCCAACCAACAAATATACTTTTTGTAACATGTTATTGGCCATAAGTTTTGCATTTAATATCGAAGTGAAACTTTCTGTCGGAGTCAGCGTGTGTTTCCAGCAGAGTCAGTCGAAGGGCCCAGCGAACCGTCAAGTACGCTCACATATACTCATATACTACGTTGATGTTATACCTTGACATGCTGAACCCGGAATATTCCGGTTCTGGCAGGAGGTATAGACAAAGATCAACCTCACATAAGTGCAGTCTGATCTTGGTCTACACCTCTTGCTTGTATTTTTCCTGCCAGAGTTGTTTGTGAAAATTCATTTCTGAATGAAATATTGCTCTGAAGAACATGCACTACCAGTGCTTCCAGCCCTTTGATTTTAATCCAATTGTTATACAGCATGACAAGGGGTAAAGTGATCGTTGATAAATAGACAACTGAAATAATAGATAAACAAAGAAACTTTGCAAAATAGTTCTCTACTCAAATTATTTCCATGGCCTTTGTGTTTTTTTTTACATGTTTCATTTGATCACGAGGGTGTTTAGTCGGTGATTGTAAATTGTAACAATAAGTACCTCTGGGTCGACACTACCAGAGCGGAACATTCGTACAGATGATTTAAATTGACTTTCAATGTTGGTAACAGAATTATCACTTGTAATTGTCGTAAAAAACTCTTGGTATAAGCAAGCTCCCCAACTCATTATGAATGGAGTTGTTCATTTCTCCCTATGTCTGTCTTTCTGTCCTTCTATCAATCGCTCTGTCCCTCTCTGTTTTCTGTATGTCTCTGTCTCTTTGTGTCTGTCCCTCTCGGCTTTCTCATTTCTCCCTCTCTCATTTAAAGTCATAGACACTCGGTAAAAAACACCGAAGAATTTTTTCAATAGATAGATGTACATATGAATAATAAATGAATCATGTAAAAAGCAAAACTCATTCTGAAATCATACTGGAAAAAAAGAATTTCGAAATATCAAAAAGCGTTATGATCAATAATTTCCTTTCACAATATTATTTAAACGTTTTTTTTTTTGTGTGTTTTTTTTTTAATCAATTTGCCTGTACTGTATCCTATACAATGAAAATTTAATTTCAGTTCCGTCTTTCAAAATCCTTGCATTTTGATCGTCTGGAAAAATTGTTTCATACCTCCATGAAAATATATATTGATAATTAGAATATTTAAATGAATAGATATCATCAAGAAAAAGAATCTTACTGCAAGAAATTTTAGTAAATCCATCTAAATAAAAATAATCCAAATCACTATTCCCTACTAAGCCCAAACTGTATACGCGCCACACCTATTGCCAACACGCTGACCTACAGGATTCCGTGCAAAATAAGTCGCACGGTTCATCTAAATTAATCGGACAGAACAGCGATATATTTTTCATGAGCTGCAATCTGCATTCCCTGGCCCCGTTTGGACAAATATTTTTTGATATGTACATATGCTAAAAGGTTTAGGTGTCCTTTTCTCTTTCGTCTCGTGCAAAGGACGTCTTTATTTGAAACATTGCAGCCCATCATAGGGGGATAACCTTTTAACCCATTCCCACACAACAAAATTTTAGACTTGTCCAAATTGAAAGATGGTGCAGACGACAATTTGAAGTTGATGGAATTTTATTTTTTTTTTTCATCATTTGGGATAGAAAACATTGTGGAAAATGAAGAAATTGCTTGTAACAAGCAATTTCTTCATTATCCACAATGTTTTCTAAAACTGTTTTATTGAGGGGCGTAAAAAGGAGGGATTGAGTTGGAATGGGTTAAAGAAAAGCAGCCAATTTGCATAACAGTTGTCTCCTTTATCCAACTTCGAATGGCACAGATTAGAAAGGACTAACTTTTCTTCGTTCGAAGGTCACTTAATACTCCTTTCGCGATCCTGCAGTCAATTTAAATACATTATAATTCGAAAATTCATTTGTCGTCCCAAATTGAATTAATTCTTCGATCATATACATCAGTAAAACTGGTAGCAAGAAAAATCTTTAAGTAGTTGTTCCCTTTTCTCATGGTGCCCCTTCGGAGCCCATTGCGACAGGGGAGGGGCCACTGAACATCCCCCTTTTAAACGGTAATGAGAATGAAAAAATATTATGAAATATAAAGGTGACTTATGGGCCCATGGGACCGGGTGTTTGAAACCAACTTTTCTTTGCTTTAATATCATATGTATAACACAAATCACTATGATAAATAAATATTTACTTTACTTACTTTATATTTATTTGACCGCCCTCTAAATAAAAAAAGTAATTAAAAGTGAAAAAAAATCAATTATTTCATTATTGTTATTATTTTTTTCTCTCTTTTTTCTTTTTGTCGTTTCTTTACGTTTCTTCTATGTTTATTATTTTGCTACCATGTTGTCCTCTATTATCATGTTGACATGGGTATTATAAAATGTTTGATGAGCTCATATTTGTGCCTGAAGCACATTGAGCTCTTTTTATAGAATAAACTTGAATCTTGATAACATAACTATAGTGTAGGTTTGCACACAAAAGTTAATTTATAAAAAAATGCCGCGATATTTGTTTATTTCAGGTCTTGTTTACTACATATCGTCGGCGGGAGAGAAAAGCATCGTAGCTACAGCTTGAGTAAAGCTGTAGTAACGATATTTTTCTCGCCCACCGAGGATATACCTATATAAGGTTAAATAAAAAGAATTGGTTTTCTTCGAAAACAAAAAATATTCTCTTAAACTCATAATAAAACTAAAGAACAATTTTAATAATTCTTAAATTCAATATTTTTCAGATACCATTATTGCGGAATCTAAAAAATGACAGGTGAGCTTTCTTTTTTTATCATTTCTTAAGCCACATATTCGAAAAGTTCATATAGATTTAAAAAGATTCCTGTGAAAACATGAAAGGAAAGCGAGGCGAAAATTCTTGGTTCCAAATATAAGATAACATGTATCCCTTCGTGTCTATGTTTTACAATGTCTACATGGAAGTTGTTAAACCCATTGTCTATGGATAAAATTCTAAACCGGTTCAAATTGATAGAATCTGCAGACAGTAATTCTTTAGTGATGGTATTCAATATTCTTTGTCTTTTGCGGAAGAAAAACATTTTTGATAATGTTTGATAATGAAGAAATCGCTTGATGCAAGTAATTTCTTCATTTTCCTTTGTGTTTTTCATTGATTTTTTTCTTTAAAAGGGTTAAAAGGATTGTCCGGGAAAGGATTAATCAATCCCGATTTATGGCCCGAAAAAAAAAAGTGGTGGCAAATGTTATGAAGAATCAAGAAATTGCTTGTAACAAGTCATTTCGTCATTATCCACAATGTTTTCTACCCTAAAAGGCATTTTTTTTACGTATTTCAAAGAATTGAAATAATCCTTTGTAAAATCCTCAACCATTGCCTGTTCAATCCCTGGATTTTTCGCCCCTGTGATTTTGAATTTGAAAAAAATATTGTAGAAAAAGAAAAAAAATGCTTTTAACAAGCAATTTCTTCTTTTTCTACAATATTTTCTATCCTTTTGGTCGGTTATTTTTCAAATTAGATCCACTTTAAATTTTCATCTGCAAAACCTTTGAATTTGGACAGGTCTAAAATTTTGCAAAACACGAATGGGTTAAATTAAGTCTAGTATTAAAATTTTCTCACGCGGAAATGGATTAACTATTTAATAACACCTAGAATGTTGTTTAACCCTTTCCTGTTTCTTGAAATTTTAGACTGGTCCAAGTAGAAAGAGGTTGCTGACGAAAAAAAAATATAGTGCCGTAAAGTCCCGGGTTTGTACAAGAAAGGGTTCAACCCATTTTCCCACAACCTTGCCTTTTCAGGCTTCTCAACAAAAAGGCCTTTGAAAACATTGGGGAAAAATTAAGTAATTGGTTGTTAAAAGAAATGTCTTCACCCCCCTTTTTTAAATAACAACATCAACAACAACAAACACAAAGATTTGTAAAAAAATCATTATAAAAAATTGTCGTCTATACAACTTCTTCGGATTTGGACAAGTCATAAATATCGTTGTCTGGTAGTATGTCTAACATACGTTTGCAAATTAACTCCTTTTTTTAAAGAAATTCTAGACTTGTCCAAATTCTAAGGCTTTGCAGACGAAAATTTAGAGCGGATTTCATTTGAAACATAGCCATACATTAAGTTAGAAAATATTGTGGAAAAAGAAGAAATTGCTTGTTACAAGCAATTTCTTCTTTTTCCACAATCTTTTCTCAAAATTAATACCACAGGGACTGAAAAAAAATCAGGAATTGTGCGGAAAAGAATTGAACTTTTCAGCAATAAAAAAGAAACAATTAACCAATTCCCACTTAATCCCCCCTTTTTACGCCCCTCAAGTAAAAAGCTTTGGAAAACATTGAGGAAAATGAAGAAATGGCTTGTATCAAGCAATTTCTTCTTTATCCACAATGTTTTTCATCCCAAAAGATGAAAAAAAAAATCCATCAACTTGAAATTGTCATCTGCAGTTTCTATAAATTTGGCCCAGTCTAAAATTTTGTTGTTTGGGAATGGGTTAAAAGAAGCACCCGTACGATTGAGGGTTCATCGCGATAGTGAATAAAACACAATGCACATTTCCAATTTTATTACATATTTACCTATCAGAGTGTCCAGCCTTGACGAAGTTGACCCCAGAAACCATCGCCATTACCAAAGAGTTAGTGACCGAACTACGAGTGTCCACATACGATCGATTACCCGGAACTCAAGTGACAGTGAGCTGCCAGTTTGACCTTGAACTTGTTGGTCCTTCCACCGTCACCTGTGGAAACAACGGTCAATGGAGTGCCACTCCAACGTGCCAAGGTACGTACGACTTCTGGGTCCCTATTCTACGGCTAGTCTAAATCAACGTTTTAACCCGTTCCGGCTTAGCAAAATCTTAGACTTGTCAAAATTCAAATGATTTGCAGATGAAAATTTTAAGGGGGTTAATCTTGTAAAATAACCATTAAGTAGGGTAGAAAATATTGTGGAAAAAGAAGAAATTACTTGTCACAGGCAACTTCTTCTTTTTCTGCAATGATTTCTTAATCATATACAATCCAGGATTGAGCAGGAAAGCATTAATTTGTCTTTGAGTCAAGCCCGGTTAGGCCAGGCTTGTTTCTCGGTCCTAAGGTCATTGATTCGAACCCCGGCCCGGCCAACATTTTTTTCCAACACTTGAAAACAGAAGTCATCGCGACATGCTTTTCTTTCATTCGTCTCTCTTTAATGGGCGAATTATAAGTAAGACACGAACGTGGGATGAGCAACGGGTGACTCGAATCGGCTGTTATGATTGGCTTGTGTTAGAAATGACAGGAAGACGTGGTTAGGTGCACCAGACACGGAGATATCACTAATATAATAATTATAATTTTCAAGCAAACCCCCGAACCCAACGTCCCACGCCCCCTAAATCCGCCGTTTGCTTAAGAGGTAAAATCTGAGAGCGAAGTACCGTGCATTGCTTCGCTTCTTACTCTGACCTTCGGGGAAGGTTGGTTAGGTTCAAGCCCATTTTTGGGAATTTTTTTATCCTTCTCTGAAAAATAACCACCGCAGATGTTCTTCTTAACCCTATACCACACAATTCTGAATATCTACGCACTGAAGAAATATAACCTTCAATTCGGAAAACATTGCGAGAAAAGAAGAAATTGCTTGTTACAAGCAATTTCTTCTTTTATCACATTTTTTTTCCAAATCTGGCCACTAATTTTTAATGAAAACGTCGGGATTTGAATTGTCGTCTTTGAATGTGGACCAATCCAGTTCTTGTTGTGTGTTTTAATGTGTTAAAAGGGGCAATTAAAATGCCAAAAGTAATGTGAAGGCCTTGAGCGTCTCAACATATATTAAATAGCTCTAAAGCACGAATTAACCCTATGTCATTTTTCATTGCCTACGGTTTTGATTTCAGGTATTTTTTGCATAACACAACTATATACTCGAAGTTAGTTTTGCTTGTACAGTTATCTGTAGTAACCACTATACAATGAGTCCGAAACATAAAACGTGAAACTAGTTTTAATATGGAAACTTCTTTAAAAAACACAAAACTTTAAACAAGGTTTTTTCTTTAAGGAAACTTTCTGTGAAAAAATTCTGGATACTTTTAGCAGTCGTCTCGATAAATTATACTTTACAAACTTTGCAAATAATGATCAGCGAAATAAAAGAAGAATCTCAATAAGAAATTTGAGGCATTTTTGCATCGCTCCCGTCATGGTTGCACGGTTATAGGCTTTTGGCACCTGGCTTAAGCGTCCCCCAAAGAAAAATGGTGATTTTTATTTTGGTTTTAAAAATATCGGTCGTAACATCACTGCGTTGTTAAGCGACCAAACCCTCCTAACTTTGGCTTTACTGAAGCGACTGCAATGTGTCTTGATATACCAATAAGGAATCGTGATGTATTTTGTAAATGTTGTACCCGCAAAACAAATACATAATAGGCTAGAAATAAGTCTAAAGGATAAAAGTCTGGTTAAATTAGAAATTCGTCATCTTTATTTTGCTGGAAGTGTAGTCAGAAATCTCTCTCTCTCTCTCCATCTCTCTCTCTCTCTCCATCCACCTATCTCTCTACCCCCCCTCTCTCTCCATCCGTCTATCTCTCTATTTCTCTCACTCTCTCTTCATCCATCTCTACCCATTTCTCTCTCTCTCCATCCCACCCGTCTCTCTGTCTCTCTCTGTCTTTCTCGAGTTCACTATCTCTCTCTCTCCTTCTCTATCTATGTGTCTGTCTCTCTCTCCCCATCACCTCAGTAGAATCATTAAATATCTTCACCGCCTAAATATGAAAAGAAGCTGTATTGCTCGGTGACTGACAAAGGTTAGTTTTACAAGTCCCTTTCCAAGCTTATATTATTTATCCGTCTTCATCTTTTAACCCTTTACTAGTACAATCCCCGGTGTTTACTCCCAAACTGTTTTAAACATGAGAAAATGATGTTAGAAAAGATGAAATTGATAGTGACATACAATTTCGTCTTTTCCAAAATATTTCCATCCTATACATTGTTTACTTTCAAATTTCACTCATTTTCAAACGTTGCCTGTAATTTCTTTCAAATTAATCTCTCTGCACCACGTACTTAAGAATAATCATAATTATATTATAGCTACTTCTGATCTTTAAATTTTACCTTGAGATTCTATAAAGCAACCATTTATTTGCACGAACGTTTTTTTTTTTTTTTTTTTGGTAGGCCTACTTGTGTATATTTTGCTAATATTTACTTTCTATATACCGCTCTCAATAATAACATGTTCATAGGAGGGGGTTCAATTAACTTTTTACCAAGCATGTAGACTTTTATCAAAAGCGTATACTCAAATGAGGGCTTGTTGGCCACGCCAATTGACCAATCGCTGGCCCAGCCCACTGACTCCCTAGGCCCCGCCCACCGACTCCGACAGGAAGTTCCGTTTGGATTATTTTGCAAATTCTATGGCCAGCAGCATGAAACAAAATAGTAAAAGGGTTGTTTGGCGACCTTATCGTCGAAACTACAACTTTAATAAGTTGTAGTTACGACGGTTAAGCCGCCAAACCAACATAAAAGGTTAACAAAGATGGCGGCCAATAACGGAGTTGAAAGCTCAGGTCCGGGCTGAATAAATGATTTGATAGGTTGGTTGATTCCTTGATTGACAGCCGCGATTGGTCAATTGACCTCCAACAAGGCAGTAAGACCTAGATAGAACATGGCGTTAAATTGTGTAATTCGTGGCTAGGGTCATGAGTTCGATCCCCGGTGGCGGCACTAATTCTTTCCGACATTTGTCTCCCACCAATGGGTGGATAATCGTAAACCTAAGTGGGATTGCAGCTGGAGGCTAGGAAAAGATGTAGTGGTAGTACTGGTGTGAGAAATATCAGGAATCCATTGTTAGGTGTTCCAGTCGCCGCGATATGACTGAAATACTATTAAAAGCGGCGTGAAACTCCATTCAATCAATCAATCAATCGCTGCCAGGGACATGAACTCTTGTCACGCTGAATTAAAATCCTATACAGAATCACTTTAAAGGAATGACAGCACCGGAAAGTCTTTATGAGGTTCAAAATTCCTTTTGAAAATTGATTATTCAAACAACTCTTACAGAAATGGCAAAAGCAGGGGGTGTAGACCAAGATCAGACTGCACTTACGTGCAGGCTGATCTTTGCCTATACCACCTGCCTAAACAGGAATATTCAGGGTTCAGCATGACAAGGGTTAACAAACAATTCGTTGGTGAGCGACCTAAACGTAGTAGCTTCAGCTTGAATAAGTTGTAGGTAAGGTGTTTACACTGCCAAACCAACCAACATGATTTACATAAATGTTGGGGATCAATATCGTCCGGTCTAAATGAATGATTCGATTGGTTAATCAATTATTTGATTGACAAAAGCGATCCGTTAATGAACAAATGTTTCTTTGATTTTAAATGGTTTAATTTATTTAACAAACTTTAATCTTTTTCATTTAACAATATGAATAATGATAATAATAATAAAAACTATTATTGTTAATTATAAAAAATAAACAACCGCCCTGAAATAAGTCCGAGAATAAATACGAGAGTAGATAATTTGGTTATGCTACAAAACATCGTAAATACAGCTTTTCTAGGCTGTGTTGACTATGTTATAGCCCATCTCTGAGATAAATCAAAGTACTGAAAGTACTGTAAGCTAGCAAAGCATTGTTTTATCATGTTATCTTCTTTGTCATTTGTTGGATAGAAAACATTGTGGACACTGAAGAAATTGCTTGTTACAAGCAATTTCTTCATTGTCCACAATGTTTTCCCGATGCCTTTTTTGGGGGATTCTCAAAAAGCGGGATTGGACGGGTATGGGTTGTTTAGCATGCTTTTGAAGGTGTTCTCTACAATTTGAATAAAGTTTATTCATGTGGGCAGTTATTTTTAACACAATTTGCTCGAGTATAGACAAGAATTACTTTTTTGGCGTAAACGTTTAGTGAATTTAGTTGTTAAGCCTCCAGTGGCAGTTTGCACTCGTCTGAACTCTGAGACGACCTCGAAATTTCGTCTGTTAACTTAAGCTATAAAAGCTGACGCTTTGCTAGCTAAAAAGTGACATTAACGTAAGCTTGTTTAATCGGCTAATCCTGACACCTTTAGTTCGAAACTCGGTTCAGCTAATATTCTTTCCGACCGTTTGCAAAAGTCAATGCGGCACGCGTCAATTGTCTATCACAATTTGGCCAATCGCTGGCCCCACCCTTTTACACCGTTGACACCGCCTGTTACTCGGACAGTAAGTTTCACATCGATTTAAAAGGGTTTTATTTTGCAAAAAATTATAACCATGCAACAAAAAAGTAGAATGATTGGTTCGCGACCTAAACGTCGTTACTATAACTTGAATAAGCTGTAGATACGACGTTTAAGTCACCAAACCAACTTAATTGCGTCACATGTCACGGTCAGTGTCAGAGTTCGAACTTCACTCCCGGTCCCAAATGAATAATTTGATTGGTCGATTTTTTCTTTGATTGACAGTCGCGATTGGTCAACTAGCGAATTAAAAGAAGCGACTCGGACCGAATGTCATGGTTGTCCTGGTGTGCGTAATGACAGGATAAGATAGGATATACTTTATTGACGTAAACTATGCAGTTTCTTGTCATATCAAATACTGACATACAATAATAACAAAAAGTACACACACACAAACAAAAAAAAAAAAAAAAAGCTAGATACATCGGCCGCGACATAACCGAAATACTTTTTAAGCTTGCTCTAATCTAAAATCCCAATCTTCAATAATGGGATGTCATGGGTTCGATGACCAGCGGTGGCGCATATCCTTTCCGACAAACTCCAATTGTTGATTTTGACAGTGGATCTGATTATGGCAAGTGTCACATAAAAAGGGGCCTTATGAAAAACTTTCTTAAATATTCTGGTTAACACATTGATGTCCCTTGATTTCACCGGATTCACTTCAAAATTTAACAGAATGATTGTACAATCACTTAAATGGTTCTTTTCAGAACTGGGTACCAATGGGTGGATAATCGTTAACCTAAGTGGGATAGCAGCTGGAGGCTAGGAAAGGATGTAGTGGTAGTACTCGTGTGCGAAATACCAGGACTCCGTTGTTAGGTGCTCTAGCCGCCGCGATTTGCATGACCGAAAGGTGTTTAAAGCGGCGTTAAGCAAGAATGAAAAAAAAAAAAAAAAATCTGTAATCGACAAGTCTTATTTCTTTCAGTCCCCACGACCACGTCAACATCTACCGACGATTCGGGTTTGGACGAGTCCACTATACTGCTGATAGTACTAATTGTTGTTGTTGTTTTTGTTGTTGCCGTCATTATCATAATTTGCGTGGCTCTATACTATGGCAAACTGAAACGGCGAAGAGAAAAAAGGTAAGATTGCGTGCAACTTTTACACCAAATTTGATAAATAGAAGCAACAGTGGTTTTGATTACGCTATCTTTGTTTGGCAACACAAACTTCCCACTGTCTATTATTGTTAAATAAGAGAGATATTTCTAATGAAGCTCTGCACTCATTATGGGTCAATCTTATAAACACCCGAAGTTGGTATTGCCTTAATCGCATTTTCTTCTTTAAATGTTTAACCTATAAATTTTCATGTAACCATTTACTGGACGGTTTTGTCAAATTCAGAACTGTCGAAACTCAAAGATTTTTCAGAGGACAATTTGAAGTCGATTTTTATTAGAAAAATATTCATTCAGTAGAGAAAACTTTGGGAGGGGGGAGAAAAAATTGCCTGTTACAAGGAATTTCTTCTTTTTCCCACAATGTTATCTCAAGTAAGAATACGAGGACGTAAAAACTAGGGATTGTGCAGGAAACGGTAACAGAATCTGAATGATTTTAACCCTTTCCTGTTTCCTAGAATTTTAGACTGATCCAATTTGAAAGAAGTTGCAGACGACAATTAAATGTTAGTGCAATTTCAAAAGTAACTAACCTACAGGTTAGAAAATATTGTGGGAAAAGAAGAAACTGCTTGTTAGAAGCAATTTTACCCTCAATATTTTCCAAAGTATAAAATCACAGGGACGTAAAAACAAGGGATTGTACAGGAAAGGGTTAACGGCCATTAAGAAGTTTCCAGGACTATCTGTAGGGTTGGTGCCTTTGATAAATTTCTTAGCATATTTAAGTACCGTTAAGTTTATGTTTCCGTTTATGTGATTTGATACTTTTTAAACTCTGCATTATAAATTGTTGTATGTAAGCGGTCAAAAATTAAATCTATTGTATCATCATAACTTTAACAAGCTTGCTGGGTTTCAATTGTTGGATTTAAAAAAGTTTGGTATAAAAACCAGGTTTTTTTATTCGAGTAAAACCAAGTACATTGTAATAATAATTCAAGTACCGTTAAGTTTAAGTTTCCGTTTATGTGTTTTGATATTTTTTAAACTCTGCATTATAAATTGTTGTATGTATGCGGTCAAAAATGAAATCCATTGTAAAAATGAAATCTATTGTATCATCATAACTTTAACCATCTTGCTGGGATCCAATTGTTGGATTTAAAAAAGTTTGGTATAAAAACCAGGATTTTTTTATTCAAGTAAAACCAAGTACATTGTAATAGTAATTCTTTTCTTTATAAACAGTTTTGTATAAAAACAAGTTTTTTTATTATTCGAGAAAAACCAAGTACAATGTAATAGTGTTTCTATTCTTCACACTACTTGATGTTCGGAAAGGGTTGTCGTTTCTGATTGTAGATATTTTTATCAAAATTTTTGTTTCAGTAAAACTGATGAATCCTATTACGGCGACTATGGAGAAGGCTCCTCTCCTTATAGGTAAATAAACTGATTGAGTTAATCTTCCTTAACCCATTATCGAACGGCAAAATTTTAGACAGGCCCAAATTGATTTAAATTGCTTTAACGCCACTTTTAACAGTATTTCAGTCACATCGAGACGGCTGGAGCACCTAACAATGGATTCCTGGTATTTCTCACACCAGTACTACCACTTCATCCTTTCCTAGCCTCCATCCACCCATTGGTGAGAGACAAATGTCGGAAAGAAGGCCCAAATTGAAAGGAGATACAGACAACCATTTAAAGTTTATGAAATTTTAGATTTTTTAATATTTCTGGGTAGAAAACATTGTGTAAAATGAAGAAATTGCTTGTATCAAGCAATTTATTAGCAATTGCTTCATTTTGCACAATGTTTTCCCATTTGTTTTTCTTGGGTGGCATCAAAAGGCGTCATTGTGTGGGATTGGGTAAAATCGTTCCCACATAATCACGCCTTTTGATGCCTTCAACCTATTACCCAAAGACAAAATTATAGATAAGTCCAAATTAAAAGAAAAATCTTCGCAGACTACTATTTTTATTTGGTGGAATCTTAGAAAATCTTTGTCTTTTTTGGGGTAGAAAACATAGCGGACAATCAGAAATTTTCTTGAAACAAACAATTTCTTCATTTTCTACAATGTTTTTCAAAGCTTTTATCTTGGGAGAACTTAAAATGTGGGATTGTGTGGGAATGGGTTAAAGAAAACAGCTTGAGAAAGCATTGTAAACAATTAAGAAATTGCTTAATATGTTAATTATCTCTTCTTCTTTATTTTTCTTCATGTTCACTAACCACAACGACAAGAATTTCACCAATTTAAAAAAGCCGCCTGTAACTTCTTTGAAATTGGACCAGTCAAAAATTTTGTCTTCTGGTAATCGGTTAAGCGAACGCCTCTATAAGAGCGACTACTTGAATTTAGCGACCAATATTAGACGGCACTTTCCGAAAGTACAACTGACAAATGAGTATTACTGCGGTACAGTATTTTTATTAAATAAACAGTATTTTGTGGGTACTCGTAAGAGACTTCCTATTGAGATTATTCAAATTAGTTTGGTGGAACAGGGTTAACCCATTCCCACCCAATGACACTTTTAGACGCCCACAATGAAAATAGCTTTGGAAAATATTTTGAAAAATGAAGAAATTGATCGTTTAAAGCAATTTCTTCATTATCCACGATCATTTTTACCCAAAAGTAAAAACCAAAACAAATTCACAAAATTTAAACTATCGTCTGAAACTCCTTTAAAAATGTTGCAGTCTGGTAATGAGTAAAAAACCATTTTACTTAATTAACGTTTCGTCGGCTACGCCTACTTGGTCTCGACCGGAAGTTCCACTTCCATATTAAACGGCGTTCATATACAAAATCTATGGTCAGTTTCATTTAAAAAAAGAAAGTAAATTGGTTGGTTGTTTGTCGATCTAAACGTCAGCTTGAATGAGCTGTAGTTACGACGTTTAAGTTGCCAAACCGACAAAAAAATATACAAATAAATGCATGCAAATGTCGAAGTTCAAAGTTCACGCACGGTTTAAATGAATAATTTTGATTGGCTGATTTACTCTTAGATTTACCTTCTCGATCCGCCAATTTCAAAATCGACTGTACTCCAAGCCCTTTCACCAAAAGTGCATTAAATGATCATTTTCTTAATTTGCATGTCCATTGTTTAATTGGTGTTCAACTTTCAGCTTTGCTGAACAGTCTTTAATAATAATATTACGCGCAATGAACGAATATGTACAAATTGCAACTCTGGACAAGTAGAGGGTGAATAGCACTTCCTATTAATCTGCACGACATTTAGAAACTTAAGAAAAAATGCATTAAGAAATACTATCGTACATGGCCGTCACAACAAAAATTTATTAATTTGACTTGCACTTCTGATAAAATAAATTTCAATTTAGCAAAATATATTTATTTTGCTTATAAACTAAGATCATAGCTATTGACCAGCGAATATGAACAAACATATAGCTGGACAATAACAATCATCATATGAAGTACAAGTACAAGTATTTAAAAAAAATTAAACCGAGGGGCTCTTTATTCACATTGATTTCGAAAGCTTTTCATGACATTAATCATCAGAAAATCATTGGCGTAATCGCCTAAATTTAATATTACAGTGATTGTATGTTTTTATATGATTGATATCTTTGTCACTTAATCGGCACTTTAACATCATGTTTTCTTCAGAAAATGCTCCTTGTTATGTTCATATTGTATGCTTTGCTCTAAGAATGTTGTTCTTAATGCAACAAAGAATAATCAGATATAAACGGCAAATTTTTCTTATTCATGTATTTCCTTGGATCGACCAGCATTAAACTTATTATTACTCTGAAATGTATTGCCTAAGGACATACCTTAACCCTCTCCTGTTTCTTGAAATTTTAGACGAAATTGCAGATGAAAATGAACATTGGATACAGTTGGAACTGAAACCATCCTATGTGGTAGAAAATATTGTGCAAAAAGGAGAAATTGCTTGTTACAAGCAATTTCTTCTTTTTCAACAATGTTTTCTCAAGCATAAAAACAGAGGAACGTAAAATCCCGGGTTTGAACGGTAAAGAGTTAATAATTAGTGGCGAGACAGGGATTCAAACCAGGTCATTGGATTTAAAACAACAACAACAACATCCCCAACAGCAAGAAATAACACGACGCATTTTTTTATTGAATCAACTTCATACTAAAACATGTTAAATGAACTTTATTTAAGTATCGAGTTATCCGAACGAAATGATTCGAGCAACGTAGCAATGTACACTATCTATGACGGCCATAATGGACCAACGAAGGTTACGGAGGGCCCTCGGAGACCGGACCCTGTGCGGAGTTACAGCGAATATTACCGACAACAACCGAATGACCGTCGGCACGATCACTATGACGACATGAAAAAGCACCGATACCACCGTTCATACGACGATCTTTATACTGATACCAATTTTCGGTTCCATGTAAGTTTTCTTGTGAGCTTTAAGTTGGTGGTGCAATGTTTTCCCGAAGCATTTTGCTTGGGTTCGTAAAAAAGCGGGATTGTGGTGGAATGGGTTTAGACATTTAGTCATGGTTATTCAAGTAACTGCATTCTTCAAGTGATGAATGCGAGGGCATAAAGCGCTTCGGAGATTCAAACAATCGAGTAAAAAAAATCCTATTGAACAAGACCCGTTCACAATCTCACGTTTTTATGCCCTCCCAAAGAAGAAAGATTATTTTGAATACATTGTGGAAAATGAAGAAATTGTTTGATACAAGCGATTTCTTTATTATCGAGAACGTTTTCATATCCAAATAGACAAAGATCTTTAAAATTTCACAAACTTAAAAATGTCGCCTGAAACTTCTCTTAGTTCGGAATCTTCAAAAATGGAAGGTCATGGGTTCGGTCACCGGCGGCGGCACATACTCTTTCCGACATTTGTCTCTCAACCATGGGTGGATAATCGTAAAGTGGGAAAGCAGCTGGAGGCTAGGAAAGGATGTAGTGGTAGTACCGGTGTGCGAAATACCAGGAATCCATTGCTAGGTGCTCCAGTCGTCGCGACATGACTGAAATACTGTTAAAAATGGCGTTAAACCCCATTCAATTAACTTTTCTAAAATTTTGTCGTCCGCTTGTGGGCTAACCCATTCCCATATACTAATGCTTTTTGATACACCTCAAGAAGACAGCTCCATAAAACTTTGTGGTAACAAACTATTTCTTCATTCCCTTTTTTTATACCTCCAAAAAATATCATCTTTTATCAAACTGAAACTCTTATCTGCGTCTCATTTGAATTTAAACCAGTCTAAAAAAGTCGTCTGGTAATGGTTTAAAAGTTATTCACATAATTTCACAGGATCTTCACATGGACGAACCATACGAGAACCACCTATCGAGACCCCGAGAAGATACCCAGCATCATCATTATCATCATGAAAGGCTTTATGAAAAGAACCCTAAGGGCTCTCGGAGCCCGCAACCCAGAAGTAAACGGTATGCACCAAGGTGCCACAATTGTTCACAAGTGTCGGAGATGAGACACGCAAAATCGGCTGACGACATTATGACCGATAGAGAAGATATATCCGACAGGGAATTAGTAAATGACAGGTCAGTGCTTTTAGTGCTTTGATTTTTGAGTTACATTAACTCTAAACAGTATTTTCCATTAAGGGACGACACTTTAAGATAGGTCGTAAATGCTACAGACGGTTTCTTCTTTTTAGCTAGCAAAGCGTCAGCTTTGATAGCTTAAATTAACAGGCGAAAATTTGAGGTCTTCTCAAAGTTCAACGAGTGCAAACTGCGACTTGATGCCTAACCACTAAATCCATTGAATGCCTAAGCCATAAAAAAAATTCTCATATATATATTTCAGGAATAATGCAAATTCTATTCAAGTTTTATTCAAACCACTAAATCCATTGAATGCCTACGCCATAAAAGATAGTCCTCATGTATATATTTCAGGAATAATGAAAATTGTAGAGAACTCTTTCAAAAGCGTGCTATTTAACACTTCCCGATCAATTCCGCAATTTAAGCATCTCAAGAAAAAAGCTTTGGAAAACATTGTGGACAGTGAAGAAATTGCTTGTTACAAGCAATTTCTTCATTGTCCACAATGTTTCCTACCCACTAAGGGAAATATTTCTACATTCAACTAACTTGAAATTGTCGTCTGCAACTTCTTTTAATTTGAACCAGTCTGATATTTTGTCGTGTTGTAATGTTGTAACTCCTGGGTTACTTTAACCTCGTTTATATATCATGGTAACCTTTAGCAAAGAAGAGTACTTAAGAAAACTGTGCTTTGCTAGCGCACAGTACTTTCAGTACTTTGATTTTATACATGTATAGACAAAAATGACTTTTGATTACTCACTCTATATGTGTGCAATTCTATTGACTCTTTCAAAATGCTGGCACAGAGTCAACTATGTTGCATCTGTGAGTAAATATCAAAGACAATTTCAAATACCGTTGGTTAGCGACCTACACGGAGTAACTACAGCTTGATAAATATTTCTATCACAAAAATACGTGAAGGTTTTTTTTTTTTGGGGGGGGGGGCTAATTTAAATTCAACATCATTTCATATGCTTTTGAATTTGAGATATTCCCTCAAAATCAAATACATGATGAAATACGTTTGACAAATTCTAGACAAGGGAAAAAATATTCGTTCATATCACTTATGCTGTGACAATTGATTCGTTTATCGAATGGGGTTTAGCGCATTCAGCGCCACTTTTGAAAGTATTTCAGTCATATCGCGACGGCTTGAGCATCTAACCGTGGATTCCTGGTATTTCTCACACCAGCACTACCACTACATCCTTTCCTAGCCTCTAGCTGCTATTCCACTTAGGTTTACGATTATCCACCCATCAGTGAGATACAAATTCGGGAAGGATATTCATCGCGGCCGGGGGATCGAACCCGGGACCCCTTGAAAGGAATCCCGCTGCGCTATGGCTGCGGCCTCGAAAGCTGTGACAAAACTTTTCGAACAATCCAAAATTCTCCCCCCCCCCTTTTCTAAAACAGTGTATTCTATTTCAGACCATATTTCAGACGTGATCATTACTTGTGGAGAAGTATGTAAGTATTTACACCTCATTTTCGTAACTACACCTTATTTTTGTCTTCCGAAAAAAAAGTTTTCTATCGGAGATTTTAACACATTACACATAACACATTTTAGACTGGTCCCAATTGAAAGAAGTTGCATACGACAATTTCATGTTGGTAGAATTTTAAAAAAATATATTTTCTATTCTGGTAGAAATCACCGTGGAAAATGAATAAATTGCTCGTAACAAACAAATTCTTCATTTCCCACATTTTTTCCACTGTGTTTTTTTTCTTGGGGAGCGTGAAAAAACGTGATCGTGTGGGAATGAGTTAATCTGATCAAAATCAGAGTCATAAGATCACTCAGACCGGAATTGAATCTGTTTCTGGGAAAACATCTCATTCGAAACTAATATACGTGCATTTCGTTTTGTATACGACAAAAGCTGTAAGCTCACAGAGATTTTCTCGAGGGTTTATTCCTATTGTCAAAATATTAGGACAAAAAGAGCTGCCTTTAAAACTTTGCTGCCAATTGTAAAGCTAGGTAGAACGAGACTTAACCAGTGCCATGCTAAACATTATATTTCAGAAGTGATATAGATAATGATCTGGGCCTGAGATTATACTTTATTCGTACTCAATTGAGAATTACTCAAACTTCAAATATGAATAAAAATTCTGTTTTAATTTCAATTGTATATCAAGTGTATTAACCAAAAATCTACACAAATTGTAATTTATTTTCGTGCAATTACCGTAGAATCTAAGCAAAAATGCATGTCGAAGTTTGAGTAAATTCTCATATGAATAGGAACAAAATTTTATAATCTCGGGCCCAGACGGCACAAACTACATGTACTATTCAAGCCCAGTATATTGTTTCATGTTTAGCTTGTTGGAATCAAATTATAAGAAATGAAAAGAATAGTTTTGTCTTCATTGACGAATGAGCTTTAAAACTTAACCAGTCAAGTATATGAGTCCCTTTTGTGTAAAAACAAAATGTTTTCTCTTCATTTCTTAAGCATTTTTTTTTTAACGAATTCTGTTCAATATGTCAATGGATAATGCACATAGCGTGGATGCTATAGCTCGAGTAACTGCCTACAAAGGCTGAAAAAGGGACACCATTTTATGTGTGATTCCATGTCTGTTATTATAAATCATCCTAATATTGTGGCTTAGCATCTCAAATCTCGCAACTACAGTTTGATTCGAGCTGTAGTTACGGTGTTTTAGAAGAACTAGTGGCGCTTGAGCGTCTGATTCGCTCGTTCGTCCTGAATTTACTTATCATTCCTGGGAAATTTGGTTGAAAACCATCCTGCAGTTTGACAGAATTAGATTTTCAAAATTTTACTATTTTTCACTGTTTACCATATATGGTAATTAGACTAATCCATTAAAGCAATGTATACAGTCAATCAATTCTTTTGAGCGATCTAAAAAGGGGTCACCGAAGGATCATTCCAGTGAAGTTTGGTTGAGATCCATCCGATGGTTTCTGAAAAGAAGCTTCCATCATATATGGAATTTTGCCTCGCTCATTAAAGCCATGTTTTTTGTCCAATTCTTTGAAGAAAACTGATAAAGGGCCACCCAAGGATCCATCTAGTGAAATTTGGTTGAAATCCATCCATGGAGGTTCTTTCAAACACGTAACCAACGCCCTAGCAGTAAAAGTGCTTCGGGCCATAAATTCGCTTTTTAATAGGACTAAAAACATAGAGGTCCCACCCCAAAATAATGTTTGATTTATTTGATTCTTTTGTTGATTCTATTTTGGTGTACAATTGTGAAATTTGGAAGTTTGACAAAGCCGAAAATATTGAACGCGTTAACAGAAAATTTTGCAAATTGTTACTAAATGAAAAGTCATCCACGAATTCTCTTGCGCTGTACTTAGAATTACGGAGGTTTACGCTCACTCTTTCTACAAAAACGCGAATCATTAAATACTGGCTACATCTTCATAATACTAAGTCAAAAAACTGCATTTAAGCAGCATTCATTTCCAATCAAATTCGCGATATTGAGACGAACCTTAGAGTAAATAATTGGAAAAGTAAAGTTAAACATCTCCTCGAATCCGTCGGGTTCGCCGAAGCATGGTTATACCCAGAATCGATCAACATTGAAAGTTTCATCCCGATATTTTTAATTAGACTGCGTGATATCTATATTAACCAATGGCATAATGAAATACAACAATACAGTTCTTTATCGCTGTTCTCGCACATCGAACCAAATTTTGGTAGAGCCAAGTACCTTGAATTATTAGGAAAAAGTACGTCTCTCGTCCCATAACCTGAAAATTTAGAGTGACAGACATAGAAACATCGACAGACACTTTGCGAAAAAGACGACATTGAAGACGAATACCATTTAACTCTATTTGTCCATATTTCCAAGATTTGCGAACAAAGTTCATTCCTAGATATTACTCTAAACACCCTAGTATGTATAAATTCAACGATTTATTGAAAACTACAAATAAGAAAACCCTTACAAAATTATCAAATTCTTATTCCTTTGGATTTGAGATGAGAAACAAATATTTCATGCACTCAAACTAAACCTAATTTGATTAGAATTGTTTTTTCTATGTACTCTCACGTTGGTTATCATTTATTATCGTTGAAAATATGTCATGTATAACCACTACCAATTCTCATAGCATGTTGATTTAAATGTTTGTATTTTGACTTAATGAGCTTGTAATAGCTTCATGTCTGATAAAGTATCTGTATCTGTATCAATCCATTGGTTTCCAAGAAGATTTTTTTAAAGATTCGACCATATATGGAAATTTACCATGCCCTTTAAAGCCACGCTTTTCATCCGATCAAAATTCTTGGAAGGAATCTGATAAAGGGTCACCAAGGATAAATTCTGTGAAATTTGGTTGAATTCTGTTCAGTACTTTCTGAGGAGAAGATTTTTAATTATAAAAGTTTACGGACCGACGGACGCACCGAAGTACTGACGGACTCAAGACGGACACAACGCCATGACAATAGCTGGCTGGCTTTCAGCCAGTGGAGCTAAAAACGATGTGCCCGCGTTTTTTGTCTCTATGTATATTTCAAGTAAATGTTTTACGGTCTTAATGATCTCAGTTGATCATGCGCAGAAAAAAAAAATCGAATTCTTGACCTCCATATCATTAGCAAATAATTTAAACACTCGGCCGTTCTGGAAAACCGATTAGCAGCTATCAAGTTTACCTATTCCTAATATAATTTAAAGATGTAAATAAAAAACGAAAGACCAATCTAATCGAACAATCAGACCGAAAGTTGTTGTTTGTTTGAATGGGGTTTACGCCGCTTTCAACATTCTTTCAGTTATATCGCGGCGTCTGGAGCACCTAACAATGGAATCCTGGTATTTCTCACACCAGTACTACCATTACACCCTTTCCTAGACTCCAGCTGCTATCCCACATAGGTCTACGATTATCGGCCCATTGGTGAGAAACAAATAGTCGGAAAGGATGAGTGCCACCGTCGGGGATCGAACTCGGGACCTCTAGATTTACAGTCCGACGCGCTACCAACTGCGCTATGACAGCGGCGCAGACCGAAAGTTAACATAGAACTTTAACACTTGTCTACACCTTTCTGAATCATTTTGTTGGTTTCACGACTTAGACTTAGTAACAAAAGCTTGATCAAGCTATAGTTACGACGTTAAGATGGTCAACTAACAATTCTATTTTTGGGGGGCTACAAATTACTGAACATAAACGTTGCAAAATGCCGTTTAATATCTTACCCAATTCCCCCTCTATGACACTTTTAGACGCCTCTAAGAAAATGCCTTGGAAAACATTGTGGAAAATGAAGAAATTGCTTGTTACAAGCAATTTCTTCATTATCCACAATGTTTTCTAACGTTACCCCGAAAGTTTAAGAAATCCAAAAACTTTAAAATGTCGTCTGCAATTCGTTCCAGTTGGGACCAGTCTAAAATTTTGCAGTCTGGTAATAGGTTAATCAAACTTCCTGTAGGAGGTTAGTGGGCGGGGTCAGTGACTCGTCAATTCTAGATGCGTTATCTCTACGTGCTGTTTGAAAATCGGAATAGTTTGATATAAGTTTTCGGGTTTTTTTTTTGTTTTGTTTTATTTTTTAGCTAGTAAAGCGACAGCTTTAATAGCTTTAGATAACAGACGAAATTTTGAGGTCGTCTCAAAGTTCAACGAGTGCAAACTGCCATTGGAGGCTTAACCACTAAATCCATTAAATGCCTACGCCATTAAAAGTTGTTCTCATGTATTTCAGGAATATTGCAAACTCTATTCAAATTGTATTGAACTCTCTCAAAAGCACGCTATCTAACCAATTCCCTATCAATTCCGCTTTGGGAAAAAGGCTATGGAAAACATTGTGGACAATGAAGAAATTGCTTGTATAAGCGATTCTTTCAATGTCCACAATGTTTTCTACCCAACAAGGAAACGTTTTCTAAATCTAACCATGCTTTGCTAGCTTAGAGTACTTTCAGTACTTTGATTTTATATTTTTTGTCGTTTTTTTCAGGGATGCCAGTTGGAATAACTCTATACCAAGACCATCATATTACGAGTAGAGCAAGCAACACTTACCAGCTTTGGGCGATTTTGTTGGATTATCAAGTCATCGATGGGCAACCAAACCCCGTACCTAGAGTTTGAATTAAACTGTAGTTACGAGATTTTGGTCTTCCACTGAAGATATTAATTGCACCATTTAGACTGATTTACATGTATTCAGACTGGGAAATTGAATTCACACACAACATAACATTTTTTGATGATATTATGTGATCTGATGGGCAAAGATGTACATTTTGAAAAATGCTAAAAGTGTCGATTCAGGCGAGATGGCGGTCTAGAAAGATTTTTCTGTATCTGGAATGGTCATTCTATCTAACTATATGTTTATTGTCGATATGATATACATAATTGACCTCTGCTGGATCCGACCTCGTTTTCAAACATTTGTTACATAGAATTCCAAGAAGGTTACATATAAACCGTTTCATTATCAATCAAATTGTAACAACTTGATAACTCATCACCACACAACACAATTTTTAGACTGGTCAAAATTGAAAGAAGTTCTAGACGACAATTTCAAGTTGGTGGAATTTTATTTTTTTTTCATTGTGTATAATGAAGAAATTGCTTGTTTCTGCATTTTCCACAATGTTTTCCACAGCTTCCCACTTTTAGGCGTCAAAAAGCGTGATTGTTTGTGAATCGGTTTTAACATTTCATTTATTTCACTAGAACAATGACAATGTTCACTTTTGAAACTTCAAAGTAAAACGTTAAATTCATATAATGGTGATTTTTTATTGATTCTCATTATAACAGAGGAGGGGCTAATTTTTCTGATGTTTATATGACAATTTTGTAAAGAAATGTAAGTAATTTATAGAAATATAACATATTCTAATTTACAGATTTTTGTTTTATTACTCTTAGATTCCATTTCCGACAATTTCTGAGCGTTTTCTCTACCAAATAAAATTTACGTTTTACTCTATATTCACATCTTTCCACTTGAGACCAGCCTAAATTGACCAATCGTGGCTGTCAATCAAGGAATAAACCTACCAATCAAAAAAATATTCAGCCCGGAACTGAGCTTATTAACTCCAACATTGGCGCCATTTTTGACATTGGCGCCTTATTGTTGGTTTGACGACTTAAACGTCGGAACTACAGCTTATACAAGCTGTAGTTACGACGTTTAAGTCACCAACCAACCATTCTACTTTTGTTACATGCTACTGGCCGTAAATTTTGCAAAATAACGCTGTTAAAAATCGAACCGGAACATCCTGTTGGAGTCAATGGGAGGGGCCAAAGAAGTAAGTTGGCTGGGCCAGCAAGTGGTCATACTTTGTACGATCTGACAGGAAGCTACCCGACTTTGATATTAAACCATTCTCAAAAAGACGAACTTCTTGACTGGCAGTTGAAATCTGTTGTAGACCACAGTATATAGCTGATGTTTTTTTTTAAGGTTGAAAACAGTATTGGTAAAGGTGAAATCGCTTGGAACAAGCAATTTCTTCATTGTCAACAATGTTTTCCAAAGTTTTTTTTCTTGGTAGTGTCAAAAAGTTTTCTTATGTAGTAATGGGTTAAACGACGTTGTTCTACAAAATATATGGTGCTAGATTGGCGACCTAAACATCGTAACTTCAACTTGAAAATGAGGATAAATGAACGTCACACCGAGTATAATGTTACAGGGACTGTAAAAGAAAAAGTTGGATTTTGGTAATTTTGTCACCTTTAATCTTGTCGTCGTCAGATTAGGACAGGCCTGCCAGTCAAGTTCTCCATTAGCAGTGTCGTTTATTTAATGCACAAGCACGAAATTCTCCAGAAATAGAACCTATTAACCAGATCGTATTACTTTAGACTGGTCTAAATTGAAAGAATCTAAAGACGATAATTTCAAGTTCGTGAAATTTTATAAATCTTTGTCTTTCTTTCCACAAAACATTGCGGGAAATGAAGAAACTGCTTGCAACTAGCAATTTCCCTATTTCCCACCATCCCTTTGGGGAGAAGCAGATTTGTGTAGGAAAGGGTTAAAACAAACAATTAGTCATTTTCCCGCATTTTTTTACAAAGCAATATTACTTAATTTCATCAAAAAATGTAGGAATGTGCAGTTATGAATTTATATAACAATCAACAATTCCTATTCTATTTTTTAAAGTCAATTTTATTTTATAGAATATTGATTAACATTAACAGATTGCATAGAAAATAGTTTTAATTGCATAATTATATTATAAAGCTGTGTTAACTCATGAAATAAAACACTGAGAACTTACAAACAATGATGAAATGTGATATTTTCTGTTTCCTTCATAAAAATCTGAATACTTTATATTTATGTATAATTCAGAATCAATTACAGTGTTTAACCCTTTCCCACACAATGCCGCTTTTAGAAGCCCCTCAAGGGAAAACAATTGGGAAAACATTGTGTAATATGAAGAAATTTTTTACTCTCAAACAATGTTTCCTATCCAAAAAGTTGTAAAAAATCCCTCAAATTTAAATTGTAATCTGCAACTTATTTCACTTGGGTAATTTAAAGGTTTTATTTAATCATTCACTAGTTTAAAAGTCTTAGCGAAAGTCAAGCTGAGTCGAGAATATTCCTGTGATTCCCAGATTTATAAAACCTTTTAATTACCCAAGTGACACCAATTTGAAAAGACTGTAAAATGTGATAGTGTTTAAGGTAACCAATTACCACACAAGTAGGCTTTTTGATGTTTCACTGAAAATAGCGGAAAACATTGTGGAAAATAAAGAAACTTCTTCTTACAATCAATTTCTTCATTATCAACAATGTTTTCTACTCAAAAAGGCAAGTAGATTAACAATCTCATCAGCTAAGAATTGTCGCGAGCAATATCTCTGAATTTGGACCTGTCTATATTTTGTTGTCTGGTAATGGCAAATGTTTAGAGTGGTTCAAATTCAAGAGTTGCAGACAACAATTTAAAATAGATGAAATTTTAAAAATCTCACACTTTCGGGAGTAGAAAAGATCGGGGATAACGAAGAAATTGCTTTAAACAAGCAATCCTGCATTTTCCAATATACTTTTTCAAACCAAATTTCCTGAGAGGCATACAAAAATTGTCAGGAATTTGTAGGAATGGATTAAATATTCTAAAAAAAGATCATCTCCATGAGAGCATTTCCTGCGGGAGTGCAATTAGGAAAACATTGTTTTCTACCCAGAAAATTGAAAAATCTAAAATTTCATGAACTTTAAATGATGGTCTGCAACTAATTTCAATTTGGATCAGGCTAAAATTTCATTGTGTGGTAATGGCTTAAGACTGCTCTTTGATACTGAAAATAACTGAGTTTCAAGTAAATACGTATATATTCAGTAATAACAGATTAGACAAAATGTCAAATTATTGCAAATGATGTAAGGTCAAAGCAATTTCTTTGTGTTTTTTACCCCCCCCCCCCCAACCATTAAGCTAAGCGTTTGTACTTAGATGTATATAGACAGGAATATCATTTTTTTGAGTCTGTAAGAAGATTCTGGGATCAAAATTCTGTATCTTTTATTTTTACTATACATTACCGGAGAACTAAACTACGATATGTTCTACTACGATTAAAATGAGATCTTGAGTATAGGAATTGCAAAATCATAGCACATTATAACCGCGGAATAGAGGTGACATGTGCGATTTTTTTTTCATTTAGACCTGTCTTGTGAAAAAAACCCTCCCAAAACATTTTTTTTTTGTTTTATAGTTGCTTTTTTTTTATTGATTTTTCAAAAAAAATAGAAATCAATCTAAAGAGCGATTATAACACATTTTTCTTTCCCTTTTTAAAGCTAATAAATAGCTGAAATAAATAAAGAGTGACTTTTAATGGCTGTTAACCTTGCTGCCACGCTATTAATAACTTTATAATGGATGCTGGATTAGAGGAGTAAACAGGAGTTACCTGGTTGGATGATTACCTTGTAGGAACAACTTCCTTTCTCATGGGAACAACACAGAGACCAATTTTGATTGGCTGTGTATCTCATTCCCATGAGATAACAATCAATTTCTTTCTTCTCTATTTATAAAAAAGAAAAATGTGTTATAGCCATTTTTTAAATCAATTCTTCTATTAAGAAAAAACTATTAAACAAAAACGCTTTAGGAGATTTTCTTTACAAGATAGGTCTAAATGAAAGAAAATGTCAGCTCTATGCCACCGTACATTATATAGAAAAATTAATTATAAACAATAATATTGATTTATAAAAAGAATTCTGATGTACCCTCAGATATTTGTACCCTAAGCTATATAAACTCTAAAGCTCCAAAAGATTGTGAGAAAATGAGAAATTCTTTACCAAAATGTTCTTTATAGCTTTATCTCTTATGTGCATCAAGCATGTAGTAATGCTTTCATTAACGAAAGCAAAAATTTGCTAACCAAAATTTGTACATACAATACTTCCAGGAAAATTACTTTTTTAACATTAATACTACTTTCATAATAAACATAATTACTCTGAAATGATTTTTGATATGCAATATTATAACAAATATAATTGTGTCCAGTTACATGTATAAATATAAAATTCTAAATTGTACATGAAAGGTTTCCCTTTTTTTATTAAAAAAAATCATATAACTATTTGAATAATTATGTTTTCTTTTCTTTTAATTGAAACAAGAAGTGTTAACAAAACACAAATACCCATGTACCAGCAAGTAAAAAAACGCTTGGCAACTCCAGCAAAGAAATTAATCACATATATCAAAGAAAATATTGCATAATGTATGCCTGGGAATATAAAACAGAAAGCAAATTGTTGACTGGTGACCTAAACCTTGTAATTTTAGTTTGAATAAAGAAAGATTTGACATAAATGTGTGAGTTGTTAAACATTGTAATTTTTGTCTAAATGAATGATCAGATTTGTCAAACAATATTTTGATTGACTTCAGTGATCTACCAACACGAAAATTGATCTTGTTTGTTGACCATGTGGTTGTCAAATGACCTTTACCTTGCCATAAGTAGATGGGTATCATTGACCAATCCCTGTATCAATAAAAGAAAATAAATCAAATTTAAACTCTGACATTGGCCCCCATTTTTGTGAAGCATTTTTTGTTGGTTGGTTTGGCAACTTAAACATTGTAACTATTATTCAAGCTGTAGTAACGACATTTAAGTCCCCAACCAACCATTCAACTTTTTTGTAACATGCTTCTGGCCATAAAGTTTGAGTGGAAATTCTTGTTAGAGTAAACTTACTAGGCCAATGCAGTAATTTGGCCAGGCCAGCAAATGGTCTATTGTGTAAGTAATGTTAATTGAATTGATGTTGAAATTATAACAGAAAAACGTTTTTCTCTTTGATTATACAACACTTGTTAGGTGCATTTTAACCCTTGTCATGCTGAGCCTGTAATATTCATGTTTTTGTGAGAGATACAGACAAAAATCAGCCAACACACAGTGTCTCATGATCTTCATGATTCTACCACACAATTTTGATGTTTTAAACCCATTCCCACACAGTGACGCCTTTGGACGCCCCTCAAAAAAAAAAAAAAAAAAAAAAACAGTTGGAAAAAACTTTTGTAAAATGAAGAAATTGCTTGTAACAAACAATTTCTTCATTTTGCACAAGGTTTTCTACCCAGAAAGATGAAAAAATCTTTAATTTCGTGAGCTTTAAACTGTCATCTGCAACTCCTTTCAATTTGGACCAGTCTAAAATTTGGCCATCTGGCCATGGGTTAAGCAAGAACTGTTTATAAAATAAAATAACATGAGAAACATATTGACCAACTATCAGGGCCTTTCAGTTCTTTCAGCCCTTTGATTTTAAATTAATTCTGAACTAAGATTTTATTCAGCATGACAAGGATTAATATTAATGAAACAAAAACAAGTAAATCCAACTTTTATCACATTACACTCACACTTAATCCCCATCATCCTGCTGAAACCCGAATATTCCTGTTATGACAGGAGGTATAGACAAAGATCAGCCTGCACATAAGCAGTGTTTTCATTAGTTCCCAAAAGTCAAGAGTCATTGACCCTTGGGCCAAAATTTCCAAGAGTCAAAATTGAAATCCAAAGAGTCAAAATGCGATATGCCAACTCCCCCCCCCCCCGGAAATTTGGAGGAAAAAAAAAAGGGTTTTAACTTTTTTTGCAATGATGCCTTAGAAGTGGTTTCTTTTTGTTTGTTTGTTTGTTTAGCAAAGGTGCCTTAAAAGTGTCTATATATTTTCATTTTTTTTAGCAATGGTGCCTTAGAATAAACTCTGTCTCAGATTGAAACATTTCGCGAATTAGACATTACTCTGCTTTTCAATATAAGGTGAATATTGGGGAAAGTTTAGTATACGTAATATTATTAGTTTGAAACAGTTTTAGAAAATCTCAAGAGCACTAAGAGGATAAAATTATCTTTATTTTTCATAAAAAGAAGTGCCGATTTTATGCACGAAAACCAATGACATTTCTTGGGCAACATTTTCTTTGGTTTCATTTTACTTCTTGATTATATTCTGTGAGCTTTTTTATAAAAGAAATAGCAAATAAGTAAATTTCAGCAGGATTAGATCTCTGAAAATGGGTTTCATCATTAATTTAACAGGTGTCAAGTACCTGCCAATTACGATTGTCAATGCATGTCCATCACTCGAGAGTGTTAATTACTAATCAAGCTTGGTGTTATCCTTTATAGGGGTGTATATTTTCATAATCAACTAGCCATTTTCCAATAATTTTGGCACACTTATGATGACCCTTGACGCATGGCTGCTAATTTTAGAGAGTCAAAATGACGCACAGTGACAAATTTTCGAGCGTCAAAATTGCTTCTTTTTGAATTTCTGTGCGTCAAAACCCGAGGTCTCGGGTCAAACGAAAACCCTGACATAAGTGCAGTCTGATCTTTGCTTATATCTCTTGTTTTTCTCCTTCAACACAGAGTTGTTTATAGATTAATTTTCAATATAATTTTTTACCCTTAATCAGTGCTTCAGGCTTTTTTTTAAATTCAAATTCAGATAAGGAATTTATTCTGGGTAGGTATAAAAAGCTGACCAACTCACTGCTGACCAGCTGACTGCTGACTGCTGACCAGCTGACCAATTAGGTATAAAAAGCTGACCAGTATTTTGCTGACCACTTATTTCACCACTTATTTAAGCTCCTTAGCCCACCATTAATCCTGCTTAAAAAGGGGAAAACCTCTTTTCCAACAGACAAAAAATATGAAAAATATTCAAATTATGGAGAAAATGTTTTAAAGAAAATATGATATTCTTCACACTACCACTAGTTATATTGTATTTATTTTTTATATTAACTTGTATGCATTTATGAATCATAAATGGAAATGGTGTTAAATTCACAAATAACAAATTAAAAGAAAATAGAAATACTTAATCAAAAATACTATGAACATGTTGAAGGATTTATAGCTGCTAATCAGTTTCTTGACAAAGAAAAAATTATTACCTATTCAAGCATGATAGCCAATTAAGTTGATTATTTGCTTCCTCATTTGATTATCAATGTGTTGTCACCATTATTACATGTATGTACTAACAAAACAGCTTTTAATACATATGCATTGCATTTATTTATGTTTTCATTTTTTTCAAATTATATTTTTTTGATTTTGACACATTTTTTTTAGAATTGGAGAAGAAAAAGAAAAATAATATCTATAATTCACAATTTGAGGGCTTTGCATTTTCTATCATTTTCAATCTAGTCATTAAGCGATTTCCTTATCAAGTTTCATGATCGTCAATATAGGAATATAATGAAAATGATTTTTCAAAAAAAAAAAAATCAAACCAGCAACCTTTGAAACATTAAAAAATCATGTTCTGCTCGTACATGAATAAAACATTTACACAACTTCTTCATTTTACACAAAGTTTTCTAAATTGTTTTTCTTGAGGGGAGTCAAATAGTATCATTGTGAGGGAATGGGTTAAGCTGAACAACAATTCCCATGATCTATCTTACAGTCCATCTTAAATTGCATACCAATCATGCTGACCACACTTTTCATCCTTTGCTGAACACATTTTTAAAATTGCTAACCGATCTTTCTCACAGCATTTTTTTTTTCATATTTTTTGACAAATCTTGTTGACCACAATTTATTACACTTGCTGAATAATATTCTTAGAATAGCTTGCAAATTTAACTGACTTCAAAGACTTTGTTTAATCCTTTCCAATTAAATCCCTGTTTTGTTTTTTTTTTTTCATCCCTGTGGTTTTATACTTGATAAAACATTGTGGAAAAAGAAGAAATTGCTTCTAACAAGCAATTTCTTCTTTTACCACAATATTTTCTACCCTACTAATTGATTATTTTTCAAATAAAATCAACTTTAAATTGTTGTTTGCAAAACCTTTTAATTTGGACAGGTCTAACATTTTAAAAAACAGTAAAGGGTTAAGGAATGTTGTGTGTTGGACCCCTACTGATAAGCTAATTGCCTTGTCTTTATATCACAACAGGGGGGTAAACATCTTGTGTATTCAATTGCTCATCATGGTCAATATTGGTCAATATTATGCAATAGCTGCACCTTTGCTTTTTTACAGGTGACACTTTGATAGAAAATCTGAGTAAAGTTTTATTAATGTTGTTTGTTTGTATTTGATTTTAATAAATGGTGCATCATGCTCAAAAGAGACTTACTGTCAAATTCTTGTGAGCCTAACTCCTCCTACAATTCTTGAGGGGTTTCGATGAAATTTTCACTAAATATTTTTCATCATGTGATCTAGTACATGTTATCAGCATTTTGTGATTTAATGCTACCAATGTCTAAATTCTTGTTTGCACAACTACTATTACAACTTGTGATGGGTTATAATAAAAAATTGCGTGCTAGCACATACATGTATTATCAGGGTTTTGTTGTTCAATTTTTTATCATGCAAAAAACAAGACTAGTTGTCTAAATTCTTGTTTGCATAACTAGTCCTATGCTTCTTGATAGACTTTGATAAAGCCATTGAAAACCAGGTTTATTGCCAATTCTATCTTTTCATTATAACTACCAATATGGTGATGGTTTTAATAAGCTATTTCAAATCACAAAAAATAAGATTGTACAAGCCCAAAAAAATTTGGTATTCTAAACTCCAAAAATGATTCTGGAACTTGATTTTCTTAGGTCAGATAAAGTGAGAATAAAAGAGAAATGATGGTTGGTCTGATTTTCCAGCTTTTATCTCAATAGTTCATCTTTTCTCTTAGTGAATAAGAAAAGACTATTTGGTTTGTAAATAAGTTAAAATGATGAGGAAAAAATTGAAACTTGTTTATCCTGGGACCGAAAAATAATGAAAATGAAAAAAGTGTTTGCCTCTAGTTTTTAACCATTCACCTCAATGTGTCTAGAAGCTGCAAGTTTTGCATCTCTTTCAACAACAACAACAAAAAACCTGCTACTTACAATTATTCCAGAATATTGCATTATCTCCTCTTTCCACAATTCAGTGTAAATTTAAATGTTGAGAAAAATCATGCAACCATTTATTCTACAACTTGCTTTTTAAGTCTTGAATTCTTTTTAACACTTTCCTGTTCAATCCCAGGATTTTGTCTTCATGAGATTTTATACTTGTGAAATATTGTAGAAAAAAAAAAAAAAAGCTTATGAAAAGCAATTTTTTTCTTTTTCAACAATATTTTCTACCATATTGAATGGTTATTTTTCAAATTAAATCCTTCTTAATTTTTCATCTGCAAAACCTTTGAATTTGGACAGGTTAAAATTTTGTTAAAAAGGAAAGGATTAGAAGATTGGAAAATCATTCAAATACAGTATCCACATTTTCATTGAAAGAGAAAAAATAAAACAACTGATTCTCTAACAAAATTTTCATCAGTCAAAAACCTACATTGTCAAATATTGGCCAATTTAGTCATCAAAGGAATCATACAAGATTTATAAAGCAGCTCTTACACAGATTATGAAAGATAGGTTTTGGCTCTCTAATTTCTATATAACTGTTATACTTTCAGATATTTGTAAAAAAAAAGTTATTAAGCTGACTTTGTAATGAATATAACTATTCATATCTTTAAAAAAAGAAAGAAATGAAGTTAAAAAAAATTAGGCGTTTATGAGTCCCCAAAAAAGACAGCGAATTACAACCTGAATGGAACCAGAATTCATCAGCCCTAAATATGTTTTCTGTCAATTGCACAGAAAACTGCCTTATTTGTACTTTCAATGACATTTCAATAACATCATTAGCTTCTGCTAGCAATACAGCCATTATCAATATCACCCAAAGACAAACAACCACACCTTATAAATTCTGATGTTTCAAAGTAGGGCAATGAGAATGAATCAAATTAAATTGAATTTAAGTGAATTAAATCAATTTAACCCATTCCAGCTCCAGGTCGAAATTGAAAGGAGCTGCAGACGGTATTTTCAAGTTGGTGGAATTTAAATTTTCTTTGACATTTTGGATAGAAAAATTTGTGGATAATGAAGAAATTGCTTGATCCAAGCAATTTCTTCATTTTCCACAATGTTTTCCAAAGCTTTTTCGTTGAGGGGCGTAAAAAGGAGGGACCGAGTGGGAATGGGTTAACACAAAGAAAGAATATTTATTGTGAAATTATTGTGTCACTTTAAATTGCTTTAAATTCATTATCAAGGCAAGATTAACAATTGAAATCAGCACACTTTTTTTTAAATACTTGATTTGTATAAAAATATGATTCCAAAAAGATTTCTTTTTGGAGGAGAATCATATGTACAAACACAAAGAATGGCAAAGAGAAGGTGATAAAATCAGTCTTGATTAATATTAGTAAAATATTAAAAGTGGTTTATTTGAAAATTAATCATTCAATAGGTAGGGTATTGTTGGAAAAGGATAACTTGCTTGTTTTGATTAATTTCTTCTGTTTCAACACTGTTTTCTCAAGCATAAAAATATAGGGACGTAAAAAACAGGAATTGAATAGGAGAGAGTTAACCCATTCCTATTCATTTCTACCTTTTTGGCATTGCAGCAAAAACTGTTGAAAAAAAATTGTGGAAAATGAAGAAATTGCTTTTCACAATCAATTTCTTCGTTTTTTCACAATGTTTTCTATCCCAAAAGACAAATGTTATTAAAACACTATCACCTGGAAATATTGTCAGCAACTTCTTTCTACTTGGACCAGTCTAAACATTTTTGTCAAAATAGGAATATTGATTGATTGATTGAATGGGGTTTAACACCGCTTTAAACAGTATTTTAGTCATATTGCGTGATTTGGAGCACCTAACAATGGATTCCTGGTGTTTCTTACATCAGTACTACCACTTAATCCTTTCCTAGCCTCCAGCTGCTTTCCCACTTAGGTTTAAAATTATTTGTGAAAGACAAATGTCTGAAAGCATATGTCCCGCCACCGGGGATCGAACCCATGATATCCCATGATTGAAGATTAGAAGGCTGACACGCTACCAACTGCTCTATGATGGCAGCTCGAGATGGGTAAAAGGAGATAACTGAAATTTATGATTTCAAAATGAATGCCTCTTGGATTTCTTCGTAAATAATATTAACTCATTCCCACAGGAACAATGTTTAGACTGGTTGAGGAAGTTGAAGACAACAATATGAATCTAGTGACATCTGAAAAATCCTTTTGGGTAGAACACAATGTGAAAAATGAAGAAAATAAAGCGATTTCTTCATTTTCCACATTCTTTTCCCGAACTATTGTCTTGAGAGACCTAAAAAGGCATAAAAGGCAGGAATGTGTTTACGTGGTTGAGTGGACATGTTGATATAATATAACTAGATGTAGAGACATAAAGATGAAGTCACAGGAATAAAGTTAGAAAAAAATTACAGGTAGGCACAAAAAAAAAATAAAGATTTTTATCTTTAAGTTAGTGGAATCATTTGAGTAACACTGAAAGAAAAGGGATATATTTTTGTAACAAATAATTTTCTTCTTTAGCCCCAAAATTCTCCTTGAATTCATTCTTCAGAAAAAAAGAAATCAAGTAAGAATTTGAGAAGTTTTTTTTCACATGAAAACACATAGTTAACCCATTCCCACACAATGACACTTTTAGTCGCCCCTGAAAGCTTTGGAAAACATTGTGGAGAAAGAAGAAATTGCTTGTTTTCCACCCTAATAAACAAAGATTTGAAGATTTCATCAACTTAAAATTGTTGTCTGCAAATTCTTTGAATTTGGACTGGTCCAAAATATCTTCATGTTGGAATGGGTTATAAAAAAATCCTAATTCAGGTAGGCCTACTCCCATTACTGTGACTTTTCCAAACTTGACATTTAGACAAGCATTGAAAACTCAGTGTTTTTATGAGAAAGAATGACTAGACAAACCAGGAGTGTATATCTCTATGCAAAAATTGTTATACATATTTATTAAAAATTATTCCTTTGTAAAAAAGTATATACTTTTATCTTATCTAAAACAGTATTTTTCCACAAAAAAAGTTATAAAAAAGGGAGGGGAAATAATCACATTAAGAAATGTCCATTTTTCAGCAAATTATTGTGAGAATAGGTACATTTGAATGTCATAGGGTCAGTCATTATATTCTTCAAATTCAGACATTAATAGAATGGGAAAGGATGTTCATATCACTGTACATTTTTAGTGCTAAGGGTTTTCTGATAATCATGGAATGGTGTTTATTTCTAGCTTGAAGGTGTTGCCTCTAATGACATCACTGACCAATAATATTGTTACATTGCTTAAAGTGCACTCTGATTGGCTTATTGGATTTGATTGACAACTCCCTTCACTCTAAAGAACAAATAGCATGCAGTGCTCTTTTCCCAATTTACCCATTATCAGAGAGCAATCTTTTAGATTGGTCCAAATTCAAAGGGGTTGCAGATGACAATTTTAAGCTTATGAAATTCTACATTTTATCGATTTTCTAGGTAGAGAACAATGTGAAAAATGAACAAATTGCTTATTGCAATTATGTCTTCATTTTAAACAATGTATTCCCAATATTGTATTTCTTGGGGCACACTAAAAATCATGATTGTGAGGAAATGGGTGAAATAGCTTATTATTTCATAACTCTGTTTTTTGACTTATTCTTTTCTTTTCTTTTTTTGGTTGTTAATTGTACCTGTGCTAATTTAAGAGAGAGAAAGGGACGAAGAAAGAGAGAGAAGGGGGAGAAAGACAGAGAGGGGGGCTTTGACTGGTTGTTTGGTACAACAATGTAGTATCATTCCCCTTATGTCTTAATCCCATATTTGGACTCACTGAAGAAAATAAGTCTTAAAAAATGAAAGAAAAAATATTTGTTACCTTGTTATACAATGTTACTTCTATCCATCAATTGTACTAATAAAGTAGTGAGCTTTCAGGACCAGTCTTAAAACTGTTTTCTAGTAATGCATTTATTAAATCACAGTGGCATCAAATCAGTTTGTACACATTTAAATGCCATGGGCAGGCCCCCATACACATGTTCACCAGATTAAGTATGATGTCATTAACCTTTTATTGATTCTTGACTTACCTAGAGAATAAACATGTCATACAGCACATCTTTTTTATTGGACAAGAGATGTTAATTGCCAGTCGGCATTAAGTTTTGCTACCTTGAATTATGCTATATCTATGTTGTCATTAATTTTGATTCTGATCAATTGCATCAGTCATATTTGGAGTCAAGTATAAAATAAAAATTAATGAAAAATAATGTGAATGGATAATGCATTAATATTTTTTCTCTAATTTGGATATTGGAAAAATAAATCTTGGGTAAGCAAACTGTTCTGAATTGTTCAACAAATAAGACAAACTTGAAAGTTTGGTCAGAAATGTTCATTGGTCAGCAAATTTGGTCACCAGATATTTGGTCAGCAATTTTTATTGGTCAACAAATTCAGTCAGCAAGTCTGGTCAGTTGATTTGTTCAGCATATTATTAGGTCAGCAGGACTGGTCAGCTATTTTTACATTGGTCAGCAAACCTTGTTACCATATTTTTTTGTCAGCAAGGTAGGTCAGAAATTTCATTGGTCATCAGAATAATTGTCCAGAAAGTCCTGTCAGCAATTTTCATTGATCATCAAATTTGGTCATCAAATATTTGGTCAGCAAGTCTGGTCAACAGTTTTACATTTGTCATTGCAAATTATTTCATTATCAAGTCTGGTCAGCAATTTGTTCTGGAAAAAGTCTGGTCAGCCCTTTTACATTGGTCAGCAAATCTTGTTAGCATATTATTTTGTCAGAAATTTTTTTTGGTCAACAAGTCTATTCAGCAAATTTTATTGGTCAGCAATTTGGTCAGCTAGTCTGGTCAGTTTATTTGTTCAGCATATTAATAGGTCAGAAGGGCTGGTCAGCTATTTTACAACGGTCAGCAATTCTTGTTTGCATTCTTTTTGGTCAGGAAGTCAGGTCAGAAATTTCATTGGTCTGCAAATTTGGTCAACAGATTTATTGGTCAGCAAGTCTTAGTTAGCAATTTAATTGCTCAGCAAGTTTGGTCAGCATATTATTCAGTCAGAAAGGTCTGATCAGCTTTTTTACATTGGTCAGCATTTGATTATCAAGTCTAGTTAGTGATTTTCATTGCTCGGCAAATTTTGTCAACTGATATTTTGTAGCTAGTCTGGTCAGCAATTTAAGACTGGTCAGCAAATTCAGTTAGCTTTTTAAATCATAATCAAGTCCAGTCAGCAATTTGTATTGGTCAGCAAATTTGGCCAGCATATTATTTAGTCAGCAAACTCTGGTCAGCTATTTTACATTTGTCAGTGAATCTGGTCAGCAGATTGTTCGGTCAGCAAGTTGATTCAGCCATTTTTATTGGTCAGCAAATTTGGTCAGCAAGTCTGGTCAGCTAATTTTGTCAGCATATCATTAGGTCAGCAGGGCTGATAATCAAGTCTAGTTAGTGATTTTCATTGCTCAGCAAATTTTTTCAACTGACATTTTGTAGCTAGTGTGGTCAGCAGTTTAACACTGGTCAGCAAATTCAGTCAGCATATAAATTTATAATTGAGTCTGGTCAGCAATGTGTTTTGGTGGGCAAATTTGGTCAGCATATTATCTAGTCAGCAAGGTCAGGTCAGCTTTTTTACATTTGTCAGTGATTCTGGTCAGCAAATTATTTGGTCAGTAAGTTTAGTCAGTCATTTTTATTGGTCAGCAAATTCGGTTAGCAAGTCTGGTCAGCTAATTTTGTCAGCATATCATTGGATCAGCAGGGCTGATAATCAAGTCTAGTTAGTGATTTTCATTGCTTGGCAAATTTTTTCAACTGATATTTTATAGCTAGTCTGGTCAGCAATTTAACACTGGTCAGCAAATTAAGTCAGCATATAAATTCATAATTGAGTCTGGTCAGCAATTTGTATTGGTCAGTAAATTTGGTCAGCATATCATTTAGTCAGCAAGGTCAGGTCAGCTTTTTTACATTTGTCAGTGAATCTGGTCAGCAGTTGGTTTGGTCAGCAAGTTGAGTATGCCATTTTTATCGGTCACCAAATTTGGTCAGCAAGTCTGGTCAGCTATTTTTGTCAGCATATCATTAGGTCAGCAGGGTTGATAATCAAGTCTTGTTAGTGATTTTCATTGCTCAGCAAATTTTTTCAACTGACATTTTGTAGCTAGTCTGGTCGGCAATTTAACTCTGGTCAGCAAATTCAGTCAGCATATAAATTCATAATTGAGTCTGGTCAGCAATTTGTATTGGTCAGTAAATTTGGTCAGCATATCATTTAGTCAGCAAGGTCAGGTCAGCTATTTTACATTTGTCAGTGAATCTGGTCAGCAGATTATTTGGTCAGCAAGTTTAGTCAGTCATTTTTATTGGTCAGCAAATTCGGTTAGCAAGTCTGGTCAGCTTATTTTGTCAGCATATCATTAGGTCAGCAGGGCTGATAATAAAGTCTTGTTAGTGATTTTCATTGCTCGGCAAATTTTGTCAACTGATATTTTGTAGCTAGTCTGGTCAGCAATTTGTATTGGTCAGCAAATTCAGTCAGCATATAAATTAATAATTGAGTCTGGTCAGCAACTTGTATTGGTCAGCAAATTTGGTCAGCCTATCATTTAGTCAGTAAGGTCTGGTCAGCTATTTTACATTTGTCAGTGAATCTAGTCAGCAGATGGTTTGGTCAGCAAGTTTAGTCAATCATTTTTATTGGTCAGCAAATTTGGTTAGCAATTCTGGTCAGCTAATTTGGTCAGCATATCATTGGATCAGCAGGGCTTATAATCAAGTCTAGTTAGTGATTTTCATTGCTCAGCAAATTTTTTCAACTGACATTTTGTAGCTAGTGTGGTCAGCAGTTTAACACTGGTCAGCAAATTCAGTCAGCATGTTAATTTATAATTGAGTCTGGTCAGCAATGTGTTTTGGTGGGCAAATTTGGTCAGCATATTATCTAGTAAGCAAAGTCTGGTCAGCTTTTTTACATTTGTCAGTGATTCTGGTCAGCAAATTATTTGGTCAGCAAGTTTAGTCAGTCATTTTTATTGGTCAGCAAATTCGGTTAGCAAGTCTGGTCAGCTAATTTGGTCAGCATATCATTGGATCAGCAGGGCTGATAATCAAGTCTAGTTAGTGATTTTCATTGCTTGGCAAATTTTGTCAACTGATATTTTATAGCTAGTCTGGTCAGCAATTTAACACTGGTCAGCAAATTAAGTCAGCATATAAATTCATAATTGAGTCTGGTCAGCAATTTGTATTGGTCAGTAAATTTGGTCAGCATATCATTTAGTCAGCAAGGTCAGGTCAGCTTTTTTACATTTGTCAGTGAATCTAGTCAGCAGTTGGTTTGGTCAGCAAGTTGAGTATGCCATTTTTATCGGTCACCAAATTTGGTCAGCAAGTCTGGTCAGCTATTTTTGTCAGCATATCATTAGGTCAGCAGGGCTGATAATCAAGTCTTGTTAGTGATTTTCATTGCTCAGCAAATTTTTTCAACTGACATTTTGTAGCTAGTCTGGTCAGCAATTTAACACTGGTCAGCAAATTCAGTCAGCATATAAATTCATAATTGAGTCTGGTCAGCAATTTGTATTGGTCAGTAAATTTGTTCAGCATATCATTTAGTCAGCAAGATCAGGTCAGCTATTTTACATTTGTCAGTGAATCTGGTCAGCAGATTATTTGGTCAGCAAGTTTAGTCAGTCATTTTTATTGGTCAGCAAATTCGGTTAGCAAGTCTGGTCAGCTTATTTTGTCAGCATATCATTAGGTTAGCAGGGCTGATAATAAAGTCTAGTTAGTGATTTTCATTGCTCGGCAAATTTTGTCAACTGATATTTTGTAGCTAGTCTGGTCAGCAATTTGTATTGGTCAGCAAATTCAGTCAGCATATAAATTAATAATTGAGTCTGGTCAGCAATTTGTATTGGTCAGCAAATTTGGTCAGCCTATCATTTAGTCAGTAAGGTCTGGTCAGCTATTTTACATTTGTCAGTGAATCTAGTCAGCAGATGGTTTGATCAGCAAGTTGAGTCACCCATTTTTATTGGTCAGCAAATTTGGTTAGCAATTCTGGTCAGCTAATTTTGTCAGCATATCATTGGATCAGCAGGGCTTATAATCAAGTCTAGTTAGTGATTTTCATCGCTCAGCAAATTTTTTCAACTGACATTTTGTAGCTAGTGTGGTCAGCAGTTTAACACTGGTCAGCAAATTCAGTCAGCATATTAATTCATAATTGAGTCTGGTCAGCAATTTGTATTGGTAAGCAAATTTGGTCAGCCTATCATTTAGTCAGTAAGGTCAGGTCAGCTATTTTACATTTGTCAGTGAATCTAGTCAGCAGATTATTTGGTCAGCAAGTTTAGTCAGTCATTTTTATTGGTCAGCAAATTTGGTTAGCAAGTCTGGTCAGCTAATTTTGTCAGCATATCATTAGGTCAGCAGGGCTGATAATAAAGTCTAGTTAGTGATTTTCATTGCTCGGCAAATTTTGTCAACTGACATTTTATAGCTAGTCTGGTCAGCAATTTAACACTGGTCAGCAAATTCAGTCAGCATATTAATTCATAATCGAGTCTGGTCAGCAATTTGTATTGGTCAGTAAATTTGGTCAGCATATCATTTAGTCAGTAAGGTCAGGTCAGCTATTTTACATTTGTCAGTGAATCTAGTCAGCAGATGGTTTGATCAGCAAGTTGAGTCACCCATTTTTATTGGTCAGCAAATTTGGTTAGCACTTCTGGTCAGCTAATTTTGTCAGCATATCATTAGGTCAGCAGGGCTGATAATCAAGTCTAGTTAGTGATTTTCATTGCTCAGCAAATTTTTTCAACTGACATTTTGTAGCTAGTGTGGTCAGCAAATTAACACTGGTCAGCAAATTCAGTCAGCATATTAATTCATAATCGAGTCTGGTCAGCAAATTTGGTCAGCAAATTTGGTCAGCATATTATTTAGTCAGCAAAGTCTTGTCAGCTATTTTACATTTGTCAGCGAATCCGGTCAGCAGATTATTTGGTCAGCAAGTTTAGTCAGCCATTTTAGGTTAAAAACATTGCAAGAAAAGGAGAAAATGTTAGAAACAATTTCTCCTTTGTATACAATGTTTCTTATAATTGTACTTTGACAATATATATATCAATACAGGAACATTTGATTATCTGCTAACCTATAACTACACATTACTATAGATAACAATTATGGAAAAAGGGAAATTATTATAACTACCATTTTCTCCTTTTCATACAATGTTTTGAACTCTGTATGGTACTTGTACTTGTTTTTTATTAATGTTTTTAGTATAATCTATGCAGCATCTTGCAACTTGGACCACTCTTCAAAATTTGTTGTTAAAGAATAAAAATAGCTAAAATTTGAATTTATACATAGATAACTTGTCTTAAGGAAAAGTTTTAAAAACCAAGAAATTGATAATTCATACCATGTGCATGTATATCAAAGTTAATGAAACAACAGATTTGGAAAAGTTGAATAAAGAAGTATTCATATGTCATTTCAAAAAAAGAAAAAAAATTAAAGGTTATATTAAGTTGCTAGAATATTTCTAAATTTTTTTTTACTTTATTTCTAAAAATTCCTTTACTTTACAAAAACTACTCCCCCCCCCCCCCAAAAAAAAAATAGATTTCAAAATTCCTTGAAACAACTTAACAAGAATTTACATAATTGTATCATTACTTCGTGTCAGAATATTTTACATAAAACAATGCAGAATAAAGGGTGGGTGCAGGAGTTCAAATAAGTGGTGAAATAAGTGGTCAGCAATTTACTGGTCAGCTTTTTATACCCAATGGTCAGCCAGTCAGCTGGTCAGCAGTCAGCGGTCAGCAGTCAGCTTTTTATACTTACCCATTTATTCTGCATGACGAGGGTTAACTGCAAATCTAGAGTGGTTTTTTTGGTCATAAAGGAAGTTTGAAATCAATAAAATTTCAATACTAGAAAATTAGAAATGTGTCACAGACATGGATGCGCCCACATAACTGCTTGTCACATGACCTTCAGTTGTAACCTTGAACTTTTGAATATCCAACAGAACTTTACTATGCAAGACACTAGTGCTCTCAATACATATAGGGAACAAGTGTGCCAAGTTATTTTGAAACTAATCAATGAATGTAGGAGATATACTCAGGAAAAGAACTGAACACAAACACTAACTCCATGCCACCCTCCCACCAACAGAGATATCTTTATATACATGTTTCCATTTAATTTGCAGGAGCATAAAAAGGCCAAATTAAACCTTTCAAGCTTTTTTAGAAATTTTAGACTGATCCAATTTGAAAGAGGTTGCAGACAACAGTGAAAATTGGGTGTAATTTGAAATGAAACCATTCTATGTTGTAGAAAATATTGTGGGGAAAAAAAGAAAATGCTTGTTTTTAAGAAATTTCTTCTATTTCCACAATTTTTTCTCAAGTATATAATCACAGCAATGTATATTCCGGGATCTGTACAGGAAAGGTTTAAAGTTTGTCATACAAATCAAGACATATCCAATCGAAGAAATTATGCAAAAGACAGCTGTGTTATGGCTAGCTCTTTGTAAATTAACATGTAAAAATAATCCCACATTTAATATTACACATCAAATACGGATTGTTATTTGATGGATTTACAATTTCTTCTTGTACCTCAATGTTTTCTATCCAATACTATGAATATCTTAAAATTTTCACCAACTTCTTTTGTAATAACTGATAGAAATATTTGTTTTATGCAACTATAGATAGCAATAATTTCCATGTTTCTATTCATTTTTGTTAACATTTTGGGTGAGCAAAATGTAATACATACAACTTTTTTCAAACTGCATTTAAAACATTTTGTTTGCCCGAAGATGGTTTGCGGATGACCATACCTTGGCTTTTAAAAACCTCATATTATAATTGAATAAATCATACATCAATCAGCATAGAAATAACAGCTTTATTACATTTTGTGCCTTGATAGAAAAAATATGCAAACAGCAGTTATACCACAAAATTGAATCTTTAGTATAAAATGGTAAATAGAGTATCAAAATATAACATTCTATCAAAATTTACATCTTAACAACAATACAAAAACAAACTAAACAAGACGTCCACAAAAACCCACAATACTTTACTGGATGTATATTCAATGTACAGATGATTTGAACATATTTCCCAAATTTGCAATCATAAATGGTGATTTGAAAACTGACGCCATTTGACATTTCAGTCAAACAGTTAGGCCCAGAGCTCTATTGGTAGTGCATCTGACTCTCAACCATGAGGTCTGTATTGATCCCTTGTCGGAGAGAATAGCCTTTCTGACATTCGTCTCCCACCAACGTGTAGATAATCTTAAACCTTTGTGGGATGAGTAGCTGGAGGCTCAGTTTGTTTGTTTTGTTTGAATGGGGTTTTACGCCGCTTTCAACAATCTCTCAGTTATATCGCGGCGGCTGGAGCACCTAACAATTGCTTCCTGGTATTTCTCACACCAGTACCGCCATCACATCCTTTCCTAGCCTCCAGCTGCTATCCCACATAGGTCTACGATTATTGACCCATTGGTGGGAGACAAATAGTCGAAAAGGATGAGTGCCGCCGTCGGGGATCGAACCAGGGACGTCTAGATTGACAGTCCGACGCGCTACCAACTGCGCTATGAGTGTAGTGGTAGTAATAACGGGTTAAAGAAATACCACGATCCATGGTTTGGAACTCCAGCTGCCGTAATATAACTGAAATACTGTTAAAAGTGGCTATAAGCCCCATTCAAACAAACAAATTTCAGTCAAATAACCTTGCCTGAGCTAAGAGGGCAAGGCCAGCCAGCCATAAATTAACCCTTTCCCGTTTTGCAAAATTTTAGATCTGTCCAAACTCAAAGGTTTTGCAGACCAATATAATATAGATCTAATTGGAAAAGTTATCTTTCATTAGTGTTGAAAATATTTTGAAAAAAGAAGAAATTGCTTGATACAAGCAATTTCTTCTTTTTCCACAATGTTTTCTCAAGTATAAAAATACAGGGACGTAAAGACTTGGGACTTAACAGGAAAGGATTAAGGCTAAAGTGCTGAAGATTTTGATTTAGTTTAACCCATTACCAGATGACAAGACTTTAGACTGGTCATTTTTGAAAGAAGTCATAGATGCCAAATTTAAGTTTAGATTTATTAAACTTTCTTGATAGAAAACATTGTGTAAAATGAAGAAATTGCTTGTTAGAATTGTTTCCCAATGGTTTTTCTCAGGGGGCCGTCTAAAAGTGTCACTGTGTGGGAATGGGTAATTATTGTAAAATTAGGGTTTTGAAGAGAATATTAAACCCTTTGTCACACAATCCAAACTTTTCACACTCTCATACAATTATTTAACAGGGTTCATACAAACCTTCTTCAACAAAATTCCAAGATATTTCCATGATATTTCCATGATAAGGAAAGGCTATTCCAGTAGACTAAAGTATGACCATTAAAGTATTTTTACCTTTTGAGAAATCAATATGGACTATTTTATCAAGACTTTTCGTTCCAAGAGTGACTATCGCCAGTAATTAAGGCAAAATGCTTCTTTTTAAAACACTTTTCATTTCATTTTTTTTTAATTCTACATTGTCTTAAATTAATTCCATGATAGTTTTCATATTTTCCATGATTTTGGACAAAATTCCCTGATTTTTCCATGATAAAACCAATATTATTTAAATTCCATGATTTTTCTAGACAGCACCTGTTTTCCATGACTTTTCCAGAACTGTATGAACCCTGTTTAACCCATTCCCAAACAATGGCGCTTTATAACACCCCTCAAAAAGCAGTTGGTAAACATTGTGTAAAATGAAGAAGATGCTTGCAACGAGAAATGTCTTCATTTTACACAATGTCTCTACCCAGAAAAGTGCAAAATTTCATAAACTTTAAATTTGTTATTTGCTACTCCTTTTAGATGGACCAGTTTAGAATTCTGTTGTTTGGTAGTGGGTTAAGAAAAACATTGTGAATAAAGAAGAAATTCCCTCTGACAAGCAATGTTTTCTTTTCTGACAAAGTTTCTGTCATGTTTGAAATTCATCCCTCATTCGAAAAGTATTTGAATTGTCTTCTACATATTTGAAAATAACTTTTTCCTGTTTTGCAAAATTTTAGACAAGTCCAAATTCAAAAGTTTTGCAGATGACAGTTTAAAGCATATTTTATTTAAGAAATAATCATTCAGTAGGGTAGAAAATATTGTGGAAAAAGAAGAAATTGCTTGTGACAAGCAATTTCTTCTTTTTCCACAATGTTTTTCCAAGTATATAAACACAGGGACGTAAAAACCAGGGTTTGAACAGGAAAGGGTTAAGCTAGTCCAAAATGTTGTTGTCTTGTGATGACCCATTCCCACACAAAGACGTTTTTAGACGCCCCTAAAAAAGTCAATTTGAAAACATTGTGTAAAATTTAGAAATTGCTTTTCACAATCTATTTCTTCAATTTCCACAATGTTTTCTACCAAGAAAGTTGAAAAACTGAAACTTTCAATCGTCATTATGTCCTTTCAGTTACGACCAGTCAAAAATTTTGCAGGATTGTATTGAGTTAAAAAAGAGCCTGTCTGCAACATTACCGGGGAATTCACAATTCCTTTAACAATTACAGAAAATTTTTTTTTAGACTGGTCTTAATTGAAAAAAATTAGAGTAAATGAATTTTTCATTTTTTTTGTAAATTTTCTGGGAAGAAATTTCTTCATTTTACACAATGTTTTCTCAATTATTTTTCTTGAGGGTGTCAAAAAGCTTGTGTGAATGGGTTAAAAAACTTTGCAAACTTTGGAACTGGGGTGGGGCTATTTTTTACCCATTGGGTATAATTATAGTTAATTTTGATAAGAGCAATCTGGTTTTGCTGTATATGAAATATGAATGCTCTTGGCCTTGTAATTTCCGTGAAAAAAATCAAAGATTTTCTAAACTTTCCAACTGTGAAATGCCATGGCAACAAGAGTTTTCTTCAAATCAAATTAGTTAAACAAATCTATAAAACTTCACGCAATGACAATTCCTTTCAAGTTTCAACTTGATTAGCTTACTGGTTTTGGAGAAGTTTTTTAAAAGAAATTGTTGAAGAATGGAGAGACCAGACGAACAGATGACAATGACCGCTCACAATAGCTCATCTCAAAATATGTGCTCAGGTGAGCTTAAAATCAGTCCGTAGGAATATAATCAATAATTCTGAATGGTTATCTGACAAGATCAAAATGCTGTTGTAATTTAACGGGTTAAAATATTTAAATGGATTATAAATTAAGTAGAGAAAAAGATGGAACATCAATCAACATGTGGGCATGTAATACTTCAGTAACAACTATCTTTCAAAACAAATAACATTTAACATAAGCAATCCTATGTGGAACTTTAAAGCAACTGCATAAAGTGTAGATTGATATAAGCCTTCAATATTTGTTAACCCTTTACAAGAAAACAACAATTTAGACCTGTGCAATTCTCTAAAAATCTTCTCCAAAACAAGTAAGCAAATCCATTAGGTTTTTGATTGGGAGCAACAATTTGTCTTTTTTCTGAAGAATTGCAGCTATTTACAAAGCACAAAGAAAATATTCTGACCAATCTTTGTGGATATAGGGGCTGATCTCTGATACTTTAGTTTGCATCCATGTGACACTGCTGGGAATATATGCACTTGCTCAAATTTCATTTTACATTGCAATTATCAGTTTAACCCATTACCTCACAACAAAATTTTAGACTGGTCCAAATTCAAAAAGTTGCAAACAACAACCTATAATGAAATTTTGTATCCTTTAGACTGTTTGAGTATAAAACATTGTAGAAAATGAAGAAATTGCTTGTTACAAGCAATTTCTTCATTTTCTACAATGTTTTTAAAACTTTTTTCTAGGGGGGCTTAAAATGGCAGGTTTGTGTAGGAATGGCTTAATTACACCCCAACCCATACTTAAAAAATCATATAAAAAATCTTTTCCATGATATAGGTAGACAAAAAATATGTTCAAAGTTTAATTATAACTACCATAGCACATGGCTATGCATTTGCTTCAATGTCCATTTTACATCAGACATTTAATAGTTGAATTTATAAGAAAAATAGACTTTGAAAATACAAAACATTAAAAAAATATATTTATCTATCTATAAAACTACTTTATTCTTTTTCACATGTTTCATCAAAATATCATTAAAGACTATAACAGTGCTGTTATTTAATCCTGCATGGTTGACCTGTTCCCACTCATCAAAATCTAGACCGGTACAAATTCAAAGAAGTTGCATATGATAATTCAAAGTCTTTCTGAGCAGAAAACATAGTGGATAATTATAATGGCTTGAAACAAGAAATTTCTTGCTTTTTTACAATTTTTTCCCATGCTCTTTTCTTGAGGGGGGCATAAAAATGAGGGGTTGTGTAGGAATGGTTTAAGCTTTTAAGTGTATAAATCATGTGTTAACATTTCAAATAAACACAAACAATCAATACACAACTGAAGTCACAACAATTTCAAATTTTGGTAAGCCTTTTTAGCTGGACCAAATGTCACCAACATTACACAAACTGATCATAAACAGCCACCTATGGTATGCAATTTTAACAGCTAAACCTGCAAGGTGATCAAAAGAATGAGATGCAGCACAATTTAAATGCAACTAGAATAGTCGCAAAGTGGACTAATACACCCTGCCAGTGCTTTGCCATTTAAAAAGAACAGCTGACCTTTGACCTACATTAGCCAAAAACAGAAACAGTTTTCAATCTAAGTTCAATTGTGACCCTGTGCTTTGACCTATATGACCCAAAAAGTGATAAGGCACCTCCTTGTAGTAAGGACAACTTGTATAAAGTCACATGGCTAATAAGCTAGAACCAAGAAACAGATTTCATTCAAAGTTCAATTATGACCTTGACCTTTGAACTCTGTGACCCCCAAAACAAGAGGCCACTTCCTTAGGTAATTAGCAACAATTGTATGAAGTTTCAAGGTTGTAGGTTAATTGGTTCTTGAGTTAGAGCATGGAAACAAAAAAGTCTACAGACGGACGGACGGCTAGACAGACAGACAGACAGACATTGTGAAACCAATATAACCCCTTCTAATTTGTTGGTGGGGGGGGGTATAAAAAAAAGAAAGACTTTAAAAGTCAGAAAAGATGGTTTTTCTTAGGTTAGGACAAACATATAGATATTAGATAATGAAAAAATAATTAGTTTACATCTAACATCTAATTTTTCTGGCACTATGTAATTTTAAATAATATATAGACAACATACAGGATCACCCAACATGGCAGAAAGTAAAGAGTACAAAGCGTTTACAACATTTCTATGGTGATTATGGAATTTTTTTTTAAAAATCAATCCTGCTAGATATGTGCTTGAACCACATACTCTTCTTATATATAATTTTACATAACATGACAGGTTTAGACGATGTACAGAGAGAAAAGGTAATAAGCTGTTTACAATATATGGTGATCTTGGAATATCATGTTATATAATATCAAATATAAATTGTTCTTGATCTGTCCTTGAGCCACCTACTTTTCTTCACCCATTCCTACACAATCCCTCCTTTTTACATCCCTCTAGAAAATAATCCTGGAAATCAATGTGGAAAAGCAGAAATTGCTTTATACAAGCAATTTCTGCATTTCAACATTGTTTTCTACCTAGAGAGACAAGTATTTTAAAAATTTCAACAGTTTGAAATTGTTGTCTACAACTTCTTTCAATTTCAACCCATTTTAATTTTCACTGAGTGAGTACAGATTAAAATATTCCTTCTTCAAACTGGATGAAGACAGTAGGAGATTGAAATATCGTAAGTTGAATCCTGTAAACTAAGATTGATGAGGGCATTTAACCTTTTCCTGTACAATCCCTTGTTTTTATGTCCCTGTGATTTTATACTTGAAAAAACATTGTGGGCTATTTCTTCTTTTCCCACAACTGTAGGTGTTTTTTTCCAAATTGCATGCACTTTTAATTGTCATCTGCAACTTCTTCCAAATTGGACCAGTCTAAATCTTTGAAAAACAGGAAAGGGTTAATGATTTGCCCTCCAGCAACCTTTGTCCAGATGCTACTGAATAGCATCTAATTTCCACACAATAGCATCTTTTTATGCTACGGTAGCAAACAGCTTTGGAAAACATTGTGGTAAATGAAGAAATTGATTGTAACAAGCAATTTCTTTATTATCCACAACGTTTTCTTACCAAACAGACAAAGATTTTTAAAATTAATTAAACTTAAAATTGTCATCTGCAACTTCTTCGAATATGAACCAGTCTAAAGTTTTGTCGTCTTGTAAAGGGGCTAAAAGAAAAAAGACAGGGAGAGGACTTTATGCACAAACAATTGATTTTTAGAACAAATTGCTCCTTTTAATAGCAACTTTTGGTTAATTGCAACAAAAGCATTGACAAATTGGTGTTGCAATAACAGGTTTCTACTATATTTGTACTTTTTCTTGTTAAATTGTTCTCATTTTGAACAGATTGCCACATTTGAGAGTTTAACATAGAATCTTGTACATATTCCGACTTTCATAGACTCATAGAGTCAATAAATAAAAGTTTGCAAGATTGGTTGAAAAAGAATTGGTCATTGACAGATCAGAATTAATATCTTAAAGAATTTATTGGGGAAAAACATAAAATTCTTGAAATAAGAGTACTGTATGCAGATACCAACCCTGGCTGTTCAAGTACTTGATGGTGAGTACAGTTTCCATGTCCAAAATGGGGCATAATTTGTTAAAAAATGAGTCTAGAGTTATCTCCCTTTTTGGTTTTGATTTCTCTTTTAAAAGAGAACATATATTCAAAGTTTCTAGTGAAAGTGTTTGGTAATACAAAATATATTACGAATTCTAAAGCTTTTGGATGACAAGGACGCAGATGGCAACCCGTCCTTAGCAATACGTTGTGTTTTCTCCGAAAACAGCTGAGCTAAAATTTGAATACTGCCTTTTACTCTAGAGCATTTATGAAGTTGTTGAGATTTTTAGGTATATTCATTAGAGTATTAGCTTTGGATCCGATAATATCTTGCAATATAAAAGTTTAAATGTGACATATCATGCAGAAAGGGCGCTTCCTAGAGAGCAGAAAGAATTGGTCCTAGTACTGCAATATGAACTGACCAATCCCTGGCCCCTGGCAAAATTTAGAGCCAGTAGCATGTAACAAAATAGAAAGGTTGGCTTGTGACAACAGGTTATAAATCTATAGTTACGATGTTGAAGTCGCAAAGCCAATGTGTTCGAATTCAAACCAGTTGACAAAATTTTAGACTAGTCCAAATTCAAGGAAGTAGCAGATAACTATTTTGAGTTGATGAAATTTTCAAAATATATCTACCATTTTGGGTGGAAAACATTGTAGATATTGTTACAAGTGAAACAGGTTGTTTTATAGAATTCCAGAGTGGTCCTTTCTGGATGACAGTTCTAAGCAATAAAAAAGATAACATTAATATAGAAATAATATCATGCCTTTAGAAGGTTACACTCTCTACAAAAATAATAAACTATATACAAAAGTTTACTTAAAGCAACATGTTAGATCATTTAGTGAGCAAAATAGTCTTTATACAATAGAATAAATTCTTATCTTTGCATGAACATATAACAAAAACAATTCCTATAGAATATTAAAGTTTTTTACGGACATACAGGCCAAACAAAAACTATATTCTCCCTGTTGGTAAATTGGGGGCATAAAAATTGCTTTACTAAAAACATCTTAGCATTTATGGCTTTATGTGTAACGGTAGATGAGAATCTTTGGAAGCACTTTGATGTTATAAGAACTGAACGGGACTAAATTTGCCATTTTCGTTAAAACGATGTCTTCATCTGTACATTTTCGTATAGCTGTGGTTCTGTGTTCTGGTAGATATTATCATCACCTGCTGAAATTAGATAAGCTTAAATCATTTGCAAACAACAAAATTTCAAACTGGGCTAAATTGAAAGAAGTTGCATATGAAATTTCAAATTGTGCTTAAATTAGAAAGTAAGTGCCAAAAAGGGTAGAAAACATTGAGAAAAGGAAAAATTACTTGTTACAAGCAATTTCTCCTTTTCCAATAAAGTCTGCAGAGTGATGGTTTATATCATTTATCCATTGCTAGATGACAACAAATAAGACTGGTCCAAAATCAAAGAAGTTGCAGACAAAACTTCTATTTGACAGAATTTTAAATGTCTCAGTCTTTCTGATAGAAAACAATGTGGAAAATTAAGAAATTGCTTCCCCATTGTTTTCTCAAACTCTTCTCTTAAAGGTCATCAAAACAGCAAAAATTGCGTGGAAATGGGTTTAAAAAGATTTGCAAACCACTAATGCCTCCAACAATTTTTTTCAAAAGTTTGACCGTGATAGATATCCATGAACTTGTCTGATAATCTTGACATCAATTAACTCATATTAACTCAAAAGCAAAGTATCAGGAAATTTTATAATTATTTCCTTAATCCAGCATTTTGACCCTTTAACACATTACAAGAAGACAAAATTTCAGACTCGACCGATTGGAAGGACTTACAGATAAAAATTTAAAGTTTATGTAATTTATGATTCTATCTACTTTTTGGTAGAAAACATTGTGGAAAATGAAGAAGTTGCTTGTTACAAGCAATTTCTTTATTTTCCACAATGTTTTCCCAATTACTTTTCTTGAAGGGCGTCTGAAAGCATAAATGTGTGGGAATGGATTAAAGAATTTTAGGTATGAAAAACATTGTGGGAAAAGCAAAAGAGACTAATATGTAGTGTCTTCTTCTTTTCCCACAATGTTTTCTACTGTCTTTCAGTAAATAATTTTCTGATTTAGCTGAACATTATGTGTCCTCTGTAACCTTTTTTAATTACATTCCCACACAGAGACACTTTTGGAAGCCCCTCATAAATAACAATTTGGAAAACAATTTACAAGCAATTTACAAGCAAGTTAGAAGCAATTTTCTCATTTTACTCAATGTTTTGTATCCAAAAAGTTGAAAAAATCTAAATTTTCATAAACTTAAGAACGTCGTCTGCAACTCACTTTAATTTGGACCAGTCTAAAATTATTCCGTCTGGTAATGGGTTATATTCCGAACAGATTAAGTTTTTTTATCACCTGGTAGTATCTTTCACCCATTAACCTTTGACAAAAGATTAGATGGGCCAAAATTGAAAGAAGTTGAAGACAATCATTTAAAGTTGGTAGAATTTTTACCTTTTAGGGTAGACAAATTATGGCAATGAAGAAATTGCTTGCAACAAGTAATTTCTTCACTGTCCAAAATGTTTTCCAAATTTTTTTTTCCTCGAGGGGTACCAGAACGCGGGAACGTGTGGGCATGGATAAAATAATCCATGACTACAAAACTAGAGGCAATTGGGCACCTGTGCCACTCCAAAGTCCTATATCTATTGATATGGAGGGTGAGATTTTAAAAACTTGCACCCAATACTTGTAGATTAGCCCCTGAAGGTCATCTTATTCCATCTTATTAAAATTTCATGAAGGCATTTGGTAAGAATTTACTGAGTAGTCATTTCTTCTACATTTAGTTTAACCCTTTCCTGTTTTTTTAAATTTTAGACTGGTCCAAATTGAAAGAGGTTGCAGACTACAATGAAAATTGGATGCAATTTTAAATTAAACCATCCTAAGTGGTAGAAAATATTGTGGTAAATGAAGAAATTGTTGTTACAAGCAATTTCTTCTTTTATCACAATGTTTTCTCGAGTAAAAAATCACAGCCACGAAAAATCATCCGTTTGTACAGGAAAGGGTTAAACCCCCGCAAAGAGTTTCTGAATGGAAGATTTTCAAAGTTTTCACTGTACATTAAATATGGAAAGTGGTGCTATCTATAAAGTGATGTCCATCTTCAGATACAAATTTTTCTTAACCCATTCCAACACAATCCCTCCTTTTCACGCCTCTCGAAAAAAGAAAAAGGATTTGAATACTTTGTGGATAATGACGAAATTGCTTGTAACAATTACTTCATTATCCACAAATGTTTTCTTTCCAAAAAGACGTAAAATTTAAATTTTCATCAACTTGAAAGTGTCATCTGCAGCTTCTTTCAATTTGGTCCTGTCTAAAATTTTCTAATGTGGGAATGGGTTAAATATTAATCCTGTAAATTTTGATTGAAATTCTCGAAGACTACACCATGATATATATATTATCAAGTATCGGAGCTTAAGCAAAGACTTGTCTATTGAACCTACCAAACCCTTGATTTTCATAGATATTTTCCATTTGTTTCCTCTTACGATCCATCAGTTCTTTCACACAATCATGAATAAACACATACTGTTGCTGTAAAAGAAAACAGGAATAGAGTGTATTAAAAAAAAGATTTAAAAAAAAGTATCTAACACAAACAAGTGCATCATATGCAGTTACCTGACAATATAGTAAAAAAATAAAAATCTTACTGTTGAAGGGAATTGTAAGCATTTACCTAACAATAAAGTTAACCCATTCCAACTCAGTGACACTTTTAGACGCCCCCAAGAAAAAAAGCTTTGGAAAACATTGTGGAAAATGAAGAAATTGCTTGTGACAAGCAATTTCTTCATTTTACACAATTTTTTCCTTCTAAAAAGATGAAAAAATCTGAAATTTCATAAAGTTTAAATTATTGTCTGCAACTTCTTTCAATTTGGACCAGTCTAAAATTTTCTTGTGTGGCAATGGGTTAACAAAAAATTAAATCTCACTGTAAAAGGGGCCTTATTCACACAAGAATTGTCCCCCTTGATAGTATGGAAAGCAGTTTTGCTAGTGATAATAAATTACAGCTTTGAATTGAGTCTCCTAAATTTTAACCTAATCCCACACAATCCTACTTTTTTATGCTCTCCAAGAAAAAAAGCTTCAAAAACATTCTGGACAATGAAGATATAGCTTGTAACAACAATAACCATAATGATTCTACCAAAAGACAATACAATTAAAATTTAATCATCCTACTCATCAACTTATTTTTAGACCAGTCCAGATTTCAAAAAGTTGCAGTTGGCAATGAAAATTGGATGTAATTTGAAATGATACCATCTGATATGGTAGAAAATATTGTGGGAAAAAGAGAAATTGCTTGTTACAAGCCAAAGTTGTTTATGAAATCAATTTTCAAAAGAGAATTTGACCCAAAAATAGTGTTTCCAGTGGTTTCAGCCCTTGGATATTGATATGCTTTTGGGAACAATTTTTATTTAGCATGACTAGGGTTTAGAAGGCAGCTATAAAAGTATAAAGGTTAGAACTTATGGATAAACTATGTAGAACAATTAGCCAAGACAAAAAAAATCATTAAGCCCTCCTTTTCTGTGACACAGCCTAAAATACCAAAACATCAATACTATGCGCAAGGTCAGATGACTGGGACTGTAAAATTTCATTCCAATTAGTTGATATATAGAGGGGTTAGAGCAAAGACATAGTATGGGTCTATACATTGTATAGACACATACTATGTTTTTGCTCTAACCCCTCAATATGTAGGAGGAAATGTGTTAACAAGAAATTTTGCATTAAGCCCCCTTTTTCTGTGAAACAGCATTAAATATCAAATCCCTGACAATATGCTGAGGTCAGGTAATTAGGAACATTCTGTAAACAAGAGGGACATGATGGTCCTAAATTGCTCATCTGAGTTATCTGCAAATTAGAGTCACTTTTGTATAAAACAAAGATGCACCTGAAGCTAAAAACTATTTTTGGCCTAGTACAAAACCATTGAGTAATGCTAAATTACCAGTCTGAATCAATGTTGTCTAATAATGAGTTAATCACTTGCTGTATTTTTTCCTGGAACTTTTTCAAGTTAAAGAAGAAGTTTGAGAACGAGGGACAAAATTTTCATAAACAAACTGACAGGCATAAGACAGACAGACATTAGCAAGGGATTATGGCCTCTAGTCTAATGTAAGCCTGGATATTAAGACCATTAGGATAATTCGACAGCCTTCTTACCTCAGTTTGGACCATGAGAGGTCTGTTATCCCGTAATCGCAGGACCATATCAAAAATATCTATACTAACATCGAAATCATGATCCTCAATAAATTGCATCAGATGATCAAGGCAGATGTATGTACCTGTACGCCCTACACCAGCACTGTAAAACGAAAAACACATTCTAATGTAACAATAAGAGGACCAAGATTGTCCAAGATTTCTCACTTGAGTTCTTAATTGAAAAATGCCCTAGATTTCTCACCCAAGTTAATAATTGAACATTGACAAAGATTTCTTACATGAGTTCTTAATTGAACATTGCCCTAGATTTCTTACCTTAGTTCTTAATTGAACATTGCCCTAGATCTCTTACCTGAGTTCTCAACTCATTTCCACACAGTGACCCTTTTGATGCCCCTCAAGCAAAAGATTTGGGAACACATTGTGTAAAATGAAGAAATTGCTTGTAACAGCAATTTCTTCATTTTACGCAATGTTTTCTACCAAGACAGTTGGAAAAAAAATCTAAAATTTCATAAACTTCAGGTTATTCTCTGCATCTCCTTTCAATTTCAGGTCTAAAATTTTGCCATCTGGTTGATTGAATAAAGAAACATAAAACTGCACTTTAACCCTTTCCTGTTGCACAAAAATGTCTGAAAATTATCCAAGTCCTAAAACAGGAAGTGGTTCATTGGGCCCCTACCAATATCCAGAGTTACTCCGCTTAGTTTTAGTATAAGAGTGACCTCCCTTAAATCTTTGGGTAGTTCCGGTGAAAAAATCGATGACATCGGTATCGAAAACATTACCAGGTTGTTGCGGGCTCTTACTATGTGTCATCAATGTTGAAATCCTAGATGATCTAGAGACTACTTTATTTTAACAGCTGAGCTTAATCTTTAAAGCTAAGTGACTTTTACGTGCTTATAATCGTAAATGAACTGATATTAAAGTGTATTTTCCGGATATACCCAATTCTTGTTATATATATGAATTACCATAAAAAGAGCTTTTTTGATCGAAATAAATACAATGATACTCACGGAAATACATTCCTTTATTTCCTTTTTTAAAAAATGCTTTTACATGTCAAGCTGAGCTTTGAATTTTATAAAATATCTGTCATTTAACAAACGGGAACTGTTAAAAAGAAGGTCTCCATACGTCTTCATTTCATGACCATGGGAATTTACCAAATACCCTTTTCATTGATGAATATGAAATAAATTTAACCAGAATATTTCACTACATGATCCTCAACAAGCTTTGTAAAGTGTCTGAAGGCTTGTGGAAATGATTGTTGCCTCTGTAGGTCCTCCCAAGATGTATCATTCGTTTCTTACCAATGGCAAGTAAGATATATCATTAATTTCCTACCAATCGGCAAATGATAAGGTCTAAGTAGGGTGAGCAGCTGGTTGCTCAGATGAAATGTCAGTTATGCTTAGTAACTGATTTAAGGTTGAAAGTGGTGTTTAACCGATAACCGGAAGGCAAGATATTAGACTGAGCCAAATTTAAAGGAGTTGCACATGACAACTTTAAGCTTATGAATTTGTAGATATTTTCATCTTTCTGGGCAGAAAACATTCGGCAAAATGAAGAAATTGCTTGTTACAAGCATTTTGTCATTTTGCACAATGTTTTCCCAATTATTTTTCTTAAGGGGCGCCTAAAGCGTCATTGTGTGGGAATGGGTAAACCAATTTAAATCAATCAACCTGCACAAGCTTTAGCATCTGATATTAGATGAGTGCACAAATTTATATTTTTCATATAAAATTCATTCTGGTTAACCCTGGTTTATACGTCCCTGTGGCTTTCAAATTGAGAATGCATTGTAGAAAAAGAATATGCAAATTGAGAATGCATGCATTGTAGAAAAAGAATATGCTTATTGCAAGCATTTTTTTCCTTTTCCACAGTATTTCTACTCTACTGAATTTTTTTAAATTTATTATCTTATATATCATTTCATGTATTTAAGTATTTGAGAAAAAGTGAGAAATAAAAAAGTGGAATATAAAAGAGATGGCCGCAAGAAGTGTTACAATGATCAAACTATGACAATCTTTTTGAACATGTTAATCCATTTACCGAATTCTTATTACTTTATTGAGATATATCATGCAATGACATATATGATACAATGAGTTTTTACTAAAACTTCAAAACTTTTTGTTGTAAAAAAGAGATCTTAAAAATGTTTTTTTTTCCTTCAGATTTTCTTAGTTAAACATTTTTTCCAAATTTGTCTAAATGAGAAACGTTTTAAAATAAATTTCGTTTACCTCTTGCATTTATAATCCTATTTAAAATGTACAAACTCGTAATTTCCTTAGAATTAGATGGAATAGCAAACAACGTCCTTTGTTACTTGTAATAAGGGAATATAGGGTGAAAATCAAAAGCAAATAGCCAATCATTATGAGATATATCCAGTGTATATCCCAAATACCACCTGTGGTCTATTACGCAATCAGAGATACCGATCTGAAGCGTGTAAGTTACTTGGATTAAAACAGCAGTTTATGAGAGGACATCGTTAACTTTCAAATTTTATTAACCATTTAACCCTTTACAGAAAAAATCTCAGACCGAAAGGGGATACAAACAAAATTTTAATAGCCATGTGTACCGAAAATAATGGATCTTTCAAATGTGGAGAAAATCGGCGTAAAAAAGTACTCTTTATCGCAATATTGTTATTCTTGGTTGTTCTTGTGTGGTTTCCTTGTTTTAATAAGTCTTTTCAAGTTTAAGAAGTAAACGCAATGATTTCCAATAAAGGACGATTTGATGATTTTGTTTCGAAAATGAGAAGTAAAATATGAAACCTGCACGAGAATGAAATTGGTTCCTAGGTCGGGAGAGAAAAACGATTAAAACGTGTCAACGTTAATATAAACTACCACAACAATTCCATATTCTAAGAGTATTTTAAGAATACTAAACATTCCTCTGTATGAAATTCTGAAAAAATATCTGATTCTAGGCAAAATAGGAGCATTTAGTCTCAGCCCTTATACACTCTATATAGCAAATTTAAACCGGAACTACCCAGTCAAGTCAAGGGAGTTAATTAAAGGGCAATTTTCAGGACAACTCTGTATATCGGTAGGGGCCCATTATGGACCTTAATTCTGTAAGCACAATGGAGGGCACCAAGATGAAACTCCACATCAAGTTTCAAGTTGATGCTATGAATGGTAGCTGAGGAAAATTGTGACAAAAATATACCACTATATCAGGCAATGTCCAAGAATAAAATAAGTCATAAAACAGGAAGTAGTGAAATTGCAGACCTATATACTGTTATTGTCATGTAGGACCTGTAGATGAACCTCCACACCAAGTTTCAAGTCAATGCAATGAATAGTTGCTGAGTAAAATGCAACGAAAATATACAAGTAATTGTAACAAGCAATTTCTTCATTTTCTACTCAGAAAGATAAAAAAATCTAAAATTTCATCATCTTTGAATTGTCATCTGTAAGTCCTTTGAATTTAGACCAGTCTAAAATTTTGTTGACTGGTAATGGGTTAACTCAATGGTAGGTTATATAATACTAATATGAATGATTATAAAGGTCCATGCATCATTCAATTGGCCTTCAATCTGTTTTCTCTAAACAATAGTGAAAGGTTAATACAAAGTGAGAGTCAATTAGAATTTTAAAATCTGTTACTGACGAAACATCATAAAAAGTAATACCTGCAATGGACTATCATTGGTCCAAGTGTGTCAGGTGGTTGGACATGTGATCTGACGTGTGTGATGAAGTCAAGAATGATGTCATGTTTTACGTTAGCCTGGAAATCCAGCCAGCTAAGAAAATGGAAATGTTTTATTGTCCTTGTTTGTCCAGCCTGGAAAAATAAAAGCAAAATTGTAATGCACTACCACAGAACCCCGCCTTTTTACTCCCCAAATTAATTGTACTGGTGTGAAACATTTCGAGAAAAAAGAAATTTCTTGTTACTAGTGCTTTCTTCTTTCCTCACAACGTTTTTTACCACATTTATGATACTTATTTTCCAATTCAAACAAATTTAAAGTACAAAAATTGCTTATGATAGAAAAAGAAATCTATGACTTGATTTTCTTTGGATAAAGATGATCTTAGCCCTTTCCCGTTTTAGGAAATTTTATACTAGTCCAAATTCAAAGAGGTTGCAGATGACAATGAAAACATGATGCCATTTGAAATGAAATTATCCCATGTAGTAGAAAACATTGTGGAAAAAGAAGAAATTGCTTGTTACAAGCAATCTCTTCTTTTTCCACAATGTTTTCTAAAGTATAAAATCACAGGAACGTGAAATCCCGTGTTTGAACGGGAAAGGGTTAATGTAGTCTGAAAAACATTGGGTAAAGCTCACTAAGGCTCATTAAACCCATTACCAGATGACTGGTCCAAACTGAAAGGAGTTACAGACAACAATTTGAAGCATATGAAATTTTTGATTTTTTCATCCTTTTGGGTAGAAAACTTTATGGAAAATGAAGATGTTTTTCTAATTGCTTTCCTTTAGGGGCATCCAAAAGTGTGTGAATGCTACTAATTTTTCAATTCTAGACATGGTTGAGTTCAGTTTGCCAGAAGAAAATCTCAGCAAAGATTCTATATATTATCAGAGGGGAATCAAAATATTGTGTATTCAGCTTGATTTAAGCTGTCTTTACAACATATTGCTCGCCCAATAATGACTTTTCTCATTCTTTTTCTATAGTGTTCAGGTCATCCCTGTACGTTTTGTTTGGTTGATTGAATAGGGTTTAACGCCACTTTTAAAAGTATTTCAGTCATATCCTGGCAGCTGGACAGCCTACCATCATATCCTGGTATTTCTCACAACTTCCTTGCCGAGCCTCCAGTTGCTCATCCAACTTAGGTTTACAATCATCCACCAATTGGTGGGAGACAAAATTTTGAAACAATAATTGCCACGGCCAGGTATTGAACCCGGACCCCATAATTTACTGTTCTTTGACCTGGGCCAGCAAATACAAATTACCAATTGCAACTGTCATTAAAAAAATAATTGACCAATCAAATAATTAATTTAGAGAGGAAGTGTTCTTTGAACTCTGACATTGGCACACATTTATGGAAAGAATTTCTTTTGGTTTGGCATCTTAAACGTAACTACAGGTTATTCAAGCTATTGTTACGATTTTTTGGTCTCAAACAAAACATTTTACTTTTTTCGTTATCTGTTGCTGATTATAAATTTTGAAAAGTAACGACATTCAATATCAAAGTTGAACTTCCTGTCAGAGTCTGTGGGCGTGGCAAGCATAGTCAGTGGGCAGGGTCAGCAATCTGTCAATTAGACTATAGGACCTACATTAGTAATTTTGAAGATCCTCATAATGTATGTCTGTATGGTGGAGTTTGATGTCACCTCTACAACAACATCTCCGTATTGTTTAGGTTCGCCTTGCTCTTCTGGCCAATACTGCTCACATTTTACCTGAAACAGATTTGAAAAAGACATAAGTCCTTAAAGTCAACAAGCATAATAATGTCCCAACTTGATAATACATGAGTGATCATTAAATATCACTTTATCTACCAAGTTCCATTCCCACACAATCCCATCATTTTTTTCTCTTCAAGAATAAAGCTTAGGAAAACATTGTGGAAAAAGAAGAAATTGCTTGTATCAAGCAATTTATTCCTTATCCACAATTTTCCTTCCAAAGTGATGAAAAAATTTACAATTCTATCAACTTGTAATTGTCGTCCAAAGCTTCTTTCAATTTGTACAGTACAAGTCTTAAATTTTGTAATATGTGAATGGGTAAATGTTAAGTTGAGGATAAGGATGACCTTACCATTCTTAACCCATTCCGGCAAAATTGATGCTTTTTGACACCGCTTTGGAAAATATTGTGGAAAATCCAGAGGGCTAAAAATATCTAAAATTACATCAATTTTTAATTATCATCTGCAGCTCCTTTCAATGAAGAGAAGTCTAAAATTTTGCCGTCTAGGAATGGGTTAATTCGTATAGGTATTGCCTCCACTAGGCTCTTCCACAGGGATTCAAAAGTCAAGATTTCAGCTATGTTAAAAAAATCCATACAAAGAATCTGTATGACAAAAATAAGTTTATGTCTAGCCTACTCAGGGTAGAAGAGAAGATTTCTTTTTTTCTTTTAATTTCTCCTTTACTGCAATTGAAACAAGATTTTTATTTAAAGAATTCAATTCTTTAACCTGTTACCAGACAAAAAAAATATTAGACTGGTCCAAATTGAAAGATATTGCAGACGACACTATCAGGTTAAAAAATCTTTGCTTTTTTGGACGAAACCTAGTGGACATCGAAGAAATTGCTGGTTACAAGCAATTTATTCATAGTCCACAATTTTTTCAAAGCTTTTTTCTTAGGTGTATCTAAAAGCTTTATTGTATTGGAATGGGTTAAATATTTTGAAAGTGGACAAACTATGGAACATTTCTTCAAACTTTTGTTTAGGTATACTTTAGGAGTAAATTTCTTGTGTCCGTGGGGTCCTAAGAGTTATTGAAAATAGCAATTTTGAAAAAGACCGATGCTCTGATGCTTCATGTAAAATATCAAGGCTTGGCCAGGAAGATTTTTTTTCACTTTCATTCCTAAGACAATGAGTTTTTAATGGATTTCTATTTTTCAAATCTTTCCTGTACAATCTCTGGTTTTTATATGCCTCAGATTTTATAATTGAGACAAGAGGACCATGATGGTCCTAAATCGCTCACCTGACTGAGGCATCTGCAAAATACAGTTCTTTTTTGTCTACCCTGAAATTCTTTGTATTTAGATTTCAGTCAAAATCTAATTACTGTCTGCAACTTCAATGGGTGTAATTTTAGCAACCTCAGTAGAGAACAATCTGGATGTATTATAAATTAATTATGATTGCACTACAGCTTATACATGAGGAGAGGCAGATATTTGAACATGCCCTTATTGAGCGTTTTTCATAAGTTTGGATGCCTTAGGAAGGGCTATATTTGTCCATAAGATATTAACATTGTAGATAACAACAATGTTATCCTATGTTTTTAATATAAATGCTCTAGGACCTATATTTAAGAAGAAGAATTTTTTCAATGCGATTTACGCAATTTTCAAATCCAGGAGCAGAGAAGTTTTTTATCCTCAGAGCATATTTTCCTGTAGCATAGTACGGAATTATTTAGTCATGCTACATACCAAATATGAATACCCTTCACCTTATATTTCAGAAGAAGAAGACTTTTGAAGTTGCTCTAATTAGGTGTTTTCCAAAACTTTGGACCTCTGGGACAGTGCCATGTTTTATCCCAGGGCTTAGACAGCTAACATGGTAGAGAACCATCTGGTTATGCTATATACCAAATATGAATGCTTTAGACTTTGTAGATTGGGAGGAAAAGACTGTTGAACAAGGTCTAATTGAGCACTTTTACAAACTTTGGACTCTCAAGGAAGGGGTGTTTTTTAACCTACAGGCATAATTTAATCAAAATTGTTAGATAACAGCCAGGCTATGCTACACTCAAAATATCAATGCCCTCCGGCTTAAAATGAAGATTTTTTTTTTTTAACAAACTCAAATTTTGCATTTTCCCCAATTTTTGACCCCTAGTGCAGGACCATTTTGGTCCCTAGGAGGACAACTTTTAGCGATAAAGTACAAAACCATCTAGTTATGCTACATACCAAATATGAATATCCTAGACCTTATAGTTTAAGAGGAGAAGTCTTTCAAAATTGCTCTAATTAAGCATTTTTCCAAACTTCGGACCTCAGGGGCCCCAAGACTAAATATCTAAAAACTTTGTAGAGAACCATATTATTAAGCTCTGTATAAAATATAAATGCCTTTGGCCTTGTAGTCTATGAAAAATACAACAACAAAAATTTACTAAACTTTCCCATTTTCATATGACGCGGTTACAAGAGTTTTTCATGGAATTAAATTATTTCAACAACTTTTGAAGAGCTTCACCCAAGGAAGATCCCTGCAAAGTTTCAGCATGATTGGCCTACTGGTTTAGGAGGAGAAGATTTTTAAAGATTTACTAGAGATTCCCATTTTCATATGCCGTGGCAACCAGAGTTTTTGACGGAATTAAATTCTTTCAACAACTTTTGTAGAACTTCACCCAAGGAACATCCCTGCAAAGATTCAGCTTGATTGGCCTACTGGTTTAGGAGGAAATTTTCAAAGATTTTCTAAAGATTCCCATTTTCAAATGCCGTGGCAACCAGAGTTTTTGACAGAATTAAATTCTTTACACAACTTTTGTAGAACTTCACCCAAGGAACATCCCTGCAAGTTTCAGCTTGATTTGCCAACTGGTTTAGGAGGAGAAGATTTTTAAAGTAATTGTGGACAGACGGATGGACGACTGATCACAAAAGCTCACCTAGCACTTTGTGCTAAGGTGAGCTAAAACATTGTAGAAAAAGAAGAAATTGCTTGTAATAAGAGAATTCTTGGAATGAGAACCACCTTAAAAAAAATTCTACCGGAATTGACTAAAACTAGCCGAATGGTTTGGGTGTAGACATTGTTAAAACAAATGCTATATAGACTGCAATTCCCTCTTGAGCTTAGCCCCTGGGGACCCGAGGGTAATGACTTTAGCAAATTTGAAAAAGGTCAATGCTTCAGAAAGAAGAGCTTTGTCCACAGGACGCAGATGCCCCCATCGGTAGCTTTGATAATAACAAAGGGAAATAACTCCAAAATTATGCAAGCAAGAGTTGTGGATCTTGTGCACTGCACTTCTCCTCAATGAGGTCTATCCACCTATGAAGTTTCAAGTTGATAGCTATTATACTTTCAAAGATATGCCCCGGACAAAATGTATGTCTTTGAAATAACAAAGGGTAATAACTCCAAAATTATGCAAGCAAGAGTTGTGGTTCTTGTGCACTGCACTTCTCCTCAATGAGGTCTATCCACCTGTGAAGTTTCAAGTTGATAGCTATTATACTTTCAGAGATATGCTCCGGACAATTTCGGGACGGACGGAAGGAAGGACGGAAGTACGGAAGGACGGACAAAGGCAAATCTATATGCCCCCCCCACACACACATATTAAGTGGTGGGGGCATAAACAAATCAAAGAGGAAGAATTGAAATTTTGCATAAGGCCCCCTTTTGCATAGCCAAAAATAGCAAATCTCTTACAATATATGCAAGGTCAGATGACCAATACCATTCTGTGAAAATTTCATTTTTGACATATGGGAGGAAAAGTGTTAACATGATCGGGACAGACAGAGAAGATGAAACAAATATACGTATAGCTTCAGCAGAGTATAAAACATTACAAAATAATTGAGAGAAATACCTTTTGCCCTTCCTTACAAAGAGTCAACATAACAACAATTGAGACTTTTTGCTCCCAAACCATTCTCCAGAAATCATCTATAGTTCCTGGTATAGGGCCCTGGCATCCTATGTACTCCCTGGGCGATCTGTAACCCTGGAAACGAAATTGAGATAGAAGTCAACATGTCATGAAATCAGAGGTTTTGTTCCTACAATTGATTGGTGGATTGGGGTTTTAAGTCCACTTTTAACCCTTGTCATGCTGAATTAAAAACCCTATACAGTCAAAGGCTGACAGCTGACAGAAGGTCTTAACGAGGGTCAATATTTCTTTTTAAAATTGATTATTTAAACAACCCTGGCTGAAAGGGGATAAGCAGGAGGTGTAGACAAAGATCAGACTGCACTTATGTGCAGGCTGATCTTTTTTTATACCTCCTGCTAAAACAGGAATATTCCGGGTTCAGCATGACAAGGGTTAACAGTATTGCAGTTATATCATGGCGGTTAGAGCACTAACCATGGATTCCTGGTATTTCTAACACCAGTACTACCACTACATCCTTTCCAAGCCTCTAGCTACTCATCCCACATCAGTTTAACCCCTTCCTACACAATTCTTCCTTTTTAAGCATCTTTGGAAAACATTATGGATAATGAAGAAATTGCTTGTGAAAAGCAATTTATTCATTATCCACAAATCCACAATGTTTTTCTGCCCTAAAAGACAAAGATTTTTAAAGTTTCATCAACTTGAAATTGTCTGCAACTTGTTTTAACTAGGACCAGTCTATAATTTTCCTGTGTGGTAATGGGTTAAGATTATCTCCCCATTGGTAGGAACATCCCAAGTCATCTGTAATTATCTTGTAAGAGTAGCTTAATTTGTTTCTTGTCCCTGCTTCAGCATTTACCCATATGAGTGATGCCCCAAAGCAGAGGGCTAGTTGTTACAAGGAATTATAAGTGCAAGGTTACAGGACAAAACTACTGGGAGCTCAACTCAGTTCTTCAACCCTTACAAAGACACACTTTGATGCCCTGAAGAAATACAATTATGGAAAACGTAGTCAGAAAATGAGAAATGCCTGGCACAAGCAATCTCTCCTTTTCTCACAATGTTTCTATCCTATTTGGTACTTAGTTTCCAATTTAAGCACAATTTGAAATGTCACCTGCAACTTCTTTGAATTAGGACCAGTCTTAAATTTTGTCCTCTGGTAATGGTTAGCATGTTTGGTGTGAAGCACAACAGCCATTGTTTTATTGATTGATTGAATAGGGTTTAACGCCACTTATAACAGTATTTCAGTCATATCATGGTGGCTGGAGCACCTAACAATGGATTCCTGGTATTTCTCTCACCATTACTACCACTATATCCTTTCTGAGCGTCTAGCTGCTCATCCCACTTGGGTTTACAATTAATCACCCATTGGTGGGAGACAAATGGTGGAAAGGATAGCTGCTGCAACTAGGGATTGAACCCAAAACCTCATGATAGAGAGAGTCTGATGCTCAATCACCGTGCTTTGGCCGTGGCCAGTAAGTTTGTTTGAATGGGGTTTTACACCGCTTTCAACAATCTTTCAGTTATATCGCCGCGGCTTTAGCACCTTACAATGGAATCCTGGTATTTCTCACACCAGTACTACCATTACATCCTTTCCTAGCCTCCAGCTGCCAACCCACATAGGTCTACGATTATCGACCCATTGGTGAGAGACAAATAGTCGGAAAGGATGAGTGCCGCCGTCGGGGATTGAACCCGAGACCTCTAAAGTGACAGTCCGATGGGCTATCAACTGCGCTATTACGGCGGCTTCCCGAGGCCAGTAAGAAAACATTACATACTGGTAGATAATTCGCATTGATATAGTCACTGCTATCATCTTCACCATTGGAGAATAATTTTACTCGACTGTGGTCAACTGAAAAATAATTCAATTGTTAGTTTCTTCTATCAAAAACGAGCGTTCTGATTGGTCAAAAAATTTAATTCCATGAACAAAATTTTAAGCACGCAGTGATTTTGTATGCTTCCGCACAAAATAGTCCTATGCAAAAAGGTATCAAAAGATGTAGGGTTTTTGCTTTTTTCGCTCTATAGCATTAAATTATAAGAAATGAAGAGAATATTTTTTGTTTTCATGGAGGTATGAACCGAAAAACCTAATCACACAATGCATGAATCCGCTTCGCATATTCATACAGTTTGATTAGTTTTTTCGGTTCATACCTCTATGAAAACAAAAAATATTCTCTTCATCTCTTAAATAAATTGGTCATATTCCATACATCAAACCTTACAAAATGGGGTAAATACCTAATTTGATGGGTCAGCATGAAACAGTTGTAACTGCCTATAATGATATAGGCAGTTACAACAGTTTGCAATGACCAATCACTCTCAGGGATATGAAAAGATCTGGGGCCCAAGATTATAGAACTTTTTTCACACTCAGTATTGAATTGACGCAAACTTCAAGTTTGGATTAAAGATGTATTTCTGCCTATATCCTATGGTAAGTTACCACAATATTTCCAATTTTTACAAATCAAAGAAATAATGCTAATGAAAACATTGTGAAAGCATTGTGAGAAAAGAAGAAATCGCTCATAACTAGAGACTTTTCCTTTTCTCATGACTTTCTCTACCTGTTTTGACCCTTATTTTTCAAATCAAACTAACTTTGCTTTGTCTTCTGCAACTCTTTCAATTTGGACCTGCCTAGTATTTTTTCATTTCGGAATAGGTTAATCAAACACTAGTTATAGTCAGCAAATAGAGTTTCAGTTACTATTAATATAAAGACTTCATTCTTGTAAACATCAGCAAATCTTTTTCCTAAGCCTTTAACCCATTCCCACTTGACAAAAATTTAGATTGGTCCAAATTGGAAGGAGTTGCAGACAACAATTTAAAATTGATGAAATTTAAGATTTTTTCAACTTTCTGGGTAGAAAACATTGTGTAGAACGAAGAAATTTCTTCATTTTCCACAATGTTTTCCCAATTATTGTTCTTGAGGGGCGTCCAAAAGCGTCACTTTGTGGGAATGGGTTAAGGTAATAAATTTAAGAGAATTGTGTTTAGGTAAGCAGTTAACCAATTACCAGATAACAAAATTTAAGACTAAACCAAATTGAAAGAAGTTGCAGACAACAACTCTAACCCATTCCATCCCTCCTTTTTACGCCCCTCGAGAAAAAAGCTTTGGAAAAAATTGTGGAAAATGAAGAAATTGCTTGTATCAAGCAATTTCCTCATTATCCACAATGTTTTATTTCCAAAAAGACGAAAAAATTAAAAATTCCATCAACTTGAAATTGTTGTCTGCAGCTTCTTTCAAATTGGACCAGTCTAAAATTTTGCTGTGTTGGAATGGGTTAATTAGGTGGGCTTTAAAAAAAAGTGTCATTGATGACGCACAACGAATGACAAAAAGAATGATCCTAAATGATCCTTAATGATCCATTTGAGCATGTTGTGCTCAGGTGAGCCAAAAATATTGAGAACATTACATTATTTTGTGAAATATAGTTATGACAATATCTTTGATTTTCTTGTCATTATCCCATTACCACACAACAACAATTTCAGATTCATATGTGCTGCATACTACAAATTTTGTTTCTAGTTTGTTTTTGTCCATTGAGAGTAAAAAAAGATAGTAAAAAAATATTGTGGATAAAGAAGAAATTGCCTACAACAAGCAATTTTTTTATTTTCCGAATTCTTTTTCCTTTTTCTTTTTCCTTGGGTGTCATAAAACTTTATTGTGTGGGAATTGGTCAATAAGAAAGAAGCTTACATGGTAAAATGTTGATGTATCTGTTCTTCAATCTATTTTCTTCCCTGTTGGCAGCTTCTTGTGGATGACTAGGAGCTATTGTACGCAAGTCCTGAGAGAAAAAGTTACGAATAGTTTTATTTTCAAAAGAACTTATAACACACAAGAACAATATGAAACTATACTATTGATCACTGAAACTTATTTGTTTGAGTGGGGTTTTACACCACTTTTAATGCCTTCCCACATGGCAAAATTTTAAACTGGTACAAATTGAAAGGAGTTGCAGACGACAATTCAAAGTTGATAAAATTTTAGATATTTTCAGCCTTCTGGATTGAAAACAGTGTTGAACTTTATTGGAAGAAAACATTGTGTAAAACAAAGAAATTGCTTTTTCAAGCAATTTCTTCATTTAACACAATGTTTTCCCAATTTCTTTTCTTGAGGGGCGTGTGGGAATGGGTTAATAGTATTTCAGCATATTGTGACAACTTGTGCACCTGGATTTCTGGTATTTCTCAAACCTGTACTACCACTACATCCTTTCTGAGCCTCCATCCTACGTAAGTTTACCATTATCCACCCTTTGGTGGGAGACAAATGTCAGAAATAGATATTTGTGGTAACCAGTTATCAAATCTTGGACCTCATGATTAAGTGTCCAAGGTTCTACCAATTGACCAGCTGCGGCTGTCAATTGAAGAATCAATCTTCAAATCAAATTATTCACTTAGACAGGTTGTGAACTTTGAACTCCAAAATTGGCCACCATTTTTGTGAAGCATTTTTATTTGTTTGACTTGAGCACAATAACTACAGCTTATTCAAGCTGTAGTTATTACATTAAGGTCGACAACAAACCATTTAACTTTTTTGTTACACGCTATTGGCTATAAACTTTGCAAAATAACGCCATTTAAAGTTAAAGTAGAACTTTCTGTCGGAGTCAATAGGCGGGGCAAACATAGTAAGTGGGCGGGGCAAGCATTTGGTCAACTGCACTATGGCCAAAACCTTTGAGGGTACAGATATGAAGATGGTAGGCTTGCAGTCATTCATTTCTATACTCTAGCTGACCGACATAAGGTCTCACTGGCACAAACCCATCCCTCCAAACATTATCTACATCAAAGTCTCACTGGAACAAACTCATCCCTCCAAATATTATCTACATCAAGATATAATTTAACTTTAGTTTCATCTATCAAAAACTGGTGTTCTGATTGGTCCAAAAAAATTATTCATACCCCCCATGAACAAAACTTTGAGCACGCAGCCACTTTGCATTCTTCCCCACAAAATAGTACCATACAAAAAAGTTCAGAATTTTGAAAGTGTTTTCTTTTTTAGTTCAATTTCATTAAATTATAAGAAAAGAAGAGAGGTGTTTTTTTTTGTTTTCATAGAGGTATGAACCAAAAAACCAAATCACACTTATGTATGAATCCCTGTAATCATACATAAGTGTAATTAGGGTTTTTCGGTTCATACCCCCATGAAAACAAAAAAATATTCTCTTCATCTCTTTAAATAAATCTGAAGTTAAAAAGGGACATAAATCATACAAGAGTTACCGTCATTGAAAGAAGTGATAGATCTTAGTAAACCCATCCTTTTTAATTACTTTAATATTGTTTATTGAATATGTTTTTTTATTAATCGAAATTCTTTTTTAAATCATAAATGAAAATATTGCTATGACAATTTGAGGACATTGGTCATGGCAATTAGAATTTTCAACCAATTTAATTTCTTTTGAGTAGTATTCAATGGGGGCCAACTAAGGAACATTCCTACAACATTAGGTTGAAATTGACCCCTTCATTTCAGAGAATTTGCTTTTCAAAAATCCTTCTTTATTTCCTTATAGGCCTCACCCCCAGGTCTTCACCCCTAGGAACCCATGGGCAACTTTAACAATTTTGAAAGAGGTGAATAAACAGACGCTCACACAAATCTCAAGTTTCTTTGCCTTCTCGGTCAGAATATGATTCTTTAAGATTTTCCTTAAAATTTAACTGCTGTTGCTTTGGCAACCTGAATTTCTAATGGATTTCAATTCTTTGAGCAATTCTTTTTTAACCCATTCCCACACAACAAAATTTTAGACTTGTCCAAATTGAAAGAAGTTGCAGACAACAATTTTTAGTTGATAGAATTAAAAGAATCTTTGTCCTTTTGAGTATAAAACATTGAGGATAATGAAGAAATTGCTTGTAAACAATTTCTTCATTCTCCACAATGTTTTCTTAAGCTTTTATATTGAGGGGCGTCTAAAGGCGTCATTGTGTGGGAATGGGTTAAAGGGGCCACTTCAGAACATTTTGGCCTAATTTAGTTGAAATTAGCCCAGAAGTTTAGGAGGAGTTATTGTTTTAAAAATCCTTCTTTATTTCTATATAGGTCCCATCTCCTTTTGGACACAGCCCCTGGGGACCCAAGGGTAAGGATTTAAGCAATTTTGAAAGAGGTCAATGTACAAATGCTTCATGCAAATATCAAGGCTCTACCACTTCTGATTCAGGAGAAGATAATTTTCAAGATTTTTTATTTTTCTAATTTCACTTCGATTGCACCAGAGTTTTTAAAGGATTTCAGTTCTTTAAGTATTTTTTAAAGAGGGCCACCTAAGGAAATTCCTGCAAACTGTGGTTGAAAATGGCCCTGTGGTTTAAGAGGAGTTGTCATTTAACCCATTCCCACTCAATGACACTTTTAGACGCCCCCCCCCCCCACAAAAAAGGCTTGGAAAACATTGTGGAAAATGAAGAAATTGCTTTTAACAAGCAATTTCTTCATTATCCACAATGTTTTCTACCCAAAAAGTTAAAAGAATCCATCAATTCAAAAGCTTTAAATTGTCGTCTGCAACTCCTCTTAATTTGGTCCAGTCTAAATTTTGCCGTCAGTGGTAATCATTGACACATGACAGTCGGTGCACAATGGACAACACACATTCTAAGAGTATGTGATCACAAAAGCTCGCCTTTAGCACTTTGTGCTCAGCTGAATTAACCCATTCCCACAGAATCCCTCCTTTTTACGCCCTTCAAGTAAAAAGCTTAGCAAAACATTTTGGAAATGAAGAAATTGCTTGAATCCAAAATGATTTCTATCCAAAACAATGAAAGAACTTAAAATATTCCATTAACTTGAAATTGTTGTCTGCAACTCCTCTCAATTTTGACCAGTCTAAAATTTTCTTGTGTAGTCATTGGTATAAAAAGTTTCAAGGTCTAAGGCCAACAGATATACATGTACTTACCTCATACTCGGCAGAAAAAAGTAGATTACTGTCTTTATGGAGCTTCGCAAGACAGTCTTCAAACTCACTCAATTTTATTGGCCTGAAAGATATTAATGACAGCATGATGAGATCTTAGAGTTAACACATTCCCACACAATCCTTCCTTTTTACAACTGGAGAAAAAGCTTAGGAAAACTTCGAGGGCATTGAAAAGAGGGAAAAAATAATAATTAAGTTCCATTAACTTAAAATTGTCGTCTGCAGCTTCTTTCAATTTGGACCAGTCTAAAATTTTGTTGTTTTGGAATGGCTTAATGTAACTTTCAACAGTATATCAGTTATACTACGACAGCTGGCGCATTATTCAAGGCTCATAACAGTGAAATCATGTTTGATTGATTGATTGGGGTTTAACGCCACTTTTAACAGTATTTCAGTCATATCATGGCCACTGGAGCACCTAACAATGGATTCCTGGTATTTCTCACACCAGTATTACCACTACATCTTTTCCTAGCCTCCAGCCGCTATACCACTTAGGTTTACGTTAAACGTTAAAAGCTCTGGAAAACGTAGAAAAAAAGAAAAGAAATTGGAATGAATTAAAGCTGAGCTTGAATTTGACCCCATGATTGAGAAATCAGTATGTTATCCACCAAACTAACTGGACTTGAAATTTTAACAATATTATTGTCCTAATCGCTTATGAAATGGTATTCTATAATTTCAAATAATACTAAAAAAAAATGAAATTGAGGACAGAGCAGAGTGGTCCTACACTGGCTCTTTACTTTCATATCAGTGTGTTGTAACTTTCATTTTTGAGAAATCTACAATATTAATCATGTTAACCAGGGCTCGGGACAATGCCCCCCACTTGTCTGCCAGCAAAAACAAATACCTACGCCTTTTTCACCTTTCCTGTACGTAAAAGGGTTTGTCATTCATTCAATAGTTATCTTCTTTTTTAAATTTTCCGAAGATGATTACAATCTTCAACGAATGGAAGATATATGAAAACAACTGACAGATTCTACTTTCATTTCAATTGCAATTTCCAGCATTGTACGGCAGTCAACAAAATGCCAATTACATAGACAAATAAATTACATTATTAAAATTTCCATGGTTTTAAAGAATATTTCCTTGACGACACCCCCCCCCCCCAGTACACAATTCAATTATAGTAATGATGTACTTTTTCAAAATCTAGTTATCAAAAGTTCTGTTAATTTAACACAGTCATAGCGATTTTCTCTCAACACAGGCCTCTGTTGATGGAAAAACACAGCTGACGTCACAAAAATGTTGGGTTAGTCCATTCTACCCCATGGGATTGCAGAGTTGTGGTGTACATCAAAAAGACTGACTAGACAAACTCAAGTGGGTTGCCCACATGTTGCACTATTTTCCCAGAGTAGAATTTGAGCACGAATCTCGGTCATTTATTAATTGTAGTTGATTTGCGATTTATTATTCAGACGTTTTCCACCCCTGAAGTAAGATTTCATGATTCATTGTTTCTTTAATTTTATTGACGGAACTAGCAATATAAGTAGGCAGTCGTTTTCGATCATAATCAAATTATCTGCATTCTGCGGATTTACGTGCAGTCTGATCTTTGTCTATACCTCCTGCTAAAACATGAATATTCTGGGTTCAGCATGACATGGGATAATGCACTTGAGACATGTTTATTCAGGACCCATTATTGGATTTCAACAGCTTCTATATTTAGGGTTAATTTTCCACAGATTTTATTTCTGCCATGCTGTTCCTGTGGCAGATAAAGCAGATATAAGGTCCCCGCAGAAATAGTACTATATAGGGGGTGGGGATGGTGGTGGGGACGTGTATGTGTGTAGAGGGTGTAAAATGTATGATTTGTGTGCTAATGGATGACTGATAAATATACAGTGGAATCCTGTTAATGGCAACAACAATTCTTCAACACTTTTGCAATTAGCTAGAAGTTGCTATTAAAAGGACCGTTTTGTTCCTTGAATCTAATTTTTTGGCCATAAAGTCAGATGCAAATAAGCAGCAGATTGCTATTATCAGAGTTTAAATTAAAAGAATTCCAAATGTATAAATGTATAAAGAAAATAAAAAATTGGAGCTGTTTTGGAAAAGGGTATGATATGTACAGAGGTCATATTAAGTATTTTGATAATTATACCATAACCAGACAAAAGAACATTAGACTTGCCTAACTTAAAGGAGGTTGCAAACTATAATCTTTTGTTGATGGGGTTTAAAAAATCTTTTTCCTTTCAGGGCAGTAAACATTCTTGATAATGAAGAAATTGCATGTTACAAGCTACAATGTTAGTGGGTTGCCAGAACACAACAACTATAACTTGAAGGGACGGTGCCATCTAATATCAATATGTCCCTGTGACCTTGGGGGGGGGGGGTAACATAAAAACTAGATGGTTGTCCTAGGACAACTGCTGTCCAGCCCAGAAAGTTTTGTAGGCATCATTTAGTCTTTGACCTTGAACTTTGACCTTGAACTTGAAGCTATCAAAAAATTCTTTCAAATGGCACATCTACTGATGATGGAGAATGATTGTGCCGATTTATTTTGAAATCCATCCATAATTGTAGGAGAAATGCTCTTGACATCACAAAATTAGTGATTGACCTTGAGCCCAAACCTTGACATTAGAAGTATCCCCCAAATTCTTTCAAATGGCACATCTTATCATGATGGAGAATAATTGTGCCAAGTTATTTTGAAATCCATCCATAATTGTAGGAGAAATGCTCTTTACAATCACAAATTTAGTGATTGACCTTGAGCCCCGACCTTGACATTAGAAGTATCCCCAAAATTCTTTCAAATGGCACATCTAATCATGATGGAGAATAATTGTGCCAAGTCATTTTGAAATCCATCCATATAAGTAGGAGTTATTGTCAGGAGTAATTTCGAGGAACGGAATGACAGACAGACGGACTAACTAACATACTAAAGCACATACACCGACTTGTCATAGTGACAACTATGTCTTGCTCACCACAAGCAGGCTCGACAAAAGCTTACCTGTGCTTTTCAATACGAGCTGCAGCAGGGTCTTCAAGGCTAGACTCAACTTTTGATGGCTCCATTCTTGACCTGAAAAAGGAGTATACCAATATTGTTTACCATTACCAGATTGTAAAATTTTAGACTGGTCCAAATTGAAAGGAATTGCAGATGACAATTTCAAGTTGATGAAATTTTAGTGTGTTCTTTTACTTTTGGGGTAAAACATTGTTGATAATGAAGAAATTGCTTTTTGTGTGTATTTAAAAGCGTCAGGGAATGGGTTAATGAACCTGTAAGAAAAACATGTACTAAAAATAATTTCTTAACTCATTCCAAAACAAAATATATTTAGACTGGTCCAAATTCTAAGGAATTGCAGACAACTATTTCGAGTTTGTGAAATTTAAAATAATTTAGTCTTTTATTTTAGAAAACAATGTTGAAAATGAAGAAATTGCTTGTAACAAGTAATTTATTCATCTTCCATTTTGGTTTCCTGAACTATTTTCTTGAGGGGCCTAAAATGGTGGGATTGTGTGGAAATGGGTTAAGTTGTTCAAATTCATTTGCTTGTCTTTCCAACATTGAGTAAACAAGATGTGTTTGTGAAACACCATGCCCCCGTAACATCCTTTTTTCGGAAATTTGACCTTGATAAGTGGCCTCGACCTAGACCATGTCACATGACCTCGACCATGGCATCTGCAGATGTATAGCTACCATCATGCCAAATATGAGCATGGTATCTTGAATAGACTAAATTGACACTGGTATGTCAATGATGGTTATCATCTTATCTATGACATGGCATATGAATGATTCATACAACATGCTGAATTAATGGAAGACAAAAATAATGAGATATAAGGTAACAAGAGGGCCATTGGCCCTATTAATAATTATGCTCATTGGCCCTTATGTGCTCACCTGAGTTAAATGATCTTTTTTTTTAAAACTATCTAATTTAATATTAAGGTTATGATACAAGTGGGCCTGATCATACTTTAAACATTTGTAATCTCTGTGCCAAAAGCCCAAACACTTAATCACATCTCCCAAGGCTTTAGGACTCATATGAAATGTGGAGAAATCTTTTTCCTCCTCTTAAATATGGCAAAATAAGGAACATTTCTGCCAAATTTGGTTGAAAATAGGCCATTCGTTTGGAGGAAATGTCCTTTAGAAATTCTGTAATCTCCCCAGGGGACCCGAGAGTCATGATTGAAGCATTTTGAAAGAGATAAATATGATGTTAAATACTGATGTTTCATGGAAAGTATTCAGGCTCTACACCTTCTGGGTTAGGAGGAGCAGATTTTTAAGATTATCTAAAACATCAATTCTTTTGCCATAACAACCAGAGTTTTTGACAGATTTCATTTCTTTTAGCTGTCTTTATACAGAGCCACCAAAGGAACATTTCTACAAAATTTGGTTGAATTTAGCCCAATGATTTGGGAAAAGTCATTTAAAATTCTTCCCAATTTCTATATACCTCCCGGGCTGAGCCTGAGGGGACCAAAGTGCTCATGTTTCATTCAAAATATTAAGTCTCTATGCCATTTTGGTCAGGAGGAGATGATTTGTGAAGATTATCTTAAACTTCATTTTTGTTGCAATGGCAATCAGAGTTTCTAATGAATTTCAATTCTTTTAGCTATTTTTAAACAGTATCACCTAAGGAACAAATTGCCAAATTTGGTTACAGACATTTTTACAGACGAGGCACAGACTCTGCACAAAAGATGATCATAATAGCTCACATGAGCACTTTGTGCTCAGGTGAGCTAAAAACATAAATATGTGTTGCTAAAAAATACATACATTTTATTTCCAGTACGCCGTCTGAGTATCACCATGACAACAACTATGGCAGCAATAATCACCACCAGTGACACAATCACCGCAACAACAATGACAACTATGTTGTTGTCACCTTCATCAGGAACTAGAAAACAATGGAGTGTGACCTTGGACTTTGACATTGTTTCAATAACCTTGAACAGAGCTCCAGAGAGATTGATTTCCATTTAACCCATCACCTGAAGACAAAATCTTGGACTGGTCCAAATTGAAAGGAGTTGCAAGTGATAATTTACAGTTAATGAAATTTATTTTGTTATGTTTTAGTGAAGGAAACATTGTGGAAAATGAAAAGAGTAGCTTATCCATGGTCATTTAAAAGTGGGATTGTGTGGTAATGAGTTAGGAGATGCAGAAAATACTTTTTGGTTTTATCAAAACAAAAACCTGTACGAGGCTGTGAAGAGATTCATATAGAAGTGTGATTAGGTTTTTTGTTTCATACCTCAATTTTAACATACAAACAAAAAAATCTCTTCATTTCTAATAATTCAATATTAGAAATGTCAACAAGATTACATTATATCACTCCCCCCAGTATGATAGCTCAAGGCTTTACAGTGTTGAAGAGGGTTTATAAAGATTTCCATTTTTATGACTTTGTACAGTATTGAATTTCAGAACAATTTAGATTCTGTAATTGTTGGGTCTATTTTGATAGACCAACATAAGACAATACTAAAGGGCCAAAAATTTATGCTACAAGCAAATTCCAAAAGATGTAGGCCTCACAGTTTGGAAAAAGACTTTTAAAGATTTTCCAATTTGTTTCTATGATGAATATAGGATCCAACAATATAGGAGCTCTTTCATCTTGCAGATATTACTCAAAGTATTTAGGTAGAGGATCGAAAGGTAATGCTACATGCAAATCTTCATTTGCATATCCACTTTTAACAGTATTTTAGTCATATTGTGGCAGATGGAGCAGCTAACCATGAATTCCTTTTATTTCTCACACCAGTTCTACCACTACATCCTTTCTGAGCCTCCAGTCGCACATCCCACTTAGGTTTATAATTATCCACCAAGAAAAATAAAGGAAAGGATATTTGCCACCACCAGGATTGAACCCTCAATTTCATGATTTGAGAGTCTGACGTGCTAACAACTGCCCTATGGCCGCGGCCTATATCCAATCCAATAATTTACATCACCATATTAGTTTCCGCGATTAACATTTTCATTTAAATTAAATGATTTGAAAGCGGTCAGCATTCACTCACAATCTTTTACCATGTAGCATTCAGAGTTAAATCACATACCAATGTAACTGTCAAATTCATGATGTTCAAAACTGTAACCCATTATAATATAATCCCGATTTTTTACAGTCCAATGAAATATAGAATAGAAAACATTGTGAGACAAGGAGAAATTGCTTGTGACAAGCATTATTTCTTCGATTGTCAAAATGTTTTCTATCTTACTTTGCCCTTATTTTTCAATGTAAACCAATTTTGTTTTTTTATCTGCAGCCTCTTTGAATTTGGACAAGTCTAACAAAAATCCAACACAATAAAACTTTAGACTGGTGGTCCTAATTCAAAGATGATGCAGATGACAAGAAAATGTTATGAAATTTGAGATTTTCTCAACTTCCTACGTAGAAAACACTGTGTAAAATGAAGAAATTGCTTATTGCAAGCAATTTCTTCATTTCACACAATGTTTTCCCATTTGTTTTCCTTAAGGGGGTCAAAGAGCGTTATTGTGTGGAAATAGGCTAAAAAATACCTGAATCTAAAAAAAATACCTGTTTGAGTTGCAAAAGGTCCATACTCGTTGCTGATTAGACATCCTCCATTTGTACAAATTACTACATGAACTCTGAAAATGAAGTTAGAAAGTGACCCTTTATCAGACCAGTGATAAATTCAAAAATGATAAATCAAAAGACTGATCCAATTCCAGAGAAAATGCAGACAAATTAAAGATAGCCACTGCCAATCAAATATCCATTGATCAATCAATTACGATTATATTGCCAAACCAACAACAAAGGTCAACCCATTCCCACACAGTGACGCTTTTGAATGCCCCTCAAGAAAAATACATTAGAAAACATTGTGGGAAACAAAGAAATTGCTTGTTACAAGCAATTTCTTCATTTTCCACAATGTTTGCTGCCCGGAAAGTTGAAAAAAATCCCAAATTTCATAAACTTTAAATTGTCGTCTGCAACTCCTTTCAATTTGGACCAGTCTAAAATTTTGCCATCTGGTAATGGGTTAATAAATATGGGGGCCAATGTCAGAGTTAAAAGCTCAGGTCCGGCTGAATAAATGATTTGAGTGGTCGGTTAATTCCTTCATTGACAGCTGAAATTAGTCAATTAGCCGTTAGAAATACTTTGAAATCTCAAAGGGTATAAAAAGTTGTAATTATGTTTCTGTTTTTAGTAATGTTTTATCTAAAATAAAATCTAGAGTTGTAAACAGAAGCGATTACAGGATAAAGGGTTAAATATTTGTGATACATGTGCATATAATCATACTTACTGCAAATCTTTCACCAACAATGCCCAGGTTTACATTATGGTCATTGAATTGGGTTAAGCACCATTTTAAACAGTATTTAAAGTCATGTCATACCAGCTAGGCACCTAACCATGGATTCCTGGTAATTTCTCACACTAGCACTACCACAACACCTTTTCCAAGCCTTGACCTATTTATCGCAATTAGGTTTAAAATTTCACGTATCTACCTATTGGTTGGTGACAAAATGTTGGAAAAGATATTCGCCACAGCTAGGATTCAAACCAGGGAAGTCAGACACACTACTAACTGTGCTATGGCCAAGGCTGTTTTTCAGTTTATGACCACACTATATATTTGTTGATAATGATATCCAAAACAAATTTACTCTAGATTTATATAGTCTGTGACATAAAGGATAATTATTACTCAGCAGAGGGAAAATAAATAATCAAGTTTTGTCATACAAAGACGACAAAGAGGACAAGCCTTATATTTGAAAATTAACCCATTATCACACAATGCTGATCTTTGACACCATAGCAAATTAAGATAGAGGAAACATTTTGGGAAAAGGAGAAATTGCTTGTTACAAGCAATTTCTCCTTTTCCCACAATGTTTTCTACTTTAAAAAGCAATTAATTTCCAATTTTTGAAATGTTGTGTTCAACTTCTTTCAATTTTGATCATTCTGCAATTATGTCTACTTGTTTTGTAAAATAGCCACTTTGAAAACAGTAAGTTTGGACCTGGTTCAGATTGCAAATATGAGGTTCAGTATTTTCACCTTTTCTGTGATAGTCCCTTTTTGCATGACATGTCACAATTTCAGTCATTTCAGCCATATTGTGGCAGCTGGCGTACCAAACCATAGACGACTGTTATTGCTAGCAATTTCTTCTTTTTCCAAAATAATTTCTCAAGTATGAAATCTCAGGGATGTAAAAACCAGGAATGGAACAGGAAAGGATTAAGCTTATGATTGAACTATTGAATCAAAATTCTAATGACAAGAGATCTAATTGGCCAAGACGTATTTCTTGGCCAATCAGATCTCTTGTTAAAAAATTCAAAGGCAAACTTATTCATGATGGATCTGATCTGCTCATTTTTAGTTTGAGCTTTACAGAAAGCCAGTACATTCCTCTTTTGCATGACAGGGCAGATCACAATGGTTTATTTATAACCTTGAACGAAAAATATGTCAACTTGAAACTTCCTGATGACATTAACCCTTTCCTGGTTAATCCATGGTTTTTACGTCCCTGTGAATTCATAATTGAGAAAACATTGTAACAAGCAATTTCTTCTTTTTCCACAATATTTTCAACCCTACTGAATGCTTATTGTTCAAATTAAATCCAGATTAAATTTTCGTCTGCAAAACGTTTGAATTTTGAAAGGTCTAAAATCATGCAAAACAGGAAAGGGTTAAGCCATTATCAAATGACACTATTTCAGCCAGGTCCAAATTCAAAGACGTTGTCGATGACAATTTTTAATTAAGTTGATGAAATGTTTAGTAATTTTGCTTATTTAAGCAAGAAAACAATGTGGAAATTGAAATAAACACTTTAAAACACATAATTTTTTCACTTTCCACAATGTTTTTCAAAGCATTTTTTTACTCATTACCAAACAAAAAAATTCCGAACTAGTCCAAATTGAAAGACATTGTATACATTTCTTTGAAATTGAAATCTAGGGGCCACATAGGGTAAAAATCATTGTGATAAAAGGAGAAATTGCTTGTTTCAACTAATTTCTCCTTTTCTCAAAATGCTTTGTTTAATATAATTCTTCAAGGTCGTAAAAAAGCCAGATTGTGTAGGAATAAGTTAATTGAACTGCATGAAAAAGGGGAGTTTTGTGCAAATGGGTGAATCACAAACAAAATTTTAGATTGATCCAAATTGAAAGAAGTTGCAGATTACATTTCAAATTGCAACAGAAATGGAAAATTAGTGCCATATAGGGTAAAATTGATGAAATGTTTTTTTTCCAAAATTTTGACCCTGAGAAAAGACTTTGACAGATGACCTTGAAATTATTACCAACAGAAAAGTAATGTCATAACCAATGCACAAGTGAAATGATGAGGCTATATCACTTACCATTGTCAACTTATGGACAATGTAAAAGTTAAAATTTTTGAAATTTTGACCTTGAGAAACAACCTTGACCTTAACAGATGACCTTGACCTTAGTACCAACAGAAAAGTTTTGTCATAAACAATGCACATGTGAAATATGAAGGCTACAACTCTCATCAATCAAAAGTTATGCCCAATGTAAGTTTGTTGCGGAGAAATGAAGAGCTAACATAAGCATAAGCCCCTTTTACCATGAAGCATTTTATTCCCGCAAATTTCAAATAGTTTATTGTCAAGGCATCTGATTTGCTACGCAAATATGAAATTTCATTAAATTCTGACCATTAGACTAGGAGAAATTTGAGAAAAAACAATTTTTTTGTTCTTAAGTCCCCTTTTTCTGTGACGAGGACTCAAATCCAAAAACCGGGAAAACACATAGGCATTATATCATAGGGAGTTCACATGGCAAGTTTCATTTGATTTGGCCCAAGGGTTATGGAGAAATCGCTCCAGATGGACAGATGGGTAGACCCCCTTCGGGAGCATGATAGTGATTGGAAAAACATTATTGGAAAAGAAGAAAATGTGTGTAACAAGCTATTTCCATTTTCTCAATATGTTTTCATTCTTATTCGGCACATTTTAGCTAGCAAAGCGCCAGCTTTGAAAGCTTAAGTTAACAGAAGAAATGGAGGAAATTAAGTTAACAGAAGAAATGGTCTCAAAAATCAGCGAATGCAAACTGCCACTAGAGGCTTACCCACTAACTCCACTGAATTCCTACGCCATAAAAAGTAGTTCCCATGTATTTCTGGAACAATGCAAACTATATTCAAATTGTAGAGAAAGCTTTCAAAAGCATGCTATTTAACCCTTCCCAATCACTGTCGCATTTTAAGCATCTCAAGAAATAGCTTTTGAAAACACATTTTGGAGAAATTTCTTTAATATTCACAATCTTTTCTTTCCAAAAAGGGAAAGATTTCTACATTCAACCAACTTGAAATTGTTGTCTGCAACTTCTTTTAATTTGAACCAGTCTAAGATTTTGTTGAGTTGTAATGGGTTAACCTGGGATAACCTTTAGCAAAAAAGAATACTCAACATAACTATGCTTTGCTAGCTTACAGTACTTTCAGTATTTTGATTTCCAATTTTGTCAAACTTTGAAATGCTGTCTGCCTTCTTCAAATTCGTATCAATTCAAAAATTTGTCATCTGTAAATTTGTTACATTACAGAGGAAAATAAGACAATTTAAAGTTGGTGAAGTTTTTTGATTTTTCAACTTTCTGGGTAGAATGAGAAATTGCTCAAAACGATTATTTTGTCTTGAGGACCATCAAAAAGTGTCATTGTGTGAGAATGCATTAACCTTATACTATAATTATGATAGCCCTGTAGTCAGATCCAAGACCAGACATTATTTCAAAATGAGATTAATTGCTGATAAATTTCAAATGTAGTGCAAAAGGTCTTGAGAAAATGAGAAATTGCTTGTTACAAGAAATGTCTCCCCTTATCACATTATTTCTCAAATTGTCTGTCAATCAAAAGTCCCTTGACGAATCAAATTATTTAGACTTGGATTGAATTAATTTTAAACTTTGACACTATTGTTCAGCAGATTATGTTGGTTTTCATAGAAGACTTTTAGGCTTTTCACTATATAATCCAATGTAAAACTTGTGACTCCTAGTAACAGGGCAATTTTGATCTTGGGGCCTTATTTGAACAATATGACGTCCACCAGATGCTGCTGAAAACCAAATACCAAAGCTCTAGGCCATTCTGTTTGGTAGAGGAAGATTTCTATAGTTTTTACTATGCAAGCCTATGTAAAATATGTGTCCCTCACGGATGGGCCAGTTCTGATCCATGGGCAATGATTTGTACAATCTTGGTAGAAGTCTACTAGAAGCTCTAGGGCTTTCTGTTTCAGAAAAGAACAATTTTCAAAATTTTCACAATATAAGCCCTATGTGAAACTTGTTACCCCTGGGGAATGGTTAATTTTGACCACCAGAAGGGGGGCTTAATTTGAAGAATCTTGGTAGATATCTACTTGATGGTACCATATACCAAATATCAAAGCTCCATTTAGTTTGATAGAAAAAGATCTTTTTAGTTGCCACTATGTACATTTATGCAGTTTATGCCCCCCTTTTGTAAGCTTAGTGTAAAAGCATCATAAGTATCTATATGACCTTGACCTTTGACCTACATGACCAAATCCAATACGGCACTTCTTAGGTTATTGGTAACAAATGTATGAGTTTTTTAAGGTAGGATAATTGGTTCTTGAGTTAGAGCAATGAAACGTATTTCAACCAAAGTTCAATTATAAACTTGACCTTTAACCTACATGACCCTCAAAAGACAAAGATTTTTTTTAAAATTTCACCACTTAAAACTTGTTTTCTGCATCTTCTTAGAATTTGGTCCTGTCTAGAATGTTTGTCATCTGGCAATAGATTTAAGAAAGAGCCATATACATACATGTAAGATGTTCCTGGGTTTAAGGGTCCATTGCAAAACTGATTCCTTGTTGTTTCATTACAGCTCTCAGCCCCTATGATGAATTGTTCTGTTGTTCCTGTTTGTCTTCGCTTTCGACCTTATAATTGAAAATTGATTTTGAATGAAGTTTTACACCATTTTAAACATAAAGCCACCTTTTAATTGACAACAGAAAGAAGTTTTACACCATTTTAAATCGAAAGTGACCTTATAATTGACAATTGAATGAAGTTTTGCACCATTTTAAACAATCTTTCAGTTATATCACTGCAAAGTTTACTAAATCTTGTGCCCTTTGGGTATCATCAGTATTAGTCAGGACTTGCCCAAGAATATAGCTATGTGACCAGTGGCACAACCAGGTTTCAATTTTTGTTTGAATTGGGTTTAACGCCACCTGCAGGGGATCAAACCCATGACACCCCATGATTGAAGATTATGAGTCTGATGCACTACCAACTGCACTATGAAGGCAGCACTGTCAAGTTTCAAACTTGCAATCCTTGACTTCTGACAGATTACAAGTTTTAACATGTTACCACATAGTTCTTTCTTCTGATGCCTCATGAGAATAATTTCATGAATAGTACTGTGGGAAAAAATTGCTAGAAAGACAAGCAACATTTGTTTTTCCACGTTGTTCTCTGCTTGGTACCAATTCCTCACTTTAACCTATTTCCACAGAATCTGCTTCTTACGATCCTACTGGAAAAAAAAGCTTTTGTAAACATTGTGGCAGAATTAAGAGATTGCTTGTTAAGTAAAACATGTCTGCAAATTCTTTGAATTTAGACCAGTCTAAAATTTTCTTTTGTGGTAATAGGTTAAACATGCTTTGAAATTTCTTCTTTTTATTTGGACCATTCTATTTTTTGGTCATCTTGCAGCTTGTTAACCCATTCCCACAAACAAAGTTTTAGACTAGTCCTAGTTCAAATAAAAGTCTTTTTCATGAGGGGCATAAAAAAGCAGGATTGTGTGGAAATGGGTTGAATAGAAATAATCACGAGAATTACAGGCTATTTTGGTGTTTCAAATGTTTTCTAGGGGAAATATAAAGGTTTTAAAGGTTTGCTCTGAAATAAAAGGTTTTTAAAGGTTTAAAGGTTTCGAAGGCCTGCACAATATCTTCCAAAGCTTTTTTTTCTTTATTGAAGGACATCAAAAAGTGGGATCGTGTTGGAATGGATTAATGTGTGAACACTTGTCCTAGAAATCTTCAAACATACAAGAGCCATGTCGGACATGGCCATTCCCCGCCGTAAAAGCTTGATAGTAAACAGAAGCCAGTTAGATTTAGGCTTCTTGTGCACTGCATTTCTTCTCAATGAGTTCAAAATTATGCAAGCAAGAGTTGTAGTTCTTGTGCACTGCACTTCTCCTCGACAAAATCTATCAAACTATGAAGTTTCAGGTTAATAGCTATTATACTTTCAGAGATATACCCCGGACAAAACCTTAGTGTTTAAAACAACAAAGGGCATTAACTCCAAAATTATTGATAGCAAGAGTTGTGGTTCTTGTGCACTGCACTTCTCCGTAATGAGATCTATCCACCTATGAAGTTTCAAGTTGATAGATATAATACTTTCAGAGATATGCTCCGGACAAAATCTTAGTCTTTAAAACAACAAAGGGCAATAACTCCAAAACTATGCAAGCAAGAGTTGTGGTTCTTGTGCACCGCACCTCTCCTTAACAAGATCTATCCACCTATGAAGTTTCAAGCTGATAGCAATTATACTTTCAGAGATATGCTCTGGACAAGTTTAGTGACCAAAGGACGGCATGACAGAAGGAATGAATGATGAACGGAGACCATTACTATATCCATTTCGCCGAAACGGCGGGGGATAAAAATACTTAGGTAAGCTGTATCTAGGAAATGTAAATAGAACTTATCACAGTTTGTGACTTAATACCTCTGCAAGTGCTTTCAGTGTAATGAGAGCTTTAACAATACAAGGACATAGCTACTGACTTAGCTTTTCTAGAAAGGAGGAGTTTACAACACAAAGTTGGTAGTATAATTAGCTGTATATGTCTACAAAGCATAAACAATGTCTAAGTTCAAGGGGAGATAATTCTTAACCAGGGAGTATAAAGACTTCAACATTGAGTCTTGCAAAACTTCAACATGTGGTTAATCTTTGTATAAAGTTTTAATGGCATTGAAGCAAAACTGAAGGAGGAGTTTGCGACACAAAATAGGTAGTATAATTAGCTGTATATGTCCACAAAGGGTAAATAATGTCTAAGTTCAAGGGGAGATGATTCTTGAACCAGGTGGAATTAAGACTTCAAAACTGCATCTTGCAAAACTTCAACATGGAGTTAATCTTTGTATAAAGTTTCAATGGTATTGAAGCAAAACTGAAGGAGGAGTTCACGACACAAAATTGGTAGTATTATTAGTTGTATTTTGTTTACAGACAGATGGACAGACGGGGTGATTCCAGTATACCCCTGAAAACATTAGTTTTGCCGGGGTATAAAAGCATTAGTTTTGTGGGGGTATAATCATAATCATATTTTGTTTGCTTATGATTGTTAGTTGAATAGGCTTTTCCATTTAAATAAACAGCTGATGTCATATGGCCTGATTGAATCTGGTTAACACCACTTTTAACAGTATATCAGTAATATTGTGGCGGCATGTGATATGGAGATGGGGCCTCATTTTCATTAATTCCCACACAACAGAATTTAGAAAAAGAAAGAAGCTGCAGACGAGAACTTCAAATTGATCGAATTTTAATCTTTTTGTCCTATGGGATAGAAAATATTGTGGATAATGAAGAAATTGCTTCACACAAGCAATATTTCATTTTTCACGATAATTTCCAAAGCTTTTTTCCTGGGGGATGGGGGTGGATTAAAAAAGGAGGTCTTGTGAGGGATTGGGTTATTGTTACATCTCAATGACTCAATGATAGAAGCAAGAATAAGTTAGAATGGAATCAGTCTAGTGTGTTGTCAATAGGCAATACCACTACCTCATTTGCTAACAAAGTTAAGTTGAATAAACAGTTGACCAATAGCTGGCTCCGCCCACTTACTTCATTTGCCACGCTCATTGACTCCAACAGGAAGTCCCAATTCCATTTTCAACAGCATTATTTTGTCAAATTTATGGCAAGTAGCATGTAACAAAATAGTAGAATAGTTGGTTGGCGACCTAAATGTCCTAACTTCGTTTTAAAAAAGCTGTAGTTACAACTTACAAAGATCAAAACTCATTACCAGTCTAAATGAATAATTTAATTAGTTGACTAGTTATTTGATTGACAGCCACTGTAAGTCAATCAATTAAAAGAGCTTCAACTACAATCTAGAATTACCAATTCAGTCTTTATAAGAACTAACTATCAAGTCTGACTAACTGACTTTTGAGAAGAAATGATTTCTAGTCTTACTAACCAAGCCTTGTCAGAAAGCAACTATCCAATATACCAACCAAGCTTTGATGAGAATCAACATTCCAACCTTACTGAGCTTTTGGAGGGTTGGTCTTAGAGAAAATTACAGAAACATGTCAAGAGGAGCGCATCATTTTGATGCCAGGCGCATGGCTTATGGACTATAATAAAGTATTAAAAAAACTTAGTCATAAAAGGAGCTTTTTTTACTTAAAAAAGGGAAAAAGAGTTACCCATCTTCATGGTTAACACTACTCTTTTTATTGTGAACAAAACAATATTCCAAGTTTCAAGCCGATATCCTCAGTAAGTAGCAGCAATGACATTAAACATCTACGCTTTTCATGAAGACAAACAATGCTTTAGCTTCTTCCTAATCAGCCTAGCTAATTATTTACTTACCATTCTCATTTTGTTGTCTCCAGTCTGGTCGAGTACACCTGTACTTGGTAAACCCTTCAGGTTGAGCTGTATGCCAATTAGGATAGGTTTCAAACTGCTCCTTAGTCAGGCTTACACCAATTTCTGAAAATAGAGGTAGACTGATGCTATCTTTTAATCAATTACTAGACAACAAAATTATAGAATTGTCAAAATTTAATGAAGTTGCAGAAAATGAACATTTTCAGCTGGACCAAAATGAAATGGTTGCAGATGACAATTCAAAGGGATTTTAACCCATTAACAGACTGAAAATTTTTTAGACAGGCCCAAACTGAAAAGAGTTGTTGATGACATTTTTAAAGTGATGAAATTTAAGATATTTTCAACTTTCATGATTTTTGGATTTTCTGGATATTTTACATTTTTTTCTTTGAGGGGCTCTAAAAGCATCATGTGGGGGAATGGTTTAACCAATTCCTACGCAAGCCCTCCTTTTTATGCCTCTCAGGAAAAAAGCTTTAAAAAATTTGTGGAAAATGAAGAAATTGCTAGTATAAAGCAATTTCTGTAATATCCACAATGTCTTCTATCCATAAAGACGAGAAAATTTAGAATTCCATCAACTTGAAATTGTCGTTTGCAGCTTCATTCAATTTGGACTAGTCTAAGATTTTGTTATTTTGGAATGTGTTGAATCAGATTACTCCCAGAAGAACTATGTTACAACCAGAGGTCTTTCTCAACAATATTCTTGTTCTTTATAAAGTTTTCATGCAGAAACCGTACCTGATTTACCCTCAATCCAACACACTTCATTCATGTTTTGTTTGTTTGAAAGAAGTTTAACACCAATTTTAACAGTATTTCAGTGATATCAGTGTGACTGGAGCAGCTTAACATTTCTCACAGCAGTACTACCGCTACATCCTTTCAGAGCCTCCAGCTGCTCATCCGACATACATTTAGGATTATCCACCCATTGGTAGGAGAAAAACCCTGGACCTTCTTATTGATGAAGAAATTTCTTCTTGGAAACACATTGTAGAAAATAAAAGAAATTGCTTGCTACAAGAAATTTCTACACTTTTTACAATGTTTTTCACAGCTCTGTTTGTGTGGGTCGAAAAAAATTAAGAATTTGTGGAAATGGGTTAATTTGGATGCTTCAGAACTCTCACCATTTCCAGAACACTTGCTGGCTGCACAGAGAATGATACCACTGGAGACAACTGCACCAGCATTTTCCTGGTTAAAATATCCAACACCATCATATGTTATTGTCAATGATGTTTGACTAGGGGCCACTAGACTCTCGTTGATTACAGTCCTACCTTCAACTAGCTCAAACTCATTTGTTGGCACTGAAAGAAAAAACAACAAAAAATGTAACCCGTCTTAAAGATACCTAAGACAAACTGTTTTAGAACTTGATAGTGGATAGAAATTTCTGGGTCTGAAAAGGGAATATTACATTAAAAAATGTATTTCGAGTTATCCCTCTTATTTGTACAGATTGCTCTTCTATGAGAGTCAACACATATTCGAAGTTTCACATGAATGTGTAATACCATAGATATTACAAAATGTCATAATTCAGACGATGTGAATGTAGACAAGAACGCAGGCAACAACCTTGCTAAAGCAATACCACTGGTTTTCTAAGAAAACAGCAGAGCTAAAAATATGACTACGTATTGGGGAGTGAAGGATACCTGCTGAACTTTAGCATGTTTCAACTAGTGTAACTGACCAACAGCGGCCGTCAATCAAGCAATATATCGGCCGATCAAATAACTCATTCAGCCCAGAATTGAGATTTGAACTTCAACATTTGCTGTCATTTGTGTGAAATATTTTTGTTGGTTTGGCTACTTAAACGTTGTAACTACAGTTGATTCAAGCTGTAGTTACAACGTTTTGGTTACCAACCAACTATTCTACCTTTTTGCTTCATGCCACTTGACATAAATTTTGCAAAATAACCCCATTTAAAATCAAAGCAGGAATTCCTGTCAGTGGGTGTGACCAAAGGAGTAAGTGGGCGGGGCCAATGACTGGTCAATTATTACATGCATGGTTGGAACAAATGCATAGCTGAAAACAAACTAAAGCAGAAGTGCCTCATACCCATGCCAAAAATAAATCCTTCTTTCAAGGAAATAAGTAAAGGATGCTCTACCCTCCCCCCTTTCAGCCCTTTACCCAATGACAAAATTTTAGACGTGTCCAAATTCAAAGATGTTGCAGATGAGAAATTAAAGTTGATGAAATTTTGGTTCCTTTTAACTTTTTGGGTTGAAATGATTGTGGAAAATAAAACAAACAAAACTTTTACAAGTAAATTCTCCATTTTCTATTATGTTTTCCAAAGCTTTTTTTTAGGGGGGGGGGGTGTTATCAAAAAGCGTCATTATTCGGAACAGGTTAAGGAAGTAATCAAATGATGAAGGTAAGCCTTTGAGGACTTGACTTTACTTTTTATCACATAAATGGCTCATTATGGACAATACTGCATGAATACTCATCTCCAGTACATACAAGTTTATAACAAATGAAAATGTAAACAAGATGTGTTTGTGAAACACCATGCCCTTATCCATTTCCTGTTTTGCACAATTTTAGACCTGTCAAAATTCGAAGGTTTGCAGAAGAAAATTTAAAGTGGACTTAATTTGAACAAGATGTGTTTGTGAATCACCATGCCACAGAAACAGGAATTCTTTAGAAATGGGTGAATTTTATTTATTTTTTTTCTTTGTTTTAGGGAAAAAGGTTAAAATTTTGACCTTGAGCTTGATGAAATGACCTTTCCTAGTTGCACCTTGTTGAGACCTTAGACAGGGTTCATACAGACAAGGCAATGTAAAATTCAAGGACTTTTCAAGGACTTTTTAAGGACAAATCTTACCATTTTCAAGGACTTATTATTGAGTAATACAAAAGTGCCAAAGATCGATAATTAGTTTACCCGCCGGCCAGTCAAGTGCCAATCCGCACGTGACCATAATTTGCAGTTAGCCATAGTTTGAGCTTGACCCAACTTCGGGTATCGAGTTTTGTAAACTATTTGTAATGGAGGATCGGTTTGACTTAAACACGTTCTAAGTCTTAGCAAAATGGACATCTAATACTGTGCCAATTTAAATTGCCGTTACTCGTGAAACACATTTCTTTTACTATAAAATGGGATGCGCATATAAATCGAGACAGACTTCAGTAAACTGTTACCGTTCGTATAAAGTCGGAATGGCTTAGCAACGCACTTTTATAAAATTATTCATCATAAGTTGAGCACATTAGACCGGATTTGAAATTTGTAAAAAAAAGTCACGTCGTTAATGTATGTTTTATAGTTTTTCATTCACAACAAGAAACGTAGCCGATAGAATTCAAACAATAAGGGGAAATCCACAGATTGCAGATAATTTGAATATAAACGAAAACAACTGCATAATAATATCACTAGTTCCGTCAATAAAGTTAAAGAAACAACGAATCATGAAATCTTACTTCAGGGGTGGAAAACGTCCGAATAATAAATTGCAAATCAACTACAATTAATAAATGACCGAGATTTGTGCACAAATTCTACTCTGGAAAAATAGTGCAACACGTGGACGACCCACTCAAGTTTGTCTCGTCGGTCTTTTTGATGTACGTCACGACCCTGCGATCCCATAGGGTAGAGTGGACTGACCGGACATTTTTGTAACGTCAGCTGTGTTTTTCCATCAACAAAGGCTCGTGTTGAGAGAAAATCGCTATGATTGTGTTAGATTAACAGAGCTTTGGATAACTAGCTCATGAAAAAGTACATCATTACTATAATTAAATCGGCGGGGGAGGTGGCATTGTCCCGGGCCGATTTAAATTTTCGAAGCCCTGGATAGGAAGGATCTAGGATGGTTACTTTCTTCATAATTGGGTTTTCTTTTTCGTACAAACTGGGGCTTATTTGGAGAAAAAGATGTACGTGTTTTCTATCAATTCTACGTGATTCACGTACATTTCTTTTTCGGACTCGCTGCGGAGTGCGGCCACCATTTCGCAAGGGAAGCAACTCAAATTCCGATTCGCGCCATACACATTCGGCCTGTACCTACATTATGGCACATTCGCCGATCTTTTCTTTTTTATTCAAACGTGTTTTCAAGGGCTTTTCAAGACAGCCCTTCATTTTCAAGTACTTTTCAAGCCTGTGCGAACCCTGGACCTATCTACATACCAAATATAAGATTTGTAACTTAATTAGGGATGAAGTTATAGGAAAATGTTTAGTTGGTAGGTTAAGTTTTTGAGTAACGTTTTAGGGAAAAAGGTTAAAAATTTGGCCTTGACCTTGATGAAATGACCTTCCCCAGTTGTGCCTTGTTAATACCTATCTACATACCAAATATTAGCATTGTAACTTAATCAGGGTTTAAGTTATAGGAAAATGTTTAGTTGGCAGGTTAAGTTTTGCAGACAGACAAACAGATGGACAGACAGACAGACGGACACAGGTAAAACAATATGCCCCCGATCTATCAATGCGGGGGGGGGCATAAAAATTACCAATTAGTAGGGTAGAAAATATTTTGGGAAAAGAAGAAATTGCTTGTTACAAGCAATTTCTTCTTTTTCTATAATGCTTTCTCAACTATAAAACCACAGGGACATAAAAACCAGGGATTGAACATAGAAGGGTTATACAGCCTTTTTTTGGAAATAAGACACTGATAATTGACCTTGATCTTGTCACTTGACCCCAACCTCAGTATCTGCAGATTACCTATCATCATGCCAAATATGACACTGTATCTTTAATAGGCTTGAAGTAATTGTAACTGTTAATTTTTTTGGATTAGTTTGACCTTGACAAATGACCTTGAGCTTGCTATTAGCAGATGCGTATTGATATCCATCATCATAACAAATATGAGCATTGATTTTTGAATAGGCTTAACTTCTTGGTTAAGTTTCAAATACTATTCTTTCCGACAATTGTCTCTCACCAATGGGTTGATAATCGTAAACCTAAGTGGGATAGCAGCTGGAGGCTAGGAAAGGATGTAGTGGTAGTACTGGTGTGAGAAATACCAGGAACCCATTGTTAGGTGCTCCAGCCGCCGCGATATGACTGAAATACTGTTAAAAGCGGCGTTAAACCCCATTCAATCAATCAATCAATAAGTTTCAAATAATGGTAAAACAAGAGGGCCAATGGCAAGACATTTGAGGCAAATGTGTACCATCTAGAGTGCACACAAGGTATATTTGAGATATGCCCTAGTGACCTAGTTTTTGACCGGAAATGACCCAGTATCAAACTAGTCCAAAATTTGATGGCAATAAACATTCTGACAAAGATTTGAGACATTTCAGTTAAAAATATGGCACTCAAGATGTTGACAGATGATGAACGTTGCAAGACAGATGCCAGACACATCATGATCACAAATGTTTTCCTTGAGTAAGTTGTTCTCAGGTGAGCAAACAACAAGTCCCTTATCTTTCAATACGGCAGCATAAAAACAACAAGTAATTTCTCATTTAACCACATTGTTTTCCACAGCCATTTTTTCATCAATATGTTAACATTACCATTTTAGTTTTTGAACAAAATTTGATACTTAACCCTTTCCTGCTTAATCCCTGGATTTTACGTCCCTGAGCTTTTATACTTGAGAAAATATTGTGGGATAAGAAGAAATTGCTTGTAACAAGCAATTTCTTCTTATCCCACAATATTTTCTACCCTATAGGTTGGTTACTTTTCTAATTTCACTCACTTTTAAATGTCGTCTGCAACTTCTTTTAATTGGACAAGTCTAAAATTTTGAAAAACAGGAAAGGGTTAAAGGATTGATGGCCATCATGTATATTCTGTGAAGTATATTTTCAAAGATTTCACTATGTACCATATTTGGAAATTGGCTCTTCTACAGCTATATTTTTCAACCAATCATTTTTTTGCTATGGCATCACACATGTCATTCAAGGAAAATTCCTGTGAAGTTTGGTTGCAATTCATCCAGAAGTTTATGAAAAGGTTTTCAGTTTTCACTATGCACCACTACGTCAAAATAATTGAATGATTGATTGATTGGGGTTTAACGCCAATTCCAACAGTATTTCAGTTATATCATTGTGGCTCGAACACCTAGCAATGGATTCCTGGTATTTCTCACACCAGTACTACCACTTCCTTCTTTCCTAGCCTCCAGCTGCTATCCCATTTAGATTTAAGATTATCCACAGATTGGTGAGTAACAAATGTCGGAAAGAATATTTGCCGCCACTCAGGGGATCGAACCCATGACATCCCATGATTGAAGATTAGGAGTCTGATAGGCTACAGTCTCTGCTATGACAGTGGCTTACATCAAAATAAGCTCAGTCAATAAAAGCAATGTTTTTACCCTAACAAAATTCCTTGAGGGAATCTGATTAAGGGTAGCCCAAGGATCATTCCTGTGAAATGTCATAGGAATCCATCCATTACTTTCTGAGGAGGCAACTCTTTGGGGAAAAGTTTACAACTCAAGCACGACCAACACAATGTCCTGACAATAGCTCCAGTGGCCTTGCACAAGTAGAGCTTAAAGACGATATAAATCAGCACATTTCCTCTTTTACTTCAATGTCTTCTATCTTTTCTAATACTAATTTCAGTGATTTGGACAAATATTCGATGTTTTCTTCAATCTCTTTGAACCCTGAGCAGTTTGTAATCTTATTGTTAACTCATTCCCATAAAATGAAGCTTTTTGATACCCCTAAGAGAAAAAGCTTTGGCAAACATTGTGGATAATGAAGAAATTGCTTGTAACAAGCAATTTCTTCATTATCCACAATATTTTCTACCCAGGAAGTAAAAAAAATCAAAATTTCATCAACAAAAATATATCGTCTGCAACATATTTCAATATGGAACAGTATCAAGATTTTATTGTTTAGGACTGGGTTAAATCAAAACTATCCTACCTCCAGGTGGAGCCATTACTACTTTTTCCGATACACTGCCATTTTGATTATTTGTATTTATAGCAAATACCTGAAATGTACAATGGTGGGTCTATTAAATACACTGCAACTCCATTATAGGTTACACTCCTGTTCGTTTTTGCCTCATTTAATTAAGAGCAAAAAGGGCCCATTTTCACAATCTGTAGCTCCTCCCAAAAGTTTTGTTGGGCCTTAAATCTTAGTTCATCTTAAAGAGCAGTCTTTGATCTTGAATTACAGGCTAGGAAAATGGTATCATTATGGATAAATTTTTTAGCAAATCTTCATTCTGCACATCAACCCATGAAATTCTTTAGGCTCGGAAGTGAAAGTCTTGTAGGGTACCACCTTCAAATGTCAGTTTCTACAAGGAAATAGTTCCCAGATAAAAGCTTTGAATCACATGAATGCAGCAGTGATCTCACACTCTGCAGAACCTAACATCAAGCAACTTCCTGTTGATTGAACATTAAGACAGCATGACAAAAGGAGGTGATCAAATTTTCTTAATGGACTACTTTAGGGTACAACCATCCGGGAGATATTCTGGAGTGGAGTTGACCCTATAACGCTATCTGAACAGGGCTGAATCCATTATATCGCGGTTTGGCTTGGCTCCAGAAATTTAGGGGTGTTTGCTCTTGTGGTGGTTCCTGATTTGGCACTTATGCTGATTAAAGCGCGTTTTTTACCATAATTAATTGAAAAAGATGGGAGCCATATTAAAATTAAAAATTACCTGAAGCCAGATAAGTATTAGCAAGGTAAGTATTTCACACCTAAGAGTGGACTGTAGTGATGATTAATGCTTTAGGTCATAGTTAATTGCTTTGGGTTTAAATCAATTATTAATACTGATCAAGCTAGATTTTTGAAATCTCACATCATGCAAGAATCCAATTCAAAGAGAAAAATTCTAAAGCCAAAGTACCAGAGATAAATTTTTAATTCCATGAACAGAATTACAACAAATACCCCAAAAGGAAACTAGGTATCCCACAGTCTCGGAATTATGTTGATTATTGGGACACATGAAGAATTATAAATAAAACGGAGCGTGTTTTTTTACCGGATACAAATTTTTAAATTAAATCCAATTTCCTGCACATGCAGTTGCTTGATGTAAGTCCCAATTCCTAAATGCATGGGTTAGGTAACTTATATATAAACAAGTGGTCATAATTGCTAAAACTTATCATACCAAAATCCTTTGTTGTTGGAACTCATTAGAATCATCTCAATGAGGGATTCTAATGAGTCCAAACAACATAGGATTTAGAGAGAATTCTGTTGTCATTTATGTAAGCAATCAAATTAGTCCTACAATAATTTCACAAAAATATTTTTTTGTGAACAAATTCTCTTAAGCTACAATTTTTCGGTAGCCCATGAGTGGTCCCTGAATACAAGATTTACTACTTTTGCTTGGTTAAAGACTTCAAATTTAGGCTATCCTAGTTTTACCCAGCTTTCAGAAATTTTCATTTTGCCATATTATGTAGCAAACATGAATGCCAGACTTGGAGGTGATGCAGGTGTCGTATCTGATACAAACCTTAAACTGATAATACACTTCTGGGGTAACATTGAAGGTCCTTGTGTACACAAAGGATTCATTATCACTCTTAGTGAATGGTATCATCCTCATATTCTGGAATGCAAAATTATGTTTCATGAAATAGTTAATTGATTACAAAATATAGACTAAATCTCAAAATTCAAACATATTTTTCAGATATATTTCTTCAGTGTGTCTAAATGGGGACTTGTAATGTAATGGGTTAGCTCTTTTCATTTACTTCATCATAAACATTTACAATCATTATAGAAAGGTCCCATTCCAACTCAATCCCTCCTTTTTACGCCCCTTGAGAAAAAAGCTTTGGAAAACATTGTGGAAAATGAAGAAATTGCTTGTATCAAGCAATTTCTTCATTATCCACAATGTTTTCTATCCAAAATGACGAAAAAATTCAAAATTCCATCAACCTAGAATTGTCGTCTGCAGCTTCTTTCAATTTGGACCAGTCTAAAATTTTGCTGTGTTGGAATGGGTTAAATTTTATGTCGACAGAAAAAAATGCTGCTTCGCGTATTCATACAGTGTGATTAGGTTTTTCGGTTCATACCTCCATGAAAACAAAAAATATTATCTTCATCTCTTAAGTGATTTGTAATATCATCTATGTAATATAAAAAAAATTCAATGGATTTATTTACTCCCACCCTGTGTTTTTAACAAGAGCTGTCAAATGGAATTTGCTCCCCCAAATATAGCCCTGTCACAAAAAGTATAAAATAACAGGGAAAAGGGTTTCGGACAGACAGATAGACACAGATGTAGGTATATATGCTTGCCCTATTCCAGACAGACTAAACTTTAACATGCAAAAGCCAAATCTATTATTCAAAGATATTGTACAAACATTCTATGTGTGTGTTTGTTTGAATGGGATTTAACGCTACTTTTGATGTCCTAAAGTATAATTCATTGTCTTACCATGTCGTTAGAAGTGTTATGATGAAGTTCAAATCTTTCAATAATACTGTTCCTTTGAAGTAAGACTGGAATTTTCCATTCTACTGTTAGCAATCTATAGTTGCCATTTGGATGTTTTTCAACAATGAAACTGTCAACGTCTCCTGGGACTTAAAATGTACAATGTAGTTTGAAAACATAGAGGATATTGAATGAGCCGTCATGAAAAACTGAAATCATTAACCCATTACCAGACAACAAAATTTTAGACAGGCCCAAACTGAAAAAAGTTACAGACGACAATTTTAAATTTATGAAACTTTAGATTTTTTCAACTATTGGAGTAGAAAACATTGTGAACAAGATGTGTTTGTGAAACACTATGCCCCCGAAACGGGAATTCTTTAGAAACGGGTAAAGGGTTAAAATTTTTACCTTGACCTTGATGAAATGACCTTCCCCAGTTGCGCCTTGTTGAGACCTATCTACATACCAAATATTAGCATTGTAACTTAATCAGGGTTGAAGTTAGAGGAAAATGTTTAGTTGGCAGGTTAAGTTTTGCAGACAGACAGACAGACGAACAGACAGACAGATGGACATGGTAAAACAATATGCCCCCGATCTTATCGATGCGGGGGCATAAAAATGAAGAAATTGCTTGTTTCAAGCAATTTCTTCATTTTCCACAATGCTTTCCCAATTGTTCTCTTTGAGGGGCTCCCAAAAGCGTCATAGTGTGGGAACGGATTAAACAAGTGATTTATAAAGATAAAAACAGATAAAAACGAGGTTCTGTTGAGATGACAAGATTAATAAATTAGGGATTTGATACCACCACTTTGATATCATATTTATAATATGACCTTAATAATTGTAAAAAATCACTTACAAGAGGGCCCTAAAGAGCTCACCTGAGTCGATGACTGCAGAAGTAATCAAAAAGCAAGTGACCTTGTTTCGGCCAAAAGTCACCTGATAGAACTAGATGGTTGTCCCAGGACAACTGCTGTCGGGCCCGCAAAGTTTTCACCATCAACTTGACCTTGACCATCAATTTTAGTGTTTGACTTTGAGCTTTGACCTTGAATCTATCCAACAAATTCTTTCAAACGGCACATCTACTCATGGTGGAGAACAATTGTGCCAATTTATTTTGAAATCCATCCATAATAGTAGGAGAAATGCTCTTGATAATCACAATTTTAGTTTTTGACCTTGAGCCATAACCTTGACATTAGAACTATCCAACAAATTCTTTCAAATGGCACATCTACTTATGAGTGAGAATAATTGTGCCAAGTAATTTTGAAATCGATCCATAAATGTAGGAGAAATTGTCCATACAAATTCAGATAGACGGACGGACTAACAGACTTACAGATTAACGCAAATACACTGACTTGTCATAGTGAAAACTATGTCTCTCTCACTGCAAGAGGGCTCGACAAAAATCTTGTATAGAAATCAGAAACGAAAAGACATACTTAAAAAAATTCAGGGTATTTTGTGCCATTGACCCTTTCCTGTTTCGCAAAATTTTAGACCCTTTCCAGATTCAAAGGTTTTGCAGACTAAATCTTCAGTTGATTTTATTTGAAAAAATAACCAGTCAGTAGGATAGAAAATATTGTGGAAAAAAAAGAAATTGCTTGTTACAAGCAATTTCTTCTTTTTCCACAATGTTTTCTCAATTATAAAATCATAGGGACATAAAAACCAGGGATTAACCAGGAAAAGGTTGAAGTAGCATGTACATTGCAAGAAAGATTTGGGTGAATGAACTAGATAGTGAGTTAAAAACAATATCAAACCCTAGCTAAGAATGTGGAGATAAACATAATGATCCAATATGAAGGCAATAAAGCCCAATATGTTGCCTCTAGAGAGCACACAATCATTTCTTGATGTTTAACCTAGTTTTTGACCTCATGTGATCAAATACGAATTCCAACCCACTTATTTGCACTTGGTTAATTCACATTAGCCTCTGAAATGGGCTCAGTAAATGGTCTGCCAATACGTCATCATTTCATTTCACACCTAAACTGATTTTCATTTAAAATCTGTCACATGAATATGAAAGGTTTTTCTGTGAGCTATTCAGACAATTTTAAAGCAAAAGTAGTTTGTTGGTTTGCAGGTAAATTATCAAGTTTAAATGCACATAAAATGTATTTTGAATAATATCTAGTATTTCATAATCGTTTCATTTCTCGCGAATCGAAAGAAAAATAACTTATGTTCCATTACTTGGTTTGACAAGAATCTTGTCATTTAGCCCCCTGCAGAGGTTTATGGTGAGAGAAACGAACACCAACTTTTCTTGGTGTTGATTCCGAACAAGAATTCATTAATGCAAACATTCTCATCAGATATGAAGACATTTGAGCCAAAAATATGGCCTCAAGAAGCACAACGGACGCCAGACACAGCAATATCACTAAAGCTCACCTTGAGCATGTTGTGCTCATTGGTGAGCTAGATGTTTCTAAATTCATTGATATATGATATTCCGTGAAACATGTAATACCGTTTGTAAAATGATGTCAATACATGAGTTATGACATCATTTTGGCAGTAAAGAAAAGGCGTTACCAAAGGCTTCGATTGATTGAATGGGGTTTAACGCCACTTTTAACAGTATTTCAGTCACATTGCGGCGGCTGGAGCACATAACAATGGATTCCTGGTATATCTCGCACCAGTACTACCATTAAATCCTTTCCTAGCCTCCAGCTGCTATCAAAATTAGGTTTACTATTATCCACCTATTGGTGAGAGACAAATGTCAGATGGATATGTGCCACCGCCAGAGATCACACCCATGACATCCCATGATTGAAATTCAGGACACTGACGTGCTACCGACTTCAATGGCTGCTCCCAAAGGCTTCGAATTCATTTGCATAGTTATCATACTAGTGTAATATAATGTATTATCAAAAATATTCAACAGGTTTATTTCATTTCTGAGCCATAGGCCATATCATGAAAATCAATAGATTTCAAGTTTGTCTGACTTCAAATCTCTCGTCATTAAATAAGATGTATGTATTAACCAATTCCCACACAATCCTGCCCTTTTTTTACCTGACTAAACAGTTTTGGAAAACATTGTAGACAAGGTGCCAAATTGTCACAAGATACGCCTGTCACACTGCCTAATATCAACTGGGGGTTTGCATAGAACTGAGGTTATTTTGAATGAATATGTTTTGTCAAACAAAGTATGAAAAACAACAAAGGACAATAACTCAAAATAAAGGCTAGGTAGAGTTATGGTTCTTGTACACTGCACTCCCACTTGGTGAGATCTATCCATCCATGAAGATTCATGATTCTAGCTATCATACTTTTAGAGATATACTCCAGACAAGATTCAAGTTTGAAAAACAACAAAGGGCAATAACTCAAAAAATAGGCTAGGAAGAGTTATGGTTCTTGTACACTGCACTCCCACTTGATGAGATCTATCCATCCATGAAATTTAATAATTCTAGCTATAATACTTTTAGAGATATACTCCGGACACGATACAAGTATGAAAAACAACAAAGGGCAATAACTCAAAAAATAGGCCAGGTAGAGTTAAGGTTCTTGTGCACTGTACTCCCACTTGGTGAGCTCTATCCATCCATGAAGTTTCATGATCCTAGCTATTATACTTTTAGTGATATACTCCGGACAAGATTCAAGTTCGAAAAACAACAAAGAGGAATAACTAAAAAAAATAGGCTAGGTAGAGTTATGGTTCTTGTACACTGCACTCCCACTTGATGAGCTCTATCCATCCATGAAATTTCATGATTCTAGCTATTATTCTTTTAAAGATATACTCCGGACAAGATACAAGTATGAAAACCATAAAGGGCAATAACTCAAAAAATAGGCCAGGTAGAGTTATGGTTCTTGTGCACTGCACTCCCCCTTGTAGAGATCTATTCACCCATGAAATTTCATGATCCTAGCTATAATACTTTTAGAGATATACTCCGGACAAGATTCAAGTATGAAAACAACAAAGGGCAATAACTAAAAAATAGGCTAGGTAGAGTTATGGTTCTTGTACACTGCACTCCCACTTGGTGAGCTCTATCCATCCATGAAGTTTCATGATTCTAGCTATTATACTTTTAGAGATATACTCCGGACAAGATTCAAGTTTGAAAAACAACAAAGGACAATAACTAAAAAAATATGCTAGGTAGATTTATGGTTCTTTTACACTGCCCTCCCACTTGATGAGCTCTATCCATCCATGAAGATTCATGATTCTAGCTATCATACTTTTAGAGATATACTCCAAACAAGATTCAAGTTTGAAAAACAACAAAGGGCAATAACTCAAAAATAGGCTAGGTAGAGTTATGGTTCTTGTACACTGCACTCCCACTTGATGAGCTCTATCCATCCATGAAATTTAATAATTCTAGCTATAATACTTTTAGAGATATACTCCGGACAAGATACAAGTATGAAAAACAACAAAGGGCAATAACTCAAAAAATAGGCCAGGTAGAGTTAAGGTTCCTGTGCATTGCACTCTCCCTTGGTGAGATCTATATACCCATGAAGTTTCATGATCCTAGCTATAATACTTTTAGAGATATACTCCGGACAAGATTCAAGTTTGAAAAACAACAAAGGGCAATAACTCAAAAAATAGGCTAGGTAGAGTTATGGTTCTTGTACACTGCACTCTCACTTGGTAAGCTCTATCCATCCATGAAATTTCATGATTCTAGCTATTATACTTTTAGAGATATACTCAGGACAAGATTCAAGTATGAAAAACAACAAAGGGCAATAACTCAAACAATAGGCTAGGTAGAGTTATGGTTCCTGTACACTGCACTCCCACTTGGTGAGCTCTACTGATCCATGAAGTTTCATGATTCTAGCTATTATACTTTTAGAGATATACTCATGACAAGATTCAAGTTTGAAAAACAACAAAGGGCAATAACTAAAAAAATACGCAAGGTAGAGTTATGGTTCTTGTACACTGCACTCCAACTTGATGAGCTCTATCCATCCATGAAGTTTCATGATTCTAGCTATTATACTTTTAGAGATATACTCCGGACAAGATACAAGTATGAAAACACAAAGGGCAATAACTAAAAACATAGGCCAGGTAGAGTTATGGTTCTTGTGCACTGCACTCCCCCTTGGTGAGATCTATACACCCATGAAGTTTCATGATCCTAGCTATTATACTTTTAGAGATATACTCCGGGAAGATTCAAGTATGAAAAACAACAAACGGCAATAACTCAAAAAATAGGCCAGGTAGAGTTATGGTTATTGTACACTGCACTCCGTATTGACGAGAAGAATATAACTGCAAAGTCAATCGGACTAAAGGTGACAGAGTTATGCTCCGGACAAAGAAGTTGACACCGCCCGGACAACCGGACGCCCTGACACCACGGGTGATCCCGTAACACGTCCCGTCTTAGACGGGCGTATGAAAATGAAGAAATTGCTTGTTAAAAGTTATTTCTTCACAAACCACAATGTTTTTAACCAGAAAGACATAGATTTCAAAATTCTTTTCAACTAAAATTTGTCGTCTGCAATGTCTTTGAAATTAGACTTGTATTACTTTCTACCACTTAGAATGGTTTCATTTCAAATTATATCCAGTTTTCATTGTCTTCTGCAACATCTTTCAATTTGGACCAGTCTAAACTTTCCAAAAAAGGGAAAGGTTTAAAAGCTTTTTCCAGTTTGAATTTTTTTTTGTGGACAAACAGACTGGAAAACTAGAGCATGGCATGCTGATGTCAATGCTTGGTTGTTCAAGTACTTGATAGTGGATAAAATTTCCAAGTTGAAAAAGGAGCATAACTCACTCAAAGACAAATACTTTGGAAGACAATGCAGCCAACACCTGTAAACCTGGCCATAGTAATGCTTCAGATTTTCTTCAAAAAGTATAATGTTCCTAATCTTTCAATGCAAGGTTAACCCTTGTCATGCTGTATAAATTACCTTACTGAATTGTTGTAAAATCAAAGGGCTGAAAGCACTGATAGAACTTATTGTTCAAAAATCAATATTTCTTTTGGAAATCAGCTTCATTAACAACTCTGGCAGGAAAAATACAAGCAGGAGGTGTAGACTAAGATCAGACTGCACTTATGTGCAGGCTGATCTTGGTCTATATCTCCTGCCAAAACCGGAATATTCCGGGTTCAGCATGACAAGGGTTAAAACAAGAGTACATATATGTCCAAGGAAATCGTCAGTGAAATATATGTTTTTATAAAATGATAACATTTGAAGGTGTGTTGAAATTTTTTTAGAGAGGTAATTTAATTTCAATCATCATCAGAAATTATCTAATTAAACTGTGGTGCGAAAGATTCCTATTAACCACAAAGCTTTTACACTAAATCAAGGGCAAATAATTCTATGAACCACTGGGTATAATGATTAGTATTCTCACCAATGGGTGGATAATCGTAACCTATTGTGGGATACCAGGTGGAGGCTAGGAAAGGATGTAATGGTAGTACTGGTCTGAGAAATACCAGGAATCCATTGTTAGGTGATCCAGCCGTCGCGTTATGACTTAGATACTGTAAAAAGTGGCGTTAAACTCTATTCAATCAATCAATTAATCAATTAATCATTGTGCACAAGACATCATATAGATTCACCTTGGTCAGTTTCAATTAGTTCTGATTTGAACTACAGGAAGAGTTGCCTGTACAAACATACTTTAATTTTAAGATATTTTGCAATGTCAAATGAAGATACCATTCCAAAATCACTTCAGGGATCAAAATATTCTCTATCTCATGCACCACTAGACATCAAAGAGGTCCATTGTGGCAAGTTTCAGCTCCTGTTAGTTTAAGCGTGTTAAATTGTCAGTAAAAAGCGAATTCTCCTTCTCTCACAATGATTTCTAACTGATAAAATTCTATAATTTTTAATTTTTCAAATAATCAGATTTTGATTATAACTTACCAGCTGCAAGAGTTCTGAAAGCTTTGGGATCAGATTCAGCATTGCCCTTTGAAGTTTCAGCTCGAATTATGACCGTGTAGTTCCAGTATTCTTGTAAGCCTGTCAGTGCTTGTGATCGACTATCAAAACCTTGAAATATACATGGATATTGTGAAAGGTAAAAAAGAGCCATCAGATACTGCTTATTATATGTGAAAAATGTTTTGGTTCAATTCGGATAACAAAATTTTGCACTGGTCAAAACTAAAAGAAACAAAACTGCTGAACAAATTTAAAATAGTGTTTAAATTGAAAAATAAAAGGCATCTACAATGTTTTCCAATGAATTTATTAATTTGACGTTTGGTTGCTTAAAAGTGGGATTGTTTGGACAATTTCCCAATGAATTTATTACTTGGACGTTTGGTTGCTAAAAAGTGGGATTGTTTGGACAATTATTTCCAATGAATTTATCAATTGGAGGTTTGGATGGTGAAAAGTGGGATTGTTTTGGAATAGGTTGAAGAGTGTTAAAATTAAAGAATAAAATCTATACACAATAATTTCCAATGTATTTATGAATGAGCGGTTGGGTAGTAACAAGTGGGAGTGTTTGGGAATGGGTTAAAATACAATTTAGTCATTGCAAAGGACCTTGTCATACAGAAGATCTTTGCAGCATTCAACCCATCAGAGGGCAGAATTTTAGACAATTACATATTGAAAGGAGTAGCATACAACAATTTACAATCCATTAAATTTTAGATTTTTTCAACTTTAAGGATAGAAAACAAAGTGTAAAATGAAGATTTTCAAAAAAACAAACCTACCTTTTACCATACATGGACAAAAGCCACGCCTATAAAAATGTTGATTTTTTTTAACTGTTAAAAAATCTAACAAATTTTACAGGTATCTGACAAAGAGTCATCCTAGATCATTTCGGTGAAACTTGGTTAAAATCCTGAAACTGGTTTCTGAGAAGAAGATTTTCAAACTGTAAATCATGTATGGAAATATAAGCTTTGCCCATAAAAAATCTTTGAAGGAATCCCGGAAAGGGTGACAGAAGAATCATTCCTGTTAAATTTGGTTGAGTTCTGTGCTGTACTTTCTGAGGAGAAGATTTATGAAGTAGGTTATCAGACACACATACACACATAGAGATAGACAACAGACATTAACCACCATGAAAACAGCCCATGGCCTTTCAGCCAGTGGAGCTTAAAAAAGCAAAGAATAGGTAATTTTTCCTTTCCTCAAAATATTTTCAACCCTTTTTATTTTGAAAGTGTCAAAATGCTGGATTGTGTTGTAATTTGTTAACATATAACCTCCTTATTAGTTAGACTGACAGACACACACACTCACACTTACCGGTCAATTGCTGATCATTGTGAGTTACAGGTGAATCACCACTAACTATAACTGTGTAAGTCGTATCTCCAGGTCTTGGTCCATCAATATTCCAATTTACTGTGCAGGATGTCGGAGTAAGATCAGATATAGTAACATCCTTAGGCTTCTGTGGAACTAAAGAATATACAAATCCAATAAGATTAGGTACCAGATTAACCCATTACCAGACGACAAATTTTAGACTTGCCAAAAATCAAAGAATTTGCAGAAAGAGCTTTTAAGTGATGAAATTTTACAAATCTTTATGTTTTGGGTTAGAAAACATTGTTTGTGCTCAAGTAGATATTTTCTGTGCTCAAGAAGATATTTGCTGTGGCTGTCAATTAAAATAAGAGGACCATGATGGTCCTAAATCCCTCATCTGAATCATCTGTTGTTAAAAACAAGAGCCGTTGGAGAGGGATATTGAATGCAAGAGTTTGAGAGTTTGAGAGTTCAGTTTACAAGAAATTTGGAAGTTTGACAAACATTGAAGGAATCTGTTTGGCTTCACACGCCTGCTTCAAGTAAAATTAAATGTTATTATATGGTAAATGGTTAAATATTTTACCTTAACCATCAAGGTTATCAATGAAAAATGTCTACATACAAAAAAAAATTGAGTCTATTCTAGAGTAGGAAATATACAAAATGTAAAGCTACATGGCATTAAGCTCCCTTTTAGCATGGTAAGGTTCTTTGAGTGGAAAATTGAAATAAACATTACCTAGGGCACTTAATAAACAATATTTATGTAAAATAATTTTGGCAATTGGTAAATGAAGTTTAACTAAAATTAATGACCTTGACAATTCCACCTTGACCTTGACCAAGGTCTTGATTTTGGTATCTGCTGAAAAGTCTTGTCACAAGTAATAAACAATTGAAATATGAAGGCTGTATCACTTACGATTTTAATTTATGGACAATGTTAAAGTTAAATTTTCAAATTTTTTCGAAACTTTGACCGTTACCTTAGCAAATGACCTTGAACTTAGTACCAACAGAAAGGACATGTCATAAGCAACACATATGCAAAATATGAAGGCTATATCACTTACCATTGTATACTTATAGGTGATGTAAAGTTAAAATATTTGAAAATTTGACCTTGAGAAAAGACCTTTTCCTTGACAGATGACCTTGAACTTATTACCAACAAAAAGGTCATGTCATAAGCAATGCACAGGTGAAATATGAAGGCTATATCACTTACCATTGTAAACTTATGGACTATGTTAAAGTTAAGATTTTCAAAATTTTGACCTTGAGAAATTACCAACCTAAGTTTGTTGTGGAGAAATGGAGAGCTAAAGCAAAGCTAACAAACATTAAGCCCCCTTTTTCCATGACGCATCTTATTTCCGCAAATTTCAAATAGTTTATGGTCAAGGGCATCTGATTTGCTACTCAAATATGAAATTTCATCAAATTCTGACCATTCTACTAGGAGAAATTTGAGAAAAACTATATCTTACCCTAAGTCTTCTTTTTCAGTGACGATTCCTCAAATCCAAAAACCGGGAAAAACACATAAGCATGCCATCATAAGGAGTTCACATGGTAAGTTTTATTTGATTTGGCCTAAGGGTTATTGAGATATCACTCTGGATGGACGGACAGAGCAGCCTCTATATGCTCTCCCTTTGGGAAATATAAAAATGCAACTGGAGCAAAATAATTATAACAAGTTTCATGAATATTAATCCTAAACTGTGGCCTCTATGGTGTAAACAGAGAAATTGTCATTAAGATCCCTTTCCTGTGTTTTCCAATAGAACCTTCCCATAATCAATAGGGTTCATCTTTTTGACCTAACAATTATACTGGCAAAGTTTCATGAAGATTGAGACAGAATTGTGGTCTCATGAGTGTAAACCAAAAAATTGTCATTAAGGTCCCTTTTCCTGAGTTTTCCAATAGAAACTTCAACCTTTTGACCTAACAATTATACTAGTCAAGTTTCATGAAGAGTGAGCATAAATAACAGCCTCTATGGTATAAACAGAGAAATAATTGTCATTAAGGCCCCTTTTCCTGTGTTTTCCAATAGAACCTTCCCATAATCGATAGGGTTCATCCTTATGGGCTAACAGTTATTCTGGTCAAGTTTCATGGAGATTGAGCATAAATTGTGGCTTCTAGAGTGTAAACAAAGAAATTGTCATTAAGGCCTCTTTTCATGTTTTTTTTGCTATAGAACCTTCCAATAATCAATAGGGTTCATCCTTATGGCCTAACAATTATTCTGGCCAAGTTTCACGAAGATTAGGTCAATACAGTGGCCTCTAGATTGTTAACACTTAAATTATTGACAACTCAGACCGCATGACAGATGACATACATTCAACGATCACAAAAGCCAACCATAAGCACTCCCTGCACAGGTGAGCTATAAACTGATAGACCAAACACGTCATACATTTTGAGTGGACTTTGATTTTCGACATTGGCCTGCCTTTATGTGAAGATATCAAATCTATAGCTAAATCAAGCTTTAGATGCCAACCAACCATTTTAATTCTTTGTTTCATGATACTGGCCATAAATTTAAAAAAAATATAATTATTTGATATCGAAGTTGAATTTCTGGTTCAGTGGGCAGTAATCAATTGACCAATTGCTGGCCCTGCCCACTTTCTCCTTTGGTCACACTCACTGAATCCGACGCGAAGTCCAACTTCAATATCAAATGGTGTTAGTTTGCCAAATTCATTGTCAGAAGCATTAAACAAACAAGAGAGCCATTGACCATGGGGCGCTCACTAGAGATAAAGGATCTTTTTCTTTCAACAGTCTTATTCAATGTTAAGGTAAGGATTATGATACAAGTGGGCCTGACTATATATAGCCTCTGTACCATGGGATACTGCTCTTTACCTGGGGATACTAAAGTCTTAATGACAAATTCCAAGGTTTTGGACGAATATGAAAGGAGGAAAACACTTTTACCTCCCTCTGGATCCATGGCTTATGATTTTAGAAATATGAAAGAAGTCAATGTGCAAAATATCAAAGCTGAAGGCCAACTGGGCCAGGACCTAGAATGATTTTTAAAGATTCAACTTTCATTGCCGTGGCAACCAGAGTTCTTCTACTAGATTTCTATCAATTCAGCTATTGTGAAAGAGGACCACCTGAGGAACATTTCTGAATTCGGTTGAAATTGGTCAATTAGTTTGGGAGATGTCATTAAACTAGAAGCGCTTGAGTGCCTGTATCGCTCCATAGGCATGAATGTACTGATTAAGTAATTTTTTTCATTAGTTTAGAATAAACTGAATCTAATGCAATAAATATAAATCATTGAAATCTTTGAAATAGTTCTAGAGAACCTTTTCAAACTTTTCATTGTTCTTAAAAAATTCAAGTCAAGTTATGTAAAATTCAAAATATTAAATTTTCACTGTATACCATATAAGGACATAACCAACCATCATAATAGCCATGTTTTTCAACCAATCAAAATTATAAGAACAAAAACAGTCATCTTGTTATCATTCCTGTGAAATTTGGTTGAAATCCATCAACAGGTTTCTGAGAAATTCACAATATATTCCATATAGGGAAATTAGCCCTGTCCATTAAAGCCATATTTTTCATCTGATCAAAATTCTTTTTCATAATCTGATAAAAGGCCAAGCAAGGATCGATCTGGTCAAATTTGACTGAAATCCATCAACTGGTTTCTGAGAATAAGAATTTCAAAGATTTTACCATATATGGAAATAGCCTCACCCATTAAAGCCATATTTTTCATCCAATAGAGGGTCACCCAAGGATCATTTCTGTGAAATTTGGTTGAAATCTGTTCAGTACTTTCTGAGGAGAAGAATTTCAAAGTAAAAGTTTACAGATGGACGGACGGATGGACAGAGGGATGCACATACTATGGACACAACATGACAATAGCTCTCTGGCTCTCAACCAGTGGAGTTAAAAATCACTCTTCATTTCAATATAGGCCAAACCCTCTTGAGCTCTGCCCCTGTGGACCCGAGTTTAGCAATTTTGAAGAACTCAATATACTAAGGTTTCATGCAAAATATCAAGGGTCTACACATTTTGGTCAGGATTGTTTTGAGTAAAATTCCATAAGGCCCCTTATCCTGTGTTTTCTTATGGATCCATTTCTGAAAGGAACTTTCCTTCTGACCATACAATAGTCCTTTTGAAATTTTAAAGACAATCTGATAATAATTGTGAACATCATCACATAAACAAGAATGTTTGAATGATAATCTGTAAGGCCCCTTTTCCTGTGTTTCCAATGCCACAATTGTGTTAACGAAGATATTTCAATCAAGTTCTCATAAAGCCCATTTCCCCCTGATACTTTATTGTTTGTTTTATCATTCTGTGAAAGTTTAAAGTGAATCCAATGAAATATGGGAACTTCATTATGTTAACTAGAATATTGAAAAAAAAATCATATGGCCCCTTTTAACATGATACTTGATGAATTCTGAAAAGAACTATCATTGTAATTGTACAATCATTCCGTGAAATTATGAAGTGAATACGGTAAAATCCAGAGACATCATTGTGTTAACTAGAATATTTAAGAAAGTTTTTCATAAGGCCCCTTTTTATGTGACACTTGCCATAATCAGATCCACTGTCAAAATCAACAATTGTAATGATGGTCACAATCAATGTGTAATCTTTGAAATTTATTGTGATAATAAGGATTCTATAGTGAAATTTTTATAGGGCCCCTTTGCCCATGATACTTTACAGAACAAACCAAATTTCAAAAGGAACAATACTAATGAAGGTATCATCATTCTATAAAAGTTTAAAGAGAATCAGTGAAAAACAGTGGACTAAATTGTGTCAAGAATTTTTTGCAATAAAATTTTCATAAGGCCCCTTTACTAGTGAAACTTAGCAAATCTGAACCAATTTAAAAACGAACAATCCTAATGATAGATAGTTTGAAGAAAACGGTAAAGACTGAGGACTTTATTGCTATATTGGCTTTTTTTTTTATAAAATTTTCATAAGGCCCCTTTTCTTGTGTTCCTTAACAGATCAGACTCAATTTACAAAGGAACAGTCCAAATGATAGCAATTATTTTATTAAAGTTTGAACAGAATACGATGAAAACTGTCAACTTTATTGTGGTGTAAGGATTTCATGATTAAATTTCATAAGGCCCCTTTTCCTGTGATACTTGACTGATCAGTTCTTATGTCAACATCAACAATCATAATTATTGTACAATTATTCTGTGAAAGTTTAGAGAAAGTCTGATGTAAGCTCTGGACTTGGTAACAAGGATTATAAATGAAATTTTTATAAAGCCCCTTTTCCCCTGATACTTAACTGATCAAGCCCAATTTGGAAATAAACAATCCTACTGATAGTACAAACATTCTGTGAAAGTTCGATGAAAACTGTGGACGTTATAGCAATAAGATTTTGCAACCATCCTTATAATAGTACTATCTTTCAATTAAAGTTTGAAGGGAATCTGATGAAAACTGTGGACTCTAGTGGGTAAACAAAGATTTTGAATTGATTTCTAAATCAAATTTTAATAAGGCCCTTTTTCTCATGGTTCTTGACATATCTGACCCAATTTCGAAAGGAACAATCCTTATAATGCTACAATCATTCTGAAAAAGATTGAATAGAATCCAATGAAAACTGTGGACTCTATCGTGTAAACGAGGATTTATAAATTAAATTTTGATAAGGCCCCTTTTCGTGTGTTTCTTGACGGATCTGATCCAATTTCGAAAAGAAAATCATTATAATGCTACAATCATTCTGAAAAAGATTGAATAGAATCCAATGAAAACTGTGGACTCTTAGTATGGCATAAACAAGGATTTTTAATAGATTTTTAATCAAATTTTTATAAGGCCCCTTTTCCTGTGTTTCTGGACTGATCTAACCCAATTTCAAAAGGATCAATCCTTATGATGGTACAATCATTTTGGCAAAGTTTGAGAGAATCTAATGAAAACTTTGGACTCTATCATGTAAACAAGGATTAATTCACTTTTGCTTAGGCCCCTTTTCCAGTGTTTCTTGACTGATTTGACCCAATTTCAAAAGGTTAAATCCTTATGATGGTACAATCATTCTGGCAAAGTTTGAAGAGAATCCAATGAAAACTGTGGACTCTTCGTGTAAACAAGGATTTTTGATGGATTTTTGAAATCAAATTTTCATAAGGTCTCTTTTCCATTGTTTCTTGACTGATCTGACCCAAATTCAAAAGGAACAATCCTTATGATGGTACCAACATCAGATGAAAGCTCTATTGCGTAAATAAGTATCTTTTAATTAATTTTTAAGTAGCCCCTTTTTCCCAAGTTTATTGATGGATCTGACCCAATTTTGAAAGGAACGATCCTTATGATGGTACAATCATTCTGAGAAAGTTTGTAGGGAATCTGATGAAAACTGTGGACTCTATCGCTTAAACAAAGAAAAGTTTACGGACGGATGACAGACGGATGGCTGAGTGGACGCACGGACGCTGGACAGGAAAAAGCCATCAAAATATCTCTAGTGGCCTTTGGCCAGTAGAGCTAATAAAAATTTGCTTTGTATAAGCAATTCCTTTTTTCCCAACTTGTTTTCTATCACAAGAGAGACATCCAAAATTCTATCAACGTAAAATTGTCATCAGCAAGATCCTTGAACTTTGACTGATCTTGTCTTGCAGAGTGGAAATGGGTTAACTTACTTTCTTCTTCAGTCTGTAAGGTCTTATTAGCAATTCTTCCTCTGCCTTCAGTATTGACAGCAGTGACAATAATATTATAAACAGTATCAGGATTTAAATCTGTAAACATGCGAGAAATTGGCACAGCGTTAGTGATGGTCTGTGTATCCAGAGGTTCAGTGATGGATTTTGATGGATCACACCTATTCTGTAAAGTTGCGACCTGTCAATAAAATATACCTTTTTGTGAAGAATGAATGCTCCCAATTAGCCAGTTCCTGGCCCCCCATACTGAATCTGATTGCACCCTCTCACTGACTTTGACAGGAAGTTCCACTTTGATTTTAAGTTGCGTAATTTTGTAAAGTAGCATGATGGTCCTATATCGCTCACCTGATTATGATAGCTCAAGGCTTAACGATATATACAAAATGTTAACGCTCTACCCCTAACTGTTTAAGAGAAGAAAACTTTTTAAAGATTTTCTTGTTTAATCCTAGGTATATTGAAGATCCCACAACATAGGGTAATTATTTTGGTGGACAGTAAAAAGATATTTATACATACCAAATATCAAAGCTCTAGGCCATACAGTTTGAGAGAAGAATATTTTTAAATATTTTTACTTGCTTGCCATGGCAACCACAGTTCTTCATGGATTTCAATTCTTTGAATCAATTTGATAGAGCATTAGGATCATTTTTATGAAATTTGATTGTTAGTTTAGGAGAAGACTTTTTTGTTATTGTGAACAGATAGACAGATGGAATTTGATTACACAACAGGGAAAAAGACTAACAGGGGCCCAGTCGCCCATGGCCCCTAGATTTTGGGCTGGGCCCCTAGATTTTTTGAGAAAATGCCCAAACTCCTAATATCAAATATTGAATTTTGGCAGTGTGGGCCCCTAAGATAAAATTGCCAATCTTTTCCCCTTAACAATGTCAACTTGTTATATTCTAAGAGTTTTGCAACAATTGTTACAAAAAAAAAAAACCCTCATAGAGAACACAATTTCTGAGAAATTAGTTTGAAACTTTACACATCATTATACCCATTGAATATGAGTTGTCTTTGCGTGAAATTTTGAAGAGTTTCACATTTGTCCACTTTATTTAAGATGTTTCAATTCTATGCAAACTGAATGTGCAAAATGTAAATATGTTTCAATTATTTATAAATCCTTATCCACTCATGATAGAGAATATCATTGTTCCAAGCTATATTGAAATCCATAATTGAGAAGCTATGCTCTAGACATGCTCAATTTTAATTTGACCTTGAGCCATGACAATGATTTTGGAGCTATCTGATTTTTCTTATCAAATTACACATGTACTCATGATAGCGAACAATTGTGCAAAGTTATTAAAAAAAATCCATCAATCCATAATTCTAGAAGCTATGCTCCAGACACACTTAATTATTATGTTTGACATTGAGTTGTGACCTTGAACTTTGAGCTACCTTTTTTTTTCAATTAGCACATCTACTCAGGATTGAGAACAATTGTTCTAAGTTATATTGAAATCCATCAATAATCGAAGGAGCCATGCTCTGTACACTGTCAATTTTAATGTTTGACCTTGAACTGTGACCATAACCTTACAGCTATCCAGAAACAGGGAAAATGCATTGTTGCAATGTCATAAGGAATTCACAAGTGTAGTTTCATCCAATTTGGCACAAGGTTTTGTGGAGATATCAAGGTGGACAGATGGATGGACAGAAGGCTATAGCAGCAGCTACATGCTCGCCCTTTTGGGAGTTAAATAACTTATTGGTAAGGATCACTGAACTATAATTATTTTGAGAAATTACTATAGTCAAAATTTAACTGTAAAAACTTAAACAAGAAGGCCAAAAAAGCCCTAAATTGCTCACCTGAAAATTATTAAATGATTTCTCTAGACCCTGCAAGCCCCCCCCCCCCCAATTTCTTTGTATATCAAAAATTCATGAACCCTTTAGGAAAAGGGTCACACAAGGAGCATTCCAGCCAAGTTTGCTCAAAATCACTCCAGTGGTTAAGGAGGGGAAGATTTCTAAAAAATCATTTCATGATTTCTCAAAGTTTGAAGAGCCCAATCCAATCACAACCCTATTTTTTGCAAAGTCAAAATTCATGAACAAATTTTGAAAATGGCTGAAAGAAATGTCAAGTCTAACTAGAGGTGCTTGAGGGCCTTATTTGCTCCACAAGCCTGAATTCACTTATCATTCCTCAGAAATTTGGTTGAAAACCATCCTGCAGATTGTAGGTTTTCATTGTTTACCAAATATGGAAATTAGCCAAATCCATTAAAGCAATGTTTACAATGTCAATCAATTCTGTTTTTAGAATCTAATATGGTGTCACCAAAGGATCATTCCAGTGAAATTTGTATGAAATCCATCCTATTGTTTCTGAGAAGATTTCAAAAGCTTTCACCATATATGGAAATAAGCTACCGCCCATTAATGTCATGATTTCTGTCCTACCAAAAGTCTTTGAAGAAATAGGATAAAGGATCACCCAAGGATAAATCCAGTGAAATTTGGTTGAATTCATCCTTTAGTTTCTGAGAAAAACATTTTCAAAGCTTTCACCATATGATGAAATAAGCCCCCCCCCCCCCATTAAAGCCATATTTTTTATCCAGTCTTAATACTTTGAAGGAATCTGATAAAGGGTCACCCAATGATCATTCCTGTAAAATTTGGTTGAAATCTGTCAAATGATTTCTGAAAAAAAGATTTTTAAAGATTTCACCATAATATGGAAATTAGCCCCGCTTATTGAAGCCATGTTTTTCATCCGATCAAAATTCTTAGAAGGAATCTGATAAAGGGTCACTCAAGATAAATTTGTTTGAAATCTATTAATTGGTTTCTGAGAAGAAGATTTCTAAAGGTTTTACCATATGTGGAAACTAGTTCTTCCCATTAAAGCCAGGTTTTCCATCCAATCAAAATTCTTTGAAGGAATCTGATAAAGGGTCACCAAGGGATAATTTCTGTGAAACTTTCAGTACTTTCTGGACAGGTCTAAAATTTTGCAAAACTTGAAAGGGTAAAGATAACAAAGCTGACAACACAAAGACTACAGCAGTACCTCTTGTTTTCTTTAAATAGGGGACTTTATTTTGTGAATTATATGAACTAAGACATAAAACAAATAGCAAAATTGGTAATTTGCAACCTAAACATCTTAACTACAGCTTACTTTAGCTTTAGTTATGCCATTTTAAGTTGCCAAACCAACAAAAATGTTTAATATAAATATCAAAGTTCATAGGTTATTTCCGATCTAAATGAAAAATTTGATTGGTCAATTGATTTTAAGACTAACAGTGGTAGTTCATTAATCATGCAGAGAGTAATCAGTATCTACTTACATTCATCGATACTTGGCAATCAGAACAGTTGATGATTAGCTGCTTTATACAGGTATCATCTAGCAGTCTGATCTGGACCACATATCCTAAATGTTCACCATAAGTTTCAGTTGGTTTTGACCAGGATGCAGAGAAATTCCTGCTTTTGATACTGGATACTGTAAGGTTGTTTGGAGCATCGGCCACTGAAATTGAAACAAAATATTGCATTGGAAACAACAAAAATCCTGCTAAAAATTCAGTTTCAAAACTTGATGCAATTTAATCGACTATCACAAAACCCATTAATGATTTGATAACCTTCCGAAGCTTTCAATATCACCACAAGCAGAAGAAAGACACTTATTATATACCTTGCTGTGAAATAATGGGATTTCTTTGTGTAATAAATTTTGATATCGTCACTGGAGTGACAATAAAACTTTTCAGTTTCACTCTCTGTAATAAATCTTTAATCATGTATTCATCCGCACTTTTTTCAATAGACCTCTCTATCAAAAAGATTGGTTTCGATATTTTTTATACACACACATACTTACACATATTATTTTTTTTTAACACTTGGCCTTTTAGATTTCAATTTGTTTAAAAAATTGGTCAATGATATTTAGAGTTTTTGAGTTTGCTCTCATTGATAAACTTGCAAGTTTTCTTGTTTAAAACCTAGTTTTGAACCCTTTCCTCTACCATAATTTTTCACAGCCCTGATTTTATTCTAGAGTAGACATTGCAGGAAAGGAGAAATTGTATTTTCTTACAATGTGTCCTAAACTAAAAGATATTTTTTCTGTTGTCTGTAATGTCTTTCAAATTTCAGAAGTCAAAAACTTTGTCATCTTAATCCATTCCCATACAATGGCGCTTTTAACTGCCTCTCAATATAAAGCTTATGAAAACATTGTGTAAAATAAAGAAATTGCTTGTTACAAGCAATTTCTTCATTATCCTCATTGTTTTCTACCCCAAAAGACAAAGATTTTAAAGATTTCATGAACTTGAAATTGTCGTCTGCAACTTCTTCGGTCTAAAATTTCACTGTGTGGGAATGGGTTAAAAGGGTTCAAAAGACAAGTCTCAATATTTCATAATCAGGTCAGGAAGCTTCTGAAACAAATTCAGAAAGGTATTAAGGTACAGCAATGGTCTATCCTGATTAATATTTTTGGAATACAGTCTAAATCTGCATTTTTCTGATCATCTCTTTGGAAAGAGGTTTTACATAATATGCAGTCTGGTAACTTTGACCAACAACGGGATTCCAGTGAGCTGCGGTGTTGGGAAGCTTTATATGCATTATTTGAACATCCTTTTTGGGGATGTCTTGGTAGTGCTGAGTTTAAAGATGTCGGACATTGCAGCGCTAGGCAGCGTTGCTGTATCTGCGTAGGTTCGAATCCCGTAAAAGTCAATAAAATATAAGTTCTCAACTAGGGTTGAAAAAGGCAAGAGTCACCGCCATAGTTGAGATAATTCAATATACTATAAACATAATTTGACCAACAAGATACTTTATTATTAGAACTAGATTTGGCAATGAAAAAAAATCAATCAACAAATACTTTGAGAGATTTAAGTACCCAGATCAGACAAGAAGTATGATATGTAGTATTGGTGTTGGCTTCTGGTTTGGAAATATCATAGATCAACAAGGTATGTTTGTGAAACACAATGCCCCTGTTACAGCCTCTTTTTCAGAAAAGTGACCTAAATAAGTGACCTTGATATGACCTCTACCTTTGTATCTGCAGTTGCCTATCAATAAAATCTATCATCGTGCTAAATATGAGCATTTTATATTGAAAGAAATTGTCAATGTTAAGTTTTGGGGTAAAGTTTTTGAAGAGGTTTGACTGTAACAAATGCCATTGACCTTTTCAAATGACTTCAACCTTGGTATCTGCGGATGTGTATAAATGAGATCTATCATCATGCCAGATACAAGCATTGTATCTTGAAAATACTTGATGAAATCTTAAATGTGAAGTATTTTGGTCAAGTTTTTGCACTTGACAAGTGACCTTGACCTTTTCATATGACCTAAACCTTGGTATCTACAGATGCATATAGATGATATCAATCATCGTGCTAGATGTGAGCAACAAGTAACAGTAAACGTTAAGTTTTCTGACAGACAAAAAGACAGATAAACAAGGGTAAAACAATATGCCCCTGATCTTTCAATATGGGGCATAAAAATACATATTCTCATGAAAAAGCATAAAAAAAATTTCCTTAACCTTACTTGTAAATGAATGGATTTGTTTGTTTGAATGGGGTTTTACACCGCTTTCAACAATCTTTCAGTTATATCATGGCGGCTGGAGCACCTAACAATGGTCTCCTGGTATTTCTCACACCAGTACTACCATTACATCCTTTCCTAGCCTCCAGCTGCTATCCCACATAAGTCTACGATTATCGACCCATGTAAATGAATGGAAAGTCTATGCCAAATAGAAGCTGTTTCAAAAAAACAATATCCATGATAACTAACAAACATTTGTTTTAGATTTACATGTATTTTAGCTCAGAAATGCATAACAGGGTATTTATGATAGTTGTACGTAAGGTCTAACCAAGAATTTTTATGTCCGAAAAGATTAAAAATTCACTAAAATGAATGTCTGAGTAATGAATCTGTGTATTTAGAGGTTGGTATCATTGCCAAAAACATGTGCAAAGTTTCAAAGCAATAGCATTAGTAGAAACTTATCTACCCAAAGTGACCCAATTTCAATCTTATCAAAGATTTTATTAAGACAAACATTTTGACCAATTTTCATATTGATGGACAAAAATAAGGCCTCTAGAGTGTCAAAAAGTATTTTTATAAGATTTGTCATAGTTTTTGACTCCAAGTGACCAATTTTAAACTTGTCTAAGATTTCATCAAATTACTGCTTATGCACACCTTTGCTTGATACAGTGTGCTTGTGTGAAATACTAATTAAATCAAATCAAAAGTTTGATCTGGTGATCTAGGTTTTGATCGAAAGTGACCAAATTTTAAAGATTTCTGAGATTACATCCAGGCAAACATTCTGACCAATTTTTTTGTCTGAATGGGCTAAAATAAGCCTTCTTCAGTGTCTACAAGTTTTTCTAGGAACTGACCTAGTAACCTAGTCTTTTATCCAAAGTGACCCAATTTCAGTCTTGCACAAAATTTCATGACAATCACTCTAACCATTTCTCAGCTTGATTTTTGGCTAACAATAAGGCTTCCTTGGTGTCTACCTGGTCTTTTCTAAGAAACAACCAAATATTTAACCACAAGTAACCCATTTTTGATCTTGTCCATAATTTCATCTAGAAACAATTTACCCACATCTTCGCTTGATAAAGAGTGCTTGTGTCAAATTTATATTCAATTTAATCAGAAAATGGGTGAAATAGAAAATGACCAACCAACCAATCCACTTACTGACAAGCTGTCTCTTATATACAACCCTATTATAAGAAAACAAGTTAATAAGTTTCATATTTCATTTGAGTTAAGAATTCATCTTTTTTTAAGTAAAAAACTAAATTTTTCTTACTTCTGGCTCTTGTTTGACAATATGGCACAGCAAGTCTTGTAGCATCTGAAGTGTACTGTTCATTGATGGTGGATACATTGAAGAAATAGTAGGATCCTGTAAATGACATTAAAAATGTATCTTAATTTGCATAGCACACTGAAAGCATAACAAGAACAAGAGGACCATGATGGTCCTATATCCCTCACCTAAATATGAGGGCTCAAAGCTTTATGATATACACATGTAATGATGTAATATACAAAATATCAAAGTCCTACACCTAATCATTTCTGAGAAGAAGATTTTTTAAAGATTTTCTCCTTTAATCCTAGGTATAGTAAAGATCCAACCATATTGAGCCAATTTCAAGAGTGTGATATAGTAGAGGGTCAATAGGCATTTATACATACTAAATATCAAAGCTCTAGGCCTAATGGTTTAGAAGGAGAACATTTTCTATGACATCCTTCAGGGATCACAAAGAAAAGGGCTAATTTTCAGAGTACGGAAATTCTATGAAGTATTTTGGTAGAGGGTCAAAAGATGATGATGTATACCAAATATCAAAGTTCTAGGCCTTAAGGTTTGGGAGAAGAAGAGTTTTAAAGTTTTCTTTCTTTTATTCAATGTAAAATCAGGGATGACCCAGAAAAGGGCTTTTTTTCAGAATACGGTAATTCTTTGAAGAATTTTGGTAGAGGGTCAATATATGATGATTTATACTAAATATCAAAGCTCTAAGCCTTATGGTTTGGGAGAAGAAGATTTTCAAAGTTTTCCTTCTTTATTTCTATGTAAAATCAGGGATTGCACAGAAAAGGGCGGTAATTCTTTGAAGTATTTTGGTAGAGGGTCAATAGATGATGATGCATATCAAATATCAAAGCTCTAGGCCTTATGGTTTGGGAGAAGAAGATTGTTTTAAGTTTTTTCACTCCGTTGCTATGGCAACCAGAGTTTTTAATGGATTTCAATTCTCTGAAGTATTTTGAAAGAGCATGACCTAAGGATCATTTCAATGGATTTCAATTCTTTTACTTATTCTTTGAAGGGGGCCACCTAAGGAATATTTCTACCAAACTTTGTTGAAATTCACCCAGTGGTTTGGGAGGAGATGTCATTTTAAAATCCTTCTTTTTTTCTATGTAGACCAACCCCCCCAAACCATGGGCCTCAGCCCCTGGTGATCCAAGGGTGATGATTTTAGCCATTTTGAAAAATATCAATATACAGATGCTTCATCAAGGTTCTAGGCCTAATGGGTTTTTAATTTCACTTTTACTGCAATGGCAACTAGTTTTCAACAGATTTCAATTCTTTTAGCTGTTTTGGAATGGGGCAATGTAAGATACATTTCTACCTAATTTGGTTAAAATTGGCAAAGTGGTTTGGGAGGAGATATTGTTTAAATATCCTTTAATTCTATGTAGACCCAACCCTTGGGGCTCAAACCAACATAACTAGAGGCGCTTGAGTGCCTGATTCACTCCACTGGCCTGAATTTACTTATCATTCCTGAAAAACTTGGTTGAAACCATCCTGCAGATTGTAGCTTTTCACTGTTTACCATTTATGGAAATAAGCCCAATCCATTAAAGAAATGTTAATAGCCAATCAATTCCTTTAGAGCAATCACATAGGGGGTCACCAAAGGATCATTCTGGTGAAATTTTGTTGAAATCAGTCAAAAGATTTCTTAGAAGATTTTTAAAGCTTTCACCATAATTATAGAGAAATAATTCCCCAACCATTAAAGCCATGTTTTCTGTCCTATCAAAATTCTTTGAAGGAATCTGATAAAAGGTCACCAAAGGATCAGTCCAGTGAAATTTGGTTGAAATCCATTAATTGGTATCTGAGAAGAAGAATTTCAAAGTTTTCACCATAGCCCCACCCATTAAAGCCATATTTTTCATCCAATCTTAATTCTTTGAAGGAATCTGATTAATTGTCACCTAATGAGCATTCCTGTAAAATTTGGTTGAAATCCATCAATTGGTTTTTTAGAAAAAGATTTTTAAAGTTTTCACCATTTATGGAAATTAGCCCCGTCCATTAAAGCCATGTTTTTCATCCTATCAAAATTCTTTGAAGGAATCTGTTAAGTGTCACCTAATGAGCATGCTTGTAAAATTTGGTTGAAATCCATCAATTGGTTTTTTAGAAAAAGATTTTTAAAGTTTTCACCATTTATGGAAATTAGCCCCGTCCATTAAAGCCATGTTTTTCATCCAATCAAAATTCTTTGAAGGAATCTGTTAAGTGTCACCTAATGGGCATGCCTGTAAAAATTGGTTGAAATCCATCCATTGGTTTCTGAGAAGAAGATTTTTTAAGCTTTCACCATATATGGAAATTAGCCCCATGCTTTTCACCCTCTCAAAATTCTTTGAAGGAATCTTATAAAGGGTCACCCAAGGATCATTTCTGTGAAATTCGTTTGAATTCTGTTTAGTACTTTCTGAAGAGAAGATTTTTAAAGTAAAAGTTTACAGACAGATCGACGGACACAACGCCATGACAATAGCTCACTGGCTTTCAGCCAGTAGAGCTTAAAACTGCTGATATTAACATTTTTTATACCATGTATCTCACTTGCATCTCATGGAGCTAATGTTAAATTTCTGTAAAAAAAATCATAGGTTACACAGTTCGGTCCCCTGACCAGAAATTGCTGTATTATTAAAAACTGACCTGAAAATTTTATCTTATCAAAATTCTTTGAAGAAATCTAATCAGGAAGTTACCCTAAAACATTCCTTTGATATTAAATTGAATCCAAAATATTGTTTTACATATATGGCTGACACACCATCATGGAGATTTCAACTGGTCTTCAGGCAGTATAAATAACAAAAGAGCTATCGACCTTAGTGCACTCAAGTGATCTTTTTCATTAAATGATCATGTTTAATGTTTAGTTATATCCCATTACCAGATGAAAAAATATTGACTTATACAAATCGAAAGTAGCTAAATACATTAATTTCAAGTGCAATAGAATTGAAAAAAAAGTGCCAAATAAGGTAGAAAATATTATGAGACAAGAGGGCCGTTTGCCCTTGGGTGCCCACCTGAGATATAGACTTTTCTTATCAAACCGTCTAATTTTATGTTAAGGTAAGGATTATGGTACAATTGGGCTATACTTTACACATTAATAGACTATGTACCTGGGGATCCAAAAGTCTAATTTTCAAATTCCAAGGCTTCAGGCCAAATTTGAAAGAAGAGAAAACTTTTTCCTCCCTCTGGATTAATGGGTTTTAATTTCAGAAAAGTCAATGAACTGACTCTTCATGCCTATAACCCCCTCCCCCCCTCCGCCCCTGGGGACCCTGAGGATCATGATTTTAGCTATTTTGAAAGGGGTCAATATACTGATGCTTCATGCAAGATATCAAGGCTCTATGGCTTCTAGGTCAGGAGGAGAAGACTTTTACAGATTATTCTAAAATTTCACTTTTGTTGCCATTGCAACCAGAGTTTTTCACAGATTTCCATTATTATAGCTATTTTCAAAGGGGACCATCTAGTGAACATTTCTATTAAATTTGGTTCAAATTTGCTTATTGGTTTGCATGGAGATGTCATTTAAAATTCATTCTTTATTTCTATATAAACCCCACCACCCTGGAGCTCTGCCCTTCGGGACCTGAGGATCAGGATTTTAGCTATTTTGAAAGGAATCAATATACTGATGCTTCATGCAAAATATCAAGGCTCCATGGCTTCTGGGTCAGGAGGAGAAGACTTTTACAGATTATTCTAAAATTTCACTTTTGTTGCCATGGCAACCAGAGTTTTTAACGGATTTCCATTATTATAGCTTTTTTTTTAAATGGGACCATCTAAGGAACATTTCTGCCAAATTTGGTTCGAATTGTCCCAGTGGTTTTGGAGGAGATGTTGTTTAAGAATCATTCTTTATTTCTATATAAACCTCATCCCCCCTGGGCTCCACCATTGGGGACCCTGAGGATCATGATTTTAGCTATTTTGAAATATGTCTATATACTGATGCTTCATGCAAAATACCAAGGCTCTATGCCTTCTGGGTTAGGAGGAGAAGATTTTTAAAGATAATTTCAAAATTTCACTTTTGTTCAAATGGCAACCAGAGTTTTCAACGGATTTCCATTATTATAGCTTTTTTTTTTAAATGGGACCATCTAAGGAACATTTCTGCCAAATTTGGTTCGAATTGTCCCAGTGGTTTTGGAGGAGATGTTGTTTAACCCATTCCCACACAGCAAAATTTTAGACTAGTCCAAAATGAAAGAAACTGCAGACAACAATTTCAAGGTGATGGAATTTTAAATTGTTTGTCTTCTTGGGATAGAAAACAATGTGAGAAATGAAGAAATTGCTTGATACAAGCAATTTCTTCATTTTCCACAAGGTTTTCTAAAGCTTTTTTCTTGAGGGGCGTAAAAAGGGGGCTTGAGCGGGAATAGGTTAAAGAAATTGTTGACAGACAACGCACAATGAGGGGCAGACGGACACCAGAAAAAAAGGTGATCATAATAGCTCCATTGAGCACTCAGGTGAGCTAAAAAGGAACAATTGCTCATTATGAGCAATTGGTTCTTTTCCCACAAAGTTTTCCATAACCATATTTCTTTCGGATGTCAAAAAGTTGTGTGTTAATGGATTAAGAATTTTGTTAAAAAGTCTTTTTAACAAATTAGCCTGACACCCCAGTGGACTGTGCCATGGTTTAATTATTTTTTCTAGGTCTTTTCAGCCTAAACATTTAGGCCAGATTCCCCAGTGACTGTTCCTTTGTCCCTTGGCACTTGAAGGCCATGATATTAGCAATCTTTATTGAGGTATTTGATGCCTAAACATTTAGGCCAGACTCCTCAGTGACTGTGTCTTTGTCCCTTGGCACTTGAAGGCCATGATATTAGCAATCTTTATTGAGGTATTTGATGCCTAAACATTTAGGCCAGACTCCTCAGTGACTGTGTCTTTGTCCCTTGGCACTTGAAGGCCATGATATTAGCAATCTTTCTTGAGGTATTTGCCACCTAAACATTTAGGCCTGACTCCAAAGTGACTGTGTCTTTGTCCATGATTTTAGCAATTTTAATCAAGGTTTTCACTGATGCTCCCTAAAATGTATCAAGGTTATATGTCATCTAGGTTGGGATAAGATTTTTTTCAGTTATGCTGCCATGGTAACCCGAGTGTTTAATGGATTTCACTTCTTTCCCATTCCAACACAGTAAAATTTTAGACTGGTCCAAATTGAAAGAAGCTGCAGATGACAATTTCAAGTTGATGGAATTTTGAATTTTTTCGTCTTTTTGGATAGAAAACATTGTAGATAATGAAGAAATTGCTTGATACAAGCAATTTCTTCATTATCCACAATGTTTTCCAAAGTTTTTCTCTTGAGGGGCGTAAAGAGGAGGGATTGAGTTGGAATGGGTTAAATTGTTCTTGAATGAGAATACCAAAGGAACATTCCAGCAATTTTGCCTAAGACAAGCCTTGTAGTTTTGGACCAGATGTCCTTTAACTGATTTACCAAAGAATAAAATATTTGTCCAGTTTGAAAGAAATTGCAGACAACCAATCAAGGTGCTATTGAATTGAACAAAGACTGGAGGGCCTGAAATTTGCAATTTTTTAAAGTTTAAACCACAAAGGAGGAGTTAAAGAAATACAAATCCTCAGACCTGGATAATATTAATCTTTTAAGTGTTGAGACTTTTAGTTGTTTGAAATTCCAATATGAGAGGTCTAACGAAATAACTATCTTTGATGGCTAATCTAAGCTTGGCTGTAAGGTGCTGGGAGGTAAATAATAAACCTCAGTTAAAAAGTGACAAAAAATTCAAATGAAAATGAATTACAAGTTACAATCCTTAATATGATAGTTTAGACTGTAACAGAAATTGTACCAAATATCAAGCTGACTCTATTGTAATAGTCTGGATAGGTTCAAAAGTAATCAAATTAATTACAATGCTAGGTTTGGTTGAAAGGTTAACCCTTTCCCGGTTTTTCAAGATTTTAGACTTGTCATATTTGAAAAAAGTTGTAGACGACAAATAAAAGTGAGTGCAATTTGAAAAGTAATTAACCTACAGGATAGAAAATATTGTGGGAAAACATTAAATTGCTTATTACAATCAATTTTTTTCCCAAAATTTTTTTCTCAATTTAAAATCCTAGGGCCATAAAAACTAGAAATTGAACAAGAAGATTTAAGAAACTTGAGTGTAAAGATGTCAAATTAAGGATAATTATGCACCTGCATTTTCATTTAAAGGGTCTATTTTCTTAGCAACATAGTTTTCTGTGAAAGTTCAATCATTTCAAGTTAAATGCATGTCAAATTAGATTTATTTGGAGTTAAGAAACAGAAATGTTTTGTAATTGTATAGTTTCCAATAAAACATACACTTTCATGAGTAAATTCCAATAGAATCTCATCATTTTTGAGAAAGAAATCATTCTCTTGGCTATACACAAACATTCTATGAGTAATCCACAATTTTCTAATGAGAATGATAAATTTACCCTCCACAAAATTGACACAGAGCCTCTTTTGTTATGTTATGCAACAGTTTTATTTCTAAATTTCAAACTTGCCTTGAAAAAGCCTAAAAAGTTTCTCCAGAAATGCTTGACCTTTAGCTGAGACCTCGAAGCTATCTGAAAATTTGTTTCAAATTGCGATTGCTAAGTTATTTTGAAATCCATCCTTAATTGTACGAGCTGTATTTAGATATCTTTGTTTGAATGGGGTTTAATGCCACTTTGAAAGTAATTTAAGCCATATCCCGGCAGCTGGAGCACCTAACCAAGGATTCCTGGTATTTCTCACACGAGAATTACAGTTACACTGTTTTCGAGCCTACAGCTGCTCATCCCACCAAGGTCTACAATTATACACAAATGCACAAATGTTGGAAAGGATATTTACTGAGACCAGGGATCTCATGACTGGGAGCCTGTTTCATTACAAACTGCACTATGGAGCTATACCCAGAAATACTTTATTTTAATGTTCAACCTTAAACTGTGACCTTGACCTTGGAGTCATCTAAAAGAATTTTCAAATGGCACATTTACTCATGATAAAGAACAATTGTGCCAAAGTAATTTGAAATCTATAAATAATTGTAGGAGCTTTGCTCCAGACATGCTTAATTCTAATGCTCTACCTTCAGCTGTGACCTTTACCTTTAAGTTATCAGAAAATTTGTTTCAAATGACCCATCTACTCATCATGAAGAACAATTGTGCAAAGTTATTTTTTAATCAATCTATAATGTTAAGATCTATGCTCCAGACATGCTTGATTTTAATGTCTGACTTTAAACCTAGACCTTGACCTTGGAGATATCTGAGTATTTCTTTCAAATAGTATAGAGAACAATTTTGCCAAGTTATATTGAAATTCATCCATAATTTTAGGAGCTATGCTCTGGACAAGCTTAATTCAAATGTTTGACCTTGAACTGTGCCCTTGTCCATTGAGCTATCCCTAAACAGAAAAAAACAGTCTCAGTGCAATATCAAAATGAATTTAGGTGTGAAGTTCCATCCAATTTGGCCCAATGGTTGTGGAGAAATAGCAGGACAGACATAACGACAGACGAAGCGGCAGCTAAATGCTAGACCTTCGAGGAGCAAAAAAGAAGAAATTACTTGTTGAAAGCAATTTCCTTGTTATCCATAATGTTTTCTACCTAAAGAAAATATGACTTTTCAGATTTCAGCAACTTTAAATTGTTGTCTGCAACATCTTTGGACCAGTCTAGAATTGTGTCATTTGGTAATGGGACAATTCAACTCTGAAATTCTTGATATTGACTAGATACAGAGTATTCCAGTACACCTGTTTTATTACTACATATTTGTGTCTTGAAAAAAAGCTGAAGATACAGCCACAACCATTTGAAAAATTTCTTTGAAACAATAATATGCCCTAATATTTTTCTTTCAAAGTATAAACTTGATAAAGGACATTGACCTTCTCAGATGACCTTAATCCTTGTCATGCTGAACCCAATGTATTCCTAATTTGTGTCAGGAAGTATAGACAGAGATCAGCCTGCATATACATGCAGTATCATCTTAGTCTTCACCTCATATTTGTCCCTTTCAAGAATGACTTATTTATAGAATTGGTTTTATTAAGAAATATTGAAGCATAATAAGACTGTCTAGTTCTTTCAGCCATTAGATTTAGATACAATGCTGAAAAGGAATTCTATTTAGCATGACTAGCTTTAATATCATTTTCAGATAATTTTTATTGATAAGATGCACTTTATCAAAAAAAAAATGAGCCTTTCAGCTTAAAGGTTTTGTAGAAAAAGGAAGATATCAAGTTTACAATTTAGTTTTCAACAAATGGACAGGAGTACTAATTAACAAATGGACAACAGCAAAACAATATAACTCTTATTTTACTAATAAAGCGCATTAAATTCTTAACCCATGTCATGTTGAACCTGGAATATACCTGTTCTGGCAGAAGCTGTAGACAAAGATCAGCCTGCACATATGTGCAGTGTGATCTTGGTCTACATCTCCTATTTGTCCCATTTAAGCCAATGTTCTTTAAATAATCAATTTTCAAAATAAATATTAACCCTCATTAAGACTTTCCAGTGCTGTCAGACCTTTGATTTTTAAAGCTATTCTCTATAGGATTTAAATTCAGCATGACAAGGGTTAACAGCTTAATAAATTCTAACCACTCAAGTATTTCAATGACAACTTACCTGGATCAAGACCTAGGATTTCAAATGATAGATCAAGATCTCCTGTATTCTCTGTTTTAAAGAAAGATCCTGAACCGCCTTGATTGTACAGGTATGTATCTATCTTGTATTCAATCAAGTCACCATTTGGTGTTGTTGGTTCTTGCCATATGATGGTAACAGAATTGTCAGTGGTCATTTGACACTGTACCGAAAGTGGAGGTGATGGTTCTAAAATCAATTTAACATGACTTATTTTACAAATAATATAAAACAGAGTTAACATTAACTTTGGTATAAAGCTTTGGTAATGGCCTCTAATTGTCACTGATTGGTCATTGATTATGTAACGTTGGTCCTGTGAGGGTTAAAATATCTTATTTAACCCTTTCCTGATTTTCATAATTAAAGACTTGTCCAAATCCAAGAAGACAATGAAAAGTAAGTGTAACTTGAAAAGTAACCAAACTACAGGGTAGAAAATTTTGTGAGAATAGAAGAAATTGCCTGTTACAAGCAATTTCTTCTTTTCCCACAATTTTTTCTCAATTATAAAATCACAGGAACATAAAACCAGGGATTGTGCAGGAAAGTGTTAAACAGAGTGCCATAGTCACAAATATGCGACACCACATTCAGGTCCCTTTTTGTATGATGCAGCCTAGAATGATAAAAACCTGATAATATGCACAAGGTCAGATGACACGAAACATTCATTACAATTTTTATTCAAAATCTTCTCAGGAATGAAAGGACTTTCGTTGACAAGAAATTTTACATTAAGTCCCCTTTTTCTGTGGTGGCACTTTAAAATACCAAAACTCTGATAATATGCATAAGGTCAGATACATAGGTTGATCTGTGCTTTTACTTTGAGCATATTGGAAATTATTAGAAATATATAAAGCCAATGCTCGTATATTCCTTAACGGATTCCCAAATAAAGATGCTTTTGGATACCCCTAAAGAAATACAACAGAGAAAACATTGTGTAAATGGAATAAATTATGCCATCTGGAATTGGGTTAACCCTTTCCCGTACAATCACTGTTTTTTACGTCTCTGTGTTTTTATACTTGGGAAAACATTGTGGAAAAAGAAGAAATTGCTTGTAACAAGCAATTTCTTCTTTTTCCACAATATTTTCTACCCTACTGAATCAGGGATCACAAAGAAAAGTGCTAATTTTCAGAATAGGGTAATTCTTTGAAGTATTTTGGTAGAGGGTCAATAGATGATGATTTGTACTAAATATAAAAGCTCTAGGCCTCATGGTTTGGGAGAAGAAGATTTTTAAAGATTTCCTCCTTTATTTCTTTGTAAAATCAGGGATCATTAAGAAAAGGGCTAATTTTCAGAATACAGTAATTCTTTGAAGTATTTTGGTAGAGGGTCAAAAGATGATGATGTATACCAAATATCAAAGCTCTAGGCCTTATGGTTTGGGAGAAGAAGATTTTTAAAGATTTCCTCCTTTATTTCTATGTAAAATCAGGGACCATTTAGAAAAGGGCTAATTTTCAGAATACAGTGATTCTTTGAAGTATTTTGGTAGAGGGTCAATAGATGTTGATTTGTACCAAATATCAAAGCTCTGGGCTTAATGGTTTGGGAGAAGAAGATTTTTAAAGATTTCCTCCTTTATTTCTATGTAAAATCAGGGATCATTAAGAAAAGGGCTAATTTTCAGAATACAGTGATTCTTTGAAGTATTTTAGTAGAGGGTCAATAGATGATGATGTATACCAAATATAAAAGCTCTAGGCCTTATGGTTTGGAAGAAGAAGATTTATAAAGATTTCCTTCTTTATTTCTATGTAAAATCAGGGATCATTAAGAAAATGGCTAATTTTCAGAATACGGTAATTCTTTGAAGTATTTTGGTAGAGGGTCAAAAGATGATGATGTATACCAAATATCAAAGCTCTAGGTTCTTATGGTTTGGGAGGAGAAGATTTTTTAAGTTTTTTCACTCTGTTGCCATGGCAACCAGAGTTCTTCATGGATTTCAATTCTTTGAAGTATTTTGAAAGAGCATGACCTAAGGATCATTTCTGTGAAGTTTTGTTGAAATTCCATGGTTAGTTTAGGAAGAGAAGATTTTTTTGTAATTGTGAACGGACGGACGGACAGATGGACGGACGGACAACGGACGATGACCGATCACAATAGCTCCTCCAGAGCACTTCGTGCTCAGGGGAGCTAAAAAAGAGACTGTTTACCCCATTACCAGACAACAAAATTCAAGACTGGTCAAGAATTTAATTAGAGCTTATGAAATTTTAGATTTTTTCCATCTTTCTATGGTTGAAAATTGTACACAATGTTTTTCCAATTGTTTTTCTTGAGGGATGTCAAAAAGTGTCATTCAGTGGGAATAATTTAAAGTAATTTTTCGAAGTTGAGTCCCAGAGGGTCCTTGTGACTTGCATCGTATATTGTTTAGGGCCTGATTACTTGTGGGTCTCAGACTACCAAAACTTGCGCCCTCTCCCAATCCCACATAATGACACCTTTTGACGCCCCAGAGAAAACAAGCTTTGGCAAACATTGTGGGAAATGAAGAAATTGTTTATTAAAAGCAATTTCTTCATTGTCTACAATGTTATCTACCTCAAAAGACAAGAAATAAATAAAATTTCATCAACTGAAATTTGTCTGCAACTTCTTTCAATTTGGACAAGTCTAAGATTTGTCATCTGGAACCCTGCTCTCAGGATTTCTACTTTTAGAATTTTGATTGACCAATCAAATAACTCTTTTTAGAGCAGTAGTGAAGGTTGACCTCAGAAATAATCTCATTCCCGCATGACAGAATTTTAGACCGGTCCAAATTGAAAGTAGTTGCAGATGACTTTAACAGTTTATGAAATTTTAGACTTTTTCAAGCTTCTAGGTAGAAAACATTGTTGAAAATGAAGAAATTGCTTGTTATAAGCAATTTCTTCATTTTCAATTTAGTTTTCCCTATTGTTTTTCCTTAAGGGGCGTTCAAACACCCAATGAACGCCCAATTGTGTGGGAATGGGTTAAACATGGAAACTACAGCTTAGTTATGACATTGAGGTTGTCCACTGTTTTCTGTTTGTGACCATAAATTATGCAATCTACCATCATTTGATATCTCAGCTCGATGGTCTTGTCATTCTGGGTAGAAAACAATGTGGAAATGAAGAAATTGAAGGTTAAAGCAATTTCTTCATTTTTGACAATTTTTTTCCCAAGCTTTTACTTGGAGGGAATCAAAAAGTGACATCTTTTGGTAATTGGTCAAGAAAATATTCCCATAGAAAGAAGATCAGATAAGGCCATTGGCCCTAGGTGCTCAACTGAGTCAGGGGCCAAAAATGGCCAAAAATCACAAGTGACCTTCTATCTTTACCAAAGGTAGGACTACATAAGAATTCTGTTCAGAAATAACATTGAAACCAAGTTTAAAGATATTTAAGCCATAGATGTAGCCTCAACACTGTTTACAAGAAGGTTACATAAAGTTGTAACCTAGTGACCTACTTTTGAACAAAAATTAACTTGTTTTCAACATCAAAAAGAAAAACGTTTTTACCAAATATGAAGGGTTTTGAGCAACTCAAATAAAGCTTCTAGTATGCATACAGAGTATTCCCAGATTTTGCCCTGTGACCTACCTTTTTACCCTAAGTGATCCAAATCGAATTTGACTAAAATATTAAAAAGACAAACATTCTGACCAACATTAAGATATTTAAAGCAAAAAAGTATCCTCAAGAGTTCACACCAGGTAATTCTGAGATTGGACCTAGTGACCTACTTTTGACCCTACATGACCAAATATCAAACTTGACCAAGATATTATGAAGATAAACAGTCTAACCAATATCAAAACATTGTGGCAAAAATATGCCCTCTAGTGTGCACACAACGTAATTCGATAATTGGACCTGAACTTCTTTTTGACCCCACATGATCAAATATCAAGCTTGACCAAGATATTACAAAGACAAACATCATTCTGACCAACATCAAGGTATTTTAGGCAAAAACATATCCTCAAGTGTGTACACAAGGTAATTCTAAGATTGGACCTTAGTGACATTCTTTTTTACCCTACATGACTAAATATCAAACTTGACCAAGATATTATGAAAACATACATTCTGACCAAATATCAATTCTGATCAAACCTATAGAATGCAAAGTATTTCTAAAATTTCACCTAGTCACCTTGATTTGACCCCCACATGACTTGAATATAGAACCTGGTCTTGGGTTTCACAGAGACAAACATTCTAACAAAATATCAAGTCATTTGAGGCAAAAATGTGCTCTCTGGAGTGCACACAGGGTTTTTTCGGGTGATCTAGTTTTTGACCCCAATTGACCCAATATTGAACTTGCCAAAGACAAATATTCTGACCAAAAATCAAGACATTTGAGTCAAAGAACTGGCCCTCACAAGGTATTTCTAAGATTTGACCTAGGGACCTAGATTTTTGGCCCCACATGAACTAATATCATTATTTTTGAGGTTTGATGGCATTAAACATTCCAAGTTTCGAGGTATTTTAGCAAAAATTGAGGCCTCTTGAATACAAGAATTTGACAGATAACAGACACAGTATTATCAAAGCTTACCTTAATCATGTTGTGCTCAGGTGAACAAAAAACACTCATGATCTCCACCAATTTTGTAAAGATGATAAATTGAGTTCTAAATATTTATGTAAATTGATATATTTTCAAAGACTAAAAAGCAAAATAGCCTATAAAAACAATTCAGTGAAAAGAGGCAAGCATTGAAGACAATCCAATCATTTTTTACTAAATGAACAAGAGCTTTGACCACAGGACACAGATGCCCCGAATAAAATGTTGGTCTTTAAAATAACAAAGGGCAATAACTCCAAAATTATGCAAGCAAGAGTTGTGGTTCTTCAGCACTGCACTTCTCCTCAATGAGGTCTATCCACCTGTGAAGTTTCAAGTTGATAGCTATTATACTTTCAAAGATATGCTCCGGACAAAATGTAAGTCTTTAAAATAACAAAGGGCAATAAGTCCAAAATTATGCAAGCAAGAGTTGTGGTTTTTGTGCACTGCACTTCTCCTCAATGAGGTCTATCCACCTGTGAAGTTTCAAGTTGAAAGCTATTATACTTTCAGAGATATCCCTGGACAAAATGTAAGTCTTTAAAATAACAAAGGGCAATAAGTCCAAAATTATGCAAGCAAGAGTTGTGGTTCTTGTGCACTGCACTTCTCCTCAATGAGGTCTATCCACCTGTCCAGTTTCAAGTTGAAAGCTATCATAATTTCAGAGATATGCCTGGACAAAATGTAAGTCCTTAAAATAACAAAGGGCAATAACTCCAAAATAATGCAAGCAAGAGTTGTGGTTTTTGAGCACTGCACTTCTCCTCAATGAGGTCTATCCACCTATGAAGTGTCAAGTTGATAGCTATTGCACTTTCAGAGATATGCCCCGGACAAAATGTTAGTCTTTAAAATAACAAAGGGCAATAAATCCAAAATTATGCAAGCAAGAGTTGTGGTTTTTGAGCACTGCACTTCTCCTCAATGAGGTCTATCCACCTATGAAGTGTCAAGTTGATAGCTATTGTACTTTCAGAGATATGCCCTGGACAAAATGTAAGTCCTTAAAATAACAAAGGGCAATAAGTCCAAAATTATGCAAGCAAGAGTTGTGGTTTTTGAGCACTGCACTTCTCCTCAATGAGGTCTATACACCTATGAAGTGTCAAGTTGATAGCTATTGCACTTTCAGAGATATGCCCTGGACAAAATGTAAGTCTTTAAAATAACAAAGGGCAATAACTCCAAAATTATGCAAGCAAGAGTTGTGGTTTTTGAGCACTTCACTTCTCCTCAATGAGATCTATACACCTATGAAGTGTCAAGTTGATAGCTATTGTACTTTCAGAGACATGCCCTGGACAAAATGTTAGTCTTTAAAATAACAAAGGGCAATAACTCCAAAATTATGCAAGCAAGAGTTGTGGTTCTTCAGCACTTCACTTCTCCTCAATGAGGTCTTTAAGGTTCTTGAGCACTGCACTTCTCCTCAATGAGGTCTATCCACCTGTGAAGTTTAAGATTGATAGCTATTGTACTTTCAGAGATATGCTCCGGACAAAATGTAAGTCTTTAAAATAAAAAAGGGCAATAATTCCAAACTTATGCAAGCAAGAGTTGTGGTTCTTGTGCACTGCATTTCTCCTCAATGAGGTCTATCCACCTATGAAGTTTCAAGTTGATAGCTATTAGCTATTATACTTTCTAAGATATGCCCAGGACAATTTCCGGAAGGACGGAAGTACGGACGGACAGACAAAGGCAAATCTATATGCCCCCCCCCCATTAAGAGGTGGGGACATAAAAAGCCAAAGTACAGCCCACAAAAGATTACTATCAATATTTACATTATAGATCTACATGTTGTGTATAATGACCAACATACTTTCATAGTTTCCCATTCTAATATTCATCCTTCTAAGCTGAACACAATATTATATACTTACTTTGTACAACAGTTTTTATCTGTTCTCTATGTTCATCACTCCTAACAACATTTGTTCCATCATACTGTTGACTGACAGCTATTATTGATACATTATATCTGTGTCCATTCTTCATTAGTTGATATGATAGATTTATATTTGGTGTGGATGTTATGGTCGGTACGGTAACCAAGGCATTCTGACTACCGCTATCATACAGACTAACTTCATATTTATAAACAGTACCAGTAGATGCCGCCCAAACAAGAAAAATGTTCTTGTCCTGAGCATCCAAGTTACTAGAGGTCTTGATAATGGACCCAGGTTTCTGAGGTTCTATCATAAATAGAAAAAATCTTTGTTATACATAAAACACCAAATTGTCATTGTCATTGTAAAACCTCCTAACTACAGCTTGAATAGTCTTTCTTAAACCTTGTTACTACAGATTTATCAAGCTGTAGTTTCAAGGTTTTCGAACGACAATGAATATATTATATTCAAGTGATCTTCTGTAGCTGCTAAATTCCTAATCTTGTTATCAACCCTTGTCATGCTGAACCCAGAATATTCCTGTTTTGGCAGGAGGTACGGACAAAGATCAGCCTGCACATATGTGCAGTCTGATCTTAGTCTACACCTCCTGCTTGTCTCCTTAAAACCAGAGCAGTGTATGAAATTAATTTTTAGTATAATTTTTTACCGTAAACTAGTGCTTCTAGTGCTTTCAGGCCTTTGATTTTGTATCAAATTCAGACAAGGATTTTATTCAGCATGACAAGGGTTAAAATATGTCAATCTACATGATAGAGCTCATTTTCATGTTGTTCTTTAGCTGTTAGGACAAACATTTTCAAAATCACCTTGACTGCTTCCATGGCCGAGTGGTATATGTGCTTGATTCGTGATCTGAAGGTCACAGGTTCGAGCCCCACTGTCACCAGGGTGTGTTCATGGGCAAGACACTTAATAGCCAGCCTCATTCTACCCAACCATACAATTGGGTAGCAATGGGTTTAAATCACTGCCTCTCTTCAGGGACGTGAAAATATCTGGGTTAAGAGTGTTCAAGAGTGACTCTACAAGCCGAAAGCTTTCATCGCAAATGAACTAAAATAAATTAGTATAAACTAAAATCACATGAACTTTCAATAATATAACTTTGCTGTCTATTGATGGATTAAATAAGCTCTCCTCCATTTCTTATATGGACCAAATTTCCTTTAATTTTTGATAGATTAATTGAATGGGGCTTTATGCCACTTTTAACAGTATTGTGTACTTTATGGTGTAAAAAAGAATGTTTTGAGAGAAAAATCCATAAGGCCTCATTTCCAATGCCACCAGAAAACTGTAAAATCTGTTATGTTAGTGATGATTTCCAAATGAAATATCCGTAAGGCCCTTTTTCTTGTGATACTTGACAAGCAGACCCAATTTCAAAAAGAACCATCCTTATGGTGATGCTTTCATTCTGTGATACTTTGAAGTGAATCCAAAACAATCTGGGGACTTCAATAGGTTAGCTACAATATTTCAATAAAATTTTCATAAGGCCACTTTTCACATATACTCAATTGATCAGACCCAATTTCAAAGTCAGTGATCCTTAGATGACTCATTCTGTGAAAATTTGAAGAGCCCCAAATGAGGGACATTCTCTGGTTATCTCCCTTCAATACTCTCCAGAAATACATCGGTCCCTATCAGTGTTTTACTTGGACTTTATCCTAGGTTTCTTTGCACAGTCTGGTTTTAAGATCAGCTGTATAATGCAAACGTTAGAGCTGAAAAATTCGTTTCATCTTGAAAATAAATTTCTTTGTTATTTCTGAACCATAAACTAATACCATCAAGAGATTGTATTTATAATAAAACTAGAAAAGGCAAATAAAAAATCACAACTTCCCCATACTGAACAAGGATAAAAAGAAAGGTAATGAAGTGAAAGGACCAATGTACAATTTGGCACACCTCTGATTTAATGCTCACAGTACAAAGGGAAGATAACACAGGAATGTCCCCCATTAAAACTGTGGACTTAAATGAAGAAACAAGGAATTTGCTTGATACTGCCTGTTTGGGTGAAATTTATATCAAAATCCAACCAGTAGTATATGTGAAAATGGGCAGACAATAAAAATCTACAGATCAACCAACAAACCATCCAACTGACGAACAAGCAGACGAAAAAGCTACAGACCAACAGGCATCCCAACAAGCTGATACCTACATATCTCCCAAACATAATTTTAGAGGTATAATACCCACTTACTCAAGGCTTGTTCCTTCTGGGTAAATATTGTTTTCACTGTTTCTGTATAGTTCACCTTGTTCTGAGAGATCACTTTAACTATATAGGCTGTTCCTGACACAACATTGTTAGCAATAGTATAGGTAGTAGTTGTGATCAGACTTTGAGTGGAAGAACCTGCAACTGAGTTGTCTGTAGGCCTCCATTCTATGGAATACCCAGATATAAAGTTTTCTTTGTTTGTTGGTGGTGTCCAAGACACAATCATCCGTGATGTTGTTACTGATGTAAACATAATGCTGTGTACTGCCAACTCTGATACTGAAATTAGAAATCAATTTTGTATTGCTGGCCCTAAAGCTCATGCTGATCTTATGATCAATGTTAATGACCAATCACCACGCCCACCCACTTACTTCGCTGGCCACACCCACTGACTCCGACAAGAAGCCCCACTTCGATTTTTAACGGTCTCACTTTGATTCATGGCCAATAGCATGCAAGAAGGAAGAATAGTTGTTTGGCAACTTAACCCTTTCCCATTTTTTCAAAATTTTAGACCAGTCCAATTTGAAAGAAGTTGCAGACAACAATTAAAAGTGAGTGTAATTTGAAAAGTTGAGCACTTACATGTTAGAAAATATTGTGGGAAAATAAGAAATTGCTTGTGACAAGCAATTTCTTCTTTTCCCCACAATGTTTTCTCAAGTATAAATTCACAGGGACATGAAAACAAGGGATGGTACAGGAAAGGGTTAAATGCCATAGCTACAGCTTGAATAAACTGTAGTTACGACATTTAAGTCACCAAACCAACATGAAGGTTAACAAAAGATAGCGGCTAACTTTAGAGTTTAAAACTCATTCCTGGTCTAAATGAATGATTTCATTGGTGGACTTGTAGTTTGATTGACAGCTGCAATCTGTCAATTGAATATCTTTTACTAATCAACCCATTCTCACAAACCCCTCCTTTTATACCCAAAACTATTGTGGAAAATGAAGAAATTGCCTGTAACAAGCAATTTCTCCATATACCAATTTCATAAATTGAAATTGTCATCTGCAACATCTTTCACTTTGGAGTCTATAATTTTGTTGTGTGGAAATGGGTTAATTTGGTACACATTATTGAGTAACAATTCAGAATAATCTGAATATAAGATAAAACTTGTAAAACTAGAACTGTCGCCTGTAAGGGATGACGAATACCCCCACTGCTGCCTCCTTTTAAATGAGTCCAAATTGTAACCATTGAAATGTTGGCCATTCATGATTTATCTAGTGGACAATATTTTTTTTTACAAATTTTAAATCAATGAGGGGCAAAAACTGTGTAAAAAAAATAGGGATTTTGTTCAACATTGAAGATGGAAATTATTGATTTCGTGCAATGTCGAACATGGCGTTTTTGTTCCGGAATAAACATATTTAACCACTTTTATTTTTTTACACAAAATTATGTCCAAGGACAGATGGATAGACGGACAGAACTACAGACAGACGGACAACCTGATTCCAGTATACCCCCCATAACTTCGAACATGTGAACCACTTTTATTTTTTTAATCTATCAACCTGTTTAGGAGTTATGATTTATTCTCTATATATTGTATATAAGAAAATAAATCAAAGGGGCATAACTCCTGAAACAGTTGATTAATCATAATGAAAATTGCAGGTGCACAAGTTTCCACTGCAAGGAAGATTTCAGTAAAGTTTCAGCAAAATTGGTCTGGAAATGTGGGAGGAGATGAGGACACAAAATTATGTCCATGGGTGGACAACCTTATTCCAGTATACCCCGTATAACTTTCGTTGTGGGGGGTATAATTAATTGTGTGTTATGTATAGATACAAAGGAATCTTAACCTCCTAGTTTTTTTTTTTTTGATTTTTTTTATCATGAGGTATGTGAAAGTTATACTTTTTAATACGATTTAACTGATTCAACCCATTCCCACTCAATGACGCTTTTAGACGCCCCCAAGATAAAAAGCTTTGGAAAACATCATGGAAAATAAAGAAATAACTTGTCAAAAGTAATCATTATCCACCATGTTTTCAACCCTAGAGATTAAAATATTCTAAAATTCCATAGGCTTTGAATTGTTGTCTGCAACTCCTTTCTATTTGGACCAGTCTAAAATTTTGCCATCTGGTTATACTTTAACAGGATAATTGCAAATGGGATGCTACAGTATGGTCCTTTCTCTAAAGCATTTGAAACCTTTCCCATACCATCGAAGCTTTTTGATAACTCCAAGAAAATAGCTTTGGAAAATAAAGTGGAGAATGAAGATATTGCACGTCACCAGCAATTTCTTCTTTATCCCAAGCATTTTCTACCCAAAAAGGCATTTTTTGGGGTAGAAAAATATTTCACCCAATAAAATTTGTCCTCTTCAACGTCTATGAATTTGGACCAGTTACAAATTTTGTCATCAGGGAGTGGGTTAACAGGACCAGAGTACAATTTTATACCCAAGTGGTTTGAGAAGAGAAGATATTAACAACATTATTTTACTTCTTTCAAATGTCATCTTTTTTCAAGAATTTCAATACACTTATTCCATTATTGAGTTCTTCCTAAATCTAATTTATGAATTTTTTCAAAAATAATCATATGAAGACCATTTCTGAGAAGTTTTGACAAATTGTGACAATTCATTTAGGATGAAACTTGTTGACAGACATCCAGAGGGACAGTCATTGTGTAATTGTAATAATTTTTAACCCATTCCCACACAATGATTCTTTTTCACGCCCCAAGAAAAAAAGTTTGGAAAACCTTGAGAAAAATGAAGAAATTGCTTTTTATAAGCAATTTCTTCTTTATCTACAATGTTTTCTATCCAAAAAGTAAAAAAAAAACATAAAAAAATGCATCTCTTATAAATTTTCATCTGCAACATCTTTGAATTTGGACCAGTCCCAGATGTTGTTATCTAGTAATGGGTTAAAAGATTTGCACTAGCTGCGTTTACTATACCTTAACCTATTACCTGATGATTAGTGATTAGTTTTTTCAGTTCATACCTTCAGGAAAATGTAAAATATTCTCTTCATCTCTTAACCCATTCCCACACAATGACGCCTTTGGATGCCCATCAAGAATAGCAATTGGGAAAACAATTTGTAAAATGAAGAAATTGCTTGTAACAAGCAATTTCTTCAATTTACACAATGTTTTCTACCAAAAAAGTTAAAAAAAATCTAAAATTCCATCAACATAAAATTCTTGTCTGCAGCTTCTTTCAATTTGGACTGGTCTAAGATTTTGGTGTGTGGGAATGGATTAAAATACCTACTTGGCCTACACAGTCCAGCTGCATCATTCCCATTATTATCATAATAGCCTATGTTACATTGACATGTGTAGTCTTGACTGGTACTTGAACGTTGTAGACACAAGGCATTGGCTCCAGTACACAACTGTCCTGGTGATAGATTTGTTGACGTCGGCTTTGGGCATGTTACCCCAAGGGGATCAGCTGTTAAAGAAAAGAACAGCAATATTTCAATTCAGTCCATTCTCACACAAGCACACTTTTTAAAATCCCCCCCCCCCCCCCGGGAAAATAATTTGGGAAACATTTAAAATGATGAAATTGCTTGAAACAAAACGTGGAAAAAATCCAAAAATTTTGTCATCTGCAACTCTTTCTGATATGGACAAGTCTAAAAATTTTGCTGTCTGGTATTTGATAAAGAAATCACTTCTACTACAGTGTTAGCTTATACCATGTTACAGCATGAAAATGCAACTGCATACTACAATGTAACAGAAATGAATGGCAGAGGGTAATCATTTACAGCCTCTGCATGCCAACTCCATTAACCTACTTTCAACCAATCCCACTTTTTTACAACCCTTGTAAAATAACATTGTGTAAAATTAAGAAATTGTGACACATCTGGATGTAAAGTTTTCAAAGTTTTCACTTTATAGCGTGCAAATATCCCCTCCCATAAAAGCGGGGTTTTCATCCAATCAAGATTTCTTAAAAGGATTATTTCTGTGGAATTTGCATGATCCCATCAAGTAGAAAGAAGAATAACAAAGTTTTCTTTATATTATACACTTTAGATTTTAAAAGAAATCCTTCTTTATTCCTTTGTAAATGGATTGTCCAGAAGGGGCTAATTTTCAGAGTACGATAATTCTTTGAAGTATTTTGGTACAGGATCAATAGGTGATGATATGTACTAAATATCAAAGCTCTTGGCCTTATTATTTTAGAGGAGAAGATTTTCGAAGATTTCCTTGGTAAAATCAGGGATCTCACAGACAAGGGCTAATTTTCAGAGTACAGTAATTCTTTGAAGTGTTTTGGTACAGGGTCAAAAGGTGATGATATATACCAAATATCAAAGATCTAGGCCTAATGGTTTGTGAGAAGAAGATTTTAAAAGATATCCTTCTTTTTTCCTTTGTAAAATCAGGGATTGTCCTGAAAAGAGCTTATTTTTAGAGTACAGTAATTCTTTGAAGTATTTTAGTACAGGGTCAATAGGTTGATGATTTGTACCAAATATCAAAGCTCTTTGCCTTATTGTTTAGGAGGAGAAGATTTTTGAAGATTTCCTTTGTTAAATCAGGGATCACACAGAAAAGGGCTAATTTCCAGAGTACAGTTAGTCTTTGAAGTACTTTGGTAGAGGGTCAATATGTGATGATATGTACCAAGTATCAAAGCTCTAGGCCCTATGGTTTAGGAGGAGAAGATTTTTTAATAATTGTTTATGGACAGACAGATTGATGCCAGACATTTACCTATCACAATAGCTCACCATCAGCATGTTGTGCTCAGGTGAGCTAAAAAAGGAAGATTACCCAAAGATAATTCCTGGAAATTTAGTTGAAACTCATCCTATATTTTCTGAAAGATCTTTTCAAATACAAGGTGTGTTTGTGAAGCACCATGCCCCTGTATCAGCCCCAGAAGAGAATCCTTGATAAGAGACCTTCACCTTGATGTATAACCCTGAACTTCCAACAAACTGATGTTTGTCAAAGGACAGTACCTTTGCCCCAAAAGTGAGCCGTGTATCTTCAATGGTGACAAGGTTGTTTTTTCAACATTTGACCTTTAGCTGTGACATTGACCTTGGAGCTTTCTTATGACTGAGAACAAAAAAAATTAAAAAATATTGTGCCAAGTAATATTGGAATCCTTCTATAATTGAAGGAGCTATGCTCTGAAGATGCTTTTCACCATGGGATGTGACCTTGGAGCTATCTGAAAAAATCTACTAATGATTCTGCAAAGTTATTTCCAAATTAATCCATAATTAAAAGAGCTATGCTTTGAAAAAACTTATTATTCATGTTCAACCTTGAGCTGTGACCTTGACCTCTGAGTTGAAGATTTGTTTCAAATTGCACATCTACACAAAATAGAACACAATTCTGCAGAGTTATTTTGAAATCCAAGCATATTTTAAGGTGTTATGCACCTGACATGCTTAATCTTAATACTTGACCTTGAGCTGTGACCCTGACCTTAGAGCTATCTGAAGATTTGTATCAAATTGCACCTCTACTTATGATATAGAACAATTGTGTAAAGTTTAAAATCCATCCTTTATTGAAGGAGCTATACCCTGGAAATTCTTAATTACAATGCTTGACTCTAAGCCATGACCTTGACCTTGTAGCCATCTACTTTTTTTTAAAAGGTACATCTACTCATGATAGAGAACAACTGTGCCAAGATATTTGTAAATCCATCTAAAAATGATGGAGGTATGTTTTGGACAAGGTCAATTTTAATTTTTGACCTTGAACTGTGACCTTGACATTATCATCACCTTGGAACTAACCAAAAACCAGTAAAAATGTGTAGGCAAAATATCAGGACTTCTCATGTGAAGTTTCATCCAATTTTCCCAAGGGTTGTTGAGATATAGGGGTGGACAGACAGAAAATAGAAAGACAGACAGAGAAAGTGCCAGCTATATGCTCCCCTTTCAAGGAATATGAAAGTTGAATATCCTATTTTTCTGAAAGAATGTATTAATTAGTTTGATCAGACTTTTTAGGTTTTACTTTTTTACACTTATTTTTTTAAACTAATTCTTTAACAATCACTTGATTTTTTCTCACCTCAATATTTCTTTCTTGTTACAAGCCTTTGCTTCTTTTCCCCACAACATTTATTACCCTTCTATAAGAAAATTCCTCTTTTAACATTCACTATGATTTGTTGTCAACAAATTCAAACAGTCTTTATTTTTTTTCATCTCCTGAACACTTGAATATTTTCACCCTTTGACAGAAATACTAATTAGGTTGAGCAGCTGGAGGCTCAGAAAGGATGTATTACATTATGGTAGTATGTGTGTGGAAATACCAGGAATCTATGGTTAGGTGTTCAGGTCGCTGCGACATGAATTAAATATTCTTAAAAGTGGTGTTAAACCCAATTCCATCTATAAATTTACAGAAATACATTACAGTCAAAGGGCAGACAGTGGTTATTGTGGGTTAAAATTCATTTTGAAAAATACAATTTTCTAGCTTAACCCACTACCAATCAACAAAATTTTAGATAGGTCCAAATTGAGAGTAGTTGCAGATTACAATTTTAAGTAAATGGATTTTCATGATTCTTTGTCTTTCTTTGTAGAAAACACAGTGGAAAATGAAGAAATTGCTTATAACAAGTTGTTTTCCCAACATTTTTCTGATGAGCATAAAAAAGCAGGGTTGTGTGGGAATGAGTTAAATGGACAAGTAGGCTGTGTAGACTAAAATCATATTTTACATTATGTTCAGTCTGATCTTTTTCTATTCCTCCCATCATAACTGCATGGATACAGCATGAAAATGGCTTATTTGAACTAATATGAAAAAAAGCGAGTCCAAATAAAGCTGCTTGTTCAAATTACAGTGGTCTTGAAGGCACCCAGTGTGCCTGATAATCTTTAGTAATTTTGTAAAGATTTTGTTTTCTCTATATCACCTACCTTTTATAGAACATGTAACTATTTCAGACCAAGATCCATCAGCCGTACAGTTGATGGTAGTTGTTGTGGCGGAAATTGTTCCACTGATTATATAGCCAGTATTACATGTGTAAGTTGCGACTGACTGGTATGTTGTCCCAGAGACAGATACAACTCCATTTTGAGGATTTTGTAGGGAACCACAATCTGTAAAAATGTTCAAAATGATTTTGTAACGACTTCTTTTTAAATGCTACATAACTCTTTTTTTTCAACATCTTCATACAGTTTCTATGTGGTTTAAAACCACTTTCAATAGGATTTAACCCATTACCACACAAGAGAATTTTAGACTAGTTCAAATTTAAAAATCCAGATGACAATTCAAACTTCGTGAAGTTTTAGATTCCCAACTTTCTGAGTAGAAAATATTGTTTAAAATGAAGAAATTGCTTTTTGCAAGCATTTTCTTCATTTTACATGATGTTTTCCCAATTTTTTTTCTTTGGGAGGCATCAAAAAGTGTCATTGTGTGATAATAGGATAATAATGGAGCACCTAAAAATGGCTTCCTGTCATTTCTCTGCCAGCACAACCTAACACTCAATCCAAGCCACAATCTGCTTATCGCTCCCAGGTGCACTACTTATCATTTTCCCAATTCCCATAGCTGAAAGACCATTATTATGATGACTTTTCTCAGATAAAAACATTTAATTATTTAGATGAAAACTGTAACCTTCACATGAAAAGTGGCTTTCTACAAAGTAAGATGAGCAGGCAACAAGTTAAGGCGTATATGCAACTAAAACTTGCCATTTAATTCAAATCCAGACTATAAAACTTTAACCTAGGCCTGGGTTAACTGAGGTTATAGGCATCATTTAACCCATTCCAACACATTTTAGACTGGTCCAAATTGAAGGAGCTGCAGACCACAATTTCAAGTTAATGATACTTTAAATTCTTTCACCTTTTTGGATAATGTGGATAATGAAGATATTGCTTGATACAAGCAATTTATTCATTTTCAATAATGTTCTCCAAATCTTTTTGTTGATGAGAGCAAAAAGGATGGATTGTGTGGGAATGTGTTAATCTATATCCAGACTATAAAACTGTAACCTAGTCCTGGTTAACTGAGGTTATAGGCATCATTTAAAAATGCATTACAATGGAAAATTCTAATAAGAGTAGAAAAATATTGCGAGAAAAGTAAAACTTCCGAGATAGCTTTTCCTAAAGACATTAAATTGCTGGATGATGAGGAAATGGGGATAAAGCAGATTTTCAGAAAATCTACTCTTACAAAACAGACATTTGGGGGAAAATTTGATCTGTTTAGGTTTTTTTAGATAAAATTTGTGTTATGTATTACAGACCAAAACACATATTAAGAAGATACACCAACAACAATGTAACCCATTATCAAATGAATAATTTTCCGACTGGTGTAATTTGAATTGCTGTAACAAATTGAAGATGGTACACATTGGGAAATAAATGCCATATATCTTTAACTCACCATAGTCATACAAAGTACTTCACATAACAATTATGGTTTCAATCATGGTTTAACAACTAGAGCTACTTCAATCAACCAGCCTAAATTTATTGATAAGCCCCTTCTCTCTCATCCCCTCCTCCTTTGTTATAATCCCCAGGAATAATCCTAGAAAGTTTTTTTTTAAAATTGCACAAACTTACAGTTGGCATATATACTTTTTTTTTAAAATTTAGACCAGTCTAAAAATTTGGTTGTTTGGTAAGGGGGTCATAAACGTAATGGAAATAGAAAAGGGTTTTCTTAAAATAAGATGACCAATGTTCTTATCTGAGTAAAGGAATCAAATGGCCTAATTAAGAGGGCCATTGGCCCTATTACTCACCTGAGGTATGGCTCTTTATCTTCAAGGCTAAATACTAACTAGGTCTGGGGAAAATTTCTTTAAATATAACTAAAAGTCAACTTATGTTGCCATTGCAACCAAAGCTTTCAACATTTCAATATTTTAGTAATACGTAAGCCGGTAATCCTGCCAATTTGGTTGAAATTAGGCTTGTAGTCTGGAAGAGTTGTCTTCTTTATGTCAAAGTATAGCCCAACTACCCTGGGGTTCTACCCCTGGGGGCTCCTAGGTAGTGATTTGAGCAATTTTGAAAGGTCAATGTATTGATGCTGATTTATTGATTGAATTGAGTTTAACACCACTTTCACCAATTTTTTAGTCATGTCGCGGCAGCAGGAGCACCAAACAATGGATTCCTGGTATTTCTCACACTAGTACTACCACTACATCCTTTCCTAGCCTCTAAATGCTATCCCACTTAGGTTTACGATATATCCACCCATCGGAAAGAGACAAATGTCGGAAAGGATGTGTGCTGTTACCGGGGAACAAACCCATGACATCCCATGATTGAAGGATGGGAGCTGATGCACTACCTACAGCACTACGACTACGGCTTCATGCAAAAGGCTCTACACTTCTAGGTCAGTATAAGCAAATGGTTTTACAATAATGGCAATAGTATGAACTGGATTAGACAGTTACACATAAAACTTTAATCAAGAATTTCTAAGTAACACAAGAGGCTGATAAGGCCTTATCGGTCATCTGAGTCCAAAGAACACAAAAACAGATAAAAGCCCACCAGATTATGCTACATACCAACTATCAAAGCTATATGCCTTTTGGTTTGGGAGAAGAAGATTTTTCAAAAGTTTTCACTAAACAAGCTTATGTTAACCTTGTGACATCTTGGAACTGGCTAATTATGACTCTGGGGCCATAATTAATACAATCTTAAAAGAGGTCCACCAGATGATGCTGTATGCCAAATATCAAAGCTCTAGGCCCTCCTGTTTGGGAAAAGAAGAGTTTTAAAAGCCCTAAGTAAAACTTGTGATGTCCGGGGATGGTTTAATTTTGATCCTTCTGCCATAATTTATACCATCTTGATAGAGGTCTACCAGATGATGATACATACCAAATATCAGAGTTCTAGGCTCTCTTGTTTTTGAAAAGAAGATTTTACAATTTTCACTATATAAACCTATGCTAAACTTGTGACATCTGGGAATGGGCTAATTTTGAACCTGGGGTTGTAATTTATACATTATTGATAGAGGTCCACCAAATAATGCCACATAACAAATATCAGAGCTGTAGGTGTTTTGGTTTGGTAGAAAAAGATTTTCAAAGTTGTCACTATGTAAGCTCATGCCCCCCCCAGCAAAGCCATTTCTCGACAGATTTCTTTTTCTTGTACAAACTTGATAGTCCTTCCCTAGAAACTCTAAATACCAAATGTGAATCCCATCTGACAGCCGGTTCATCACAAGAAGATTTTTAAAGATGCACCCTTTTTGTCCCCTTATGGGGCCCAAGAGGAGACGACTCTATTAGGTGTACGAATCTAAAGCACCTTCCCATGAGGATGCTTCATGCCAAGTTTGGTTGAAATCCATCCAAGGGTTCTTAAGAAAAAGTCGAAAATATAAAAAGTTAAACATGTCAATGGACAAAACATGATCACAATAGGTCAACATGACCTTTGGTCAGGTGACCTGAAACATTTTAGGAAAAAGGAGACACTGTCCATTACAGGCAATTTCTCTTTTTCCAACAATGGTTTTCAAAACTGTATTTCTTCAGTGTGTAAAAAAGGATGGAATTAGTTTGAATGTGTTAAATAAATTGACTAGCTTCCTTCATGGGACAAAAGACAAATTACAAAAGACAATTGGTCTTTTCCTTGTATTTAACATTTCCAAAAAGACTTTTCTATACAGCTACAAAAACTTAACCAGTTTACTTCTATTTATCTCCCTTTGACCATAAATTGTATTGGGAAATGTTTGTTATAAAAAATTACTACACTTGGAAGCATTGGAAAGAAGTATTCAAAAGTAAAAATTGTATGTTTATTTTTTGGAATCAAAAGATTAAATGCTATAAATTAAATGGAAACAATTTTACACTCTAAAACAAACTTGTATAAAATGTAAGGTTTAGAACATAAGAACTATTTGCTAGTCTAGGTGGCCAAGTCATTTGGACTGGTGCTTAGATAAAGAACAAATTCCAAAGCCAAGTAGTTCCTGCTCCAGAGAGAGAGAGTGATTTACATTTTGAAATACAAATTTCAGTTTAGTTTAATCAAACCCTATTTTTATGGCTTCTCTTTGGAACCTCAAAATAGATTTCATGAAAATAATTCCAATGAGTACTCTCAAGATAAGGAATAACAGAATTAGATTTGTATCACACCTTCTTATCTAGAGCTTAGCAGTTAGAAATACCCATTAACACCCTTAACACACCTAGATAAACCCTGAGTACACCCTATGACAACAAAATGGCCGCCAAACTGACATTTGGCTATACAAGAGGGCCGTTGGCCCTGGGGCGCTCACCTGAGATAAAGGCTCTTTTTCTTTCAACAGTCAAATTTCATGTTAAGGTTAGGATTATGAAACAAGTGGGCCACAAATACATATAAAGACTATGAACCTGGGGATCCAAAAGTCTAAATTACATATTCCAAGGCTTTAGTGCTGATTTGAAAGAAGGAAAAAACCTTTTCCATGGGTTATAATTTCAGAAATAAGAAAGAAGTCTGTGAACTGATGCTTCATGCCTATAACCCCCCCCCCCTGGCTCCGCCCCTGGAGACCCGAGGATCATGATTTTAGCTATTTTGTAAGAGATCAATATACAGATGCTTCATGCAAAATATCAAGGCTCTTCCCCTTCTGGGTCAGGAGAAGAAGATTCTTAAAGATTATTTTGAAATTTCACTTTTGTTGAGATGGCAACCAGAGTTTTAAACGGATTTGAATTTTCTTTTAGCTAATTTTAAGGGGGACCACCAAAGGAACATTTCATGGCAACCAGAGTTTCAATTCTTTAAGCTTCTTTTGAAGGGGGCCACCCAAGCAACATTTCTGCCAAATTTGGTTCAAATCAGACCAGTGGTTTGGGAGGAGATGTCATTTAAAAAATCCTTTTTAATTTCTATATAAACCCCACCCACCTGGGGCTCCGCCCCTGGGGACCAGAGGATCATGATTTAAGCTATTTTAAAAGAGGTCAATATTCTCATGCTTCATGCAAAATATCAAGGCTCTACGCCTTCTGGGTCAGGAGGAGAAGATTTTTAAAGATTATTTTAAAATTTCACTTTTGTTGCCATGGCAACCAGAGTTTTGAACAGATTTCAATATTTTTAGCTATTTTTGAAGGGGACCACCTAAGCAACATTTCTGCCAAATTTGGTTCAGATCAGCCCAGTGGTTTGGGAGGAGATGTCATTTAAAAAATTGTTCTTTATTTCTATATAAACCCCACCCACCTGGGGCTCCGCCCCTGGGGACCAGAGGATCATGATTTAAGCTATTTTAAAAGATGTCAATATATTGATGCTTCATGCAAAATATCAAGGCTCTACGCCTTCTGGGTCAGGAGGAGAAGATTTTTAAAGATTATTTCAAAATTTCACTTTTGTTGCCATGGCAACCAGAGTTTTGAACGGATTTCAATTCTTATAGCTATTTTTAAAGGGGACCACCTAAGCAACATTTCTGCCAAATTTGGTTCAGATCAGCCCAGTGGTTTGGGAGGAGATGTCTTTTAAAAAATTGTTCTTTATTTCTATATAAACCCCACCCCCCTGGGACTCTGTCCCTGGGGACCCGAGGATCATGATTTTAGCTATTTTGAAAGATGTCAATATATTGATGCTTCATGCAAAATATCAAGGCTCTACGCCTTCTGGGTCAGGAGGAGAAGATTTTTAAAGATTATTTTAAAATTTCACTTTTGTTGCCATGGCAACCAGAGTTTTGAACGGATTTCAATTCTTTTAGCTGTTTTTGAAGGGGACCACCTAAGGAACGTTTCTGCCAAATTTGGTTCAAATTGGCCCAGTGGTTTAGGAGGAGATATCATTTAAAGAAATTCTTGACGGACGGCGCACGACGCATGAGGGCCGGACGCCAGACGAAAGGTGATCACAATAGCTCACTTGAGCACTTCGTGCTCAGGTGAGCTAATAAAAAGGGTATTCATTCCATTAAAATTAATACCAGATTCTAGAAGACCAAGTGTTTCTTAGGTTTCCACAACTGAAAGATGAGTGACGGTCATTACAGGTACATGATTGGAATCGGTCAGTTTTTGGAGAATTAAGAACTAGGATTATCAAAAATTTGACACAGAAATTACATCATACAAAATATAATTTTTCTTGTCACATATTGGGCAAAAAAGTCCAATTTATATACTGGTGAAAAACTTCATTTAGAACACATTCAGGATTTTGGGTATAATTGTGAACTTTCCGTCAAGATCTTTGTTTAGGCATTGGGACAACGACCAAAAGCCAAAATGGCCGATAAGCACCAACATAAAAAGAATGAAAGGTTATATGTGCATCGTGTTCTAAAAAGAATCCGTAAAATTGCCCACATAAAGCCTGGGAAAGCCAGCAAAAAGCCAGGTAATCCAGATAAGAGGAAAGGGACCAGAGTTGAGGACAATTTGACAGGGGGAAATCTCCAGGCTTCACTTTTTTTCAGACTGCGCAGAACACACAAAATCAAACCTCTCCTGCGCAGGGGTAATCACCGGAATTAGTGCATTGTGGGACATAGACACTGATAAGCAAAACTTTGAGAAACAGCAAACTGATATATTGTCAATGTTGTTTTTGAATGTTGCCAAAATGCAACTATAGTTCGAAAAGAAGGAATCACTGACAAATTTGTTGACCGTTACCTTTGGAAGATAAGCCTGCATCAAGCCAAGTAAACTAGCTCATATCAAGATGTACAATAGGTGTAAAATATTTTGAGAATTAAACCACCGAAATAACAGAAGTTGACCTTTGAGTATGACCTTGTGCAGTCCACTTATCCTCATCTTGTCGTATCGATGGCAGCAAACATTCCACTAATCTAACCCTTGGCCTATTGAATACAGATTTTCTGTATGTGTGACATCAAAGAACGGAAAACAAGGCTGGACAATCAGTGGGCTTTTACAAATCAGGTTAAAAGGGGCAGAGCCTCAAAATACAGTCTACTTTGTGGACAAGCCCCAAGGCTATAATTTTCTACCAGATGTGCACAGTTGCATGTTTAACCCTTTCACTCCTTTGAAACAATGTACTTTTGGAACGTATCTTTATTGAGTAAAGTATACGCCAATTTTAATAATTATCTGAAAAATGAATTTGTACATCGATTCAAGAAATGATTACTCAGAATTTAGCTATTTGCTAGATAACAAATCAAGACAAAATTAAAGACATCGTCCATTACATTTTGAAGTAAATGTAAATCACAGTTACACTAATAGAAAAATAAGACAACTTGAAAAAATAGTCAACAGAAGCAATTTTCAAATTCATTCATTGTTGAAACTAAATACAAAATCCTAACTTTGTTAATTTTTTTAAGACGTCAAAATGTATTTATTGTGTAGTTAATAATATATATATATATATAAGTATATATTCCTCTAATCAGCAATAAATTTGAAATCAATGCCTTGTTCAATTGTTTTATAACTTCATTGAATTTCATATTTACAAATAATGAACAATGAACAAAATGAAATTTCCCCTTCTGCTTCTCTCTCTTTTCTTCTTTCTCTCTTCCTCTCTTCCTGTCTCTCCGATCCAGAGTCTTTCTGAATCGATGATTTTATCTTTACTATATCAAGTCTTGTGTGTTTATCGTTTTTTGAAAATTTGGGATATAGAGCAGATAAATCTTGACACCATTCTTTCAACTTAACTGTATATAATTGCAATACTTCAAAATAGAGTATTTTCATTGGCCCAAATCGTATCACGTGATTAAATCAATTGCACTTTATACCTCGATAAAAGACGGAACTATTTTGACAAAATTAGAAACAAAACAAGGTCAGGGATTTCCAATATTGGGAATTCCCTTCCAAGATATACCCAACTTGTTTTATTACTATTTATAGTCATCACCCTTTGAATTTCGATTTCTTCGAATTCCTTTATACTTCCATGGATTTTTAATAAATAGATAAACAAATAGTGTCCTTATAACAATTTTAATAATTATTTCCAAATATTACATTAAATAATTCCAATTTCGCCAAGTAAATGAAAAACCGTCTGCTTTTACACAGAGTCCAACCAATCATGGCTGACATCGGCGATTTTTCGTTGTCTTTCCCCGCATTTGAGGACAATTTTGACGGAATTGGTGATTTTCCGCCACGGATGAAAATCCAGATAAACGCATGTACGAAACTGGGGATGATCTTTGTCCAGTCCAGTCTTTGAAAATATTGATCTTGAAAACCCCATCTGATGCTGCAGCTTTATTCAATCGACTGGAAAAAACACTTCCGGATGACCCCTCTAGCAGCTTATACTGGTACAGCTCTAAAGCTGTTGGCAGACGTAAATTTTCAAATTTCATGCCAGATATTTGAAGAAATGCTGGTCTGTCAGAACGATACACGGCACATTGTCTTCGTGCGACAGCTCTCAGTATAATGACAGACAATAATGTTCCTGGTCATCATATTATGTCCTTATCTGACCATAAAAATGAAAGTTCTCTAATGGCATATACAAGACCGAGTAGTACTCATAAGCAGAACATGGGCAGAATCTTAGCAGATTTATTCAGGTCATCTGAAAATAGAAACAATGCAACTATTACTTCAATGGAAAACTCTGAAGTGCAGTCATCTGTGTCAATACAAAATAAAAGCCCGTCCAAATCAGCCTTGGATGCTAGCTTATTGAAGGGCTTTATTACAGAATCAAACTGCACATTCAGTAGCTGTACTTTTCAAATCTATCAAAAATGATTACCCCTGTATAATTGTATGAGAGCTGTATTAGTGTAAGCTGCTCTTTATTTGTAATCAGTAAATATGTTTAAATAGATAGAATAAGATACAACTAAAATCTAAAATCTAGACTTATGCTTCCGATCATTTTGAGGGTTATTATAGCATCATAGCCCATCAAAATGTTTGTTGATCTTTTTACTTTAAACTTTTAATACGCCTGAAAGTATAGTCGAAACATCGTAACAACATTTTTAATAAGGCTGTAGTTGCGATGTTTTGTCTGGTAGTATAGTTGTTTTGTTTAGACTATTTTCTTTTATTAAACAGTTCTAAATTTTATTTGTTATCATAGAAATAAATAGAAATTCTGAGATGTGGTTTATTACTGACAATTTATCTTTTTCCCTCAAAACTTAAGTTGTACTGGTATATTTATACAGACAATTTCTCCTTGTAAGCCAATATTTGGGTTTGTATGGGTGTATTTTCACATTTCACTTTCTGTGTGTACATGGATGAACTGAACTGTTACCAACTGTATATTTCTATGTCTGATTGTGATAAATAGAAATCAAAACTTATCCTGTCCAATATTTCTGATATCAATATAAAATGTTTATTGATGACAACTTGTTTTTTTCATTTTTCAATGTTGAAAGAAGTCAATAAAATGTTGAAAAATAGATATATCTATTTTCATTCAAAGCATTCTCAAAGACTTTGAAATTTATACCATTTTGAATGTGAACTATGTCACTGGTCTGATTTTTGACTCTACCTGCTCATTTTAGATTTTGTTTCAAACAAATTTTGGGACATTATTCTGTTATCCCTTAAACTTTCAACAAGTTTCACCTCCAGTATTTAGTAGAAAGCAGACGGCATACAGTAAGATCAGACTGGAAGATTGCAGGCTGATTTTAGTCTATACTGTCAGCTAAAGGTTTTTGGAGAGCAGAAAGATGAGATCAGCATGAGAATATCCATAATAATGGTATCTATGAAAATGTAAACCATCAGTTTTTAATCAAAAATACAAAAAAGTGCAGTGGCAATGAGGTACCGAAATGTTGTATCGACGTCTTTAAAATACACTTTGGTTGCTTAACAACAATATTTGTGAAACATACTATTATTTCTCGGTATTCCGGTAAAATTTGGTTGAGTTCAGTGAATACCGGTATTTTGAAAAAATGATATTTGTTTGTTTCAAAGTAATTCATTAAAGGACATCGACAAAAAGACTGGCCATGCAGCGAACAAGAAATACAGTCCTTAATGTGCCTTGTTTTAAACATGAAGATTTCGAAAAACTCACCTTTATTAGCCGTAAATCCGAGATGTCGAATCGGCTTCAGCACATCAGCATGCATCGTGTCCATGTGGTAGGTTTATATTTCTTGTCTATTACAAAGCATCTATTCATAATTCTAACTGTTTTGGACCCAGATATCAAAATTTATAGAGTTTAAAGTTAGTATTTGCTCATAATAATTCCAAATAAATCCAACGAATGTTCGAATTTCCATTTCAAAAAACCAATGCGACAAAATAAAATGTCCGCCGTTACAACGACTCGAGCAATAAACTGTGTCAATGTATCCATACGCCTGTCAAAGAAAAAGTAATTCCGCCCACAGTTTGTTTATTTGTTTTTCTTTTCATCTCTCTATTCGTTTTGGATTTGAAAATATACATATTGCAATTATATGGGCAGAGAGTATTTTTCACTGCGTTTATCGGAGTATAAAGTGCAATTGCCTTAGCACATGGCAAATAACCGTGCATTTATTGGAGTATAAAGTACAATTGCCTTAGCACATGGCTTAAACATAACGCCCTACGGGCGTTATTTGCCATGTGCTCAGGCAATTGCACTTTATACTCCATAAACGTAGTGAAAAATACACTCATCCCTATCATAATCTTGATATTTTACTTGAAAAATGTGAAATTTATATCCAAGTTAAAATAAAGAGGAGTTTTGCAATAAAACTTACAGTACATACGACAAACAAAGTAGGATTATGTAATAGCCAAGGGCAAAAGGTTCTTTAGGCATGTTGGCATATACAGAATCTTGTCACGTTACCAGAGGGATTAAGCTTTACCTCAGCCATATGTAAGAAGCCATCTGGTTTGCAGTCACAGATATTGCTTTTGAACTTTTGATTGGCTGGTAAAGAATAAATTGTACAAAAAATACCGATTCATTTGGTGAAGGGAAAGTTGAACTCGATATCCCTTCACTTTTGAGAATGACTTGTCCTCATCCGGATGTACAAATGTGTGCAATATGATGATGAGAGTTTGACAAAGTTTCAGAGATATTACAAAACGTTGAAGTTTCAGACTTCATCAATGTAGACAACAACCCAGATAATGAGAGGGTTACGACAATTTGTTTTATTTTCTTTATACAGAAATGCCCAATGTCCCGTATTGTGTGGGACAGTACCAGATTTTCAAAGTCCATCCTGGAGTCCAACTTAATTCAAATATGCCCGGAAATTCAAAAAAAGAAATCCACAAATTTTCAGCAGTGGAATTCTCATAAAGGGTGTTTGATCACTTAAAATTATAGTATATGGCCAAAAATGATGTAATTATAGATAACACCCACCAATCACCAATTTAACGACTTTCACACCTTTACTAATTTTAGACTATCATCGATGACCCACACAGAGTCCTTATCAGGTTAATTGCAGACTCATGTAGTAAATGTTGTCTGCATTTATCAAAACAAAATATCAATATCTCTTATAACTAAATTAGGTAAAGTTATAGCATATGAGCCAAAAATGATGTAATTATAGCTAACACCCACAAGTTACAAGTTTGATGACTTTCACACTTGTTAGACTATCATTGGTGACCCACAAGGAGTCATTATCAGGTTAAATGCAGACTCATGCGGTAAAAGTCGTCTGCATATGTCTTAATTATAGCATAGTTTAGTTGTAGTTGCTTTAATTCTCAGGTCCAGTGGTGATTCGTAGTTTATTCTATGAAAACAGGAAATTCCAAGGGATCGGTGGTCTTTTGGATGCAATTTAGTCCTATACTTCTATTTTTTTTAATTTTTTTTCAATCGATTTATCACAAGCATGTGTCTTAACATGTTTGAAACCGTGCTTGAAAAGTGTATACAACAAGAGGGCTGTTGGCCCTGGGCGATTACCTGAGATAAAGGCTTTTTTCTTTTAACAGTCCAATTTTATTTTAAGGTAAGGATTATAATACAAGTGGGCCTGTCCATACTTTATACTTATATAGGCTCTGTACCGCAGGATGCCAAAGTCTTAATGATAAATTCCAAGGCTTTAGGATTAGTTACTCCCTTTGGATCTGTGGGTAATAATCTCAGAAATATGAAACATGTCAATGCACTGATGTTTCATGCAAAATAACAAAACTCTATGCATTGTTGTTCAGGAGGAGAAGATTTTTGGAGATTATTTTAAAATTTCACCATGGAAACCAGAATTTTTAACGGATTTCAATTCTTTTACCTGTTTTTTAAAGGGGGCCACCTAAGGAACATTTCTACTAAATTTGGTTCAAAATTGTTCTTTATTTCTTTATAAACCCCACTCCCTGGGGCTCCACCCATTTGGACCCAAGGGCCATGATTTTAGCTATTGCACCAAGAAGCTTTATATTCCTTGCCACCATAAAGTGACAGAAGCATTTAAAATCTTACCTTTAATTGTACAAGTAACTCCAGTCTGTGACCATATGCCAGATGATGTACAGGTTACAGTCAATGTGTTAGAAGATGTTCCTGTTACATCATATCCAGTGTTACATGTGTATTGGGCTGTCCCTTGGTATTGTGAATTAGACACTGACACTTGACCATTTGCCGGATTGTTAAGGTTACCACAATCTGAAAAGATATAATATATAGAAAAGATCAATAATAAGTGTTTTGTTATTGACTATTTAATGGTCGGTTAGTTGTTTGAATTTGTTAAACACCACTTTTAACAGTATTCAGTCATATTGCGGCAGTTGGAGCATCCAACAATGGATTCCTGGTATCTATCACACCAGTACTACTACTACACCCTTTCCTAGCCTCCAGCTGCTATCCCACTTAGGTTAATGATTATCCACCAATTGGTTGGAGACATATATCAAAAAGGTTATGTGCCACTGCCATTGAAAAGACGATTTAAACCCGAGTTTTGTATACAACTGAACATTCTTTGAATTAAAAAGTTGTGTCGGTTGCTGGTCTATTTAGACTGTTTTTTGTTTAGATTGTAAGATCACATGGCTTAATTTCTAAACAATTGTTGTATAGTTTTAAAAAGAGGACAATGGTGGTCTTACATTGCTTGCCTGAGTATGATGGTGCAAGGCTTTGATATATACAAAATACAGGAGGACCATGATGGTCCTAAATTGCTCCCCTGAGAATTATGGTTCATTGTTTTATGATATATACAAAATAGCATAGCCCTCTGTCTAATTATTTTGGAGAAGATGTTAAAGGTTTTTCTTGTTTAATCCTAAGTATATTGAAGATCCCACCATAATTGCGCTTATTTCCTGGTAATTCTTTGAAGCATTATGGTAGGGGGTCAATAGACATCAATACATAACAAATATCAAAGCTCTAGGCCTAAAGATTAAAGGAGAAGATTTTCAAAGATATACCTCCTTATTCCTATCTAAAATCAGAGATCACACAGAAAAGGGCTAATTTGAAGAATACAATAATTCTTTGAAGTATTTTGGTAGAGAGTCAATAGCTGATGATATGTACCAAATATCATAGCTCTAGGCTTTATTGTTTGGGAGAAGAAGATTTTCAAAGATTTCCTGTTTTTTCCTATGTAAATCAGGGATTGCAAAGAAAAAGGCTTATTTTCAGAATACAGAAATTCTTTGAAGATCTGTGGTGGAGGGTCAATAGCTGATTATATGTACCAAATATCAAAGCTCTGGGCCTTATCATTTGGGAGAAGAAGAATTTCAAAGATTTCCTACTTTATTCTTTTGTAAAATAAGGGATTGCACAGAAAAGGGCTTTTTTTCAGAAAACAGTAATTCTTTAAGTAATTTTGGTAGATGGTCAATAGATGATGATATGTACCAAATATCATAGCTCTGGGAATTCCTTCTTCATACCTTTTAAAATCAGGAATCGCACAGAAAAGAGCTCTTTTTCAGAATACAGAAATTCTTTGAAACATTTTGGTAGAGGGTCAATAGATGATGATATGTACCAAATATCAAAGGTCTAGGAATTATCGTTTGGGAAAAGAGAATTTTCAAAGATTTCCTTCTTTATTCCTTTTTAAAATCAGGGATCACATAGAATCAGGCTAATTTTCAGAATACAGTAATTCTTTGAAGTAATTTGGTAGAGGGTCAATAGGTGATGACTAGTACTAAATATCAAAGCTCGAGACCTTATCGTATTAGAGAACTAGATTTTAAAAGATTTCCTTCTTTATTCCTTTTTAAAATCAGGGATCCCACAGAAAAGGGCTTATTTTCAGAGTATGATATTCTTAAATGATTTTGTTAGAGGGTCAATAGGTGATGATATGTACTAAATATCAAAGCCTTGGACATTATTGTATTGGAGAAATGGATTTTAAAAGATTTCCTTCTTTATTCCTTTTTAAAATCAGGGATCCCACAGAGTATAATATCTTTAAAGAATTTTGGTAGAGGGTCAATAAGTGATGATATGTACCAAATATCAAAGCCCTAGGCCTTATGGTTTAGGAGAAGATTTTCAAAAATTCCTTTTTAAAATCAGGGATTGCACAGAAAGGGCTATTTTCAGAATACAGTAATTCTTCGAAGTATTTTAGTAGATAGTCAATAGGCATTGGTACATACCAAATATCAAAGCTCTAGGCCTTATGGTTTAGGGGGAGAAGATTTTTTAAGAATTGTTTATGGATGGACAGACTGACAGATGGACAGACAGACAGATGGACGCCTGACATTTATAGATCACAATAGCTCACACCTTCAGCACATTGTGTTCAGGTGAGCTTATAAAAGTCTAACACATAATAATTTTGGAGAACATTTTTTGAAGATTTCTACTTTAATCCTAGCTATATTGAAGATCCTTCAATTTAAAGCTAATTTCCAGAGTACAGTAGTTCTTTGAACTATTTTGCTATAGGCATTGATACAAACTAAATATCAAAGCTCTAGGCCTAATGATTTAGGAGGAGAAGACTTTCAAAGATATCCTTCTTTATTCCCTTCTAAAATCTTGGATTGCACAGATAATAGCATATTTTCAGAATAAGGTATTTCTATGAAGAATTTATTAAAGGGTCAATAGGTTTTGATACACACCAAATATTAAAGCTCTAGGCCTGATTGTTTCAGAGAAGAAGATTATCAAAGATATCCTTCTTTATTCATTCGTAAAATAAGGGATCTCACAGAGTCAGGCTAATTTTCAGAGTACAGTAATTCTTTAAAGTTTTATGGTAGAGGGTCAATAGATGATGATTTGTGCCTAATAAAAAGGCTCTAGGCCTTATGGTTTGGGAGAAGAAGATTTTCAAAGATTTTCTTCTTTACTTTTATGTAAAATCAGGTAATTGTACAGAAAAGGGCTAATTTTCAGACTACTGAAATTCTTTGAAGTTTTTTAGTAGAGAGTCAATAGATGATGATTTATACCAAGTATCAAAGCTATAGGCCTTCTGGTTAAGGAGAAGATTTTCAAAGATTTCTTTCTTTATTTCTAGGTAAATGAGGGGTCGCACAGAAAAGGGCTTTTTTTCAAGATATGGAAATTAATGTACGATGATTTATACCAAATATCAAAGCTAAGGCCTTATAGTTTAGAAGGAGAAGTTTTTTTCACTATGTTCCCATGGCAACTTAAGTTCTTAATGGTTTTCAATTCTTTGAAGCTTTTTGAAAGAGCATGACTTAAGAATCATTTCTGTGAAGTTAAGTTGAAATACCATAGTTAGTTTAGGAAAAAAAGATTTTTTTGTAATTGTGAACAGTTGGACTGACAGATGGACAGTCTGTCAGATGGACGCCGGACGACAACTGATCACAATAGCTCACCAAGAGCACTTGGTGCTCGGTTGAGCTAACAAGGATATAATTTGATTATAAATTGATTTTGTCAAGATTTTGAGCATGCTAGTCATCATGAGATTAGTTCATGTCTGAAAAACAAGAGGATCCTTTGGATGCCTTGGGAAGTGCCATTTTTTACCAAAGGATATAAACGTGGTAGAAAACAATAATGCTTTGTTATTAATATAAATGGTTTGGCCCTATATTAAAGAAGAATTTTCAAACTAAGCAATTTACGCAGAGACCTTTTTTTAATCCCAAGGGCATATTTCATGTAATATAGTACAAAATTATGTAGAAATGCCACATATCCTTCACCTTAAATTTAAGAAGGAAAAGACTTTTGAAGTTGCTCTAATTGGGCGTTTCCCAAATTTTGGATCTCTGGGGCAGAGCCTTGTTTTATCCCAGGGCTACGATTTTAGCTAGCATGGTAGAGAACCATCTGGTTATACTATATACCAAATATGAATGCCTTAGACTTTGTAGATTGGGTTAAGAAGACTGTTGAACATGGTCTAATTCAGCATTTTTACGAACTTTTGGCACCCAGGGAAGGGGTGTTTTTTTGCCTTCAGGTATAATTTCATTAAAATTGATGGATAACAGCCAGGCTATGTTACATTCCAAACATAAAAGCCCTAAGCTTTAAAGTCAAGATTTTTTTTGACTTATTCTAATTGTGCATTTTACCCTATTTTGGACCCCTAGTGCAGAGACGTTTTAGACCCAAAGGAAACAATTTTGAGTGATTTAGTACAAAACCTTCTAGTAATGCTACATATTGAATATAATTGTCCTAGATCATATAGTTTACGAGGAGAAGTCTTATGAACTTGCTCTAATTAAGCATTTTTCCAAACCTAGGACCTCAGGGGCATGGCCATTTTGTACCCCAGAGATTAAATTTTTTGAAACTTGGTAGAGAACCATGTGATTAAGCAACATATGAAATATAAATGCCTTTGGCCTAGCAGTTTCTAAAAAAAAAAATTGAAGATTGACTAAAATTTCCCATTTTCAAATGCCGCGGCAAATACAGTTTTTTACTGAATGAAATTCTTTAACAACTTATGTAGACAGGGGTTGAAAAATTTCTTCAAACCTTCTAGTCCTGTAGGACTAGTAGCTCTGAATTTCTACTCGCCCTTAAGGCAACCCAACTCGCCCTTAAAGATAAAGAAAATTACTACCCAAAAAACGATCGGATGTCCGCTGTTCCAGCCATGAGTTTTAAAACAGACAAACTTTATCTAGATCGACGTATTTTCGCTCTAGTATTGATAGATCTAGGGGCAGTAACCCAGTCAAATTACAGTGATCATTCAAGCGTTTAAAGATACGGAATACTATGCAGGCTAAACTGGAGATCCTGTCTATACATTATCGCATATTTCGATATGGTCTCCAGTCTACAAATCAAGCGTCTATGAAGATTGATCAACATAAACAGGGAACGGTCTAATTTTACAGCGAATATTATTGTTTCCGATATGAAGTTGTTTGAAATAAATACTTTCTTTTTCGATCCTTTATTTTTTTTCCCTCAATCAGCGTGATTCAAGTCCTAAATTTGCACTCGCCCCGTCGGACTGGTTCGTCCCCAAATCTACTCGCCCTACGGCATTTTCTACTCACCAATGCGAGCGGACCAGTGGATTTTTCAACCCCTGGTAGAGCTTCACCAAAGGAACATCCCTGCAAAGTTTCAGCTTGATTGGCCTACTGGTTAAGGAGGAGAAGATTTTTAAAGAAATTGTAGACAGACAGACAGATAGACAAATAGATGGATTGACAGACAGACGAACAGACAACAACCCATCACAATAGCTCACCTCGCATTTTGTGCTCAGATGAGCTTATAATATGAACATCAGACTGTAGAATCAAGAGATACAGGAAAGGTCAACAAGAGCACAGCCTACATATGCCTACCCTCGGCTGTTGGGTGCTTGATAGTAGACAATATGCATCTAGAGTTATCCCCCTGGAAAGTATAATGTTGCTCTTTTGATAGTGAATAAGTGTGCTAAATTTCAAGTGAATGCGTTTAGTAGAACCAGAGATATCACAAAATGTCAAAAGTTTTCGCTCGACAATGACGACTACATTAACGACGACAACGACACCAAGGCTATTGCAATACCTCAGGTTTTCTCCGAAAACAACCAAGCTAAAAAGTATTACTTTTAATTGTACAAGTAACTCCAGTCTGTGACCATGTGCCAGAGGATGTACAAGTTACAGTCAAGATGTTAGAAGATGTTCCTGTTACATCAAATCCAGTGTTACATGTGTAAAGGGCTGTCCCTTGGTATTTTGAATTAGACACTGACACTTCACCATTGGCTGGATTGTTAAGGTTACCACAATCTGAAAAATAAATTTAAACCAGAAATGAGTTTTGTAACAAGAAATTTCTTCTTTTCCCACAACATTTTCTACCACATGCAATGGTTTCATTTGAAATTGTATCCAATATTCATTGTCGTTTGCAACCTCATTCAATTTGGACCAGTCTAAAATTTCAAAAAACAGGAAAGGGTTAAGACCAGAAATGAGTTTTGAGCTCAGACTATTCCTGCCATTATTGTTAACTGTATTGTTGGTTTCGCGATTGGTCAATTGCACCAAGATGCTTTTTATTCCTTTCAATTATAAAGTGACAAAAGCATTTAAAATCTTACCTTTAATTGTGCAAGTAACTCCAGTCTGTGACCATGTGCCAGATGATGTACAAGTTACAGTCAATGTGTTAGAAGATGTTCCTGTTACATCAAATCCAGTGTTACATGTGTACAGGGCTGTCCCTAGGTATTGCGAGTCAAACACTGACACTTGACCATTGGCTGGATTGTTAAGGTTACCACAATCTGAAAATTAAATTTAGCAATTAATATATATACTGTACCCAAAGAAATATGTGACCACTTAAACCCTGGATTTTGCAAACAATCAGTAAATTCTTTTAATTAAGAAGCAGTTGCAGTTGCTGGTCTATTTAGACCGTTGTTTATTTGGATTGTAAGATTACATGACTTAATTTCTAAACAACTGTTGTTTTGTTTTAAAAATATTCATACTTTGATTATTGATTGATTTGTTTAAGATTTTTAACTTGCTAGTCATCATGATGTTAGCCCAAGTGTGTAAATATTATGAACATCAGACTGTAGAATCAAGAAATACAGGAAAGATAAGAAATTGAGCTTAGACCTCCTTGAATAAGTTTTGACCTTGGTAGAAAATCACTTAATCAAACACAGCACACTGTCTGTCATCATGATGTGCAAATTAGTGCAATATTCTCAGGATAAGATTAAAGTTTTTCCAAGATAGCGTAAATGGCAAGATTTTTGCATGCCAATAATAACAAGAGCCATGAGCCATGTCAGACATGGCCATCCCCTGCTGTAAAAACTTGATAGTAAACCGAGTTGTGATTCTTGTACACTGCACTTCTCCTAAATAAGACCTATCCACCTATGAAGTTTCAAGATGATAGCTATTATACTTTCAGAGATATGCCCTGGACAAAATCCAAGTCTTTAAAATAACTAAGGGCATTAACTCAAAAAATATGCAAGCAAGAGTTGTGGTTCTTGTGCAATGCACTTCTCCTCAATAAGATCTATCCACCTATGAAGTTTCAAGATGATAGCTATTATACTTTCAGAGATATGCCCCGGACAAAATCCAAATCTTTAAAACAAGAGGACCATGATGGTCCTAAATCGCTCACCTGAGGCATCTGCAAATTACAGTACTTTTTTGTATAAAAAGACACAACTTGAGCAAAATAAATAAAAACAAATATAAGATTTTAGGCTATGTACAAAACAATCCAGTAATGCTTTACAATAAGAATGAATTCCTTTGGCTTTATAGTTCAATCCATTACCAAACTATCCAAGAATTTGTAACCCTCAGAGAAAATAGGTTTGAAAAAAACATAGTGAGAAAGGGAGTGACAAGCAATTTATCCATTTCTCACAGTGTTTTCTACCTGAAATTTTTTGTATTTAGATTTCAATCAAACTTTAATTACTTCAATAGGTGTAATTTTAGCAACCTTGGTAGAGAACAATCTGGATGTACCATAAATCAAAATATGAATGCATTACAACTTATACATGAGGAGTGGAAGATATTTGAACATGCTCTTATTGAACGTTTTTCATATCTTTGGATGCCTTGGGAAGGGCCATGTTTGTCCAAAGGATATAAACATGGTAGATAACAATAATGTTATCCTATGTTTAAATGTAAATGCTCAAGAACCTATATTTAAGAAGAAGAATTCTTTCAATGCGATTTAAACAATTTTCGACCCCAGGAGCAGAGACATTTTTTATTCTAAGAGAATATTTTCCTATTACATAGTACAAAATTATTTAGTCATGATACATACCAAATATGTATACTCTTCACCTTATATTTCAGAAGGAGAAGACTTTTGATGTTGCTCCAATTGGGTGTTTTCCAAAATTTTTGACCTCTGGGGCAGTGCCATGTTTTATCCCAGGGCTAAGATTTTAGCTAACATGGTAGAGAACCATCTGGATATGCTATATACAAAATATGAGTGCCTTAGACTTTGTAGATTGGGAGGAAAAGAATATTGAACATGGTCTAATTGAGCATTTTTACAAACTTTGGACACCCAGGGAAGGGGTGTTTATTAACCTACAGGCATAATTTAATCAAAACTGATAGATAACAGCCAGGCTATGCTACACTCAAAATATAAATGCCCTACTCCTTAAAATGAAGATTTTTTTTTAGCATACTCAAATTTAGCGTTTTTCCCAATTTTGGACTCCTCGTGACGGGCAGTTTTTAACCCCGGGAAGACAACTTTTAGTGATATAGTACAAATCCATCTAGTTATGTTACATACCAAATATGAATATCCTAGACCTTATAGTTTAAGAGGAGAAGTCTTTTGAAATTGCTCTAATTAAGCATTTTTCCAAACTTCGGACCTCAGGGACGGGGCCATTTTTGACCCCAGAGATTAAATATTTAAAAACTTGGTAGAGAACCATATGATTAAGCTCTATATAAAATATAAATGCCTTTGGCCTTGTAGTCTGTGGAAAAAAAGACAACAAAGATTTCCTAAAATTTCCCATTTTCATATGCAGCGGTTACAAGAGTTTTTCACGGAATGAAATTCTTTTAACAACTTTTGAAACTTTCACCCTAGGAACACTCCTGCAAAGTTTCAGCTTGATTGGCCTACTGGTTTAGGAGGAGAAGATTTTTAAAGATTTTTAAAGATTTACTAAAGATTCCGATTTTCAAATGCCGCAGCAACCAGAGTTTTTGACAGAATTAAATTCTTTAAACAACTTTTGTAGAATTCACCCCAGAAACATCCCTGCAAAGTTTCAGCTTGATTGGCCTACTGGTTTAGGAGGAGAAGATTTTTAAAGATTTCCTTAAGATACCCATTTTCAAATGCCGCGGCAACCAGAGTTTTTGACGGATTAAAATTCTTTTAATAACTTTTGTAGAACTGCATCCAAGGAACATCCCTGCAAAGTTTCAGCTTGATTGGCCTACTGGTTTAGGAGGAGGAGATTTTTAAAGAAATAAAGACGGACTGACAGACAGATGGACGGACGGCAGACAACGACCGATAACAATAGCTCATCTCGCACTTTGTGCTCAGGTGAGCTAATAACAAAGGGCAATAACTGCAAAATTATGCAAGCAAGAGTTGTGGTTTTATGGGCACTGCACCGCTCCTCAATGAGATCTATCCTCCTATGAAGTTTCAAGTTGATAGCATTTATACTTTAGGAGATATGCTTAGGACAAGCTTAGTGACGGAATGACGGAATGGGGAACGGAGACCATTACTATATCCCTTTTGCCGAAACATGAGGGGATGACAATGACAACAAACCCACTGATGAAAGACAGGGCTCTAGTAATACTTCGTTTTTTCTTTTGCAAGCATACAAGCTGAAAGTGTGTAGCATTTCTTTCCTTTTGATTTCATATAAAACAGAACTCTCCAGAAAAGGGCTATTATGATCACTGGGTAATTTGTATGAAACTGTTACCAATGAACACAAAATTAATATACATACGTATATGCATGTAAATGCACTTTTAATTGCAAATGCATCAAGAATGACATAGATAGGTATATTTTGCTTAACCGTAATTATACTGACAGAACCTTAAACAAGTCTTACCTCTAATTGTACAAGTAACTCCAGTCTGTGACCATGTGCCAGAGGATGTACAAGTTACAGTCAAGGTATTAGAAGATGTTCCTGTTATATCAAATCCAGTGTTACATGTGTACTTGGCTGTCCCTAGGTATTCTGAATTAGACACCGACACTTCACCATTGACTGGATTGTTAAGGTTACCACAGTCTGAAACAAATGGTTGTCGTATTGTGATGCTATACAGGAGTCCAACACCGGATTAAAACAAGAGGCCCATGAGGGCCTGAGACGCTCTACTGGTTATCAAGTTTTCCGTTAAAGAAATCTAATATTTAAGGAAGTTTATTACTCAAAGAAGGATGCATAAAGAAAAGAAAACAGGACTTTATTCACTTTATTATTTCAAGCAACAATCCTCAAGGCCCCTTTTCCCGTGTTTCATGACGGATCCACTCCATTTCCAACAGAATGTTACCTTATGACCCTACAATCATCCTGTGAAATTTTCATCAGAATCTGACAAGAATTGTGGACTTTATCACATAAACAGGATTGTTTTGAATGAAAATCAATAAGGCCCCTGTTCCTGTTTTCTGAGGGATCAATTTCATTCCAAAAGGAACTTTCCTTACAACCCTACAATTGTCCTGTGAAATTGAAAAGACAATTTGATAATGATTTTGATCTTCATCACATACACATGAATGTTTTGTATGATAATCTGTAAGGCCCCTTTTCCTGTGTTTCGAATGCCACAATTATTCCATGCATCTTTGAAGAGAATCCGATAAAACTGTTGACTTTATTGTGTTAACAAAGATATTAAAATCAAGTTCTCATAAGGCCCCTTTTCCTGTGATATTTTACTGTTGGTTTTATCATTCTGTGAAAGTTAAAAGTGAATCCGATGAAATATTGGGACCTTATTATGTTTACTAGAATATTTAAAAAAAAAATCATATGGCACCTTTTTACTTGATACTTGATGGATTGTACCCAGTTCTGAAAAGAACCATTTAAGTGATTGTACAATCATTCTGTGAAATTTTGAAGTGAATCAGGTGAAATCAAGGGACATCATTGTGTTAACCAGAATATTTAAGAAAGTTTTACATAAGGCCCCTTTTTATGTAACACTTGCCATAATCAGATCCACTGTCAGAATCAACAATTGGAATGATGGTACAATCAATCTGTGTAATCTGTGGAATTTCTTGTGTTAATGAGTTTAAAGCGAAATCTTCATAGGGCCCCTTTTCTCATGATACTTCACAGAACAAACCAAATTTCAAAAGGAACAATTCTAATGAAGGTACAATCATTCTTTAAAAGTTAAAGAGAATCAATGAAAACAGTGAATTGTGTCAAGAATTTTTGTTACAAAATTTTCATGAGGCCCCTTTTTCCGTGAAACTTAACAATCAGACCCAATGTACAAAGGAACAATCCTAATGATAGTTTGAAGAAAATGATAAAGAATGAGGACTTTATTGTAATAATGATGTTTTGTAATAAAATTTTATAAGGTCCCTTTTCTTGTGTCACTTAACCAATCAGACCTAATTTACAAAGGAACAATTCAAATGATGGTACAAACATTCTGTTAAAGTTTGAAGAGATTCTGATAAAGACTGAGGACATTCTTGTGTTTATGAGGATTTGGTAATAATTTTCATACAGCCCCTTTTCCTATGATACTAGACAGATCAGGCCCAATTTGAAAAGAAACAATCTTAATGATGGTACAAACATTCTGTGAAAGTTTGAACAGAATCCGATGAAAACTGCAGACTTTATCTTGGTGTAAAGATTTTAAAATAAATTTTCATAAGGCTCCTTTTCCTGTGATACTTGAAGGATCAGGTCTCATGTCAGCATCAACAATCTTGATTATTGTACAATGATTCTGTGAAGGTTTGAAGAAAATCAATGTGTTAACTAAGATTTTTTTATTAAATTTTCATAGGACCCCTTTTCCCATGAGACTTGATGGATCAAACCTACATCCGAAAGGAACAATCCATTTAATGTAATAATCATTCTGTGAATGTTTGAAGAGAATTTGTTGAAAACTGTGGACTCTATTGTGTTTACGAGGACTTTTTTAATCAAATTTTTATTGGGCCCCTTTTCCTGTTTTTCTTGATGGATCATACCCAATTTCGAAAGGAAGAATCCTTCTGATGGTACAATCATTCTGTGAAAGTTTGAAGAGAATCCGATGAAAACTGTGGACTCTAGTGTATACGATGATTTTTTAATTAAATTTTCATAAGGCCCTCTTTTCCCATGTTTCTTGACGGATCTGACCCAATTTCGAAAGGAACAATCCTTATGATGGTACTATCATTCTGTGAAAGTTTGAAGGGAATCCGATGAAAACTGTGGACTCTAGTGTAAAAAAGGAAAAGTTTAACGGACGGACGGACGTCGGACGGGAAAATGCCATCGCAATGGCTCTAGTGGCCTTCTAGTGCTAAAAAGTCCTATTCCTAATTAAATCTTTTCCTAACAAGACCTGGATTTAACATCTTTAAGAGTAAGCTTAGGAAAACATTGAGAGAAAAGAAAATTAATATTTCTTCCTTTTCTAATAAATTTTCTGTACTTTAATGTTTATTATTAAACAAGATGTGTTTGTGAAACACTATGCCCCCAAAACATGAATTCTTTAGAAAAAGGTGATTTTTATTGTTTTTTTTCTTTGTTTTAGGGAAAAGGGTTTAAATTTTGACCTTGACCTTGATGAAATGACCTTCCCAAGTTGCAACTTGTTGAGACCTATCTTCATACCAAATATTAGCATTGTAACTTAATCAGGGTTGAAGTTATAGGAAAATGTTTAGTTGGCAGGTTAAGTTTTGCAGACAGACAGACAGACAGACGGACACCGGTTAAACAATATGCCCCGATCTTATCGATGCAAGGGCATAATTACATTCATTTTGTCGTCTGCAGCAGCTTTAAATTTTGCCTCATCTACATTTTTGCTGTTTGGGAAAGAGTATATTTGCGCATACAGGTAGGCAAGCTTGAGAAGATAATAGATAAAGGAAGATTATGAAAGCAATGAAGTTGGTAGTATGCACTGTTTAGGAGATATATTCCCACAAAAATGTATAGGTAACAAATGTGTTTGAGAAACACAGTGCCCCCGCAAAAGGACTACACATTTGACTTTAGTATGTGACCTTGACCTTATCACATGACCTTGAACTTGACATGATGAGATACATTATGGAGATGTATCATCATGCCAAATATGAGCATCGTATCTTGAATAGACTGGTAGTTATTGGCAATGTTAAGTTTTTTGGTTAAGTTTTGCATACAGACAGACAGAAAGACTGAATGACAGATAGACAGCCAGACATACAGAAAGACGGACAACGTTAAAATAATATGCCCTTGATCTTTCAATGCAGGGGCATAAAAATAACAAAGGGCAATAACTCAAAACTGGGGCATGGCAGGGTTACCGTTATAGTGCATGACACTTTTCCACATTATGATGTATAAAGTTTAAAGTTGTTAGCACTTATGCTTTAAGGAAATATGGTCTGTATGGTCTGGACAAAAGAGTAAGATAAAAACAAGAAGGGCAATAGTGGGCATGTCAGAGTAATGGTTCTTGTACATGGCACTTCTTCACATTATGATCTTTAATTGCATAAAGTTTGAGGTTGCTAGCACTTATGGTTTTTCAGATATAGTCCAGACAAAAATTTAAGGGTATAAACAAGAAAGGGCAATAACTCAAAGAATGGGCATGGTAGAGTTCAAACAACAAAGGGCAATTATTCAAACAATTGGCGGGATAAAGTAATGGTTATTGTACACGACACTTCTCCATATTGTGATCTATAAGGGTATCAAGTTTGAAGTTGCTTGCACTCATAAATTAGGAGAAATGTTCTGGACAAAAATGTAAAGGTAAAATCAACAAAGGGCAATAACTCAAAGAATGGGAGTGGTAGAGTGGATGGATAGACAGACAAAAGAAGGACAGTCAGATAGACAGATAAAATTGAGCAAACCTATACTCAGTGACGAGTTGGGTACTAAAAAAAAATAATATATAATGCAGGTACTGATACCTAACAAAATTTATGACTATTTAAACCCAGAGATATTTAATTATACAATTCTCAATGAACTTAAGATCTTGTGTAGGTAGGTTGCTGGTCTGTTTTAGACTACTGTTTTTGCAGGTTTTATATAAGCTGACTTGAGGTGAAAAAATCATAACACGGTTTCAACGAAGAGATCATTTGATAATTGTTTTACTCAGTGACGGGTTGGGTACTAAGAAAAATTAATATGTAATGCAGGTACTGATACCTAACAAAATTTATGACTATTTCAACCCAGAGATTTTTGATTATACAATTCTCAATGAACTTAAGATCTCGTGTAGGTAGGTTGCTGTTCTGTTTTAGACTACTGTTTTTGCAGGTTTTATATAACCTGACTTGAGGTGAAAAAATTATTACACGGTTTCAATGAAGAGATCATTTGATAATTGTTTTGGTCCAGATTTCATATTACAAGGCATCATGGTGGTTCTTTATGTCGTATTTAAGTGTCTGATCATGTTCTATGTTTCCAAAACGGTTTGAATTGTTTCTAAGTCTATTATTTGAGTCTTCTTTGATTCATGTTGTCAGTTTTAGTAGCTCTAACCTACCCTCATTCATTTGCACCTTAACTTGAAAGTGACTTAATACGGCCCAACAAATTCATAGAAATAAGGCACCCTTTACCTCAAACAACTACCTTTCAAGATAGATATCTTAGTTCAAGGGAGATCATTCTTCCAGCTTCTTGCAAAACTCCTATATGTATCAATATTATTTTAGCACAATTGTGTCAAACCTGAATGAGGAGAATTAGAAGTGAATGTTTGATTGCTTGTTTGAATGGGATTTAACACCTCTTTTAACAGCATTTCAGTACTACCCCGGAAGCCTGAGCACCTAACCGTCCACTACCACTACATCCTTTCCTAGCCTCCAGCTACTCATCCCATTTCATTTTACGATTATCCACCATTTGGTGGGATACAAATGTTGGTAAAGCTATTTATCGCCACTGAGGATCAAACCTGGAACCAAATAATTGAGTGACCAACAAGCTACCAACTGTCGAATGGCCAAAGCCAGAAGTTAATGTGAATAAGCAAAAGTTCAAACTTTAAGGGGAGATAATTCTTCATTCAGGGGGGCTTAATGCTTCAAAATTACATCTTGTCTAACTTCAACACGTAATGAATGAGCAGAATATTAAGTCCATTTTGGTCCATTCACTCAGCTACCAGGTACATGTATGTTATCAGCTGAATGATCTTTTAATGATGGGGGTTAAAGTGTGAAATTGTTGGAATATCCAAAAGCATAGAAACAGGGCATAAACCCATAAATTTTAAAGCTAAATGGACATTACTTAGTAGTCAAGATCAAGCTAATACACCCTCAAAATTCAGGATGGGATCAATATATCTGTGAAGTTGAGTCCAAAGGATCCCCCAAATCACCAAAGAACTCTGATGGATTGAATAGAGTTTTATGTTGAATGAATTATCTTTCAGTTATATTATGGCAAAGGTTACTTATCCATAAGCTTCTTCAATATTACCTGTACAAGGGGCTTTGAAAATCTTGTCCAAAGAGATATCCCTGTGACCAGTGGGACATAAACAGTGAAACCTGCAAACTTCAAATTCTCTCCTCTTACAAGTCCGTAACCAAACCCCCTGAGGCACACGGGAAAACTCTCAAGACATTATGATCATGTGTATCAAAACAAGAGGATCATGATGGTCCTAAATTGCTCCCCTGAGTATGATGGTTCATGGCTTTATGATATAAACAAAATAGCAATTCCCTCTGTCTAATTATTTTGGGGAAGATGTTTAAGGATTTTCTCTTTTAATCCTACGTATCTATCCTTGAAAATTTGATTGATTGAATAGGGCTTAACACCACTTTTAACAGTATTTCAGTCATATTGAGGCGGGGGGAGCACCTAACAATGGATTGCTGGTATATCTCACACCAATAGTACCACTACATCCTTTCCTAGCCTCAAGCTGCTATCTGCTGTAAAAATTCGAAGAGAATCCAATGAAAGCTGTAGACTTAATTGTCTTCAAACAGATTTTTAGTGAAATTTTCATAGAGCCCTTTTACTGTGTTTCTTGAAGGATAGGACCAAATTTTGAAAGGAAAAATCCTTACAATAGTACTATCTTTCTGTGTAAGATTGAAGATAATTCAAAGAAAACTGCTAAAAGTTAATTGTGTTAAATTAAATTTTCATAGTGCCTCTAGACGATAGGATATGCACATGTCAGACTTATTGCTAAGTCTTTTTGTGAAATTTGAATCAAATCAGTCCAATGGTAGCTGAAAAATTAAGCGGACACAATTTTTTCACCAAAGGTCCATAACTCCATCAAAAGTCAATGGACGGTAACCAAAATGGAATATGCATATCTCTGCTTGATACTGATTGTATCAATGAAGTTTGAAAAAAATCTGTCCAATAGTTGCCAAGAAATTGAGTAGACATGAAAAAGGTACAGAAATAAGCTAGAGAAATGTAACAAAAAATGAATTTTCTAATTAAAGAGTCATAACTCTGTCGAAAATCATTAGACCATAACCAAAATAGGATATGCACATGTCTGACTTATACCGAGTCTTTCTGTGAAATTTGAATCAAATCCGTCCAATGGTTGCTGAGAAATAGAGCTGACACGTTTTTTCACCAAAGGGCGATAACTCCCTCAAAACTCAATGGACTGTAACCAAAATAGAATATGCACATCTCTGCTTGAGACTGATTATATCAGTGAAGTTTGAATAGAAATGTTGTCCGAGAAATTTTGTGGACTTGAAAAAGCTACAGACAGAGGGACGGACTGACAGACAGACCATGGGACCGACAATATGACTCTTACATACCCTCCATAATAAATAAAACAAGTATTAGATTTTGGGCTCCGAAACACGAATTCTTTAGAAACGGTTGATTTTTATTGTTTTTTTTTTCTTTGTTTTAGAGAAAAGGGTTAAAATTTTGACCTTGACCTTGATGAAATGACCTTCCCCAGTTGTGCCTTGTTGAGACCTATCTACATACCAAATATTAGCATTGTAACTTAATCAGGGTTGAAGTTATAGAAAATTGTTTGGTTGGCAGGTTAAGTTTTGCAGACAGACAGACGGACAGACAGACAGACAGACATCGGTAAACAATATGCCCCCGATCTTATTGATGCAGGGCATAAAAAAGCATGAAAAGGGAGAACTTAGTTGATACAAACAGTTTCTCCATTTTTCACAATGTTTTCTACACAAAAAATACCTTGTATTTAGGCTTCAATCAAACTTTAATTTTGTCCAAATTTACTAAGGAATAATCTGAATGATAATGAAATATTATAGTTTGAAGAGAATCTGATAAAGACTGAGGACATTCGTGTTGTAATGGGGATTTTGTCATGAAAATTTCATACAGTCCCTTTTCCTGTGATACTAGACAGATCAGACCCAATTTGGAAGGAAACAATCCTAATGATGGTACAAACATTCTGTGAAAGTTTTAACAGAATCCTATGAAAACTGTGGTCTTTATTGTGGTACAAGGAGTTTAAAATGAAATTTTCGCAAGGCTCCTATTACTGTGATACTTGATGGATCAGGTCTAATGTCAATATCAATGTTCATAATTATTCAACAGTCAATGAAATGCGATGACAGCTCTGTATTTTGGTAACAAAGATTTTTAATTAAATTTTCATACAGACCCTTTTACCATGTTTCTTGACAGTTCAGACCCAACTTCGAAAAGAATGATCATTATGACCTTACAATCATTCTATAAAAAGAATCAATAAAATCCAATCAAAGCAGTGGGCTTTTTTGCATTAACTAAGATTTTTTAATAAAATTTTCATACAGTCCCTTTTCCCATGTTACTTGATGGATCAGACCCAATTTCGAGGGGAACTATCTTTACAAAAGTATAACCATTCTGTGAGAGTATGGAGACAACCCAATTAAATCTGTGGACTTTATTACATTAACATGGATTTTTTTAATTAAATTTTCATAAGGCCCCTTTTCCTGTGTTTTTTGACGGATCAGACCCACTTTCAAAAGGAACAATTGTTATGATGGTACAATCATTCTATGAAAATCTGAAGAGAATACAATGAAAACAGACAAACAGACGCACAAACTCAAGACGTGAAAAGACCATCTTTATAGCTCTTCTGGCCTTTAGAAAGTAGAGCTAAAACTGTAGTTTCTTGAGTCCTATCAAGGATTTTGTAAAAAAAATCATACAGTCCCTTTTTACCCTGTTTCTTGACCGATTGGACCCAACTTTGAAAAGAACAATCCTTACTTAGCCCATTACCAGAATGCACAATTTTTGACGATCCAAAATTCAAATGAGTTGCAGACAACAATTCTATGTAGTGGCCTTTTGAAAATCTTTTTTAACCCTTTCCAACACAGTGATGCCTTTAAACGCCTGCCAATATAAAAGCTTTGGAAAATATTGTGCAAAATGAAGAAATTTCTTGTCACAATCAATTTCTTGATTATCCACAATGTTTTCTACCCATTAGAAATAAATTTTATTTAGTTAACCCATTACCAGATGGCAAAATTTCAGACTGGTCAAAATTGAATGAGTTGCAGACATGAATTTAAAGCTTATGAAATTTTGGATTTTTTTTACTTTTGGGGTAGAAAACATTGTCAATAATGAAGAAATTGCTTGTAATAATCAATTTCTTCATTTTCCACAATGTTTTCAAAAGCTTTTTCTCTTGGGGGCGTCTAAAAGTATCGCTGAGTGGGAATGGGTTAAATTTTAACAAGAGGCGCTTGAGCTCCTGGTTTGCTCCACTGGCCTGTGTTTACCTATGAAAAAGATGCATCTAGAGTTATCCCCCTTGATAGTATAGGTTGCTCTTTTGAATAAGTGTGCCAAGTTTCAAGTGAATGCCTTTAGTAGAACCAGAGATATCACAAAATGTCGGAGATTTTGCACGATGATGACGACAACGACGATGATGACACCAAGGCTATAGCAATATCTTGGGTTATTTCCAAAAACGGCTGAGCTAAAAATCAAATATAGAGTTACAAAAAAACCCTGTGAAATTTGGTTGAAACCATCCTCCAGTACCACAGAATATGATTTTCAAAGTTTTCACTATATACCATAAATTATATGCACATCATCCCACCCATCAAAGCTATGCGCTTAAACACAGCCAAATGCTATGAAGGAATCTGACAAAGAGTCACTCAAGAACCATCCCTGTGAAATTTGGCTTTGAATTCTTTGACCTCTGTCTGAGAAGAGAATTTTAAAAGTTTTCAGTTACATAACCATATATGGATAAAATGCCCCCAATAATGCCATTATTTTCATCCAATCAAAATTCTCTGTAGTCTCTGATAAAATGTCTTCAAATGATTGTGCCAATTGAATCTGGTTAAAATCAATCTACTGAGAATTTTCAAAGTTTTCACTATATACTACATATTGAAGTAAGATCCATCCTTAAAAGTCAAGATTTTCATCCTATCATTTTTTTTTCAAGAATCTGATAAAGGGTCAACAAAGGATCATTCCTGTAAAATGTGGTTGAAATCCATCCATTGTTTTCTGGCAAGAAGATTTTCAAAGTTTTCACTATATATGGAAATTAGCTCCTCCCATTTAAGCCATATTTTCATCCTATAAAATATTCTTTGAAGTAATCTGATAAAGGGTCACATAAGGATAAATTACTGTGAAATTTGGTTGAATTCTGTTCAGTCATTTCTGAGGTGAGGAAGGTAGAGTTTATTGACAGACAGATACACAGACAGACACATAATGGACATAGCGCCATAACAACAGATGTTTCCATAGGATCTTCAGAATGATCATTGCATAATTTACCAATCGCAGCTGTTAATCAAAGAATCGATTAACCAATCAAATCATTCCTTCAGTCAAGATTTGAGCTTTGAACTCTGACATCGACTGCTATTTGTGTTGTGTGAAACTTTAACATCCTAATTACAGCTTATTCAAGCTATCCAACTATACTGCTTTTTTTGTTACATGCTACTGGCCATAAATTTCTCTAAATAACATTTTTTAGAATTGGGACTTCTGTGGTAGTCAATGGGCGGGGCAGATATAGTAAATGGGCGGGGCCAATATAGTAAGATGGCGGGGCCAGCAATTAGTCAATTGTACCAATCACTTAATCATTCTTTGTTCTGGAGCTTACTGTATTCAGCCAATTAACATACAATTCCATATTTTGATTACTTGACATACTTGAAAAATCTATGGTAAACATCGTGAGAATGGAAGAAATTGCTTGTAACAGATAATTTCTCCTTTTCTCATAATGTTTTCTATTCTTCGTGGTATTTCATTTTGAATGTTAAGATTAATATTGCCATATGCAACATCAATCCAAAATTAGTTATCTAATAATGAGTTAAAGGCTAAAGGCAATAATTGTAAACAGATTGACCAGACTAAAGAAACTGTGATTTAACCCATTCCAAACAACGCCACCTTTTTTACAACCCTCAAGAAAGAAAGCTTTGAAAGACATTGTGTAAAATGAAGAACTTGTTTGTAATTATCTTTTTTTCTTTTATTCTATTGACATGAAATTGTTATCTGCAACTTAATTCGATTTGGACAAGTGTAAAACTTTGTTGCTTGGCTATGGGTTAACCCTTGCAGAGGACAATTCAAAGTTGATTTTATTGGAAAAAATGATCATTCAATAGGGTAGAAAATTTCTTGAAAAAAGAAATTGCTTGTCACAAGCAATTTCTTCTTTTTCCACAAAGTTGTCTGAAATATAAAAACAATGGAGTGTAATAACCAGGGATCAAACAAGAAAGGGTTGATAGAGACATCTTACCAACAGGAGTGCAGCTCAGCTCTAGTCCGGTCCATTCACCGTTTGTACAAGTCCTTGTATAAGTTGTATCACTACTGTCTCCCACCGTATACCCCAGTATACAGGTATAGGTTGCTATACCATCTTCGGTTGAGGATGAGACACTTACAGTGAAGAATGTTCCATTTGACAATGTTGGGCAAACTGTAAATATAACGAAATAAAACATGCAAATGAGAAAGACTCATAAGGTTATTTTCCCCTTCTTTGAGCCTGCTCCCTACACATGTAGGCACTTCTATGACATTTTTACCCGGCCGTCACCATGTAAATCCTCCTTTTTAGGCCCCACAAGAAAAGATCTTTGGAAAACATTTTGAAAAATGTAGACAAATGCTTGTAACAACCCATTTCTTCATTTTCCACAATGTTTTCTACACAGAAAGACAAAGATTTCTAAAATTCAATCAACTTGAAATCATTGTATGCAACATCTTCCAATTTGGACCAGTCTAAAATTTTGTTGTATGGTAATGGGTTCACACAAGTAAGTATGAACAAGACGCTCTAGAGACATTGAAGCATATCATGCCAAGTTAATGATTTGCCATCTTTCATAAACCTTCATATACATGTATCTGAATTCTTATTAGTCTTTTCATTTTACTTCCTTCACTGGTATACAATGTTTCAGCAGCTACTTTTTCAATTTAAACAAACATCTAATTTAACCCATTCCCACACAGTGACGCTTTTGGATACCTCTTAAGAAAACAATTGGAAAAACATTAGGATAAATGAAGAAATTGCTTGTAACAAGCAATTTCTTCATTTGCAACAATGTTTTCTACCAAGAAATTAGAAAAAAACCTAAACTTTCATAAACTTTGAATTGTCGTCTGCAACTCCTTTCAATTTGGACCAGTCTAAAGTTTTCTTGTGTGGTAATGGGTCAAAGTAATGTAAGCAATTAAGGCACATCTTCTGTGAAAAAGTATTTTGAAATCATATTTTCCATCACTTGTAACCCAGGGTAGCCTGAACTTGAAATAGAAATACTGGAGCTCACTGCATGATGACCATAGAATTAAAACGTAAACAAGAATGACAGGATGATTGATAAATAAATAAATGAATTAATAAATGAGTGAGGGACCATATGAATGAATGAGAACAAAACTATGAATGGCACATCAAAGTGGTAGCTTATTTTCAAAAGAACACCACATGAGAGAGGTATATTTGCTGTGACAAGAGCTAAAATTGAAAGAATAAAAACAATATTTGTTGAAAATAAGCATAGTCCTTACAATAATGCTGATAGTTGCCTAACAGCCACCAACAAACACTACTGCTTAACCTATTCTCACAAAACAAAATTTTAGACTGTTCCAAATTGAAAGAAGCTGCAGATGACAATTTCAAGTTGATGGAATTTTATTTATTTATCTTTTTTTTTTGGTCTCTTTGGACAGAAAACATTGTGAATTATGAAGAAATTGCTTCATTTTCCACAAAATTTTCCAAAGATATTTTCTTAAGGGGCGTAAAAAGGAGGAATTGTGTTGGAATGGGTTAACCTATTCCACACAATGACACTTTTAGACGTCTCATAAGAAAAACAACTGGGAAACAATGTGGAACATGAAGAAACCACTTGCAACAAGCTATTTCTTCATTTTAACAATGTTAACTACCAAGAAGGATGAAAATAAACATTGTACACTATAAATTGTGGTCTCCAACTCCATTAGAGTTAGACTACTCTAAAATTTGGGTTAATAACGAACACAGGTCATTATTTCTAAATAATACAACAGCAATTGCACAATATCTATTGTTTGGTTTAAAAAGGTAGTAAAAAGGTTTTGAAAACATTTTGAAACAAGGTGTCAAATTGTCACAAGATACGCCCGTCACACTGCTTAATATTAACTGGGGGTTTGAATAGAACTGAGGTTATTTTGAATGAATTTTTTTTGTCAAACAAAGTATGAAAAACAACAAAGGGCAATAACTCAAAATATATGCTAGGTAGAGTTTTGGTTCTTGTACACTGCACTCCCCCTTGGTGAGATCTATCCATCCATGAAGTTTCATGATTCTAGCTATAATACTTTTAGAGATATACTCCGGAAAAGATTCAAGTATGAAAAACAACAAAGGGCAATAACTCAAAAAATAGGCCAGGTAGAGTTATGGTTCTTGTACATGCACTCCGACTTGTTGAGCTCTATCCAACCATGAAATTACATGATTCTAGCTATTATACTTTTAGAGATATACTCCGGACAAGATTCAAGTATGAAAAACAACATAGGGCAATAACTCAAAAAATAGGCCAGGTAGAGTTATGGTTCTTGTGCACTGCACTCCCCCTTGGTAAGATCTATACACCCATGAAGTTTCATGATCATAGCTATAAAACTTTTAGAGATATACTCCAGGAATATCAAGTATGAAAAACAACAAAGGGCAATAACTCAAAAAATAGGCCAGGTAGAGTTATGGTTCTTGTACACGGCACTCCAACTTGGTGAGCTCTATCCATCCATGAAATTTCATGGTTCTAGCTATTATAATTTTAGAGATATACTCCGGACAAGATTCAAATATGAAAAACAACAAAGGGCAATAACTCAAAAAATAGGCTAGGTAGAGTTATGGTTCTTGTACACTGCACTCCCCCTTGGTGAGCTCTATCCATCCATGATATTTCATGATTCTAGCTATAATACTTTAGGAGATATACTCCGGACAAGATTCAAGTATGAAAAACAACAAAGGGCAATAACTAAAAAATTAGGCCAGGTAGAGTTATGGTTCTTGTGCACTTCACTCCCCCTTGGTGAGATCTATACACCTATGAAGTATCATGATCCTAGCTATGATACTTTTAGAGATATACTCCGGACAAGATTCAAGTATGAAAAACAACAAAGGGCAATAACTAAAAAAATAGGCCAGGTAGAGTTATGGTTCTTGTACACTGCACTCCCACTTGGTGAGCTCTATCCATCCATGAAGTTTCATGATTCTAGCCATTATACTTTTAGAGATATACTCTGGACAAGATTCAAGTATGAAAAACAACAAAGGGCAATAACTCAAAAAATAGGCTAGGTAGAGTTATGGTTCTTGTACACTGCACTCCCCCTTGGTGAGCTCTATCCATCCATGAAATTTCATTGTTCTAGCTATTATACTTTTAGAGATATACTCCAGACATGATTCAAGTATGAAAAACAACAAAGGGCAATAACTCAAAAAATAGGCCAGGTAGAGTTATGGTTCTTGTACACTGCACTCCCAATTGGTGAGCTCTATCCATCCATGAAATTTCAAGATTCTAGCAATTATAATTTTAGAGATATACTCCGGACAAGATTCAAATATGAAAAACAACAAAGAGCAATAACTCAAAAAATAGGCCAGGTAGAGTTATGGTTCTTGTGCACTTCACTCCCCCTTGGTGAGATCTATACACAGATGAAGTTTCATGATCCTAGCTTAAATACTTTTAGAGAAATACTCCGGACAAGATTCAAGTATGAAAAAACAACAAAGGGCAAAAACTCAAAAAATATGCTAGGTAGAGTTATGGTTCTTGTACACAGCACTCCCACTTGGTGAGCTCTATCCATCCATGAAATTTCATGATCCTAGCTTAAATACTTTTAGAGAAATACTCAGGACAAGATTCAAGTATGAAAAACAACAAAGGGCAATAACTCAAAAAATAGGCCAGGTAGAGTTATGGTTCTTGTGCACTTCACTCCCCCTTGGTGAGATCTATACACAGATGAAGTTTCATGATCCTAGCTTAAATACTTTTAGAGAAATACTCCGGACAAGATTCAAATATGAAAAACAACAAAGGGCAATAACTCAAAAAATAGGCCAGGTAGAGTTATGGTTCTTGTGCACTTCACTCCCCCTTGGTGAGATCTATACACAGATGAAGTTTCATGATCCTAGCTTAAATACTTTTAGAGAAATACTCAGGACAAGATTCAAGTATGAAAAACAACAAAGGGCAATAACTCAAAAAATAGGCCAGGTAGAGTTATGGTTCTTGTGCACTGCACTCCCCCTTGGTGAGATCTATACACCCTGGAAGTTTCATGATCCTAGCTATAATACTTTTAGAGATATACTCCGGACAAGATTCAAGTATGAAAAAACAACAAAGGGCAAAAACTCAAAAAATATGCTAGGTAGAGTTATGGTTCTTGTACACAGCACTCCCACTTGGTGAGCTCTATCCATCCATGAAATTTCATGATTCTAGCTATTATACTTTTAGAGGTATACTTCGGACAAGATTCAAGTATGAAAAACAACAAAGAGCAATAACTCAAAAAATAGGCTAGGTAGAGTTATGGTTCTTTCGCACTGCACTCCCCCTTGGTGAGATCTATACACCCATGAAGTTTCATGATCCTAGCTATAATACTTTTAGAGATATACTCCGGACAAGATTCAAGTATGAAAAACAACAAAGGGCGATAACTCAAAAAATAGTCCAGGTAGAGTTATGGTTCTTGTGCACTGCACCCCCCCTTGGTGAGATCTATACACCCATGAAGTTTCATGATCCTAGCTATAATACTTTTAGAGATATACTCCGGACAAGATTCAAGAATGAAAAACAACAAAGGGCAATAACTCAAAAAATAGGCCAGGTAGAGTTATGGTTATTGCGCACTGCACTCCGTATTGATGAGAAGAATATAACTGCCAAGTTTAAAGTCAATTGGACTTACGGTGACAGAGTTATGCTCCGGACAAAGAAGTGGACACCGCCCGGACGCCCGGACGCCCGGACGCCCGGACGCCCGGACATCACGGGTGATCCCATAATACGGGCGTATAAAAAGATTAATTTCTTCATTTCTAACATGGGGTAATGTTTTTGTTGTTTTAAAAAAAATAATCATTAATATATCAATTTGAAATTATTGCCAAGAACTTCTCTTAATTTGGACAAGTACACAAATTTTCTCGTCTGGTATTTTGTTAACACAAAACCAAATCAGCTTCTGTTAATTTGACCCATTATCAGACGACAAAACTTTATTAACTAGTCCCAACTGAAGATCATTTTAACCTTTGGAAGAGTGTACATTAAAATAGTAGTGACATTAAAAGGTAGAAAACTTTATGAGAAAAGGAGAAATTGCTGGAAACAATCAATTCCTCCTATATATGAATTTCTGATGGATTGATAGAATAGGGATTAACGCCACTTTTAACAGTATTTCAGTTATATTTCAGCAGCTGGAGCACCTAGCAAAGGATCCCTGGTATTTCTCACACCAGTACTAGCACTACATCTTCCCTAGCCTCCAGCTGCTATCCCACTTAGGTTTACGATTATCCCCCCATTGCTGAGAGACAAATGTTGGAAAGGATAATTATGTGCCCCTGCTTGGGATCAAACCCATGACATCCCATGGTTGAAGATTATGAATAGGAAATAGGTTACAGAATAATTTATTTTTGTTGAAGATATTGTCCTTTGATAACAAAAGTTACCTGAAACAGATAACTTGATTTTAGAAAGGCTGGAAACCCATGTTTTCTCATTTGAAAAGTTACATACAAATTCCCTTCATATCAAATTGGGGGAATTTCCTCAAGTATCAAATTCAGGGGTATTTTCCTAGTGTTATCATGTTCATATATATGAACTCTGTTTCCTGCTATCAACACTATTTTAACCCTTTTAAAAACTAAAAAAAAAATCTGTAAAAAATCTGTTTTGGAACAATAAAGAAATTGTTTCATTTAACCTCTAACAGCGAGGTTTTTTAGCGTTGGTTAGCAATGTCCACTGTGTGGACTCTATTCATCTCCTGAGAAAAGGGCTATAAGTTAATCACTGTTGACAACTGTCTTCACCCTTTCCCGTTTTTGGAAATTTTAGACTAGTCCAAATTGAAAGAGGTTGCAGACGACAATGAAAACTGGATGAAATTTGAAATGAAACCATCCTGTGTGGTAGAAAATGTTGTGGAAAAAGGAGAAATTGCTTTTTACAAGCAATTTCTTCTTTTTCCACAATGTATTCTCAAGTATAAAATCACAGGAACGTAAAATCCCGTGTTTGAACAGGAAAGGGTTAATTGATTGATTGATTGATTGAATTGGGTTTAACGCCACTTTTGACAGTATTTCAATGGCTGGAGCACCTAACAATAAATTCCCATGCATATCTTGCACTAGTACAACAATTAACATCCTTTCCTAACCTCCAACTGCTAATCCCACTTAGGCTTACGATTATCAACCAATTGGAGAGAAAAAATGTTGGCAGGATATGTGCCATCATCCGTCACCCTAAACAGCTGTATTCAGAAAAGTGACAATCTGGGAACTACACAAAGTATCAATCTTGGCTAGCCTGCACAAATTGCTAAGGTTAACAAGAGTCTTAACATTTTGCTTTTGAATTTTTTTCTTAATTAATAATTAACAACCGTTCAATTTTTAAAATGCACCTGTGCTGGATTCGGAGCTTCATGGTCTAGTGGTAGGTTGCAGATTTCAGGATCCGAGGGTCCTGGGTTCGAATCCCACCCAGACCATGGGAATTTTTTTTAGCAGTGAGGGTTGTAATTGAATGTGCTGTGGCTGCCATGTGTGCCGTATGTTAACAGCATTTGATTTGTAACACAAGGCGTAGAAAAAGAATAAACCCAATAATACCTATAAACCCAAACTTAAACTTTATACTTTTTTCAGTGTATGTTCCCATAAGGCTCCTTTTAATTTGATGGGTCAGGTCATATGTACATGTATATACAATATTCAAAACAATCTGTAAATCTGAAAATTGAATGAGAAAATTACTTCCTTGATGAAATCAAGCATATCTTGATTGAAATTTACTTCCCTATTACCCAAAATGTACATTTTATGCAAGGGATTGCAAATAACAAGTATTCAATTATATCAACAGGAAAATTTAAGACTTTAACCCATTTCCAGACGGCAAATTTTAGACTGGCCCAAATTGAAAGAAGTCACAGACGACAATTCAAGGTTTATGAAATTTTGGATTTTTTCAACTTTTTTGGTAGAAAACATTGTGGAAAATGAAGAAATTGCTAGTAACAAGCAATTTCTTAATTTTCCACATTGTTTTCTAAAGGTTTATTTTCCTCAGGGCGTCTAGAAGCTTCATTGAATGGGAATGGATTTCTTTATTTGTCTGAATGCAGTTTAAAACTGCTTTTAACAATTTTATTGACATCGCGGCAGTTGGAACACCCAACAATGGATTCCTGGTATATCTCTCACCAGTACTACCACTACATCCTCCTATTTGATACCATTGAAGACTTGCCTTAACCCAGGGCTCCGGAAATTTTGAAATTTTAATCGGTCCAGGACATCCCCCCCCCCTCCACGGACAAAAACCAATACCCCCGCCTGTTTTCACCTTTCCCGTACTCATCATTCATTCAGTAGTTGCCTTTTTTTCAAATTTTCCGAAAATGAATATAATCTTCAACGAGTGGAAGATAGATGAAAACAACCGACAGATCCTACTTTCATATTGTTTTTGAAAATTCGGCTGAGAATAAATTGCAATGTACGGCAGTCCACAAAATTCCAATATGTTGTAAAATAAGATAAATTACATCATTAAATTTTCCGGTTTTAACAGAATATTTCCGTGATGTACGCTTCTGCCCCCCCCCCCCCCCCCCCGAGTACCACCGATAGTAAAGATATACTTTTTCATTTTCATAAGCTAGTTATCCAAAGTTCTGTTAATTTAACACAGTCATGTCAATTTTCTCTCAACACGAGCGTCTGTTGATGAAAAATCAGAGCTGACGTCACAAAAATGTCAGGTCAGTCCATTCTGCCCCATAGGATCACAGAGTCGTGTCATACACATAAAAGACCAAAGAGACAAACTCCAGTGGGATGCCCATGTGTTGCACTATTTTCCTAGAGTGGAATTTGTTCACAAATCTTGGTCATTTATTTATTGTACTTGATTTCCAATTTATTATTCGGACGTTTTCCACCCCGAAGTAAAATTTAATTTTATTGACGGAACTAGATATATTATCAATCTGTCATTTTCGTTTATATTTAAATTATCTGTATTCTGCGGATTCCCAATTATTGTTTGAATTCTATTGGCTATGTTTCTTACCATGAATGAAAAACTATAAAACATATTAACATCAAGACTTTTTTATATAAATTTCAAACCCGGTCACGCGCGCTTACTTGTGAAAAATTAATTTCATAAAAGCGTCATGCTCATGCTATTCCGACTTTGTACAAACGGCAACTGAAGCCTGTTCATGTCTCGATTTATATACGCATTCAATGTTATAGTAAAAGAAATTAGTTTCATGAGTAATGGCAATTTAAATCGACGCAGTATTAGATGTCCATTTTGATAAGACTTCGAACGTGTGAAAGTCAAACCTATTCTCTATTGCAAATAGTTTACAAAACTCGGTCAAGCGTGAACCTGCAAATTAGGTCCACGTGCATTAGACTGGCCGGCGGTTAAACTAATTATTAATTTTGGCACTTTTGTTTATCTCTTAATCTGCAGATAACGTGTAAAACCCTTGAATTTTTTCGGTTTCAATTGGATTTTGATAGATGTTGGGTGAGTTTAGCATTATTTCAACATGAAATTTGATGAAAATTTTGGACCGATTTTGATGTAATTTTTGGGATTCCAATCGGTCTGGTAATTCAAAATTCGGTCCAGACCGGCAATTTATCGGATTTCCGGAGCCCTGCCTTAACCCATTCCCACACAATAAAATTTTAGACCAGTCCAAATTCAGAAGTTGCAGGCAACAATTTTAAGTTGATGAAATCTTTAAAATCTTTTCCTTTTGGGTAGAAAACATTGTGGATAATGAGAAAATTGCTTGTAACAAGCAATTTCTTCATTTTCCACAATGTTTCCAGAAGCTTTTATATGGGGAGGCGTTTAAAAGCTTCCTTGTGTAGGAATGGGTTAATGATGCGACTTTATTTTGTTTGAAAATTCCAATGTTTTGATGATGTTATAATTGTCTGCCAATTGCTGCATCCCAAAAGAATCAAATGTTACAAAGTAAGAGGGAAAAAGTGCTTGTTATCAGTGTAAAATTTTATTGTTTGGTAATGTATAAAAACAATGTAGCTTTGGTCAGTTTTGACATTTTTTTTATTTTTGTGGATAGGAAATATACAGAAATTAAAAAAAAAAAGGAGAAAAAAATCAAACGCTTTGTTGTTTAGGATAACTGCATATAAATATTTTTTCCGAATGTTTGTGCATTCATTTTGTGTGTTTTGAATAGACTAAATAGGGAATATTACGTTACAATAGTGATACATCTTTTATTGGCTTTGAGCTGTATGTCTACTTCTTCTTTACCATTCTGATTATTTGCATTATAATGTCTTCTACAGAATACAAGTGATACCATCATGGTTGATTGATTGATTGAATGGGGTTTAATGCCTCTTTTAACAGTTTTTCAGTCATATTGCGGCAGCTGGAGCTCCTAACAATGGATTCCTGGTATTTCTCACACCAGTACTACCACTACATCCTTTCCTAGCCTCTTGCTGCTATCCCACTGAGGCTTACGATTATCCACCCAGTGGTGAGAGAAAAATGTCGGAAAGGATATGTGCCGCCGCCGGGGATCGAACCCATGACATCCAAAACACCATCATGGACTACTGTACATGGAACACTATTTTTGACACTATAAGATACATACTTTTCCTCTGACATGTCTCATTTTGTTTGTGTAGAGTGTATATATTTTACTAAAACCATCTATAGGTATATAGTGAAATAAATTAGCTGTAATAACATCAAGATTTAAGATAATTACTCTGCTGAGTGCAAACAGCTGTAGACCAAGTTCCATCAGCTGTGCATGTTACAGTTGTAGTATTTGTCTCAAATCCTTGGTTGCAAGAAACACTTGCCGTTGAACCATACACTGTTTGTCCAGAAGTAACAGTTGCGCTTCCATTGCTAATGGTAGTTACATTTTCGCCACAATCTGTCAGAATTTCAGAAGTTCAAACCAGAGTTTAACAATAATGAATAAATGAATAAAAAATAATGAAAAGATGAATAACGAAATCAAATGATCAAAATTTAATGATGATGCCATGATTTATGTTAAGGTTTATTATATATACCAATTAACCTATTAACGGAATCCCACACAGTGACACTTTTGGACACCACTCAAGAATACAGATTAGGAAAACATTTTGTGAAATGAAGAAAATTCTTGTAACAAGCAATTTCTTCATTTTCCACAATGCTTTCTACTTAAAAAGTTGAAAAAATCTAAAATGCTGTTTATCAAAGTGGATTTTCCTGTCACAGCTCAGTGGGCAACAGAATTTCTTCATTTTAACCCTTTCCTGCACAATCCCTTGTTTTTACATCTCTTTGATTTTATACTAGAGAAAACATTGTGGGAAAAGAAGAAATTGCTTCTAGACTGTAGGTTGGTTGCTTTTCAAATTGTACTCAGTTTTGATTTTCGTCTGCAACTTCTTACAAATTGGACAATATAAAATTTTGAAAAGTGGGAAAGGATTAAACAATATTCTCTACCCAAAAAGTTGAAAAAATCTAAATTTCATAAACTTAAAATTAATTGTAACTGTAACTCCTTTAGATAAGGACCAGTCTAAAAATTTGTCATTTGGGAACAAGTTAAGCTACCTTTTATTGTACAAGTTGCAGAAGACCAGTTGCCATTTGTCTGGCAAATTATTCTGCCTGTTTCTATTTCGTAACCAGTGTCACATTCTACTGTTGCGGTAGAATTAACTGTAGTTTCGCTACCTACAGCTGCATTTCCATTTGTTATAGTATTTATTGGTGAACCACAATCTGTGAAAAAACAGGTACTTTAAAATAAACATATCACAAAATATATGATTTTAACTCTTATTATGCTGAATAAACTCCTCTATAGAATTTCATTAAAACCGTTGGGCAGTTTAAAAAATTATCTATAAAAACCACTCTGGCTAAAAAGAACTGGCGAAAGGTTTAGACTAAGACCAGACTGCACATATGTGCAGGCTGATCTTAGTCTAACTCTCCTTCCAAAACAGGAATATTCCAGGCTAAGCATGACAAGTGTCAATTGAAATATATATATCATTTTAATTGACTGATTGATTGAATGGGGTTTAACGCCACTTTCAACAGTATTTCAGTCATATGGCGACGCTATGACGGCGGCTGATTTTAATTGATGCCTAAATTTAGGATAACTGCTGTTGCATATTTATTTGAGTTTGGACTAGTATTTGCATAAAAAGAATCTGAAATAAAAACATGAATCGTAAATATTGTATGATTTTGAATGAAATTGGTTATGCCATATGATCATAATGAATGAAAACAAATCTAGTTCCGATTAAAAAAATAAACAAAATGCGAAATCTATTTAATATCTATTCATATGATTGTAATGTATGAAAACAAATCTAGTTCAGATTAAAAACAATAAACAAAATGTGAAATCTATTCAATGTTCATTTTCAACCAATATTTATGTGATTTTCTTTTTAGTAATAATGATTATAATTAATGCAAGAGTGTGGTACCAGATTATAAAGAACTAAACAATTATATTGAAAGTTTAAATGGATAAGTTCTAGTGTTTCTTCTTTTTCTTAAATGATTTATTTAATCTTATACTTTCCTGTTTCGCAAAATTTTAGACCTGTCCGAATTCAAAGAATTTGCAGATGAAAAATTTAGTGGATTCAATTTGACAAATAATCATTTAGTAGAGTAGAAAATACTGTCGAAAAAGAAGAAATTGCTTGTTGCAATTTCTTCTTTTTCTACAATGTTTTCTCAATTATAAAATCACAGGAATGTAAAAACAAGGGACTAAACAGGAAAGGGTTAACAAAGGGTTAACCACCTCCTGTTAAAGCTACCTTTTAAAGTACAATTCGCTGAGGACCAGTTGCCATTTGCTTGACAAATAACAGTATCTGTCTCTGTTTCATAGCCACTATTACATACTACAGTTGCAGTAGAATTCACTGTAGTTTCACTGATTACAGAAGCTATACCATTTATTACAGTGTATACAGGAGAACCACAATCTGTAATGGAATGTAGCACGTAAGGGATCATATGATAGAATAACGGTTTCATGCAATAAAACTTCTGTAAATCATTTTCAAAAAAATCTTGATCTTTGACCTGGAGGTTCTTAATTAGGTGATTTGTCTTGTTTGCCAGGGACCAGTCAGCTTACTAGTGTATCACAGTATTATACTGTATTAAATGATTCTTTGAGTTATATGCAACTCTGTCTTCAATTGCTTGATAGCAGGTGAAATTTTCAAGTTAAAAAAAGAGGCATAATTCATTCAAAAATGCATTTAGAGTTACCCCCTTTCTGATATAGTTTACTCTTATAATAGTGAATATAATTTCTGAGTTTCAAGTGAATGTGTTAAGTTATACTAGAGATATTACAAAATATAACAGTTATGGATCACAACAATGCAGACCATATAGCTAGAGCAATACCTTGTGTTTTCTCTGAAAATAGTCAAGCTAAAGTTATGTCCCAGTTCAGATAAATCAGTAGAGGGGGTTGACTTTCCTATAATGTTTATTGCAACACTTTAATGTATAGTCTATATAATATTTACAAATATGTATCCATAATGAAAGCTAAGATATAGGCAGAATATGTGTTACAAAACTATTTCTTTACAAGATTGATATATAGACATATTATTAACAGACAGGCATCCATCTAATGTGTAGCCCCTCTAAATAGAGAGGATACTTTTATGATTTTTGTCACAACTGTCAACAGTTATAATTATTCTAACAAACTAGACCTGTCACTGTAGGTGATAAATACCCCAATTTTGCAGGAAAGAAAGTTTGTAACTTTAATATAGCTCTGCTTCATCCCATGCCTATCTGTAAAATTTGAATCAATGGAATATCATGACAAAATTCAAGGTAAAAATTTATTATTTGGTATGAAAAAAAAAAGAGTAGTACAGTGTATGTAAAGATTTTGATAAGGGTCAACAATAAGGGTCCCTTCTGGGTAAGGGGGAGAAGATTTTTAAAGATTATTTTAAAATTTCACTTTTGTTGCCATGGTTACTAGAGTTTTAAACGGATTTCAATTCTTTTAGCTGTTTTTAAAGGGGACCACCTAAGGAACATTTCTGCCAAATTTGGTCAAAATTGGCCCAGTAGTTTGGAAGGAGATGTCGTTTTAAGAAATTGTTGAAGGACGACGGACGATGGACCGACGCTGGACGAAAGGTGATCACAATAGCTCACTTGAGCACTTTGTGCTCAGGTGAGCTAAAAATAGGATTAGCATATATCTACTTTGGATGTGTCTAGCTCGTAAATTTAAAACATATCTATTATTCAGTTTTAGAGGAAATGAGCAGTCAATTGATTGAATGGGGTTTAACGCCGCTTTTAACAGTATTTCAGTCATATCGCGGCGGCTGGAGCACCTAACAATGGATTCCTGGTATTTCTCACACCAGTACTACCACTACATCCTTTCCTAGCCTCCAGCTGCTATCTCACTTAGGTTTACGATTATCCACCCATTGGTGAGAGACAATTGTCGGAAAGAATATTTGCCGCCGCCGGGGATGAGCAGTCAAGAATTTACATCAAGGGCCATAAGTCTTCAAACGGTAAATAGACCATAACCAAAAATAGGACATGCACATCTTTGCTTGATACTGGGTCTACCTGATAAATTTAAATCAAATCCACTCAATGGTTTAAGAGAAAATTAGCAAACAAGATTTTTAAACAAATGGCCATAACTCTGTCAAAAGAAAATGAGATGAAATCAAATTACAGTCTGTTCATCTCTGTTTTTTCACTAAAGCAACTTGTGAAGTTTGAATTTAATCCATAGATGAATTTTGGAGAAAATAAGCAAACAATATTTTCCATAAAATTTTCTTAACTCTGCAAAAAGTAAATGGACTGTAACAAAAATAAAGTATGCACATCTCTACTTGATACTTGGTCCTCCTGTGAAATTCAAATGAAAACCATTCTATAATTTTAGAGAAAATGAGCAGGCAAGATTATTAATCAAAGAGCCATAACTCTGTTAAAGAAGAGAAACTAAAGAAAAGAAATTAACTGAAACCAAATTACAGTATGCACACCACTGCTAGATACTGAGTCTACTTGCGATTTTGGAATCAAATCCATACCATAGTTGATGATAAAATTGAGTGGACAAGGTAAAAGCTACTATCTTATCAACAGACCAACTGAAAAATGGACCGACAAACTGACTCTCATATATCCATTAAGGGTGTTAAATTTTGAGTTCAACTGAACTCTGTCATAATTTCCTTGAAAGCTACCTTTAAGAGTACAATTTGCTGCAGACCAGTTGCCATTTGCTTGACAAGTTACTGTATTTGTATCTATTTCATAGGCACTATCACATACTACAGTTGCAGTAGAATTAACTGTAGTTTCATTGACAACAGAGGCTATACCATTTGTTACAGTGTTTACAGTCATACCACAATCTGTAATGGAATTAGCTTTACACTGAACAGAAAAAAGAGCAATTATGGTAAATCCCTGAAGTAACGAAACCTTGTTTTATATACTCAATATGAATAAATGATTAAGTTTAGTAATTATATCACAATAAATGAAATATAAATGTTCTACTGACTATAATAATTGGTATTATTCACAGTAATAACAGGAATTAACCATACAGATATAATGACTGTGTTAAAGGTTAACTTTTAAATACCACGAAAATTCAGACATATTTGAATATTTCTATAAAAATGAGCCAAAATTAATACGATATAAATTTTCAAAGTTTGACTTTCCCAAACAAAATCATATTCTATAAAAAACATTCAAAACGTCTATAGGGAGAGGAAGGTTTGTAATCTCTTTCTGCAATACCTTTCAGCTTGCAATTTACAGGAGACTAGTTGCTATTTGCCTGACATATAACCATGTTTGGTTCTGATTTATACCTACTATTACATTCTACAGTTGTAACAGAATTAATTGTAGTTTCACTGATTACAATAGCTATGACATTTGTTACAGTGTTAATGGTTAAATAATTTAAATTTAAGTTTCGTCTATCAAAAACGAGCATTCTGATTGGTCAAAAAAAATTATTCATGACTCCATGAACAAAATTTTGAGCACGCAGCGATTTTGTATGCTTCCGCATAAAATAGTCCCATACAAAAAGGTATCAAAATTTGTAAAGGTTCACATATTCATACAGTGTGATTAGGTTTTTCGCTTCATACCTCCATGAAAACAAAAAATAATTCTCTTCATTTCTTAAACAATAAACTGTAATGTAGCATGTATGTCTTAATTCTAAAGTAAATGTTTATCTCTATCCACTATTCTAAGGTCATAGTTTATCACATTTTTCTTAAAACAAAGAAAGACATTGAGCTTATAACTTCTTACTTCTCTTCAAGGATTTAATTTTCTCAATCTTCAAGGGTCACTAAATGCCTTAAGTGAAACTGACAATTACTATTTACCATAGAAATATATTAACCCTTGTCATTCTGAACCCAGAATATTCCTGTTTTGGCAGGAGGTATAGCCTAAGATCAGCCTGCACATGTGTGCAGTCTGATCTTAGTCTACACCACCTACTTGTCCTGTTAAAGCCAGTATTGTTTACACTACAAAATTTCAAAACAGATATCGATATAAAATTAATAATTCCAGTCTTTTCAGTCCTTCGATTTTAATGCAATTCTGAAGAGATTCTTTTTTCAGCATGACAAGGGTTAAGAAGATGTAGAGCATACATTACTTGAATGAATTTTTTTAATTCATGTATCTGTCAGATATTGTACTTTTTTAGGAAACGAAAGTAATTTAATCTTAAGCTGTCTTTTTTCAACTACCTTTTATAGTACAATTTGCTGAGGACCAATTGCCAGTTGCCTGACAAATAACTATATTTGTTTCTGTTTCATAGCCACTATTACATTCTACCCCTGCAGTAGAATTCACTGTAGTTTCACTGACTACAAAAGCTATACCATTTATTACAGCGTTTGCAGGAGAACCACAATCTGTAATGGAATGTAGCATGTAAGAGAAAAGATCATATTCAATTATTATTTATTTTTAATATTCCAAGACCAGATGATTGTTATTCATAGATATTTGTTATTCATCCCTGCAAAACTTACGGTGTCCCTGAATTCTTTAATTGTTGTCAAATAACTGAGTTTAGTTAATAACTTTACACAATAAATAAGTAATACAAGAGGTTGTAGTAGAAGAGACATAGTTGTAATAAATTGTTCATTGAAGCATAGATCTTTTATAATTGTACATATTTTTGACAAATTAAGAACAAGAATTCATAATTTATCAGTTATGCTTAGTAGTACAATTTGCTTAGGACAAGTTGCCATTTGACTGACAAATAGTTATATGTGTATCTATTTCATAGCCACTATTACACTCGACAGTTACAGTAGAATTTACAATACATTCAAAAAGAAATTATGACAAATAGAAGCTTTAATTACCAGTACTTCAACCAAGTTTAATAATGTTAAATAATACTTTCTCCAGTAGCATCCTTCACCTATTTTATCCTTTTTCATTATTTCTTTTATGAATATCAAAGCTACTATTCCAAATGGTCTTAAAAAACTACCTTTTATTGTACAATTTGCAGAAGACCAGCTGCCATTTTGTTGACAAGTTATTGTGTTTGTATCTATTTCATAGCCACTATAACATTCTACAGTTGCAGTAGAATTTACAGTAGTTTCACTAACTTCAATAGCTACACCATTCGTTACAGTGTTTACAATAGGACCACAATCTGTAATAGAATGCAGCATGAGAGGAAATAAATGAATATTTCAATTGTTTACCCCTGCAAATTTATGTTGTATTATATTGTCTTAATTTATATTCAGTGTATAGGTTGGAATTCACACATTGTCTTTTTCTATAAAGGGTTCCTTAATTATTAAAGAGATTCAGTTTAATATGTTTGTTTGAATGGGGTTTAATGCTGCTATTTTTCAATCATGGTGCAGTGGCTTGAGCACCTATAAATGGATTGCTGGTATATTTCACACCAGTACTACCATTACATCCTTTCCTAGCCTCCAGCTGCTATCCATCTTAGGTTTACGATTATCCTCCCATCGGTTTAAAGAAATAAATAATTATAACAAAAAGAAATTTGTTACATATGTGGCTTGAACTAGAAATGCATTTACCACTGCCTGTTACAAGTGTATTTTTTAAAGGGAAATTGTTTAAAATGTTTATATATTTTACTTTTGTTTTCATGACATTTGGTAAACTAGAGCCACTTGAGCGCCTGTATCACTCCACAGGCATGAATGCACTGATTAAGTAAAAAAATTTTTTATGAATTTGAAACAAACTGAATATAATGAGAATAAATCTAAATCATTGAAATCTTTGAAACAGTTCTAGAGAACCATTTCAAACTTTTCATTGTTTTTACAAAAGTCAAGTCAAGTTAGGTAAAATTCATTTTGTAAAATTTTCACTGTATACCATATATGGACATAACCCACCACCATAATAGCCATGTTTTTCAACCAATCATAATCATATGAAGAAAACTGACAAACAGTCATCGGGATATCATTCCAGTGAAATTTGGTTAAAATCCATCAACAGGTTTCTGAGAAATTTAGAAAGTTTTTAGTATATACCATATATGGAAATTAGCCCTGCCCATTAAAGCAATATTTTTCATCCAATCAAAATTCATTTTTATAATCTGATAAAGGTCATCCAAGGGTCTAACCGGTCTAATTTGGTTGAAATCCATCCACTGGTTTCTGAGAATAATAATTTCAAAGATTTTACCATAAATGGAAATTGTCCTGCCCATTAAAGCCATTTGTCATCTGATCAAATTCTTTGAAGGAATCTGATAGAGGTTCACCATAGGATAATTTCTGTGGACTTTGGTTGAAAACGATCAATTGGTTTCTGAGAAGATGAATTTCAAAGCTTTTACCATATATGGAAATAAGTCCTGCCCATTAAAGCTATGTTTTGCATCTAATCAAAATTCTTTTTTATAATCTGACAGAAGTTCACCACAGGATCATTTCTTTGAAATCTAATTGAAATCCATCAACTAGGTATTAAGAAGAAAATTTTTAAAGCTTTTACAATTAATGAAAATTAGCCCCGCCCATTAAAGCAATGTTTTCTGCCCTATTTAAACTCTTTGAGGGAATCTGATAGAGGTTCACCATGAGATAATTTCTGTAAAATTTGATTGAAATTCATCAAACAGTTTCTGAAAAGAAGATTTCAAAGGCTTTATCCATATATGGAAATTGTCCTGCCCATTAAAGCCATGTTTTTCATCCAATCAAAATTCTTTGACAGAATCTGATAGAAGTTCACCATAGAATCGTTTCTTTGAAATTTGATTTAAAATCAATCCACTAGTATTTAAGTAGATTTTCAAAGCTTTCAACAAAGACAGAAATTAGCCCAGCCCATTAAAGCTATGTTTTTCATCCAATCAAAATTCTTTAAAGGAATCTGATAGAGGTTCACCATAGGATCATTTCTGTAAAATTTGGTTGAAATCCATAAACCAGTTTCCGAGAAGAAGATTTTCAAAGCTTTAACCATATATGGAAATTAGCCCCACGTATTAAAGTTATGTTTTTCATCCGATCAAAATTCTTTGAAGGAATCTGATAGAGATTTAACCATAGGATCATTCTGTAAAATTTGGTTGAAATCCATCCACCAGTTTCTGATAAGAAGATTTTCAAAGCTTTATCCATATATGGAAATTAGCCCCACGTATTAAAGTTATGTTTTTCATCCGATCAAAATTCTTTGAAGGAATCTGATTGAGGGTAACCCACGGATCATTTCTGTGAAATTTGATTAAAATCTGTTTAGCACTTTCTGAGGAGAAGATTTTCAAAGTAAAATTTACAGACGGACAGTTGGATGGACAGACAGAGGAAGGATTGACAACGGCACAACATCATTACAATTACAAGCTCCCTAGCTTTCAGCCAGAGGAGCTAATTAATTATTCTTAAACTTTTTAAAAGATACCTTTAATTTTTCAATTTGCAGAAGACCAAATGCCATTTGACTGACAAATTTCTGTATTTGCATCTCTTTCATTATAAGATTATCAGTATTGTGGAATCAATCATTCCATTCATAAAGAAATTGTGATAAATAGAAGCTTTAATTACCATTACTTAAAAAAAGTTACAATGAATTTAATTATACTTTCTTCATATGCTTCCTTAACCAAATTCATCCTTTTTTCATTATTTCTATTATTATACATCAAAGCTACTATTACAAATCCACTTGAAAGCTACCTTTTATTGTACAATTTGCAGAAGACCAGTTGCCATTTGGTTGACAAGTAATTGTGTTTGTATCTATTTCATAGCCACTATAGCATTCTAAAATTGCAGTAGAATTAACTGTGGTATCATTGTCTGCAATGGCTATGCCATTTGTTATAGTGTTAACAGTTGAACCGCAATCTGTAATGAAAAATTATATGAAGTACCAGAGATTGTTACATAAAATTGTTTTCCCTTTTATTATCATTACATATTTTCATCTTTACCTGACTTCCAACCTGAAACAATGTCTGTAACTGTATAGTTTAAGAACTAGGCTTCAAATGACTTGAACATCATGGTTAAGGTTTGCTCAGATTTTTAGAATCATCAATGAAAAATTTTACAAAAAAGGCCTTAATATATATTGTAGTTTTCCTGAAAAAGTTTGATTATCTTTTATTCAACTTCAATATTGCATTTTATCATCAAATCTTAAAACTATAAGAATAATTTTAAATAAGAATGCTATATACTGTACTCCTCTTGAAAGCTACCTTTTTGTGTACAATTTGCTGATGACCAGTTGCAATTTGCTAGAAAAATTTCTCCATTTGTATCTCTTTCATAGCCATTATAGCATACTACAGTTGCTGTAGAATGAACTGTAGTGTCACTTACTCTATTAGCAAAACCCTTTGTTACAGTGTTTACAACAGACCCACAATCTAATATTTAATGAGTAACTATAGAAAGAGAAAATGTCACCTATAAGATGTTTTAGTTCTAAAAATCAACTTATTCCTTTCAAATCACTTTTGTTCAACACCATCTCAGTTAAATGATGACTATACTGTGTATAAATTGTTTTTAAGCTAATGATCTTATAAGCATTAGGATTCACTCAATGTCTGTTTCAGTACAGATTTATTTCATCATTATAAGAGTATCAATATTGTGGAATCAATCATTCCATTCATAGAGAAATCGTTAAAGAGAAGCTGTAATTTACAGCACTTCAATCAAGTTGCTTGATATAAAACAAGAGGACCATGATGGTCCAATATCGCTCCCCTGAGTATGATGACTCAAGGTTTTGTGCTATTAACAAAATAACAAAGCCCTAAACCTAATTATTTTGGAGATTTTTTTTAAAGATTTTCCTTTAATCCTAGGTTTATTGAGGATCCTATCATTTAGAGCTAATTTCCAGAGTAAAGTTTGTTTGTTTGTTTGCATGGGGTTTAATGCCGCTTTCAACAATCTTTCAGTTATATCGCCACGGCTGGAGCACCTAACAACGGATTCCTGGTATTTCTCACACCAGTACCACCATTACATCCTTTCCTAGCCTCCAGCTGCTATCCCACATAGGTCTACGATCATCGACCCATTGGTGGGAGACAAATACAGTCGAATACCTATACCTAGAAGTTCAGGGGACTTACGAGAAAACTTCGACCTAGAGATAGTTTGACGTGTAGATAGTCGAAGATTTTCTATGTACGACCAAAATGGTGGCGAAATACCGTGGTTAAATTAGGCCACAAATGATTTGTACTAGTATGATTATCTAACCGAACGAAAGAAAAAACGACAATGTATTTATCGTATTCTTTTATTAGTATTCTTATTATTGTCACTCGTAGCTAGTTTTGTTTATACTTCGCTTTTTGTGTTGTTGTTTTGTTTTTTTGTTTTTCTTCTTCATCTATTATTGCTTTTTCTTCGTGTCGATTGCATAGTTTGGCTATTTTCTCTTTCCTTTTGAAATACCCAAGTATCCACCTAGATTGGTTACCGGGTCCTTCCTTTAGCGCGTCCCGTCGGTCGAAGTTGCTGGCCATCCCCTTGGTAAACCAGGTCCGTCACCAAACAAGTCCTGTCTCTTTATTCATTGTAAAATTCCTCTGTGACATTGTCTCCATTTCGATCAATCTTTCAATTTATTAGATCGTAGACAAAATCATGTAGCAATCGATATCCAATACTGTATCGCACCTATCTCTTAACTGCGTTGACACGTCGAAATGTGTGAAAAACTTAGTTGATTGCAAATATCGACCTGTATGATTAAGGTTAGTTTTAAAGAGGTGTGAATATGTGCAAACAATAGTGATGGGACTTTGCAATTGATTCGACGTAGGGGTAGTTTACGAGATAAAGAGAATGACGTATGGAGGTTCAATTACATAGAAGTAAAGAGTAATAAGATCGGGACTTTAGAATAACTTCGACGTAGAGAGAACTTCGGCTAAGGGACGTTCGAGGTAAAGGTATTTGACTGTAGTCGGAAATGATGAGTGTCGCCATCGGGAATCGAACCCGGGACCTCTAGATTGACAGTCCAACGCGCTACCAACTGCGCTATGATAGCGGCTCCAGAGTAATTCTTTGAAGTATTTTGGTAGAGGGTCAATAGATGATCATTTATACATAGTATCAAAGCTCTAGGCCTAATGGTTAAGAAAGAGAAGTTTTTTACAGAAATCCTTCTTTATTCCTTTCTAAAATCTTAGATCGAACATGAAATTGCTTATTTTCAGAATATGGTAATTCTACGAAGAATTTTGGTAAAGGGTCAATATGTTTTATTACACACCAAATATCAAAGCTCTATGCCTTATGGTTTGGGAGAAGAAGATTTTTGAAGACTTCCTTCTTTATTTATTTGTAAAATCAGGGATTGCACAGAAAGGGCTAATTTTCAAGATATGGTAATTCTTTGAAGAATTATTGTAGACGGTCAAGAAATGATGACTAATACCAAATACCAAATGTTCTAGCCTTATGGTTTGGGAGAAGATTTCTAAAGATTTGCTTCTTTAATATATGTAAAATCAGGGATCGCACTGGAAGGGGCTTATTTTCAAGATACAGTATTTCTTTAAAGTATTTTGGTATAGGGTTATAGACATTGATATATACAAAATATTTAAGCTCTTTGCTTAATGGTTTGGGAGAAGAAATTTTTTAAGATTTCCTTCTTTATTTCTTTGTAAAATCAGTGATCGCACAGAGAAGGGCTAATTTTCCACATATGGTAATTCCTTGAAGTATTTTGGTAGAGGGTCAATAGATGATTTCATACGAAATATCAAAGCTCTAGGTCTAATTGTTTTGGAGAAGAAGATTTTCTAAGTTTTTTTTACTCCTTTGCCTTGGCAACAAAAGTTCTTCATGGATTTCAATTCTTTGAAGTATTTTGAAAGAGCGTGATCTAAGGATCCTTTCTGTGAAGTTTGTTTGAAAATCCATGGTTAGTTTAAGAGGAGAAGATTTTTTGTAATTGTGAATGGATGGACAGACAGATGGACAGCTGATTGGATGCTAGGAGATGAATGATCACAATAGCTCACCCAGAGCACTTCTTGCACAGGTGAGCTTATAATACATTCTTCTATACCCAATATCATCCTTTTTTTTCATTATTTCTATTATAAACATCAAAGCTACTATTCAAAATCCTCTTAAGAAACTACCTTTTATTGTACAATTTGCAGTAGACCAGTTGCCATTTGGTTGACAAGTTATTGTGTTTGTTTCTATTTCATAGCCACTATAGCATTCTATAGTTGCAGTAGAATTAACTATGGTATCATTGACTTCAATGGCTTTGCCATTTGTCACAGTATTAACAGTTGAACCACAATCTGTAATGTAAAATTATGAAGTACTGAAGATTGTTACAAAGAAAAAAATGTTTTATCCTCTATTAGTTACACCTTTTTTTCATCTTCTCTTGACCTCTGACCTAAAACAATCTCAATGACTGCATAGTTAAAGAACTGGGCTTCAAATTACTTGAACAACATAGGTAAAGTTTGCAGGGATTCTTAGAATTATCAAAGAAAATGTTAAAAAAGGGATTTATGATGTATGATAGTTTCCCGAAAAAAAATGATAATCTTCTATTCAAACTCAATAATACTTTTTATCATCAATACTTAAAATTGTAAGAGTAATTTTAAATAAGAATGCTTTATACTTTACTCCTCTTGAAAGCTACCTTTTATTGTACAATTTGCTGAAGACCAGTTGCCATTTGCCTGACAAAATACTGCATTTGTATCTCTTTCATAGCCATTATAGCATACTACAGTTGCTGTAGAATTAACTGTAGTGTCATTTACTCCAGTGGCAATACCATTTGTTACAGTGTTTACAACAGATCCACAATCTAAAATTGAATGAGTTGCTCTACAGAGAACATGTAAACTATAAGATGGTTTAGTCCTAAAAGTCAACTTATTCCATTTAAATCACTATTGTTCAACATCATCTCAGTTAATGACTGATGTCTTTTGAAAAATTATTTTTAACCCTTCCCGTTTTGTAAAATTCTAGACCTGTCAAAAATCAATTTGAAAAATACCTATTCAGTAGGGTAGAAAAAATTGTTGAAAAAGAAGAAATTACTTATTACAAGCAATTTCATCTTTTTCTACAATGTTTTCTCTATCCCAAGTACACTGGGACGTAAAAACCAGGGATTGAAGGGGACAGGTTTAAGTGAATGATCTGATATAAGTAAGGATTAACTCAAGGTCTATTTTGGAACACAATTTCTTTATCATTATAAGAGTATCAGTATTTTTGAATCAATAATTCCATACATTAGGAAATCGTGATGAATAGAAACTTTAATTAGCAGTGTTTCAACCAGGTTTTTTGATATTAAGAAATACTTTATTCTACAGCATCTTTCACCAATTTCACCCTTTTTCACTTTTTTCTATTATTTTCAATCAAAGCTACTATTACAAATCCACTTGAAAGCTACCTTTTATTGTACAATTTGCAGAAGACCAGTTGCCATTTGGTTGACAAGTTATTGTGTTTGTATCTATTTCATAGCCACTATAGCATTCTACAGTTGCAGTAGAATTAACTATGGTATCATTGACTTCAATGGCTTTGCCATTTGTCACAGTATTAACAGTTGAACCACAATCTGTAATGTAAAATTATATGAAGTACTGAAGATAGTTACAAAGAAAAAATGTTTTATCCTCTATAAGTTACATCTTTTTTCATCTTGACTTGACCTCTGACCTGAAACAATCTCAATGACTGCATAGTTAAAGAACTCTGCTTCAAATTACTTTAACAACATAGGTAAGGTCTGCTGGGATTCTAGGAATTATCAAAGAAAATGTTAAAAAAGGGATTTATGATGTATGGTAGTTTTCCCGAGAAAAAAATGATAATCTTCTATTCAAACTCAATAATACTTTTTATCATCAATACTTAAAATTGTAAGCGTATTTGTAAACATGAATGCTATATACTGTACTCCTTTTGAAAGCTACCTTTTATTGTACAATTTGCTGAAGACCAGTTGCCATTTGCCTGACAAAATACTGCATTTGTATCTCTTTCATAGCCATTATAGCATACTACAGTTGCTGTAGAATTAACTGTAGTGTCATTTACTCCAGTGGCAAAACCATTTGTTACAGTGTTTACAACAGATCCACAATCTAAAATTGAATGAGTTGTTATACAGAGAACATGTTAACTATAAGATGGTTTAGTCCTAAAAGTCAACTTATTCCTTTTAAATCCCTAGTGTTCAACACCATCTCAGTTAATGACTGATGTCTTTTTTTTTTTTTTAAAAAAAGTTTAACCCTTTCTGGTTTTGTAAAATTCTAGGCTGTAAAAATCAATTTGAAAAATAATTATTTAGAAGGGTAGAAAACATTGTGGAAAAAGTAGAAATTACTAATTACAAGAAATTTCACCTTTTTGTGAAATGTTTTCTCTATCCTAATTATACAGGGACGTCAAAACCAGGGATTGAAGGGGACAGGTTTAAGGAATTGATCTGATATAAGTAAGGATTTACTCAGGGTCTATTTTGGAACATAATTTCATTATCATTATAAGAGTATCAGTATTATTGAATCAATAATTCCATACATAAGAAATCGTAATGAATAGAAACTTTAATTAGCAGTGTTTCAACCAGGTTTTTTGATATTAAGAAATACTTTATTCTACAGTATCTTTCACCAATTTCACCCTTTTTCACTTTTTTCTATTATTTTCAATCAAAGCTACTATTACAAATCCACTTATAAGCTACCTTTTATTGTACAATTTGCAGAAGACCAGTTGCCATTTGGTTGACAAGTTATTGTGTTTGTATCTATTTCATAGCCACTATAGCATTCTACAGTTGCAGTAGAATTAACTATGGTATCATTGACTTCAATGGCTTTGCCATTTGTAACAGTATTAACAGTTGAACCACAATCTGTAATGTAAAATTATATGAAGTACTGAAGATAGTTACAAAGAAAAAATGTTTTATCCTCTTTAAGTTAGATCTTTTTTCATCTTGACTTGACCTCTGACCTGAAACAATCGCAATGACTGCATAGTTAAAGAACTCGGCTTCAAATTACTTTAACAACATAGGTAAGGTCTGCTGGGATTCTTAGAATTATCAAAGAAGATGTTAAAAAAAAAAGGATTTATGATGTATGGTTGTTTTCCCGAAAAAAAAAATAATAATTTTCTATTCAAACACAATAATACTTTTTATCATCAATTCTTAAAATTGTAAGAGTAATTTTAAATAAGAATGCTTTATACTCTACTCCTCTTGAAAGCTACCTTTTATTTCACAATTTGCTGAAGACCAGTTGCCATTTGCCTGACAAAATACTGCATTTGTATCTCTTTCATAGCCATTATAGCATACTACAGTTGCTGTAGAATTAACTGTAGTGTCATTTACTCCAGTGGCAAAACCATTTGTTACAGTGTTTACAACAGATCAACAATCTAAAATTGAATGAGTTGCTACACAGAGAACATGTAAACTATAAGATGGTTTAGTCTTAAAAGACAACTTGTTTCTTTTAAATCCCTATTGTTCAACATCATCTCAGTAAATATCTCTTTAACCCTTTCCGATTTTGTAAAATTCTAGACCTATAAAAATCAATTTGAAAAATAACTATTCAGTAGGGTAGAAAACATTGTGGAAAAAGAAGAAATTACTAATTACAAGCAATTTCATCTTTTTCTACAATGTTTTCTCTATCCTAATTATACAGGGACGTCAAAACCAGGGATTGAAGGGAACAGGTTTAAGCAATTGATCTGATATAAGTAAGGATTAACTCAAGGTCTATTTTGAAACATAATTTCTTTATCATTATAATACTATCAGTATTATTGAATCAATAACTCCATACATTAGGAAATCATGATGAAGAGTAACTTTAAATAGCAGTCTTTCAACCAGGTTAACAAATTTTCCATCAAAGCTACTATTACAAATCCACTTGAAAGCTACCTTTTATTGTACAATTTGCAGAAGACCAGTTGCCATTTGGTTGACAAGTTATTGTGTTTGTATCTATTTCATAGCCACTATAGCATTCTACAGTTGCAGTAGAATTAACTATGGTATCATTGACTTCAATGGCTTTGCCATTTGTAACAGTATTAACAGTTGAACCACAATCTGTAATGTAAAATTATATGAAGTACTGAAGATAGTTACAAAGAAAAAATGTTTTATCCTCTATAAGTTACATCTTTTTTATCTTGACTTGACCTCTGACCTGAAACAATCTCAATGACTGCATAGTTAAAGAACTTGGCTTTAAATGACTTGAACAACATAGGTAAGGTCTCCTAGAATTCTTAGAATTATCAAAGAAAATGTTAAAAAAGGGATTTATGATGTATGGTAGTTTTCCTGGAAAAAATTGGAAATCCTCTTTTCAATCTCAATATTACTTTATATCATCAATTCTTAAAATTGTAAGAGCAACTTTAAACAACAATGCTATATACTGTTCTCCTCTTGAAAGCTACCTTTTATTGTACAATTTGCTGAAGACCAGGTGCCATTTGCCTGACAAAATACTGCATTTGTATCTCTTTCATAGCCATTATAGCATACTACAGTTGCTGTAGAATTAAATGTAGTGTCATTTACTCCAGTGGCAAAACCATTTGTTACAGTGTTTACAACAGATCCACAATCTAAAATTGAATGATTTGCTATTCAGAACATGTAAACTGTAAGATGGGACAGTTCTAAAAATTAACTTATTCCTTTTAAATCACTATTGTTCAACATCATCAGTTAATGACTGCTGACTATACTGTGTATAAATTATTTTTAACCCTTTCCTATTTTGCAATTCTAGACCTGCTACTATCAACATTCAAAGGTTTTGAAAAAAAATTGCAGTGGATTTAATTTGAAAAATACTATTTAGTAGGGTAGAAAACATTGTGGAATAAGAAGAAATTACTTATTACAAGCAATTTCATCTTTTTCTACATTGTTTTCTTTATCCAAAGTACTTAGGGATGTACAACCAAGGAACTGAACAGTAAAGGTTTAAGCTACTGATCTCATTAAAGTAAGGATTAACTGAAAGTCTGTTTCGGAACACAATTTCTTCATCATTATAAGAGTATAAGTATTGCGGAATCAATCATTCCATTCACCGGGAAATCGTGATAGATAAAAAATTTAAATAATAGTGCTTCAACCGAGTTGCTTGATATTAAATATGCTTTCTTCAATAGCATCTTTCATGAATCTCATCCTTTTTTCACTTTTTCTATTATTATTCATCAAAGCTACTATTCAAAATCCACTTGAAAGCTACCTTTTATTGTACAATTTGCAGAAGACCAGTTGCCATTTGGTTGACAATTTAAATCCCCTGAGTCATGTAACCAGGGTTGAAAATTGTGGGAAAAGAATTAATTGCTTGTTACGAATTATTCTTTTTCCATGTTTATATGCATGGAATTACAGCAACATTAAAAACTAGGAATCAAACAGAAAGAGGGTTAAGGTGAATTCCTCTAAACAAAACTTGCAATGCTTTCTCAAAGTGTCACCCAGTAAAAATTGTTGTCATAGTTTGTGGAAATATGAAATTGATGATTAAGGAATTTAGAAAATAAATTAATGATTTAAAATATGGAATTTGATAACAATGATTGGCAGTTCATCTATGTTAAGGTCTAAGGTTTATTATCTATAGACTCCGATATGCAACATATGATACAAGTTAGAACCCTAGGTATCTGTCTGTACCATAAGTTAGTGGAACTATTTAGTTTGCGCTCTGTTGTTTATCTATCTTAGCTAATTATTACATGTAGGTGCTATATTCCTTTGATGTCAAATGACCCTGTAAGAAAAGGAGGGAAACTGAATGCTTCACGATTGACCATTGAGAATGAGAGAAATAAATGAATTCAGTTGTATAGATGTAAGAATAGTTTTGATTGGTTGAGGATTAAGTAAGAGGTCACATGATGTCTAAGATAATGAGAGGGAAGTGTTTAAGTATGAGAGAGACAGAATGAGTTTGGCTTCTGAAAGATTAACTTTGGCTTTGAATTAATTGGAATTTTACTATTTAAAAACTTTGGGGTAGGAAATTGTAGACAAAATGTGTAGACAAAAGGTGAAATATTAAAGTGTGAACTGTGAAGATCAAATGGATGGATAGGATTTGTTAAAATTAAACATTAAAAATTGAGATCAAATTATAGAAATAAAGATTTGGAAACTGAACATTGACTTCACTTATTCCGAAATTTCCCTACATACAACCGAACGATCACATAAAATCCCCCGGTGATAAAAATATATATTTTCCATCAGACATTAATTCATTTCCAGACAGCCAAAGTTTAGACTTGCCCAAATTGAAAGGAGTTGCAGACAACAATAAGAAAAAACAACTGGGAAAACATTGTGTAAAATGAGAAATTGCTTGTAACAAACAATTTCTTCATTATACAATTGTTGTTTACCTAGAAAGTTGAAAAAATCAAAAATTTCATCAACCTTAAATTGTCATCTGCAACTCCTTTCAATTTGAACCAGTCTAAAAATTTTCTTTCTGGTAATGGATCCAAAGAGCTCAATATTGTCTTGAACACTGCAAAGATATCTTTTTTTTCTTTTTATAAGTTAATGATTCTTTTGAAAGGGGTCAGTTAAGAGAAAAGAGGGAATCAACCCTTTCCTGTTTTGCAAAATTTTGGACCTGTTCAAATTCAAAGGTTTTGCAGACAAAAATTTAAAGTTGATTTTATTTGAAAAATAACCATTTAGTAGGGTAGAAAATATTGTGGAAAAAGATGAAATTGCTTGTTACAAGCAATTTCTTCTTTTTCCACAATATTTTCTCAATTACAAAATCACAGGGACGTAAAAACCAGGTATTAACCAGGAAAGGGTTAAGCAGAATGAGAGTAGAGGGAGCAAAAAAGAAGGTTTTAAGCCCTTGCAATACAACACAATTTTCGACAATAAATCAACATCAGTAATCAAACTGATAGAAGGTTGTCAAAAATAGAAAAAAATTAAAGAACAATAAATTCTTTTTCACAGTTTTCCTGAATTGAACCCATTCCCACACAGTGACGTTTTTTGACGCCCCTACATCCAAAAAATAGGGAAAACAAAGTGTAAAATGAAGAAACTGCTTGTAACAAGCAATTTCTTCACTCTACACACTGTTTTTACCCAGAAAAATGAAAAAATCTAAAATTTCATAAACTTTAAATAATCGTCTGCAACTCCTTTCAATTTTGACCTGTCTAGAATTTTGCCGTCTGGTAATGAGTTAATTCTATGGGAGCAGAACAAGTTGGGATCCAAGCAAAAATTTATCCTTGTCATGCTGAACCTAAAATATTTCTGTTTTGGCAGGAGGTATAGATAAAGATCAGCCTACATGTACATCCATTGTGATCTTTGTCCACACTACCTGCTTGTCCATTTTAAGCCATAGGTGTTATATGATATTTTCTTGAAAAAAAAAAAAAAAAATATGTTTGTGAAACACAATGCCCCTGCAACAGGACTTAACGTTTGACCTTGGTATGTGACATTGACCTTATCACATGATCTTGACATGAGCAGATGCGTATTGTGGAGATGTATCTTCATGCCAAATATGAGCATTGTATCTTGAATAGGCTGGTAGTAATTGGTAAAGTTTTTTGGTTAAGTTTTGCAGACAGACAGACTGACCTACGGACAGACGGACTGACATTATGGACAGACAGACAAGGGTAAAACAATATGCCCCCGATCTTCAGATGTGGGGGCATAAAAAATATTAACCAGTGATTTCAGTCCATCGATTTTATTCCAGTTCTGTAGAGAATCCTATTCAGCATGACAAGTGTTGATATATGTGCTTAACAAGTGATTCTAGTCCTTTCAGACCTTTGATTTTAATGTTATTCTGTAAAAAGATTTGATTCAGCATGCTATTTGGGTTAATTTAAAGGGAGTTAGCAAAGATAAAATCCATGTAAAACAATTAAAGATCTCATAATCTATCTATGAATGATATTACTCTTAAGGAAAAATACTTTGAGATATTTTGTTATCTTGATAGACCTAGAAAATCAATGTAAAGCATAATTGCAAATCAATGTAAAGCATAATTGATATTTACTTATTCCAACTTAAACTGCCTTAAAAGTAAGATGACATTTATTAAAATACTTATAGCATAGCTAAAAGTTACATTATTAAAAACTAAATGGTGTTAGTAACAAATTATTCATCATGCAAATTCTGTTTAATATTCAGCATTATTCCAAAATAACTGTTTTAGGGAAGCAATTGCATGCAAAAGGGGGTTGAATTAGTCACATTTTGGAGAAGTTATTTTGTTAATTTGAAGTTCTCTGTCATAATCTTATACCAATAGGGGAACACGTAGGTACTGCATTTGACCATTCGCCATTAGAACATTTTCTTTCCGTGATACTATTGCTTCCATTTATAACAAACCCTTCGTCACAAGTGTAAGTGGCTATTCCACCCTCAGTGTAATTTGTAATTTCCACAATACCATTATCTGGGTCAGTCAGATTACCACATGCTAAAACAGTTATCAAATACATCAATGAAATACACGCAATCGCCGTCAGTAGGTAAACATCAAATAAATCATATAAATCATAAATCACAAGTAAAAGCATGGTTACTTAAGCTACACACTAAAAGAAAGCCCACAATAATTACAGTTTAATATACCTGAAAACACCACACAATAAACATGAAATATCATTTGTAACAACTTTGATTGTTTGAATGGTGTTTAAAGCCACCTTTAGAAGTATTTCACTCATCATGGCATCTGGAGCACCTAACCATGAATTCCTTGTATTTTTCACACCAGTACTACCACTACATCCTTTCTGAGCCTCCAGTTGCTATCCCACGTATGCTTATGATTATCCACCCATCGGCTCACGCATATCTGACTCCTAATCAAGGGGGCTCAAGTTTGATCCATTGGTGGGAGACAAAATGTAATGTCGGAAAGGATATTTGCCACCCCAATGGATCGAACTTGAGCCCCCTTGATTAGAAGTCGGATGCGCTACCAACTTCTCTGTAGCCATGACCTATGTGACAGGGCTGGAAAATTGCAAAAATCCTTACCCGTCCTGCACAATGCAAACATATAAACTTGCACTAATTTCTGTAATGGAATTTTTCCAATTCCACTTGTTACTGCATAAATAGGCAAAGAAGAAAAAAATTGTACAGGGCGAGTGGACAAGTTAACTTTTCCAGCCCTAAACAAAACAGTCATGCCTCCCTTGGCAAAAAATGATAGATCAAGTGGTGCAGTTTTTACCCAATTCAAATTACTGTTTTGAACTTGTATTTTAGTAAATATCTGGAGAGGGAAAGACATATGTAGCATTGAAGAATATAGTAAAAATTCTAAAAAACAACCATCCTCAAATAAACATCAATTCCCCACTCCAGATGCCAAAATTGCCTATATCTTGTGTGATTTTTAGAAATTATAAAGCCTAGTCAACAAATTGTGAGTTTCAAATTTGGAGACACATTTTTGAATAGGTGATTTATTAAACAAAGATAGAACTTTCACTTTTTGTCAAGAGACACTGAAGCTTAGGTAGAAAACAAAAATGAAATGAAAGAATGGAATATGAGTTGATCACAAAAAGAAAAGAAAAGAAAAATATGTGACAAAATATTTATGAAAATAGTTTGTTAATTGAAACAAGAGGCCCATGAGGGCCTGAGACATTCTACTGGTTATCAAGTTTTCCGTTAAAGAAATCTGATATTTAAGGAAGTTAATTAAACAAAGAAGAATGCATAAAGAAAAAAAAAAGGGCTTTATCCCCTTTATTACTTAAGCAACATTTCATGACGGATCAACTCCATTTCCAAAAGAAAGTTACCTTATGACCCTACAATCATCCTGTGAAATTTTCATCAGAATCTGACAATAATTGTGGACTTTATCACATAAACAATTGTTTTGAATGAAAATCAAAAAGGCCCCTTTTCCTATGTTTTCTGATGGATCAATTTCATTCCAAAAGGATCTTTCCTTACAACCCTACAATTGTCTTGTGAAATTATGTTTACTAGAATATCTAAAAACAATAAATTATATGTCCCCTTTTTACATGATACTTGATGGATTGTACCCATTTCTGAAATGATTGTACAATCATGCTGTGAAATTTTGAAGTGAATCCGGTGAAATCAAGGAACATCATTGTCTTAACCAGAATATTTAAGAAAGTTTTTCATAAGGCCCCTTTTTATGTGACACTTGCCATAATCAGATCCACTGTCAAAATCAACAATTGGAATGATGGTACAATCAATCTGTGTAATCTGTGGAATTTATTGTGTTAATGAGAATCAATGAAAACAGTGGACTGAATTGTGTCAAGAATTTTTGTAACAAAATTTTCATAAGGCCCCTTTTCCTGTGAAACTTAACAAATCAGACCCAATGTACAAAGGAACAATCCTAATGATAGTTTGAAGAAAATGATAAAGACTGAGGACTTTATTGTAATAATGATGTTTTGTAATAAAATTTTTATAAGGTCCCTTTTCTTGTGTCACTTAACCAATCAGACCTAATTTACAAAGGAAAAATCCAAATCATAGTACAATCATTCTATTAAAGTTTGAAGAGATTCTGATAAAGACTGAGGACATTGTTGTGTTAATGAGGATTTTGTAATAATTTCTCATACAGCCCCTTTTTCCTATGATACTAGACAGATCAGACCCAATTTGGAAAGAAACAATCCTAATGATGGTACAAACATTCTGTGAAAGTTTGAACTGAATCTGATGAAATCTGCAGACTTTATCTTGGTGTAAAGATTTTAAAATAAAATTTTCATAAGGCTCCTTTTCCTGTGATACTTGAAGGATCAGGTCTCATTTCAATATCAACAATCGTAATTATTGTACAATGATTCTGTTAAGGTTTGAAGAAAATCCAATGAAAGCTCTGGACTTGGTTACAAGAATTATAGATAAAATTCTAAAAAGGCCCCTTTTCCCATGATAATAGACAGATCAGGCCTGATTTGAAAAGAAAGAATCCTCATGATGGAACAATCATTCTGTGAAAGTTTAAACAGAATCTGATGAAAACTGTTGACTTTATTGTGGTACAAGGATTTTAAAATTAAATTTTATAATGCTCCTTTTTCTGTGATACTTCACAGGTCAGGTCTAATGTCAACATCAACAATCATTTTTATTGTACAATTATTTAGTGTCAGAATGTTTGAACAAAATCCAATGAAAGTTCTGGACTTGGTAACAATGATTTATAAATGAAATTTTCATAACGCCCCTTTTCCCATGTTTCTTGGCAGTCCAAACCCTGTTATGAAAAGAATGATCATTATGACCTTACAATCATTCTGTGAAAGGTTCAACAAAATCTGACCAAAGCTGTGTGCTTCATTGTGTTAACAGGGATTTTTTTATTGAATTTTTATATAGCCCCTTTTCCCATTGTACTTGATGGATTTGAACCAATTCCAAAGGGAACTATACTTACAAAAGTATATTTATTCTGTTTGAGTATAAAGACAACCCCATGAAATCTGTGGACTTAAAAGCATTAATCAAGATTTTTTTAATTGAATTTTCCTAAGGCCCCTATGTTGCTCGATTGTTCATACAATCCTTATGATGGTACAATCATTCTGTGAAAGTTTAAAGTCAATCAGGTGAAATCTATGGCCAAAATGTGTTAACTAAGATTTTTTTATTAAATTTTCAAAGGGCCCCTTTTCCCATGAAACTTGATGGATCAAACCCACTTCCAAAAGGAACAATCCATTTAATGTAATAATCATTCTGTGAATGTTTGAAGAGAATTTGTTGAAAACTGTGGACACTATTGTGTTTAGAAGGATTTTTTAAATCAAATTTTCATAAGGCCCCCTTTTCCCATGGTCCTTGACAGATCAAACCCAATTCTAAAGGAACGATTCTTACGATGGTGCAACCATTTTGTGACAGTTTGAAGAGAATCTGATGAAAACTGTTGACTCGAGATTATGAAAGAGGATTTATTAAATTTTCCAAAGTCCCCTTTTCCTTTGTTTCTAGACAGGTCATACCCAATTTTGAAAGGAACAATCCTTATGATAGTACAATCATTATGTGAAAGTTTGAAGAGAATCTGATGAAAACTGTGGAGTCTAGATTATTAACGAGGATTTCTTCATAGATTTTTCCATTACATTTTAAGAAGCCCCTTTTCCCGTGTTTTTTGACGGATCATATCCAATTCTGAGAGGAACAATCCTTATGATAGTACACTCATTCTGTGAAAGTTTGAATAGAACCTGATGAAAACATGGACTCTAGAGTGTTAACGATGATTTTTTAATTAAATTTTCATAAGGCCCCTTATACTGTGTTTCTTGACAGATCACACCCAATTTCAAAAGGAATGATCCTTATGATGGTACAATGATCATTCTGTGAAAGGTTGAAGAGAATTTAATGAAAACTGTGGACTCTAGAGTGTTAACAAGGATTTTTTATCGAATTTTTAATTGAATTTTTATAAGGCCCCTTTTCTATGTTTCTTGATGGATCATACCCAATTTCGAAAGGGACAATCCTTATGTCGGTAAAATCATTCTGTGAAAGTTTGAATAGAATCTGATGAAAACTGTGGACTCTAGAGTGTTAACGAGGATTTTTAATGGATTTTTAATCAAATTTTCATATGGCCCCTTTTCCCATGTTTCTCTTCAATCTTTCACAGAATGATTGTACCATCATAAGGATCGTTCCTTTTAAAGTTGGGTATGATCCGTCAAGAAACATGGGCTAAGGGGCGTTATGAAAATTAGATTAAAAATCTATTAAAAATAGTCCAGACAATCTAATAATAATTGTGAACTTCATCATATACACAAGAATGGTTTGAATGATAATCTGTAAGGCCTCTTTTCCTATGTTTTCAATGCCACAATTATTCCTTGCTTCTTTAAGAAAATCCGCTAAAAATTGTGGACTGTATTGTGGTACTAAGGAAGATATTTCAATCAAGTTCTCATAAAGCCCCTAATTCCAAGATGCTTTATTATGGGCTTAATCCTTCTTTGAAAGATTAAAGTGAATCTGATGAAATATTGGGACTTCATCATATTGACTAGAATGATAAAAATAAATTCATATGGCCCCTTTTTACATGATACTCAATGGATTGTACCCAATTCTGCAAAGAACCATCCTTATGATCATACAATCATTCTGTGAAATTTTGAAGTGAATCCGGTGAAGTCTAGGGACATCATTGTGTTAATGAGGATTTAAAAGTATATTGTGAGGATTTAATGGTGAAATTTTCATAGGGCCCTTTTCCCATGATACTTTACAGAACAAACAAAATTTCAAAAGAGAGTCCTAATGATGGTAACAATTATTCTGTAAAAGTTTAAAGAGATTCAATGAAAAAAGTGGACTGATTTGTGTCAAAAAAAAAATTGTAATAAAATTTTCATAAGGCCCCTTTTCCCGTGAAACTTAACAAAGCAGACCCAAATTTTAAATTCTATCAACAGAATAACAATGAATACTCCAAAGTGAAACTAGGTATCCCACAATCTTGAAATTATATTTGATTATTGTGACACATGAAGCATTATGATTAAAATTGAGTGTCTTTTTTTACCCGTTACAAAGTCAGTTAAATCCAATTTCCTCCGCATGCAGTTGTTCAGCGTATATCCCTATTTATAAATGCATAGGTTTAGATTATTTATTGTAATTAAAGACTAAAGAATTTAGGTAAAGTCCAAGGTCAATCCACATGATTGAATTTTTTTGATTATCATGATCCTCCAAGTCAATTACAGCAAAAGAGGTTCGAAGGTCGATCCACGTGATATATTCACAACGCCTCAGTAATCACTGATGTTCAACAACTCGTTGGTCACCAAGGAGATGACGCTATGCCGAATACATAGATTTTATCTTTGAAAATATTTACGTCAATGCAACACTAAATTTAATTAGATATATACGGACAAGTTAACATATCCTAGGTGGAAATTCTAGCTTTTCGATATTTGGGGACCAAAAGAGAAACAACTTTTGTAGACCTGTAGAAATTTACAGATTATTTAGTTTTTTATTGTGGTACGAGAATTTTAAAGGCAGCTTTTCCTGTGATACCTGATGGATCAGGTCTAATGTCAACATCAACAATAGTAATTATTGTACAATCATTCTGTGAAAGTTTGAAGGAAATCCAATGAAAGCTCTGAATGAAATTTTTATAAGGCCCCTTTTCCTATAATTCTTTACAGCTTACACCCCATTTTAAAAAGATTGATCCTTTTGAACTTACAATCACTCTGTGAATGTTTAAAAAAAAATCTGATCAAAGCTGTGGGATTTATTGCATGAATGAGGATTTTTTTCATTAAATTTCCTTACAGGCCCTTTTCCCATTTTACTTGATGGATTAGACCAAATTTTGAAAGGAACTATCCGTACAAAAGAATAATTACTGTATGAAGACTATCCAATGAAATCTGTGGACTTAATTGTATTGACTAAAATTTTTTTAATTAAATATTCATGAGGCCCATTTTTCTGTTGTTTTTTTTTTGACAGATCAGACCCAATTTGAAAGGAACAAACCTTATGATGGTACAATCATTCTGTGAAAGTTATAAATGAATCCAGTGATATCTGAGGATATCGTTGTGTTAATGTTTTTTTTTTATTAAACTGTTATAAGGCCCCTTTTCCCTGAAACTTGACCAATCAGACCCAATTTCGAAAATAATTCTTACAATTGAAGAATTATTCTGTGACAGTTTGAAGAGACCCAGATGGAAACTGTTGACTCTAGAGAGTTAACAAGGATTTTTAATAGATTTTTTAATTAAATTTTCATAATGCCCTTTGGCCAGTAGAGCTAAAAATTAACTTTGAAATCATGAAGTGCTGAGTTGAGGTTCTTGTAAACTGCAATTCTCCTACATGAGATCTATCCAATTGTAAAGTTTCATTATTCTATCTTGCATACTTTTTGAGTAATGCTCAACAAAAATCAAGTAAAAGAATAAACAAAGAAAATTAGCTTGGAAATTATGATATGCAGAGTTGAGGTTCTTGTGAACTGCAGTTCTCCTTCATGAGATCTATCAACCTGTAAAATGAATTATACTAGCTTGCATACTTTATGAGTAATGCTTGGGAAAAAAAAAAAAGTTTGACAATTAACTAAGGGCAATAATTCAAAAATATGAAGTACTTTGTTCCAAAACATGACCAATTCAGAACATAGATTTATATAATTGCCTTATAAATACAAATTCTTTCGTGGTAATATGTTAATATAATATATAGGTTAACTATCTCCCACTCTTTTTAGTGCTTAGTTCCTTGATAGGCCTGTTTTTAGAAAAGATAACTGGCCATCTGTCCAAATATTTTAAGAAATTATGCACAAAGTCTAAACAAGAGGACCATGATGGTCCTAAATTGCTCACCTGCCTCTGCTCATTATAGTACTTTTTTGTATAAAAAAGACACAGCTTGAACCAAATGAATAAAACAAATGTAAGATTATTGGCAAAGTACAAAACTATTCAGTTATGCTGTACAATAAGTACTAATGCCTCCTGCTTTATAGTTTAATCCATTGCAAATTAATCCCACATTTTGACACAAGGAAAAAAAGTTTCAACAAAAATTGTGAAAAAAGGAGAACTAACTAGTAACAAGCAATTTCTCCATTTCTCACCATGTTTTCTACCCTAAAAGCTCCTTGTATTTAAATTTCAATCAAACTTGATTTACTGTCTGCAACTTCTTCTAATGTGGACCAGTGTTAAGAGGAGAAGACTTTGAAATTGCTCTAACTGAGCATTTTACCAAACTGGGGGCCTCTGGGGCTGGGTCATTTTAATCCAATGGCTATAATTATAGCAACCTAGGTTGAGAACGGTCTGGATGTACTATAAACCAAATACAAATACATTACAACTTATACATTGGAAGAGGAAGATATATGAGCACGCTCTTATTGAGCTTTTTTTAAAACTTTGTATGCCTTGGGAAGGACCAATTTTGTCCAAAGTGGTATAACTTCTACAGACATGGCAGATAACAATAAGGTTATGCTATGCTTTTAATATAATTGCTCTATGCACTATATTTAAGGAGATCTTTTTTTCAAATTGACCCATTCACACAATTAAGTCCCTGGAGCAGAAACATTTTTTACCCTAATAATAATTTCCTGTAACATAGTACAAAATTATTTAGTAATGCTACATACCAAATATGAATGTCCTTCACCTTACATTTCAGAAGGAGAAGCTTTTGAACTTACTCCAATCGGTCATTTTCCCAAATTTTGAACCTCTGGGCTAGGGCCAAGTTTAATCCCAGAGCTATGACTTTAGAAAATATGGTAGAGAACCATCTGGTTATGCTATATACCAAGCATGAATGCCTTAAACTTTGTAGACTGGGAGGAGAACATGGTCTAATTGAGAATTTTTACTTTGAATTGGGAGGAGAAGACTATTGAACATGGTCTAATTGACAATTTTTACTTTGGATACCTAAGGAAGGGGCATTTTTTACCCTCCAGGCATAATTTCATCACAATTGGTAGATAACAGCCAAGCTATGCTACATTCCAAATATAAATGCCCTCGTCCTTCAAAGGAAGAATTTTTCTTTATCAACTTAGGTCCCAGTAAACAGAAGAGGGTAAAACCTTCGAAATGGCCATGGTCAAAATCAGAAATATTAGGAAAAGGTAAGTTTTGAGCTGATATGTGATGGTAGAGAAAGAAAATGTTGCATTAAATTAATATAAAACAAGATTTTGGGATCATTTAAAGATGCAAAACTAAAAGGTCTAGCGAAGAGAAGTCTTTTGAACTTGCTCTAATTAAGCATTTTTCAAAACTCGGGCCATTTTTGACCCCAGGGGTCTAATTTCAGCAAAATTGTAAAAGAACCATGACGTTTTGCTGTATATTGAAATATGAATGCCCTTGGCCTTGTAGTTTTTGAAAGAAAGATTTTCAAAGATTAACTATGTCCCATTTCAAATACCTTTGGAAACCACAGTTTTTCATGGCATTAAATTCTTTTAACAACTTTTGTAGAACTTAACCAAGTGAATATTCCTGCAAAGTTTCAGCTTGATCAGCTTACTGGTTTAGGAGGAGAAGATCTTTAAAAAAATTGTGGACAGACAGACGACAGACAATGACAAATCATAATAGCTCCTTGCAATTTGTGCTCAGGTGAGCTAAAAAATGCCTACTTCCACCAAGTTTAAACAATTTTTGTAGAATTGATGCAGTCTGAAGCAATGATCCATTCATAAACAGAGGTTAACAGAATGTCTGATACTGCTTTATCATGATTTCATGAGATGTGGGTATTCAAAGTACTTGATAAGACAATTCCAATTAGTATCCACATAATAATATTTGATTGACAAATTATGACTTGTAATATTTGATATATGAATTTTTTCCCTTTATCTAAAAGCACTGAAAATATGATTAGCATTTGACTGACTTTACCCTATTCGTCCATGATGAAAACAGCATACATTATCAAACAAGAGTGCCAAACAATTTAAGCGGCCCTTTGTATTAAACCCACTTTTTTTTTGTGATGCAGCCTAAAAATGACAAAACAGTGACAATATGCACAAGGTCAGGTAACAAGAAACATTCTCTGAAAATTTCTTTCTGATATGCCCAAAAATCTTATATTTGGAAGTGAAATTTTTGGTTAAAAACATTGTGCATAATGAAGAAATTGAAAAGGAAAGGAAGCCAACAATTTTAACGATTGGCAACTGGAAATGATTAAGATATTCAATCAATGATTATGGCATTATAGGCCATTATTTGAAAAACATATACAGTAAAACCCCTCTAATACGACCATTTGCGGTACTTTCTGAAAGTGGTTGTAATAGCAGGGTGGTCATAATACTGAGGTTTGGTCATTTGTTGTCAAGTATTTCATGTTTATTTTATTTTCGTGATTTGAATATATTAATACTTTACGTACAAAAATGAAACTACAAGAACATGTATTACAGCGGAATCTTATGTCATTTTCAAATTTATGATCTTTGATAAATTCCACTCTCTCTATTCTCCATTTGAATCTGATTCAGAAGTCCGACCTCAGATTATTTATTCATATGTACAGGTTCAAATTGTCAAACTGTCGATATCATATCTTTTATAATAGGAATACCAAGCATTAATTACGTTGAAATCAAAATTTAATAGGGGTACCCATTTAATTGGTAATTAAATGTTCGGAACGCCGTAAACAATCTTATCGTAACTTCTCCGATACTTTTTCACTTGCGAATTTATTACTCGAGACGAAACCCGTTACACATTCAAATAACAATTAAAAATTAAAACAAGCTATAATTTCTAAAACTGATCTGCCACTTTAATCATAACGCTTATTATAATAAGGGTTCGATATCACATAATCAAAAATCCAATAATGTATTTACAATGCATTCGTACCCAATTAGTGTCGCTCTTATCATGTGTGAAAATCGGGTGGTCGGTCTCAATGTGTGAAGTTACTGGTCGTTTCATCGGGGTTCAAAATAGTGTATCAGCTATAGTTGACACTGAATTTAGTGGTTGTAATTCGAAATAGCGGGGGTGCCCGTTTTAGAGGGGTTCGCGACCATTGAAATAAAGAACAAAAATTTACGTTCTGTAAAACTTCGGTCATAATAGCGGGGAGCCCTTATTTCCGGGGTGGTCATAAGGAGGGGTTTTACTGTATATTATTGGTCTAATATCATTTTCAGAATAACCATGGATATTTCCGTTAAAAAGACACATTCACAAACTAAAGAAAATACAGAAAAAAAAAAGAGAGAGCTAATGCAAAAACATTAGTATTTGTTTCCTGAAATATATTCTTGATAGGATGACTTATGTTACGTGAGCTAGATAATTTCAGTCTTTAAAATGACATCTTGGTGCGTGGCATGTGCATCTCTCTGAATACATTTAGATGAATAGCTTTCCTTTCAAAATGATTTGGTACAGTATCCAAAAGGACTAGTTTGTACTGAACTATTGACATAGGTGAATGCTTTGAACTCAAAATTCTTAAACTAATTTATACTAAAGTATATAGCATTATGTGATAAGAGCTGTTTTTGTGACAAGGCACTAGTGTGGGTATAATCACATTCAGTGATAGCTCTAGTTTGACATAATGGTTACCATACAATAACAGAATTCTAACGTACTATCTTTGATATATAACTGCCTACATAAAAAAATATATTCTACCAATTCTAATTCACACACTAATAAGAGATCTTTGAAAGTTCTATGTCTCAATTTACCACATGGCAAAATTTTATACTGGTCCAAACTGAAAGGAGTTGCAGTTGACAATTTAAAGTTTATGAAATTTTAGATTTTTCATTTTTCTTGGTAGAAAACATAGTGTAAAATGAAGAAATTGCTTGTAACAAGCAATTTCTTCATTTCACACAATCTTTTCCCAACTGTTTTTCTTGAGAGGCGTCCAAAAGCACCATTGTGTTGGAATGGGTTAAAAGATTTAATACTATTCTTATTGGAAAACAAAGAAATGCCATCTCAACCTACCTTGCACACATTGTCCAGCACTGTTAATGAATCCATTTTTACACTTGCATACTTGTGCATCACATATAGCATTTGCATCCATGCAAGTTTCTGTTAGATTGGCTGGACATGATGCATCCAGTTCATGCTCTATAATGAGAAAATATACAGAAAGTTTTAAAAGAATGGAAATTTGTTTATGGTGGGAATACAGTTGTAAAAGAACCAAAATATGATCTAAGCATTCTTTATTCAGGCAAATAGTCTATTCTTAAATAATTATTTTCAAAACACAGTCATTTTTCGTAATGGAAACCATGAGATCACCAACAGCATACAACAGTACTAAGAGGGCCCTAAATTGCACACAATAATTCTTTATTGATCAAAGCAATATGAATCTGAGACTTCAACGAAGGTCTTACCGATATTTTAGAAAAGTCAAATAGTACACAAGGCTTAAAACATTTGTTAATAATTAATCAAATTGTCAGTAAGCCCCATTTGCCAGTATTTTCCAATGGAACCATTCCATTTTCAATTGGGTTCATCCTTATGACCTTACAAACATTCTGACTGTTTACCCCCAGACTGAGATAAAATTGTGTCCCTCAGAGTGTTAACTAAAAATGTAGATGGATGATGAAAATTCAAGGTTCACAAAAGCTCATAATGAGCATATTCTGCTCAGGTTAACTAGATTTGAGATTCCTAAATGTAACATTGATAAAGCTTCAAGAATAGTAAATGATGAAATGTTCACATTGCATATATAGAATCTTTATGGCCTTTGGGAAAGGTCTAGGAGAAGCAGGGCATAATTTGCTAATCCACAATCATGTTCATGGAATCAGGAACAAGTACTTATATAAGGCTCTACAGTGCAACATATACAATATTTATGAGAATGATCTGTAACACAATCAGGGTAGACACTAGTACTGCCTTTAACCCATTCCCACACAATACCTCATTTTACGCTCCTCAAGAAAAAAGCCTCTGAAAACATTGTAGGAGATGAAGAAATTGCTTGTATCAATTTCTTCATTATTCACAATGTATTTTATCCAAAAAGTGGAAAAAAACTAAAATTTCATCAACTTGAAATTGTCGTCTGCAGCTTCTTTCAATTTAGACCTGTCTAAAATTTGGTTGTTTTGTAATGGGTTAATAAATGGGTATAGATTATTTCTAAAAGCATGCTTTAGATTTTCAACCAGTCCAACCAATCACTCTTTTGAAAACATTGTGGACAATGAAGAATTCCTTTCAACCCTTTCCTGCTTTGCATAATTTTAGACCTGTCCAAATTCAAAGGTTTTGCATATGAAAATTCAAAGTAGATCTAATTTGAAAAATAACTATTTGGTAGGGTAGAAAACATTGTGGAAAAAGAAGAAATTCCTTTTTACAAGCAATTTCTTCTTTTTCTACAATGTTTTCTTAAGTATAAAATGCCAGGGACGTAAAAACCAGGGATTGTACAGGAAAGAGTTAGGCAATTTCTTCATTGTCCACAATTTTTTTACCCTAAAAGGCCCAGTTTTCTCAAACTCCATCACCTATGTCATCTCCATCATTCTTCAACTTGGACCAGTCTAAAATTTTGTCATGTGGAATTGGGTTAAGAGAACAAAATTGTTTTGAACTAAAGACAAAACAATATAGAGTAAACCCCATCAATAATCAGTCTAGTATCTGATGGCTTAAACTGTCACCTCCTATTGTGATGGTAAATCGTCACAATGTACCTTATTCTTTCAAACAATTGTCCGGGCGATTATTAGTTTTTTTGGTACGGAGGTAGGTGACTAGAGAGGTGTGTGGTATGAAAGATGACCGGCGAATACAAAATACTACGAAGATTATGATGACATTTTATTAAGGATGCATTTACAATCTTTTAAAAGCCATTTGCACTGGAAATTAAACAGCCAAAAGGTGGGGCATTAGAAATTCCGCAACACTGGATTCATAGTCGCAATGATTTTTAAAATATCTAAAAAGTTGACCCTCACAACATCGCATATCGTCGTTATTTTTGTATGCCTAGGACAATAATGATATACCTGTTAAAAGTTCAAACCATTTTTGAGACCTGAAGAAGTTTGACGTAAAGCTAGCCTTGATAACGTTAGGCTTGTACCCCTGTTGCCTTGATCGATTGATGAAGCTCCGGTTTTGTTAAGTCATAAATCATAACGGAAACAAAAATTAAGGCTGCATCCATTACGATGAATTAGTTATGGTAGGGTCATGTAATAATCTTAACACATGAGTAAGCGTGCCAGGTGTTCAACTCGATAAGTATAGACTAGATAGACTAGATACGGTAATTATACCAAATAATTAAATTGTATCCAGAATTAAAACCACTGATCATTGTACTTTTGATGTCTATGTGAAGCATATGAAAATTACCTCAAATGGAATCAAAATCTTGCTGTATTTTATAGCCTGACATGAATAATTTTCTAAAACAGTGATCAAAACACCATTATAGGGTTCTTAAGAAAATTTATACTTTTAATCTAAATAAACAACTTGTCAAGTCAATAAAATCAGTATGCAGTTCATTGACACAAAACACATGCACATACTGCCGTTGTGCACTAAGCCATCACATTTTTTTCAAAGCTTATCACGTTTTTCAAAGAGTCTTAAAACTCAGGATTTCAATTCGTGTGATGAATCACGGTCACAACTTTTTTTTTAGCAGTGACAGGTTGCCATAATTTTTTCTAAGGCTATTTTTAGATTTTATCTCCAATATTGGCCAGTGACAGTTAAGCATCAAAATGAAAATAAAACTTGTGATGAGCATCCATTAGAATCAGTTGTGTTGGCTAGCCATCAGATACTTGAAACAATGCATAAGGCTAATGTAACCAAGTTACTTTCTTGGTCTAAATGAGGTCTTTTTGAAGGAAGTATATCATTATATCCCACTAACTTTATAAGGGAATTGAGATATAATCATATACTTCCATTGGCTCCCTGAGTATTGTTATAACTGAAGTTTATTGTCGGGACTATGTTTAACAAGACAGCACAAAAGTCCACATACTTGCTTCACAGGCTACATTAAGTATGTAATGCGTTGTCAAATTGCACACACATGAATCACCATTACAAAAAGCACTTGGATCTGTACAGTTGTCATCAGTTGTACAGGGCTCATATAAAGCCACAGACTGGTAGGGAAATAATGAGATCAGCCCACATACCTGTAATAGACATTTCACATCAGAACATTTTCATAAATTCTTTTTTCATACTTGGAATGTGTTATAATGCGTTCTTCATTAGCTCTCTACTTTCCATTAACCCTTTCCTATTTTTCAAAATTTTAGACCTGTCCAAATTCAAAGGTTTTGCCGAAAAAGTTAAAGGTCGATTTGATTTGAAAATAACCATTCAATTTGGATGCAAGCAATTTCTTCTTTTCCTAGAATGTTTTCACAACGTCAAAACCACAGGGACATAAAAACCAGGGATTGAACAGGATAGGGTTAAATTGCTTTCTAGCATTTACTCTTTAACAGCCCATCATATGAGATATGTTCTGCCTAACAGTAACTGTATCTAGCAAACATTTCTTTAGTGAATTTTAATAAGTAAGCAAATAAAACTCAACAGTGCTGTAAAGAAGAATAATCTTTCATTGGAAGGAAGTTGTAGGAAAATGAAAATAATTGATTTTATTCTATTTTTTAGTTGATGACATGTAAATGACTTCAAATTATGTAAAACAGTGGTCTTTCAATTCCATAGTTGTTAGAGGTACCCATTTGTTAATAGTGAAGACAAAGTCATTTTCAAACAATACTTCAAGTCACATGTTTAGCTATTTGCATCTTTTCATTAGAGGTGGATAATATGTATAAATCAATTTGATATTTTGAAGACCTCAATAATGGAAATACAAGTATAATTGACTCTTTTGACATTTTGAAGTGAAATTCTGCTATAAATACTACTCCGGGAGACATCACAATAATCTGATTTCAATGGTTAAAATTTAAATGTCCTTATGACAATTCTAATATGCATTGCAACTGTCCATTTAGCAAAAACAAACAAGAGGACCATGATTGTCCTAAATCGGTCACCTGAGGCATCTGCAAATTACAGTACTTTTTTTGTATAAAAAAGACACAACTTGAGCATTATAAATAAAACAAATATAAGATTTTTGCCTTAGTACAAAACTATCTAGTAATGAATGCCTATGGCTTTATAGTTTAATCCATTACCAAACTATCCCAAATTTTGATGCCCTCGGGGAAAATAGGTTTTAAAAAAACATTGTGAGAAAGAGAGAACTTAGGAGTTACAAGCAATTTCCACATTTCTCACAATGTTTTCTACCCTGAAATTCTTTGTGTATTTAGATTTCAATCAAACTTTAAGTGCCGTCTGCAACTTCTTTTAATGACTAGACCAGTGTTAAGAGGAGAAGAATTTGATATTGCTCTCATTGAGCATTTCACCAAACTTTGGGCCTCTGGGGTGGGCCCATTTTGACCCAATGGGTATAATTCTGGCATTCTTGGTAGAGAACAATCTGTATGTACTATAAACCAAATATGAATGCATTACAAGGAAGTCATTTGAACATGCTCTTATAGCATTTTTCATTACTTTGGATGCCTTCGGAAGTGCCATTTTTGTCCATAGGATATAAACATGGTAGATAACAATAACGTTATGCTATAATGATCTTATTAGATCAAGATTGATACAGATATAAATGAACAGAAAAAAGAAATTAGAACTGCCGTTATGCTATATAACAAACATGAATGCCTTAGACTTGGTAGATTGGGAGGAGAAGACTGTTGAATATGGTCTAATTGAACATTTTTACCAACTTTGGACACCAAAGGAAGGGGTCTTTTTCAATATAAAGACATAATCTAATCAAAATTGATAGATAACAGCAAGGCTATAGTACATTCAGAATATAAATGCCCTCAGCCTTAAAGTGAAGAATTTTTTCTTTAACTTACTCAAATTTTGCGCCTTTCCCTGTTTTGGACCCCTAGTGCAGGGCCGTTTTTGACCCTAGGAGAACAATTTCAGCGACATAGTACAAAACCATCTAGTAATGATACATACCAAATATGAATATCCTAGACCTTATAGTTTATGAGATGTCTTTTGAACTTGCTCTAATTAAGCATTTTCCGATCTTCGGACCTCAGGGGGCAGCGCCATTTTTTACCCCAAACTATATTTTTGAAAACTTGGTAGAGAACCATGTGATTAAGCAACACATGAAATACAAATGCCTTTGGCCTTGAAGTTTCTGAGAAAATTTTTTTTAAGATTTACTAAAATTTCCCATTTTCAAATGCTGCAGCAGCCAGAGTTTTTCATGAAATGAAATTCTGTTAACAAATTTTGTAGAATTTTACCCAAGGAGCATCCCTGCAAAGTTTCAACTTGATTGGCCTACTGGTTTAGGAGGAGAAGGTTTTTAAAGAAATTGTGGACAGACGGACAATCTGACAGACAGACAATGGATAACGACCAATCACAATAGCTCACCTCGCACTTTGTGCTCAGGTGAGCTAAAAACCAATTAGCAGCATATGTAGGCTGTTAACCCATGAGCAGATAGCAAGATTTTAGAGTAGGCCAAATTGAAAGGAGCTGCAGATATAATTTTAAGTTTAAAAGATTCTAGTCTTTTCCAAAAACTGAATGAAGAAATTGCTTGCTTCAAACAATTTCATCAATTTACTGAATGTTTTCCCAATTGTTTTTCTTAAGGGGGCATCAAAAAGCGTCATTGTGTGGGAATGGGTTAAGGAAATACCCTAGTTTATTTTGATAAACAATCTCTGAATTTTGCAAACTACTTTTCAGAATATTGTATTAAAATATTATTGGGAGAGAATAAAAATAATTAAATCTGTGTCATGTAAAAACAAGATGTGTTTGTGAGACACAATGCCCTTGCAACATGACTAAATGTTTGACCTTGGTATGTGACTTTGACCTTATCACATGACCTTGACCTTGACATGAGGAGATGCGTATTATGGAGATGTATCATCATGCCAAATATGAGCATTGTATCTTGAATAGGCTGGTAGTAAATGGCAATGTTAAGTTTTTTGGTCAAGTTTTGCAGACAGACAGGCAGACTGAATGATGGACAGACGGACATCGGTAAAACAATTTGCCCTGATCTTTCGATGCGGGGCGTATAAATATAACTATCCCCCATTTAAAGCCAATAACCTGATTAAGTTCTGTATGAGACATAATAATGAAATATAACAGGGTTGTGAAAAGAAAGGCAAATTATTTTAAGTACATGTAAGTCAAAGGTCAAAGTCACTTAACAAAACATGATGATGTTTAGCATGGCATATAATCACTCATGATGAACTTTTATTCTGAGCTATATCGGAGAAAAAAGGATGAAAACATTGTGTAAACCAAGATATTAAATTTTCAAAAAGCCCCTTTCCCTGTTAGGGGAATTTTCAGGATTTCAATGGAATTATTCTTGTGATAATTCTATCTTATGAAAATTGTGGACCTTATTGTGTTAAAAAAACAAGAGGAACATTCTCCTAAACAGCTCACCTAAATTGATGTCTGCAAAATTAATTAAGTGAAGAAACTGACCAAGAAAGCCAAGCAAGAGACCTGCTCTCTGGTTGATCAGAAATCCTGACCAGGACCACAACTCTTCAGAGAATTTGTCTTGCTATTGCCAGAGTGGTTTCTTGCTTTAAATGAGATGCTTATTTAATTAGGATTATCTACCATAGCATATGCCCATACAAGCCACTCTCCCAGAAGACGATAAATCGTTAAGGGGGATAGTGCAAGGATACAGAACAACTGCTAAGTGGGATAGTGCAAGGATACAGGACGAAATTGGTGAGAGCCCCGTCTGGTTCTTTAATGTGCTTGATGTAAAGCACCATCACACAGGGCCTCGGTTTAAAGTCTCTTAAAAAAAGCAATTAGTATATTAGTTTTGTCAGCGTAGGGCTCAAAACCATGATCTTGAGGTTTGAAGTCAAATGCTCTACCAACTGAGCTAATCAGGCTGACAATATGAGATGCTGCTTCATACACGCCCTTATTATCCCTCATGTTGCCAGTTTTCAGTTACTAGACCAATCAAATTACGTGTTTAGGACCCAAATGGTTGCCGGTTGGGGGACTATAGGTTTGCTTGATTCCATCCGTACATTCATCTGTCCATCTGTCAGTCCGTCCAGACCATATCTTCTTAATCCTAAGTGCTAGCAACTTCAATTTTTTTACATTTAAAGATCAAAATGTGGAGCAGTACAAGAACAGTACTGTTACTCTATCAAGCACATTGTTTGAGTTATTGGCCTTTCTTGTTGTTACCTTTATATTTTTGTCAGGACTATATCTCTTAAACCATAAGCACCACAAACTAAAACTTTATACAATTATAGATCATAATGTGGAGAAATGTCATGTTTAAGAACCATTACTCTGCCATATACATATATTCTTTAACTCTCCAAATGACTGAAGAGCATATACATTTACAATGTAAATGATATAGAAATACATGATAATATACAAATATACAGAGAAATAAAATACTAAACTACATGAATTTAAACTCAAATATTTAAGGTTTGGTTGAATGAAAAATATCAGCAAATGTATGAATGAATGATGAATGTGAGAATGAATGAATAAATAAGTGAGTGAATAATGAATGAATTGGCGAATGAACGCATGAGTAGTTGATTGATTTTTTGAAAGAAGGAATGAAGGAATGAATGCCAGTGAATCCATCATTCTATCCATCCATCCATCAATCAATCAATAAAAACAGTGCATGAAATTTACGAAAATTGCCTTTTGTTAGGACATAAAAGTTAATAGTGTGTATAAAAGTATAGTCAATTATCCAAGAATGAAAGCTTTATCGAAATGAAATACCATATAATGCTAAAAGATTGGACAGCTTCATGAAGTAATAGGTTTTTGAGATATGATTTGCTGGAAGTGTAAAGCAAAAGCGAAATTTTCCCCTATGCTCTCAACATATCATTTAAATAAAGGCTAGAGCACATTTGGTTTATTTCATATTGCTTCTTCTGTTTTCAGGTAACCAGTCACATTCGTTTCTACTAATCACCTTTAATAAGCAAATATATATTTCATTTTGTAGAATATAATAAAAGAATTACTAAACCTAATAACAACACAAGGTAAAAGATGGTTTTCCTGTCTTGATCCTCAAAATATTGAATAAGCCCAGTTTAGAGATCAATAATCTGATTTTTTGTACTTGTATGAATAAGTCTGTTTGCAATATGTTCTGGAGCAAATGATAGTAAAAGTTATTGCCCTTTGCTGTTTTTACTTTTACATTTTTTTTGGAACAAATTTGTCTAAATTATAAACGTAAGAGAAAGGGAAAGAATTGCTGGTTATTGGCCTTTTTATCCTAAGTTCTGCTAGGGATGTCAAAACCAGTCATTACTTTCATAATCTTCTTTGAATTCTTCTTAATCTTGTCTACCTTTATATGTCCAAATTTGGTTAACCCTTTCCCAAACAACAAAAAATTAAACTAGGCCAAATTTAAAGCTGCTGCAGACAACAAAATGATTGTTATTCAATAAAGAAATAATGAACATTAAAGTACAGAATATATTGAAGAAAACGGAGAAAATGTTAATTATGTTAAACACTTTCCTAAGCTTACTCTTAGGGACATCAAAACAAGGTCTTGTTTGGGAAAAGATTAACTATATAAAAGGCTTTTTTCAATCTGGTGTGGACTCCTGTATTGCATTGCAATATGACATGCACTTGTTAACTATAGTATATGTACATGTCAGAGTGTTACCATCTGACATGTCCTGTTTTGTCCATGTTCTATTAATTAGAACACTCAATGAATTCACTGACATTAGAATTTTTAGGAAACTTTGCTGGATAATTCTTTTTGGACAGGTCTGGAATTACAAGCCTTTGGTGCTTTCTATTAACCTTTTTACACCCAGTGACTCTTTCTGATGAAATTTCTTGCTACTACCAATTTTTTCATTATCAACAATGTCATCTACCTACAGAAGACACAAGAAAATAAAATGCCACCAACTAAAAATTGTCATCTGCAACATCTTTGAACTTGGACCAGTCAATATTTTGATGTTGTCTGGTAGTGGGTTGATAGAATAGTTCACAGATAAAGGAATATAGCATACTCCTCCTGAGATACTGATCATCACTAGGTTGATTGACTGATTGATTGAATGGGGTTTAACACTACTTTTAACAGTATTTCAGTCATATCGTGGCGGTTGGAGCACCTAACAATGGATTCCTGGTATTTCTCAGACCAGTACTACCACTACATCCTTTCCTAGCCTCCAGCTGCTATCCCACTTAGGTTTAGAATTATCCACCCATTTGTGGGAGACAAATGGCAGAAAGGATATGCCACCGCTGGGGATCGAACAATTGACATCCTATAATTGAAGATTAGGAGTCAGATGCGCTACCGACTGTGCTATGAAAGCTGCCCCTAGGACTTGATTTCCAGAGATAAGTCAAAGTAAATGGATGTATCAACAAAACTCTTCATTTATTTGGCGCCACAAACTTTTGCCAAATAAAAAAACAGAATTTTCTTTTTAGGCGCATTTGGCTACAATGGCGACTGACAGCTCAAACCCTGGCCATGAACAGTAAATCATCTGCATCCTTAATTTCAGTCAATATAGACCATATCATTGGTAATTCAAGTTTACTAATCTTCACCTCAACAATTAATTGAATATAATAAACGCAAACAATACAGCAGCCGTATAACGGGAGAGGTTTATAACTGTCTACTGAGTATCAAATTTTACTCAATTAATGAAGATTAATGCATTTGGATTGGTTGTTGGTAGTGCTGGGCAATCAGTTTCAAATCATAATTGATTATTGGTTTTTAGTTGGAAGAATAAAGCAAATGATACTAATAAATACTAATGATTGATAATTGTTTTTTTTTGAAATAAATTCAGTACCAGGCAATGTCTATATGCTGTGAAATTATCACTACTGTCTGCTCATACATGTGATATCTCCCCATCTCGTCGTATTCTCCCAATATTTTATATGTACTCACAATTGACCGATTTGGTAATCAATTCTCCCGATCTGTAGAAAAATTCAGATAAAAAAAATGGGGCCCGGATCTCAGCATTTGTTAGCAGGGAAGTCGTCAAGCAAAGGGTGGTCTCGCTGGAATATATTTGATTTCCGTCTTGCTGTATTCCCTTTAGTGCGCACCCGGTCGTATGGTATTATCGATTTTCTCGCTAGAATACCTATACACCCTTACTGTTTAGTAGTAAAGTTTGATAGTTTGACTCTTAAGTCCCTTGTGTGACTCTTGATTCCAATACAATTTTATACACCACATTGGTCAAAACAGCGTATTCAGGTTATATTGCCTCAATTCCATAATGTACTCAACTCAATGAATCTCAACATACTGATGATTCATGTCCTAAATCATGATCCTTCTTTCATGTGATCTGACTCAATAATATAATTTTGTATCCTAAACTTTCAACATTAATACTTTCGGTAGCCTCCATCAAATAAAAAGCACTATTGTTTCGAATTGTTTGGTCCTTTGAACATATGAATTCTATTCCTGCTTTTTCTAAAGTTATCGTCTTAAGAAACGAGAACATCGTAACTTAAGTTTTTGGTAAACCGCCATATTTTTTTTTAGGATAACCGTAACTTCTGCAAAAATCCATCGTTTTAATCCAAATACCCGCACTTTCATGTTTTAACGACATGATTTTTTAAACACTCGCACATAAAATTTTGTTTGGGTGGTTAGACAGACCCCGGTATCAGCATGCCATATAGAACTCTAGACTAAGGTCATGTGTTACCAGAAAAGGTGCAGCAGTAAGGTCTTATGTCACATTGATAAGTGTTCTAAGATACAGTTAACATGTAGTTGAAGAATCTGGTGAATTGAAAGATTGCACGTGTCACCATGCAGATGTACCGATTCCCGCGTCACAAGATTTGGAAAAAAGCCAAGATTTACCTTTACCCTAATTCGACTGCATATTCTGACTTGTAAAAAATTTTACCGCTTGGAATGATTATTTTCACCCCTACACTCACAGCACAAAAGTAAGAAATTTATTAATTATAAGCAGAGATCTTCATGTATCAACAAGCATTTCAGAGGACAGTATTAATGAGGAATGAGGGCTAAACAATATATCTACTCTGACATTACGGACCACGAATACTCTATATCAGTACACTCCGACGAAGTTTGAAAATGTTCATCTTCAATAAACCGCAGACGCCATATCTTTCTTTCAGAGACCAGGTATCCAATTCTAAAATGAAATCTACCAAAGAAGATTAAAATGAGCCATACGCCGATCATATCATTCTTTGGGTTTTGAGCAATAAAATGTTTTTGAAAGCGAAAGTAGTCAAAATAAATTGACGTCGGACATCGTATCTTCGGCCTAAGATTGTTTTTTGCTCTTAATGATTAATTCACTTCTTTAATATACAACCAAAATATCTTAAGTCAAGCTTCGTCATACTGTAGTTGCGAAGTTTTGTTCGTCCAACGACAATTTGTTTTTAATAATACCAATCTTGGACATTAAAAGATAGACTAATGTGAATGTCCAAAAATTAAAAATACTTAGCTCGTTTTTATTCTTATTTTGAGTTTTATTTGTATAACAGTTTCTGCTACATTCATCTCATTTGCTTCCAGACGCAAAAGGCGTATAGTAGCGTGGAAAGTAAAAACTATGTTGAAATGAGTTAAGTCCATGTAAGTTTCTGTGCAATATATAGCAGATCAAGCTGGGGAAGGGTCAATGATTGCATCATCTCAGCCTGCCCTCCCAATTTTTTAGAGTAAATCTACAGATACTTTTACCAGAAGTTGTTTCTGTAATCAAAGTACTGAGAGCTCTGGTAGAGGACAAAAGTATGACTTTATGCAGTCTGAGGCTCATCTGTTGCTTAGTACTTAATGTATTCAAAGATATATTTGAGTAACAGATCTGTAATCAAAACACTGAGAGTACTTGAAGAAGATAGTTACAACATAATATCATTCATTTATTATTGATAAGTTTATGCAAAGATGTACCCTGCATGATGCTAATGAGTCAATGAGTCAAGATAGCATTGTTTATGAAAAATTCTGATCACAATGTGGCTTCTCAATAAATATGCAATGTCCAATTAATCCCATGCATTGTTAGCTATGTACTATTACCTGATGTTTGCCTGCCCCCCCCCCCCCTCCCGCAAAAAGTCAATAACTCAATTTATTATATGGAAAGATCTTTTACAACATCATTCCATGATTGAAGTAAAAAAAAAAAAAGACAGCAACAATTAAAACTAGATTGTTGTCCCAGGACAACTGCTGTTGAGCCCACAGGGTTTTGACCATTAACTTGACCTTGACCATCAATTTTAGTGTTTGACCTTGAGCTTTGACCTTGAACTTGAAGCTATCTAAAAGATTCTTTTTAAATGGCACATCTACTCATGATGGAGAATAATTGTGCTAACTTATTTTGAAATCCATCCATAATTGTACGAGAAATGCACTTGACAATCACAATTTTAGTGTTTGACCTTGAGCTGTAACCTTGACATTAGAACTATCCCAAAAAAAAATTCAAATGCCACATCTACGCACGATGGAGAATAATTGCGCCAAGTTATTATGAAATCCATCCATAAATGTAGAGGTTATTGTCCAGACAAATTCGGACAGACAGACGGACTAATGCACAAATGCACATACACTGACTTGTCATAGTGACAACTATGTCTCGCTCACCGCATGTGGGCTCAACAAAATGTTAATAACGGAGAACAAGGAGTAAACAAGATCAAATTAGTGACATTAATCTCACCAGCAGACTTGACATAATTATGTATCGATCATTTGTACCTCATACAACCCAGTGAATAATCAAGATTTTGCCATCTGTGTTGTTCCAAAAACTTATATGAATCTTGCAAGCAGTCCCAGAAAAAAAATCAACAAGTCAAACATAAAAAACAAATGAGTCCCACTATGAACAAATTATAATCAAGTGCAAGGAACAACAATCTTTATTTTCCGTAGCTAATATTAATTAGGCCTACTTTCAAAGGGAAGATTCCTCTCCTAAAGATAATCAGATGACCATCCATTTATAGAAAAATCAAAGGACTGAAAGTTCTGAGAGCGGTTTTGTTGGCTTATCAGTAGCTATTTTCATTTACTATCTTTGATCAACGCGTGAAATTTTAGGTTTATTAGGTAATGGGTTAAATGCTAAAAGGAACTAACATAAGATTGTTTTTGCAATGAGCATTTCATAAGTATTACACATGAAGTACTATGTGCATCTTTCGAATTCAAACGAGAGGTGAAAGGGTTTTCATTCGGTTGAGTTTATGCGCTTAAACCACAAATATAACAGGGCTGTACCATGCTGTAATACACAGAGACACGGAGATTTACCACTGCTTGCAATAACACAATTGTTTACTCCACTGACAACTGACCTAGATTCTATCTTGAAATACAAGTAAAATAGTTTTCTTGTTTACAATCCATTAGGCAATTTTACAATCCATTAGGAAATTCCTCATGAATTTATCAAGATACCAAATTCTTGAAGTTTTAAACCACTTTCCTAGTTATTTAGGACCAAAAGCAGACTTTGAGCATTAAACAATTAATCAGCAATGAAACAAAATGGAGGCAATCACCTTGATTTCAACAGCAAGTATATGAGCATGCATAGAAATGCCTGAAATCTATATACTGCTTTTGGATCAATTTTAACCCTTGTCGTGCTGTTTAAATTACCTTACTGAATCGCTGTAAAAGCAAAGGGCTGAAAGCACTGATAAATCTTGTAGTTCAAAAATCAATATTTCTTTTAGAAATAAATTTCATAAACAACTCTGGCAGGAAAAGTACAAGCAGGAGGTTTATAAGATAGATAGGTAGATAAGACTACACTTATGTACAGGCTGATCTTGGTCTACACCATCAGCCTAAACTGGGATATTCTGGGTTCAGCATGATAAGGGTTAAATGTGTTACAAACAGATAAATCAATTACAAAATTTCTTAGTTGATCATCATAATTGGAGGCCTAAACCAAATGATAATGGATTATAATCGATCATCAGCCGATCACTAGTTGTTGGTGTCGCAGACACCCTGCCTAATACCATGAAGCACTTGACAAACATTACGCTTAAACATTAAGCTAATTATCTGATTTTCATGCACGAGTAAACTGCAAATAAATGAACAAAGTATACATGTAAAATCTTGATGCCCTATGAAATCCTTTGATACTTTTTTGGTCCTCCCTTTGAGTTCTTTGATATGATTTTTTTGTCTTCCGCTGGGAAAAGTTGTATCATTTCCAATGAGGCTCCAGAAATTTGGAAATTTAGATTGGTCAGGGAGAATGCCCCCCCCCCAAAAAGAATACCCGCCTCAGACGACAAAAACGAAATACCCCCCTTTTTTTCACCTTTCCTGTATGTAAAAGGGTTCATCATTCATTCAGTAATTGCCTTCTTTTTTAAATTTTCCGAAGATGATAATAATCTTCAACGAGTGGAAGATAGATGAAAACAACTGATAGACTACTTTCATTTTGTTTTTGAAAATTTGGCTGTGTATTAATTGCAATTCCGGCAAGGTACGGAAGTCCACGAAATTCCAATAAATTGTAAAATTGGACAGACAAATAAATTACATTATTAAAACTTACGGGTTTTACAGAATATTTTCATGAAAAAGACAAAATTAATTTCATTTTAAGCGTTGTGCTGAGCTATTCAGACTTTAAACAAATGGCAACTGAAGCCTGTTCATGTCTCTATTTATATAGGCATCCCATATTATAGTAAAAGACATTTGTTTCACGAGTAACGGCAATTTAAATTCACACAGTTATAGATGTCTATTTTGATAAGACTTAGAATGTGTGTAAGTCAAACAGATTCTCTATTGCAAACTCTATACCCAAAGTTCGTTCAAGTATGAAACTGGCTAACTGCAAATAAGGTCCACGTGCGGATGGGCACTTGACTGGCCAGCAGTTACACTAATTATCGATTTTTGGCACTTTTGTTAATCCCTTTATCTGCAGGTAATGTGAGAACCCCTTGAATCATTTTGGTTTAAAAGTTGATTTTGATACATGATGGGCAAGTTTAATGAAAATTTTGGACCCATTTTGGTGTTATTTTTGGTATTCCAGTTGGTCTGGCAATTCAATATTCGGTCCAGACCTGCAATTTATCAGATTTCCGGAGCCCTAGTTTCCAAGACCCATGGATGAGTGTACTTATTAAACTGCTTCTTTAACTATTGTGGTACTTTTCTTAAATGCAAAAACAGTGCCAGAAATATATTTGTTATATTTGGCAACACTGGTGACTGACAACCTGAATAAGGAATGATTTCTACAAAATATATAAAATTAAATTGTGCATGTTATTGAAAAACTGTAAAACAAAATTTTCTTATACATATATATTCACATTGTTGGTGTACTTTGCCTTTATTCATTGCCCTTGATTTTCGACTGAACCCAGATATAGTGTTAAATAATTCAAACTTACCAGCAAAATACTAAAGAAGAAGTATTTCTCCACCATTTTTCATACAGGAATCTTCAAAACTTCCTGTTTGCCAACTCGGTGTGTCCGGAGACTAGGTAACTTGATACCCTCACCTGTCACCTGTATAATTTGTATAGGTAAACTTTACGAAACTTTCCACAACTTGTTTACAAACTTTAAAACAACTGTCATCTGCAACTAACGGCTCTTGTATAGTATGTTGTACGTCTCAGAGGAGGCAAATATTGTTAGATGCCAAATAAGGAAGTTTTTGCAGTTTCTACATGTATATAAATTGAAACTGGTTATGTATGAACCGGGACGTTTCAAGCTTCCTCGTTCATAAGCTCTCGTTATCAAGCGAGACAATCCGTGATAACCCGTACGGGATAGTTACAACAGTATACACTCAAAGGATAGTTCGTGTATAAAACTATGGATTCTCGTAAAAATAACCAAATGAAAGTGGTACAAAAAACAAAACAAAATACAAGAGGACCACGATGGTCCTTTATCGCTCCCCTGGGTATTATGACTCAAGGCATTATGATATAGACAAAATATCAAAGCCCTACAACTAATTATTTTGGCGAAGATTTTTATAAAGATTTTCTTATTGCACAGAAAGTGGCTTATTTTCAGAATACGGTAATTCTACAAAGCATTTTGGTAAAGGGTCAACAGCTTTTGATACACACCAAATATTAAAGCTCTAGACCTAGTGGTTTTGGAGAAGATGATTTTCAAATATTTCCTTCTTTAATTTTATGTAAAATCAGGGATCGTACAGAAAAGGGTTTATTTTCAGAGTACGGTAAGTCTTTAAACTATTTTGGTAAAAGTTCAATAGACATTGATTCATACAAAATATTAAAGATCTGGGCCATATGGTTTTGGAGAAGAAGTTTTCAAAGATATCCTTCTTTATTTCTATGTAAAATCAGGGATCAAACAGAAAAGGGCTAATTTTCAAAGTATGGTTATTAATTTAAGTATTTTGGTGGAGGGTCAAAAGAAAATGAATTTTACCAAATATTAAAGCTCTAGACCTTGTGGTTTTGGAAAAGACGATTATAAAAGATTGTCTTCTTTAATTTTATGTAAAATCAGGGATCGTACAGAAAAGGGTTAATTTTCAGAGTACGGTAAGTCTTTAAACTATTTTGGTAAGGGGTCACTAGACATTGATACATACAAAATATTAAAGATATAGGCCTTATGGTTTTGGAGAAGAAGATTTTCAAAGATATCCTTCTTTATTTCTTTGTTAAATCAGGATACAGAAAAGGGCTAATCTTCAAAGTATGGTTGTTAATTTAAGTATTTTGGTGGAGGGTCAAAAGAAAATGATACTTACCAAATATTTAAACTCTAAACCTAGTGGTTTTGGAGAATATTATTTTCAAAGATTTCCTTCTTTAATTTTATGTAAAATCAGGGATCGTACAGAAAAGGGTTTATTTTCAAGGTACGGTAAGTCTTTAAACTATTTTGTTAAAAGTTCAATAGACATTGATACATACAAAATATTAAAGATATGGGCCTTATGGTTTTGGAGAAGAAGATTTTCAAAGATATCCTTCTTTATTTCTATGTAAAAACAGGGATCAAACAGAAAAGGGCTACTTTTTAAGTTACGGTAATTCTTTGAAGTTGTTTGGTAGATGGTCAATAGATGATGAATTTTACTAAATATCAAAGCTCTAGGCCTTATGGTTTGGGAGAATAAGATTTTTAAAGATTTCCATCATTATTTCTATGTAAAATCAGGGATCAAACAGAAAAGGGCCAATTTTCAAGATACGGTAATTCTTTGAAGTTTTTTGGTAGATGGTCAATAGATGATGAATTTTACCAAATATCAAAGCTAAATGCCTTATGGTTGGGGAGAAGAAGATTTTTTTTTTTAAAGATTTCCATTTTTATTTCTATGTAAAATCAGGGATCAAACAGAAAAGGGCTAATTTTCAAGATACCGAAATTCTTTGAAGTTTTTTGGTAGAGGGTCAATAGATGACGATTTAAACAAAACATTAAAGCTCTAGCCCTTATGGTTTGGGAGGAGGATTTTTTTCCAAGTCTTTTTCACTCGGTTGCCATGGCAACCTATGAATCTCAATTCTTTGAAGTATTTTGAAAGAGCTTGACTTCAGAATCATTTTTTTGAAGTTTGGATGAAATTCCATGGTTAGTTAAGCGGAGATGATTTTTTTTGTAATTGTGAACGGACGGACGGACGATGACCGATCACAATAGCTTACCGAGAGCACTTCGTGCTCAGGTGAGCTAAAAAACGAGACAAAAAAAAAATCGGTATAATAATTTTTCCATGTAGATCTAGTCTTTCTATCCTACTCGACCCATTTTCACACAAGCCCTCCTTTTTACGTCCGTAAAGAAGAAAACTTTGGAAAAAATTGTGGAAAATGAAGAAATTGCTTATATCAAGCAATTTCTTCATTATCCACGATGTTTTCTATAAAAAAATATGAATTCCGCCAACTTGAAATTGTCGTCTACAGCTTTTTTTTTTTTCAATTTGGACCAATTTAAAATTTGTCATGATGGTACAATCATTCTGAGAACGTTTGAAGAGAATCCGATGAAAACTGTGGAATCTAGAGTCTTAACAAGGAAAAGTTAACGAACGGCCGGACGCCATCGCTATAGCTCTTCTGGTCTTTGGCCAGCAGAGCTAATATGCATTATAGTGGCCCATGCACTATGGAAATTATTGACAATATTCATTATCGCTATAAATTACTATCAATATTGTTATTGACGAACGGTAATGGCAATATTATCAATATAGTATACGCAATTTTGATGATTGATCAATATACAAAGGGAATATCATAATTCGGTAGCGATACGGCATCTTGTATTTGCTATAAGCTGCGAAGGAATCATCTGATATTTCACGAGACCGAAGGTCAAGTTGAATATCAAAATTTCTCTACGCAGAGAGAAGTAAATACTAGATAATGAATAGTGACCCATCATTCATTAATTATATTCCAGCATTTGTGTTAAGTAAATTCTATTTAATAGAAAAAAAATAATCTATTTTTCTACAAGAATTCCACTATTCTCTCCCATTTTGATAACGTTTATTCGCATAATGACGTCAGAATGTAAATGAACCGTCATCTTAAACTCCATTATCTGGGACACTATCTGATATGGGAAACTATCAGATACAGGTTTTTTTTCTGGCGTTTCGTGTTTGTATGTATTTCACTGGAAATATTCATTGGTTTAATATTATTGTCAATGTGGTTGATAGTGTTTGTGCGGCTTAATACTATCTGTCTTGCCTATGAATTGCTTCTTTAATAGTGAACTCACGTGACAGGTTTCAAGTAGATAATAACCAAATATTATCATACACCTATAAATATTTCTAGTAAAATATACTCATTCCCAGAAGACAAAATCGGACACACTCAAAAAAAAAAAAAAAAAAAATCTGACTGTGTCAAATTAAGTTTCATATAAAGAAATACTATTTGAATCGGTTTCATTCTGTAGATGATTTCATAATGCGAATAAATGTAACCAGAATAGTAGAGGAGAATGAAAACTTGTAGAATTACAGATTTTGTTTTATAATTTTATCGATTTTTTTTTACAAAAAGCAGGTATAGAATAAATGGAATATTACGTTACGATAGCGATACAACATCTTGTATTTTGCTTTTCTGTGCGGAGGCAAATTTGATATTCCGCTCGACCTTCGGTTTTGTGAAATATCAAGATATTCCTCCGCAAGATGTTGTATCGCTGTCATAACATAAAATTCCTTATATATTAGAGATATTACCCCTTATACTTATACTTTGTCACGCTAGCAACACCAACAACAAAGCAAACACCAACACCGGCGTTGTCAAGGTGTGGAAAATATCTCGACGTTTTGTATAAAAACAGCCGGCGTAAAGCGATAAGCGATAAGTTTTGGTCTTGGCCAGACTGCACAGTCAACACAGTAAGAAACCTGTTTAATTTACATAGAATGGTAAACATGTTCTTTCAAAAGGGAATCATCCCTCTCGGTTTTGCTACCTGAAGAACTGTACTCGAGTCGGATTCGTGGGCAAAGAACCAAGAATAAAAACCATTCCCAGGAATCGAACTCAGGTCGTCTAGGTCGAGAAACCGATACTCTACCTATCGCGAACTGACACCACAAAAAAACAATGTTTTTTTTTTGTGTGTGTGTGTGTTTGTTTGTTTTTTAACCTTTTGGATGGCCAACTTTTCGGGTAATTGGGCACATTATGGATACAAAATTTTGAAAATGTTTGTGTAACTTCACATTTTCTTTTATCTAACAATAAATCGAGGATAGGGACTATTACCTTTTAAACTTCCTGAATTCTTACTCAGATAAAGAAACCAAGCGCGTCATTTCGTACAGTAAATTCATCAGCTAAAACACGTGTATCGTCTCACGAAAATGTGCCACCCCAAGATCAGGCTGCACGGATTGCGCAGGCTGACCAAGGTCGAAACGTTTCGCCCTTTGCAGATTTTCTGAATACAGAATGACCATTCTTCCATACTGTATATTAATTTTCAAAACAGGAGGGGGTAGGTTTTGAAATTAATAAATAGAACTTAATTGGGCACTTGTTCTCTTAGAAATATCCTACTTGGTTTTCTAAACTGGGTAACACTGAAAGACCATAAAGACTTCCATAAAGAAATAATGAAAAAAATCCAGAAAAAAATCGTTACGTTTCTCCTGATTGATTCAAGATATTACTGACCCGAGAGAGATTAAAAAACAAGAGGCCCATGAGGGCCTGAGACGCTCTACTGGTTATCAAGTATTCCATTAAGAAATCTGATATTTAAGAAAGTTAATTACTCTAAGAAGAATGCATAAAGAAAGAGAAAAAAAAAAGGATTTCGCCCCCTTTGATATTTTGAGCAACAATCCCCAAGGCCCATTTTCCCGTGTTTCATGACGGATCCACTCCATTTCCAAAAGAAAGTTACCTTATGACCCTACAATCAACCTGTGAATTTTCATCAGAATCTTACAATAATTGTGGACCTTATCACATAAACAGGATTGTTTTGAATGAAAATCAATAAGGCCCCCTATCTGTGTTTTCTGATGGATCAATTTCATTCCAAAAGCAACTTTCCTTACAACCCGACAATTGTCCTGTGAAATTTAAAAGACAATTTGATAATGATTGTGATCTTCATCACATACAAGAATGTTTTGAATGATAATCTGTAAGCCCCATTTTCCTTTGTTTCCAATGCCACAATTATTCCATGCATCTTTCAAGAGAATCCAATACAAGAGGCCCATGAGGGCCTGAGACATTCTACTGGTTATCAGGTTTTCCGTTAAAGAAATCTGATATTTAAGGAAGTTAATTGGTCAAAGAAGAATGCATAAAGAAAAAAAAGGGCTTTATCCCCTTTATCATTTTAAGCAACAATCCTCAATGCCCCTTTTCCCATGTTTCATGACGGATCCACTCCATTTCCAAAAGAACGTAACCTTATGACCCTACAATCATTCTGTGAATATTTCATCAGAATCTGACAATAATTGTGGACTTTATCACATAAACAGGATTGTTTTGAATGAAAATCAATAAGGCCCCTTTTCCTGTGTTTTCTGATGGATCAATTTCATTCCAAAAGGAACTTTACTTACAACCCGACAATTGTCCTGTGAAATTCAAAAGACAATTTGATAATGATTGTGATCTTCATCACATACACATGAATGTTTTGAATGATAATCTGTAAGGCCCATTTTCCTGTGTTTCGAATACCACAATTATTCCATTCATCTTTGAAGAGAATCCAATAAAACTGTTGACTTTATTGTGTTAACAAAGATATTAAATTCAAGTTCTCATAAGGCTCCTTTTCCCGTGATATTTTACTGTTGGTTTTATCATTGTGTGAAAGTTAAAAGTGAATCCGATGAAATATTGGAAATTAATTATGTTTACTAGAATATTTAAAAAAAACCATATGTCCCCTTTTTACATGATACTTGATGGATTGTACTCAGTTCTGAAAAGAACCATCTAAGTATTTGTACAATCATTCTGTGAAATTTTGAAGTGAATCCGGTGAAATCAAGGGACATCATTGTGTTAACCAGAATACTTAAGAGAGTTTTTCTTAAAGCCCCTTTTTATGTGACCCTTGCTAAAGTCAGATCCACTGTCAAAATCAACAATTGGAATGATGGTAAAATCAATCTGTTTAATCTGTGGAATTTATTGTGTTAATGAGTTTATAGTGAAATCTTCATAAGGCCCCTTTTCTCATGATACTTTACAGAACAAACCAAATTTCAAAAGGAACAATTCTAATGAAGGTAGAATCATTCTTTAAAAGTTAAAGAGAATCAATGAAAACAGTGGACTGAATTGTGTCAAGAATTTTTGTAACAAAATTATCATAAGGCCCCTTTTTCCGTGAAACTTAACAAATCAGACCCAATGTACAAAGGAACAATCCTAATGATGGTTTGAAGAAAATGATAAAGACTGAGGACTTTATTGTAATAATGATGTTTTGTAATAAAATCTTTATAAGGTCCCTTTTCTTGTGTCACTTAACCAATCAGACCTAATTTACAAAGGAACAATCCAAATGATGGTACAATCATTCTATTAATGTTTAAAGAGATTCTGATAAAGACTGAGGGCATTGTTGTGTTTATGAGGATTTGGTATTAATTTTTCATACAACCCCTTTTCCTATGATACCAGACAGATCAGGCCCAATTTGGAAAGAAACAATCCTTATGATGGTACAAACATTCTGTGAAAGTTTGAACAGAATCTGATGAAAACTGCAGACCTTATCTTGGTGTCAAATTTTTAAAATCAAATTTCATAATGCTCCTTTTCCTGTGATACTTGAAGGATCAGGTCTCATGTCAGCATCAACAATCGTGATTATTGTACAATGATTCTGTGAATGTTTGAATAAAATCCAATGAAAGCTCTGGACTTGGTTACAAGGATTATAGATAAAATTCTCTAAAGGCCCCTTTTCCAATGATACTAGACAGATCAGGCCCAATTTGAAAAGAAAGAATCCTCATGATGGAATAATCATTCTGTGAAAGTTTTAACAGAATCTGATGAAAACTGTTGACTTTATTGTGGTACAATGATTTTAAAATTAAATTTCATAATGCTCCTTTTCCTGTGATACTTGACGGATCAGGTCTAATGCAAACATCAACAATCATTATAATTGTACAATTATTCTGTGAATGTTTGAAGAAAATCCGATGAAAGCTCTGGACTTAGTAACAAGGATTTATAAATGAAATTTACATAAGGCCCCTTTTCCTGTGCTTCTTTATAGTTCAAACCCTGTTATGAAAAGAATGATAGTTATGACCTTCCAATCATTCTGTGAAAGTTTCAACAAAATCTGATCACAGCTGTGGGCTTCATTGTGTTAACAGGGATTTTTTAATTGAATTCTCATATAGCCCCTTTTTCCATGTTACTTGATGGATCTGAACCAAAGGGAACTCTACTTACAAACGTGTATTTATTCTGTTTGAGTATAGAGACAACCCCATGAAATCTGTGGACTTAAAAGAATTAATTCAGATATTTTAAGTGAATTTTCCTAAGGCCCCTTTTCCTATGTTTCTCGGTGGATCATACCCAATTTGAAAGGAACAATTCTTATGATGGTTCCATCATTCTGAGAAAGTTTGAAGTCGATCAGGTGAAATTTAGGACCATGATGTGTTAACTAAGATTTTTCATCAAATATTCATAGGGCCCCTTTCCCATGAAACTTTATGGATCAAACCCACTTTCGAAAGGAACAATCCGTTTAATGTAATTATCATGCTGTGAATGTTTGAAGAGAATTTGTGGAAAACTGCGGACTCTAGTGTGTTTACGAGGAAATGTTTTAATCAAATTTTCATAAGGCCCCCCTTTCCCGTGGTCCTTGACTGATCATACCCAATTTTGAAAGGAACAATCCTTATGATGGTCCAATCATTCTGTGAAAGTTTGAAGAGAATCTGATGAAAACTGTAGACTCTAGAGTGTTAACCAAGATTTTTTAAATAAACTTTAATTAGACCCTTTTTCCATGTTTCTTGACGGCTCCTACCCAATTTTAAATGAATGATCCTTATGATGGTTAAATCATTCTGTGAAAGTTTGAAGAGAATCCATGAAAACTGTTGACTCTAGACTATTAACGAGGATTTTCTATTAAATTTTCAAAGTCCCCTTTTCCTGTGTTTCTTGATGGATCTGGCCCCAATTTCGAAAGGAACATTCGTTGGGACAGTACAATCATTCTATGAAAGTTTGAAGAGAATCCAATGAAAACTGTGGAGTCTAGAGTGTTAACGAGGATTTCTAAAAAGATATTTCGATTGAATTTTAAAAAGGCCCCTTTTCTCGTGTTTCTTGACGGATCAGATCCGATTCTGAAGGGAACAATCCTTACGATGGTACAATTATTCTGTGAAAGTTTGAATAAGATCTGATAAAAACTGTGGACTCTAGAGTGTTAACGAGGATTTTTTAATTAATTTTTCATAACGCCCCTTTTTCCATGTTTCTTGAGGGATCATACCCAATTTCGAAAAGAACGATCCATATGATGGTACAATCATTCGGAGGAATTTTGAATAAGACCTGATGAAAACTGTGGACTCTAGAGTGTTAACGAAGATTTTTAATGGACTTTTCTATTAATTTTTCATAAGGCCCCTTTTCCCATGTTTCTTGACGGATCATACCCCATTTCGAAAGGAAAGATCCTTATGATGGTACAATCATTCTGTGGAAGTTTGAAGAGAATCCGATGAAAACTGTGAACTCTATCGAGTAAACGAGGATTTTTTAATTAAGTTTTAATAAGGCCCCTTTTCCCGTGTTTCTTGACGGATCATACCCAATTTCGAGAGGAACGATCCTTATGATGGTACACTCATTCTGAGAACGTTTGAAGAGAATCCGATGAAAACTGTGGAGTCTAGAGTGTTAACGAGGATTTTTAATGGAATTTTTAATTAAATTTCATAAGGCCCCTTTTCCCATGTTTCTCGACGGATCATACTCAATTTCGAAAGGAACAATCCTTATGATGGTACAATCATTCTGTGAAAGTTTGAAGAGAATCCAATGAAAACTGTGGACTCTAGAGTGTTAACGAGGATTTTTTAATTAAATTTTAATTAGGCCCCTTTCCCATGTTTCTTGACAGATCATACCCATTTTCGAAATGAACGATCCTTATGATGGTACAATCAATCTGTGAAAGTTTGATGGAAATCCGATGAAAACTGTGGACTCTAGAGTGTTAACAAGGAAAAGTTTAACGGACGGACGGTCGAACGGACGGACGCACGGACGCCGAACGGGAAAATGCCATCGCAATAGCTCTAGTGGTCTTCGGCTAGTAGAGCTAACAACAACGTGCAGTCCGATCTTACCATCCTCGGATACCCCGGGGTCTCCTTATTTACTACGCCATGTCGACGTGGCGTAGCAAATAAGGAGACCCCGGGTAACCGAGGATGGATCTTACAGAATACTAGTCCTCAATTTCTGTTTACTATGCCATACCCGGAGTATTTCTTTTTCTTTTCTTTCTTTTTTTATCCAGGCGGCTCAGTAGTCTTCCATAACCTATCAAAGTTGAAATTTTTAATTGTTTTATTTTCAAAAGAAATATGAATCTAGAAACCAACTTTCCAGTGCTTTCAGCATTTTGACTAAAAATCAAAGAGAGTCATAATTGTACATTGTCAATTACACAATGATTACCCAGAACTTTTTTTTTTTTGGTTGTTACGTTACTCAGTAAAATTGAAAAAAAAAACGTTTACTAACACTAGTTGTTAAAAACTCAAAATATATTATATCGATATAATTATCATGGATAAGAAATTTTCTCTTCTAACGACATCTGCTTGTTATGCAACTTTGCTTATTTTCATACATAACTTGATTAGTCTGAATGAGCCCCTAACGATATACGTAGTTACTTCGCTTGATGAGTTAATTCCCTTAAACTCTGGGTAGTTCCGGTCTATATTTGTACACCATTTTTATATAGGAATACACAAGAATGCCTTTGAAATTCGACGTTTTCATCTTATAAGAATTATTGAAACATTTTATCTCATTCTTGTAATTGTTAAAGTTCCGTTGTGAATTTATGTGAAAGCTAAATCACTTAAAATGACATAATTATCATAAACTGCAATGATAGGTATGACCGGCTACTGTCACCTCGTTAGTGAAATAAGCGTATATACTCCTTTCCCCAGGGTTAAACTTGCAGATACGTTTATTCTAAAACATTAAGAAATTTCATAAGTCCTTAGAGTAAATTATGTTTTGTTTGTATGCATGCTTATTCCGTAGGCCTATACATATTCACCGTTTGTGCGATATTGGCAATGACATGGACCGAGTAAGTACATGTCCATTTAATTTTGAATGGTAATTGAGTTCTTACTTTAGACTTAGATATTTGTTTGAAACATATTACTGAGAATGTAATAATTTGAAAAGGTGCCACCATGCAGAAAATGGCTTATTGCACCGCCGTTTGCTTTACTATAAAATCGTTGATTGCGACCCAAACCCATAACTAAAGCTCTTTTTAAGCTATATCTTAGAAGTTTATGTCGCTCGCCGACGAAATGCTTCTTCTAGTTTTCGAATCTTTTTTTATACAGTACATGTATTTAAGTATTTGAGAAAAACTTAGAAATAAAAATAGGTGGAAATATAAAAGATGAACCGTTAGAAGTTTAACAGAGATCAAACTAAGACAATCTTTTTTATTGTGTTAATCCAATAATTTGATGCCATGTACTTATTACTATATTGAGATATATATTATGCAATGATATATATGATACGACGTCTATATACTAAAAATTAAAAAAAAATTGTTGTAAAAAAGGAGACCATTGTAAATGTTCTTAAACATGATTTTTCCCTGATTTTTCTAACTTAAACATTTTTTCCAGATTTTTCTAAAGGAGAAAAGTTTGTAGCTTGTGGCGAAGACATGATCAAACACGAACACAGTTGGAACCCATTGATACCAGACATTTTTAGCATGCAAAGCATCAGCTGTCATAGCTAAAGTTAACAGACAAAATTTTGAGGCCTTCCTAGAGCTCAACGAATGCAAACTGCCCCTGGAGGCTCAATCACTAAACCATTTGATTGCATACGACATAAAAAGTAGTATGTATTTCAGGAATATTGCAAACTCTGCCTGAAAGTTCATATCCACCTAGGTATTTTGAGCTCATTTGAGCATATGAGTCTGAGCAAAGTCTTCAAAGAAGTTGCAGACGAAAATTTCGAATTGTTGAACATTCTATGAAATTTATATCTCTGGGTAGAAAACAATCTGGAAAATGCAGAAATTGCTTGTAACAAGCAATTTCTTCATTTTCAACATTGTTTTCCAGAACTATTTTCTTAAGGGGCGTTAAAAGTGGGGATTGCGTGAGAATGGGTTAACCTCTTGGTAACTTTAACCTCGTTTAATTATCATGATAACTTTTGACAAGGAGGACTACTTGACAGAACCATGATCTGCTATGTTACAATGCTTTCAGAACTTTGATTCATTAACTTGGTAGAAATGTACCAAACACTATCTACGCTCGTTCTAAATGTGTCTCTATCACGGCAAATAGGTATCGACAAGGTATTCTTAACCCTTTACTATTTTGCACAATTTTAGACCTGTCTTTTAATACAAATATTTTTCAGACGACAATTCAAAGTTGATTTTATTTGAAAAATAATCATTCAACTGGGAAAAGGATAACATGGAAAAGGAAGAAACTGCTTATTGTTAGCCATCTCTTCTCTTTTCCACAAGGTTATCTTAAGTACATCGGGACATAAAAACAGGAACTGTACTATAGGAAAGGTTTAAACCTTGCTATGCTAAATGAAATCCTTTTCAGACATGCATTTAACCCATTCGCACACAATGATGATTTTGGACGCCCCCCCCCCCCTCAAAGAAAAACGATTGGAAAACTTATCTAAAGCTATTTCTTCATTTTACACAATATTTGCTACACGGAAAGTGGCAAAAAAATCTAAAGTTTCATCAACTTTAGATTGTCGTCTGCAACACCTTTCAATGTGGACCAGTCTAAAAATTTGCCGTCTGGTACTGGGTGAAATCAAAGTATGAAAGCACTGGCTGTGCTTAATGTGTGTCAACATTTCTATTGAAACTAACCTTTATAAACACATCTGGCTTTGGGGTGCCTTGAAAAACAGGAATATAACGGGTTTAGCATGATAAGGGTTTAAGATCCGGAAGAAGCTATGTTAAGGACGTAGAAAAGGGAATAGTCAGATTTCAACTGGTTTCCGCTCGAACGAGATATGCTCTTTTTGTAGACCCAAATAGAATTTGATAGTTACTGAAGATCGTTCATGACTGTCGTTCGGGTTTCGTACTCCATTACTCCGATAACCATCGTTGAAGCTTTCCTAGTCTAATCCCTTACCGAATGGCAAAACTGAAAACTGAAGGGAAAAAAACCTCGCAGTAAAGTATCCGTTTATTTCTCACAAAGTTTACCTTATATGAAAATTTGCTCCAATTCCTTCACCGCCTTAAGATTGCAAAACGAGAAAAGTGTGAACCATGTCGTAAATAAAGGGTGTATAAAAAGGAAGTTGTAAATGCAGCTTGAGTAAGTCTGTATTTACGACATTTTCGTCGCCCATCGACGAAGTAAATGACTAATTTTCAGCACCAGTGCGTATTATCGAATAACTCACGCAAGTCATTTAAATGTGCCTTAAAATGGGGGAAACTCTGTGTATTAAATTGGTATGTTCTATCTTAATTATTTGCTTAAACTCTTTTAAGTTTTTCAAAATTTTAGACTTCTCCAAGTAGACGACATTTCAAAGTAACAACAAAAGTAATCATCCTATAAGATATTATAAGAAAATATTGTAGAAAAACAAGAAATTGCTTGTTGCAAACCATTTCTTCTTTTTTCCAATTTTTTTCTAAAGAGTTAAACCAAACGAACGTAAAAGCCGTGGAAAGTGTTAAAACTAGTGGGAATTGTTTAATATTTTGATCGGTTTGGGGAACTTTTTGTTTATATAATAGAACATTCGTATGCTGTAGTTATCTCTGAGGACAAAAAGTCGTCTTAAAATGAATTTTTTAACCCATCGTGATTTAATCCCGCATTTTTTGGCATCGAAGAAGTAAAGATTTGAGAAAAATGCCAGGAAAGAAGAAATTGTTCATAACAGGAAATCTCCTCTATCCCAGAATGTTTCCTATCCCGAATGGCATTTTTTTGTTCAATTTAATTCACTCGGAAATGTCGTCTGATATTTCTTTTAATTTTAACTATAGCTTTGACCATTTTTTAACCAATTCCTACTCGGTGACGCTTTTAGACGCCCCCAAGGAAAACACTTTGGAAAACATTGTTAAAAATGAAGAAATGGCTTGTATCAAGCAATTTTTTCATTTCCACAATGTTATCTACCCAAAAAGCTAAGATCCAAAATTTCATAAGCTTTTAATTGTCGTCTGCAACTGCTTTCAATTCAAAATTGTGCCGTCTGGTAATGAAATGACTGACCAACAAACAATTCTTAATTTTTTTTTTATTTTTAGTTTGTTTGGAAAGGGTTTAACGGTATTTCAGTCATATCGCGGAGGTTGGAGTACCTAACCATATTTTCCTGGTAGTTCTCACACCAGTTCTACCACTACATCCTATCCGGGCCTACAGCTGACCATCCTACTTAGTTTAACGATTATCACTGGTGGGAGGCAATTGTCGAGAAGTATATTCTTCGCGGTCGAGGATCGAACCCGTGATCCCAAATTTGAAATTCAAAACGCTACCGACTGCGCAATTACCGCGGTCTATATATTTCGACACAAAATATTCTGACCACGTGTGGATACAAATAACAAACAAGAGCACCGCATGCGGATGCCAACGTTCGGCTGTTCTAGTGTTTCATAGTGGGCAAAACTTCCAAGTAAAAAAAAAGGAGCATAATTCAACAGTGTTTTTATAGGTATCTCCCTTATTATTTTTGTTTCTTTAAATGGGGCTTAACGCCGGTTTTACCGATTTTTTCAGGCATATCGCGGCGGCTGGAGCACTTGACAATAAATTCCTGGTATATCTCGCACCAGTACCACCATTTCATCCTTTCCTAGCTCTTGGAGGTATAAATTTCTCTTTTGTTAGTGAACATATATTCCTAGTTTCAGTTGAATGTGTTCACCAATATCAGAGATAAAAGGAAATGTCTATGATTTCGGACGACGAAAATGACGCCCTGGTCAGAGCAATACCTAGGGTTTTCTCACAAAACAGCCGAGCTTAAAAAAGTGTAATTAATAAACTACTAGCTAGGACCCTAAACGGTGCTAAGATTGATTAATTGAATGGGGTTTAACGCCGCTTTTAACAGTATTTCAGTCATATCGCAGCGGCTGGGGCACAAAACAATGGATTCCTGGTATTTCTCACACCAATACTACCACTACATCCTTTCCTAGCCTCCAGCTGCTATCCCACTTAGGTGTACGATTATTCACCCATTGGTGAGAGACAGTGCTAAATTTATAAGAGACGGGTATGTACAAGCCTTTGAAATTCACGGATTGCGGATGTCAACCAATGAATTATTTGACAAACCAATATATTCATTATTTTTGTAGACCGAAAATGAGCTTTGAACTCCGACATCGGCCGACATTTATGTAGAACTTTTTTTTTGGTTTTGCGAATTAAACTTCGTAACTATAGCTTATGACTTACGACGATTAGGTCGCCAACAAACTATTCTACTTTGTTAATGGCCATATATTTAGCAATTTGTCGTCGATTCATATAGAAATGGAACTTTCTGTCAAAGCTCAGTGGTCATAACTGCATGTTGCTCCGCCGCTCATGAAAACATATCTTTTGTTGTTCACTATATGAAAGATAAATCCATCTTACTCTGAAACAAACGATTCCATCTATAACTTCGTTAAAATCATTTACAGGCCCGCCATTATTTATATCAGAATAGGTTACAAACTTGCTATAAAAAAGCTTTGCAAAACCAGAAAAGGAAAAGGAATTCCAAAAAATTATCTCATGTTGGCAACATAAAATAATTTTGAAATCTATTTTCGTTTTCTGTTCGGCAAAGTTTTTCATCGGACCTGTTCTAAAATGATTTATGGGTGGGTCTGTATAGAATTTTAACGAAGATTTCAGGATTTCTTTTTGTCAGAAATCTAGCCCCTAAGACAGCAATAGAGTCTTTCAGCTGATTCACTTTTATAAATCTTTTGCAATTAACCCATTCCAACTCAACAAAATTTTAGACTGGTCCAAATTGAAAGAAGCTGCAGACGATATTTTCAAGTTGGCGGAATTTAAATTTTCTTTGTCTTTTTGATAGAAAACATCGCGGAGAATGAAGAAATTGCTTGATACAAGCAATTTCTTCATTTTCCACAATGTTTTCCAAAGCTTTTTTCTTGAGGGGCGTAAAAAGGAGGGCTTGTGTGGGAATGGGTTAAAACGATATGAAGTTATCAATGAATTCATATAATTTTCAATAGAACATTAGATGCATCACTGAAAACGTGAGAACTTGAGCATTGAGAAATTTCTAAGGGTCAGTCAGGATATTCCAAAAGATTACTGATTCAAGATTCAAACTCGAGCCCCGAAGAGCCATGGAGACAATACTATCTGAACAAGCAAACAAGCAAACAACAAACAAACAAACAAACAAAGGAGAATCAGAAACAAGATGTCTGTGCAACATCATGCCCCCGTAACAACCTTTTTTCTGAAATGCGATACTTTGATAAGTAGCCTTGATCATTAAGAATGACCTTGACCCTGTAACCAACTTGTACCTGTCAATGCAAGGATCCTATATCCCAACTCTGTAGCCGTATTAGAATAAGAGCAAAATGTTAAGTACTTGTGATAAGTTTGCAACTTCGTAATCAAGATCAGAGACCTTGACCTTGACATTGTAACCAACTGAAGTCTACCCGTATCCAAAATATGAGCCATGTATATGCGACGATGTTTGAAAAAGAGCGAAATATTAAGTTTTTACGTTAGGTTTGCAAAACTCGTGACCTTGATATGGGACATTTGCTTTGATTAGTGACCCTGATTTTACATGTTGATTGATTGAATGGGGTTTAACGCCGCTTTTAACAGTATTTCAGTCATATCGCGGCGGCTGGAGCACCTTGGTTTACCCTTTGTTATTTTACCGTGTTTAATTATCATGATAGCTTTTGACATAGAATATTACTTAACAAAACCATGCTAGCTTACAGTACTTTGATCTTTAATTCATTGATTGTATTTGGGTTTACGCCGCACTCAGCAACTGATGCTATATGGAAACGGTTCTCGATTTAGATTTAAAGTCTCATCCGAATCACTGGAGAAGCGGGATATCAAAGTAGAGATCCCATATACTAGAGTCTGCCAAGTGAACAATATTCCTGGTGTCATGTTTTAGATAAAGATCAACGATTGATTGAACTGGGTTCATTGGCACAACAGTATTTAAGTTTTAGCACTACATATTAAACCTACATGGGGTGAGCAGCTGGAGGCCCGGAAAAGATGGCGTGGTAGTACTGGTGTGAGAAATACCAAGAATCCATGGTCGAACAATCGCGATATGACTGAAATACTTTTAAAAAAGTGGCGTTTAAGGATATTCAAACAAACAAAAGATTAACACCATGATCCTTCTAACATAGAAAGTCTGTTAGAGACACGTTTTTACCCAAAACACTCATCTGGTTATGTTGTACGTACACATGAGATACTTATGCCCTGGAATTTAAAGTTTTGGACAAGAAGATTTGAAGTTGCTCTAAATGAGCATTTTTTTCAATAGGGGCACCATTTGAATAATCTTGGTAGAAAATCAATTGGTACTTTTTTTGTAATTGCCCTGTATTAGAATTTTTCTATAATTTCGACCGTTCAAAGACGATTTGAACACTTTAAGAACCGCATTAAATTCTGTCTGTAAAATTTACTAATTAACAGTTTTTAAGTTGGAATGCGGAGCAATTCCAACTGAGATTTAACGAAACCGCAAAATGAACACAAGACAATTTCATTTTGGGTTTATTGATAACACATATCACGTGATCTCTTAGATATGAATACACCTCGGGTTACTTCTCATCTCAACTTGCCACGGACAATTAGTTAGTTTTAGCCGAAGACAATAATATGGCACATGTAAAGGATGATATAAAAATTCGTTTGGAGACTTCTAAACATGCTTTAGTTTGCTCTAATTATTGAAAAATAAGGTAATAATCAGCGCAGTAATTTGTTTTTTTTTGTGTGTGTGTGTGTGAACAATTTTTTATGTAGGCATCAAGCAAACGCGATTATTGTGGGATTTACAGCTTTTACTCATTAAAAATCAAATAGAATGTAAACATATCAACTTCTGGTTTTTTACTTATTTACTAAATAATTACGCTTTATTATGTCGTTATTTACAAGTTTAAATCAATAATAACACATCAAACCTTTCACAAGTGTTATGTAGCTTTCAGCTTGGTCCTTTTTACTTAAGCTTTTTTACGGTTCTATAGCCGAATAACGAAAAAAGGAAATCGCACGACTACAGGGCGCCGAAGATAATTTGATACTATCTTCATATCGCACATTTCCGCAAATTTCCACGTATACTCATAAACTTGAAGTGAATCTACGTGAGTTTAGTATGATCGTTACAGAATTGGCCGAGTTGAGGGTCAAATAATCATCGAGGTCATTAATTTCTTACTGTAGGAGCAGTTATTCTCTGTTTTCAAGATTCTAAAAGGAGTTCACGTATTACAGTTGATCAAAAGGAGAATGTTATGTTTGAAAATTCTAATTTTGCTGTGCGTGACACGAGCTTATAACCCATTCCAACACGATAAAATTTTAGACCAGTCCTAATTCAAAGAAGTAGCAGACGACAATTGTAAGTTGATGAAATCTTTAAAATCATGGTCTTTTTGGATAGAAAACATTGTGGATAATGAAGAAATTGCTTGTAACAAGCAATTTCTTCATTTTCCACAATGTTTTCCAAAGCTTTCATAATGAGGGTCATTTAAAAGCGTCACTGTCTGGGAATGGGTTAAGACAATGCTTTTTTTTATTTCTGTATGTGGATTTATGTTTTTGTGCGTTATTCACGCACATATGTACACGAATGGGAATGCTAATTTAAGTTTCACTCTAAACAGCATCGTAAACAACAATCGGCATTTATAGACTTGAGAAAGGCATTTGACTTTATAGATCGCGACCTTTTGTTGTATAAACTACTATTAAACGGCATAGACGGTAAAGTGTATAACTCGGTTAAGTCGATGTACTGTAACACGACGGCGTCAATACGGATTAACGGCAAAACTACGGACTGGTTCGAATGTAACAAAGACGTCGTTTAAGGTGATAGTGCCTCCCCTACGATGTTTTCCATCTACATTAATGATTTAGTAGAAGAGATCAACAGCATGAATATGGGTATACAACTCGGTGAAACACAAGTGTCCATGTTGTTATACGCGGATGACATAGTACTGGTCGCACCATCTGAATCGTCACTACAACACATGTTAGAATGTGTACATAAATGGTGCAAAAAGTGGAGAGTGCTAATTAATACAGATAAATCGAAGTGCATGCACTTTAGGAAAGGCAGAAAGGAAATTAGTAAATATCGGTTTAAAATCGGACAAAACGAACTAGAAACCGAAAGTGAATATAAATACTTGGGAGTAATCTTCAACGACAAAAACAATTTCATGTCTCACTGTGATTCCGTATCTAAAGCTGCTAGCAGAGTGCTAGGGAGTGTCATATCCAAGGTACATCATCTTAAACACATCGGCTTTAACACCTACGAAAAACTCTACTTTAACTGTGTCGCTCCGATCCTGGACTATGGCGCTTCAAGCTGGGGCACAAAACAATACAGGACTATTGACAATATACAACACCGTGCTATGCGTTACTTCATGGGTGTGCACAGATTCGCGCAGGATATACTGGTTGGTTACCTAGCCTCTATAGACGTTGGATCATTTTACTACGATATTGGAACAGACTACTTTCATTTACTGAAGACAGGATCACAAGACGTGTTTTCGAAAATGACTATATGATCGGCACAAACAATTGGTGTAACGATATAAAGTATATAATGACCAAACTTGGCTTGTCAACACACAATGAAATAAAACAAAGGTGAACATGATAATAGTTGAAGATAGAATCAGAAATTTTTATAAAGAAATTTGGTCCAATTCGGTCGCAAATACTAGCAAGCTCCAAACGTACAGAAGCTATAAATCAGAGTTTTCACGTGAAAAATACATCAGATTGAATTTGGCAAAAAACGAACGATCCATATTGGCACAATTCCGCTTTGGGATTCTGCCTCTAAGGATAGAAACAGGCCGCTACATTGGTGAGCCCCAGGATACTCGACTATGTACATTGTGCAATTCAGGAGAAGTTGAGAACGAGGAACATTTCCTTATAGACTGCACTGTTTATACAATGGAGAGAAATGACATTCTATCGAATTACATGAACGACAACGCCTTTAAAAACCTGGACTCAAAAGAGAAATTATCATTGATCATGGAAAACAATCCCAGAAAAGCTGCCAGGTTTTTAGTTAAAGCATTTACAAAACGGCGTGAACTCATGTACCAAAGGATCTATCTGGGAAATTGAGATTAGCACAGTTATGCGCTAGTATTAAACCCAACTAATCAGTTCCTAACAAAACCCCCATTTAGACTCCCTACATCGACACAACACTGTTAATTGTGAGCAAGGGCGGGTATTTAACAAAACATTTGCATGATTTGTTTAATTGTTAAATCACTTTATCCAATCAGTCTAAATTGATATTTATTGAGATCGTCTGCAGTACTTGTTATCATGATCCATGCTAAGTTTTTGTACTCGATACAATATCTTACCTTTCCACAAGTAATTGAATTTTAGACTCCTTCATATCGGAAAACGCCTAAAACTACGAAACATCCTTCAATGAACATTAAATTAAGAGTAGATTATGTCATAAAGGATATCGAGGTGAAGGATCAAAATGCTGCTTATCAGCATGTTCTCCTGTTACTTCGATGTCTATCTGAAACTATATCCCTCAATGATTTCAAAACCAGGCCTAGTTTGAATAAGAGTTAACTTTTTTACAAAATGAAACATAGTCGTCACACAAAACTTATTTACTTCTTTCACATGATGCTACATTTTATCATTTGATAATCATTTAAATAATATCATGTACTTTATATACAGTCCTTGAAATGGTTGTTAGGAGAGATATCATGACTTTTCCTATTTCGTCTCGTGGAAGAGTCGGGTGTCGATCTCAAACAGCCGATCCTCAACATCGAGGTTGCGGGGGGCGTGGCTAGCTTTCCCCTTCTCTCATTAAAGAGAAGTGGAAGGCATGGCCTCTGCACCCGCCACCGTTTAAACCATGCTTTAAAGACCAATAAACCGTCACTCACAGCTAAACACACGAATATTCAAGGTGACATATAGGCCCATGGGGCCGGGTGTTTTATTATATCCATTGTTTGTATTCTGTACTGTTGAATATCTCGCATGTAACACATGTCACTATAATAATTAAAATTTACTTACTTTACTTACTTTAAGTTTAAAGGAGGGAGGCTTACTCGGAAAGTAATAAATGAATTTGAACCGAATTCCACAGTTATGACATTTTCAGCGCATTCCAACTTCTCAGTACTTTCCGTCCTTTGATTTTATAATAAAGACAACTACTTTGTTACCATAAGACGGAACTCTTTTAACAATAGGTTTTATGATGATATTTTTCAGATATCGGGATTCTTCACGTTTATCTCATTTCACTATGCTGTAACCCAAAGTAAGTAAAATTTACTATGTTATTGTTTCTGCCCAGAGTCTGCTGTATGCTCTGTGATTTTGGACGAATGTTGCAAAGATAAATAAGCTTTAATCCTTTAACCCTTTCCTGTTTAATCCCATGTAATCGCGTCCCTTTGATCTAATAATTGAGAAAACATTGTAGAAAAAGAAGAAATTGCTTGTAACAAGCAATTTCTTCTTTTTCAACAATATTTTCTATCCAACTCAATGATGATTTTCAAATTAAATCCATTTAGAATTTTCGTCTGCAAAACCTTTGAATTTGGACAGGTCTAGAAAGGGTTAAGGAGAACACATTTTCAACCCTTCCTTCTGTGAACAAGACTTGACTGCCTCGATGGCCGAGTGGTATAGGTACTTGACTCGTGATTTTGAAGGTCACGGGTTCGAGCCCCACCGTCGCCGAGGTGTGTTCATGTGCAAGACACTGAATAGCTAGCCTCAGTCTACCCAGCTGTAGAAGTGGGTAGCAGGTGGGTTAAGCCACTGCCTCTCTTTCATGGGACGTGAAAACATCTGATTTGTGTGTTCGAGAGCGACTACATAAGCTTAAAGCTTTCGTCGCAAACGAACTAAAACAAATTAGTATAAACTGAACTAACAAGACTTGTTGAGTGACAGTTTTCTAGATCACGTGTATCATCTCATCAACTAGTTGAAAGATCATCGACCACGCCCACTGACTCCGACAGGAAATTTCACTCAAGATTATTATTTTGATCAGTAAAAAGTAAAACGGTCGGTTGACGACATTAACGTCGTAACTACAGCTTGAATAAGCTGTAGTTACGACGCTAAAGTCGTTAAAACCAACAAAGATACTTCACACAAATGTCGTCAAATGTTGAGAGTTCGTAATTGAATTCCGGACTTATGAATGATTTGATTGGTCGATTGATTTTTTGATTGACAGACACAATCGGTCATTTGATGGAGGTCAGTGGAAATATAGTTCACTAATACAGGAGTAAATGACTGTAAAACAATGTAAATCCGAGTTGATAGAATTTATATATAAGTTTTATGCTGCGTACATTGAAGAAACCCTTTTTTAAAAACTTTTTTTTAAACTTTTCTAAGAATCAAAGTATGTAAACCGGGTAAATAGAGAAAAAATTTCGTTTCATTTAATTTTGCACATTTTTCAAAATGGGTTTAACGCCGATTTTACAATTTTTGAGTCATATCGCGGCGGCTGGTGCACTTAACAGGAGCACCTCACAATGGATTCCTGGTATATCTAGCACCAGTACCACCCTTACATCCTTTCCTAGCCTCCAGGTGCTATCCCACTATCCTCCCATTGGTGAGAGACAAATGTCGAAAAGGATACGTGCCGCCGCCGTGGATCGAACCCATGACACCCATGATTGAAGACTTGAAGTTTGATGCGCTATAAACTGCGCTATGACGGCTACGCACCAATTCTCAGCATGTTTATTGATAATATATGAGATAAGTCGGGTGATGTCGATAATGAATGTATCGCTAGCGGAAGCTAATGACTTAACTGATACGTCATGGAAACTACAAATAATGCAATTTTCTATGCAATCAACAGATAACGTATTTAACCCTTTCCCGTTTTTGGAAATTTTACACTAGTCCTAATTGAAAGAGGTTGCAGACGACAATGAAAACTGGATGCAATTTGAAATGAAACCATCTCATGAGGTAGAAAATATTGTGGGAAAAGGAGAAATTGCTTGTCACAAGCAATTTCTCCTTTTTCCACAATGTTTTCTCCAGTATAAAATCACAGCAACGTAAAATCCCGGGTTTAAACAGGAAAGGGTCAACCGATGAATTCCGGTTCCACTCGGGTTGTACATCGCTCACTTATTTGGTGTCTAGTAACGCCAAATATTTTTACCTCTTGTCTTTCTTTTTGTTAAGTAATCAATACTCATTTTCATTACAAGTTCGGCTTAATCACCTTCTTACAAATGTCTGAGAGCATTTTGAAATCTCCGAGCCTACAATGTTCTTTCATAATCTGTAAAAGAGCCGCTTTAAAAATAAAACACACATTTCGGTGAAGGGGGTGTATTCAAATACCATTCACTTCGTTCAAACGATCATTTCGTTCGAAACCGCTATTCTGCAGATTCCATTCCATTCATTAAAAGGTCAACCCAAAACAAGACCTTTTGTCAATTACATGATGACTTTAAAGTACGAGGAATGAAGATAGATATTTTCATATTCATTTCAATATGAAACTAAACACACAATCTTTGTGACAAGGTGGTTACCTCAAGAGAAAAATAAAGTCCCTCTATTTAATCTACCACTACATCTTTCTTTGAGAGATAATAATTTTTGAATATATACAAAAGTGCATTTCATATTCCTAAAACGGGGTACTGTCATTAAAAATCTATTTTTTTCCCTAAACAGATCCCCGAGGTGCGCCCCTAGGAACCCAATGCAACGATCAGTCTTCCGAAAGCTTACCGCCATCAGACTTATGTGACGGAAAGAACACCATGTGTCTACAGCGTACAAAGACCAGTCGAGATTACACATGTCAATGTGACGCAAACTATTATGACGATAATGGTAACCAAACAGCTGGGCAGTGTAGACCAAGTAGGTATCTTAGGTTTGACTGATTCATTACTCATTATTGGTTGTTTAACCCAGTCTCATACAATCCCTCCTTTTTACGCCCCCCAAGAAAAAAGCTTTGGAAAACATTGTGGAAAATGAAGAAATTGCTTGTATCAAGCGATTTCTTCATGATCAACAATGTTTTCTGTCCAAAAAAGACAAAGAAAATTTATATTCCACTAACTTGAAAATATCGTCTGCAGCTTCTTTCAATTTGGACCAGTCTAGAATTTTGTTGAGTTGGAATGGGTTAACCCATTCCCACACATCAAATTTCGGACTGGTCCTGATAGAAAGAAGCAGTAGACGACAATAATTGCAAAATGATGGAATTTCAATTTTTTACCTTTTTTTTATAGAAAACAAGCAATTTCTTCATTTTCCACAATATTTTCCAAAAGGGACGTACAGAGGAGGGGTTGTAGGGAAAGGGTTAAGTAAAGTTATTTTCCTTTGTGTGTACGTTTCCAAGACTATACACATGAGATATACAACATTACTACCTCTACATCCTATCCTAGCCTCCAGCTGCTCATCCCTCGTAGGTTTACGATTATCCACCCATTGGTGGGAGACAAATATCGGAAAGGATATTCTTAGGAGTCTGATGTGCTACTGCGCTATGACGGCATGTTTCATGATGGATCCACTCCATTTCCAAAAGGAAGTTTCCTTTTGACCCTACAATTATCCTGTAAAATTTTCAATAGAATCTGATAATAATTATTGACTTTATCACGTAAACAGGGTTGTTTTGAGTGAAAATCCATAAGGTCCCTTTTCTTGTGTTTTCTTATGGATCCATTTCTTTTCTGAAATACATACAATTGTCCTGTGAAATTTGACAATCTGAAAATAATTGTTAACTTCATCACATAAACAAGAATGTTTTGAATGATAATCTGTAAGACTCCTTTTCCAGTGTTTCCAATGCCAGAATTATTCCTTGCATCCTTGAAGAGAATCCGATAAAAACTGTGGACTGTATTGTGTTTAGGAAGATATTTCAGTCGAGTTCTCATAAAGCCCTTTTTCCCGTGATACTTTATTGTTGGTTTGATCATTCTGTGAAAGTTTCAAGTGAATCTTATGAAATATGGGGACTTTATTATGTTAACTAGAATAATTAAAAAAAAAAAAAAAATCATATGACCCCTTTTTACATGATACTTGACGGATTGTACCCAATTCTAAAAAAAAAAACCAGACCATCCTCATGATTGTACAATCATTCTGTGAAATTTTGAAGTGAATCCGGTGAAATCTAGGGACATCATTGTTTTAACATGAATATTTAAGACAGTTTTTAATAAGGTCCCTTTTCATGTGATACTTGACATATCTAACCCACTGTCAAAATCACCAATTGTAATGATGGTACAATTAAACTGTGTAGTCTGTGGAATTGATTGTGTTTATGAGGATTTTATAGTGAAATTTTCATAGGGCACCTTTTCCCGTGATACTTTACAGGACAAACCAAATTTCATATCTGATGAAGGTACAATCATACTATGGACTGAATTGTGTCAAGAATCTTTTGTAACAAAATTTTCATAAAGCCTCTTTTCCCGCGAAACTTGACAAATCAGAACCAATTTACAAACGAACAATCTCAATGATAGATAGTTTGAAGAAAAACATTCTTTTGTTAATGAGGATTTGGTAATAATTTTTCATACAGCCCATTCTCCTTTGATAATAGACAGATCAGGCCTAATGTGGAAAGAAACAATCCTAATGGTGAAAGAAACATTCTGTGAAAGTTTGAACAGAATCCGATGAAAACTGTGGACTTAATTGTGATACAAGGTTTTTCAAATTAAATTTCATAAGGCTCCTTTTCCTATGATACTTGACAGATCAGATCCAATGTCAACATCAACAATCGTAATTATTGTACAATCATTCTGTGAAAGTTTGAAGAAAATCTGATGAAAGCTCTGGACTTGGTAACAAGGATTATAGATGAAATTTTCAAAAGGCCCCTTTTCCCATGATACCAGACAGATCAGGCCCAAATTGAAAAGAAACAATCCTTATGATGGTACAAATAGTCTGTGAAAGTTTGAACAGAATCCAATGAATGGACTTAATTGTGATACAAGGATTTCAAATTATATTTCAAAAGGCTCCTTTCCTGTGATACTTGACGGATCAGGTCTAATGTCAATATCAACAATCATTATTATTGTACATTAATTTTTTGAATGTTTGAAGAAAGCTCTGGACTTGGTATCAAGGATTTCTAAATGAAATTTTCGTAGGGCTCCCTTTCCCGTGTTTCTTGACAGTTCAAACCTTGTGTCGAAAAAAATCACCATTGTGTAATTCTGTGAGATTTTCAACAAAATCTGATCAAAGCTTTGAGCTTCATCGCGTTAATAGGTATTTTTAATTAAATTTTCATACAGCCCATTTTCCCTTGTAACTTGATGGATCTGAACCAATCTCAAAGACAACTAAACTTACAAAGAGCATAAATATTTTGTTTGGGTATGAAGACAACCAAATGAAATCAATGGGCTTTAAAGGATTATTTAAGATTTTTCTAATTAAATTTTCATAAGGCCCCTTTTCCTATGTATCTCGACGGATCAGACCCAATTTGAAAGAAACAATCCTTGTGATGGAACAATCATTCTGTGACAGTTTGAAGTCAATCAGGTGAAATCTTGGGCCATTAAGTATTAACTAAGATTTTTGTATTAAATTTTCATAATTCTGAATATGGCACGATCATTCAGTGAAAAATGAAGCAAATCTGTGGACTCTAGAGTGTTAACGAGGAAGTTTAAATTAAATTTTGATAAGGACCCTTTTCCCGTGTTTCTTGACGGATCTGACCCAATTTCGAAAGGAACGATCCTTATGATGATTCAATCATTCTGAGAAAGTTTGAAGAGAATCCGATGGAAACTGTGGACTCTAAGAGTGTTAACAAGGAAAAAATAACGGACGGACGACGGACAGACGGACTGACGCTCGAACGCCGGGCGGGAAAAAGCAATCGCAATAGCTCTTGTGACCTTCGGTCAGTAGAGCTAAAATCAGAGTATGCGGCATTTTTATCTATCTTAGATGTCGAGTTTGTACAAAGACGTCATTACATGTTTTATTACGTGTTTTGGCGGTAACGAAAAGGCTTAACCGGAGGCTTCTAATTCATTCGCATAGTTATTACACGAGAGTTATATAACCCATAAAATATCAAAAATATTCGACGGCTTCATTTAATTTCCGGGCCAGAGTTCTTGTTATTAGGAATATCATTTATCGGAGAATCACACTGTAGTGTTTAACGATTTACTTTTCGTTTCAGTATCAGAATTGGCGGTAGAAAACATTACATTTACATCAGTAACAACCACTTCCATGAGAGTTTCTTGGTCGCCCCCACTTAACCATTCAAGTCTTATATCAGGGTACATGGTAGAATGGAGCCGAAAGGACAACAAAACTGGTGGATCTACAAGCATGTTCCTTGTTGATACTGATTTTGACATAACATCTGATGTTGTTTCAGGAACAGCATATGTTGTTAAGATTACATCTCTTAATTTTGTTAACTATTCTGATACAGAGAAGTCAACGTTCAGCCAAAAGGAACAAGCTTTAAGTAAGTCTTTGATGACATTTCGCAGAGTAAACATTTATCCCATTAAGTATAGCCAAGTTATTTTTATGGATCATTTACATAGGCCGACCACAGTTAAACATATGATGACCAATAAAAGTAAATTTGGTAAAGCGGACTGAATGTCTTGCCAAAGGAATATAATACTAAAAATGGCCAATTTTAACTAAAGTAATGAAATTTACCACGTTGGGTTAGATTTCAAAGATTTCATAGTACTGAATGTACTGATGGTGGAATTCCGTGTTGGCACAGTAGAATCTATACCCATTTTGGTGTAGAAAATGGATTTTTTTAAAGTAGATATAAAAACGTTTTTTTTCTTTGTTGCCCGGCAATATGTAATAATCTTATTCTTGTATCATTAGCACGCGATCTAGTTCTGAAAAGAATTGGCTTTTCTATACGCTCTTTTGTCTCTCATCATTAGAATTTTAATTGATTGCCTTTTAAGTTGGCTGTGCATCAAATGGTTTGGATTTAATGTTCAAGTTGTCCATGTACATTTCCTAGTGTTAAAAATGAGAGGAAGCCATGGTATGGTGCACATAACAACCGAGGTTATACTGAAATATTACTGAAAGTACAATAAGATATTGAACGTATTTCAGTAAAACCTCGCTTGGTAGGTCCACCTAACCATAGCTTCCTGTCATTTTTCACATTTTCCCTCTAATCCAAGGTATATATTTTCTCATACAATATAGCACTAAATTTCAGATAACAGTATTTTTTGAAGAATATTGGTAGAGGGTCAATAGGCATTGATACATGCAAAATATTATCGCTCTAGGCCTAATGTTTTAGGAGGAGAAGATTTTCAAAGATATTCTTCTTTATTTATATCTTCTTCTCCCAAACTTTAAGGCCTAAAGCTTTGATTTGACTGTATTTAACTAAACCGCATACTGTTTCACGCTTTGAAAAATAAGTTTAGGCTTCTTTGTATGAAAAATGCATTTTATAAGAACGCGTTTTCCTAGATATTCACAAATTATTTGCGCCGTATAGTTTATTTTGATATTCGTTGTTTTAATTCGAATATTTAAACATGATTTCAGTAAATTCTAATTAAAACTAAACATTTAGTGTCAATTTCATCCCAGTTAAGCAAGATAAAAAGAAAGATCAAACACTTCAAATTTCTCTGAAAAATGCATGGAAAGCTATCTTTATTTTTAGCACATTATCTAATTTGTATTCTCTAAACATTGTATAAGTTTCAGAAAGATCTTGGAAAGTGGCCAACTGTATCAGTCCACCTAAAATCACGAATCATGATTTGAAAGAGGTTGATTAAGTCATTTTGTGCACCATGTATTTCAGTAATGTATTATTGTTTTTCATTGAAGAGATGAAGAGAATATGTTTTGTTTTTATGGAGGCATGAGCCGAAAAAACTAACCACACTGTATGAATACGCGAAGCGGATTCATACATAAGTGTGATTAAGTATTTCGGTTCATACCTCCACGAAAACAAAAAATATTGTCTTCATTTCTTATAATTTAATAGTATCGAGCAGAAGAGCTAAAACCCTACATCTTTTGATACGTTTTTATGCGACAATTTTGTGCGGAAGCATACAAATAGCTGCGTGCTCAAAAATTTGTTCATGGAGTTATGAATATTTTTTTCGACCAATCAGAACGTCTGATTTTGATAGACTAAACTAAAAATTAGATTATTAAATCGATGATTATTGTATTAAAGGGCTCAGAAAGCATTGTAATATTTTTTTTTCACAGAGCCGGAAAAACCAGGACCTATCATCAATGCATCCAGTGACTTAGATGCCCGGGACTATAGTATTAAAATTGTATGGACAAGACCTTCTGGCTCAGTCTATCAATATGAATTCAGATTGTATGATAGTGAACGACAATACATTAAAGTGACAATTCCCTCATCTTCATTATCTATATCCTCTTCACAACTGAGAAATGGACACCGGTATAATGTATCAATAATATCACTGAGTCAAGTGTATGGCGGGGAATTTGTTGTGCCGAGCGAAGAGCACGTAGAGCAAATCAAAACCATTGTCCAAAGTAAGTGATCTTTTACTATTTAAAGACTAAAAATTTGATTTGGTTGGTTGGAAGGGGTTTAACGCCACTTAATACTTAGCAGTATTTCAGTCATACCACGGTGGCTGGAGCACCTCCAATGGATTCCTGGTATTTCTCACACCAGTACTATCCCTACGTCATTTCCTAGCCTCCAGCTGCTATCCCACTTAGGTTTATGATTATCCACTTACAAGTTCGTTATTAATAGAAAAGGAATTAATGAAAATAAATAAATAAACGAAACGTAGATAAGATAAACTAGGCTAAAATAGTACTTAATTATAGAACCAACAGTTTATTTGAAAACAAAGCCATAACAACGACCTTCCCTTCTTTGATTTTTTCCCTTAAAATATTATCATTTATATGAATTGTATTAACGTTGATATTCTCAAAAATAATTGACGACGCGGGAGTTAAATAAACCCTTTTTTTATCATGCAATGACTAATTTTGACTCGATATCACCTACCCGATAACATATAGCGATATCAGACAGGACCTACTTTGCATATTCATGATCTTGACCTTTTTCCTTCTGAATTGGAAAACAGTAGGAATCGTGAATGTTGAGAAATGGTAAAACAAGTCATTATTGAGGTTACGTTTAATCAGTTTAAGTAAGTAATAATTTTATGATAATAAATATTGAACTTGGAAAAAGATAATATCATACATAACGTCACTTATATGCAAAAATTACCTTTGTTGATTATCAAGACTTTTTTTCCCATTTCTAAAGGCTTAAGGGACTTGAGGATGACATGTCGATCGTGCTGCCGATCGAAATTTTAATCGTGTTTATAATAAATAGGGAATATTACATCAGTGTCTTTTTCTGTTTGTTGTTATCGTGGTCGAGAATCGTGTGTAGGTATTTTTTATTGGATGAGACCGAAGGTCGAATCCAATGAAAAATACCTACACACGTTTCGAGAACACGATAACAACAACTAGAAAAAACACACTGATGTAATATTCCTTTTATTATATACCTTTAGGACTAGAATTAAGAAAATTCTATGAAATAACCAACTTTCCGAACGTCAATACACAAAAAGGAGTCCGTGTTTAACGGTACTCGACGAATACGTTTTTTGGTACACGCAGAATATTGATTTTTTTCCTGTCGAGTTGTATTGGATAGCCAGATTTTAATTCATATCATTTATAGGTATATAATAAAAATGCCTATTTCAAAGTGTAAGAAATAATGATCGATCGGTTTATTCCTCGAATCACACCTTTAGTTATAGGGTAAACTGGGATACTCTTACGAGGATTTAAATCAAAGTACTGGAAGTACTGTAAGCTAGCAAAACATGGTTTTGATGAGTAATTTTCTTTGTAGTTATCAAGAGGAAGAAACGACAAGTAACTGAGGTGTTAGATACTATGATTTCGAGGGAGTTATCTCAACCCATTCTCACACAGTGTCTTTTTTGACTCCCAAAAAGAAAAACATTGTGGATAAACATTGTATAAAATGGAGAAAATGCTAGCTACAAACACTTTCTACATTTTACACAATGTTTTCTATCCAAAAAGTTGAAAAAATCTAAAATTCCATAAATATCAAATTGCAGTCTAAAACTCGTTAAGTTTGGACCAGTCTAAAATTTTGTCGTCTGTAAATATATTAAATTTGAATATTCATTATATTCATATGACCAGATGAGCTAATATTACACAATATTCCTGAAATACACAAGAACATATTTATTGCGTAGGGATTAGGGGTTAAGCCTCCAGTAGCAGTTTGTACTCTTTGAACTCAGAGACTACCTCAAAACCTTGTTTGTTAACTTAAGCCAGCAAAACGTATTAACTGATGTCAGCAAAGCTGAAGCTTTGCTAGCTTTAAGAGGGTATAATAAAATTTACATCGAGTGCAAGCAAGAGGAAAAAATAATGAATTATGTGAATCTGATTGCAACAAACTCGATCTCTACCAAAAAAGGTGAAAATGGGTAAATTTCGTAAACGTTAAATTGTCGTCTGCAACTCCTTTCAATTTGGACCAGTCTAAAGTGTTGCCGTCTACGCAGTTTTGCATTTTTTTAATTGTAAACGGTCCTATCAGTATACTACGCTCGATTGTCCAAAATGGCCACTAACGAATCGGTGACAATCATTTACCATAACTCCGTTTTTGCTTCACAATTCGAAGAATGGGGACTAATTCAGACATCCGGTCGTTGACGTCGGCGTCAGCGTCATCCTCTAGTTTAAGTTTTACATGCAAGCCTCATATCTCTTAATACAAATGTTATTGGGCTGAAATCTTGCACATTCCATTGTGGCTATCATATCATCTTCTAAGCAAAGACTCGTTAATCCGACATTTAATTAGAGGAATTATAACCCCTCTTTCGTCGTAAAAATTATTTCTTGTTAGCTAGCAAAGCGACAGCTTTGATAGCTTAAGATAACAGACGAAATTTTGAGGTCGTCTCAAAGTTCAACGAGTGCAAACTGTCATTGGAGGCTTAACCACTAAATATATTAAATGCCTACGCCATTAAAAGTAGTTCTCATGTATTTCAGGTATATTGTAAACTCTATTCAAATGTATTGAACTCTCTCAAAAGCACGCTATGTAACCCATTCCCTATCAATTCCGCTTTGGGAAAAAGGCTTTGGAAAACATTGTGGACAAAGAAGAAATTGCTTGTATAAGCAATTTCTTCAATGTCCACAATGTTTTCTACCCAACAAGGAAACGTTTTCTAAATTCAACCATGCTTTGCTAGCTTACAGTACTTTCAGTACTTTGATTTTTTTTCGTGCGACTGTCATATCCATTATTGCAAGACATGTTTGATCTGTCACTTCATTATCTTCCGTAACTTGTCGATGATTTCTGTGGGGCTATATATAGAATCTTACTTACTTTTAATTTATCTTTTAGCTTTTAACGTAACGATTAGGTGTGTAACGCTTTGGTCTAATCTATTGCTGATACATAAATTATGGACCGGGTTCAAAACCACACATCGCTCAATAAGTAATCAATATATTCAACTTTATGTTATTTTCATTTACAATTTCAATCTCAAAAATCTGTAATGGGTCGTGGTATATGTTTGTCATTTCTATATGTTTATATCATTTTCATTTTTGTCGCTTTATTTGGTTATTTTTTAATACCAGATAATTCATTACGTAGTCGACTTTAGGGGCCAAAACTTTGTAACTACAGCTTATACAAACGAGGTTATGGTCACGGTCCGAGGTTATGTTTTTGTAGAAAACGGCTGATTCCAAACAAATCGTTCGTTCATGGCTTTGAAACTAATACTTCATCCGAGCTTAATATTTTTACTTAAGCACTATTGTAACATTATATGGACATTTGGTTCTTGAAAAAAATGGATAACCTCCAAGGAAATGTTAAGCATTTTTTCTTGATGAGAAATTAAAAAAGATCCATACAATCATTTTATGGTGAATAAACCACGCAATTTTACATATCGAAATCGAGTTCTGGAGATTCACTGAGGCAAATTTGCAATAAGAAATCTAATTTCCTTTTGATATATCGTGCCTAAAAAGAAGAATGTATACCGGTTTTAGAAAAAGATGATTTGTAGCAGGATTGAACCTTCTTTCTCTGGATTCAAAGTCCGCGACCTTACGCCAATAATTATTCCTAACTTCACAACAATGTAAGTTAAAATTTGTTATTTTAACTAATGTTTAAACATTATAAGTCTCATACAAGTCTCATATCTCTGTTTCTACTAATGTTTTAGCTCTGAAACTTCGCATTTGCTATTGTGACCATTATATTATCTTCTATGCAAAGATCCGCTACTCTGACATTCATTTTAGTGGAACTTTGATCATTTTGTCACTTGGACATCTTAGCTAAAGTTTTTAACGCAAATGTAAAATGTTATATCTCTAGGAAGTTTCATTACTCTGATATTCATTTAAGTAGATATGTAACCCCTTTTCCGGCTCAGAAATTCTTAGATAAAGTTTAAAGTGTAACCGTCTCATCTCCATTCCTACTATTTCATCACTCTGACATATTCTTCTTTCAGACATATGATCAGAGTCATGATTTAAGAATTAATCTTTATTCTGAAATTTAAATTATGGAAATAGGCCTAATGTCGACATTGAATTGCTGTTGCTCTCCTACTTAGGGTAATGGTTTGAAACTTTTAGACATATGTTAGACATATGTTCAGAGTCATGATTTAAGAATTAATCATTATTCTGACATTTATATTATGGAAATATGCCTCATGCCGACTTTGAATTGCTGTTACTCTCCAGTACTCAGAATAGGTCCTAGAAATGAAATCCCGTAATTTCCGAGTGAAATAAATTATGATATCATCGCTAGGGATACAACCTCCTTTTCGTCGTGGCTGAACATTGAAAATTCTGGCAAGTCTAGCGGATGCAAATTGACTAAAAACTGTATAATAAAAGGAAATAACTATATATTATTTTATGAATAAGGACACATTGCCAACGTATAGTTTCAAACTATTTCAAACCTTTAAACTCTGTTTTATGTAATGCATTCTTTTCTGTAACCTTACCAGTTATCAAAACGCTCGAAATCCGTAGATTGTGACAAGAACTCAATCCTGCCCCATCCCATGAGAATTGGCGATCACAGACTGCCTATTAAGTTCGAATCTGTCTCTTCGATGTTTTGAACTGATGTACGAGTTATCCCTAAGATCGACGATACAGTCATTTTTAGATTTCGTGAATTCTTCGCAGAAACTGTTTCGTTTCTGACCATAGAAACTTCGAAAATCACGATCAGTTTGTTAAAAATATTCTTTAAACCATCGCTCATTTGGAAAAGGCAATCAAATATGTCGACAGGCAATTATTGAAACCAAATAACCATAACAGCATACATGTAACAACATAAAACGGAATGACAATAATCTGTTGTTATTTAAATGAATAGAATAATTGGTATGAAATATCCCTCATTTCAATGAATTGTGAGGCTTTAACAAACACTCTTCCTGCGGACTCGTTTTTCAATGCAGAAGGCCTCATTTTTAAGGCTTAACAACGCATTCCGTTGAAAGAGTTTTCTTATCAAAAATGATCAGTAAATATTGTTTACTTAGTTCAACTAAGTTATTCTCTTTTTAAGGACCATCATCACCACGCTCAGTGCAGTGTCACACGACAACTGACCAATCAGTGACGATTAGATGGCAAGAACCATTAACACCAAATGGTGACTTGAAGGATTACAGTATTGCAACCTTTCGGTACAACCCAGATGGGCAGGGGTATTTTGTCGATTTAGAAAGTTCAGGAGATCTAGATACACAGTATGAAATCACAGGCCTTGATCCTGGTAAGGCGTGATGTTATTGAAAATGGAGAGATACCACCCTTTATATTGGAATATCATGTACCCTATGTTTAGAAATACTGTCTAGGATTGTATTAAACAAAACGTACCGAAAAGCCTTGCAATAGTATCTGATGTAAAATAGTATTTATGTCCATGTTATATGTTTGGGACATGCTGTAGTCTAAATCGACAAACTGTGTGAAAATGTCTAACATGTAGTTTTTCAATTTTAGGCGCCACATGCATTGTTAGCTATCTACACCGGTAGTTCTGTTTAGGGTTTTAGATTTATTTGTTGAATTTGGTATAACGCAACTTTTGACATTTTTCAACATGTCGCACGTTGTATTCCGATCTTAATCAATCAGTGATTGAACAGAACAGGAGTACGATAATGTTTTTAAGTATTTTGGTAGAGTGTCAATAGCTAATGTTTAATTGATAGGGGCTTTACGCCGCTTTTAACAATCTTTCAGTTATATCGCGGCGGCTGGAGCGCCTAACAATGGAATCCTGGTATTTCTCACACCAGTACTACCATTACATCCTTTCCTAGCCCCCAGCTGCTATCCCACATAGGTCTACGATTATCGATCCATTGGTGAGAGACGGTCGGAATGGATGAGTGCCGCCGTCGGGGACCAAAAGCTATTTATACACATAACAAATATATTAGCTACAGGCCTTATGTTTCGGCAGGAGAAGAAGTTCAAAGATTTCCTTCTTTATTTTCTGTGTAAAATCAGGGAAAGCACAAAATTTAGCTAATTTTCAGAGTACGGTGATTCTTCGAAGTATTTTTAGAGGGTCTGTGGGTATTGATACACACAAAATATCAAAGCTCTAGGGTTTATGATTTTGGGAGAAGAAGAATTTCAAAGAGTTACTTCTTTATTCCTAAGTAAATTCAGGGATTGCACAGGAAAGGGCTAATTTTTTAGAGTACGATAATTCTTTGAAGTATTTTGGTAGAGTCTCAAGAGGGTATAAAATATACTTGATATCAAAGCTCTTGATTGATGGGGTTTTAACGCCACTTTTAACAATATTTCAGTCATATCGCGGTGGCTTGATGACCTAACCATTTATTCCAGGTATTTCTCACTTAAGAACTACCACAACGCCCTTTACGAGCCCCAATCTGCTCATTTCACTTAGGTTTGCAATCATACGTCTATTGATGGGAGAATAATGTCTGATAGGATATTCGATGCGACGGGGGGGGGGGGGTCGAAGTCGGGACTCTGTGATTAGGAGCCCCAAGTGCGTTATTGCCATGGCAATTAAAAGGTTAAGGTCACTTTGTTCTTTCCCCTTATAAGTTTTTTAATGGGGAAATGAACCAGGTTTAAGAAAGGATAAAAAATAGCTATGTGGCGGCACATTGAGGGCAATCCTGAATTAACGAAATCATGTTGCAATCATCTAATGTCGAATGGATGTTTTGGACTTTTGATAAAAACAGCCAATAAATCGGATTCATTTTAAAGGTAGGTATCGATGTTTTCCATGTCACAGATTTTGATTATTCTTATACTACTTTAATACAATATTCTGAAAAGTAATTTTGCTTAAATCAGAGGTCGTTTATCTGAATAAACAACGGTATTTCCCTAATAGCCTACGTAGGCTGTTAATCTATTTTTAGATTTAGCCGAGACAGTTGCGAAGAATATTGTGTCATTCACGCGGTGCGTAAAACCGTTGGATTCCCGTATTCAGCTTGAATTTGCTCAAACAACGTAATCATTACGTCATCAACACGTCATCGGAAGTTATGTTCGATAGCCGTTCTTCAATTCTGAAGAGATCAGTACGAAACTGTCAAAAGTATTAATACGAATACACTTACCATTGTTTTCCGCTAATAATTTGATGTAACATAATTAAGGTCATTAATTATTTCGCTTGTCAATTAGTTACCTTCCTTTGACTTTGGTTCATATGCAAATGAAGTCATGCGGTGTCGACAACCAAATTCCGTGTTATCTAAAAATAACCTGGAATTCCGCTGAACCTTTCCAAAATAACAAAAAAAGGCCACTTTAAGCCTAACAGATTACCACGAAGACAATATCTGACTCAAATTTAAGTGTTAAGTGTTTCAGCGTATATTTTGGCGATTGACAATTTTTTCTTATCTAATGTTCAGAAACATCGATACCTCCCTTTAAGCCAATGCTCAAAGTTTGTTTGTTTGTTTGAATGGGGTTTTACGCCGCTTTCAACAATCTTTCAGTTATATCGCGGCGGCTGGAGCACCTAACAATGGAATCCTGGAATTTCTCACACCAGTACTACCATTACATCCCTTCCTAGCCTCCAGCTGCTATCTCACATAGGTCTACGATTATCGACCCATTGGTGAGAGACAAATAGTCGGAAAGGATGAGTGCCGCCGTCAGGGATCGAACCCGGGACCTCTGACAGTCCGACGCGCTTCCAACTGCGCTATGACGGCGGCCATTGCTCAAAGTAATCGGGGGAATTTGAACATTTAACGTCAACCAAACGTTACTCGTATAAGATTTTTATCGGTGTGAAAAAAATATGATTGAATGGGGTTTAACGCTACTTTTAACAGTATTTCAGTCATATCGTGGCCGGAGCGAAAGAAAAACAATCATGTAGCAGCTCAATACTGAGGCGCACTGCATAAATTTGGACAAATAATAACTTGCGGTTTCTATATCCCTTCAATAATGTAGGTTATGCAAACGTTTCATAGTGTGATAAACTCTTGCTTAGGGATGAGAATTAGTGTTAAGATACATTTTAAAAAATGTTACTTCATATGAGGGTTGACTGAAATGTCCGTAGACTAAGGCAGAGAGAAGCTTACGCTTTGCCCATGGTGTTGAAGCATATGTATAACTCCCCTGTAGAAGGTAGCATCTTGGGCCTAAAAAATGCGGACCATATGGTGTTTTTCTAGATGAAAAGGTAATAGTAAGAAGGTAATAAATGTGGTGAAAAACCTATCCGTTTGAAAACACATTACTGAATAGCAGCCATTGGAACAGTGGACTTGTGTATTAAGTATTGCGCTGATTGGCGAGCACATCTAATGACTATACTGCCGCTTGTTTTAGGTTCGAAGTGGCAAACCCAATATTACTCATCAATAAAAAACTTTATGTTTATTTCAGCTTTCGCTTAAGAACACATTTTAAGTATCTTCACGTTTTCAGTTGAGAAACCACATCATTAACTCCCCGTTTTCTTAATCAACATGACAAGGTTGGCAGTGCTGCGTTTTCAAAACGTTTCGTTGAGACGATGTAAGCAGCGCTACATTTTCAAAATGTTTCATTAAGTGAATGTATGCAGTGCTATATTTTCAAAACGTTTCATTGAGTGAATGTATGCAGTGCTATTATTTCCAAACGTTTCCTTTAGTCGATGTATGCAGTGCTATGTTTTCAAAACGTTTCATTGAGTCAATGTAGGCAGTGTTATTATTTCCAAACGTTTCCTTTAGTCGATGTATGCAGTGCTATGTTTTCAAAACGTTTCATTGAGTCAATGTAGGCAGTGTTATTATTTCCAAACGTTTCCTTTAGTCGATGTATGCAGTGCTATGTTTTCAAAACGTTTCAGTAACGCCTTATTGCCGGATCGCCGCTGTAATTTAAAGTTGCGATCGACCATTTAGAGTCGAGTAGAAATTTGAACTTCAACATTGACCTCTAGCGTTTTTCTTGTCTGGCGACTTAAAGATCGCCAATAAACCATTTCCTTTATTAGTTGCATGTAACTGACCACGGGTTTTGCAAAATGAAGCTTTTTGCTGTCTAAGTTTAACCTCCCGACTAAGGTAGGTGAGCGGGGCTAGCGGCTCGTTAATTATTGGGCAGTTAATTTTTCACCTGTACAAATTATTGAAAACTTGTCCGTGTGTCGATTGCTTAAAAGACTACTTATTTGGGTTTAACGCTACTTTCGACAGTTTTACAGTTATATTGCTGAGGCTTGAGAGCTTACCTTGATTATCCTGTTGTTTCTCATAACTTTGCAAGTACTCCGATCCAAGCCACTAGCTTCACTAAAACGCACTATGCATCATCAGCCCGTTGCTGATAGACCAAATGACGCATCTCACGATGACCGAAGTCACGACGGATCTTTTTTGAACGACGATAATAATTTCATTCACAATTTCGTGACACCGCAACAAAATCTTTGTTTGAATAAATATACAACGATCTTTTTGAATTATTCCTGGTTTGTTAAATCAAAGTACTTAGAGTACTGTAAGCTAGCAAAGAATGGTTTTGTTGAATAATCTTCTTTGTCAAAGGCTACCGTGATCAATGAACGAGGGTAAAATAACCAAGTAGTAAACCCATTCCCACACAATTGTAGGCAAGGTTTGCCATATTCCTGAAATACATTAGAACTACTTCTTATGGCGTAGGCATTCAACGGATTTAGCGGTTAAGCCTCCAGTGGCAGCTTGCACTCGTTGAACTCCGAGAAGACCTCAAAATTTATCTGTTAACTTAAGTTATCAAAGCTTACGCTTTGCTAACTAAAAACAATAAAGTCTATATCTTTATTTATAGGCACGTACTATTATTTTAATGTGTACGCCATCAATGAACAGTACTCTTCATATCTTACCAGACTATCAGAGCCATATTGTCTGACAAAGACAAGAAGTAAGTATGTGTTTGTTTATTTAATGGGGCTTAGCGCGACTCAACAGTATTTTAGTCTAAAGCATCTAACTATGGATTTCTGGTATTCTAACACTCGTCCTACCACTTCATTCTTTCCGAGCCTCGAGCTGCTCATCCAACTTCGGTTCGAGGTTATCCAACCAAAGGTGGAAGACAAATATCGGAAATACTATTTCAGTTATATCACGGCCAAGTTAAGTTAACCTTCTTTGAACATCCTAGGTATTACCATTACTATCCTTGGGCTCTTGTATGTATTGCCAAAGGACAAACTAACGTAACTAGAGGCGCAGTCGGGATTTGAACCAGCAGTCATCGACATCAGACATGAGTCTGTCGCTCTAATCCAGAACATCCCTTACAATAAATCTATGAAAATGTGTTCTTTTTTTCCATTCACTGACCTTACTAAATGTGTGAGAACAATATTCAAAATTATTTGAATCCTGACTGAATCAATTATCCTTGACATGTCCATATCGCATCTTCGGGCAACTTTTGTTTCAATTCTAGTGTCTGAAGCTCCAGACAACCTTTCAGTATATAGCGTCAAGAGTAGGAATTTCTCAGCGTCCTGGACAAAACCAACGGATACTTACGGTGAAAATTTAGGATATGTAGTCCAGGTTAGACTGCTAGATGATACCTGTGTAAAGCAGCTCATAATGAACTGTACTGGTTGCCAAGAATCTATGAATGTGAGTACTTTTTTGATAACCCCTATAATTCGGGTGGCATTAAATCAATTTAACATTTTGTGGACCTCTCAGCCTCTTAATCCTATCGGAAATTCGAGTATCCTTTCATTTTAACACATATCCTGCAATTAATCTATGCGACGTATATTTATTGGAATTATACATTTTGCTACTAAGAGTATGTTTTAGATGTTAATGTGAAAATTAAGTACATCCAGTGCTTTGCTATGGTTTGCATTAGCTTGTCCGAACAAACAACAACAACAACAACAAAAACAGCATACTATCGGTTTTCGACCACAAATTCCAAGGCAAGACAGATCGTATTACTTAATCACATCGCTACCGATGACTCAGCATCAGAGGGGTGTGGTATTTCGTTTACACAGCTTTAAAGATATTTCATTCAACCTTTTGGATATTTGGTTATCCATAAAAAGTTTGAAAAACGAAAGTGATTGGGGGAAATAAAATCCATTAACATTTAGACATTGCTTGGATATAATACCCATACGTGAGGAAATCAACTTTTTCGTCTGTAAAGTACAAGTTGTAGGGTAAACGTTAAAACATTTTGCCAGTCTAAGCCGTGTATCTCTCATCTACAGGCCAATACCTTACCGAACATGTGTGAGCATTCAGTATCCACAACAGAACTAATCTCAAAACAGACTATTATGAGCAGTACACGAATATCTCAAATATTTGAAGATTTAAGCCCGTATGTCTACTATAATGTAATTATCACAGCTGTGAATACTGAAGGTAGAGGAAGAAAAGCGAACAAATCATTGCAAACAGATGAAGAAGGTAAAACAAAACGAAAAAAAAAAAAAAAAAACCACACACACAAAAACACTCGTCTTCAAATACCTTATACATTAAAAGATTTGAACGCGGATAATAATGAGAAGTTAATTATCATAGTTGTAAATATTAGAGGCAGATGTTAAATAACTTACAATTCTAGAGGAGATGAAGTTGGTAAATAAAAGTTTATGCATCATCATAAATAATCAAAGTGCCGTACGCACTGTAATTGGTCGTCACTGAGAAATTGGACATATCGTTGCATTCCGACTTTAGAATTAGGGTAAAACAACTTTAATTTCTATTACTTTCACAATATGCAGGTTCTATCCTAGTGTATGATATTTCCGTGAATGTTAATTAGAACTAATATTATTTTACCCGAACGTAAGACCTTGATGCAACATGGGTACCGACAAAAAAGCAACTTTTTGTGAAAACTAAATTTTTGAAAATTCTCGATTGTTAAATAGTCATGGTTAGATCATCCTTGCAAGCTTTTTTTATAAAGCCAAAACAGAAAAACTATCGAAATATGATAACTTTAGTTTAAGAGCAAATGCTGACAACAGGTTCATGAAATTTCAAAACCCTCTCTTTTTCTGGGCAGAAAATAACAAGTTCCTGAACAGCGCTGATATAAACAAAGGAAAAAACAATTGATACTACATGTATTGTTTGGGCGAATTCTTTAGACAGCTTGAAAGCATAATAATCAAATTTGCTCTCCAGAAGAACTTTCAGTGCTTTGATTAACTTATGGCTGGAAAATAATTGAGTGGCAGTATCATCTTTGTTTACGCCTCGATATGATTGAAAGAAAGGGTTGGTTAGACGCTTTCATCACTAGCGGAAAATCCTTGAAGCATTCATCTTTAAAGCGTGTGACCGTCCAGTTTTCTTTTACTCCTTTTGATAATTATCAACTTGTAAAATGAAATGATTTTTTTCTGTTTTCCCGTCAGAATATACGTCTAGTTGGGCTAAAGGCAGTTTTGGTAAATTGCAGCGACACAATCTCGAGTTTATGGTTATATAAATTGGTCTACGACCAATCAAAAACTGTGCAATTACTCGAAAAATAGTGTATTTATAGCACCTGTTTTTCCTTTCTATTCAACATTGTACCTTTGTTCAATTATTTTATATTTCAATGTCCTCCATTAAATTCGTACCCTTTTTAGTATCAATTATATCTTTATAGCTGTTCTTAATGTATTTTTTTCCCTCGTTTTAAAAGAAGATTGTCGAACATTGATCTTCCTCATCTTGTTTATCGGATTAGACTGATGCATCGCGAAAGCTCCAAAGTAGAGGGTATTGATTAATTTTAAGATAAATAAATACTCGTTCTCAGTTCGAAATAACCAGGAATTTCATTTGGGTCTTTATTTTCACCATTCTTTTAGATTGTACAGTGTAAATTATATTGAGACAGACTTATAAATCATTTAACGTGGAAATCCCACGAATTTCGAGTTGATCTGAATAACATTTCCCAAGAGTTATTTTATTGAATTCTTAGACCGTCTAGACTACTATTTATATCATAAATTACTGTTTTGCTGTTCCGATTTATTTGTTGTTTCCTTACTTATTCCAGTTCCACAGAAGCCCACAGATCTAACGATATCATATCTTACTGCCACATCTTGTACTATAACCTGGGATATTGATGATCCAAGACCAGGAGATACATATTATACTGTCATTGTCGATGCGGTTTCTCCTGTAATTCACGACCATAAAAAATTGATGGGTAATGGTATTAACCGGTTTCTCTGTCCCCCTCTCTTCCATTCTCTCTGCTCATAACTAATAAATGTAGTTTTTAAAGAACAAAACGTTATTCACACATTATACTATAACCTCGAGTTTGATGCGTCATGAAAGCCTGCAAACATTTCTTGTACAATAATTGAGTTGAATGAATATTATTGGAGGGTGACCTGCAGACACAATATGCGAAGTTTTTGTTTGTGTGAATTCACATGTCATTCGTGATAATCACCAAATAATTGTTTGTAAAGCTTTGTCTAACTCTTGCCAACAAATTGCAAGATTCCCCTTTCTGTTTATAAAATTGTAATATCGATGTACGTGATCGGGAGGTACAATATATACATGTACTGTCATGATAGTAAGTTTCTCCCGCTTTCTTCGTAAAATTAAATGATCAATTAATTGATTCTTTTTGTGGGTTTAACATCACTTCCAATAGTATTTCAGTTGTATTGCGGTAGAAGGTACACCTAAATACTGTGGTTGGTTGGTTGAATGGGGTTTAACGTCACTTTTAACAGTATTTCAGTCAAAACGCGGCGGCTGGAGCACCTGACAATGGATTCCTGGTATTTCTCATAGCAGTACTACCACTACATCCTTTCCTAGCCTCCAGCTGCTATCCCACAGGTTAACGATTATTCACCAATTGGTGAGAGACAAATTTCGGAAGGGATATGTGCCGCCGCCGGAGATCGAACCCAATACATTCCATGAGTGAAGATTAGGAATCTTGCTTCCGACTGCGCTATTACGGCAGCCCTAAATACAGTAGTACAACATCTGATCCTAGCTATCTTAACATCCACACATTAGTAAGAGACAATGAGGCATGTCGCGATGACATTTGTCGACTGTCGGGAAGAATGTTGGTCGCACTGGGGTTTGAACCAACGGCCAATAGGGTTGGGAGCACAGCGCGTTAGCAAATGAGCTAATCAACCTGAGATGTCGTAAATTAAGTTCATATATATTGCCCATGCAATGTATGTTACATTGTTACATTGTTCTATTTTGTTGTATTTATAGACCCCTAGTATTATATCTAAGTTTCGTTGGATCGTTTTGTTATTTTAACGAAGCTGGAGTTCGAGAAAGCAAGATTCTGCTCAGTATTATGTCATATTGTTCCTCTATTATAAACCAGAAGATTAGAATTTGAAAGTAAAGAACTGTTTTTTTAATCCCCTAGCCCTAAAAAACTCGAGTCTTGAATCGTGCATCTAAGAAAGGGATGACGTGTTTTATCTAATATGGACGCATACTAAGCACTGTTTAACATATTTTATTTAATTGTAAACGAATTTCTGAGAAAATGGATCGAGTGGTTATAAATCTGTAGACTTCTCAATAGCCTTTTTGAATAAAAAGTTCTTAGGTAAAATGTCAAGTTCATCGCAAACATTGTCCGTATCAGAACTTTTTTCACATTATCATGAATGGAAAGTATTCAATATTTTTGAGGAAGTCAAGCGGGTTTTTTTTTTTTTTTTTTTCAATGCAATAAAATCTACATTCATAGACAGAAAACAGTATATCAATTAATCTAGTCATAAGAAAATGCAACCTTCAAAATATATTCCATAATGGATTAAAAGTCAAACATATGCGAGAAATAGCCCTCGACAAACGCGTTAGTGTCCACTTCAATTATTATCAAAGTACTGAAAGTACTGTAAGCTAGCAAAGCATGATTTTATTAAGTAATCTTCTTTGTCAAATATTATCATGATTAGTGGTTAGTAGAAAACCTTTGCCTCGTAAGGTAGAAATCAGTGTGGATAATGAGGAAATTGCTTGTTACAAGCAATTCTTTCATTGTCCACGATATTTCAAAGCTACTTTCTTGAGATGCTTCAAAAGCGCGATTGAGAGGGATTGGATTAAAATATCTACAATTTGAATAAAGTAAATTCATGAGGCCATAAAAAGCAGTGACAGAGTTTGCAATATTCCTGAAATAAGAACTACTTTTTATGGCATAGGAATTCAATGGATTTAGTTTTTAAGCCTCAACTAGCAGTTTGCACTCGTTGAACTTTAAGAAGACCTCAAAATTTTGTAGGTTAACTTAAGCTATCAAAGCTGACGCTTTGCTAGCCAATAAAGGATCTATTCGTTAATGTTATGAAAGATTTTTCAAACTTTAAATTCGAGTCCCCTTAATCTATAGAAATACCTAATGTACATGTAAAAGATAAATAAGAGATGAAGAGAATACCTTTCGTTTTCATTGAGGTATGAACCGAAAAACCTTATCACACTGTAAGAGTACGCGAAGCGGATTCATACATAAGTGTGGTTAGGTTTTTCGGTTCATACCTAAATGAAAACAACAAAAAAAATATTCTCTTCATTTCTTATAATTTAATAGCATTGAGCGTAAAAAGCAAAAAACTTTATAAATGTTGTTACTTTTTGTATGGAACTATTATATGTGGACGCATACAAAACGGCTGCGTACTCAAAGATTTGTTCAGAGAGGTATGAATAATTATTTTTTTCGACCAATCAGAACGCCCGGTTTCAGTAGACGAAACTAAAAATTAAATCATTGTTCGATAAAAATATAACGTAAATCTACCACGTTTCATTCATCATAAATGTTTTAAGGTTTCTACAATCGAACACAAGATATCATAGCTCTTCAAGAGAACTGGAATTATACAGTCACAATTAAAGCTGAAACTTCGAAAGGCGGTGTTTACTCCGATCCCAAAACGTTCAGAACTCTTGGAGCAGGTAATATTGATAACTTGTTGGCTATTTATACTTCGCTGACTTAGCAAGCCGAGTTTTTCCCATCCCGTGAAGAGGTATTTCTTCTATTATAAGAATTTTGTTTGAATAGGTCGAATCATATTCAAATTTTAATTACGCTGACCTATCCCTCATGGCGTTCTCTTTAAAGCTCATCTTGATTCGACTAGATATTCTGAATAATTCATTCAACAAGATTTTCATAGATTTCTTATTCCTGTAGAATTGCAAAGTTTATCAAGATTTTCTTTTATGTAAATTGTTTTCATCTATTTAATATTGAATAAGTAGTCGTAATAGCTCGTAATGACTATGAATCAATTATCAATTAGCGGTCATACAACTCGCTTATATACAAAACCAAAGTTCAATCAAAGCTCATCGTGTAGAGGAAAGATTTGGATTATGACACTTTCATGGCATTTGTAAACAAGAGGCCCATAGGGCCTTATCGGTCACCTGAGTTCATAGAGCACAAAAACAGATAAAAGTCCACCAGATTATTCTACATACCAAATATCAAAGCTCTAGGCCTTTTAGTTTGGGAGAGAACATTTTTAAAAATTTTCACTAACAAGTCTATGTTAAACTTGCGACATCTTGGAGCGGGCTAATACTGACCCTGGGGCCATAATTCATACAATCTTGATAGAGGTCCACCAGATGATGCTGCCTGTTTTAGAGAAGAAGAGTTTTAAATTTTCACTATATAAGCCCTATGTAAAATTGACGTCCGGGAAGTGGCTAATTATGACCCCGTGGCCATAAGTCATACAATATTGATAGATATCCACAAGATGATGCTACATACCAAATAGCAATGCTCTCTGCCTATCTGTTTTAGAGAAGGAGATATTTTAAAGTTTTCACTAAATAAGCCTTTGATAAACTTGTGATGTCCGGAAATAGGCTAATTTTAATCATGGGGCAATAATTTGTACAATCTTGATAGATGCCCACCAGATGATGTTGTATACTAAATATCAAAGTTCTAGGCCCTCCTGTTTGGGAGAAGAATATTTTTTAAAATTTTCACTAGATAAGCCTTTGTAAAACTTGTGATGTCAGGAGATGGGCTAATTATTACCCTGGGGCCATAATGTATAAATCGTGATAGAGGTTCATGAGATGAAACTACATACCAAATATCAAAGCTCTAGGCCCTCTCGTTTGGGGGAATAAGATTTTTAAAATTATAAAAATAAAAACTATATAAGCCTATGTTAAACTTGTGACGTCCAGGAACGGGCCAATTCTGACACTGGGGTTATAATTTATACAATACTGATAGAGGTTCACTAGATGATGCAACATACTAAATATCAGAGCTATAGGTCTTTTGGTTTGGTAGAAAAAGATTTCAAAGTTGTCAGTATGTAAGCTTATAAACCCCCCCCCAGCACGGCCATCTCTCGACAGATTTTTTTCTTTCACAAACTTGATAGTCCTTACCCTAAAGATTCTAAATACCAAATGTGAATTTAGTCCGACAGCCGAATCATGACAAGAAGATTCCTAAGGATGTACCTTTTTTTTTTTTTTTTTTTATCTTTTTTGGCCCCTGATTGGGCCCCAAGGGGAAATAACTCCATGACATGTGCAAATCTGAAGCGCCTTCCCTTAAGTGTGATTGAAATCCGTCCAAGGGTTCTTAAGAATTCGAAAATATAAAAAGTTAACGCACGACGCACGACGACGGACAAAACTCAATCGCAATAGGTCACCATGAACTTCAAATCAAATCATTAATAGTATTGATAAAAGCTTTCCGCTGTGCAATTCTTATTATTATACAGTGGAAACATCCCGATCAAAAGACAACTTTCAACTGAACTTAGTGTTTTTCTTCGAAGGAGAAAATTACTCTTCAAATTACGATGTTTTGCACGTTTTACAAAATCATCGGAAATCATCGTAACATCGTTGTAACGTTCCTTTCTGCCTATTCAAAAAATAATTTTAATCTTTCCGTGATCTAATTTAGAATTTTTTTAAGCTTCTGTGAGTATAAAAGATTATTTTTTAATGAAAACACATATCCAGCGGATAAAACTGAAATACAAATGTGTTATCTTAATCCTTTGAAGTTTATAACCACGTGCACATCTTATTGTTTTTATTGCTGTTCCTGTTATAATCGTTACAGCCATAAGTCCACAAATATTGTATAGAATATATTTGCTCGTATTTCAAACTGTTCCAACTGTTATGGTACCATTTGATTTAAATTTGCACGATTCTGATTTTCAATGGCATCCTTTCGAAATAAAGAGCAAGGTTCATAAAGTTCATGTCCCTCTTCAAAGTGATAATAAAATTGTTTTGTCAATATTTTCATAACGATACAACTTACAATATTCAAGCATTTTCTGAATTCCTTTTTTTGCTTTTTCAGCCCCGGGACCTGTGGACAATTTCAAGGTTATTTTGCATCCCAATAATGATATTAGAAAGATTGACGTGGAATGGAAGATTCCTGTTTTGCTTGAAAGAAACAGCGATATTGACAGATTTGTACTCTATCATAACACTTCTGAAGACCTGGTAAGGCATTTGACAATTCGTTAGAAAGGAAAATATTTATTTGCAATAAATTAATTTTGATATAATGATCCGTATAAAATGCACCTATCTTATTCGTTTAATTCCAGGCGTGCTTTCAGCCTTATAGTGAAAGTGAATTGATCGGCAGGAAATCCGAAAATACGAGAATAGTGTTTCGAAAAAGTATAGCTCAAATTATTTCTATCACTACTTCTTCAATCTATCGTTTACGCGAATGTTTGCGTTTTTTTTTCTCCATAAAACGTAAAAAGAAATCACAGACAAAGAATCAAGGAGTACCAAATTTGTCTTTCTTTTTTTCTTTCAGAAATTGAGAATGATATCATTTCCAAGAATTGAAGATGAATCATTCACATATATACATACCTTTAATGTAACTCCAGAGAAATATTATCAATTTAAGGTAGGTTTGAATCCAAAATCAGGTACATAGCTCCTTTCTAAAAAGATTGCACTTGATTGTAAAGTTTACAAATTATATATGTGTGCATTATTTGAATTTACTTCGCGGTAGATACGACTCTACAAGGCGTGCTTTATCGACTCCTGTTGCAAACGTCGGATAAAAAGGTTATTTCAATGTATTATGATCATCATTGAAATCTATGAAAGGACACAGACTTTCTCTACGAATTTCCATTAAACAACTCTATACCTTATACTGACAAAGACCAGTTAAAATTAATAAAGCCCTTCGTCATACTGATTATGAGGAAATAACAAAACGAAACTAACAATATAGGTAATTTCACCCCAAACATTACAGATATTAATTTCAATTAAGACATGAAGAGAATAATTTTCGTTTTCATTGAGGTATGAACCGAAAAACCTAATCACACTGTATGAATACGCGAAGCGGATTCATACATTGTGTGATTAGGTTTTTCGGTTCATACCTCCATGAAAACAAAAAAAATATTCTCTTCATTTCTTATAATTTAATAGCATCGAGCGAAAAGAACAAACAAACAAAAAAAAGACAACTACAACAAAACCTTTACAAATTTTGATACCTTTTTGTATGGGACTATTTTGTGCGGAAGCATACAAAATCGATGCGTGATCAAAATTTTGTTCATGGAGTTATGAACTATTTTTCTCGACCAATCAGAAAGTTCGTTTTTGATAGACGAAACTAAAAATTGAATTATAGAGGGATGACAGGTTTATGTCACAGTATTTTGTATTATCAGTTTGCGTTGGGCGTGCAAAATGTCGTACCGGTTGTTTTTTTTATCTAGAAATAGAACACTCTTATTCCAGATGTGCCGGATTTTTTTAATCCAAATTCACTCTCGCAAATCCAAGCATTGAACTTTTTTTTAAACCCTTTCCTGTTTTGCAAAATTTTAGACCTGCTCAAATTCAATTATTTTGCAGACGACAATTTAAAGTAGATTTAATTTAAAAAATAACCATTCAGTAGGGTAGAAGATATTCTGGCAAAAGAACAAATTGCTTGTTACAAGCATTTTTTTCTTTTTCTACAATGTTTTCCCAATCATAAAATCACAGGGACGTAAAAACCAAGGATTGAACAGGAAAGGGTAAAGCATATGATTTCTTAACGCGCCTTACTCTAAGAGTTAAACCATGTCATTTCATACGAGATGCGCTGTTTTTCTTGCGTCAAAATGATGTGTAGCGGAAAATTGAAAGAAACTGTAATAGACGATGATTGTTTGTAAAGTCTTTTTAATATTTCAGATTTACGCGGTAAATACGGAAAATCAAAATGGTATCCAAACTGAAAGGACGGTATTGGCTCCAGATAAGGGTAATGTTTGTTTGTTTTTGTTTTTTGTTGTTGTTGTGGGGTTTTTTGCTTAAATGCGGTTTAACGTCACTTTTAACAGTATTTCAGTCATTTCGCGGCTGCTGGACAACCTAACCATGGATTCCTGGTATTTCTCACACCAGTTTCATGCACCACTACATCCTTTCTGAACCTCCAGCTGCTCATCTCACATAGGTTTACGATTATCCGCCCGTTGATGAGATACAAATGTCGGAAAAGATCGAACCCGGGACCTCATGATATCGGCCAGCTCTATAATGGACAACGGGATGTCTCGGTAGCGCAGAGGTAAATGACATCAGATATTGCAGCTCTAAGCGGATCTACGCCGTAATAGCGTAGGTTCGAATCCCATAAGAGTCACTATAAAAGAAAGTCTCAAAACCTTGTATTCGCACATTCAAGAATATTTGTCACATCATATAGATCTTTCCAACGACCTTATGACAGAAATCAGAAGAAATTATCTTAATCAAAACCATGGCCAATAAAATCCGTACATACAATGGCATCAAAACCAAAGCGCCGAAAGCACTGGAATACCTGATATAGTTAGTTGATCATTTTTTATCTTCAATTCTAATTACAATTCTGAAATTGAAATGCTAAACGGTTGGTAGGCAGACTGATCTTATTCTATATCTCCTTCAAAAACAGGAATATTTCGGGCCCAGCATGACAAGGGTTAAAACATTGAGATCGCTACATTGGCTTATAATTAGCTAAAAGAGCGTTTTGAGCACTACCTTAGGTTAAGGAACAGGGAAAAGCATCGAAAATTCATATTCATCAAGAGAATGGACAAAGCTAACTGAATATTTGAACATTGTTTTAGTGTATAAGGGTGAAGGAACAGGGGAAAGCATCGAAAATTTATATTCATTAAGAGAATGGACAAATCTAACTGAATATTTGAACATTGTTTTAGTGTATAAGGGTGAAGGGACGCAAGAAACTTCAGATAAAATCTTCATAGCAATCGGCGTAGCAGTACCAACTTTTGCGATCGCTGTTATAGCGACTGTTGTCATTGTGATCTACAGACGGAGATCAAAGCAGAACAAGTAAGTCTATATATCTATTGACAGATCGGCGCTGTCCGTCAAAAACTCGACTGACTAATCAAATAATTCATTCGGATCGGGAGTTAAGTTTGAACTGACATTTATTTTAAGCATATTTTTTTTTGTTTGGCGACTAACACGTTGTAACAATAACGTATTCAAGATTTTGCTACGACGTTTACGTCCTCAACCAACAATTTGCCACTAATGTTTGTACCTTACCACATTTTCAAAAAAGTATTTCGGTTTTAAACTTGGACGAACTTCCATATAGGAAGTCAGTTGTCTTGGCTAACGGTCTGTCTATTCGCAACGCTTTTTAGCTAGCAAAGCGTCAGCTTTGATAGCTTAAGTTAACAGACGAAATATTTCTGAGGTGTTCTCAAAGATCAACGAGTGCAAACTGCCACTGGCGGCTTAACCACTTAATACCTACACCATAAAAAGTAGTTCTTTTTTGTTTTTCAGAAATATTGCAAACTCTATTCAAATTGTAGAGATTTTTTTTTTCAAAAGCATACAATTTAACCATTCCCACTCAATTCCCCTCTTTAAGCGTCTAAGGAAAAAAAAGCTTTAGAAAATTGTGGACAATGAAGAAATTGCTTGTAACAAGCAATTTCTTCTTTGTCCACAATTTTTACCCTCTAATTTCGACCAACTTTAAATTGTCGTCTGCAGCTTCTTTCAATTTGAACCAGTCTAAGATTTTGCCATGTTAAATGGGTTAACTCCTCGTTTATCTATCATGATAACCTTAGACAAAGAAGATAATTCAAAAAAAAAACTTTGCTATGCTAGCTTACAGTACTTACAGTACTTTGATTTACTCTTGGGTTCAATTATAACGGATGACCAATGTCAATCAAAGATTAGATTGATTGATTGATTTAATGGGTTTTAACGCCGCTTTTAACAGTATTTTAGTCATATCGCGGCGGCTGGAGCACCTAACAATGGATTCCTGGTATTTCTCCCACCAGTACTACCATTACATCTTTTCCTAGTCTCCAGCTGCTATCCCACTTAGGTTTACGATTATCCACCCAGAGACAATTGTCGGAGAGATTATGTGCCGCCACCGGGGATCGAACCCATGACATCCCATGACTAAAAATTAGATGATTAATAAGAATTTTCGTTTGGACAGTAAACTTTTATCTCTATCAATTACGTTAACCCTTTACTTGTTTTTTGAAATTTTAGACTGGTCCAAATTCAAAGAAGATGCACACACCATTGAAAATTGGATGCAATTTCAAATGAAACTATCCTATGAGCAGAAAATGTTGTGAGATAAGGAGAAATTGCTTGTCACAAGCAATTTCTTCTTTTACACATTTTTTTCTCAAGTATAAAAGCACAGCATCGCAAAATCCCGAATTTGAACGGGAAAGGGTTAAGTATTCTTATTGGTTTGGTGACATAAACGTCTCAACTACAGTATATTCATACCCATAGTACGGTGTTCATGTCTCCAACCAACGACTTGTCATCTATTTTATGCCCCAGACAACAAATTTGACACTATCATGTCGTTTATTACTCGGTCGAGCTTTGATGTTGGAATGCAGAGGACGAGGCCAACTATAAGCTAAATCTGGTTTAACCCTATCCTATTTCACAAAAGTTTTAGACCTATCCGAATTTAAAGGTTTTACAGACGAAAATTTGATTTCGATTTTATATGAAAAAAATAACTATTCAGTTGGGTAGAAAATATTGTGGAAAAAGAAGAAATTGCTTATAAGAAGAAAGTTCTTTTTCTACAATATTTTCTAAATTATAAATACGCAGGGACGTAAAAAGCAGGGATTGCACAGGAACGTGTTAATAAGAAATCTGGTTCAATACCGCTTATTCAAGCTATAGTTACGACGTTAAGGTCGCGGACCAACCATTTTACTTCCTCGTTACATGCTACCGGCTATAGATTTTGCAATATAACGCCGTTTACTGTTGAAGTGAAACTTCCTGTCGGAGCTCAGTGGGCGTGGTGATCGATCCTTCAATCAGCCGACATGCGAGATGATGACGAAATACTACAAGAGGCGAAAATTTTGTTCTCTTTGTAGCAATAGCGAAACCCTGGCAGACACGGAATTTACGAATCCGAATCTTCAACGAAAAGCAGCTACAACTCAGGTAATGAAAATTTTTGTTCCGCGATCATGAGACTTATTTCATGCCCCGATTCGGAAGATTAAGGAATATAAATGTATAAAGTTGTCAATTCTGCTTGAGTATGATCATATTGTACGATTTTTCTAATGGGGAGACTTGTCAATTGGTGACTCCTGGTCTTGGGAGAGCCGATGTATCTTCATGTTCCAATTGGATTATTGTAGTCGTCTGCAAATATTCCTAATAATCATTTCATACTTGATTTGCCATTGATCCAATGGTTAAAAAATGTGCAAATACAAAAGGCAGTATTTCACATTTTCCCTTTATCTTCGACAAAATATTACTAACCAATATATACATGAACTAGAAATTCTTTATTCATCTTTAACGTGCAAAATGACCTCTGCTGTCGATGCGCCGTAAAAAAACCTATTCATTCATATCATAATTGTCCGAAAGATTTATTAATGACAGTGACCGTTGAATGATAAGTGGAGAAACCTTCATATTTCACATGAATTTAGATTTTGTTGTATTGATTGATAATATATAAAATAACGCCCCTTTCAGCAATATTTCAACTATATGGCGGCGGCGGATGCGCCTAACAAAGGCTTCATGTCATGTTTTATAAGAGTTAACATTCGATCAGACCACCATCTGCTCATCCCACTTAGATGCACTGATCACCCATTGGTGCTTTATGTATGGCATCTCTACTAGTTCAAAAAGTTATTTGTCAATGTCATTCTACAGGTCAAATCTATGCAAAACAAACATTTAGACAACAGACATAATAGCCCGAAGACAAACGACCTCATTCAATAAATTCCGATGTTTCAAAATAGGGCACTAGGAGTACCCTACATCACATTGCAAATTTATAGAGCATTTAGTAGAAAAGTGTGGGAACGGCTCAATTTTTTTTCAACTTACTTCAATGTTATACAGGGATATGGCATTCCCATCCCCAATTTTTATATTTTCAGTCATTTGAATTAACAAACGACGTGTCTAACAAGCAAGTGAATGATTGGCTGAAAGCAAATAACCTTGACAGATGCAGAGTTCACTTTAAAGGATATACAGGTACTGTTGTCTTCGCTCATTTAATTAATGATTGATTGAATGGGGTTTAACGCCTCTTTTAACTGTATTTTAGTCATATCGCGGCGGCTGGAGCATCTAACCATGGCTTCCTGGTATTTCACCAGTACCGCCACCACATCCTTTCCTAGCTTCCAGCTGCTATCCCACATCGGTCTACGATTATGGATCCATTGGTGGGAGACAAATATTCGGAAATCGGTTCGATTTAAAACGGCGTTATTTTCTAAAATTTAATACCAATACACGTAGTATGTAATAAATGAATGGAATTGATCGTAAATACAGTTTGGATAAGCTGTACTGTACTTTCGACGTTTAAGTCGACAAACCAAAAAAATTGCTTCACTTAAGTGACAGTCATTGTCGGAGTTCAAAGTTAACTTCCGATCTAAATGAATGATTTCATTGGTTGACTGATGATTTGATTGGCAGTTGCGATTGTTCAATTATATAAACGGCAAAAATTTGGTGTGTAAAACATTTTACAAATAATGATTGTAGCTACAATAAAAAAATGAGGTTCAAAACGCACCCAGGTTTTCGACAAAGAAAAAAATGTGAAAGAAAAAAATGTGGAAAAAAACAAGAGGAGATATTTCTTCTACATCAGTGATTTCTTTGTTAACTAATTATTTCGGGTACATTCAAACCAGGAAGGAAGACATTTATGATTCTGAGACTAATACAACATACTTTAATAATTCTACAAAATCGCAAGGGAAATAAGACTAAATTTTCATCGAAAATCTTTGGAAGCATTAACTTATTATAACATTGATTTAATTTGTGTAAATATACGTATAAAATTAATTGTTGATACATACTTTTAATTGCACCTGATATTTCATTTGTTTTTCGGAAAAGCATACAAATGACTATGAAAGACTATGATCGTAGCAAAGCGGACTTACACCCCACCAGCATGCCATCACTCAAGTAGTGACCTTTGACCTACGTTATCCGAACTAAAAGGGCATATCCCAGGGACAGGATAATATATGTACACAGTTTCAATGTCCTATGGCAATTGACTAATGAGTTGGAGCACGGATACAATTTTCAAATAAAATCCAATTGTGACCTTAACTTTTGACCTACGAGACCCAAAACCACTAGGACAGGGCACTTCCTTGGATCATTGGTTACAGTTGTATAATGTGTTATGTTTAACGGATGCTGGAAGTCCCGCTTAGATTTTAAACGTAGTTATTTTGCAAAATTTATGACAAGTAATATGTGACAAAAAAAGTGAAAAAAATTGATAGGTGACCTTAACATCGTTACTACAGAGCTAAGGAGTTCAAAATAAATTTCTTTTATAAATGAATGATTTGAATGGTCGATTGTTGCTGTTGTTGACAGTCGTGAGCCTTCAATCTGTGCTTGAGTTATTGCCGAGAAAGGAAAAGTCTATACGGACGGACAAATAGAAGGATGGACAGATAGTCAGAAATCAACAAACCCCCTCTACTTTGTTGATGGGGTTATACTTAAATAGACTTAGAAGAAGGTTTTCAACGATTAATATATAAAAAGTATATCCCGTGATCGGGGACATGTCACTGAGGCAAATTCAAGAAAAAGTGGCGACTGGCGGCCAAAACGTTGAAACTACATTCTAAATAAGCTGCAGGTGCGAAGGTTTCGTACAACAACGACGAAAATTTTAAAATAGGTGTCGGAGACAAATGTGCGTTTTCAGACTGAATAAAGAATTTTAATGGTAGATTTTATTTGTTGATAACGGATACTCGTTAATTCCAATTAGCTAGAGGGAAATGGTTCATGAGTGATCCTGGTAAAGAATGCTTATAATGAATAATAATTTAATTGTTAGTTTCGTCTATCAATAACAGGCGTTCTGATTGGTCGAAAAAAATATTCATAACTATATGAACAAAATTTTGAGCACGCAGTGATTTTGTATGATTCCGCACAAAATAGTCCACTACAAAAAGGTATCAACATTTGTTATTTCTTTATCGCTCGAATCTATTAAATTATAAGAAATGAAGAGAATATTTTTTTTTGTTTTAAGGAGGTATGAACCGAAAAACCTAATCACACAATGTATGAATCCGCTTCGCGTATTCATACAGTGTGATTAGATTTTTCGGTTCATACCTCCATGAAAACAAAAAATATTCTCTTCATCTCTTAAATGAACAAAACTAGTTTTCTACTGACAAATAACACAGAACCATGAAACGAAACAAAGCAAACAAAATTCTGATCAATCTATCAAGTACCTGATATCTTTTTTTCAGGCCAGGACATTTTGATACTTTCAAAAGATGACATGGAACGTATTTGCGGCGCAGCTGACGGCATACGAATGTACAATAGGTTGCAAGACAGGTAAGTCATAAAAAACATCAACATCCTGAAAGTACTGTTAGCTAGCAAAGCTGGTTTTGTTAAGTAATCTATTTTGTCATGATAGATAAACGATTTTAAAGTAGCCCAGGAGTTAACCTATGCCAACATGACAAAATCGTATACTGGTTCAAATTGAAAGAAGTTGCAGACGACAATTTCAAGTTTGTTGAATCTAGAAAATCTTTCCCTTATTGGAGAGAAAACAACAAGCAATTTCTTCATTGTGCACAATGTTTTCCAAGGCTCTTTTACTTGAGATGTTTAAAATGCGGAATTTAGTGGGAATGGGTTAAATAGAATGCTCTCTAGAGAGAGCTCTACAATTTGAACAGAGTTTGCAATATTCCTGAAATACATAGGAACTAATTTTTATAGCGTATGCATTTAAAGGATTTGGTGGTTAAGCTTCCAGTGGCAGACTGCACTCGTTGAAATTTGAGAAGAAGTTTGCTAGTTAAAAAGAGGGCACATCATGCGGGTGCCAGCGCTCGGCTGTTTAAGTCTTTGATAGTGGGTAAAATTCCTTAGTCATAAAAAGAGCATTTGTTGAAAATACATTAATACGTATCTCCCTTGCGAGTATTTGCTCTTTTAATAGTGAACATATATTCCTTGTTTCAATTGAATGTTTTCGGTAATATCAGATATTAAAAAATGTCAAAGTTTTCGGACGACGAAAAAACAAATCAAACAACGGGTGTATGTAAGGCGGAGCATTATGTAACAAAATTTGGCATTTTGTTAGCCTGATACAGTGTAAGAAAACGTAGCATGTAATCTTTGTAAACCCGGATGGTTTAAAAGTCTCAAAGTCGCTGAAAAACTTAAATTTCCTTTTGCTTTTTTATTTTCTGCCCTATTTTGCTCTGATATTAATTTCCCTTTGAAGACAAAACAGACTTCTTACAGAACTTTATGAGATAAATTTTATCGCAGTTGCTTTGCATTACGGAAAGCGCCATTTTGGAAGTTTATCACATGAATTTTTAAAATAGTCCGAGGTTTGATTCGTAGAATTGAACGAGGAGTTCCGATTGCTCATAGGACAACCATTCTAGATGAAATATCGACACTGTTTACTTTTTAGTTAAAAAAACGACTTCTTTAATAGCTTAAATTAACAGACAAAATTCCGAGGTCTTCACGAAGTTCAACCAGTGCAAACTGCCACTGGGGCTTAACCACTAAATCCACTGAATGTCTACGCCATAAAAAGTAGTTCTTATGTATTTCAGGAATATTGCAAACTCTATTCAAATTGTAGAGAACGCTTTCCAAAGCATGCTATTCAACTCATTCCCACTCATTTCCGCTTTTTAAGCATCACAAGGAAAAGGCTTTGGAAAAACATGTGGACAATGAAGAAATTGCTTGTAACAAGCACTTTTCATTGTCCACAGTGTTTTCTACACAACAAGGAAAGACTTTTTAAATCCAACTAACTTGAAATTGTCATCTGCAACTTCTTTTACTTTGAACCAGTCTAAGATTTTGCCAGGTTGTAATGAGCTAACTCCTGGGTTACTTTAACCTCGTTTACTTATCATGATAACATTTGTCAAAGATGATTAATTAACAAAACTATGCTTTGCTAGCTCAAAGTACTTTCAACATATACTTTGTTTTGAAATATTTGCTCAGTGGTGCGAAAATACAGATTTTCTCCACTGGATAAGTAAGAATTGAAATGAGCTTGTCTGTCAAAAAGTGAAAAGATAAACTTTGAGAAAATATTGTCCTTGGGTAAGAAAATGCTGGAACCCAGCATTTTCTTTTACTAATCACAATACTTCCTACCCTTCAATATAATCATTATGACGATCTAACAATAGATAAAGAGTTATGTTTGAGATCTACTTTGTTGAAGTCCAAGATATGACCGAGTTTTACTTGTTACCGGAAAAATGGCCTTGAAAAATGTACTTATTTGAAAAGAATATGGCGGAGAAGTCGGGCATGGTAATTCCATATCCCTGTTTTATTAAACTTAAATACTATATTTTACACCCGGGATGGCTCTTTATCGTGTGATAGGCCTGAATTATTTTGTTTTCATTCATTTATTTTCGTTCCAGAACAACAGAGTATTCGACTCCTCTGCCAGATGAAGCTTACATGGATCTGGAGAACGAAAACAGAAACGGAATCCCTTACCAGAATATTGAGCTGTATGCATCTCTTCAAAATATTTAAGGTCTCTGTAACATATTGGCGAATAACTGGTTGCTTGCCCCACCAGTTGATCCCGCATAAAATTCCCAAATGCAGTTCCCCTTTGATATTTAATGACTTTATTCTGAACTAGAGGCGCTTGAGCGCCTGATTCGCTCCACCGGCCTGAATTTATTTATCATTCCTTCGAAATTTGGTTGAAAACAATCCTGCAGTTTGCAAGAATAAGATTTTCAAAATTTCACTATATACCATATATGGAGACAAGCCCCCCATAAAAGCCATAATTTTCATCTGAGCCATATTATATGAAGGAAATTAACATGAGTCACCAAAGGATCATTTTGTAAAAGTTTGTTGAAAACTTAATTGTTTGTAAAATACTTCTTGAAATTGTTTAACACTAAAAAAGAAAACTGTATATTATCCACAGTTATAAATCATATGAGATACGAAACGGGAATAAATACCAATTCAAATAATTGGGCTAATAAAGTTAAACTGCTCCTTCAAACTTGTGTTTTCAATGATGTATGGTTATATCCGGCATCGGTTAATGAGAAAATATCTGCACCCTTATTAAAGAGAAGGCTAATCGATCTTTTTCTCACCGACTGGAACCAAGATATGAGAAATAAAACATCACTATCCTTATTCAGAAATCTAAAAACCAATTTTGGACTGTCTCCGTTCCTAGAGATTCTATATAATTCAAAACATAGGAATATTCTAGCAAAAATGAGATTAGCAACTCACCAACTATGTATCGTCAAAGGCAGACACCAAAATAATATAGAAAGATCAGAACGAAAATGCGAATTGTGCGAACTAAATGAAATAGAGGATGAATACCATTTCATTCTGATTTGCCCTTTCTATGATAATATTAGGCGAGCTTACATAGAAAACTACTATATTGATAGACCCAGTATGTTCAAACTTATACAACTTCTAAATTCGTCTGATAAAAAAATGTTAAGTAAACTTGCCATATACTGTGACAAGGCAATGGAAAGTAGAAAAAGTGCTTCTCAATAATATATATATGTGTGTGTGTTTTGTTTATCAAAATTTAAAGCGTCGATAGGCGGCAAAAATGTCGTAACTACAACATTACTTACTGGCTATAGGTTTTGCGCCCTAGTCACACCTTAGGTCGAACAATAATCGTGGTGTTATTTTAATACATGTCTGAATGACAAGAAATTGTAGTAATCAAAATTTATATATGTACCCTAGATATATTTTAACTCTATGAGCTTTAGGCAACATATCTTACTCATATATTTATGAATCTATAGTAATAATACCATTCTGGGTTTGTCACTGATTTCAAAGGCCTTGTAACTGCAGTTTTATTCTTATAAGCTTTAGCTGCAAGACTTGATTAGATAGGACAATATTATATTTTACTTGACAACAAGAATTAATGTTGAGTCGGTTCGATTCTCAGGCGTCGTAAGTGCGGCACATCCAACCCGTATTACGAAGTCCGTAACCAAATCGATATTTTTATTTTACTTTTGGTTTTAAGGCAAATATAGTATGCGCATTGAGGAACTATATCTATACACCTGGAGTTATTTTAACTGTACTAACAAGTAAACTGAACATAGCAACCCCTATTTCAATTTATATTAAAACCTTTAGAAATAGACCTCAAGTGCGGCTGGCTAGAATACCTTGACTTTCGTTTCGCCAAGGTTTTATAGGAGGCTGAACTATGAGGTTGAGCTCTGGAAATATTCAGAAAATTGTTGATACTCACACATCCAATCTACCATACTTTAATCTATTCGAAGTTCAAAATTCAATAACAGGTGTAGAACGATGCATTGAGCTACCAGAGCTTATTTACAAAGTCATTAACATATCGAAAACAGATTTTATTTTTTCAATTGTATTACAGTGGGCCAACTACAGTGCGGGGATTGCTACTGCACTCACCGAGCTGTCATTGGTCTACTGTCATACTTACTGTCATTCTTAATGCCAATAAAAGCGACTAAGTACTATTAAACTTCAAACAACTTACCAAGCGACAAAGTCATTCCATATTATTATCCATACTATTATCCAAAGGAAATTTTAAACATCGTATTTATTCAATGAATCTGTCCACAAAACCATAACACTAACTGTGACAAAAATAATAATGTCACACATGGATTACACTTATCTCGATTTACACGTGCGGGAGAGGTCATGGACAAATGTCGTGATGACGTAAGTACAGAGGCATACCCCGCACGAGTTACCGGTTAAACCATTCTTCATCCGGCACATAATTATAATCAAATTTTCATTTCAACGCTACCTAATTAACGGATCTAATCAGATCTGAAATTTCTTTTTTCATCTTCCGCTGATTTCTATTACATTTTCTCACTTTGTTTGTATTGCAATTCCGTCATTGTTGCATGTATGTATTTTGTATTGTATGACGATGAACATGTATGTTCAAGTCTTAGGAATAAACTTATGTTCTGTTCTATTCTGTTCTGTTCTGTAACCTGAGAAGATTGTAGACTTTCACTGCTTATCATGTATTGAAATTAGCCCAATTAATTAAAGCAATGATTACAGTCAATCAATTCCTTTTTTTAGCAATCGATTAAGGGGTAACCCAAGGATCATTCCAGAGAAATTCATCCAATGGTTTCTGAGAAGAAGATTTTAAAAGCTTTCGCCATGTATGGAAATTAGCCTCGCACATTCAAGCCATGTTATTCTTTTAATGAATCTGATAAAGGGTCACCCAATGATCAATCCAGTAAAATTTGATTGAAACCCATCCATTGGTTTCTGAGAAGATTTTTAAAGTTTCTACCAAATATGGCAATCAGCCCCGCCCATAAAAGCCATGTTTTTCATCTGATCTTAAATTTTTGAAGGAATCTGATAAAGGGTCAATAAATGAGCATTTCTGAAAAATTCGGTTGAAATCTACCAATTGGTTTCTTAGGAGAAGATTTGTATAAAGATTTCACCATATATGGAAATTATCTCCGCCCATTACAGCCATGTTTATCATCCAATCTTAATTCTTTGAAGGAATCTGATAAAGGGTAATCCAATTATCATTTCTTTGAAATTTGGTTTAAATCCATCAATTGATTTCTGAGTAAAAGATATTTAAAGGTTTCGCCATATATGGAAACTAGCCCTTTAAAGCCATATTTTCACCCGATCAGAATTATTTGAAATTGGGTTAAACTGTATACAGTCAAATATGTGGAAGTTTCCCTGAAGAATTGATGAAAGGGAATTTATAGGCGAAGGAATTGACGCCCGTTCCCATGCATTCTTAAATGCCATTCCTCTTTCCAACTCAATCCCTATTTTCTACGAAAAAATGCTTTGGTTTGTATTGGATCGAGATCCTTCCCTTAACCCTTTCCTGTTAAATCCACCCCCCGTAATTTCATAATTGAGAAAACAAGTTGGAAAAAGGAGAATTAGCTTGTAACCGTTACTTTTTCATTTTCAACAATATTCTCTACCCTAACTGAATGGGTTTTTTTGTTGTTGTTTTTTCAAAGCAAATCCAGTTTGATTTTTTTGTCTGCAAAAACGTTGCAAAACAGAAAAGGGTTAAATACGACAGAAATTGAGCGTATATTAGAGTAATGATTGATATATGTTTATAGTATTATTATACATAAATATTTCAAAGGAAATATATGACAAAATCGGACACGTCAGAAAAAGAAATCTATATCTGAAAGTGTCAAATACGGTTCCATATAAGGCAGTCGAGGATGATATCATTTTTATTCTTTAGATGACGTGATAATACGAATATACGTAATCAGAACGGTAAAGGAGGGAAATACCTGTAGAAATACACATTTTTTTTGTAATTTCATAGACTTTATGTAGTAAAAAAAGAAGAAGAAAAAATAAACAAAGAAAAACAACAAACTTTGTTCTCGTGAAATATCAAAACCTCTATCATAACATAATATTCCCTATATATAAAAAAGTGGAATGTTACAATTGAAAATTCTCACCGAATGTATCTGATAAAAGTAAACAGAAATATCAAATAAACATATATGCATAATACAATCTTGAAATTGTTCGTCTCTATTTTTTCTGTTATTCGCGTAAAAACTGTATATATGATAAGCCAAATTTGTACCATTCAATGGTAGTTCTGCTTTCCAACAATGTCCTCTCACTTTACCGAGCCAAAATTGCACATGAAAACATTATTGTTGTGAAGCCAAATGAGTGCGACCCACGGATGGATGATATCGTTCTGTTCACAGAGAGCAGTTACGTGTGCTAGATATTAGCTAAAATGACCCAAAAGTCAAATCAGGCCTTTTAGAAATACTATATATAGACAAGGGATACAACTTAGTATCCCCACCCCTATCTGTTTTAAACGCCTCTAAAAATTACACTTCTTTGTTTACACATTTTACAGTTGTGCATATTCGTCACACATATAATCATTTGTAACCTTGACCCATCCATTCCAAGAAAACTATACAGCTTTCAGAGTACAGACACATTTCTTACAGAAATACACCTTGCTTGTCTGTATGGCAACAGAACATCGTAACTTCTGTCTGGTTAAGGTTTTGGTTGCTCTTTTTTAATACCGAAGCCTTTGAAGGAATTCTACACATGTTCTTACGTACAAAAGACATTCTGACATAGTTTGCGGTCGTCAAATCCAATCTGTTTGATTGTTGCTGTTGATTGCATCTTTTAAAAGTATTTCAGGCAAATCGCGGCGGCTGGAACACCTAACAAATTCCTGGTATTTCTCACACCAGTACTACCAATACAACCTTTCCGAGCCTTCAGCTGCTCATCCCATTATGGTTTACGATTATTGGTGAGAAGCAAATATCGGACAGGATATTTGCCGCGATCGGGAATCAACGTCCGACGTGCTACAAAATGCACTACGGCGGCGGCTCTTCCTCAAATTTAGTTAGTCAGTGTATGCAGAAATAGCGACAATTATAGATATCCAAAAATATTAAATCTTACCTTGAGAAACTTAAATAAATCCTTTCGAAAATCAGTCCGGAATTTCACACAAACTGTATGATAATGCGACATACCCAAATGCACCTCGTGGCAACATGCTGATCTACAAAATCTCGTGCAGAATATGGGTAGGTTTAACCAAACAAATTGACGCTTTATGGCGCCCCTAAAGAAAACCATTTGGGAAAATATTGTGTAAATGATGAAATTTTTTGCTTGTTCTACTAACACAGTGTAAAAAAATCTACAATTTGATAAATTTGGATTTGTCGTCTACAGTTCTTTTCAATTTAGACCAGTGTAAAATTGTGCAAATTGGTAATGGGTCAATTACAATGAGGAAGGCCGATTGTTGAAAGCGGCGTTAAACAAACGAAGAAACTGATTTTATGTCCATAACAGGTTGTCCTCTAATATCAATGTAAAATTGATCTTTGATGGCTCACTCAAACTTTCTTAACTATAGATTTAGATATTGCATGAAATAAATAAATAAATAGAAATAAATAAATAAATATAAAAAAAACGCCCCCCCCCAATAAACCCCAACCAACAAACAAACAAAAACACTCGCAAAAAAACCCATCTATTACGCGTTGTACAACATGTATGTTTGATAGACCACTAAACCTTTCAAATATCACCAGGCATTTTTTTGCTGATTTGTTTGTTTGTTTGCCTTTTTCATCAGTTTATGTCCATAACAGGTTGTTCTCAAATATCAAGTAAAATTGATCTTTGATGGCTCACTCAAACTTGTTTATCTATAGATTTAGATATAGCACGCAAAAACAACGCGTTATACGTTTGGTGTGATGTCCGTGTTCGAGAGATAGAGTCGACTTCTCGATCAAGAGGTCTCGAGTTCGAATCCCGGGTGATTGATCTGGTTCTTTCATTGGCCAACAGAGTACGCGAGTACTGGTCTATTCTCCAGAAGGCGCAATCGAGATGGATTGATCTACGTTGGAAGAACTTGTGTCCCAAAGAATACATGTGTGTTTTTATTTGACAGGATAAACTTTTTGTATACTGACCAAATTTCCGTATAACAGTGTACAAGATACATGCATTGCACATTTCCAAAATCGCACTCGAAAGAAATAATTTAAGCGGGTAACGATAGATGGCGTCATTTTCCTGGTTAAAACGACGTCATGCTGATAATTTCAAATTGTTTCACAGCAACTTGCAATGGATTAAAAAAACTAATTGGGGGCTTGTAGTTTAACCCTTTCCCGTTCAATCCCTGGATTTTACTTCTCTGTATGAATCATTTTATAATTGAGAAAATATTGTAGAAAAAAGAAGAAATTGCTTGTGACAAGCAATTTCTTCTTTTTCCATTATAATTTCTACCACACTGAATGGTTATTTTTCAAATCAAATCTACTTTAAATTTTCGTCAGCAAAACCTTTGAATTTGGAAAAGTCTAAAATTTTGAAAAACAGAAAAGTTTCGTTGGTATGAAAATACAAGTTTTACTTCATTTGCCTTGGTTAACTTACAAGGAAAAAGAGGGAAATGATTTTTTATGGTTAAACTTTCGACAACTTTTCGTTCAATACATCGAATTCGAAATGTTCGAACTGCTTTGCGTTGTCATAATTATGTCTTATTTCTAAAGTGTACACCTTGACCTGCCGGGGTTAATATAAAATTTATCACAGAAAAAATCATAGCACAACCCTGTTGCTCTCGGTCCGACTTAAACTGGAAAATGGTATAAAACTCGACACAGACAAAACATATATAATACTTGGAATTATGTCCCTTTGCATACATTGCCCATAAATAATACTGTTGATCGCTTGTCAGCCCGATTAGCTCAGTTGGTAGAGCACTTGACTTCAAACCTCAAGATCACGGGTTCGAGCCCTGGACTGACCATATCTACTAACAAACTACATGACTTTCGGATGAGACGTTAAACCGAGGCCCCGTGTGACGGTGCTATCCACCAAGCACGTTAAAGAACCAGGCGGAGCTCTCATGAGTTTCGTCCTGTATCCTTGCACTATCCCCCGTAACAACTAACCGTCCTCTGGGGGGGGCGTCGCTCATATGGGCATATGCTACGGTAGCGACGATAAATAAACGGAAATACACACACACACACACATACTGTCGATCGGCGTAGGTTATTCAAAGTTCGGAAGACGTAAATGAATTGGTGGGCAGCGCTTTACTTGTTATCTGAATTGATTGTGTAATGCTTTGTACAAATCTTAGCTATTAAAATTAAGATTTTTTCATAGGGGTATGTCAATAAGAATAAAAAAATAATAATAACAATAATTATACGATATGATTTATTCTCTCCGTGAAAACATACAAGCAAATCGTTATTTGTTATAATTTGATATAACCTATTGATTCTCAATACATTTTCACAGAATAATCATAAAATTGTAAAGGGTGTACTTTTTCAAAACGAGACGATTATCTTAAAAAAAACAGTCTAGAACAGGACTTTATAACAGCCAATAGGTCCAGTTTCGTAAAATGAGTATAAAATAATTTCGTGAGGTGCACGAGCAGTTCACGTACATCAAAGGACACTTAAATATTTGACAGATCGCTCTGTCAATCAAATATTGATTGGCCAATCACATCGTTCATGTAGATCGAGATCGAATAGTAAATTCCGATATTTATGTCAAGTGGGTTTTTGATGCTGTTGTTGTTGTTGTTATTGATGTTTTTTTAAATTATTGTTTTTAGTATTTTGTTGTAATTGTTTTGGCATAGTTATTGTTATTGGTTTTAAGACCAGAACATCATAACTACAATTTATTCGAGCTGTAGATACAACGTTTAGGTTACCAACAACCTAAATATTTGCCTTTTGTTTTATATCCCTTTCTTTAATGCTTTCAGGTGGATTATCGAGAAATAACGGTAGATTCTCATTCGATAAACTCACCGCCTATCTAGTGAAATTATCAAAAACTTATGCCCCGCTTTCGTTCATTTCACCCTATCTGACGTTATCTAAGCAGAGCCAAATAAGTGACGTCATCATAAGCGTTGCATAGCAGTCACGTGCAAAATGACGCGCTCTAAGAAAATTTGTAATTTTCACATTTTGTCTAATTTTTGCAATAAAGAAATAGAACAATCGTTTGTTTTTCTAGTAAGATCGATTGATATTTCATTTCTCAATGATTTAATTATAATGACAACTGCCTTTTAATCGAAGCAATTCACGTATTTATTAAACAATCAAAGCGCTTTCAGTAACCTAAGAGTTATAACAATAATAATGAAACAAAACTGGTATGGTCTCAGAGCAAGATCGATTGATATTTCATTTCTCAATGATTTAATTATAATGACAACTGCCTTTTAATCGAAGCAATTCACGTATTTATTAAACAATCAAAGCGCTTTCAGTAACCTAAGAGTTATAATAATAATAATGAAACAAAACTGGTATGGTCTCAGAGCATCATATCTAATTTATCTATCCATCTTTTAATTTCTTTCTTCCCTGATTATAGTTTTATTTTCATTTTTCTTCCAAACTACCTTCCTAATCTCTCCCTCAATTCGAACTTGCCACTATTCTTGTTAGTATACATGTATGTATATTCTATATAGTTGCCATTGTCAATGTTCTTTGTATTGTAGGGGAAGGGCCGATACTAAGTTGTTAGAACTTGTGGTCCGACCCCATTTCATGTTTTATGTGAAATAAAATATGTTTAAACTAAAAAAACTCAATGAAATATAAATCGATCTTACACTGAAACAAACGATTATCCTCTATTTCCTTTCATTTACAAACTGATTTCGTCAGGCATCTCAGTCAAACTTCAGTGTCGAAGGTCAGATGGAATGGCAAGCTATCCGTCATTTTGAAATCTTAGTAAGCCGGGGTCAAAAGTGCCGGGAGGTAGTAGAGAGACAAAGCGAATTTATCTGGTTCATTAACCCTTTTCCGTTTTTTTCTTTAATTTTAGACTGGTCCAAATTCAAAAGTTTTGTATACAACAATCTAAAGTCAAACTTATTTGAAAAAATATTCTTTCAGTAGGGTAGAAAATATTGTGAAAAAGAAGAAATTGCTTCTTACAAGCAATTCCATCTTTTTCCACAATGCTTTCGCAAATATGAAAACTCCACACCTTAAAAGCTATGGATTAAACAGGAGATGGTGAACTTTTCAATGACACCGCATGTCATTAAAAGGAACTTTTATTCAGTCCTCTGTTAAATGTAATAATCCTACAATTCAAGGATGAAGATATGTATTTTTGTTTTCATAGAGGTATGACCCAAAAATTTATTCAACCTCTACGAAGACACAAAAGCAGATTCAAGCATAATTTTTATTGTGATTTTAGCTCGCCCCCATTAAAACTGATCTATTCTCTTCATTTATCATAATTGAAAATTTGAGACATCAAATGATATTCATTTTCTAGAATAAAGCAGTTTTCAATCGTACTACTTTATGTGTAAACATAAAAATAGTTCAAAACTTTTTTCGTTTTTAATTGAGATATGAAACAAACATTTTAATCACTCACAATGCAGAAATTTGACCGGCGAACTAAATTCACATTTTTACAAGATGGATAAAAATGAGGTTCGTCCATCTTGAAAACAATTGATTATTAGGTATGTTAGAATTAATTTCAGTAATGTCAACGATGCATGTCTAAGAAAGGGTTGTTAACATTGTGGAAAGGGAGAAGGCTTTTCAAATAACTAAAGGTTTAATTTTCTTTGTTAATCTTCAGTGAAAAAATTAAAAAATGCAAATATGAAAAAAATGTTGGCGAAACACGCAAACTGTATTCAAATTTCATTTTTAATTTTCACCCCTTAATAATTCTAAAGAACGCACTTAATATTTTTAATTTAAACGATAAAACTGACGATACCGTAATTAATCAAGATTAAACAACATTCATATCAAAACAAGAATAACAGAAGAGTGGTAAGAGGGTGGTAAATGCTTTTGAAGTCAATTACATTAAAAAGATAAACCCGATTGTAAGAACTTTTTTATTGAATTTTTCAAACACTCATATCTAACTTAAAATTCCCTTATCGTAGTGTTACATGTAGTGCTGGGTGAGAAATACTAGGAAACCATCGTTAGATGCTCTATCCGCCGCGATATGACTAAAATACTGTTACAAACAAACCTACAATTCTTGACGGATTTTGATGGTATGTTTAACTAATTTTTGTCTACATGTTTTCTAGCTCATATTGCGTTTTGGTATTTAATGCTGCGTTGTAAAATCAAAGCGCTGAAAGCCTGAGATATGTAAACATGCGATATATAACCTGAGCAGAAAAAGTTTGATGGTCGGATTAGTTTGAGGTGTCACTTTCTACCCAAATCTACTGTCGATTATGCGCAGATCTGCCAATTTGTGCGCTAGGGGACACAACCTTCCCACAATAATTTTCTTCCTGCTTTTGAGGTATTGTAACGATATATTTATATGTATATATCGTTTCATATTTTTCATCCGATCGAAATGCTTTGAAGGAATCTGATAAAAGCCGCCCAAAGATCCTTCCTATGAATTTTGGTTGAATTATGTTCATTATTTGCTTAGACGAAGATTTTTAAAGTAAACGTTGACGGACGGACGACGGACACCGCATCATAACAAAAGCCCGTTGGCTTTCAGTCAGTAGAGCTAGAGAGAGAGCTAGAGAGGGAGAGAGAGAGGGGGGTGGAGACTGTAGCCAGGTTCGAACTAGGAGGCTCTCGCGTGCGATGCGAGTGTTCTACCACACAGACCAATTTCGTTATGTTAATATGCGCATTATAAAGAGCGAGAGAGCGGGCGGTCTTTTACCGGGTTTACATGATATGTAGACGTTGCATCCTTTGGGTAGAATTCGGGGGTAAATATATATAGACAAAAAGTCCGAGCACGACCAAACTGTTGGCAGGCAGTGCGAATATGATCCTATGAATGACCAATTAATTTGTTACACAAAACTTTCCAATCGTGCGAAAAACCGACAGCCTCACTTATCAGCTTTATACAGCAACTTCGTCTAACCGGACTGTTTTAATATTGTAACTCTAGAATAAGTTATATTAATTTTATTTTTTCTACAGAATTTGTTATGATTACATAATGCTAAATAATTTCCAATATTTTATAAATCTCATTTCTTTCTGTCCATTCACTCATCAGTTTTTGATAATTTTGCCAAATTCAGAATACACGCATGAAAGTACTTTACATCAAGCGAGAGCTTTCAATGAGTCATAGCTCGCTTCGTCCTTCTTGCCTAAATAGGGCGTATTAATTTATACTCGCAGTCATGTAATTTGCCCTGATCTACTTTCCATGCGGCAGAATATTACATCTATTTCGTTAGATGTTTACATTTTTACATTAAACTTTTCGTGGGTTGACATTTTACAGTGGTAACTTTAGCCTCAGATTGCTACGGAATCTGAGGCTAAAAAGGAGACTCATCGTCAATTCTTTTGTGCACAACTAAACCTTGAAGAGTTTTGATGAAAATTTCAACCAATAATTATCAACAAATGACCTGGCGCAACCCTTTCAGCGTTTTGTGATTCAATGCTGCATCAAGCAAAAAGGAGATAAAATGTTTAATTCTTTTGTGCGCAACTATTCCTACACTTCTTTACGGATTTTGATGAAGCCATTGAAAGCCTGGTTTTAAGACAAATTTGTCCCTTGTTCCTAATTTTTTTTACCTTGACCTTGATGCTTGCGTCAAATGTTTCGATTCAGCCAATCCTCTTACTGTCAAAATAAAATTTCACCCTGTTACACGCAACCTGTTTAACGCAACAGTGATCAGAATGCTTATCAATATAAAGTGGGTGGAGAAGGACACCTGAGTACAAGTTGTAACATTGTTGTTTTATATTTGACAGCCACTTGAACACAGTAACTTCCACCAGAAAGCCAATAAAAGTAGATTATGACCGGTGTTGTAACAGCCTCCTCAGCGAGACCGGTGACACCACCCAATTATTGCAAAACTGATTGAGATAAGGAGGAAACGTTAAATATAAATTGAAATTCAAAAGAAATGAGTCAACAAGGTAGATTAAGAACATTTTCGCAAGTAATCGTAATTTTCAATTTTATTACATACCTATCAATTTCCCTTCTATGTAAAATGTAATTGCACACGGACAAAATCTCACCCAACAGAAAAAAGTTAAGACAAAAGTTATCTCAGATATGTTCCAAATACTCAATGATTTTCCCAGTGATTTGGGATCCTGCCGAGAAAATGTGTGAAAATATATGAGTATAAGAAAGGTTGATTTTAGACAGTTTTCGTAACGTTCATTTTTACATAATTTGATGTTTAGTTTCGTCCATCGAAACCGGGCGCTCTGATTGGTCGAAAATATTATTCATACCTCCATGAACAAAATTTGAGCACGCAGCTATTTTGTATGCTTCCGCACAAAAAAGTTCCATACAAAAATATATCAAAATTGGTAAAGTTGTTGCTTTTTCGCTCGATATTATTAAATTATAAGAAACGAAGAGAATATTTTTTGTTTTCATTGAGGTATGAGCCGAAAAACCTACTCGCGTATCCATAGTGGGATTAGCCCTTTCGGTTCATTCCTCACGAGAACAAAATGTGTTCTCTTCATCTCTTAATTTACGTATATTCTAACGGGAAAACAGAAAAAAAAAACATTTCATTTTACAGGTTAAGAATTATCAAAAGGAGTAAAGGAAAACTGGACGGTCACACGCTTTAAAGATGAATGCTTCAAGGATATTCCGCTAGTGATGAATGCGTCTAACCAACCTTTTCTTTCAATCATATCGAGGTGTAAACAAAGATGATACTGCCACTCAATTATTTTCCAGCCTTAAGTTAATCAAAGTACTGAAAGTTCTTCTGGAGAGCAAATTTGGTTATTATGCTTTCAAGCTGTCTAAAGAATTCGCCAAGAGAATAGTATCAATTGTTTTTTTCCTTTGTATATAATCAGCGCTGTTTAGGAACTTGTTAATTTCTGCCTAGAAAAAGAGATGGTTTTGAAATTTCATGAACCTGCTGTCAGCATTTGCTCTTAAACTTAAGTTATCATATTTCCATAATTTTTCTGTTTTGGCATTATGAAAAAAGCTTGCAGGGATGATCTAACCATGACTATTTAACAATCGAGTATTTTTAAAAATTTAGTTTTCACAAAAAGTTGCTTTTTTGTCGGTACCCAAGTTGCATCAAGGTCTTACGTTCGTATAAAATAATATTAGTTCTAATTAACATTCACGGAAATATCATACACTATGATAGAACCTACGTGTTGTGAAAGTAATAGAAATTAAAGTTGTTTTACCCTAATTCTAAAGTCGGAATGCAACTATATGTCCAATTTCTCAGTGACGACCAATTACAGTGCGTACGGCACTTTGATTGGAAATGTTATCATAATTTTAGGAAATGCTTTCATTCTGATTCAAAATATTGAACAGATAATGTCATCGTGAATTGAATACACTGCAGATGTTTTGTAAAATGAGTGTCAAATCTGATGCTTTTATTTAAGCTTTATGTAGAATTAGTACGTCTTCACAATATAGGGTTTTGCAACAACAACGTAACGCCAGTTAGGAGATAATTTTTGATAGGTCTATCAAGATAAGTGAATTTTGATTGACTTCGCGTATTCATACTGTGTGAGTTTATAATACCCTAATGAAAACAAAACAAACAAAAAATTCTCTTAAATTTTCAAATCAGAGAGGACTCTTCCTTCAATTATATGACATTTAGGGGTGAGGGTGGTAGGGGTTGAGGAATTCCACTTTGTCATCTTTTTTCCTGAGGCTACGAAATCAAGAGTGGGGAATCACATCTGGCCACTTCTACCCTGAGTAGATTGAATATATAAGACATTGTAAAGTAGGCGGCGATCCCAGCCCAAGGAATGTTGGGCGTGCGTTAACCCAGATACAGACAATCCTGGGTAAATGTAAGATTATGCAACCTTTTCACAAATTTATTGCAGTTGAATAAAGTCGCATTCATACGCATGAATAAACAATAATCTTGCAAAGAGATAGAAAACTGGCTCCTTTACTAAACCGTTTGTGTGATTTTTTCCCGGTGCCATCATACTCCGCTGACCTACTTTTTACTCCGATTGAAAGCTAATTGTATCAAATACAATTGAATTCATCTCCAGCGATTTTTTAAAACTTCATTTTGTTAAAGTCCTTGCCATCTTACCTAGTATTGTAAAACAACACATAGTGGACCATTGAAGAAAGTAAAGAAACGAGATACAATCGATTTGTTTGTTTGTTTGTTTGTTTGAATGGGGTTTTATGCCGCTTTCAACAATCTTTCAGTTATATCGCGGCGGCTGGAGCACCTAACAAAGGAATCCTGGTACTTCTCACACCAGTACTACCATTACATCCTTTCCTAGCCTCCAGCTGCTATCCCACATAGGTCTACGATAATCGACCCATTGGTGAGAGACAAGTAGTCGGAAAGGATGAGTGCCGCCGTCGGGGATCGAACCCGGGACCTCTAGGTTGACAGTCCGACGCGCTACCAACTGCGCTATGACGGCAGATACAATCGAGGAATATTTCCTATATCCTGTTGCACGTGTGTGGTTGCTTTGCCCATTTATAACCAAACAATGAAATGATCAAATGTTATGCCTATGGAATTTATATTAACGGATAGAAAAATCTTCTTCTTACTTTAAATTTATTGAAATTGGCCAATCGCGGCTGTCAATCAATTAACCAGTAGACCGATGAAATCATTAATTGAATTTGAACATGATCCGCCATTTTTGTTTACCTTTTTTTGGTTTGGTGACTTAAACATAGTAACTAAAGCTTATTCAAGCTGTAGCTGCAACGTTTAGGTCACCGACCAACTATTCGACTTTCTTGTTACATGCTTCTGGGCATAAATTTTGAAACTTACGCCGTTCAAATCGAAGTGGGAATCCCGTCGGAGTAAATGGGCGGGGCCAACTGAGTAAGTGGATAGGGTCAGCGAATGGTAGATAATTACAAGAGCCTTTCACGACTTTTTAACTATTTTGCGTGACTGACCGATCGCTGGCCCCGCCCATTTACTCCATTTGCCACGCAAATCGACCCCTACAGGAAGTCCCGCTTCAATCTTGAACGGCGTTATTTAGAATATTTATGGCAAGTATCGTGTATCAGAATGGTAGAATAGTTGGTTGAGGACCTATATATCGTAACTACAGCTTGAAAAAGCTGTAGTTTCGACGTTTAAGTCGCACAACCAATACAAAAGTTAACAAAAATGGCGGCCATTTATGCCCATTTGATTGACAGCCGCGATTTGTCAATTATGTACACACTTAGCAGCCTGAGCAGACAGACATTTCATTAAGAATTCATAAACTTTGAGTCAGCAGCCATCAATCAACAGAGCGCAAGGATTGTTTGTTTGTTTCCTTTCCGAGCCCTCCAGCTGTTTTTCTCACTGGCTTTTTTCCACCCATTGGTGAGAGACAAATGTCGGAAAGGATATTTGCCACGACCGAGAATCGAAACTTGGACTTTATGAGAGAGTCCGACGCGCTACCCACTGCGCCATGTCCGCGACACCAGAGCATAAAATAAAGACTCTGATCAGACTGTGTGGATGCACAGGCTGATCCGAGTCTTTATTTGGCGCCAATGGGATGTATGAAATGACACGAACAGGCTTGCCTGTACTAGAAAGTATTCAGCCGCCGTCATGGCGCAGTCGGTAGCGCGCCGGACTCCTAATCTTCAGATATGGTTCTCATGGGTTCGATCCCCGGCGGCGGCAAATATTCTTTCCGGCAATTGTCTCTCACCAATGGGTGTATAATCGTAAACCTAAGTGGGATAGCACCTGGAGGCTAGGAAAGGATGTAGTGGTAGTATTGGTGTGAGAATTACAAGGAATCCATTGTTAGGTGCTCCAGCCGCCGCGATATGACTAAAATACTGTTAAAAGCGGCGTTAAACCCCATTCAATCAATCAAAACTAGAAAGTATTCATATTTTTTCTCATTATAGTCTACGAAAATGGTGACAAAATCTTCAGGTTTCATTTTTCGTCTTCAAATGATGTAGTTTGAGTTCTGTCGTCTGTTCATACAGTAAGGACGATTTCTTCGTGTGATGGTTTACAATGAGTAGATATATGATACATGAAGGTATAGTTTTACCTAGCCAAGTTCACGTGCGAGGTTGCCTGGCGTCACGAGGGACGGGTCCCGCTGTGGGTGTTGATTTTCACCTATTAACACACTCGAGGAAATCAAATAGTTTCCTTACAAAACCCGATAAATGTTACTTTATGATTTACTTACCAAAAACTTGTTACCTCACTAAACCCTTACAACTTTCTTATTTACGCTCCGAACTAACTAATAATTGCACCGAATCATTTAAATAATATAATAATCTTTTTCTTCCGGAACATACAAGTTGCTTAGCAAGTGATGCTTTCTGATTTAGCTGCGGCCAAAGCGCAGATAGTAACTCATCGGAATCTCAAACATGAGGTCCCGGGTTCAATAACCTGCCGCAGCAAATATCCTTTCCAACTTTTGTCCCCAACCAATGGGTGGATAATCGTGAACCTAAGTGGAATGAGCAGCCCTAGGTTTGGAAAGGATGTAGTGGTAGTACTGGTGAGAGGAATACCAGGAATCCATGTTTAGGTGCTCCAGGTGCTCTCATATGACTGAAAAACAGTTAAAAGTGGCGTTAAAACCTATTCAATTAATCATTCAATCAATAGACACACTCGCTTAATAATAAAACCATCGTCATCTTCTGATTTTCTACCGAACCAACTCGCTGCTCACTAAATCATTGTAACTTTCTGATTTATTTACCGAACAAATTCTATTCCTCACCACGACCTTGTAACCCTCCAAATAAATTAACTATCTTTTTTCGTTATATAACCCTACCCACCGTTAGATTTACCCCCCCCCCAAATTAACTCCCTAACACTGAAGGCTTTTAATTCATTGTAACAAGCAATTTCTTCAATATCCACAATGTTTTCTATACACTAAAAGGCGAAGACTTTCTAAATTCTCCCAACTTGAAATTGTTGTCTGTAACTTCTTTCAATGTGGACCAGTCTAAAATTTTGACGTCTGGTAATGGGTTAACACACCATACTTACTCGCTAACTCACCAAATCACCTACCGAACTAACTCGGTACTTATTAACCATTGTTATGAAATTTATTTACTTCTTCAATTTCTTTGAATTTGGACCAGTTTGAGATTTTTTCGTCAGGTACTGGATGAAAGACATTCAAGCGTTTAGACGACCGGTGTTTGACTTGCTAATATCCAAAGAGATTGATTGGTTGATTGAATGGGGTTAACGTCACTTTTAATAGTATTTCAGTCAAATCGCGGTGGCTGGAGCACCTAACAATGGATTCCTGGTAATTCTCACACAAGTACCACTACATCCTTTCCAAGCCTGCAGCTGCTATCCCACTTAGGTTTACGATTATTCACCCATTGATGAGAGACAAATGTCGGGATGGATATGTGCCGCCGCCGGGGATCGAACCCATGACATCCCATGATTGAAGATTAGGAGTCTGACGCACTACCGACTGCGCTATGATGGCGGCCGTCCAAATAGGATTAAAGACCACTGTCCAAACCTCGTTTAAATTGCAAAAGCAAGTGTTAAATTTTGTAGATTTGTTTGTTTGTTTGAATTGGGTTTTTCGCCGCTTTCAACAATCTTTCAGTTATATCGCGGCGGCTGGAGCACCTAACAATGGAATCCTGGTATTTCTCACACCACTTACATCCTTTCCTAGCCTCCAGCTGCTATCCCACATAGGTCTACGATTATCGACCCATTGGTGAGAGACAAATAGTCAGAAAGGATGAGTGCCGCCGTCGGGGATCGAACCCGGGACCTCTAGATTGACAGTCCGACGCGCTTCCAACTGTGCTATGAGGGCGGCTAAATTTTGTAGAACACATTGCAAGAATGGAAGAAATTGCTTTCACATTTTTCATTTCTCAAAAATGCTTTCCATGTGTTCAGCATGTCAAATTTGATAGTGCGTTTTCATAGATTGAAAACTTACCAGCGCAAGGATAGAAATTAGGCACACACTGACAGGATCAGCGGGGGAAAAGGATAGAGCCTGCGACTCACAACGCCTATCGATACCTCAAGATTCCGTCATCCTTGTTACTGTGCCAAACGGAAACAGTTTGACTTCACATTCCGTTTTTTAACGGTTAAAATGAATTAAAAGCTATCGAAAGAGCTGCACAAAATGCTAATCTTCGTACATTGTTAATTACGCTCTACTAAGAGGATGGTCAGTTTTCGCACTGCGTTTTTTTTTCAAGAAAGAAACGGTGTAGCTCAAAATAAGGGTAGAATACTCTCGTATAAAACAAGATATGTAATTAGGGGTAAGGTAGAATTAAAGTCGGGGATACCCGACTCTTTAATGTCTCAAATTGTGTCCTCAAGGAGTGAATCAGAGATAGAGTTAGATAAAGTTATAATCCGATTCGACTTACAATTTGTAAATATAACTCGAAACTAGATACATCGCTCATACAACCACATAACGCATTCTCTTCAAAAAGCCCCAATGAACAGATTAAATGTTAAACTTTTCTCATTCCCTATTCCAAGATGAAACGCGTACTGCGGTTAATCGGTCATCACGTGGTTGCAATTGGCCAACACGAGTTTTGAGGCATTTCAAATCACCAAAGTAAAATCTGCCGGAGAAGACGAGCTATATCTATGGACGAGTGTCGCTTTAACCCTTTCCTGTTTTGCAAATTTTAGACCTATCCAAATTCAAAGGTTTTGCAGACGATAATTAAAAGTGGATTCAATTTTCAATTTATCATTCAGTAGGGCAAAAAATATTGTGGAAAAAGAAGATATTGCTTGTTACAAGCAATTTCTTCTTTCCCTACATAATTTCTTCGACTATAAAATCATAGGGACATTAAAACTAGGTATTGAACAGGAAAGGGTTCATCCTGATTGAAGACCAAACCAGTAAAATGGTTGAATAAGCTGGAGTTACGCTGTTTAAATCGCCAAACCATCATAAAAGATTAACAAAAATGGCGGCTATTTTCGAAGTTGAAAGATCAGGTCCGGGCTGAATTAATAATTTGATTGGTCGGCTGATTCCTTTATTGACAACCGCGATTGGTCAATTAAAGTAAGAAGCCAGTGACTTTCAATATATTTGAGTACATTCTGCCATGGAAAAGCCCGATTAGCTCAGTTGGTAGAGCACTTGACTTCAAACCTCAAGATCACGGGTTCGAGCCCTGGGCTGACCATATCAACTAACAAACTAATTATCTTTCGGATGAGACGTTAAACCGAGGCCCGTGTGACGATGCTTTCCATCGAGCACGTTAAAGAACCAGGCGGAGCTCTCAGCAGTTTCGTCCTGTATCCTTGCACTATCCCCCGTAACAACTAACCATCTTCTGGGGGCGTCGCTCATATGGACATGTGCTACGGTAGCGACGATAAATAAACGGAAATACACACACAAAAGCAACACACCTTATATAGGAAGTCCTTCTTAAGTTAGTCACAACCCTTCGTTATCTTGTGTCAATTTGAAATCATTTTTATATCGATTTAGAGAAAAATTCTTATAGCTTAGATTAACCCATCTCGATTCTTCTTCCTTGAGAATACGACAGAAAGTTTGGGTTAATGCAAGAACAAAGATCGATAGGTTCTCCCAATAATCGAACTAAAAAACTCTTGACCATGAAGCGGACAAGCTACCTTTCGACCCCGATCACCACATATCTAGTTTCCCGGAGCGGATTGAAACAGCTCACTTTACTTTCATGAATGTATTTTTCTGTATAGTTATTTATGACGAGAGACCTCGAGCTAACTCCTGGAGAAATTCTTATGTTCAATGTACATTTATTATCTTCACCCCTTCCCATACAACTGACCAACCGCTGGTCCTAACCCGTTTACTCCTTTGGCCACGCCAACTGACTCAAACAGGAAGTTCCGCTTCGATTTATGGCAAGGAGCATGTAACAAAAAAGTACAATAGTTGGTAGGTGACCTAAACGTCGTAACTACAGCTTGAATAAGCTGTAGTTACGACGTATAAGTTGCCTAACCATCTAAAAAACTTAAAAAATGACCGCCAATGTAGGAGTTCAAAATTCATTACTGGTCAAAATGAATGATTTCATTGGTCGACTTGATATTTGATTGACAGCCCCGGTTGGACAATATATCTTTGCACAAGCAATTTTTTCATTCACAAAATGTTTTCTTCGCAGAACTTTGTTTTTTATGAAAATCGAAGAACGTAAAGTCGAGTTTCTTCGAATTTGGAACAGTTTAAGAATTTATCGTTTGACAAACGGGCCATGTTTTCCTTTTCATTTAGGAAGAAAGTTATTAAATTTACATTTTCATTAATTTCTCTCGATTCTTCTTTACGGAAATGAGCTAAATGTGCAGGCCAGCGGAGTGTAATTTCTCGGTGCGAGGCTGCGTTCTAAACTTTTGTAAAAATCACGTTTTCTTAAGCATTTGTAAATGGCGCTCTATTAGCAAGATTCCTTGACCTTCACTTTGTGAGATATTCGTCGACAATATGGCTGTTTAAAATATCCTGGGGAGAAAGGCCTGTTTAGTTCATTGACGTCTACAACATTCATTGTCGCTCATTAAGTGTCCTTTCGCCCGCTTAATCACCTCGAATAGTTCTAATCGTACCTTTTGAAGAAATAATTGGCTGGCGCATTTGAACAGTATTGTCGTTCACAAAGACCACATGCCAACGACTTGTATATTGGTCAAAATTGGTTGACAAGAGAACAAAAGGATGTCAGATTCCTCGCAGCGACTCATGGGTGCACAAATATCGCCATAGGACCCGCCTGGTGCCGGCGATGTGAAGTCAAAAGGGCATGAGAAACAACACACCGGTAAATCACGGTGAAAACTCATACGCAAGGAAAACCCATTTTACCTATTAGTCAAATAAATTGATCTGACGCTGAATTCTCATAAGAATAATAAACGTCGAGTTTATTTTTATCTCGGTCTGTTGAGGCAGTTTGTATAAGATTCAATATCTAGTTTCGTCTATCAAAAAACGAGCGTTCTGATTGGCCGAAAAAAATCATAACTCCATGAACAATTTTTTGAGCGCGCAGCTCTTTTGTATACTTCTGCACAAAATAATTCCATCAAAAAGGTATCAAAATTTATACAATTTTTGGGTCTTTGGCTTGATATCATTGAATTATAAGAAATGGAGAAATTTCTTTGTGTGTGTACATGGAGGTATCACTTTATGTGTTTATCATGTTGTTGTTGGTTTTTTTGTTAAGGTTTGTTGGTTTTTGGTCTTGTTTTATTTTGTTTGTGAGAGAGAATGCACGGCAATTGGTATTTAATTCCCGTCTTCTGCATGATACATGTGATTGTAATGCCGTCGCCGTATTGCTATACGTGGTATATCATTTCCGTCGCTATCAGTCACGTGTAAAATGACGTGCTTTAAGAAAATTTATCATAAAATTTTCGCCTTTTTCCTAATTATTGCATTAAAGAAATAGAACAATCGTTTGTTTCAGTGTAAGATCGATTTATATTTCATTTCATGAACAACAAAAGCTTTATTTTCACTTGTGGCTTTGCCCTTCATGAAAATATAGCTTTTGTTGTTCACTCAATGAAATGTAAATCGATCTTACACTGAAAAAAACGATTATCCTCTATTTAACCGATTCCCATTTCTCGCTTTTTAAGGATCTGAAGAAAAATGGATTTGGAAAAAATTGTGGACAATGAAGAAAGAGCTTGTAACAAGCACTTTTATCAATATCCACATTATTTCTACCCTTCAAAACAACGATTTTCTAAATTCAACCAACTTGAATTGTCGTCTGCAACTTCTTTACATTTGACGCGGTCAAAGATTTTTTCGTGTTGTAATGGGTTATCTTCTGGGTAACTTTAACCTCGTTCATTTATCGGTATAACCTTTTACGAAGAAGATTACTTAACAAAACCATGCTTTGCTAGCTTACAGTGCTATCAGTACTTTGATGTATTTTGCTGCTTCAAATGAAAAGGGGTGTAATCAATTCGCTATGATGACATCAGACGATGTTTTGATAACCGGTCTCTTTCAAGTCACTGTGCCCGGGTTCGATCCCCGACGGCGGCACTCATCCTTTCTCACTATTTGTCTCTCACCAATGGGTCGATAATCGTAGACTTATGTGAGATAGCAGCTGGAGGCTAAGAAAGGATGTAATGGTAGTACTGGTGTGAGAAATACCAGGATTCCATTGTTAGGTGCTCCAGCCGCCGCGATATAACTGAAAGATTGTTGAAAGCGGCGTAAATCCCCATTCAAACAAACAAATCAAGTCACCGTGTCACGATTTCAAGATTTTCGTTCTAAATCGTTTAACCACAACAAATACTATTCATTTCGACAAAAGGGAAGGGTTTTTTTTTTTTTTAAAAAGTCACTTTGACAATTGACTATTTAGCTCATTCGGACTTGATTGATTGCTTGAACGCCACTTTTTATAGTATTTCAGTCATACCGCGGTATTTCTCACACCAGTACTACCACTACATCCTTTCCTAGCCTCCAGATGCTATCCCACTTAGGTTTTCGATTACCCACCTATTGGTGAGAGACAAATGTCGTAAAGAATATGTGCTGCCGCCGGGGATCGAACCCATGACATCCCATTATTGAAGATTAGGAGTCTAATGCGCTACCGACTGCGCTAGTACGGTAGCATTTTCGAAATTGAATAGGCAATTGACCACATTTTATGTCTTGATTCGTTACAAATCTGTATAATCTATTTTTTAGTTCCGTCTATAAAAACCAGGCATTCTGATTGGTCGAAAAAATTATTCATAACTCCATGAACAAAATTTTGGGCACGCAGCGAATTTGTATGCTTCCGCACAAAATAGTCCCATACAAATGGTATCAAAATTTGTAAAGATTTTGTTCCTTTCGCTCGATGCTATTAAATTATATGAAATGAAGAGAATATTTTTTGTTTTCATGGAGGTATGAACCGAAAAACCTAATCACACAATGTGATAAGGTTTTTCGGATCATTAAAGAGATGAAGAGAATTTTTTTTTTTTTCATGGAGGTATGAACCGAAAAACCTAATCACACTGTATGAATACGCGAAACGGATTCATACATTGTGTGATTAGGTTTTTCGGTTCATACCTCCATGAAAACAAAAAATATTATCTTCATTTCTTATAATTTAATAGCATCGAGCGAAAAAACTAAAGCTTTACAAATTTTGATATTTTTTTTGTATGGGACTATTTTGTGCGAAAGCATACAAAATCGCTGCGTGCTCAAAATTTTGTTCATGGAGTTATGAATAAAGTTTTTCGACCAATCAGAACGCTCGTTTTTGATAGACGAAACTAAAAATTAAATTATAACTTCATGAAAACAAAAATATTCTCTTCATCTCTTAAATATCTCCTATACACGGACGAATTACATAGAGTTTTGTACTACAGTCGATCTTGTTCGAGAGACCACCTCTATTAAGCGAGCACATCCATTAAGCCACCACACTCGAAATCCACCGTTTTCAAAATCAAAAGCTCACATAAAGAAGTGGTCGTATTGACTAAAAACACATCATACCTAAATCCAATGTTGTTGGAACTCATTAGAATCGTTTCAGTAAGACGTTTCTAATGAGGTCCAAACACATACATGTAGGATTAAGCGAGACCTCTATAATAATATTAAAGAGATGAGGAGAATATTTTTTTTTGTTTTCATGGAGGTGTGAACCGAAAAACTAATCACACTGTATGAATACGCGAAACGGATTCATACATTATGTGACTAGGCTTTTCGGTTCATACCTCCATGAAAACAAAAATTATTCTCTTCATTTCTTATAATTTAATAGCTTCGAGCGAAAATGTTACAACGTAACAATTTTTTATACCTTTTTATATGGGACTATTTTGTGCGGAAGCATACAATATCGCTGTGTGCTCAAAATTTTGTTCGTGGAGTTATGAATATTTTTTTTCGACCAATTGGAATGCCCAATTTTGATAGACGAAACTGAAAATTAAATTATTTAAGTATGCAATCGAATTATTTCTTCGTATACATGTATTTCACAAAATGTGTTTTAAGCGACCATTCTTTTAAGCGACCACTTTTTGGTTGTCCCTTGAGTGGTCGCTTAATACAAGATTTGCTGTATTTTCGATAAGAAAGTATACTCTATCAGAGTTAAGTCATACTCGACAGCATTAAAAAAAGAAAAAAAAAGATACCAAAATTACACAAATGTATGTAACTCTAAATTGATGTATTATTTTGCAATTCTCCTTTCCAGCTTCCGCCGTATTACCTTTTCAACTTCCACCGTATTACTTTCCATTGAAGGACTGCGGGTGTAAGTATTTGCATTTGTATATCATTACCAAATATGTACATCTGCATCTGTTTAAACATAACTTTTTCATTGCAACCCCCCGCAAAGTGTCAATATATTAGAAAATGAGTGTTTGGTGACATAATATTTGTCTTTCTGCATGACAAATAAGAAAAAGAAAAAATCGTGCATGGTTATCCCTTTCCCGTATAATCACTTATTTTTTCGATGACATGATTTTTCATGAAAGGGAAAACATTGTGAGAAAAGAAGAGATTGCTCGTCACAAGCGATTTCTTCTTTTTCAACAAGGTTTTCTTCCCCGCAAGCCTGTTATTTCTCTGTTTACACACAGTTTGTTTTGTTCAATTTGGTTAAGTTTAAATTTTTCAAATACATGTACAACATATAAATCTAAATTATTTCATGCAAATCTATAATCTTTTGTAGAAGATCAAAATGTTATAAAAAGGCTGTGAACGATACATATAAGAGTTCAAAAGCAATGCCAGATTTATGTTTAAAATGATTCATACACATCTAAAATGTTACATATATGCATGAAGGTGCTGTAGCGGAGATATTCATAAAAGTTTTAAAATGCTATCCACATATTCTAAATATTAGCTGCACGTTTGCAATGCTATCTATAAATCTAAATGTATAAGTTTAAAATTCTAACAGAAAGCTTGAAATATTAAGCATGCTGTATAGTTTTAACCCTTTCCTGATCAATCCTGACCAACCCCTAGTTTTGTAGGTCCCTGCGATTCTATACTTGAGGAAAAATTGTAGGAAAAGAAGGAATTGCTTGCAACAAGCAATTTCTTCTTTTCCAACAATATTTTCTATTCTGTAGGTTGGTTACTTTTAGAATAGCACTTACTTTTAGATTTTGTCCGCAACTTCTTTCAAATTTGACAAGTCTAAAAAATTTAAAAACAAGAAAGGTTTAAAGTCTGAAATACAACAAACATGATTCTGTAGATTCACGATAGAACATTCAGGTTAAATTGGTTCACGAATAAACTACTTATTTGTTTATATTCCTATGGACGATGCAAAAAGAAAAGTAAATTTCATCTATAATCCAATCTTTCACAAGGGTTAGAGTAAATAATGTCTAGGACACTCTTAATTACTATTTAATCCACTTTGGTAGGAGAGAAAATAGCAGTGACTCTGGTCGCATATTCACAGTGAGCAAACATTTGACATTCCGCGGCAAATCAAAACCAGTCGAAGGAAGAGGGGGTTGTTGGTGACATGTTGGATTGAAAAATCTTTTGAAACCAGTTTCTCCTCTTTTTTTTTTATCTCAAAACAACACAGTCCCGATTTATGACGCCCCGAAGAAATATGGTCATAGAAAACTTTGTTGGAAAATGAGACATTGTTTGTAACAAGCAATGTCTCTTTTTTCACAACCTTTTCCGCCTAATTTGGAACGTATTTTCCAAAATCTACCGCCAATTTTGAAATGTCATCTGCAACTTCTTTCAATTTGGCCCAGTCCAAATTTTTGTTTTTCAGGTGATGGATACGGCTATTGAGACATAAAATTTCTCATTGTTTCTAAATGTGCTATCTTACAAACTCATGTAAGGAGGAGATGAAAAAGAAAAAAAGAAGGAATTATTCTTTAGCCACAGACTTTATTGATTAAACCTGATTAAAAAAAACCAACACTTTGACCCATTACCAGGCGGCAAAATTTAAGACTGGTCCAAATTTTAAGGAGTTGCAGACGACAATCTAAAGCTTGTGAAATTTTGGATTTATTTTACTTTGAGGGTAGAAAACATTGTGGATAATGAAGAAATTGCTTGTGACAAGCAATTTCTTCTACATTTTCCACAATGTTTTCCAAAGATATTTTTTGTTTTGGCAGTCTAAAAGCATCACTGAGTGTGAATAGGTTTAATGTTTTATCTTCATAAAAAACGCATATTGATAGATAAGATGGTCATTATAGATAATATGATTAAAGAAACTATTATTTGTCAACATTTGTATTTCGAAATAGGCTTTCCCAATTTCGCTTCTTCGGTGACGAAACTTGAAAAATATTCAGTTAAAAGTCATTGCAGTCGAGAAACAAGAAAATAGTACATCATATAATTTTGATTTTATGATAATGAAATAATGATAATAACTCGGTGCATAAATCTACCCACCTGGTTTCCCGGCTTCAATCCATGATCACTTTTTTTCATTCATTCCTTCTCGATCAAATAATATCCATTTATCTTGCACTGTCTTCTGTTAACCCAATTCACGCCCAATCCCTGCTTTTCACGCCCCTCAAGAAAAAGGCTTTGGGAAACATAGTGGAAAATGCAGAAATCGATTGATACAAGCAATTCTTCATAGTCCACAATGTTTTCAATCTTAGCCTGAGATTATAAAACAGTTTTCGAACTCAATTTAGAATTTACTCGAACTTCAATTTTGAATAAAAACCTTGTTTTAATCTTAAGTGTTTATCAAGAGTCGTAAGTAATAAGCTAAAAATACTGTCATTTATTTCATGCAATTACTATAGGATCTAAGCAGAAATACATCTTTAATCCCAACTCGAACTTTGAGCAAATTCTGAAAAAAAAAGTCTCAAAATCTCGGGTCCTCATCGAATACATCATTTAATTTTCGATTATTTATCACTGTAGAAATCTATGTTTGTACGGGAAAAACGCTACGGTCTACTTTCCTTTCTCTCTCTATTTTTGTATTTGAGCACGTAAATGACATTTCAAGACGTTACATATGAGCGCCATGAAAACACTGGAATCAGCCTGTGCATCCGCGAAGTCTGAACGAATACATCGTCTAATTTTCGATAAATCAGCACTGTAGAAAATCTATGATTGTAAATAGAAAAAAATGCTACGATCTTCTTACTTTTCCATCACTGTTTGTTATGTGAGCACGTGCAAAGTATTTCCAACCATTACACGTGCGCCAAGTAAAGACTCAGACTAGCCTATACTCCCGCAAAGTCTGATCAGAGTCTTTTCTTTGCGCGTAACAGATAGATAATACTTGAAAGCGTCTTAAACATATTCCTATACAATAAAAAATGTAGACTAGTCCAAATTGAAAGAAGCCCAGACGACAATTTCAAGTTGATGGAATTTAAAACTTTCTCTTCCTCTCTTTGGATAGAAAGCATTGTGGATAATGAAGAAATTGCTTGGTACAAGCAAATTCTTCATTATCCACAATGTTTTCCTAAAAGGAGGGCTTGTGTTGGAATTGGTTAAGCGGTCTATTAACATTCTAAATACAGTTAGTGACTGTCCAGCTGCTCCGTGTCAATTCTTAACGCACGTGCGAAACGGTTGGAAATCACATAATTCACCCAATCGTTATTCGAGTTGCAAAATGTCGTAACTACAGTTTGAATAAAGCTGTATTTACGATATCTTACATGCCTAACGACGATATGTTCTCCGTGGCTTATTAGCCTTGCATTGTAGCTGTACAACGTCGTATGTCACAGTTTTAAATATGTCACAGCAGAGATAAATTAGAATAAAAAAGTATTGTGATATAACGTCACTGTTATATTTTACGCACGTGTGAAATGGTTGTAAATATCACACAAGTGCGCATATCGTCTTTCGAGGTGCAAAATGTCGTAAGTACAGTCTGTACAAAGCTGTATTTACGATGTTTCACATGCCCAACGACGCTATGTTCTCCGTGGCTTATTAGCCTTGCATTATAGCTGTACAACTTCGTATGTCACAGTTTTAAATATGTCACAGTAGAGATGAATAAAAATATAAAAGTATTGTGACGTAACGTCACTGTAATTCGACACTGTTCTACGGTGTCTTCTTAGAATCTGGCGGAATAGATTTATATTTAAGAGACGAAGATTATATTTTCCTTTTTGTCAATGAGTTCTGAAAAAAAAAACTTTAGAAAGTTTTTTTATGAAAACACTTTGAGAGCAAAATATTTCCGTACTAATTTTTCTATGGAGGTATGAAACGAAATCAGCCAATCAGAATTCATCATATAGACTGATTGTTTGGGTGGGGTTTGGCGCCACTTTTAACAGTATTTCAGTCATGTCGCGGCGGCTTGAGCACCTAACCATGGAGTTCCTGGTGTTTCTCACACCTGTTCTACCACTCCATTTCGAGTCTCCAGCTGCTCAAACAACATACGGGTACACATCATGTTGATAGACGAAACAGAAATCAAATCCTTTTCGAGCCTCCAGCTGCTCATACAACATACGGGTACACATCATGTTGATAGACGAAACAGAAATCAAATTATCAAATTATAAAAAATATGAACGGCATACCAAGTTTAATCATATTTTCAGACGAACCTGCGGTGAGTTTAACGTTGTCACAGTCAATTCTGTTGAAGTGGTTTGGACAATATTTACAATCCGTGACTTTTCTAAAAGTCTGTTAAAATTACCTCAATTGTTAACATAGAACCCTTTCATTCGTTGCACCAGAACTATTTCTCTTTTTGGATATTAGATGTAGCATAATACAGTCAATATTGCTGTAACAGCCACCTCTATTAAGCGACCATTTCCATTAAGCGACCAGAGGAAGACATCCCTTTCCAAAATCGAAAGCTAACGCGGTCGTATTTGCTAAAAAATATCACAACTAAATCCAATCATGTTGGATCGCATTAGAATCGCATCAGTGAGACGATTCTAGCGAGTGTCAACAACATAGGATTTAGCGAAAAGTCTGTGATATTTCTTTTATTCAATCGAACCAACAATTAATTTATTTCACAACAATATGTTTTCGAGCGACCATTCTCTTAACCAATTCCCACACAGTGACTCCGTTTGACGCCCTTACAGAAAAACAGCATTGAAAAACATTGTGGAATATGAAGAAATTGCTTGTTGCAAGCAATTTCTTCATTTTCCACAATGTTTTTTACCTTGAAAGTGGAAAAAAACTAGAATTTCTTAAACTTTAAATTGTCGTCTGCAACTCCTTTAAATTTGGATCAGTCTAAAATTTTGCTGTTTGGTAATGGGTTAAGCAACCCTTTTATTTGTCGCTCCATGAGTGGACGCTTAATACAAGATTTACTTTACTTGTCAATTAGAAGGTATTTACCCTTGTTTATCGTAGTTGGTCCTTTAATCCAGAAATGAACTGTCTAAAACTCCATTAAGCTGAATAATCTTACAATTCAGTAAAACAATATAATTATATAAATGTATATCGTTTAAAAAGTAAGTTTGGCTCGATCAAAAGATGTGAATGACCAGTTTGTGAAATGATTTGTTTGATTGTTCGAATGCGGTTGAACGACGTTTTTTACAATTTTTCAGTCGTATTGCGACGGTTGGAGCACCTAACAATGAATTCCTTAAATTTCTCGCACCAGTACAACCGTTACGTCCTTTCCTAGCCACCAGCTGCTATCCCGGTTAGGTTAACGATTATCCATCCATTGGCGAGAGACAAATGTCGGAGATGATATGTGCCGCCGCCAGGTCCCATGACACCCCAAAATTGTGGACTCCTAATCTTCAATCATGGGATGTCATGGGTTCGATCCCCTGCGGCGGCACATATCCTTTCCGGCATTTGTCTCTCACCAATGTTGGACAATCGTAAACCTAAGTGGGATAGCAGCTGGAGGCTAGGAAGGGATATAGTGGTAGTCTTTGTGTGAGAAATACCAGGAATCCATTGTTGGGTGCTCTAGGCGCCGCTATATGACTCAATACTGTTAAAAGTGGCGTTAGTCCTCATTCAATCAACTATTCTCGCACAGTTGTGCCTTTTTATGCGCCTTATGGGAAAAGAGTGAGGAAAACGTTGAAGAAAATGAAAAAATGCAATAATTTCTTCGTTTCCCTCAATGTTTTTTGCCAAAAACGACAAAGACTTTTAATATTTCATCAAAGCGAATTTGTCCTTTGCATCTTTTTTCGATTTTGACTAGTCTAAAATATTGTAATCTTTTAATGGGTCAATTAGAAAGAAAAGGAACCGGAAAACGGTACATGTAAAATATCTTAAAAATAAAAAAAAGGTTGTAAAAAGGGAGCATTTCCTCTTCCAAACAGAAGATTATTTTCATTTTTCAAAGTATACACCTTGAGACCCACTTAATGTATACTTAGGGAAAACTAAATGTTTAATTATGTGAAATCGCTTCAAGATACAAACATGACGAGAGTTGAAGTAAACTTGACGAATAATACATTCAGAAGTGGTTCGTAAATGAAGGTCTTCCATGCATGTGAGTGCAGATTTTTTTCTTCAACCCCAGTTTGACCCATTCCCACATGACAAAGTTTTAAAATGGTCCAAATTGAAAGAAACTGCGGACGATAATTTCAAGTAGATGGAATTTTGCACTTGTTCATCTTTTTGGGGTGGAAAACATTGTGGATAATGAAGAAATTGCTTGATACAAGCAATTTTTCATTTTCCACTTTGTTTTCAAAAACCTTTTTCTTGGGGGCGTAAAAAGGAGGACTTGTGTGGGAATAGGTTTACAAAGCCGTGTATATTATGTCAAGACAATAGTATAAAGTCTACAAGGTTCTGCACAACAGGTAAACTTGTATTAAGCGACCACTTTAGGGACGACCACAAAGAGGTCGCTTAAAGAGAATGGTCGCCTTATGTGATATGGTTATTCTATATCGATTTGCTTGCATACATAATGTATTGCAGAATTCTCACTCATGGAGGTCTAGGGTCAATGCGGCAAATATCCTTTCCAGCATTTATCTCCCACCAATTGGTAGATAATCGTAAACCTAAATGGAAGAGCAGCTGTGAAGGCTCGTAAAGGATATATTGGTAGTACTGGTGTGAGAAATAAAAGGAATCCATGGTTAGGTGCTCCAGTCGCCGTGATATGACTGAACACTGTTAAAAGTAGTGATAAACCCCAAACAACCAAAGAAACATTAGTTAAACCTACCAGTCGAAGTCGCCCAAAGTTAGATACTTCCATGCTTCAGGAGATGGCGTGATTGAACGCATTTCTTTTTATTATCAAGCCATTTTTCAAATAGCCATTGGCCAACCCGGCCGCGTGGCCTAATGGATAAGGCGTCTGACTTCGAATCAGAAGATTGCGAGTTCGAGTCTCGTCGTGGGCGATCGGTTTATTTTATACTATGTAGTTTAGAAGCTATGCTTTTTTTGTTTGATTGGAGTTTAACGCTGATTTTAACAATCTTGCACTGGGTCATATTTCGGCGGATGGAACACCTAACAATGGATTCCTGGTATGTCTCACACCAGTACCACCATTACATCTTTTCCAGCCTCAATCTCACTTTGGTTTACGATTATCCAACCATTGGCGAGAGACAAGTGCCGGAAGGAATATGTGCCGCCGCCGCCGGGGATCGAACCCATGACATTCCATGTTTATAGATTGGGAGTCTGATGCGTCACCAACTGCGCTTTGCTGGCGGCAGTAGTTCAGAAGCACATACGTTTTCCTTTCCTGTTTTGGTAAATGTTTGACTTGCCCAATTAGAAAGGAATTGCAGGCGACAGTTAACCCATTACCAGACAGCAAAATTTTAGACTGGGCCAAATTGAAAGAAGCTGCAGACGACAATTTAAAGTTGAAGGAATTTTAAGTTTTATCGTCCTTTTGGGTAGAAAACATCGTGGATAATGAAGAAATTGCTTGATAAAAGCAAGTTCTTCATTTTCCACAATGTTTTACAAAACTATTTTGTGTAGGGGCGTAAAAAGGAGGGATTGTGTGGGAATGGTTTAAAAGAGAGTGTAAGTTGAAAAAAATCTACCGGGAAGAAAATATTATGGGAAAAGAAGAAACTGCTTGTCACAAGCAATTTATTCTTTTCCCACAATGTTTTCTCAAGTATGAAATAACAGGAATATAAAAAATTAGTAATTGAACAGGAAAGGATTAATAAATTTGAACGCTAGTCTCAGTGGCACAGTTGAGATCGACAAAATGAGGATACAGGCTTGATACCACGGGATACGAAGGTGAACATACAGCAGAACAGAAACGAGAATACATCAAAGTACTGAAAGTACTGTAAGCTAGCAAAGATTGGTTCTGTTATGTTATGTAATCTTCTTTGTCAAAGGTATCATGCTAAACGAGGTTACAAACAGGTTACGAGCAATTTCTTCATTTTCAACATTGTTTTCTAGCCAGAGAGATAAATATTATAGAATTTTCAACAATTTGTAATTGTCTGCATCTTCTATGAAGGCTCTAATCAGAGTCATTTTGAGCACGATGTGCTCAAGCGAGCTTAAATTACCTGTCAGCAGAGTTTGCAATATTCCTGAAATACATGAGAACTACTTTTTATGGCGTAGGTATTCAATGATTTAGTGGTTAAGCCTCCAGAGGCAGTTTACACTCGTTAAACGCTGAGAAGACCTCAAAATTATGTCTGTTAACCTAAGCTATCAAAGCTGACCCTTTGCTAACTAAAAGTGCTAGAGTGAGAGTAGGAGATAATTTCGATAGCCCTAGGGGTATTCTGTACGAACAGTACTTTCTCGAGGTCGGGTTTAAAAGTTTAACGAAAAACTCTTTTACACAACTTAACAAATTTATTCCATATTTATAAAGATACAATCATGATAAACTATGAATCCGTGAATAAATACGTTTACAACGAATATAAAGCACATATGAAATAATTGTGAAAGTTGGTCAAAATGTGGAAAGGGAATGAATTCGTCAAAATTATTGTTATCCGTAATCCGGAAAAACCTGCCTAACTGACAAATTTTGACCCCCCCCCCCTAATTTTAGACTAAACTATCTTTCTGATACACAAACTGACAAAGTTACAAGTGTCTTGACATTAACACATTGCCAGTCGGCAATTTTCAGTTAATCAATCTTTAACCCTTTCCCGTTCAAATACGGGATTTTACGTTCCTGTGATTTTATACTCAAGAAAACATTGTGGAAAAAGAAGAAATTGCTTGTAACAAGCAAGTTCTCCTTTTTCCACAATAGTTTCTACCACATAGGATGGTTTCATTTCAAACGGCATCAAGTTTTCATTGTCGTCTGCAACCTCTTTTAATTTGGACCAGTCTAAAATTTCAAAAAAACAGAAAGGGTTAAAATCTGTATAAAGTGGTGGAACATTATATGGATAATGAAAAAAATCGCTTGCAAAAAGCATTTTTTTAAGAAATTTCTACATCGTTTTCCAACGCTTTTTTTCTTAAGGGGCTTAGCAAAAACAAGACAGTTATGACGTCATCAAGATATTTGAATTTTCAAACGTGTAAAAGTTACATCATTTAGGAGGGTTTTTCCAGGATAACGATAACTATATAAGTGGTTAAACCTTTTTCATGAATAAACAAACAAACAAAACTATAAGCGAATAAGATTTGACTTATTCGAAATGACGATTAAAAAGAGCCGATTAAAATGCGAAAAGAAATGGCATGTGTATTTTATGGATGCGTAGATGAAGAAAAGGTGCATGAAAAATTTCAGTTAAACTTAAAATAAAAATCAATTCAGTATTTCAATCGTATTACAATAAAATATAGAATTCGATATTAAATGCTAAAAAAGGGGGTATTTGTTTGTTCTAAATATCCGCCTTTCTTTCGGCATTACAATACAGTCAATCTTGCGCCTTTATTTTAAAAGCAAAAACGCATTTTGCTTAAAACTAAAATCACAACCGAATCTTATGTTGTTGGAACTCAGCATATCGTCTCAATGAGACGATTATAATGAGTTGCAACAACATACGATTAAGCGAGAATCATCAGGCTATAATAATATGTGTATGCAATCATTAAGCGACCGCTTTCTGTTTGTACATTGTGTGGTCGCTTAATAGAAAATTTACTGACGTTTACTTTCTCTAGAAATTAACCCTTGTCATGCTGTATAAATAACCTTATTTAATTGCTGTGAAATCAAAGGGCTGAAAGTACTGATAGGACTTGTTCAAAAAAAATATTTTTTTTTTAGAAATCAATTTCATAAACAACTCTGACAGAAAAGGTACAAGCAGGAGGTGTAGACCAAGATCAGACTGCACTTATGTGCAGGCTGATCTTGGTCTACACCTCCTGCCAAAATCGGAATATTCAAGGTTCAGTATGACAGGGGTTTAATGTCAAATAGCTGCAGGTTTCTGTGGTAGTCCTTTGTACGCTATTCAATTTCCAAGTCATGAAAATCAAAACATGCGATCTCCTTGTGTACATGTAATTTAACACTTTCTCGGACCGGTCTCAAAGGGCCGTCATATTTTACCAGAAATAAAATCTCTACACGTGTTCATATTTCTTTTGTGATGATTAATATTGATGGTAAACAAGTCTATCCCATTTAGATCCAAATCAGCTACAAATCTTCAATTATCTTCAATAATGGGAGGTCATGGGTTCGATCCCCGGCGGCGGCACATATTCTTTCCGACATTTGTCTCTTACTAATGGGTGGATAATCGTAAACCTAATTGGGATAGCAGCTGGAGGCTAGGAAAGGATGTGGTAGTACTGGCGTGAGAAATACCAGGAATCCATTGTAAGGTGCTCCAGCCGCCGCGATATGACTGAAATACTGTTAAAAGTGGTGTTAAACCCAATTCAACCAATCAATCCAAATCAATTTGGAACTGATTTGCTCCTTACCAGACAAAATGATAATAATGAAAATACACAAGTTAACTGTTGGATTGACACTGTCAGAAAAAAATAGATTGACCAATCAAATCATTCATTTTTTCCGGAAATGAACTTTGAAATCCGAAAATCTATGTTAAGTTTGCTATTCAAACGCCCTAACTACAGCTCAATGTGTAGTTACGACGTTTAGATCGCCAAACAAACATTTCATCTTTATTACATGTTCTTGGCGATTTGGTGAATTTGCTTGTTGTCTTATTTTACTGACCATAAATCATGTAAAATAACGTCATGCAATATGTCAAACTTCCTGTTGGAGGTCAGTGGGCGTGGCCAGCGATTGGTCAATTGACGGATCGCCGACCACGCCCACTGACGCCCTACAGGACACTTCAACATAAATATCAAACTACGTTAGTTTGCATTTAATTATAGTCAGTAAAATGAAACAATTACCAAATCGTTGGTTGATGGTGATTTGATTTGTCAATCTGATGTTTTATTACTGCAAGGAGCAATCGGTCAACTGAGATTAAAACGGGAATGTCAATTCCATTTTACTGAAGCTCGAAACATTTGCAAATTTTTGCTGATGATCAAACAAACATTCTCTTCTTTAAACATATTGTCTTTCTTTTTTTAAGGTTTTTGTCTCCGTTTTGTTCCATTAAACAAACAAAAATGTAATTGTACATTGCTAATTAACATGAGATATCTATTACATGTAATTAGATTGCAGATTTAATTAAAAAGAAAACACTAAACATAAACGATGATATTTCAAATAACATTAAAAACAAAGATTATATTTTATTTCATTGCTTTCACTGACATATCTCATTAATGTTAATTATTTTCATTGGATACCAATACCAATTGAAACATAACGGAACAAAAGATGATGTTTCAAAATCGATGGCCCTTTTCTAAAGGCCTGGTTTTTAATTAAGTCATTCGTTCGAAAACCACACAATTCGCACAGAAACAACAACTGCTTGCCAACCTAAGCAACTAATTGTCTTTTGGATGAGACGTTAAACCGAGGCCCCGCTCGACATTGCTATCCATCGATCAAGTTAAAGATTGGTTGATGGAATGGGATTTTACGACACTTTTAACAGTATTTCAGTCATATCGCGGCGGCTGGAGCACCTAGCCAAGGATTCCATTTATTTTAAAGAAAGTCGAGAAGAATCGACCTGGTCAGCCTGCGAGAATCCTTCTTGCTTTTGTGTAGATTATTTATATGTGAAACTGCCATTCTATAGATGTTCTTTTATACATGTCCCTTGGTGAACAACAAGACCTAGGTAAAAGATTGCTTGTATAAAGTGATTCTAAATTAAGAAAAACTATTTATTTGCAACAATGAGATGTGAAAGTATTCAAATTATCGTAGAGTAAGGTAGAATCGCTTGCCACGAGCTTTTCACTACACAACATATTAGTATGTTTTGATTCTCGCCATTTCTAATTTGCCTTGACTTTGCAATGTCGTTTGCAAACCAAAATCAAGTAAAATAAGTTTTGTTTTGCGGCGTTTGGTATAAGTTTAGTTTGCAGAGTTCCCAGATTGCCCCTTTTCGAGCATCGGGTTCCCAATTATCATTCGTATCTTGGATTGCTCACTACAGGTGCCCGTGGACTAAATATCGCATAATTAACTATCAATTTTCCAATAAAGGACAATTTTCAATTAAATGCCTATTCAAGACTACTCGTCAATTTGTCTTGCTTCCCTTCAAGTGATCCTTTACTCTTTAGTTCGTAAGCAGGAAAATGAAAAATATTTTTTTTATTTGAAATGGATTGAATTAGGAATTATGCAAGATAAAAATTATATGACTTGCAAAGAATTGTACGCAAAAATAATCTTGAAGATTACTTTAAGTTCTGTGACTTTTCGAAATTAACGGAATTCAAGGCGAAAATAGTGAAATAAGCTAAGTACTCCAATACAGAATTGATGCATTTTCCAAGTGAACTAATTCATTGAGAAAAATAGTGTGGGTAAAATGGAGAAATTGCTTGTCACTAGAAACGTCTTTCTCCCCCCCCCCCTCACTATATTTTTGGGTTCATACACCCCTTTTCATGAATTATACTTTGTGCAAAATTAATTTTATAAAGAAAAAGAGTCAATGTATAGTGTTCGCAAGTCTTTAAGATGGGTGGCGAGATAGGGGTCATTTTCCGGCCCATTATCGCGTGGACTGTGAATTGGCGAGGATTGTTTTGTAATTCTATTTTCCCTGGAAAGTTAATAAACAATGGCGGGGAGCGTGAGAATTGCAATGTGCAGGATTTTTTTTTTTTCGTGTTTTCGTTTCGATGAAAATTAATCGTCGCTTTAAATTATTCATTTTTTTGTCATCTCTTAACTCATGTAATCATACTAAATAATTAAAAAAAATTGGAAAATATTCTGAATAACTTGATAATATGAATTATTTTTATAAAGCATCTTTTTTTAGGAAAGTGATTATTTTTAATCAAAATAGAATAAACCTCTTTCCTTTTCTTGTTTTGATAACCAAATATCTTAACTATTGACAGGCTGTACCCGGAATATTTATGTTTGGGCTCGAGGTAAAGACAAAGATCAGACTGCAAATAAGAGAGATGAGTATTAAACCGTGTCATGCTGAACCCGGAATATTCCTGTTTGGGCAGGAGGTATAGAAAAAGATCAGCCTGCACAGATGTGCAGTCTGATCTTAGTCTACACCTCCTGCTTACCCATTTCAAGCCTGAATCGTATATAAAATAAGTCTTCAAAAGAAATATTGACCTGCAGCTAGTTTCCCCGGACATTTCGGTGCTTTGATTTTAAGTGCAATTCTAAGCAAGATTTTATACTGCATTACAAGAGTCAAAGGCGAAAAAGTCGTTCAAAGAAATTCACATTTCCCCCTCACTGATTTCGATTACATTGATTAAGTATTTTGTTATTTTTTTCCCAACTTTTCCATTCAGCCAAGTCTATATATAAAAATCTTTTTTTTTTTACTTGCGATGGTTCAAAGGCCCGTTTGTGTGAAAGAAAAAAGGTTTCTAATTGACCACATCCGTAAACAATCAAGAAGTTTATTTCCTTATAATAATTTCTTAGCTGTGAAAATTGAAAAGTTGTCGAAATTATCGCACTATTCTTCGGACAATTTTACCGCCATTAACCTTTTCCCCACACGTCTTAGCGACAATGAACTACTTTTCTTCTATATTGATGATTCAAAAATCGATTGACCTATTAAATAATTCTTTTAGACCCCCCCCAAAAAATACAACTTTGTATCCCGACATTTATGTGAACTATTCACCACACGAAAATTTTTTAGTGAAGTCAAAATTGAAAGAAGTTGCAGACAACAATTTAAACGTGAAATTTTAGATTTTTATCAACTTTCTGGATAAAAACATTTTGGAAAACAACCAATTTTTCATTTTCCATTATGTTTTCCAAAGCTTTTTTTGGGGGGGGGGGGCGATAAAAAGCGTTATTGTGTGGGAACGAGTGAAGCGTTTTCGTCGATTTTGCGACTTACACGTCGTATCTACAGTTTTTTCAAGCTGTAGTTACGACGTTAAGATTCTCAAATAAATATTTGCCTTTTATCTCATGTCCCTGACCAAGTAATTTTCAGAATTGAGTATTTTTTTTCCAATGGCGTAGTCGTCGGTCCGTCAGTAACAGTCAAGTATTGACTTGAGAATGTGCTCAGAATGACAAAATGCTCGATAAAGTTCATTACAACGCATCCTGCTTTGCGTGTAGACTTGTGTCAAAAGAAAGGTCCTTTTGCCGAAACTTAAGAGAGCGTGTGCCCTTTTACCATTCACCGTTTGTTTTGTTTGTTTGTTTGTTATTTTTGTTTTTTCAAAATTTTGGTCCAGATTCAAAGGGTAGCAGACGACATTATAATCTCAATGCAATTAAAAAAAACTAACAATTTTTTTATGATAAAAAATATTGTGGGAAAAGAAGAATTTGCTTGTGACAAGCATTTTCTTCTTTTTCCACAATGTTTTCCTTGGTATAATATATCACAAGGACGAGAAAAACATATACTAAACGTCAACAAGCGATTTGTCGTCATGCACATAGGGCTTGACAGTTTATGAAAGCCTGATTAATCTTTGCACATGCATATGTAAAAAAGAGCTCTGAATTCTTCCGTTTTTGATTTGTGGTTAACCTTGCACAAACAATTTCGAAAATCGATACAAAAAAAAAAAAAAAAAAAAAAAAATCGATTCAGAATAGTGTTTTACTAGTATTGTAAAAACAAAACAAAACAAACAAAAAACAAAACAAAAAAGACTTAAAAATCAATGAAATTGGATTAAAATGTCTTTTAAACACGTTAAAGGTATATTTGTGAGAAAAAATGATAGAAAATCTACTCTTTAAATTGGATGTTTTTAACATTCATAAATAATGATATCTTTATCTGTATATTTACAAGTGTACAATGAACAGGGCTATTAAATGCATTAATTAGATAAAGAGAAAGTAGACGTTCGTACGCGCAACAACGTTCCTGGTAACGTCAATTCTAACAGTAACGTCATCTTTATTCTTATGTTACAACACTTGGAGCCGTATTGACTGCATTTACAGTTATTCCTTAACACTCACCGTACACGTATACATAAGTATTTTACATGTGCGCGCATCCTGTATTCTGAAAAACAGTATTCAACGCTCGTGACTCTCGTGACCAGACTTGACGTGACGCTCTTTCTGTCTTCAACGAATGACGATTGGTCGCAATCGACTTCTCTTCTCAGAGACCACAGTCTTTATTCATCTCTTCTTAGAGACCATAGTCTTTATTCATTTCCCATCGAGGTACATGAAATGCTGTTCATTACAGAAGCTAGCCTTCAAAAGTCGTTCGATTTGAACATGTCTATGAGAAGCCGTTCAATCGGTATGTTTCCTATCGTTTTTCTGAAAAATAACTCCTCAATCGTTGAACCACTGACAGTTTTTAAAGTTGGCAACAACAACAACAGTTTGCCGAACCTGAACGGTTGGGTGGGGTAAGTTGTCTGTATATATTTACTGAGTGTCATTTGTGCTTGGTCCTGTAGCGTGGCCACTGTGTGGAAATCACGTAATGTTTTTACTTCTGTCGGGGAGGAGGAGGTCGGGGAAGGGGGTGATGTCGGGGAATTAGGCAACACTGAAATTAAAACAAGGAAAGCTGTTATCTACAAATAAAAAGATGGTGAATTTTTTATTATAATATAATTTAGTTTGTAATTTTGTCTATCAAAACCAAGCATTCTTATTGGTCAAAAAAAATATTCATATCTCCATGAACAGAATTTTGAGCACGCAGGTATTTTGTATACTTCCGCACAAAATAGTTCCATACAAAAAAGAATCGAAATTTGTCAATAAAGAATAATGCTTTTTTCGCTCGATGTTAATAAATTATAACAAACGAAGATGATATTTTTTTTTGTTTTCATGGAGGTATGAACCGAAATACCTAATCACCGCTTCGTTTCATACCTCCATGAAAACAACAACAATAACAACAACAACAACAAAATACTCACTTCATCTCTTCAATTATTATCATTATTGTTATCATTTGTAAAACAGAATCGACATAATTAATCAAATTTAAGAACTTGTTTCTCAGTAGATGATTTTTATAAAACCCTTTTCGATGGATTTAAAGCAATCTCCGAGTGGCAATTCTTCACGAATGAAACATTTATTTACAAAAATGAGGAATTATTTTCAATTCTAATCAAACACCTGGTTAGAAACTTAAAAAGTCACATGCCTTTTATCGCCCAGATTTATCAAATTCAACACTTTGCACATTTCGTTGATAATCATTTTTCGAAATAATTTTCGATTCTGTATAGAAATTCATGAATTCGAATACAAGCAATAATTTGCATTACTTTTATTTGACAAGGGTTTCAAAATAAGCATTGGTTCAAGATCAGAATGTATTTTTTTCTTAAAACATCCGGAATTTTCTGGCATATTTGAACCATAATCAGGAAGGAAAACAGGTTCTCTAGGAGTGTAAAGGGATGGTGCACCATTGTACGTGCTTTTCCATCAATAAGTCAGTCCCATATACAGATGTTTGTCATGATAAATTGTCAGCAATAATCATAATCTAGCCCCTTATGTAATAAACGTTTTTGTCCTGCACAACACAGGATTATCTGCCTCCTCAATACGAACTAATGAACATGTATTTAAGCCCCCTCGAAATTCTGCAAAAATACTAATCTTGATATCGTCGTTTGTCGACCACAAGTATTATAACTACAGCTTTATTTAAGCTGTAGTTACGAGGTTTTGGTCGCCTGCTGACAATATGATTACTCTGAAAAACCGAATGGAAATGGTATTTATAATATTTCGTTGATCATATACATGTACAAACGTGTTTAAATCGCAATTAAATCATTTATCAGTCTATCCTTCTATCCATCATCAAATCTATCCAACCATCCACCGATCCGTCCGTCCGTCCGTCCGGTTGCCTGCCTGTCCATTCATCCACATCCATCCATCCATCCGTCAATCCATCCGTCCGTCCGTCCATCCATCCATCCATCCATCCATCCATCCATCCATCCATCCATTCATCCATCCATCCATCCATCCATTCATCCATCCATCCATCCATCCACCCATCCATCGATCCATCGATCCATTCATCCATTCATTTATTCATTCATTCATTCGTTCTTTCATTCATTCATTCATTCATTCATTCATTCGTTCGTTCGTTCGTTCGTTCATTCATTCATTCATTCATTCATTCATTCATTCATTCATTCATTTACTCATATTAACATACCTGTTTTAAACAGTACAATTCCTTTCAGACAAGCATATTCTGTGGCGTCGACTTGCAAACTTTTAAACTTGGCAATGATTTCATTTAGTGATCGAATCTCTGCTATCACGTTTGCCGCTTTCTCAGATGGAGGTCCCTCGGTGTTTAAACCTGGAACCAAAATCGTATTCATATTACATAACCGGACTTAACTCTTTTCCAGTTCAAACCCGGGATTTTACGCCGCTATGATTTTATACTTGAGAAAATATTGTGGAAAAAGAAGAAATTGCTTGTAACAAGCAATTTCTCCTTTTCCCACAATATTTTCTACCACATAGGATGGTTTCATTTCAAATTGCATCCAATTTTCATTGTCATCTTGAACCTCTTTCAATTTGGACCAGTCTAAAATTTCAAGAAGCGGGAAAGGGTTAAGTCATAAAAGCAGATTATTGAGTGGTCGCTCGCCAGGCCGACTATACCTCTGACAATAAGTTCGACTTAAAAATCAAACACTATTATTTTGCAGAATTGGTGATCAGACAGATGTCATAAAATTATATAAAATGATTTGCTGGTGATATAAACTTCGTAACTATAGCTTGAATAAGCTGTAGTTGCGACATTTAAGTCGCCTAACAAAACAAATGCTTTACATAAATGGCAACCAATGCTGGAGATCGGTGTCGGACAGTGAAGTCGCCCAACAATCAAATATATTTGAAATGAGTGTGCATTTCACTTTCGGTCTAAATAAACGATATTGATTAGCCAATCGTAATTTTGATTGGCAGCTGCGATCCTTCAATCAATCGAGTGGAGCTTTTGAATAATCTAAATTCATCGTGTTTCCCCCTGGAGGGCGTGCTTTTTAACTCATTACCAGACGGCAAAGTTTTAGACTGATTCAAATTGAAACAAGTTGCAGACGACAATTTTCAGTTGATGAAATTTACGACTTTTATACCTTTTGGGTTAGAAAACATTGTGGATAATGAAGAAATTGCTTAAAACAAGCAATTTGTTCATTTCCCGCAATGTTTTTAAAACGTTTTTTTTCTTTGGGGCGTGTAAAAGCGTCACTATGTGATAATGGGTTAATACATTTTATTCACAGCATTTAAAAAAAATGCGGCTTTATCCTTTTCAGACTAAGAATCCATTCCCGAAATATACTGTAAGAATTTTGAGATCGGTTTTCAACAATAAGTCGATAGACAAATTAGTATGACATAGAACGGACCTCGAGAAAACCCTGATCAGTAATTTCAAAGTCATCCAGAACTTAACTTGTTGAATTTTCCCACTCGAAAGTAAGGTTTTACACTTTAAAACAAACAAAGAATATGAAAGTCAAAAAGGCATGCCCTCGACTAGAGGTTTTAAAACTAACCGTATTGACACAAAATATTAGACACTTTATTTCATAAGGTTGGAAGTCTGTTGACTTTTATCCTTGACTGCTTTCTTTCTTTTTTTCAAAAATTTGACCCGCCAAGTTGACACAAGCCATTTAGGAATAATTTTGTTTTTGCATTGTCATACAACATACAAAGAAATGCATTTTTGTTTTCATGGAAAGTGAGGTTTTAGATTCGTTTAATCCATTCCCACACAAGCCCTCCTTTTTACAACTCTAAAGAAAATGGTTTTGGAAATCATTACGGATAATGAGGAAATTGCTTGATAAAAGCAATTTCTTCATTATCCACAATGTTTTCTATCCAAGAAAAAAAAATCCGTCAACTTGAAATTGTTGTCTGCAGCTTCTTTCAATTCGGACCAGTTTAAAATTTTGTTGTATGGGAATCGCTAGCTCTCTAGGCTCCGACAAAAAGGTCTAATTACACATTCAACGGCGTTATTTTTGCAAAAAATTATGGCTATCATCATGTAACAAAAAAGTAAAATGGCTGGTTGGCGACATAAACGTCGTAACTACAGCTTCAATAAGCTGTAGTTACGACGTTTAAGTCACCAAACCAACAAAAACTTCACAAAAAAGTCGGCTAATATCGGAGATTCAAGTAGCTTTCCTGTTTCAATGTGTCTCAATACCTCCACTTTTAGGTTAAAAAAAATCAATACTATACACCTACCAGCGGCTGTGAGTAACGTAGACACGTCTAGGGGCAGTTGGAATTGTGCGGCTCCCAGAACGAAAAGTTCGCGCCATGATTCCTCTAGTAGGGTGATCTGGTCTCGGAACGGTACACTCAGAAACGCTGGCACATTCTTTGTCCATTTTATACTCATGAACAGCAGTCGTGCCGCGGCTTCACATATAGCCTCGGGGTTGCTTAAGTAGGACTGTATTAGTTCGTGTGGGTACTGAAGTAAAATAAACCATTCCCAGATGACAGAATTTTAGATAAGTCCGAATTCAAAGAAGTTGAAGACGACATTTTCTAGTTGTTTATATTTCAAAAATGTTTTTTTTTTTTTTTTTTTTTTTTTGGCCAAGAAAACATTGTGGATATTGAAAAAGTGCTTGCTACAAGCGGTTTTTTTTAAATGTTTTTCCAAAACCTTTTATATGGGCGTCAAAACGCGGGATTGTCTGGAAAAGGACAAATATCGACTAGTACAATATTTAAACCAAACTGATAAAATAATTTATATAATTTACACTTTTCAATGTTGCTACTTGTGTAGAATAAATCTATTGAAAAAAAGGGACTGGTACTTCGACGTCAAATTGATTACATCCCCATAGAATATAATCAACATTCGATACCTCGAACCATGATAACTCGAAGTTAACGAGTTCAAATGATGGATGTTACGTGTAAAATGCATGCAAAAACAGATAATAATGACGAAGTGATTTTTAAAAGTTGATTCTTGTGTAGAATAATTTAATTGGAAATGTTCAATAACTTCGACATCAGTATAAATGTATTAGTATAGGGTGTACTTTAACAGCCGATACCTCGAACCTGCCATAACTCGTACTTTTAACCAAAGTCCAGTAAACTTCTACCTATGAATGTTATATGTATAGTGCACGAAAAAACAGACAAGATTGACTTAAGGCTTTTGTTCTAAAATGATACTTGTGTAGAATAATTTGATTGAAAGCGGGCAATTACTTCGACATCAGTGAAATTAATTTTTTCCCAGAATGTATTTTAATTGTAGATGTCTCGAACCTGCAATAAATAGAAATTTCAACGAGAGACCATTGAACTTCGAAAGTTAGATGCTACATGATATACTGTATTCAAAAGCAGACAAGAAAACTATAAACAATCTAGTTGACAATACAGTACCTTTGGTGTTGGTTGACAGATAACTCCAGGTGAGGTTGGTGTTGTAGGGGTCAGAGGGGACGCCACAGGGGTAAGAGGGGATGACGGGGGGTCTACAGCACTAACGGTCACACCATCATTCAGTCGCTCGAATGTGTAGAAACCAGGAATATAGGGGGTCGGGAAATGCGATGCCCCATACAGGGAATTTAGTTCACTCGTCTCTTTCAGATACATAGCCACCTGACGTCGAATCGTGGAGTTCCTTGGGCCTCGCTCGTGTTGAACAGCTGAAAGTTAGAGGAAGATTTTAAATCTAGTTTTTTTTAATTACAAGTTAAAGACTATAAGCTTTGCAAAAAAACCGCTGTTGAATATCTAAGTCGAAGTTCCTGTCGAAGGTTAGTTGGCGGGGCCAGTGATCCGCCGTTTGCGTAAATATGGCTGGAATAAATGCGTGTTTACGGTATTTGGATCGCTATCTGACATTTTTGTATACTCACGGTCCATTTTACATAAATCAATCGGCAAATCACTGGCCCCTCCCACTGTTTTTTTGGTCCCCGCCCATTGACTCCAACAGGAAGTTCCGCTTCGATTTTTAACGCAGTTATTTTGCAAAATTTGTGGCCAGTAGCATGTTAAGAATTAGTAGGATTGTTGGTTGGCGACCTAAACGTCGTTACTACGGCAAACCAAAAAAAACCCCCCAACAACAACAAAAACACACACAGAGAAAAAAATAGCAAAATAAAAAAACAAACAGAAAAAGAAACCCGATTCATCCAAATGGTGGCTAATTTCTGAGTTCAAATTGAACTTCCAGTCTAATTGAATTATATCATTGGTGGACTGATAAATTGATTGACACCTGGATTGGTAAATTCTTTTGGATCTATCTTTTTCTAAATGATTTTCTTTACAGCATTTGCAGATTTTACAATGTTCTACCTATGAGAAGCATTTTTTATTTTCTGTTCCGTTTTGTTGTTTTTGTTTGATAAGTAAACTGAATGTTAAAATTATATATTTCAAAAAAAGAAAAAAAAATTAAATTAAACCTACAGCAAAACGAAAGAAATGACGATATCGGTCATATTTCGAAAGTCACAACCCTATTTTAAAGACTTAATTGCATAATTTCACTTTCCTCGTCATATCTTCTCTTTATCAAATGCATTGTATTTCATAAATAGATATGTCAGTTTTTACGTATTCAAAAATCAAAACCTCCATGGGAAAATATAATAGATAAATTGACTTCGTGATTCCCGATCGTCCAAAACACTTTTCCTGTCAAACGAAATAATTTTATCTTCATAATTTGAGATATCGTCGTAATGCGTCGTAAGGCGACCATAAACCTCGTAACTACAGCTTATTCAAGCTGTAGTTACGAGGTTTTTGGTCGCCTAATGACGATATGTAGTATAGTTCGATATACCAAACGATAGCAAGTTGTCGAGACGTAGACAATCTCTATAAACGACAGGTTAACCCACTATTAGATGGCAAAAATTTAGACTGGTCCAAATTAGAAGAAGCTGCAGAAGTTTGCGGAATTTTTACTTTTATGGTAGAAAAGATTGTGGAAAATGAAAAAATTGCTTGAGACAAGAAATTTCATCATTTTCCACAATGTTTTGCGGCGCCTTTTTTTCCCTGAGAGGCGTCAGAAAGCGTCATTGTGTGGAAATGCTTTAAGACATTTGGATTCTTAAAATTAAATGTGATGTGATATATAAACTAGCTTTTTCTGCATCGATGGTCGAGCAAGTGGTTCAGATGCTAGACTAGTGATCTTGGGGCCATGAGTTCGAGCCCTACAGTCACCATTGTGTGTTAATGGACAAGACACATAATAGCAAGCCCCATGAAAACAACTCGATTGAGTGTTCGAGAGAGACCTTGTAAGATAAAACTATTCACAGAGTCGAAGTAATCTGAATATACTAAAGTAAACTAATTTTAGCTTTTAGCGCATGCTAATGTACGTTATCTAGGGGAGCTGAACCAAAGCAAGAATATTGTGTGTGCACCATCTGTCGCAGAAAAATTGAAAAGATTTAAGTGGTGCTTCATCCCACATGCATTAAGATAGGTTTATGAATTCAGGGGAAGAGGTGGACAAAATTAACCCTTTAAATTAACAAAACCTCGTTCATAAATCATTTTGTACGTAAGTTTTCGTTCAATTTCAAATAGAAATACACGGGTAAGACTGATTGAAAACGGTTCTTTCAGGTTTTTCCAAGAGGGGGGCGAAACTATCAGGGTACGAGTAAACAGTATATTAACCGGTCCACAATAGGGATTCAGCGATACTTAAATCTAACTTTTATATTCGTTCCAACATTGAACAATGATATGTACTTGACTCGCCGGGTTTTTATAAAGAGATCTTAAGGAAATTTTCAACGAATAATGGAGTGAGGACGCCTATAAATATTGTAATGGAAAAAAATGACTCTGTATTGATAATTAATAATTTTGCACTTAATCGGTTGCTAAACCTATTACCAGACGACAAAAAAATTAAACTTGCTTGAATTGAAAAAAAGCTGCAGACGGCGATTTATGCTGCTGAAATTTTATAAAAACTTCGTCTTTCTATGTAGAAAAAAATATGGATAGAGGAAATTGCTTGTGATAATTTGAATTTGAACCAGTGTGATTTTTTGTCGTCTGACAGCGAGAGACAGACAGAAGGGGGAGAAAAGAGAGAGAGAAAGAGAGAGAGCATGCAAGATAGAAAGGAAGACAGAAAGAATGAATGAATGAATGAATGAAAGAAAAGATTGCAAGAAAGAAAGAAAGAGACAGACTGAAAGAAAAAGAGACAGACAGAGAGAAAGAGAGGCTAGGGAGCATACTAACCGTCCTTGTTCATCCCGGCCTCGAGACATTTCTTCAGTCTACACGCTCGACATTGATTCCGATGCGTTTTGTCTACCGGACACATTGTCTGACCTCGTGACTTGCAGATATACTGTCTATTTCTACGTATGGATCGCTGCAAAAGTAAGAATAGATTATTAACGAACCGTCGTTTCAATCAAATAATCTATCTACCAATCAAGTCAATCATTTAAACCGAAGTGAAGTTTGATATCCGATATTTCTGTTCGACAATTTTGTTGGTATGGTGGCTTAACCCTTTCCTGTTTTAATTTTTTTTAGACCTGTCCAATTTCAAAGGTTTTGCAGACGACAATTGATAGTGGATTTAATTTGAAAAATAACCATTCAGTAGGGTAGAAAATATTGTGGAAAAAGAAGAAATTGCTTGTTGAAAGCAATTTCTTCTTTTTCCACAATGTTTTCTCAAGTATAAAATCACAAGGACGTAAAAACCAGTGATTGTACAGTAAAGGGTTAAAACGTCGTAACTACAGCTCATTCAAGGTCGGGCCTAGCGATCCATCAATTCACAAGACTTGATTGCTTTTAGGTCGTTCGGGAATTTTTTACATTATGGTGAGACAGCAAAGAATACTTATTTGAAATCGTTAGATAATAAGAACAATAATGATACTGACGGTAATGATAATTATATCAATAAATATTCAATGAATATTATGAAATACCTATCGCTGGCCAAACCCACTGACCCCTTTGACCCCACCCATTCACTCCGACAGGAAGTCCCGCTTCGATTTTGCACGACTTTATTTTACAAAATTGATTACCAATACCCATACCAATAGAAAGTTGGTTAGAGATCTAAACGTCGTTACTACAGCTTGAATAGGCTGTACTTACGACGTTTAAGTCGCAAAACCAATAAAAATGGTAACACAAATGGCGCCAAATGTCGGAGTTAAAAACTCATTTATTGTCGGATGATTTCATTTATCGACTGGTTATTTGTTTGACAGCCGCGATGGGCCAATGCCCCGATTGTCTTTCGATTTTAATTGTATAAAACTGGATACAATACATAAACACTCACAAAAATTCAAACAAACAATGCCCAGAAGGGTTTATTATAGGCCTACCGTCAATTTGTAACTACACAAACTGCAGTTACGATATTTTGGCAGCACATCGACGATTATGAAAGTTATTCATGAAAAGAATTTAATTGAAAATATAAAGGCTATTTAACTGAGCTTACCTTGAAAAATCCAGCACACCTGAAAATAAACAGAAATAAGTTTGAAATATATGCATTGCATTTAAATAAATGTATGTTTTTAATGAAAATACCGTAGTGAGTTTTTGTTTTTTCTTATTTCTTCTTAGCATTATTCCATTTTTCCTAGTACTTTACTTTTCTTAAAAATTTACGAGTGTAATCTTTAAAATATTTCGCAGATAGCGGTAATTCTCTGCTTTGACCATTGTCGGGCTGGTAGCCAGGCTAAAAGCGAAGGTCAGCCTACTTATTCCTGGAGTCTGATCTTATACGACATAACTTGGTTGGCAATTAAATATCAAATCCCACAAGAAAAAAAGTGCTTCTGAAAACATTGTATCAATAAGAAAGTGCTTGTTAAAAGCGTTTTCCAACCCAAATGAGATATTTAAAAAAAAACCATTCAACAAAGATTTGCCGATACTAACTTCTTTAAATTTGGACTATTCTAAAATTCTGTGTGATTGACCAATCACGGTTCAATCAAGATCAATCTACCAATCAAATAATTCATTTTGATTTTGTTTGACAGGGGTTTTACGCCACTTTCAACAATCTTTCAGTCATATCGCGGCGGCTGGAGCACCTAACAATGGAATCCTGGTATTTCTCACACCAGTACTACCATTACATCCTTTCCTAGACTCCAGCTGCTATCCCACAAAGGTCTACGATTATCGACCCATTGGTGAGAGACAAATAGTCGGAAAGGATGAGTGCCGCCGTCGGGGATCGAACTATTTCATTTTGAAGTGAACTTTGAAATCCAGCATTGGCAGACATTTTCGTGTGGCATTTTTTGTTGGTTTGGCGACATAACCCTTTCTTGTTCAATCACTGGTTTTTACGTCCCTGTGTTTTCATACTTGAGAAAACATTGTGGAAAAAGTAGAAATTGCTTGAAACAAGCAATTTCTTCTTTTTTTCACAATATTTTCTACCCTTCCGAATGGTTATTTTTCAAATAGGATCAAGTTTAATTTGTCGTCTGCAAGTTCTTTGAATTTGGACCAGTCCAAAATTTTGTAAAACAGGAAAGGGTTTAACAATGTAACTACAGCTTAGTTAACCCAAGCTCTATTTACGACGTCTATGTTGACAACTGACCATTTAATCTTTTTTTTTTTTTTTTACATGTTATTCGCAATACTTGTTGCAAAATAACGATGATTAATATCGAAGTTGAGCTTCCTGTTGGAATTTGTTAAAAGATCAAATGCACACTTACCCATCACAAGCATAGATGCCGTAATGCTTCCCTGAAGAATGGTCCTGACATACTTTACATGGGATGTCCATTAAAATACGACCTGGAAAAGATATGTGAAATGAATTGAACCATTTCCAGACGACAAAATTTTAAAATCGTCCAAATTAAAATTAGTTGCAAACGACAATTCCAAGCTGACAGAATTTTATGTATGTCTGTCTTTCTGGCGGGACATGCAGATAATTCTTTGTTTCATTGCAAGACCGATTATCTTTCATTGAGTGAACAACAAAAGCCATATTTTCACATCTTTACTTCCACGTAGATGGCATTCAGTAGCACGCAATGAACAAAAACAGAGCAAAATCTACCAAAGCAGTGAATTTATCATTTTGGTAATTTCATTGTTTTTTCGGTGAAATTATCGACTGATAAACTACCGAGAAATGTCACTTTCTATCGAAAAGAATTAAAGAAAACGATTTACATTTCTAAAAAACGAAACAAACGGAATTCTGAAAGTTTCACATATCTTTTGAGACAAAATCTCATTTTTTACTTCTCGACTTTATGTGCATTAATCGTTTGCCTTTTTTGTCTTGTAACAGTAAGCCTAACATATCTTGTCATTTTGAAAGGAATGAGATCTGATCCATACAAAAATGCACAAATAAAAGACTGGGTAGATAATCTGTCAATGATCGCTGTCCGATATGAAGTGTCAACCTCAATTAGAGATTACGATACACAAGATCTATTGTCCGAGTCGCCAGTCCAACTGAGAAGGCCAAAGTGTAACCCTTTCCGTAACCGTCTATTGCTTTCCCGATGTTGGGATATCCTATCAAAGGAAGCATTTTAAACCATTACCACACGAAAAAAGAAAAAAGGTGACTGGTCCAAATTCAAAAACGTTGAAGGCGAAGATATCAAGTTACAGGAATTTAGAAATATTTGTTTTTTAATGAAGAAAACATTGTGGACATTGAAGAAATTGCTTGTTACAAGCACCTTCTTCATTGTCCACAATGTTTTCTAAGGCTTTTTTCTTGAGTGGCGTCAACAGGCAGAATTTTGTGGGAATGGGTCAAATGATATCTGAACCAAGCAATTTATGTTTTTAAACCAATCATATTTTTAATGGAAACGCTACCGTTTTCGAATTATACGGATTTTGAATCATACTTTGTGAAATCTTTCATTTTGGACCCCGTTTTAAATCTTACTGTGTATAAAAAAAGTGTTGACCAAATGAAAAAACATATTGTCGGCATGAAGCCACCAAAGTCAAAATCTTTATCTGTACTAATTTTGTGTGAAATCCAACAACTATCGGAATTTTTCAATGAATTACTGGACGACAACTTCACAAATAACATGAGCAATTTTTCCCCGCCCATTTTCATTAATCCGCCATAATGATGGCGTAGTGATACCTTGTTATTGCGTAAGATTGTCTTTTCCTTGATTGATGCTTTAGAAATCGGACAGATCTCGTGGGTGAAGATCAAGTGGAAAATACTCATTAACTTGCGGTAACATCAAAATAGCCTTTATATGTTTTCTTAAGAAGCTAAGTGATCCCTAAAAGGGGATTTACCTTGATTATATAAACGTTTATTGTACCAATTATTTTGGAGTTTTAGAGCAACTATTTTTATTGTACACGTAACGCCGAATCCGATAATGACGCGTTACAGGACGGCCATGCACCCAAGCGTACGCAAAATGTACAAACAAGTTGCTTCTTTCAATCTGAAAACTAAAATAGACAGGGCAGACTTTAACCCTTTCCTCTTTTTCAAAATTTTAGACCAGTCCAAAGTCAAAGGCGTTGCAGACGACAATATAAAGTTGATTTTATGTGAAAATAACCATTCAGTAGGGCAGAAAATATTGTCACAAGCAAAATCTTCTTTTACCACAATATTTTCCTGAATATGAAAACACGGGGACGTAAAAAACAATGATTGAACGGGAAAGGGTTAAAAAGATTAACGCAAGCTACAAACTCTCGTACTCGTAGACATTGTTCAGCTAATTTACGAGCATTTTTGACGGCTCGCAGGCCACGCCTACTGAGCTCGTACAGGAAGTTCCCTTTAGATATCAAACGGAGTTATTTTGCAAAATTTATTTCCAGTCACATGAAATAAACAAGTAAATGGTTGATTGGGGACCCAAACGTGGGAACTTCATCTCGAAGAAGCTTTGGTTACGCGTTAAAGCCGCTAAGCAAATAAGTTATTCACATGTCATGTCATGTCGACCAATGTAGGGGTTCAAAGTTCAGCCCCGTTTTAAAAGTATGATTTAAACCATTCCAACACAGTGGAATTTTAGACCGGTCCAAATTGAAAGGAGCTGCAGACGACAATTTCAGGTTGATTGAATCTTAAATTTTTTCGTCTTTTTGGGTACAAAACATTGTGGAAAATGAAGAAATTGCTTGATCCAAGCAATTTCTTCATTTTCCACAATGTTTTCCAAAGTCTTTTCGTTGAGGGGCGTAAAAAGGAGGGATTGAGTGGGAATGGGTTAATTGCTTGATCTATTTTGATATTGATATACGCGATCCATCATTTTACGTCGTTGCGACGTCAAAACTTACGTCACATTTTGGTAGGATGGATACTTCCTTTTGTGTGTGTGTGTGTTTGTGTGTGTGTGATTCAACAATGCATGTTAAATGCATAAGAAATTAACAAAAAGTATCTAGACAAGAAAAATATACTTGCTGAAATAACAAGAGCCATCCACAAGAAACACGCACATCGTCAACGTCACAATTAGTATTTTATTTCAACTCTATATTGACTGACAGTTTAATCGACATTTCCAAATCACGAAGACGAGTTTTACAGGTCTATTAACTTTAACGACTTCTACCTGCTCTTATAACAATACCCCATGTCAGATAAATTATTTATAATAACGACCTGTTGTCTTTTAACTCATTTCCGATGACATCCTGTAACGACCGGTGATAAAGAAAGACTTTGCGTTATTTCTAGAGAGTTATTGCCCTTGTCAGACTCTTCGGAATACATGATGCAGACCGCGCTTAGACTGTTCGTTACAAAGAGAAGGTAATTATATGTACGAGGTATAAGCAGTTGCGACTGTTATGAGTTTAACTATTGATATTGGTTTTATTGAATTACCTGTTGTCTCTCCAAGAGTGATTAAATAGCAATAAAAGTTGTGACAAATTACATTTAATCGATAAGAAACGAAGTCACTTTTATTGGTTTAGATTTAAATACTTTAATACTCATTTTTTTTTTTATAATTTATCAAGCTTTTTTGGCTGATTCAATCCAAAACAGAATACATTTTTTTTTCAAATACACGAAAATACAAGTCGCAGATAAGGAAAAAATTCAAGAGATCTTTGCAGGACAATTCGATGCCTTTAAAATTTATCGTAGAATAATACCCGCCGTGAATAAAGGTCTTCTGCTTTGTTCTTTCAAAAAAGAACAAACGCGGCTTCAAAGACATAGTTGTTCCTTAAGATCAAGCAAGTGGTCCTGATCTAATTATTTCATTTGTTGATTTTTGATTGGCTGGTTCAATGCACACTCGCATCTGTATTAGGAATGCAGTTTCGATTTGGATGGATTATCAAAGAGCACAAAGTCGATGTTGTTCTAAAACTAAAATTACACCAACAGTAATTCAAAAAAAGGTGAACAGATCTGATTAAGGTTAACAGCAAATAATGTAATAATAAATTCGACCCGGAAGGAGGGTAGAATTTCCCATAGACGATATCTTGGCTACCGGGCTGATTTATATGGCAACGAAGAAGACTCCCTCTAACTTACAATAGCTGTTTAGTGATCAATTAAAAAGCGAAAACCTATCTCAGAAGCTCAATTAACGGACAGGTGAAAACATAAAACAACTTGCTTTAATTTCCTTTCAATGAGACTCGACTCTTCTCATGCTGATATCGAGGTATTTAAACATTTGCAACTTGTATAGACAAAGATCCGACTACACGGGTATACGCACGTTGAACTTTTACCATACCACCTATTTGACATTTTTCTGTTAAAGAAAAACATTCGACTACACTTTTAATTTACCCGAAATCCTTTAAAATATACTTTAAATTTTGAAATAACAAGTAGGGACCATACAAGGATAAGAGGTGAGGCTTGGATCGTGTTACATTAATGAGAAAATTCTAATCAATGTCATTGGGGCGGTCTCCTTCAAGCTTCCCGAAGTCTGAAAGTTCTCCTGGGTTATCAGACGCTATGTTTACAAACAAGCGCCTGGATCACTTCATGTCCGGAAGGACTTTAGAAACGAGAAGCCGTCGAACGGATGTAAACAGCAATACAAATTTGCAGATCACAAAAAGAACATGTTCAGAAAGATAAACAACGGTATGTCAAAGGGCGATGAAAATACGTAAGTCGTAGATAAAAACCGACTTACTAATTTTTCGTGCAGATTCTGTTTCATTTTGTGAAAGAGGGCAGATCTGCCCATTATATACCGTAGATCTTGGCAGAAAGTGACACCTTCGATAATCCTAACATCAAAATTTCTGCCTAGATATATTTGTGATACATATACATGTATTACTTTTTTGTGTTTTTTTTTTTTTTTTTGATTTGCTGTTGTTTTGTATTTGTTGTTTTTCTCTTTCGTTTGTTTTCAATATTGTTTGACCCTTCCATGATTGACTTGCTGTTTTTATCTTTATTTTGAATTGCATACACCTTTTGTAAAGTAAAGGTGTTATGCATTTCGTGTTTGCATATGAAAGCTCGCCTTCCTTGCATCATCTATAATATGCCAATTTCAAAGTCATGTTTAAACATTTACAACTCGTGCGGTTCACAGAATATCTCGTTTGGTTTGGATCAAAGCGCACTTAGAACTTGCGTCAACAAATGTCATAACTTTACAAATGTTTAATCCTCGGATAATACAGCTTGTAACGTACTCAAAATGTCTAATAAATGCCCACATTTCCGGGTTTTATACGGACAGTACTGTTCAGGGGTATTAAGAAATTGTATAGAACTGACTCAATAAAGCACGCCACTTCTTCGAAAAGAATTGGTTTGTCCGATTAAATAAGTGAATTTCCTAAGTACAAAATATTCTCATTCACATCTAAAGGAGTGTTAGAAATAATTGTAGACAGATGTTTTATCGCTTTTAACCTTTATCTATTTATTTTTTATTGAAATGGAGAAAAAAATCTTTCGACTCAAATTAATCCTGTCGATTCTGCTTCCAGGAGAGCAAGACAGTAATCAGTCCAAAGAGGTGACCCAATGTTGAAGCCACAAGATTGTTGGCCGCTCCATGGAAATCGAAATAGATCATGGGGCTGACACCAAGGGCTTGTGATATAGTATGAAATTGAAGCATCATCGATCATGGAATCAAATGGGTCCCAGTTGATTTTGAAGGGGTCGAAACAACAAAAATAATGCGTATAAATTTCAAGGCAGATTGAGTGCCAATAGATCTATTCTTGTTTATATTGAATCAGTTTAATAAATCCCCGAAACTGTTTAAATGAAATGTTAGTGATATACTTAATATGTTTCTATCTGTTTATTTTCAGGCCAAGAGGAACTTTTTCATAGCTGAGGTTTCTCACGGTTTTGAACAATCTTTCTGTTATATCACGACAAAGTTAATTCACTTTTGTGCTTCCCGATTAACACAAGCGTGAGGTTGGAGCTCTAAATGCCTTTTCAAAGGTCATACACTCGTAACAAGAGATTCGACCGGGTCTCGAACCCATAACCAGCAAAACAGGAATGGGTTAACAGAATATGAGACCGCAGTCTCAATCACCTGCTCACATTGGACTCTCTTAGGCTCTGCTTTTAACCCATTCCCACACAACAAAATTTTAGACTGGTCCACATTGAGAGAAGCTGCAGACCACAATTTCAAGTTGATTTTGTTTTTCTTTTTTAGATAGAAAACATAGTGGACAATGAAGACATTGCTTGATACAAGCAACTTCTATATTTTCCACAATGTTTTCAAAGGCTTTTATCTCTAGGGGCGTAAAAAGGGCGGATTGCCGGGGAATATGTTAAGAACTATAGTTATGCTCTTTTTTTTTATCATTTTTGCAGTCGCGATCTTTCAAATCCCATCGTTTATTTTTCGTCAAATCTCGTGCAAGCTATTCATTTATTATATTTGTACATGTAAATTTTTTGGTCACATGAATTCAGGTCATATATTTGAATGTTGTCTTCTGTTCTACTATGTTCATTTAAGACATTTAAGGAATAATTATTTCATTTTCTTTTTTCTTAAGAATACCTGCAGATGAAACTTTTCATCTAATAGACTGATAAAGACTAATCCTGATCAAAGACTATCATATATGTTAATTTGTTACACGGACAGACAGATGGACGGACAGGAAGACAAATATAATATCAACAATAACAACAACAACAGACACACGAGCATGCTGTTGGCATTCACTTCAACAAGTTCAACACTCGACTTTCTCTAGATTTCCACTTCATTCACTCATGTTAGGACTGGATAAAGTAATTAAGCCTTTGAATGATGTTTTAAATCTTCGCTATCTCCCATTCCACACAGGGGGAAGACGCTTTAAATTTTCAAGCAAGCTTTAAATTGACTTTATGTTGAGGATTAATCTTTAAACCACTTGTCGTTTGTTGCGTAAGTATATAATCCTTTCCCCTCTCACCAAAACATTTAAGAGACGAAGAGAATATTTTTTGTTTTCATGGAGGTATGAACCGAAAAACCTAATCACACTGTATGAATACGCGAAGCGGATTCATACATTGTGAGATTAGGTTTTTCGGTTCATACCTCCATGAAAACAAAAAATATTCTCTTCATTTCTTTTAATTAAATAGCATCGAACGAAAAAAACAAAAGCTTAATAAATTTTGCTACCCTTTTGTATGGGACTATTTTGTGCGGAAGCATTAAAAATCGATGTGTGCTCAAAATTTTGTTCATGGAGTTATGAACAATTATTCCGACCATTCAGAACTCTCGTTTTTGATAGACGAAACTAAGAATTAAATTATTTAGAGATAAAAAATGGAAAGAAAAGATAAATAAGTATATAGATGAAATGAAAAATTGAAATTAAAATCAAAATTACCACATCTCTTTTCATTACCCGACCCATTACCCCGTTACCACACAATCCTGAATTTCGACGCACTGACGTTGTCGTTCTGGAGAAAATTAAAAATGGCATTTTACAGGCAATTTTTGCATTTTCACAATATTTTTACCTTAAACGGATGCGTATTATTGATTTTACACATATCTGCAGACTTTAATAAGGAGAGTTAAAGAAAGATTTAAAAAGTGATGATAATTATTGTCATTGTCGATAATTATATGTGTTTTTTTAATTAGAATAAAAGATCTGGATTTCTCATTTTCACTATATTGTGAAAAAAACGGCGCCTGGCTTACAAACAATTTCACATTAATGCCAAATAGAGACTAGGATCAGCCTATGCGGATCTAAGTCTTTATTTGTCAGTCTGTAGGCGGTATCATGTTCAATCACTGTTTTTACGCCCCTGTGTTTTTTGTTAGAAAAACATAGTAGAAAAAGAAGGAATTGCTTGTAACAAGCAATTTCTTCTTTTTCTACAATATTTTCTACTCTAATGTCTATTTCAAATTAAATCCACTTCGAATTTGCATCTGCAATTCCTCCGAATATGGATAAGTCTAAAACTTTGAAAAATAGGAAAGGGTTAATTGTGAAAGGATGCCATATATAATGTCGTCAAATTGAGTTGGCCTCTAAGTAACGCGTAACAAGCGTTAAAATAAATAACATGCTTAACTGCAGTCCGCGTCTCCGATTAGGTCCCGTTTTACCTTAAAGTGACTTTATTAAAAAATCCCGCGGAGGTTTAACGAGTGCTTTAAATTATGCAGTCGTGATCATAAGAATTGTGGACCATCATGCGAAAAGGGACAAGCTGGAATTCCCCTTTGGTGTATTTAAGTATAACGAAGACTAAACCAGGTGCAAATCATCCATATTTAAAGAAGCCAAGTAAAGGCAGAGAGAGAGCGAGAGGGAATGTGTGAGAGATGAAAGGCGAAAATTACAAGTATTTAATGTAAGGTTTTTTTTAAGATTGAACCCTGTATAATACCTTCACATTCTGAAGAATTACAAGTTCTGTATAACCTATTTACCATACAATCCTACTTTCTGATTCACTGAAGGGTAATATTTCTAGAAAACATGATTGAAAAAAATAGATTACACAATGTTTTCTACACAAAATGATATTTATTTTTTAATCCACATCCACTTCGAAATGCCGTCTGCAGCCTCGTCGATTTTGACCAGCCTAAACTTTAAACTTGTAATCTGGGAATGTAATTCTGTGGGTGATTCTAACATTACCTTTTATCATTTCGAAAAAAGTAGTTTTTGAAAAAAAAAAATTTATAAAACGATTTTTCCATTTTTTCTGTAATTTTGTCAATCATTTCAGACTCTAATGTCTAAATTTGATATCCAATATAATTTAGAATGTCCTTTTTCGGTAATAAATTTGTTAAAGCCTATACCAGTCAAAACTCACAAACTGCAGTCTTTCTCTATAAAATATATCGTCGATGGGCGACGACATGTTCATGTAAAGACCTAACATTCCCGTTTAGACCAGAGCCTCGCTATGATAAATGAGAAATAAGAGATTTAACCGTTGAAGCAATATTAAACAAATTAGACTCCCAATAGAAAATCTTCGTATCCTAGCGTATTTATCACGCGTTTATTTATTGTTTATTGCAAGGTCATACCCTTACCAACATATAGAGACCCATGTGTGAATCCCATCCTCAAACTAAGATAGACAGAATCCTGATCGTTTCGATAAACAGTAAATTAATACTTTTTCGTCTGTGAAATTCTATACGCGAATCCTTAAAATTCAAAACATTCTATGCCCAAATAAGATTTGCCGAAGACAAAGGAATTTTCGCCGGCCGCCCCCGTTAGTTGAGCATGGGGTGTCATGGGTTCGATCCCCGGCGGCGGCTCAAATTCTTTCCGACATTTGTCTCTCACCAATGGGTGGATAATCGTGAATCTTAGTGGGATAGCAGCTGGAGGTTAGGAAAGGATGTAGTGGTAGTACTGGTGTGAGAAATACCAGGAATCCGTTGTTAGGTGCCCTAGCCGCCGCGATATGACTGAAATACTGTTGAAAGCGGCTTTAAACCCCATTCAATCAATCAATCAACCGTTAGTTGAGTGTCTTGTGAAAAACATTGCCAAAAGTAAGGTCATTGCGTTATATAGATTTGTCGGGTTATTCTTGCTCAATTTTACAAGATGCCTATCTAGGACTATAGTTGACAACAAAACCTAATGAGTCCAACGATAGACCAATCTTAGCAGTCAATCTATTAACCAGTCGACCAATTAAACCATTCATTTAATCAGAAATGGGTTTTGAACTCCGACAATGGCTGTCATTTTTGTTCAACATTTTTATTGATTTGTCGACTTAAACATCGTAACTACAGCTTATTCAAGCTGTAGTAACGAGGTTCTGGATGGCTAGTTACGAGGATTTGGTTGCCAACCAACTATTCTACTTTTTGTTACATGCTTCTTGACAAAGATTTCGCAAAATAAAGCCGGTTAAAATTGAAGTGGGACTTCCTGGTGGAGTTAATGGGCGGGACCAACGCACTTAGTGGGCGGAGCCAGCGATCGATCAATATGGGGTTAAGGTGCATTAAAGGTATTATTTTCGTCGTTATAGTTCTTTTTTTTTTAAAGAAAATATAATTTATCGTAAACGGGACACCAAACTTTCCTAAATACAGCTTGATTAAAGCTGTATTTACGATATTTTGGTCCCACACCAACAATATTTCTCTAACCATCTCAGATGACAAAACTTTAGACAGGTCCTAATTGAAAGGAGTGGCAAACGACAATTTAAAGTTTATGAAATATAAGATTTTTTCAACTTTCTGGGTAGAAAACATTGTGGAAATAAAGAAATTGCTTGGTTAAAGGTTTAGACCAGCTTCATTGTGTGGGAAATGGGTTAAGAAAACGCGACCCCCTTTTTCAGCAACAAATCAATATTACTTTTAAAAAAGGACGCATGCTGCCGATCGGCGTCAAAATCATCGTACCTACAGACTAACACAAACTGTAGTTACGATGTCTATGTCAGCGATACATGAAGATTTCATTTTAAGAAAAAGATTTATCATAAGACGTTGTTTAGTTAGTAAAATTGAAAAAAAAGTTTTGAAAGTTTTGAATGTTTTCTGATTTGAAGAAGCCAATGCCCCGGGTTCTACATGTTAAACCCCAGCGCAGCAAGATTTAGACTGTTTGATAGAATAAAAAAAAAAGAAAGAAAAAAAATACATTTGTATTTTTTGGCACAAAACATTGTGGTAATACAGAAATCGCTTGCGATAAGCAAGACCACATTGTTTTTCAAAGCTTTTATTTTTCGGCTTAAAAGGGTGAGATTAATGGAAAGGGGTTGAAAGGAAAATATATATTGAATCATAATCACATTCTTTATAAAGACCACCTTTAGAGCGCCCTGGTGGTTGTGTTTACTGGAAAAAATAACCGAAAAAGTCGCGAATCCAGACAGATAAATGATAATTTGCTCTTGTCCACAAGCCCTTGACTTTATAACGTCTGCCAGCTTATAAGCTCAACGACAAATCTCGCCGAGTTGATAAGTTTAACACCTCCTACTTTACTTTAAACTTTCTGCAAACACACAAACTACTTATAATCCTTCCCAAGTTCAATAAACGCATTGTCTTTTTTAAATAACGCAGGGCCATTTATCATTTTTTCCGCCACAAAATTTGACTTCATTTAACCCTTTCCCATTCAATCACTGGTTTTTACGTCCCTGTGTTTTATACTTGAGAAAAACATTGTGGAAAAGGCAGGAATTGCTTGTAACAAGCAATTTCTGCCTTTTTTCACAATGTTTTCTACCCTACTGAATGATTATTTTTCAAATAAGATCAACTTTAGTTTCTCGTCTGCACAGCCATTGAATTTGGACAAGTCTAAATTTTCGTAAAACAGTAAAGGGTTGATTATATTTGTTATCGTTTCATCCTGCCCCAGAGAAAATCGTGAAAAAGCATGTTGCATTTTGTTTGCTTTAACAGTGCCCATCTGGGAATTCCAACAGACAAATATTTGAAAAAATGATCGTATCCAGCACAGGTAAATCGGGTTTGGTATCGTGAACGATTACACATTACCACACAATTCCGCTTTTTTTTCACCATGAAGAATTTTTTTCACAGAAAATATGGTCATAGAAAACATTGAAGGGAAATAAGAAATTTCCTGTAAAAAGTAATATCTCCTTTTCTAACAATTTCTTCCCGACATATGGTACTTATTTTTAAATTCAATCGGAATTTGAAATACCGTCCGTAACTTCTTTTTATTTGGACCAGTCTAAAATTTTGTTGTCTGGGTAATTAGTCTATGCTTTATTCCGTTAGCATGTCCGTTTAACATTCACAAATTTCTTAATATGAATATTTTCTGCAGTCTGACCAGGGTCGAAGCTTTTAGCAGTTCCTAGAAGGTCCCTTTTCGCCTGATGTGTGACCGATAACGATAAAAATTGATTGTGAAGATATTTACATACTCTTAGTTTGACGGCAAAATTTAAGACTGGTCGAAATTGAGAAGAGTTACAGACGACAATTTAAAGTTTTTGAAATTAAATTCTTTTCAACTATCTGGGTAGAAAACATTGTGTGAAATGAAGAAATTGCTTGTTACAAGCAATTTCTTCATTTTACACGATCTTTTCCCAATTGTTTTTATTGTGGACCGTCAAAAAGCGTCATTGTGGGGGAATGGGTTAACATTATTGCATTTTAGCTAATTATTATAATTACCTTTTTTCGGTTAATACTAGCAAATGTGACGCGAATGATATTTAGGTCGATAGTTTGAATGGGGTTTAACGCAACTTTTAACAGTATTTCAGTCATATCGCGGCGGCTGGAGCACCTAACCATGAATTTCTGGTATTTCTCACACAAGTACTACCAATAGATCCTTTCCGAGCCCCTAGCTGCCCATCCGATTTAAGTTTACGATTATCCACTAATTGGCGGGAGACAAATGTCGGAAAGGATATTTGTCGAGACACAGGATCGAACCCTGGAACTCATAAATGAGACTCCCACGAGTCCCATTTGGTTGAAAGAGTGATAGTAAAAGAAACCCGCCATTTTGCGACCTTAATGATACCGAGCAAATGCCAAAATACATGTCATACTAGGCTTACAGGCAGTGCCAAAAATCAAGAGATTTATTGCCAAAAATCAAGTTAATTCTAACGCTAACCTCAAGTCAAACTATTTAATACCACAATCTGGTCAGTATCCTGATTTAAGATGGTATTAATTTTTTCTTAAACTTGGTCATTTTAAACTCTTATTCCAGACAGCAAAAAAGTTTAGCGACAATTACGCGCTATACGCGTGTGCGTAATATCAGCGGATTCAACATTCAAATTTATGAATAGTCATTTTGTGTTTAAATAATTTTTGCCAAACTCAAATTGTTTCATATGATAACCGATTGAATATTTTTTTATTGCATAAAGCAGCGAATTTCGAAGTTATCCCTTTTCTTTCTAACCCCTGTGATTTTTAACTTGAGAACTTGAGAAACATTGTGAGAAAAAAAGAAATTACTTGTTATAATCAATTTCTTTTTTCCATCAATGTTTCCTACCCTGTAGGTGGGTTACTTTTGAAATTGCACATACTTTGAATTGTCGTCTAAAAAAAAAAAAAAAAAAAAGAAAAAAAAAAGAAAAGCGGAAAAGGGTTAAGTCCAATAATACTGGCTTGTAAACAAATAAAAAATGTTTCATCATGGTAAGGTTTCAAAAAGTGATTTAAATTGAGGCGCATTTCATTACAATACATCATTTTACACTATTTAACAAACCGTTTATAATATATTTGAATCCAAAGATCGCTGGCCACGCCCACTGAAATCCGAAAGGACGTTCAAATTCGATATTAAACGGCGATATTTTGTAAAGTTTATGGTTAGTAACATCCAACAAAAAAGTAAAATTGTTTGGTTTGAGACGTAGACGTCGTAACTACAGCTTGAATAAGCTGTAGTTACGCCGTTTAAGTCGCCAAACCAACAACAACAAAAAAAAGCTTCACATAAATGTCGACAAATTCGAGAATTTAAAGTACACTTCCGGTATGAATAAATGACCTAATTGGTCGATTGACTCTTTGATCGGCGCTGCCGATCCATCAATTATCGTGACTTGCACGATTAGAAAAAAAGTACACAAATAAAAAGTTAAGGACAAATTGTAAACTATTGCACCACGCTAAAGCGAGAAGATTAAAAAGTCACCATAGGTCAATTTTGTATATGAACACAGTGAGTAAATTTGATAAATGACGGCTTTCAATATTGAAAATATATGTATTGTGAAACCCCTTCATTTTTTGGTGGTAGAATAACAATCGTATTTGGCTCAGGCGTTGGGATCTTCGGGTGGTTCAGCATGAATCAAATTAGAGGCAATCTTACTCAAGCGACCACCTCTCTTAAGAGACTACTCTCATTAAGCGACCGGCATCAATATTCTGTTCACAAAAAACAAAGGATCGTCATTATTGGACATTTTCTGGTAATAGCATTATCCAATTAAAATCCTATGTTGGTGAATCTTATTAGACTCGTCTAAATAAGACAAAATAGGGTTTATTTACCTACCGTTATTTTAAACGAGATTACATTCGCCTGGCTCTTAACCCATCCCCACTCAATGACGCTTTTGGACGCCCCATGAAAAAAGGGTTGAGGAAAACGTTGTGGAAAATGAAGAAATTGCTTGTAACAAGCAATTTCTTCATTATCCACCATGTTTTCTACCCCAAAGGTAAAAAAACCTCCAAAATATCATGAGCTTTAAATTGTCGTCTGCACCTCCTTTCAATTTGGACCTGTCTGAAACTTTGCTGTCTTGTAATGGGTAAAGTGGTCGCTTAATACAAGCTTAAAAGTACTGACTTAAACTGAAAAATATTTAAAAAAAAAACAAAAAAAACGAAATAAGATATTCTTTAAACGCTTTGAAAATTTATGTTTCGTGTGTGGTGTTATCATTATTTTTATTATTGTCTTTTTTGTTTCCCTTCTATTGCTAAAATTTCGAATGTTAAAAGTATTTTCCGACTTACATGCATGAACTACAATTTGATCGACAGTGTGACAAAAATGAAGTAGGCTTTTCTAAAGTGGCACCCCTCTAACGTTTTTTTTAACCAAGGCGATCGCAAGGATAATCCAATAAAATTTATTTACAACGTTTTTTGGGGTTTTTTGTCTGTTTGTTCGTTTGTGTTTTAAATTGATTCTTATTCCCCAGTTAACATTAACGCCGAATACACTTTCGTCTGCAGCCTCTTCCAGATTGGACCAGTCTTAAATTTGTCCTCTAGAAAACCAGTAAAGAAATTGTCGACGCTTCGTAGTATCACTTTTTTCTATTGCGTCAGAAGCCGGGTTTAAGATGAAACGCATACCCTAAGTTTGTCTTCCTGAACACTGTGATATTTTCCCTACTAGCCGGTACTCACTTGTCCGCACTCGAACAGAGACTTTTCAGCATTTAAGTTCAAATTAAAAATAAAAAAAATGGTTTTGTATGATTGAAATATATATGTTCTACCGAAGTACTTACTTACTAACTTACGGCTTATTTAGCATGAAAATATTCCCAAGTGATAAAATTCATTTTCGAAATTGCGATTAGCAAAGCACGTGACTGAATCTTGAATTTTGATGAAAAAATGTACAAGCGAGTGGATATAACAGAGCGGAAATATTCCCGTCAAAGTAGAATCAATCTGTTTAGCTTTATTATTTAATTCTTAAGTTTAGTATTTTAAAGACAACCATTATCAAGATATAAGAACAAATACAACCAATTCCCACAAATTCCAATTTTTGACATCCCTAAAGGAAACAGCTTGGGAAAACAGTGTTGAGAATGAAGAAATTGCTTATAATAAGCACTTTTTTCATTTCGCTGTTTTCTAATCTTAAATACATAGATTTTTAAAATTGATTAACTTAAAATAGTCATCTCCAACTCATTTCAGATTGGTCTAGTTACACATTTTGTCGTTTGGGAATGGGATAAATCCACTATAGTAAGGGCATACATATCTAAAAATGAGGAAAAAGGTTTCGCATTGTCTTTTTTCTTTCTCTCTTTCGTTTTCTTTCTTTACTTTTTTCTTTCTTATCTCCGTTTCTTTTTGAGTATGCTGTTTAAGAAAGTGAAAATAATTAAATCTTTAGAATAAATGGCAAATCATCATTAAAATCTATAGATTGTATGGAAATTTTTTGATTTTTTTTAACCAGGCGAGCCTAAATAAACCCCATTCATTAACACATTCCCACACAATTAACCACTCGCAAGAAAGAAGTCTGGAAAAGGTATATGTGAGATGCAGAAATTTGTTGCCGGAAGCAATTCTTCATTTCCGTCTAATTTTTCTACAAATAAAAATCAAAGAAATTTAAAAATTCCTTGCACCGACTTAATATTGTCCTCATTAACTTTTAACAAATTGGACCTGTCTAAAAGTTTGTCATCCGGCAATGGTTGAAAAGCATGTTAAATAAATAAACACACATCTGTAGTTATTTTGAATGGTAGAATATATTTCTATTCTGAGGACTTTTCTTACTGTAATCAAAAGGAGACAGATCCAAAGCAGACTTTCCTAAAATAAGCATATTGTGTGTTCATGCACATGAAAATGGACAAATGATTTTTATGCATTTAAGACAGCAGAATTGACCTTACTCCGTTGACCACGCCAATTGACTCAACAAGATGTTCCGATTCGATTTTTAACGACGCTATTTTGCGAAACTTATAGCTGTAGCATGTAATTAAAAGTAGAATGGTTGGTTAGCGACTTTAACGTCGTAACTACAGTTTTAACAAGCTGTAGCTACGACGTATACGTCGTCGAAACCAAAAGATGTTTGACATAAATGACGGCCAATGTCGGAGTTCAAAGCTCAATCCCGGCCTGAATAAATATTTTGATTGGTCAATGGATTCCTTGATGGACAGCTGCGATTGGCCAGTTAGCCCTAGCCAAACTGCAAAGTTCTAAAAAAAAACCAAAAAAAAAAAAAAAACGTGTTACATTTTCAATTCATGTGAAAATTACGATTTCGTTGATGCATAAAACACTGTTTGAAAAAGAGAGATATTTGTTTGCTATACTTACTTGATTGGCCGGCTACTTTATTCATTTTGTTCGATTAGTTTGAAATAATAAATCACAAATCAAGCTGGCTCGCCTGTTAGAAGCGAACGACACAGACTTCTGAACAAACACCCAAAGTCTATATTGTTATAATCCTCAACATTTGACACCTAATACAGTTATAAGAACATATAAACCATTACTGCGGTAGTTTAACTACCCGTATTGAACTCGACTCGGGTATGTTTTAACCAATCAACGAACGGGAAGAAGAGAAAGTGAAGTCAATAAAACCATATTTAGAGACAAGTGTATTGTTTGACGGGCAACCTGCTGTTAATTCGACCTGTGATTGGACAAAATATGACAGTCGTTTTCACGGGTGGTTGAAGTGAGGCGTTCGCTTGGCTTTTTGAGGAGGAGATAGGATGACACTTCATTATCATAACATCGGGCGGATTCTAAAACTTCGTAACTACAGCTTATTCAAGCTGTAGTTACGAAGTTTTTGAAGCCACCTGGCGATTAGCTTCTTTACTCTCGTCGAACGGTCATAAGGTTTACCGTGATACACCATTTCGAAGTGATTGAATGCATGAATTGTATATCTATTTTATGGCTTGTATTTGAAAGTTTCACTCGTTCTTCATTTAAATCTGGTAGATTTTGACAGTTTACAAGAAACAACGTTTCATTATTTGTTATCATATTTCTATGCACCCCGAAAAGAAATCGGGTTCAGCATTTAGTTGCTCAGTTTTGTCCCTCCGTCCGACCGTCCGTTCGCCCGATAGAATCCACTCCTTCACAACCCTTGGACCAGATGAAACTTCATACATAAGCCTTTATGAATATTTCACAGATACTTTTAATTTAAAGCTTAAAGGAGACTTGGTGTTATAGAAAATAGATATTTTTTGTTACTATCACATAATTTACGGGTTAGAATTTAATGAAATTTTATATTCAACTTTACAACCAAGAGGTCTTGGCAGATCATGCGCTACTTACTTGTCTTTTTATTTGAATGGTGTTTAATGTTGCTTTAAACAATTTTTCAGTCATATCGCGGCGACCGGAGCACCTGACAATGGATTTCTGGTATATCTCGCACCAGTTCCACCATTACATCCTTTCCTAGCCTCCAGCTGCTATCTCACTTAGGTTTACGATTATCCACCCATTGGTGAGAGACAAATGTCGGAAAGGATATGTGCCACCGCCGGGGATCGAACCCATGGCATTGTATTACGGGAATAGGTGGAATAGGTTACAGAAGAATTTAATATTGAAATTCCATCAAAATATATGAAATGAAAGAAGTTTCCCAAAAATCGATACTAATATACTATCTTTGAATCATGAGTATATGATTCAATTCTAGTTTCATCTATAAAAAGCAGGCGTTCCAACTGGCCGAAAGAAATTTTCATACCTCCATGAACATAATTATATGCACGCATCTATTTTGTATGCCACCACAAGAAAAAAGTTCCATAATCGAAAAAATTGAAATTTGTAAAATATTTACTTTTTCCCCGCGATGTTATTAGATTATAAGAAAAAAAGAGAATGTTTCTTGTTTTCATGGAGGTATGAAACGAAAGACCTAATCACACTTATGTATCCGCGGTTTCAACCAAAACTGAAATTATTGTCACGGATCTACATTTTCTTTTGAAAACGCGATTAATCACAACAATCTTTACAAAAGTTGCCGTGTCTTTTGCATTTCTTTTCTTAGCTTTTGATCTGATAGATATGCAAGAAGAACATTTTTTTCCCACGAAAACTTTGATTTCTAAACGTGCGGCATGTAGGACTTTGACGGTTACAGATCGTCTTGTATTTAACATGGATTATCATTGTATTTTATCGCTATTTGTCCAGGATGATTATCGGCTTTCATCATTTACCATGTGTATTTGTGTGATTCAGGGTAACCCTATTTTGTTTATTAACCCTTTACAAAACCATACCCCCCTCCCCCAAAAAATAGACTGGTCTAAATTCAAAGAGGTTACGGAAAGCATAATTATTGGTGAAAATCAGTATATTTATGCTTCTTGTGTATATTCCATGGATAGCTGGCCACGCCCACTGAGTTCCAGCAAGTCCCACTTGGATATTAACCCTTTCTTGTTTAAACTCTGCTTTATACGTCTCTGTGAATTTGTAATTCAGAAAATATTGTAGAAAAAGAAGAAATTGCTTGTAACATCCGCAAAACCTTTGAATTTGGACAAGTCTTGAATTTTGCAAAACAGGAAAGGGTTAAACGGCGTTATTTTGCCAAATTAATGGCTAGTAACATGTTTGGAAAAAAGTGAGGTGGTTGGCTAGCTACCTAAACGTCGTAACTACAGCTTGAATAAGCTGTAGTTACAACGTTTAAGTCGCCAAACCCTATCAAAACGTTTCACATAAATATCGGCCAATATTGGAAGTCAAAGTTCACTTTCGGTCCAAATGAATGATTTGATTCGTTAATTGAATTAAATTCGTCAAATACCATATGCTGCATATTTCCAAACAATCTGTCCGTTTGACACATATAAAAAAATATTTGTCAAAAGGTGAAATGGATTGATACAAGAAATTTCTCCTTTTCACAATAGGTTTTCTACCCTATTTGCGATTATCCACCCATTGAAGAGAGACAAATGTCGGCACATATCCTTTCCGCCTTTTGTCTCTCGCCAATGGGTTGATAATCGTAAACCTAAGTTGGATAGCAACTGGAGGCTAGGAAAAGGTGTAGTGGTAGTACTGGTGCGAGATATATCAGGAATCCATTGTGAAGTGCTCCAGCCGCCTTGATATGACTGAAATAATGTTAAAAGTGTCGTTAAACCCCATTTAATAAATCAACCAATCTACCAAATTTTGGTTTTGTTTCATATGTAATACACTGACTAGGTCTAAAAGTTTCATGTCTGGCAATGGGTCAAAATTTCAAAAAGAAAAAAAGCATGTGCCTGTCCATTTTGGTTTCTCCCCCATGGATATTTTAATCCTCGTATGGAATCTATTTGATCAAAACATTTCTTTTTTCTTTAAATCAAAAGGTAAAAAAACCCATCTCATCCGATTGTTTAGACAGATCATTTGAAATGTTAATTCTATTTTGGCTTTGATTCTGTTTGCGGGGACATTTCAGCTTTTTCACCAAAGGCCGTCAACTCGTTGATTAATCCCCTGGAAAAAAATCAGATTTTTCACCAAAGGCCATTCTCACACAATCCCGCCTTTAACGCCGCTCAAGCAAAGTGCTTTTGAAAACATTGTGAAATGTGAAGAAATTGCTTCTATGAAGTAAATTAATTATTATTTACAATGTTTTTTCTTACCTTAAAAAAAACCCAATAAATTAATTAGAAGTCTATGAACTTTATATTGTTGTCCGCAACCTATTTGAATTTGGACCAGTCTAGAATTTTGTTGTTCGGTAATGGGTTAACCAATTACCAAACGACAAAATTTAAGACTGGTCTAAATTGAAAGATGTTTCGGACGACAAATTTTGGTTGAGGAAATTTTAAAATCATTTTCAATTTGGGTTGAAAACATTGTGGAAAATGAAAAAAATGCTTATAAAACAAGCAATTTCCTCATTTTCCATAATGTTTTCCAAAGCTTTGTTCGGGGGGGGGGGTCAAAAGTGTCATTGTGTGGGTTTGAGTTAAAGTATTAGTACTTAACAATTTATCTAAAGATGGATTGATTGATTGATTAAATTTGGTTTAACGCCGCTTTAAACAGTATTTCAGTCATATCGCGGCAGCTGGAGTACCTAACAATGGATTCCTGGTATTTCTCACACCAGTACTACCACTACATCCTTTCCTAGCCTCCAGCAGCTATTCCACTTAGGTTTACGATTATCCGCCCATTGGTAAGAGACAAATGTCGGAAAGAATATGTGCTGCCGCCGGGGATCGAACCCATGATTTCCCATCATTGAAGATTAGGAGTCTGACGCTTTACCGACTGTGCTATGACGGCGGCATTATCTCTAAAGAACGCGTCTAACTGGCAAAATATTATTAATAAGTGTCAAAAAGTTTATTTTTGAATTAATTAACCTTTTCCAACATAATGACGCTTTTTGACGCCCCTCAAGAAAAATTATTGGGAAAATATTGTGTAAAATGAAGAAATTGGTTTTAACAAGCAATTTCTTCATTTTACACAATCTTTTCTACACAGAATGTTAAAAAAAATCATATACTTTAAAATGTCGTCTGCAACTCCTTTCAATTTGGACCAGTCAAAAAAAATTGCCGTCTGGTAATTGATTGAAAAAAAAATTAATAAAGAAAAAAAAGATAAATATATATATATATATATACAAAATAAGAAAAATAATCTTTATCCCAAATGGCAAGTAGACGATAAGCTCAACACGTTAACAAATTTAATTCTAAACCAGAAGTGAACTTAGATATTCCAACTTGAAGTTGTTCTTAAACGTTTACGTCGCCAACCCAACCAATTACCAAACGACGAACTTTTAGACTGGTCCAAATTGAAAGGAATTGTAGATAACAGTTTGAAGTTTATAAAATTTAAGGTTTCTTCAGCTATCTTGGAAGAAAACATTGTGGGAAATGGAGGAATTGCTTGTTCCCAGCAATTTCTTTATTTCCCACAATGTTTTCTCAAATGTTTTTATATGGTGACCAAAGGCGTCATTGTTTGGTAATGGGATAATATATATGTCAAAGCTCGAAGTTCATATGCGGTCGAAATGAATGATATGTCCTTCGATGTTTTATTTACGGGGATACGCCTGTAATATATTAATTCAGATCGGGATTCGGACCAAGCACCGTCTACGGAATCCTTCCGAAAACGGAGAATGGAAAGAGTACCACATCTTGCAACCAATAAAACTGTGATTCACCAGTTTTATACAAGTTACTCATATTGTACATTTATACGTTGACATCATTAGAAACTAGATTTTCAAAAATCGCATTTGTGAGTGGGCAGTTAAAATCTCGTAACTATAGTTTTCATAGTTACGAGATTCGGTATCCAAATGATGGCAAGACATTAAAACCTGAAAACTACAGCATATCAATCGATTTTCGACCAAAACCTCGTGACTACAGCTTTGAACGACTACAGATTTTTCAAAGCTGTAGCTGCAAAGTTTTGTTCGAACGTCGTCATTATGACGTTTTGCAGTAACGAGATTTTGGCAAACGATATTTGGTCCGAGTTCGACAAACAGAAGAAACTGACGCAACCATGAATCTAAAAGACGTTGACCTGGGGCTTTGGGTGATATTATCAGTTACATGATGTCATGATTAAAGATGTACAGGGAATATTGTTAAAAATTCGATACATGTATGATAAAAGGATCGATTAGTGTCCAATTGACAACTGACTTGATGCGTGTAATCGGAAACAAGATATGTCGATATGTAAATTAAATATTGTTGATAGTTATCGAAAGAAGGTGGGGACGAGAAAGTTTTTTTCTTCAAAAAATATTGGCTGGATTTTGAAAAGAATAAAGGTGTTTAAAATCTCAGTCGAACTTCCTGTCGGAGCTCAGTGGGCGTGGTCAGCGATCCTTGAATAAGTTACGTGCCTGTAAGAGATTAGGGGTAGGGGAGACGGTGAATTTGGAATCTTTTTGCAAAAATTGTGGCCAGTAGCATGTAGCAACAAATGAATATTTGGTTGGCGACCATCATTCCCACACAATGACATTTTAGACAGGTCCAAATTGATAAAAAAGCTGCAGACGACAATATTAAGTTAATTTTTCAAATCGTTGGTCTTGTCAAATTTTAAAGAATTTGCAGACGACAATGAAGAGTGAGTACAATTTGAAGAGTAACCAACCTACAGGATAGAAAATATTGCAGAAAAAAAGAAATTGCTTTTTACAAGCAATTCTTCTTTTACCACAATGTTTTCTCAAGTATAAAATCACAGGGGCGTAAAAATCAGGGGTTGTTCAGGAAAGGGTTACATTTATACCACCTCACGCGCAGGTACAAGTGAGGTTTGCTAGTTGCATTTCGTCCTATAAATCATACGTCATGTTAACCCATTTCCACAAAATGACGCTAAAAAAAAGGTTACAAGCAATTTTTTCATTATCCACAAATTTTTCTACCTAAAAAGACAACAGTCCTTAAAATACCATCAACTATCAATTGTCATCTGCACATTCTTTAAACTAGGACCAGTCTAAAATTTCCTCATGTGGTAATGGGTTAATCCTTTCCCGTTTTTTAGAATTTTTAGACTGGTCCATGCAGAAAGACGTTACAGACGACAATCGAAAGTGAGTGCAATTTGAAACAAAACAATAATATATGGAAGAAAATAGTGTGGAATAAAAGAAGAAATTGCTTGTTACAAGCAATTTCTTCTTTTTTTTTCCACACTATTTTTGGAAGACAAGCAATTTCTTCTTTTTTTCCCACACTATTTTCATAAATATAAAATCATGTGGACGTTAAAACCAGTCACTGTACTGGAGGGGTTAAAATGGTTTATGCAATAAAATGTTGTCTTTATCATTTTCTTTTTTTTATGGGTCGATGATCATCTCTTAATTCGCCATTTATGATTCGAATTAAAAAGAAATGCTGACTGAATTAATAGTTATTCTGTATTAACATTTATCTGAATTATCGACATTGTCAGTTTTAGGACGATTTCATTTTTCAATTAATCGAAACGTAATCACCTTAAATACGGTATGAAGTTAAATTCAGCGTACGAAAATCAGCGATAAAGATGTTTTGATAAACTTTTTACGTCCGTAAGTGTAAATATTCACTTGTTTTAGAAGAAATTAAAGATTTTTTTATTCTCTGCTCGCGTATTTTGATCTTTTCACAATGAGAATACCCCCCATAGATATTTATTCAGCAATAATAGCTATTTCATGACTTCATAAATTTGCGGGCAGATAAAAATTCCAATCTTGCATATGGAATGTTCGCGGTAAAGCCCTTCAGAACACGTTTAGTTTAAGAATTGGCGGAGCGCAGACCCCGCCCATTTACTCCGCTGGCAACGCCCACTTACTCCGCTGACCACGCCCATTTACACCGCTGGCATCGCCCACTTACTCCGCAGACCCCGCCCATTTACTCCGCTGGCAACGCCCACTTACTCCGCAGACCCCGCCCATTTACTCCGCTGGCCACGCCCACTTACTCCGCTGACCACGCCCACTGATCCCAACATGAAGTTCCACTTCGATATTAAACGACGTTATCATAAAATCATGGTTAGTAACATGTAACGAAAAAGTAAAAATGATGTTTGCCTACCTAGACGTCGTAACTACATTTTATTCAAGCTGCAGTTACGACGTTTAGTTTTAAAACCAATAAACATGCTTCACATACTAGTAAGTGTCGGCCATTGTTGGAGTTGAACGTTCACCTCCGTTACGAATGAATGATTTCATTGGACGATTGGTTCTTCAATTGCCAACCGGAATCGGTCAAAGTGTGTCTGTAACGTTTGAAAATACTCCCTCATTTTGTCATCACGGTTATGTTTGATTTGCTTAGCCTTTGGTTCCGAAAAAAGGTAAAGCAACGATAATACTCGAACCTATCGCCGACATTACTTAACAGTATTTGCGTTGCCATAAAGATATCAGTAGGAGAGACGGGACTATTTCTATTTTACGATCCTACAGAAATAGTCTGGTATTCAATGTGCATTTTACTTTCCGCCTATAATTAATCAATAACCAGATGTCAAAATTTTAGACTGGTCCAAATTGAAAGGAGTTGCAGACTTCAGTATTTTAAAGCTTTTGAAATCTTGGATTTATCAACTTTCTGGGAATAAAACCCTGTAGAAAATGAAGAAATTGCTTGCAAAAAAGCAATTTCTTCATTTTATACGGTGTTATCCTAAATGTTTTAATGTGTGTGGGGGCGCATCAAAAAACCGAAATTTGTGGAAATGGATTAATTTAGAGAATAATTAAATTAATGAATAAATGACTTAGGCAGTCTTCAGGTCATACTATTAAACTGAAATATTATCATTGGTTTAGTAACTTCTGAGATTTAAATCTTGCTTAAGTCAAAACATAGGACAAGAGATTTTGTCGGATCTTCTTTAAAGATGTTGATTCAGTTAGACATACGAAATTTCCCTATGGTATTCATACAGAATGACATGTAGGTTCGATTGTGTACGATATTCAACCCCCCTTATTGCAAGCAATTTCTTCATTATCCACAATGTTTTCTTACCCTATAAGACATAAGACATTTGTAGAATTACATCACTTAAAATTGTTGTCTGCAACTTTTTTGAATTTGGACCAGTCCAAAATTGTGACGTCTGGTAATGGGTCAAGTCAAACGACTTATCAACCTATCTAGAGTTAAACGCCCGCAGAATTCTGAGAATTCAGTGTCACGACTTTGTTGTTTTTATTGGCTAGTTTTTCCATATTTGGTGTCAGACAAGGTCCTCCCCTTAGGCCAGTCTTCTTCTTCAGTGGTCAAGCATCTTGGTCGAAATACTGACCGCTATTGTCCGGACTGTTTGTACAGACATTTATCAATTAAAGTGTCATCGGAATAAGATAACATTTTGACCCAAGTAATATAGAATAACAAACAGACAGTATAGCGTTTAACCTACATATCTATGTACAGTTAAACTTGAATTGACCAATCGCTGGCCCCGCCCACTAACTCCTTTGGCCACGCCCACTGACTGCGACAGGAAATCCCGCTTCGATCTTAAACGACGTTAGTTTTGCAAAATATGTGACCAGTAGCATGGAACAGAAGGGTAGAATAGTTGGTGGGCGACCTAAACGTCGTAACTACAGCTTGAAAAAGCTGTAGTTACGGAGGTTAAGTCGCCAAACCAACAAAAATAATTCCAAGAAATGACAGAAATGGAATCTCAAATCCGGACTGTATGAATGGCTTGATTGATCGATATTTTTCTTGATTGACAGCGGCGACTGGTCAATTCAGCGACCACTGAGTGGAACGGCCAAAACCCCTGGTCGTTTAAGAGAATAGTCGCTTTATACATTCTGTATTTACAAACATGAAGGATCGGCTCGACTGCATACAATAATTATTTCGGGAACTCACTTAGTCCTATTTTGGTGGATCTCATTAAGGAAGTCTCGTTAAGACAATTCTAACGACATCCACAAATAAATTTAAGTTTGATAATTTTAGTAGTAAAAAATTGACCAATCGCTACCCCCGCTTACTTGCTTTGTGAGCAAAACCATTGACTCCGACATAAAGTCGCGCTTCGATTTTAAACGGCGTTATTTTGAAAAGCATGTAAGAAAGAAGAAGAATAGACGATTGGCGACATAAACATCGTAACTACAGCTTGAATAAGCTGTAGTTACGACGTTTAAGTCGCCAAACCAACAAGAATGGTAAATAAGTGGCGGCCAATGGCGGAGTTCAAAATTCATTTCTGGTAAAAGTGAACGATTTCCTTGGTCGACTCGATATTTGATTGACAGCCGCGATTGATCAGGCTTTTGTTTTTTAAAATGGAATTTTAATACTGTTTGCTGTATAAAAATGGTAGTTTAATAGAGGCGGTCCCTTGAGTGTTTGTTTGTTTGTTTGTTTGAATGGGGTTTTACGCCGCTTGCAACAATCTTTCAGTTATATCGCGGCGGCTGGAGCACCTAACATTGGATTCCTGGTATTTCTCACACCAGTACCGCCATCATATCCTTTCCTAGCCTCCAGCTGCTATCCAACATAGTCCCTTGAGTGAGTAAAACGATTAAGTGAGTATCCTGCGTGAATTCAGTCGAACCGATCATTTACATTTGTCACAAAAAAGTGTTTTAATCGTTCATTCTGTTAACCCTTTCCTGTACAAACACGGGATTTTACGTTGCTGCTATTTTCTACTTGAGAAAACATTGTGGAAAAAGAGAAATTGGTTTTAACAAGCAATTTCTCCTTTTTCCACAATCTTTTCTACCAAATATGATGGTATCATTTAAAATTACATCCATTTTTTATTGTCGTCTGCAACTTCTTTCAATTTAGACCAGTGTAAAATTTCAAGAAACGGGAGGGGTTAAACGACCAGATCTTGGACGACCTTTGACTGATCGCTTAATCCTTTCCTGTACAAACCAGGGATTTCACGTTTGCTGTGTTTAAATACTTGAGAAAACATTGTAGAAAAAGAAACAAATGCTTAAAACAAGCAACTTATTCTTATCCCACACCATTTCCTATCACTCAAGATGGTTTCATTTCAAATCTCATCCACTTTCTATTGTCGTTTGCAAAAGGTCGAAAAAATCTTAAACTCCATCAACTTGAAATTATCGTCTGCAGTTTCTTTCAATTTTGACCAGACTAAATTTTGTTGTGATGGAATGGGTTAACAGTAACTTGCAAAGCTGGATACCAGTTTTCAGACGTTAGAAAGCGTTTTGTAATTCTGAAAGCAGGACCGTAGGTTCTTATCTGTTTTTGTTTTAATTTGTATATAAATATTTTTAATCCCTATTTCACGGAAAACAGTTTATTCGAAAATTTCACATAAATGTTTTTTATTTATTTATTTTTTTTTTTTTGTATTCGGAATAATTTAAACGTTAAAGTCTTGTACAAAATTTCACAAGACGAATAACACACAATAACACTGTTGGTACAAATTGGATTCGGACTGAGAGCCACTGGACAGTGGAATGTTTATACCCAATCCCGCTACTTGTAAAAAATTGTTATGTTATATTTCAACAATAATTGGCTATTACACGTATCATTTCTATGACATGTTTGTTGAAGGTTATTTAGCCAAATCCCGTAAGAAAATGTGAAGAATGTATCCACGTAATACGAACAGCCAATCCTTAAGTAGATGACCAGCTAATATCCGAAGATGGACACCCACAGTGCTGATGTCAACATATCGTCGATGTCGTTCTAATACGTCGTAACTACAGCTTGATTCAAGCTGTAGTTACGACGTTTTAGAAGGACAACGACGATATGTAAAATGGCCTGTATATCGGTAATTCAATACAATAAGAAGTGACCAACCAGCTAAAGTAAATATTGGGGCCATCTTACCATGTTTTGAATTTCATTAAAGTTCTACCCTTGGTTCGTTAACCCATTACCATACAAAAGACAATTTCTGGTGCCTCGAAGAAACACAATTATGGAAAACCTTGTTTGAAAAGGAGAGATTACTTCTGACAAGCGATTTCTCCCTTTCTCAAAATGTCCTCTACCCTATTTGGCACTTTTTTCCCCTATTTTATTGTAATTTGAAAAGTCGTCTGCAACTTCTCTTAATTCGGACCAGTAAAGGAATTCATCCGGAAAGACAAAAATGATTTTCTTTTTTTTTTGTTATAATCTTTTTATTTATTTTTTTTGTCAAGATTTAAAATATACTTTCGTTCTGATTCACAGAAATAAAAAAAATGTCGATCTCTTAAAATCTGTCAGAAGTACGACTGCTTTCGATCATTATCTCATTACCAGACGACAAAACTTTAGACTTGTCCGAATGTTAAGAAGATGCAAACGACAACTTTAAGTTGATGATTCCTTTAAAAATCAGTCTTTTTCGGTAGAAAACATTGAGTACAATGAAGAAATTGCTTGTAACAAGCATTTTCTTCTTTTTCAATAATGTTTTAAAAAGTGTTCTTTCTTGTAGGGTGCCAAAAAGCGAGATTTTGTGTGAGACGGTTACATGTAACGAGATTCGAATGCATTTATAAATGTACATACATGTATTATATTTCTTCTCAATCAAACTCATTCTTCGAGTCTTTCTTTCTGTCTTTCTTTGTCGGTTAATCATTTGTGTCTATTCCCTTAAAAGCATATTCTTTGATTGGTATTCTCGTCAATATGATGCAATATGGCACAATCATACGCAAAGGGTAATTTCTTGACACATGAAGGCCCTTGTCCTTAGCTCAGTTGGTAGAGTACTCGACTCCAAACCTCGAGATCGCGGCTTCGATTCCCGTGCTGACAACGGCAAACCTACATATTATATTTCGAATGAGACGCCTATTACGACAGTGCTATCAATCGAGCAGGTAAAAGAGCCTGGCGAGGCTCTCGACACGTTCGTCCTGTATCCTAGTACTCTCCCCAGTAACAACTAACCGTCTTCTAGGAGCATAGCTCATATGGACAAGTGCTGTGGTAGTGCCGATGAATAAACGGAATTTCATGCTCAGCTAAACTTACTAATAACACAAAAATTAAACAATCGAGACGTTTTGCCTGATTCTTGATCTTTTCCGATAGAAACAATTCAATGTTGATTTTTTTCATTGTAATTTTTAGAGGGGCTATAAAGTGCCAATAAGTGATATTATCATTGGAAAATCAAATAGTTTTAGTGTGAGAGACAGCATGTGTTTGAAACGATTGGCTTTATAACGGGATTCCCTTTCTTCATTACCACACGAGAGTATTATAGGCTGGTCCAAAATTAAAGGAGTTGCAGACGATTTTTTGGTTGTTGTTGTTGATGATGAAAATTGAAAGTTCATTATCTTTTTGGGTAGGAAACATTGTGGATATTGAAGGAATTGCTTGCAACAAGCAATTTCTTTAATATCCACAACGTTTTCCACAATATATTTACCATATAAACGGAATTGTACGGGAAAAGGTTAACACTTTACCAGACGTTCTTGTTCATACAATGCAAATGTTACATTCTTAAGACAAAAACACGCACTTCACAAATTTGGGCTATTTATAACCTAACAGGTTTTGTAGCAAAGAAGATGCATATTTCGGTTATTTCTGATTCTTTATATCTTTGGTAGGCGAAAATAAATGTCGTAAGTACATCTTTCACTCAAGCTGCAGTTACGACGTTTTAGTCGCCCGTCCAATATATTCAAGCTGCTGATAGAACTTATTAAGGCATTGGTCTGCTTTCGGTTGTTCCGGCTTGTTTCTATTTCAACGCCGAGTTACAACTTTTGTTTGTTTATCATTTGTACAATATAACAATAGTTTTCGGAATCGTTGACTCAAAAAGCCACTCGGGGTAGAGTTTCACACGTGGAATAAAAATGGAACATTTATTGTATTTACTTATTCACTTGATGATTGCTTTTTAAATTGCTCTTGAATCGTTCGTGAGATTACGTCGGGCGGGAGACTTGTTCCATCTTTACCGATTTGTAAAATCTCGTTTATGTTAAATACAAACACTTTTGGTTATTCGAATTGATTTTGGACCCGATCAGACGGCGCCAAATGCGCAGTTTGAACAGGATTGAAACGTTTCAATCTCGGCAGACATTATGAATTCTTTATCGACAGACGTTTATTTTGAAAAAACTATGTATACCGAGTAAGATTGAACTCTGCCTGGATCGATCTCTTTTTAGTTAGCAAAGCGTCAGTTTTGATAGGTTAAGTTAACAGACAAAATTTTGAGGTCGTCCCAAATTCAACGAGTGGAAACTGCCACTGGAGGCTTAACCACTTAACCCGTTAAACTACGCCATAAAAAGTACTTCTTAGGTATTTTAGCTTATTTTAGCACATCGTGTTCAAAATGACTCTGAACATATTCTTCAGAAAAGTGGCGTACGGCAATTTAAAACTATTGAAAATTCTAAAATATTTATCTCTTTAGGTAGAAAACAATGATGAAAATGAAGAAATTGCTTGTAACAAGCAATTTCTTCATTTTCAACATTGTTTTCAACAACTTTTTTCTTGGGAATGGATTATATGGGAAGAGGGGTGGATTATATGGAAAGAGGTCAACTCCTTAGTTACTTTAACCTTGTATCTTTATCACGATAACGTTTGACAATGAAGATTACTGAACAATTCTTTTCTTTTAAATTCTTCTCTAGCTTACAGTACTTTTCAGTACTTTGATTTTTTTTTTTTTTTTTTTTGATTTACGAAACACCAAAAAGGTCCCTTTCGACCTGACTGTTTACTTGTGTTCGATCTAAGGTTTGGATCGAGAATTTTGACGGATCGCTGGCTACGCCCACTGACCTACGAGAGAAACTTCCTCTTTGATATTAAACGGCGCTATTTCGGAAAAATAAAGAGTCAACAACATATAACAAAAACAGACAATATAACTCGAAATATTTGGTATGCGACCTAAACGTCGTAACCACAGCATGAATAAGCTGCACTAACGACATCAAAAGTCGCTAAACCACCCCAAAATGCTTCACATAAATGCTGGTCAATGTTGTAGTTCAAAGTTTAATTCTGGTTTAAATGTATTTGATTGGTGGTTTGGTTCTCTTAGTGACAGCCGCGATCTGTCATTTTACGGTTGGCTGACCACGCCCACTTACTTCCGACATCAAAGGTTGACTGAGATGTCAAACGACGTTTTGTGTGCAACAAGTCGTTGGTCGGCGACATAAACGTCGTAACTACAGCTTATTCAAGCTATAGTTACGATGTTTAAGTCGCCTAACGACGATCATGTTTGGCTTGAATGTAGGAGTTCAGCATCGCTCGTCCGGTATTAACAAATGACCTGATTGGTTAATTTGTTTTTTATTTTGACTGGGGTGATCCGTCGATTGCGTTAACAGTACGCAAAACTCGATGGTGGACAACCAAAAGCTTGTAATCACAGCTACGGTATGGCGGTTTTTAGTCGGCGACAGGAAAAAAATATTTTCTTCGTATCCAACTCCTCAGGTCGAAATGGAATTCCTGTCTCGGTTCTAAAACATGATCTTAATTTATTTTCAAAATAGTAAAGTTAGGAAGATCTAGAAAATAAAGATTAGAGAAAAATACTTTACGCATGCGCGTAGTGGGTATATTGAATTTTGTTGAACATATACAACGCGCGCCGATGATTTTCAATTATACAGAATAGCACTCTATTAAGGTTGGTTAGAAATATTTCGTTACCTTAATTTTCTACGGGTCAGATCAATCACATGAGAGGATATTTTTTAAGTACGCATATGCGTATGAATGTTTACAATCCGCAACGCGATTTCTTCAAATTTCGAAGTGATAAAAAGGGTCGGATTCGACTGATTACGAGATACAAGTCACAATGCTATAGGTCCTACCCACCTAAAGACGCGATGTGGTGTCCGTGGTCGAGAGGTAGAGCGTCGGCTTCCCGATCAAGAGGTCCGGAGTTCTATTCCCGGGAGTGGCTATCGATCTTGGTTCTGTCATTGGCCCACACTTTCGGCGCGAAGACTGGTGCATTTTCCAGGAAGCAGAATCGAGAGGGATTAAGTTGCAAGAACTTGTTTCCCAACCGATGTAAAATGAATAGGTTTAAGCAAAAGACGCGATATTTTACATTACGCACGTGACTACAACTGATTCTATACGCACCGAACTTTCTTCCGAGTTCACATTAAGACAAAGGGTCCATTTTGATCAGGATTGATTACAAATTATCCGTTTCCACGCCGCTGTTGGTCGAATCGATTGCAAGAGTCGGGTTTCTCAAAGTCAGTGACGCTTCTGAGAATGCAAACGACTTTTAGATCGGTCCTATGGCGTGCAAATAAAACGAGAAACCTGTTGGTTTTCCCAGACTTAGACTGGAGTCATGAATAGTAAATAAACTGAGAACTCTTTTGAGGACACGCCATTTTCACAGATAATTTCTGTCATCGATTGATTTTTATAAACTGTAAAAGAATTAATGAGTTGTGATATGACCTGTTTGGTTTCCGAAGCATCGTAACTACGGCTTATTCAAGCTGTAGTTACGATATTTTGGAAGCCAACGGGCAATAAGCTGGAATTGGATAATTGATATGTTTAACCCATTCCCATACAATCCCTCTATATTACGCCTTTCAAAAGAAAAGCATAGGAAAACATTGTAAAAATTGTTTGTCTCAAGCAACTTCTTCATTATCCACAATGTTTTCTAACAATGAAGGCGGAGAAAAAAACATCAATTTGAACTTGTCGTCTGTAGCTTCTTTCGATTTGGACCAGTCTAAAATTTTGTGATGCGGAAATGAGTTAAAGACCCAGTAACACAACAAAATAATTTGAAAGATACCGGGCTTTAAAAACTTCGAACTTTTACGCCTTATCGACAATATTTAACCCTTTCCCGTTTTTGGAAATTTTAGACTAGTCCAAATTGAAAGCTGTTGCAGACGACAATGAAAACTGGATGCCATTTGAAATGAAACCATCCTATTTGGTAGAAAATATTGTGGAAAAAGGAGAAATTGCTTGTTTCAAGCAATTTCTTCTTTTCCCACAATGTTTTCTCGGGTATAAAATCACAGGAACGTAAAATCCCGTATTTGAACGGGAAAGGGTTTTAAACCTTATAATATCTCTTAGTTCTATTCCTAAATAATTATAATAATAAAAAAATCACCAAGTCTATGCCCAGATGATAGATACACATCAAACGTTCGGGCCGAATACTTAATATTAGAAATCAACTGAAAACTGACAGAGACGTGCCAATCAAAAAAATCACAATTTCTAGACTGAAGTAATTCTAAGTGTAACTGGCACTTTAATCATTGAGGGGACAAAAGCTATAAATATACTTATTGTTCCCTTAACCCTTTTTTTTCAAAACTTTAAACTGGTCTTATTTGAAATAAGTTGCAGACGATAATTGAATGTGAGTGCAATTCGAGAAGTAAGCAACCCACGGGTTGGAAAATATTGCAGGGCAAAAAGAGATTGATTGTTACCGGCAATTTCTTCTTTTCCACAATGATTTCTCAAGTATAAAACCCGAGGAACGTGAAAAGCAAGGAAAGAACAGGAAAGGATTAAACAATTAATTGAACAAAAGAAGAGAAACAAACAAACTTGACTTTTTTGGTCATAACAATTTAAAAACTAAAAGAGGGACGAGTTGCTTTTCCCATTACAAGATGACAAAATATTTAGACTAGTGGAAATTTCAAAAGAAATTGCAGACAACAATTCAAAGTATTATAAAATTGGGAAATAAAAGTCCCCAAAAAGGTAGATTGTGTTGTAATGCGGTTATTTATGAATAAATCAATTTCTGTAATATGCAAATTGCATCTTTTTCAAAGGGTCGTTAAACCTTACACACATACGCGCGCCTGCGCGTGCACGCACACGCACACACCACACCACACAAAAATACACACAAACATAGTTAATTTAACTATAAAACTACACCCGCTTTCTTGCGTTCCACAAGAAAAAAGCTTCGGAAAGCATCGTGGAAAAATGAAGAAATTACTTATTATTAACATTTTCTTCTTTACCAACAATATTTTCTTCCACTAAAGACAAAGTTTTTTAAAATTCAATTTTCGTTAAATCGCCGGCTACATTGTACAAGTTATCTGGTTATAGGTTTAAGCATTTGGCAACATTAAATTCACTTAGTTTAGCTCTCGCATGCCACCGACTGATAAAAGTAAGAATAACGAAGCATTCTTGGTCTGAAAGGTATAATTCGATTTAATCGAATAATCATTCAGAATTCAAATTGGCTGACCACAATAGTGTCAAAACAAATGGTCCTCTTCACTGTTGCTCTTCCAAACTAAGCGGATTTGTTATTTAATCCGAGCAACTCTCTTACAAACCGCAATAATGAGGTAGGTAAAACACCTGCGTAAATTCAAATGACTCTCCACCTTCCACTCCTACAATCAAAAGAGAAATATCGCGGAAAACCGAAAGATGTCGACCGTTGTCTGCAGAAGGGTTTAGCCGACACATTTCATTTTTTTCTCTCTTAAATTAACGGCCATTCTACCTTACTAGCAAATCATTTTAATGAAGAATTAAAATGATTTTTTGTCATCTCCGGTTTAACTCATTACCAGATGACAAAATGAGTTGCAGACTACGATTTAAAGGTTATGTAATTTTATATATATTTTAACTTTCTGGGCAAAAAATACTGTAAAATAAAGAAATTGTGTGTTGCAAGCAATTTCTTCATTTTACACAATGTTTTCCAAAATGGTTTTCTTTAAAGAGGGGGGGGGGGGGGGCGTCAAAAAGCGTCATCGTATGGGAATAGGTTAATACCTCTTTCTTACTGTTAGGTTTCTTTTAGCGCTTGGTTTGTTGGATTTGTTGCCTCAATTGTATTCAATGACAATGGAGTAAAAAAGTTTGAATAAATTGAGTAAAAGCATTTTTATTGTAAAGATACCCCTCCCGGATTGTAGTAGACATTAGTAGAGTAATAAACAGATCGCAGCTGTCAATCAAATACATTGTAATCGAGAGACTAATCAAAACATTCATTTGGACAGGAAGTGAACTCTGAACTTCGATATTTATCTTTAGCAGATTTGTTTGTTTGACGTCTTAAACGTAGTCTGCGAGTTCTTTTGAATTTGGATCCACGTAAAGTTTTTTTTTTCGAATGAGTTAACACATGTTATAACAAATATCTTTGCTCAATTTGGAACAGCCTTCTTCGTACGACACCATAGATTTGAAATGTCTCATAGTTCCAAATTAACCCTTTCCTGTTTTGCAAAATTTTAGACCTGTCCAAATTCAAAGGTTTTGCAGACAAAAAAATCAACGGGTTTAATTGGAAAAATGAGCATTCTGTAAGGTAGAAAATATTGTGGAGAAAGAAGAAAATGCCTGTAACAAGCAATTTCTTTTCTTTCTTTTTTTTTTCTACATTTTTTTCTTAATTAAAAACCACAGGGACGTAAAAACCAGGGATTGAACAGGAAACGGTAATGAGCTCCCAAGAAGGTTTGGTGAAATGCCTCGGTGAACGATTTTGTTGACTTTAAGATGCACGTGTTTTTAAATTGTAATGACCAAAAAAGTCAAGTTTGCTTGTTACTTTTCTTTTGTTCAATTAATTCTTTTAACCCTTTCCCTTTCTGTCCCTGTTTTTTCATAAACTTGAAAAACATTGTGTTGGAGTTCAATTAATTTTTCACTTCAGGTCTAAATGAATGATTTCATTGGTCGAATGATTCTTTGGTTGACAAACGCGATCTGTCGGTTGTTCGGAATTTCATACCCAAGTTAAAATCTTTGTTCCATAATTTGTCCCAATTTTGACCTGTCCAATGTTTTGTTGTCCGAATATAGTTTGATATTTTTCGCTGGTTCCAAAACGATTTCGGATTGATCTATTTTAAAGAAACCTAGCGGCAAACGTTGTACCAAGGAATGACTGTTGACTTAAATTGACAGTAACTCATTTTTACATGAGCAAATATCCTTTCCGACATTTGTCTCTACCAATGGACGGATAATCGTAAACCTAAGTAGGACGGGCAGCTGGGGGCTAGGAAAGGATGTAATAGTAGTGCTGGTGTGAGAAATACCAGATATCCATGGTTAGGTGCTCCCAACCGCCGCAATATGATTGAAATGCTGCTAAAAGTGGTGTTAAACCCCATGCAATCAATCACTTTTACATGAGGAGGGTTCTGTGTTAGATTCGAAGTCAAGGTGTCAATGATACCCCGGTCAAAAGTTTAATCCTATAATCCATTAACAGACGGCAGAAATCATGGCTGGCCCACATTGAAAAAAGTTGAAAACGAAGCTTTTCAAATTGATAGAAATTTTAAAAAGCTTTTGTATTTCTGGGTAGAAAACATGAATACAAAAGAAGGAATTACTTTTTACTAAAAAATTCTTTACTATCCGCAATCTTTTCCAAAATACTGTTGTTGTTGTTGCTGCCGTTGTTGCTGTTGAATTCTCTTTCATCTCTGAATGAGCGAAAAAAAATCAGGTCGTATTCTTGACGGAGTTGATCCAAAGATTACATTTCTTGTTGTACAGCGAGACAGTATTTCGGTCCAAAATCGGACAAGATGAATCGTCTTAAATGAATATTGAAATCATGTTGCCAACATAAAATAATTTTAAATTTTAAAATGTAACAAGCAATTTCTTCAATGTCCACAATGTTTTCCAAAGCTTTTTTTCTTGAGATCCTTATAAAGCGGAATTGATTGGGAATAGGTTAAATAGCGCGCTTTTGACAGAGTTCACTACAATTTTGTATTATTCCTGAAATTGTAAGAACTACTTTCTATTGCGTAGGCATTCAATGGATTTAGTGGTTAAGCCCCCAGTGGCAGTTTGCACCCGTTGAACTTTGAGACGATCTCAAAACTTGTCTGTTAACTTAAGCTTTCAAAGCTGACGCTTTGCTAGCTAAAATTACAATGATGGAAAACTGTGTGCATAAAAGGAAAAAATTGCTTGTAACAAGCAATTTTTTTCCTTTTTTCACAATGTTTTCTACCAAGTTTGGCAACCTGTTTCCAATTTTAGTACAATTTGAAATGTCGTCTGAAACTTCTCTGAATTTGGCCCATTCTAAATGAAATCGTCTGGTAATCGGTTAAATATAAATGTTACTCCCTGACGATTGCATAAGGCATTTAGTCAAGTCAAGCCGTTATGGGTCAGGCTGGTCAGAGGGGGTAACACCATATTAGGAGTTAATAGTGTTTATAAAAAGTAAACCGTAAAGATTTGGTCTAATTTGTTTAAACAGACATTTAAATGGAAGAACAAGTTTGCCAAGTGAAATATTGACTTTCTTTTACCACATTCAAATGAAACAATCTAACAGATCAAATGACACAGAAAAAGTTGTCCAAGATTAAGCCAGGTCAGTTTGATCCGAGTGAAAACAGTTTATGACTCCCACTAGGAAGATTCGTCGAGGATGTTGATTGATTTATTTATTGATTAATTGATTGATTGACGGAGGTCTAACACCACTTTTATCATTATTTCATATATGTCACAACCAGATTAACTTTCTACCCATTAAAGTAACTTTTACAGGTTTTCAGGTCATTGGGTCAAAAATTGATGTCTATTAGATCGAGTTAATCTGTTATAAAAATGGCGTTTATTTTGATATTCAGTCGATATTTCGGGACTGAAGATTAAAAGATAGCCATGCGAAATTTTCTATTAAAAAGGGGAAGTATCCCGATTGTATGTGCTGTATGAATTGAGCAGTATGCAAGTGACAATTATTGCAGGATCGTGGCTGTCAATCAGAAAACCGATTGACCAATCAAATCATTTATTTACGCCGATAGTTGATGTTTAACTCCAACAGTCGTCCAAATTTGTGTGAAGCATTCTTCTTGATTTGGCGACTTAAATGTAGTAACTACAGCTTATTCAAGCTGTAATCACGACGTTTAGGTCGCCAACCAAACATTTTTATTTTCTTTTATTTCAAATTAATAGCTATAATTTGGAAATGATCGAAGTGAAACTTCCTGTTGGAGCTCGGAGGACTTGACCAGCGATCCGTCAATTATAACCTATTTATTATGAAAAACAATGATGTATATATCTTTCTCAATAATCGATGGTGTTTTTAATTTCGTGTATTTTTGTGAAGGATACGATCCCCGGTCGAGGCAATTATCCTCTCCGACATTTGTCTCCCATTAATGGGTTGATAATCGTTAACCTGATTGGGATGAGTAGATAGAGGTTCGGAAAGGATGTAATGGTAGTACTGGTATGAGAAATACCAGGAATGCATGGCTATGAAAACGTTGGGCCTTGCGTGGCTCGGTGGTTAAAGCGTTGGACTCGTATTCTGAGAGAAGTGGAGGGTTGCAGGTTTGAATCTCGGCGTTGCCGTTTATTACGTGATTGTTTGGGCAAGACAATTAATGGCAACAGCCTAGGACACGCTGATACCCGGGAAGCGTTAACGCAATAGAAACAAACAGAACATTAGCTCTGATAAAAAAAAACAACAACAAAAACGTTCGATACTTCGTTTTTGCATGACACGTCCCCTTGACGGCAAAAGTCCCAGACTGGTTTTAAGGTGAATCTAAGGTCATAAATCAATAGAATGGAAGCGCTGGGACAAATAAGTGGAACAAATCTGAATACATAAGAACTTGTACAAATTAAAGTATAATAAACCTAACCAATATTTGATAGAGGATTACAACAGGTCTTAAATGACTTTTTCACTTTCTACGTGGAATTGAATGTTTGACCTGAACGATCGGATTAATAATACAACATATACCCTTATTACTAAAACATTGGCGTGAACGCAACTTCTCGAATGAATCGAAATCTTCGCCTTAACCCATTCCCACACAATTCCGCTTTTTAATGTGCCTTGAAGAAAGCGGTTTTTGAAAACATTATGGATATTAACCCTTGTCATGCTGAACCCGGAATATTCCGGTTTTGGCAGGAGATGAAGATCAAGATCAGCCTGCACATAAGTGCAGTCTGATCTTGGTCCACACCTCCTGCTTGTAATTTTTCTCTAAGAGTTGTTTTATATGAAATTGATTTCTGAAAGAAATATTGGTTTTTCTAACAATAAGTTCTATCAGTGCTTTCAGCCCTTTGATTTACAGCAATTCAGTAAGGTTATTTATACAGCATGACAAGGGTTAAGAAGTTACTTGTATCAAGCAGTTTCCTTCATTACACGAGATGTTTTCTAACCATGCAATTTGCCGATCGCTGTCCCCGAAAACCGACCTCCTACAAGGTGTTCCACTTCACCGATATGATTCTGAAAATATCATGGCCAGTAACGTGTAAAAAGAAGCATAATGGTTGGTTGGCGATTAAAATATCGTAACCAAAGCTTGTATAAGCGGTAGATACGACGTTTAAGTCAGAAAACCAACAAAAATGCTTCACATGAATATCGGTCAATATTGGAGTTCGAAGTCCACTTCCAGTCTAAATGAAGAATTTGATTCGTCAATTGACTCTTTGAGTGTTAACACATTCCGTCAATAAGATTTGTAATATCGTGCCAACGAGACTTTTTATATCAAATTGTTTAACTCTGTATTTTGGTGTTGTTTTTGTTGTTGATGACGATGATTTTAATTTTTTGTTTCAACTAAAGTAATCTAGATCATCATTTGTCCAATCAAAAGTAAAATGTGCATTCATGCGGCCTAAGTACCTGGGGAATCAATTTGTTCAGACTCCACCAATCTAGTGTTTTATCTCCTTGATACCAAAAGTAAAATTTGCAATGTCTTCCACGCACAGCCCCCATCAATGACTCGAAAGTGAGGGCAGCATCTCGATTTTTGGTCGGAACTAAACTACGGTGAGCCAACTTGACTCATAGTTACTTATAATCACCTTAAAGATCGTAAGCATATATAAACTGTCAAACACACTTTACCGAACAGATTGTTTGGTGTCCGTGGTCGGCGGTCTCCCGATCAAGGGGTCTCGAGTTCGATTCCCGTGTGCGGCTATAAATCTTGGTTTCTTTATTGGCCTACATATTTGGCCCGGTTTCTGGTGTATTCTCAAGGTAGTAGAACCGAAAGGGATTAATGTAAGTTGGATAACTTGTTTCCCGATCGATAAAAAGTCTCATGCACCTTAATATTCAAACTTAATATATATTGTCGTAAAGCGGCCAAAAACTTAAACTTGAATGAACAGGAGCTACAAGGTTTTTTTCGTCCATCAACGATTTGTGTTGTTGAAAATTGTTGTGTCTTGACTGGCTTAAAAATAATTTTTTCATCCTATCAAAAATAGCGCGGAACTATTTGTAGTCCAATACCATAATCTTTCTAAAACTGATATTACTACCATAAGAAATGTTGTTGTTTTTTACTGGGGTATAAAAAAATAAATAAATAAAAAAAAATAAATGAATAAACAAATTAAAAATTGACACTAACGTGTGTACCCGTTTTGCGGCTAATACAACCTGATTAGTTTTGTTTTCCTACCCCATTACTTAAAATATCATATTCATCGCTCAAGTATTTTTCTTTCAAACAACACATGAGCACCGAAGGTAAATTTGTGACAAATAGATGTATATAACAATACTTAAAGTCATGTATGGATGTGGAGGGGGAGGGGGTGGTATTCCAAATCCAAACGTTGTTGAGTTCTCACGGAACGACTTCAAGCAATTACCACCGAATATTGTCACGTATTTCCGACATATACCGGTTGCTGGACAACGTTGACTTTATCAAATCGTTTATTAGCGTAATTGACTCCTAAGTGTGACTTTAGATAGGGACTTGTATCCTGTAGTGTTTAACAATCCTTACCTTTTTTAAAATAGAGGGAACGTCCTCTCGACTAACCGAATTATTTTTCTCAATTCTACTTTGTGAGTAAGCATTTTATTTTTACAGAGGTATTAAACATTTTTGGCATCCGTTTAGTGGCAGGAACCCTTATACAGACAACGAGAATTTGAACTGCGATGTGTTTTAACCCATTACCAATTTCAGACTTGTAAATGATTCAAAGAAGCTACAAGCGACATTTTCTAGTTGGTGAAAACATTTAAGTCTCTATCTTTTGGGGTAGAAAATATGAGGTATAATGGACAAATTGCTTATAACAAGGAGTTTCGTCATTTTCAACAAAGTTTTCAAAAACTGTGTTTCTGCTAGGGGTGGCTTAGAAAGACTCGCTTATCATAGGAACCACCATTCTGTTTATTGTTCTTCAATGCATGAACATTATTTTCTAAATTATTACATAAATTTAAACAACGCACCTTCTGACCAAGGTTCTAGCTTTCTCTTATTGGTTTGACGTATCCAGAATGTTCATAGGATGTGACGAGGAATGCTCAAAGGGTTTGACGAGGAATATTCATAGGAAACGACGAGGAAAACTAACAGGTTGTGACAAAAAATTCTCAAAGGTAACGACGCGGAATACTCATAGGATGTGACGAGGAATTCTCATAGGATGCGACGAGGAATTCTCATAGGATACGACAAGGAATTCTCATCGGGTACGACGAGAAATGCTTGAAGGATGTGATGAGGAATTCTCATAGAATGTGACGAGGAATACTCATCGGGTACGACGAGAAATGCTTAAAGGATGCGACGAGGAATACTCATAGGATGTGACGAGGAATTCTCATAGGATACGACGAGGAATTCTCATAGGATACGACGAGGAATTCTCATAGGGTACGACGAGAAATGCTTAAAGGATGCGATGAGGAATACTCATAGGATTTGACGAGGAATACTCACAGGAATTGACGAGGAATACTCACAGGATTTGACGAGGAATACTCATAGGTTTTGACGAGGAATTCTCATAGACTTTGACAAGGAATACTCATAGGATTTGACGAGGAATTTTCATAGGATGTGACGAGGAATCCTCATAGGATATGACGAGGAATGCTCATAGGGTGTGACAAGGAACACCCATAGGATATTACGAGGAATTCTCATATGATGTGACAAGGAATACTCACAGGATTTGAAGAGGAATTCTCATAGGATATGACGAGGAATACTCATAGGTTTTTACGAGGAATACTCATAGGATATGACGAGGAATTCTCATTGGATACGACGCGAAATACTCATAGGATGTGACGAGGAATTCTCATTAGATAAGACGAGGAATTCTTATAGGACACGACGAGAAATGCTTAAAGGATGCGACGGGGAATTCTCATAGGATGTGACGAGGAATTCTCAGAGGATGTGACGAGGAATTCTCATAGACTGCGACGAGGAATACTCATAGGATGTGACGAGGAATCCTCATAGGATATGACGAGGATTACTCATAGGTTTTGACGAGGAATTCTCATAGACTTTGACAAGGAATACTCATAGGATTTGACGAGGAATTCTCATAGGATATGACGAGGATTACTCATAGGATATGACGAGGAATTCTCATAGGATGTGACGAGGAATGCTCATAGGATGTGACAAGAAATGCTCACAGGATTTAACGAGGAATTCTCATTGGATATGAAGAGGAATTCTCCTAGGATATGACGAGGAATACTCATAGGATGTGACGAGGAATACTCATAGGATTTGACGAGGAATTCACATAGGATATGACGAGGAATTGTCATTGGATGTGACGAGGAATTCTCATAGGATATAACGAGGAATTCTCATAGGATTTGACGAGGAATACTCATAGGATGTGACGAGGAATGCTCAAAGGATGTGACGAGGAATACTTATAGGATTTGACGAGGAATACTCATAGGATTTTGACGAGGATATTGGCGTAATTGCATTAAAGAAATGAATCGAATATTTTTTTCTCGTTGAGGTACCTAAAAACTTAATCACTCTTATGTATGATTAAACGATTCCAATTAAAACATTAGTTTGATTAAATTTTAAGTATCATACATGTGCCTCAATAAAAACGAAAAAATCGCATCGTTTCTTAAAATTCAGTGCCATTTAACAAAAAAAGCAAATATTTAACTATATTTTGGGTAAAATATTATCGTGTGCTCAAACTTTTGTTCGTGGAAATATGGAATAAAATCGGCCAAACAAATCTTTCAAATCTTGATCGACGAAACTAACAGTAGATAATTTATGCATTGTATTTGTAAATAGTAATATGAGAATAAGGAATTGTTCTGTTCTGTTCCACAAGATGGTTTTCGTCCCTAATGTGTTATAAAAAGAAGGGAAAAGAAAAAAACAATGTTTTGTTGAAGATCAAAGGCTAGTTAACGTCAATAAGGCAAACTATAGTATTAACGTTAACACAAACAAATGAGAGATAAATGCTACACGAAACCACGTGTAGCGGTATAAATACCCATTTACCTGTGGAATTTTAAGACCTTTCGAGCTATTTTTCATATTTTATAATCGTTTAATGGTTTATCTGCCAATATCTTGGTCAAACATATTTAGCATGAAAAATATATGTCTTAAGTCCTCTACAGTTTTGACTAGGTAATCCTTTTTCGCAAATATTTTGCAGATTTCAAAATACTGAGCTAGGGCTTATGGAAACATTGTTGACAATTACTTGTAAAAAGATTTTTTTTCCTTTCTTGGTGTCAAATATTGATATATTGATATTTGTGTTTATTGTTATTGTTGTTGTTATTGTTTTTTATAGTTTCTTTTTATTTAAGTGTGTGTGATTGTAGGTAAAACCTTGACTTTTTTATCTTTTAAGTTAAGGCCAGGAAGGCGAGAGACCACGTGACTTTGTCGGGAGTAGTAAATTAAATGGCTACCATTATTTCGAAAGGGGCATTTTTCTTAGTATGCTTCTGTTGCTTAGAAGCGATGCAGTGATGTCAAATCTACGGAATCCTGTTTCTACCACCCACTTTTCGACGTACGAGGAACTCGAAAAGTAGAAACTAGACGCACTTACTTCCACTTTTCTAGAAAAAAAAGTTAACCTGAAAAGTGGAAATTTTTGACTAAAGCTTTCGTCTTTTCCATCTCACGTTTGTCAAGAAATTGGGAGATACTAACTTCAACTTTTCGCAATCAACTTTCGGGTCGAAAAGCAGAAAGTTGGAAGATTTTGACTTGACATTTGAAAAAATCGACTTTTCCATGCAGCATATGTAGAATAGGACTCAAATAAAAAATAAAAAGTTGGAAAAGCCAAAGTTGGAAAGTCGAAAAGTTGGAAAGACGAAAAGTTGGAAAGTCGAAAAGATGGAAAGACGAAAAGTTGGAAAGTCGAAAAGTTGGAAAGACGAAAAGTTGCATAGCGGATTTCTTTCGACGGATAGATAAACCGTCTTATTATTCTACATATACTAGTGGATCCCATCTCTTTTATAAATATTTGTTTTTTAAGGAACCTTTGGTAGGTCCTTTTTCGCTTGACACGAAACAGATCTCTATTTGACTGGGTTTTTTTTTTTTTTTTTATTTATTTATTTTTGGATCAACATAGTTTTAGATAAATGACAATAAATGAGCCAATGCTTAACATTTCCAACAAATAGAATCATTACATAAAGACCTACCAGGAGAAAAAAAGGGGGGTATGAAGGATTGCCTTTGCTTTTCAAAATTAAAATTTTTGCATATTTTACATTGTATATGTTTTTAATCGATCTGTCTCCTCCAATAAAACCTACCAAAAACGAAATATTTCCAACCAAGTAGGACCATAAAATGGTCCAGTGTCGAAAATTTGTAAACATGTAAAGGATATTATTAATGGCACTAGACCATTTCTACAAGTAATAATGCATGTATTATAAAATAAGTTCCTAAAGGTCAGAACATCAAGTCGATTTTTTGTCATAACAAGTGTGATAGAGAACAATACAATTGGCAACTTTTCGCATATTTTACATTTATATGTTTTTAAACGATCTGTCTCCTCCAATAAAACCTACCCAAAACGAAATATTTCCAACCAAGTAAGACCATAAAATGGTCCAGTGTCGAAAATTTGTAAACATGTAAAGGAAATTATTGGCACTAGACCATTTCTACAAGTAAAAATATTATAAAATAAGTTCCTAAAGGTCAGAACTTCAAGTCGATTTTTTTCATAACCGTTAATTCAAGTGTGATAGAGAACAATACAAATTGGCAACTTTTGCTGGTTTTAAAAGATTAACTTATTAAACTGTCATTACACTGCGTTCACCGCTGTGACCTTAGAGTAGTTTGGTCTAGATAAAGCAAAAACTTAAAGGAAACATTTTCATATTTTGCGCGAAATTGTCTTCAGATTTGTTGTAAAACATAGGTAGAACACTTTTGTTCCAGATTTAACTTTTAAAGTTTTTATAATATCTTTGATAAACAAAGGTTTACCAACAGATCATAGTTAGGCATTTCTGAACGGATTCACGAGAAATATTTTCCCATATAAATTATGTAGTCGATTAACATATTTTTAAAACTCTCTGCATATGTAAGTTTGCAGACGAATAGAAACATAAGTACAGTAGAAAGCAACAACTCAATGGACGACCAAAAAGTGGTGCCTTTCACCTATTACCAGACGACAAAATTTTAGACCGGTCCGAATAGAAAGGAGTTGCAGACGTTAACTTAAAGTTAATGAAATTTTAGATTTTTTTTCAACTTTCTTAGAAGAAAACATGGTGAAAATGAAGAAATTGCTTGTTACAAGCAATTTCTTCATCTTACACTATGTTTTCCTCATTGTTTTTCTTTTTCTTTTTTTAGGGGCCCCAAAGAGATCGCTTAATACATTTTTTAAGATATGAATTATTGATTCAATGACAAACATTAATCATTATAGAATTGTCACTTAATCCCGACTTCTCGTTTGGACATTTCATATGAGTTCCAACGACACGGGATTTAAATTATGATTTTAGTATTTAGCGAAATGCCAATACTTCTTTAGAGCTTTTGCTTTTAAATAGAGGGATTTCGACTATGGTTTCTTAATACAGGTGGTTGCTTAACAGAAGTGGTCGCTCGAGCAAGATCAATCGTACACGAACAAACAACCCGTATGATGATAATAATAATGATAATACATTCTTTATTTATAAAGGGTAATTCATCAAGCTGACATCATTATACATTAAAATAATCATAAACAATGAAGAACTTATTTACGATAAGGCCTTGTAAATAAAAGAAAAAAGGAGAAGAGATAGCGTATATGATGATGAATATGATTAAAAAATCACCTTCATATCTCAGATTCAACCTTACTTCACTGTGAAATTCATAAAGTCAGTTTTGCTAAATGACACGCAACGAAAGACCTTAAAATGAAAATCTCTTGGATGTCAAATGTTGGCTATTAATTAGACTTCTTCGACATTTTCCTCTAATCCACTCGAGCCGTCAGAAGTCGCCACTTCAAGCAGACTGATACGTTAGCTAACAATACCCCCATCTGACGTCAGATAGCCCGCCACCCAGCTCTCCTTGTGAAGCACTTCCAAAACGAGGTTCAAGTACTGGTACCCAAAGTGCGATCGCTGCGCCATGCTGGGCCCTCCATTGTTCCGTATTTACTTTACTAAAATCAAGCCGGGTTGGAGTCAAACGTTTGACGGACGGCTTGAAATGTTCTAGTACACTTTAAATGTAATTAATCTTTTACTTTTTCTCATTTTTACAAATTGAATGATTTTTAGCAATTAATCTCAACAAACCTTATAAATGGACTCAATCAAATGTAATTTCGAATCTACTCATCTGACATGCGAAATTGAAAGATGACGTTTAAGTGATATAATCAGAGAGCCTCGAATTAGACCAGAGGCAATTGGCCAATTCACTTGTCCATGCCGTGAGACAGGAAAAAGAGAGAAGTGTAGAGGAAAAAATAGAAGTTTTTGACACGAATAATTAGGGTGTATCAGATTTGTTTACTCTAACCGTGATACGATCAAAGTCATGTACAAAATGACAGGTAGATACTTTCGGTGATTCATGCCTCGTCACTCAGAAAAATGCACTCGTTTTAATTTTCGGATTGCAGTTATCAGTCAGTACAATTGACAGACTTATCAAATCGTTCATTTGAACTGCTGCGTTTGTCGACATTTTATGTGAAGCGTTTTAGTTGATTTCGCGACTTGAACGTTGTAACTACAGCTTGTTCAAGTTGTAGTTACGATGTTTAGGTTGCCAACCGACCGATTAATTTTTTTTGTAGAATGTCACTGACTATAAGTTTTACTAAACAACGGCGTTCATACCTTAGTCGAGCTTGTTTGTTGGAGATAAGGGAGCGTGCCAGCGACCAGTCACTTTTGATTATGATGTTTTGTAAAAATTCACATTTGCGAAAGTTACAAGCTCTTGGAGATACTTGAAAAGTCGACAAAGAAAGGTGATAAATACAAGTCAATACGAACAGTTACTTGTAAACACATCAAAAACATTTTGTTTAGTTGATGTTTGAGGAATTTTGGTAATAATTGATTGGATTACGTTTTACCGTCCTACAACTAAGGCCATTTTGAGACGGGGTCTCTGTTTAACCTTTTCCTGTTCGATCCCTGTTTTTACTTCCCAGTGATTTTCTAATTGAGAAAACATTATAGAAAAAGGAGGAAATTGCTTGAAACAAGCGATTTCTTCTTTTTTCACAATATTTTCTACTATACTGAATGGTTATTTACAACCCAAATCCACTTTAAAACCTTTGAATTTGGACAGGTCTAAAATTGTGTAAAACAAGAAAGGGTTACAGTTTAATCCGAAGGACCGGGAGAGCAGGGAATCGATCCAGTTACCTCTGATATGGAGAATGTTGGTAATAATTGATCCTATGGATTTTTATGTCCAACCCAACAACTTAGGTCTCATGCAGACCGGGTCTCTGTTAAAGTCTGGTCCGAAGGACCAAAGGAGCAGGAGATCGAACCAGGGACCTTTGAGACTGGAAAATGTTGGTAATGATTTATTGTAAAGGGGGTTACACCCCACTATACAACCTAGGTTACATGGGGACGGGACCTCTGTTTAAAGTCTGATCCTTAAGGCTGATGGAGCCGGAGGAGCAGGGGATCGAACCAGGAACCTCTGACATGGAGAATGTCGGTAATAATTGATTACTACATCCCACTCTTCAACTTAGGTCATGTGGAGACGGGACCTCTGTTTAAAGTCTCATCCGAAGAGCTGGAGGAGCAGGAGGAGCAGGGGATCGAATAAGGAATCTCTGACATGGAGAATGTTAGTAATAATTGATTACTACATCCCACTAAACAATTTAGGCCACGTGGAGACGGGACCTCTATTAAAAGTCTCATCCGAAGAGCTGGGGGAGCAGGGGATCGAACCAGGAACCTCTGATACTACAAAATGTTTGTAATAGTCGGTGATAATTGATAACATGTATATGGCGAATAAGTACAGCTAAGTAAATAAGACCATATTAACACGGGGCCACTGACACTGGTAAATGTTGCTAATAATTGATTATAAAGCATTTAGCGTCCCATTCATCAATTTAAGATATATGGGTCGGTAAAAATGTCTCATACGAAGGACTGAAGGAGCAAATGCTCGAACCAGGGACCACAGCCACTGGAAATGAAATGAGCCTATGCGTGACATTTCCAACCATTTCGCATGTGCTTGACTCGCACACATCGGACACCCTGGACAGCCATTCGGGGCAATTGGAATAATCGTTGTTTGTATAAAGAAGCTTTGGGTCAGTATCTATCTACAGAGCGCAGAGTTAAGACTCTGGATGCACAGGCTGATCTGAGTCTTTACTTGGCGCACTTGTGCAATGGTTGGAAATGCCACGCATGCGCTCAAATAAGTGATTCAATGTATATGGCGAATTAGTCAAACCAAGCCCACATGAACACGGGGCCTCTGACATATTGTTGGTAATAATTGATTATATGGTGTTGGTAATAATCAATTGGGTCAACTCCACTTCGGAATTACTTCCGGGTGGTTGTACCCTAAAGTAGTCCATTAAGAAAATTTGATCTCCTCCTTTTGTCATGCTGTTTTATTATATAAACAACAGCAAGCTGCTTGGTGTTAGGTTCTGCAGAGTGAGAGATCACTGCTGAACGTCATGCATGTGGTTCAAAGAATTTATCTGGGAACTATTTCTTTGTAGAATCTGACATTTGAAGGTGGTACCCTACACGATTTTCGCTTCTGAGCCTAAAGAATTTCATGGGTTGGTGTGCAGAATGAAGATTTGCGAAAATTTTTACCCTAATAATACCATTTTCCTGGCCTGTAATTCAAGACCAACGACTGCTCTTTAAGACTGACTAAGATTTAAGGCCAAACGAAACTTTTGGGAAGAGCTACAGATTGCGAAAATGGGCCCTTTTTGCTCTTTATTTAATGAGGCAAAAACGGACAGGAGTGTAACCAATTGCGTTTACGTCCCACTCAACAAATAAGTTCATATCCATTTAGGACCTCCGTTTAAAGTCTAAACCGAACTGCAGAAGCAGGGAATCGAACCAAGGAGGGTGTAGACTGGTGCACCGGGTCGTCAGATTAGGACAGGCTTGCCAGTCAAGGGAGGATGTTGGTAATAAAGCATTTAATACATCTCGAGACCTTCTTGGAAATGCGAAAAGTCGAATCTAGACCAATCAAATCATTCATTCGCAACGGAAGAGGATATTAAACTCCGAAAATTATCATTTTTTTATGTTAAACATTTTAGTAGGTTTGGAGACTTAAACGGCGTAACTACGGCTTGAATTCAGGTCGTCAACCAAAAAGTTTACTTTTTTTGTTACTTGTAACTGACCTTAAATTATGCAAAATACGCAGTTAAATATCTCAGTCGAACTGCTTGTCGGAGGTCAGGGGGCGTAGTCATCCTTCCGTCAATTCACATCTCAAGTCATTTAAGAGATGAAGAGAATATTATTTGTTTTCATGGAGGTATGAACCGAAAAACCTAATCACACAATGTATGAATCCGCTTCGCGTATTCATATAGTGTGATTAGGTTTTTCGGTTCATACCTCCATGAAAACTAAAGATATTCTCTTCGTTTCTTATATTATATAGCATCGAGCGAAAAAAAAAAAAAAAAAAAAAAATTACAAATTTTGATACCTCTTTGTATAGGACTATTTTGTGCGGAATCACACAAAATCACTGCATGATCAAAATATTGTTCATGGAGTTATGAATAATATTTTTCGACCAATCAGAACGCTCGTTTTTGATAGACAAAACTAAAAATTAAATTATTATCTAGTAATACTATCCCCAACAATGGGTTGGTTGCATTTTGCACAAACATTGTGCAGTGGATTCGCATATCGAAATTATTCAAAAATCATTTTTTGTTTTACTGGGTTTTACCAAAAGGCATTAAGATTGTCAACTCGCTCAAAAAGAAAATTGAATAAAATAACACAGTCATGCGGGGATTTGCTAGCCTTTATTGTGGTTTATTTTATGGTGTCACAACTTTATTAACATTGCACGAAAGCGAACTCGACTAATGTAAGAAAATCAAATCGTTTAACAGTTAAAGGCACGCCATATTTCTTTCTGTCTCAAAGTGTCGTTTGATTAATTTTAAATAAACCCCACAGAATCCGTGTCGTCTGTAACTTGAAAATGTTCGACTATGTATTTTTGTCGAACCTTGTGAAGTTTTTATTTCAGACTTCGTTTGACTCGATGTCTTTCAAACTTCGTTTGACTCGATATCTTTCAGGCTTCATTTGCCTCGGTGTCTTTCTCACTTAGTTTGTCTCGGTGTCAAAAGACCTTTGCGAGATTCAGTTACCACGCGATCAATATTCGTTAAGTCGAAATAAATGGTGCTCTATGATATATACTTAGAGGTATCTGAACTTCGACGTATCAGATTTAAATAAATGATTACCCCATCACCAGACGACAACATTTAAACTGGTCCATATTGGTTAAAGTTTCAGATGCCATTTCAAATTGCGCAAAAATTGGAAAATGTGTCCCAATATAATATAAGGTAGAAAACATTGTGAGTAAAGGAGAAATGGCTTTCTCCTTTCCACACAAATTTATACGTGATAATATTTCTGGAGGGTGTCATTTTGTGGCAATGGCTTAAAAGCAATTGTAATGTGTACGTACGCTTGGCCGTTTGGTGATGGATAGTGGGAAAATAAAGTACTGGAAGTAATGTAAGCTGGCAAAGCATGGTTTTATTAATTAATCTGCTTTGTTAAAAGTCAAAAGACAACCTCCACGATGGATAGCCTTTTCTTTCGAAAGTGAATTTGTTTTCTGAGTCCCTATTTAATATCTTCAGGAATAACAAAGCAGGTGATCCATCCATCAAGCGACAAGAGACCTCCTTGAAACTCAGTCAAACGAATATTTGAGATAGAAATTAATTCCAGCAGAGGACAACCAGATCGCATTTCTTAGGTAAAATATATATATAATGAGGTTAAAAAGACCCAACAGTACATTCTAGATTCAGAAATCTACTAACAGAGAAGATCTTTAAAGCGGTTCTTATGAAAAATTATCTCTTTAGTGCTTTCAGACATTTGAAAAATTGGGATTATACTGATTTTGCAATAAAAAGGCCTGATCCTAACTCAATAAATAAAGGGACAGAGAAGCAAAAGCGTTACCTAACGCCAAATTAGTTGATGAAGTAAATACCGAAATGAACCGGAATTCTTCGGGTAAATACGTCGGATTTTGATTTCACCGAAAACTGCCTTATTTGCGGTTTCAATGACGTATCAATGACGTCATTAGCTTCCGCCACCAATTCAGTCGCTAACGACATTACGATTAAGAATAACGACCTCAACCGATGGATTCCGATGCTTCACAGTCAGCATAAGAAATAGAAGATAATCAACTTGTTATTCCAGATACGAAAAAATATTTCACTCGGGTGCGTTGTTAGGCGTTGAAAAAACGAGTGCGCACTCGTTTTTTCAACGCCTAACAACTCATCCGAGTGAAATATTTATTTCACATCTGGAATAACCAGTTGATTACTGGCTCCGAAGTTCCTCTTCGATATAAAACAACGTTATTTTGAAAAACGAGTGCGCACTCGTTTTATCAACGCCTAACAACGCATCCGAGTGAAATATTTTTTCATATCTGGATTAACCAGTTGATTATTCCATTTATTATATACCTTATTGTTTTTTTTTTTTTATTAAATTATCGAAACCAATCTTTTTGATAGAGAGAATGTCTATTGAAAAATGTGCGGATGAATACATGATTAAATATTGATTACAGAGTGTGAAACTGAAAAGTGTCAAGTGGCGATATCAAAATTTATTACACTGAGAAATCCCAAGACTTCACAGCAAGGTATATAATAAATACAACTTTTGAGATTTAATTTGTAGCGAAATTAGTGAGTATAACACGAAGGAAGAACATTTTTGAGAAAATGACATTAATAAGGATTAGAAAAGAAGGTGCTTTTTCTGTATCAAATTTTCATGAAAATTCGTTCAAGAGCCGCTTGAACCAAAGCCAGCTAGTGCTCTATGCGCAGTCTAATAATGGTCGATAAATGATGGATAGCTGACTCCGCGCACTTACTAAGTTATCCCCGCCCATTGACTCCGACAGGAAGTCCCGCTTTGACGTTATTTTGAGAATTTATGGCTAATAGCATGAAACAAAAACGCAAAATTGTTGGTTGGCGACTTCAATGTCGTAACTACAGCCTGAATAAGCTGTAGCCACGACGTTTAAGTCACCGAATCAACAAAAGATGTTAACAAAAATGGCCGCCAATGTTGGAGTTCAAAAATCATTTCTGGTCTAAATAAATGTTTTCATTGGTCCACCGGTTATTTAATTGACAGCCGCGATTGGTCAATTGATGGATCGCTGGCCCCGCCCACTGACTCCGCTTGCATCGTCTACTGACTCCGAAGCTCCACTTCGATATAAAACAACGTTATTTTGCAAAATTTTGGTCAGTTACATGCAGCTATGAAGTAACTTGTTTTGTTGGCGAATAAAACTCGTAACTACAGCCGATTAGTTACGGCGTTTAAATCGTCAAACCAACTAAAATTCCTCACATAAATGCAGACCATTGTCGGAGTTCAAAGTTCATGCAGGTAACGTAGCTAGCGATCCGTGGTGGTAATTACTACAGTGTAGACCCCGGTCAGTCAGCACAGACAGCAGGTCACAAGCATATGGGTTATAATACAGCAAAACGCGCTGTCAATGTTGGAGCATATAGCGATAGTTATTATCGAAACACCAGGAAAGGTGGGTCAAATAGCAGGCCGACTGCTGACATCAGTGACTTAAATCCGAAGTCTAGTTCAAAATTGTTTAGGAAACAAAATTTCACTGATACACAGGAGGGGAATAGTCAGGACAATGATCTGATAGAGTTTGTCAGAAAACGGACGGTCCGATTTTTTATAGGGGGGTTCAAGCCATCAATCACTGAGGAGCGAATTGCAAAATTCGTAAATACCAAGGGACCTAAGGTTACGAAAGTTTCTATATTCAGGTATAGGAATAAGCCTACGGTTATAAGGCTTAATGTCGAGGCTGACCGAAATTCTGAGATACTGGATAACGCGGACTTTTGGCCAGAGGGTATCGTTTGTCGACCCTGGGTTTCACAGTCGCGGTATGATGCCAGAGATTTTGATATGGCTGCAGCCTCAAATCAGGCTGCTCAGTCGTATCCGGAGCCTGTTGACGTTCAGAAACAGGCGTTAAGTCGTTTTGTACAAAATAATCGGTTTGCGGGTTTAGACGACTCTTATAATAAGTAATCATATCTAGCAATTTACTGTTAAAGATTTTTACTTGGAACGCTACAGGTGTTAATACAAGCGGTATTTATTTAACCCATTGTCTTAAAAATTATAACATAGACTTTTTGGGGATTTCAGAACATTGGTTATATGATCGAGATCTGCATTTTTTTGACAATTTGAACAGCTCTTATTCCTATCATGCAGTCGCTGACAGTGATTTATCAAGTATTGAGAAAAAAAGGGTTGGTAAAGGGGGTGTGGCAATTCTATGGAAAAAAAATATTCGATAATTTTGTTACAATTCTACCATCAATAAACGACCATATTATTGGTATCCAGATCGAACTTTCGCCAAATAATTTTCTATACTTGTTTCAAATCTATATTCCATCCAAAAACCATGACTTTTCTGTTTTCAATAATTATTTAAATCTTGTTCAAGATTTGTTAGCTATTTATAAATGGAAAGGAACGGTTATATTTATGGGTGACTTTAATTGTCATCTTAATAGTGGTCAATATATAAAACGGTTGGATTGTAGGGACAAACGTTTTAAACAGTTTATAGATCAGTCAAATCTTGCAGCGGTTACCTCCCTTTCACTTTGTAAGGGCGCATTCGCCACATATGTTTCTTCGATCGGTTCGTCTATAATTGACAACATCATTTTTAATGCAGATGACGTAGATCGCGTTATTTCTTGTACTGTCGTAGACGATGATTCACTGTTGTACTCTAACCACAGAGCAGTTGAATGTGTATTTCAATTCCCTGTCATTTTTTCTCCAAACATCTTTACAAATATGAAGAAAGTGAAATGGAGTCATGTTACTCATGAACAAAGTCAAAACTATCGTAACAATCTAGAAAATGATGCAGGTTTATCTGCTTTATTAAAGTTTGACATTACGAATACTGCGGATATTGATATGATGTATACATCTATAGTTAATGCTTTAATAAATACTGCCGTAAATACAATTCCCAATACACCATTTAATAAGCACCTTAAGCCGTATTGGAATGAAAATCTTACTGTTCTGAATAAAACCATGAAACGACATAGATACAATTGGTTGTTATCTGGTTCGCCTAGGGATGGACCGTTATTTAATGCATTAAAGGATTCAAAACGAACATTTCGAAATCTTCATAGGCTTACTGTAGAACAATATTTTGTAAAGCTATATGATGATATTGATCGAGCTGCTGAGATGAATCATGAATATTTTTGGGCCTTAGTAAATCGCAGAAGAAATTCGTTCAGTAATGCCCCGGGCGCTGAAATCATTTTCGATAATGTACCGTGTCGTGATAATAATTCTATCATGAACGGTTGGCAGAAATACTTTAAAGATTTGTACACGCCTGATGAAAATATATCATTTGACAATAACTTTAGACAATTTGTTAACACCGAGGTCGAAAGAAAAATTTGCTCTTTAAATAATGTTACATTAAACTGCCATTCGAGGATTTCTTTTGAATCAATTTGTAAAAATCTCCCTTCAGTTAAACGCAACAAAGCCCCGGGTTTAGACGGCATTACATATGAACACATAATATATGGAGGTGATTTAATAAAGAGGATTTTGGCTAAGCTTTATACAGCCATGATAAAATTTGCTCATGTACCACTTATGATGAAAAGGGGAGTAATTTTCACCTTAGTCAAAGGCGGTAATAAGGATAGGAAAAATCCAAATAGTTATAGAGCTGTTACGCTAACATCTTGTATTTTAAAACTTTATGAATTAGTTTTATTACAGAAGTTACAGTCTGTAAAATCGTTGCAACCACATCCCTTGCAGGGTGGGTTTCAGAAAGGCCTGGGTTGTATTATGTCCTCGTTTTGCCTACAGGAATGCATACATTTTGCAAAAGAAAATAATAACAAGCTCTATGTTTGTTTCCTGGATTGTAAACAAGCCTTTGATAGAGTATGGTTGAACGGACTCTATTATAAACTTATAAACTATGGTATAGACGACGAAGCCTTAAGCTGCTTGTTGAGTATTTATACAGATTCGCATAGTGTTGTACGTTATAAAAGCACTATTTGTGAAAATAGCTTCCCTGTTTTACAGGGAACCAGACAAGGGGGGATAACCAGCCCATTTTTATATTTAATTTATATTGATGGCCTTATTAAGGAACTGGTAGACTCTGGTTATGGTTTTTGTATTGCTGGATTAAATTGCAGTTCCCTTAGTGTGGCAGATGATATGGTTCTTATCTCGTTTTCAAAAGTAGGTCTACAAAGTTTGCTTGATATATGTCATGAATATTCACGTAAATGGAGATTCTTATATAACCCAGATAAATGTGCAGTTATGGTTTTTAATGAGTCTAAAAATCAAACAAATAGTCGGGCTTGGTATTTTGGAAATAGCCAAATTGATGAAGCAGACAGTTATTGTCACCTTGGAATTAACATTCATAAATCAATGAATTCAACTTTATTTTTGGATGAAATCTATAGAAAACTCAGAGGTACTCTACTAAGTCTTACAAACATAGGACTCCATGACAACGGATTAAATCCCTGTACTTCAACTAAAATTTATCAATCTGTTGTTATCCCAAAATCGTTATATGGCTGTGAATTAATTGGTGAAATCAGTGATTCCAAAATGTTGACTTTAGAAAAGGCACATAGATTCTGTATAAAACACATACAGAGTCTACCAAATTATGCCCGCACAGACATATGCTTAAGTCTTGTAGGTGTTAGGCCTATATTTTCGGAAGTGGAATACCGAAAATTACTTTTTATCGGACAACTGTGCAGACTAATTTCTAGTCATATTTCTAAAAATATTTTCAATTACCGGCTAGTTTCGTTTTATAACAAGACAGATTCCGTTATGTACGGATTTATTCCAAACATTGTAAAAATACTGAAAAAATATGCATTGGAACATTATATAATCAGTTATATCAATTCTGGCCATTTTCCCTCTAAAGCCCATTGGAAGTCTCTTGTTCGCAATGCCATCGATATTTTTGCCAACTCGTCATGGATGAACAGAGTTCAACAAGATCCTGCTTTAAGAAACTTTCTTTCTTTTAAACCACAATTAAACGGAGCGGCTACGCTTTGGAAAATAAGTCGTATTTCTCCTTCTTTTTCAAAGTATTGCAACAATGGTATAAAGATAGTAGCAAAATGTTTTAGTGATACATTTTCTTGCTATTGTGCGAAATGTGACAACAATATTAATATTCCCATATGTGAACATATTGTTTTTGAATGTAGCTCTACAGAACAAGCAAGATACTTTCTTTTTAACTGCATACAGACCTTATATGGTGATACATTTCTTACTAGATTTAACGAGCTTCCAGGACAACTAAAAATTACAGGCTTATTGACAGGCTTTGAATTTATGTTGGACGCTCACCAGTGGCATGAAGACACTTTAATTTTGGTTTTACCAATTCTAAGCAGACTTTGGGATATGTACAACAATACTTAACCTATACATGTAAAACGTCTTCGAAAGCAATAAATTATCAAACTGGTCCAAACTGTAAACATTTGTACCTAGCGCAGCTAAGTAGTTTAACAAACAAGTACTGAATTTAATAGTACGTTGGGGGAGGGGGGAAATGATAGTTATCAATGTTTATTCTTATCCCTCAATGCTCAATATATCGCTGCTTTTCAGCGAGGGCCTCGTATCTGCAGCTTAAAACAAGCTGCGGATGCGGGGTTTTCGATGAAGGGCGACGATATGTTCATCCTGGTAATTTAATTATATTATTTGTTTATAACATGTATTTCTTTCTTCCATTGTCCATTGTCTTACTGTCTTAACACTTTCCGAAACATGAATTTAGCTATCCGTAATAGAAAAGGACTCGGAAGAGCGCTGAGGCGCAAGGAGTAAATGCTAGTTAATAACTGGCATTTTCTCCTTCGCCTTAGTGTTCTCCGTGCTTTTTGATACGCAAATGATATCTTTGCCAAAATCCAATGTTTCTAATGTAACAGCTCTCGAACTACAAGTCTAAAATTTTGATGTTTTGAAAAGGGTTACAGCTGCAACTGAGAGTCTTGTACTTTTATTTTCGACTAACCAAGGCTTATAATTATGTTGCAAGCGTTAGCTCGGGGCCTTGGATGTGGGGAGACACAAGTTCATTGTGATACTTGGGACTTTGCACATCAAAGCCTCTGAAGTATTGCTTACCAATGATCAGACAAGCGTCCACTTAATTTTTGTAGTCGGCTTTTTCGACCAACCCTTTCCGTTTTCTGGTCGCGATAAGGATTGGGTGGCTGCTTTCTTTAATATTTCTTTAATATACTGTATATACATGTATGTAGTACTGTTTTCCGGTTGCTTGGAAATGAGAGTGTTTACAAAATGTCAATATGTTATTTAGTTAGCCTTTTCCCGTAGTGCATAAAGAAAAAGAAAATACTGATAATCAATTATTTGCGGAAAATATTCTATAGATCTTCTGTATTATTCACGCTGTCTTTTTTGTCATGAAAACTTGACACAATCTCATTTCAAATAGGATCAGGCTTGATTTTTGCTGTTAGGGAAAGGGTTGATGAACAACGTATGACAATCATTGTATGTGTGATGTCTGACTGATATTTTGTTCGTGTTTATATTTGTTTTTCATGTTCATTTCTATCATTTGTAAACTTATCTAGCTCGCCTGTATGGCGGAAATAAAGGATAAAAAAAAAAAAACTTTTTTCGTTTAAAAAAATGCTAATACAGTGGCAAAAGGGAAGTAATAATCCATAAGCCAGTTCATATATAAGCGATGTCAAAAAAGTATGCTATAATGTTAGCGGCCAACAAAAATGTCATAAATACAGTTTGAATAAAAATGTATTTACGACAAATTTGGTCACCAACCGTAGTCATGAATGTCTGAATGTAGGTTTGGCCTATATGAGGCCGTAATTACGACGGACATCTGCGATAGAAAATATTTTGAATATGAATACAATGTAGATTAGATTTAACCCTTGCCTGTTTTGCAAAATTTTAGACCAGTCCATATTCAAAGATTTTGCAAACAAAATTCAAAGTCGATTTAATTTGAAAAATAACAACTTATCAGGGTAGAAAATATTGAGAGAAAAAAGAAGAAATTGCTTGTTACAAGTATTTTCTTCTTTTCTGCAATGTTTTCTCATTATGAAATCTACTTCCTTCGTAAAAAAAATAAATGACTTATTTAAGAGATGAAGAGAACTTTGTTTTGTTTTGTTTTCATGGAGGTATGAAACGAAAAACCTAATCCCACTGATGTATGAATCCGCTTCGTGATTATTTTTTTCGTTTCATACCTTCATGAAACAAAAATATTCTTTTCATTACTTATAACTTAATAACATCGAGCGAAAAAGCAAATATTTTATAAAATTTCGATACTTTTTAATTCGGAACTATTTTGTACGGAAGCATACAAAATAACTGTGTGCTCAGAATTTTGTGCATTGAGATATGATTTTTTTAGCAATTAGAACGCTCGGTTTTGATAGAAAAACTAAAAACTAAATTATAAACTAAAAATAATGATGTACAAATGTTTGAAATGTGTACTGTATTTTCAACAAGGGTTATGATAGCTATCATACATTTGTCGTTCAATTGAATTACTGCAATAAGCCGAGCAATATTACCCAAAACCAACTCCAACGGGACAATTAAAGCTGATAAGAGGTGCGTTTTTTCATCCTTAAATACCCAGTGTCAAATAACATAATTCGGCTGTAATAAGTAAAACCGAATCAGACATTTAAATCATTTATCTATTTAGATAAGCACAAAAGAAAGGTTTTTATTGTAAAGACATTTATGTCACTTCAGAAAGAAGTTGTGCTCAGTTTTGATGTGACATCAAATAAAGTTCGAGCTGATCCTATCAAATCAATTAGCCGACTAGATTAGAACACATAGATAGCTCTGTCATTTTCCCCCAAGACGATGAAACACTTTCACCGCTTCAAACAAAACTTCGCAAATCATGACCTTAGATTAATGCATCTTTAATCAATCAATTTGTTAGCATGTCATCGACGTATTTCTTTTTCAGTTTTGTTGTCGAGCCTCGTTCACCTTTTTTGCGCATGCTCACAACCATTGTTAATGACGTCATTAAATATTCATGCGCGATGAAAGAGTTAGTTGCGGATGGCAGAATATCAAAGAGGGCGCTTAAGGTCGGTCGATTACCGTTTATAGTCAGGTTTGAATAATACATTAAATTCGGACAAATTGTCACAATTGTAGACAGGTAATTAAGACTTTTCAATTAACTCAACTGAGAAGTACATATTGGCACGAAGAAAGGAAACGTTTTACCAATTAATTAGCCTTCCTTTTCTCGAAATGGTATCTGTCCTTGACACTATCTTCAGAAACATTTGAGGGGGGGGGGGGGGGTTGTCGCTTTTGTTTGTTTGTGATCACCAGCCCCATTAGCTCAATTGGTAGTGCACTCGACTTCATACCTCGAGATCGCGAGTTCGATCCCGGGGCTGACCAAACTAGCAATCTAATTATCTTTCGGATTAGACTTAAAACCGAGGCCCTGTGTGACGATGCCATCTATCGGATACGTTACAGAACCAGGCGGAGCTATCATCAGTTTCACATTGTATCCTTGCACTATCCCCCTTAACAACTAGCCGTCTTCTGGAAGCGTCGCTCACATGTATGTGTGCTACGGTAGCAACAATGAATAAACGGAAATACAATTATTTTGTTTTTCTTTATCCGCTGGTTCGTCAACCGCCATAAGACGTTCAATATACAAATGTGTCTTCCCATACGCTGGAATTATCTAATGGTTCGATTGCTGCGTAAAAACCTCAAACTTGTTTTTACAATGTGTCGAATAATTTTCACTGGTTGATGAGGAAAGTCTTGGCCCCGAAAGAAAGTTCGAATATAGTAGATGCCGCTTGTACAAAAACTTCTTCATTGGGAGACCACAATGTTGTAAATACAGCTTTATTCAAGTTGTAGTAAAGCGATTTTTGTCGCTGACCAACACATGCTATCATTGACGAGAATATATCGGTGTTTGGACGTATTAAAAATATAATCACTCCGGAAACAGTTTGTACTTGAACTATTAAATTGGCCAGGTGTGTTTTTGATCGATTTGTGTCAATGGGAATAAGTCGGTGCGAGACTATTGTATGGTCACAATTAAAACAGCCAGTTACAGCAGTTTGTACTAGTCCATCCGTAGTGGTTGTATATGATTGACTCTCCTCCCAACCACTTGACGCTGTATTCAGTAACTTGGTGTGGTCCAGGTTGTCAGCATACTGCGGTCAACAGCTTGTTAGTGAGAACGTTGCCTCAGGCTCTTCTAACACATACCCGAGTAACCTTTACTCTTAACCTCTTACGTATTTATCAAGATCGGGCTTATAGTAGTGACGTAGATATTATGAACGAGTTGAGAGACTGGGATGGGCCACACTAAAAGATCAGCAGAGTGAGATACTTTTTTTGTTTTTACACAAACATGAAATGGATAAGTCCAATAAATAATATCAAATGAGAGAAATACTAATTAAAAAAAACTCACTTATTACAAGAAATATTTCTTGGTGAAATTGTCCATACAAATCATCAAGGATTTGTCACGAAACCTTCCATGGTTTATGTACCCGTATTTTGGGGGGGGGTTGGGGGGGATTCTTTTGTGTTGTTGTTGTTTGTTTGTTTGTTTGTTTGCTTGGTTGGTTGGTTGGTTGAAGTGGGGTGGGTGGGGTGGGGTCTCCAGTAGTATTGTTCAACGCTTTACCAGGCGCAGAAAATCAAATCATATCCAAAGAACTTGCAGTCAACAATTCTCAGTTGATTGAATTCTATAATAATACCACAATGTTTTCCAAAGTTTTATTTTCTTGGAGGCGTAAAAAGGCGGTTTTGTGTGGGAATTTGTCAAGAAACCATTGATTATCAATATCTACAAATTTTACGCTGTTAAAAATCATCCCGATACTTTATTCTTGTTTCTTTATTTTCTTTTATTACAAACTCCTTGGTGATTTGGTATTTTCGAATCAAACATTGAAAATTTTTTTTGCTTCACGTCCGTCTAAATCCTTTCTTTCTTCTTGTAATTAATTGATTGAATAAGGTTTAACGCCACTTTGAACAGTATTTCAGTCATATCACGGCGACTGGAGCACCTTACCGTAGATTCCTGGTATTTATTACAGCAGGTGTATACCACAACATCCTTAACGAGCCTCCAGCTGCTCATCGATTATCCATCTATTGGCTAGAGTTTTCCGTGTAAAGAGTCGGGTTTAATCCTCATTTTGTCTGGTATTTCTTTCCCATTGATTCAGTAACTGACCACACTTGACCACCGTGAAGATGACCGGTGTTAAAGTGCGCAGAAAACTGACGTTTTAGTGGTAAATTAAATACGGACAATTCACGAGGAGCAAAGATAAACAGCGAAGATGACGCTACAGTTTTAACACTGTAATTCTATATGCCGTCGCTGTCGTTCTAAAACCTCGTAACTACAGCTTGAATCAAGCTGTAGTTACGAGGTTTTAGAATGACAACCACGTTTTGCTGTCGATCTCATGGTTTGCAATTTCTAGTCTTATTATTTGTGATATCAGCGTTGAGTTCCATTACGTTTGAAGAGTTTTTGCTTCCCCCCCCTCTCTCTCTCTCTCCATCTATCTATCTATCTATCTCTCTCTCCATCTATCTATCTATCTATCTATCTATCTATCTATCTATCTATCTATCTATCTATCTATCTATCTATCTATCTATCTATCTATCTATCTATCTATCTATCTATCTATCTATCTATCTATCTATCTATCTATCTATCTATCTATCTATCTATCTATCTATCTATCTATCTATCTATCTATCATTATTAGCGTCCTCACAAAAAAGACAGTTCCATTACGTTCGAAGTGTTTGTGTTTTTCTTCTCTCTCTCTTTCACATTTTTAAATTTTGATTTCCACTTGCTAATAGACAGATCGCACGCAACATCGGTTGACCTCCGAAACCTGCATAGTATATTGCCAGATGTCAACATATCGACCTTGACGTCGTAACCTTGGCTTGAATAAGCTGTATTTATGACATTTAAGTTGCTCATCTCCAAAAATTATGATATACATTGCCAAGGTCAACAATTGCTTCCTTTCTAAATGAAATATGTGATTTGTCGACTGTGCATTGTTGTTATTTTTCAATGATAGCGCCGTTTCGTCACTTAATCTTAACCCTTTCCCGTTTTTGGAAATTTTAGACTAGTCCAAATTGAAAGAGGTGGCAGACAACAATGAAAACTGGATGCAATTTGAAATGAAACCATCCTATGTGGTAGAAAACATCGTGGAAAAAGAAGAGATTGCTTGTTACAAGCAATTTCTTCTTTTTTTCACAATGTTTTCTCAAGTTTAAAATCACAGGAACGTAAAATGCCGTGTTTGAACAGGAAAGGGTTAAATGTTGGAAGGTTATATCGGCTCGTTTAAGATATGGAGAGACAAATATGCATTCCGACATTTCTCTCCCACCATTTTGTGGATGATCGTTAACCAAAGTGGGGCGAGTTGCAAGAGGCTCGGAAAGGACGTATTTGTAGTACTGGTGCGTCGATGGTTAGGTGCTTCAGTTGCCGCGATATGACTGAAATACTGTTAAAAGGTGCGTTAAACCCCATTCAAACAAACTAACAAAATAATACAGTTGCGTGTCATATTTTACCAGAAACATTTCTGTTTTGGTAAGACGTAAAGACAAAGCTCAGGCTGCACATATGTGCACCAATGCTTCTAGTACCTTCAGCGCTTTGATTTTAAAAGGGATTTTTATTCAGAACGATGCTTTTAGAGCTTTCAGTCCTTGAAATTAAAAAAAAGGATATTAATCAACACGACAAGGGTTAAGTAATTAACAAATCAAAAAGGCTCTCGTCTAAGATCTGTCTCAACTAATTAGTATAGAGATAGTTATAAATTCTATTTAATCATGACTTTATACTTCCATGAATGGCTTTTCTTTATTGAAATTTTAATAAAATCGTGCGATACAATCTTCGGTGTTGGTTGTACCCCTTAACCCTTTACCAGATGGATCAATTTTAGACTTGTCCAAATTGAAAGGAGTTGCAGACGACAATTTGAAGTTTTAAAAATTTTATAAAATTTTGATTTTATTTTTTTTTTTTTTTTAATTTTGGGTTGAAAACATCGAGGATAATGAAGAAATTGCTCGGAACAAGCAAATTTCTTTATTTTCCACAATGTTTTCCAAAGCTTTATTTTTCTTGGTGGCATCTAAAAGCGTCATTGAGTGGAAATGAGTTAACAGACAGCTATTAGAATCTTTTTACCAAAGATTTTGAACTTTGGGCCGCAGTCTTCTTATTTCGATTTACCCCTTATCCAACCGACCAATTCCCAGTCCCTCCTTTTTATACTCCTCCAGTTAAAAACTGTGGAAAACATTATGGAAAATTAAGTAATTGCTTTTATCATGCAATTTCTTCATTATCTACAATGTTTTCTATCCAAGAAGATGAAAAAAATCTAAAACTTCATAAACTTTAAATTGCTGTCAGCAGCTTCTTTCAATTTGGACCGGTCTAAAATTTTGCTAGGTTTGAATAGTTTATAATGACATACACAGCTTTCTCCCCCATTTATTCTCTTTGTCTTTTTTTTTTTATTTTTCTTTATGTGACTTTTAAAACTTATATTGATAAACTTAGCCCACTCCCACACAACAAAACTTTAGTCGCGTCCTATTCGAATGAAACTGCAGACGACAATTTCAGGTTGATTTTTTCCCCGTCTCTTTTGGAAGGAAAAATTTTGGATAATGAAGAAATTTGTTAATAAAAGCAATTTCTTTGTTTTCCACAATGTTTTCCAAGCCTTTTTTCTTGGACTGTTTAAAATTTCAACGTGTGGAAATGGTTATGAAATAGATTGGTAAAGATCGGAGCGTCTGATTGCTTTGTCAATAAGTCGACAAAACGGTTAGAGGTTTCGAATTACACCCGTCTTCGGATAGACCGAGGTGGTAATATATTTGTGATGCATGTAAAGTATGCAATAAATATTGGAACGTGTGTATTTCCCTTTTTTTCAATTCGCTACCGTAGCATTTGCCCGTTTGACCGACGCCACCAGAGGACGGTTACTTGTTACGGGGGATAGTGCAAGGAGACTGGACGAAACTGCCCAGAGCCCCGCACGGTTTCTTTAGCATGCTCGATGGATAGCACCGTCACACGGGACCTCAAATTATTGTCTCATGCGACAAACAGCTGATTTGTTAGTTTGGTCAGACTGAGGATCGAACCCGTGATCCCGAGGTTGAAAGTCGAGTGCTAATGGGACTGACATAAGTTGCGAACACATATATTATTGCATTTATTCAACGATTTTCCTTATCGTAGAATAACCGGCCACTTCTGTTAACCCTTTCCGACATTTTACATTGCTGTGATTTTATACTTGAGAAATTATTGTGGAAAAAGAAGAAATCGCTTGTGCCAAGCAATTTCTCCTTTTTTCCAAAATATTTTCTACAACATAGGCTAGTTTCAATTCAAATTGTATCCACTTTTCATCGTCGTCTTCAACCTCTTTCAATCTGGCCCAATCTAAAATTTCAAAAAACGGGAAAGGGTTAATCATAATGCATTGTTTATTTAGCGGTCATAAATTACGGGTCGCAAGCCACGCCCTCTGAGCTCCAAAGTTCCACTTAGATATTAAACGGCGTTATTTTTGAAAAAAAAATTCGTGGACATGAGCATTTAATAAAAAAGAAAAATGGTTAGTTTGAGACATAATCGCCGTGACTACAGCTTGAATAAGCTGTAGCTATGATGTTTAAGTCGCCAAATTAACCAAATGTTTCACACAAAATACAGCTAATGTCGGAGTTAAAACCTCGCTGTCGATCTAAATGTTAGATCTGATTGGTCTACCGATTATTATTATTATTGTTGTCTGCCGCGAACCTATCATTAAAATAATCTTAAATGCCCTGAGAACCATCATTACTTAATCAAATGACGTTGAAAATCATTAGAAATTCGGAAATTAGATGATTCTAGGGAGTTTTAACACCGCGGGACTTCGATAGGATTGTGTACGAGATCACGATATATATATTTTTTTATTCATTAGTTTGTTTGTTTGTTTTTTTAGTATTTTTTTTCCAAACAATTTATGGGTCACTGACCACGCCCATTACCTCCGATATGAAGTTCAACTTAGACATTAAACGGCTTCATATGGCCGAGAACATGTAAGTCAAAAGTAAGATTGTTAATTGTCGATATAAACGTCGTAACTACAGATTTAAAAAAAAATGTCTAAAAAAAGATACAGAAAAAATCGATTTACTAATCAAATCGTTAATTTTGAGACTGGACTTAAGGTTTGAAATTCGTCATTAATGGTTAGCATTTAGCGACTTGTCGTCGTGACTACACTTTGTTCATAAAGAAATTACGAATTTTAGGTCACCAACCAATGTTTTGCCTTTTATTTTAGGTCCATCACCACATATTGTACAAATATGTTTCAATAATAATCTCGTTCTTGCTTCCTCGTCGGAGGTCAGCGTGCTTGGTCATCGATCCGTCAGTTGACCACAAGAGTCGGAGAATAGATTTGAAAATAAATGTTCTCCCAATCTTCAACTACAGGACACAACCAGATATTGTCTTCATCAGTTTGCGTTAACCTTGTTCAGGGGAAACAAATCCAGTTACCGCCTAATTTGTCCATTTATCTCCCCTGGTCAGCCGAAGAAATGGTTCGCTCACAGAGAATCAATTAAATCTAAAGGGTGTTTACATGGTTCTTTGCAAAATTATAAACTGACTGTCACGATTATTCGAAATAGCATGTCAACCCTAAACTGAATATTTACATACATGTTTTTAAATGTAATTGTTGGATTTTACAGTCGAACAAAAATCTTCGTTTTGCCACAAAAACCTCGTAACTACATCTAGAATAAACTGTACTTATGAAAACTGTACTTACGAGGTTTGGATATCCAACTGATGGTACAATATTCATGAAGAATTTTAGTGAGATAAAACAATTTGGATCACTTACTAAAGGGTTCTGAATTAATTTTCTAAATTTTTACCGTAAAAGGGCTTATCAACATTCCGCAGCAAACTGGGTACGTGTTACGTAATTAACCACACAAGCAAAGTTGCAAACAACAATTTCAAAGTTGATGAAATCTTAAAGTATTTGTCTTTGGGGACAGAAAACAGTGTGGATAATGAAGAAATTGCTTGAAACACGCAACATCTTCATTATCCACAATGTTTTCTTCAGATTTTTTAGGTGTCTCGAGCCTTCGTGATGCTAAACCCGGATTATTTTTTGTTTTTGCAGAAGGTATAGACACACCTGATTGTTCCTTTTAACTAATCTAACAAAAAATTTAAAACAAATCACACACAAACAATAAATGTTTCCGGTGCTTTTAGTCCTTTGATTTTAATGCAATTTTGGGGAGGATTTTATTCAGCATGACGAAGGTTGATCTGATAATTTGGGGATGAAAGTTTGATCTTTTAATATCTTATCGAAGATTACTGTTGTTTTAAGTTTTGCGAGAGAAAAATAAGTATTGAAAACATTGTATGAAAGGAAGAATATTTTCTTATTTTCAACAATATGTTCTATTCTTTTCCAAAAAGTTTCTAACAGATGTTTCCAGTTTTTAATACAGTCTGCGACTTCTTTGTATTTATTATCTTTTTTTAACAGTCATAAGCTCTGTCATCTGGTAATGGGTTAAATGGATTAGAAAGATTTTCCTTTTATAAGCGGTGTTAAAGTTATTGTACAACAACGATGTATAACAAAGTGAAGATTCGTTCGATCAAACGTCGGTTAGTATATAATACGACCTCTTTAATTAAAGTAGCTTACATACTTCGGCTTCTTCATTCTATTTCATCTGATCTCAAGCACCACGGGACACCCCCAATTTATTAGAGACTAGGGCGATAGACATAATGCTTGACCGGAGATCAGAAGGTGAAAATTATCCGAAAAAATCAAAATTATTTTTCTAAGATGACAATTAGAGCCGTGAACTTTTGCCATAATAAGCCAGTTACTTATCCCCCGGGTCTGAATAGACGAAAATATGTAACCACGTTCTTCGCAAAACAACTTGGTTGGCCTGAACAATTAGGGGAGGCATAGTTGACCGAAGCTGTCTTTTAATCTCTTAATACGAGACTGCGACATAGCGAAAATGGGTGGTATATATAATTTCATTTCCCTACGCGAAAATGATCACGTATGAAGTTATTGATTACTTTCAACCAATTAGATTTACCCATTACAAGATGACAAAAAATGGGTCCTGGTTGAAAGAAGATGAAAACGACAATTCTGAATAAGTAAACTTGGAAATAACTTTTCTAAGTTGTTTTTTCCATCGGTGGTGAAAAGCGGAATTGAGTGTCAAGTGTATCTCGTGATATTTTGGACAAAAGTTTTTGTCTGTAAATTCGTAACTTTTGCAGATTTCGACTTTGGGCGTTCGACTCGTATTCTTAACATGCACAAAATTGACGGATCGCTGGCACACCCCCTGACTCCACTGGCTACGCCTACTTATTCCGATTTAAACGGCGTTAATTTGCAAAATTTATGGCCAATAACCAGAAACACTAAAATCGTTAGTTGGCAACATATACATGAATAAGTTGCAGTTACGACGTTTAAGTCGCCAAAATGAAAATGCTTCAAATAGATGTCGATCAATGTTGGAGTTCAAAGTTCACTTTTGGTCTAAATGAATGATTTGATCAGTCGATTGATTGTTTGATCGGTTATCTTTATGGTGTCCGTGTTATAGAGAAAGTGTAATGAAATTCCGATTAGGGGGTCCCGAGTTCGAATCTCGGGGAAAGCTTTCGAATTTAGAACCTTTAATTGTATCAAAAGGTATCAATCAAATGCCAAGTTAGACCGATACCAATGTTCATACCATTTTAACTAATTCCCTATTCTGGTACAACTCTCGACTTGTTCGCAAGGCTTGTCGAACAAGTCGACAGCGGTTCCAGTCTAAAATAGTCTAGAACATGAGATAAAGTCGAAGTCTCCCTGAGTTGTAAGAACTTGTTTCCCCAGACGATGTAAAGTAAAGGATAAACAAAATTCATTGTCGGTCGGCGACGGATATTTCGCATATATAGCATTTAATAGCTTCATTCAAGCTGTATTTACGGTATTTTCGTCGACCATCGACGGTATGCTCGAAAATTTGAACGCCACGTGTCTAGAATCATAGTAAAAATCTTAGACCCATAAAAAGCGTAGCTCTGTTTGTAATTTACTGATCGCGTTCGTCAATCCGACAAAAATCTAATCGACAAATCAAACTATTCATTTAGACCAGAAGTGAACATTAAACTCCGACCTTGTCCAACATTTATTTTTGCTTTGCGACATAAACGTCGCAACTGCAGCTAAGCCTATTCAAGCTGTAGTCACAACGTTTATGCCGCCAAACAACCATTTAACTTTCTTTTACATGTTACAGGCCATATATTCGGAAAATGAAACCGTTTTATATCGAAGCGGTACTGCCTGTCGGAGCTCTGTGGGGCGTGACCAGGGATCCGTCAATCATGTCATTGTTTTCCCTCAGCTTTAAGATTGCTTTTTCCCATCTCAGCTTAATTCAGCCCGTTTATAGATGACCCGACGACGAAATGACATCGAAAATATTGTACTTAACTCATCACAACCGGGACAATAGACAGATTAGTTGGATGATGTAGGTTGGATATTTGTGCAGACCGAGGCGTGTCGTCATGGGCCAGTGTGAACAAACTTAGCTCAACACGTATAAGTCTAATAGAATAACACTCAGTTTAAATATTATGTGAAGTAACAATTTACATGTATGCATGAATTAATAAGATAAAGATGTGGAAAGAACATAAATGCGGAGGAGAGAGGATATTTAACCCATTCCAACTCAAGCCCTCCTTTTTACGCCCCACAAGAAAAAAGCTTTTGAAAACATTGTGGACAATGAAGAAATTGCTTGAAACAAGCAATTTCTTCATTATCCACAATGTTTTCTATCCCAAAAGACGAAAAAAAAAATCCATTAATTTGAAATTGTCGTCTGCAGTTTCTTTCATTTTGGACCAGTCTAAAATTTTCTTGTGTTGGAATGGGTTAATCCTTTGGTATATAGGGAATATTATGTTACGATATCGATACAACATCTTGTATTTGCTTTGGGCAGCGGAAGAAATTTTTGATTTTCCACGAGACAAAAGGTCGAGTGGAATATGAAATTTTCCTCCGCAGCTCATAGCAAATACAAGATGTTGTAACGCAAGCGCAACATAACATTACATTTTTAATATCCCTATTTTCATTTAATAATTGCGATGAATGGATAAACAAAATCTTATTTCTACAAGTATTTCCCTTTCCCTTTCTCGTTACGTTTATTCTCATTATGGCACACACGACAATCTCTCTTTCGAGTCGACAACCCCCGGAGGCGGCACATATTCTTTCCGACAATTGTCTCTCACCAATGGGTGGATAATCGTAAACCTAAGTGGGGTAGCAGCTGGGGGCTAGGAAAGGATGTAATGGAAGTACTGGTGTGATAAATACAAGGAATCAATTGCTAGGTGCTCCGGCCGCCGCGATATGACTGAAATACTGTTAATAGCGGCGTTAAACCCCATTCGATCAATCGATCGAGCCGACAAATGTAGGCCAGAGATTGGTCGTCTACACGATCTTTCACAAAGTTTATGTAATTGAACGGGTCTTCTCTCGTTTTTTTATTTATAATGATATTTGAATGATCAGAAGCTGCACAAAATATGCGGTTTGATCAGCAATATTGTCTTTTCTTAATGAATAGAACTATATTTATAATATGTATATCATTATTTCAGGCAATTTCCTCATTTTTCACATTGTTTTCTTAACAAAATGACGGAGTAACTTAAATTTTTTTTATCAAATTTAAATTGTCATCTGCAACTTCTTTGAGTTTCGACCAGTCTAAAATGAGTCGTATGGCACAACAAACATGTTTCATTCGCAACTTTTCCCCTGCATAAAGTAACTGTAAATCGGGGTAAAGTTGCGAAAGAAATAATGATTGAGATTTCACGAATCTAATCACTTGGTAAAACAAGATGTGTTTATGAAACACGACTCCCTCGTAAAACAGCTTTTTTTCTCGGAAAAATGACCTTGATTAGTAACCTTTACCTTGTCAGATGACCTCGACCTTGGTATCTGCAGATGCAAATTGATGAGATATATCATTATGCCAAACATAACAATTGTTTCTTGAATAGGCTTAAAGTAATTGTAAATTTTGTTTTGCAGATAGACAGACAGAACGACAGATAGATGCACAACTGTAAAACAATTCGCCCACGATGCGGGGCCATGAAAACATATAAAACGCTGCTTACAGATCCCATTTTCGAACAGCCCGTTCACAGCAGTTGGAATTGTTAGATAGCCAGTAGCGAGGTATTAGTACGCTCTAAATAGACAAATACTTATCTACCCGGGGGATGTTTTAAAACATCTTTTGATTGGGCTGATTACGTCGTAGGGTATAAATCAAAGTGGCTTTCCATAAATGGTCATCCAGGCTTAATCCTAGGATAATTATTTCGACCCCTGATCTTTAAGTTGGTCTGGCTTCAATGCTCAATTATCTAGTTTAAACTTGAAGTTCGGCCTGTGCGGGCTTCGTGGTTACATGGCTTCGTCTGATAACTTTTCGTGTACATTCTTTTTCTTTAACCCATTTCCAAACAATCTCGCTTCAATAAAAAGGGTTTGGAAAACATTGTGGACATGAAAAAATTGCTTGTAACAAGCAATTTTTCAGTGTCCAAAGTGTTTTCTTTCCTAAAAGTCAAAGATTTTTTTTTCAAATTCACCTCCTTGCAATTGTTGTCTAAAGCATCTTGCAGTGTGTAGGAGAGGGTTAAAATAGCGAATGTGAAAATTTTGGTTTTGAAATCGTCCCGATGTGAAAATAAATCTAAACACTACTCAATCGAACTCTGGTAACGCATGTTCGAGGAGCCGGTTTGAAACACAAATATGGTTTACCACCGATCGGATGATACTGACGTCGTCTAGGGTTGACTAGAAATCCAACACAGAATGCAAAGGCGATGAAAAATAAAGCGAGGCCCACTGGTACACCCGTACCAGACAACGTTAACGACATGTCCCATCTCGAGCCGTTGTTTGAGTGGTCAGTCCCTCCTGTTGCGCCTGTGACCTTAGTGAATGACGTCAACGTTGTCGTGTTTGACCTCTCGATGGGAATTTCGGTACTAGAATGTGACGTCTTGGTTGGTGATATGTGCCGGAGATCATCCATTCCATGGAAGCCGAGGTACATGGTTTTGTTTTCTGCTTGTTCAATGCCCGATAAACGTCGTGATTGCACGAAAACGATTTCTGAAATACAGCAAACAATTACAAGGGAGCACACACGGAATCACAAGAAAAGAGTTGCTTTGCGAAACTTTCTTTCCAGCTTCAAATTAAATGCTATATCGCTTGAAAAGGTAAAAATATCGTCTAAGTTCGTTTTCACTCAGCCAAATCAGCGTAGGGTACATATAGTAATCAAGTTTTAATGAATGTGTAATATCGTGCAATGAATCATTAAACACCACTGACAAGGGACGATTGAAAAGTGCGTGGCAGAGGGCTGAAACAGACCTCTTACAAGCATTGCAATTGACCAATCGCTGGCCCTACCCACTTACTCCTTTGACCCCGCCCATTGACTCCAGCAGGAAGTTCTGCTTCGATTTTTAACGGCATTATTTTGCAAAATTATAACCAGTAGCATGCTATAAATTAGTACGGTTGGTTGGCGACTTGAACGTCGTAACTACAGCTTGAATAAGCTGTAGTTACGACGTTTAAGTCGCAAGAACAATAAAAATTGCTTCAATTGCTTCGACGTTCAAGTCGCTAAACCCACTAAAATGGTTCACCAAAAAGGCGGCCAATGAACTGAAAACTGAACTTCCAGTCTAACTGAATGATTTCATTGGTCGACTGATTATTTGATAGACAGACCCGATTGGTCAATAAGGGTCAAGGTACATAAACTTTTGTAATTTCTTTGCAGTGACAGTGGTTTTTTTCTCTGCTGTTTAAAGAAAATAAAACTGATTCTCAAACCTACCTAATTCTAAATAAACGGACTACCTTCTTCATCGTACATTTATTTAATATCTTGGCATCCAAGGCCGGCTTATCGCCTTAGGAAATTTGTAAGGACATGGTAGCAACATAAGGGGAGCATGCCCGATGTTCAAGCACAGTGAAGCAATGGCCCGCTGAATTTAAAAGCAGTAGAGAGTCTTGAATATGACCCCCCTCTCCCGTTCTGACAGGCCACCAATTTCCTATCGCTGATCCCGCCCACTTACTTCTTTGGCCACGTTCATTGACTCCAACGAGAAGTGTCCCGCTTCGATTTTTGTAGGCGATAGGTTTTTTTTGCAAAATTTATTGTCGATATCATGCTACAAATAAGTAGAATAGCTGGTTGTAGACCTAAACGTCGTAACTACAGCTTAAATAAGCTGTAGTTACGACGTTTAAGTCGCTTAATCAACACAAAATACTTCATACAAATGGCGGCCAATTGACAGCCACGACTTGTAAATTGTCACCTTAAAGGGAACCATAAAAAACCTATGATATTGTCGAGTTACAAAGCGGTAGATTGCCACACTGGTAGGTATCTCAAAAGGAACCAGCCCGTTTAAATGATCAATCGCGGCTGTCAGTCAAATAATCAGTCGACCAATGAAATCATTCAATGATACCAGAAACGAGTTTAGTTCACCGACATTTTCCGCCAGTTTCGTTAACCTTTTTTGATGGTTTGACGACTTAAACGTCGTAACTACAGCTTATTCAAGCTGTAGTTGCGTCGTTTAGGTCGCCAACCAACGATTCTACTTTTTGGTTACATGCTACTGGCCACATTTTTTTTTCAAAATAACGACGTTTAAAATCGAAGCGGAATGTCGGAGTCAATGGGCGGGGCTAACGAAGTAAGTGGGCGGGCCCAGCGATTGGTCAATCATCCATAATGATTTGCATGATTTGCAAATGATAAATGTTTCTATTCCAAAGCTTCTGAGTGTTGACCATGTGCGAGCTCGGTGCAACGTGTCCAAGGAAAACATTACCATGTTTAAGCGGGATCCGGAGATAATTCCCAAGTAGTTTGTAACTGTCGGTGAAACGTACGTTCATCAATTCGGACCATGAATAACAACAGACAAAACAGTAGAAGGAAACACCAGTGTTCATGATCCAAGAAAAAGGCCAAGTCAACAATATCTGCTGGGAAAGTGATGGAATATGTGTACTTCTGCCAGAACAATGCTCAAGCAATAAAGTCCACAAATGTGGTTTCGCACTGATTGAAACTAGACTCTGACTATTACCTATACCCCCTCTTTCCCCCCTAAAAAAGAGAAAAACAAAAACTCAGCGGCGGCCATTTTCACACCAATGATGACGTCAAACAAGATGTTGAAGCATTTTCTGGGGCCCCGAGAAGCTACATTCTACAGGGAAGGTGTCAAAACGCCGCAACACAGTTTAAAGTTACAAGGTGACGTCGCTGAAAAATAATTGCAAATATCTTATGTTAAACCGCTTCTCCCCACCTAAGGCAAGGGACTTTTCAATTTACCCTCATATTCCTACCAAGGGATAAAATAACACTTGTTTACAACGAAAACCTTTAATCAAAGTACTGAAAGTACCGTAAGCTAGCAAAGCTTTGTTTTGTTATTTTATCTTCTTTGCCATTTGTAGGGTAGAAAACATTATGGACACTGAAGAAATTGCTTGCTACAAGCAAATTCTTCATTGTTCACAATGTTTTCGAAAGCTTTTTGAGCGGGATTCTTAAAAAGCGGGATTGAATGAGAATGGGTTGTATATAGCATGCTTTGAAGGTGTTCTTTACAATTTGAATAAAGTTAATTAATGTGGCCAGTCATTTTGAACACAATATGCTCGGGTTAATACAAGAACTACTTTTTTTTGCGTAGACATTCAGTGAATTTAGTGATTAAGTCTCCAGTGGTAGTTTGCACTCGTTTGAACTCTGAGAAGATTTCAAAATTTTGTCTGTTAATTTAAGCTATCAAAGCTGACGCTTTGCTATAGCTAAAAATCATATTATCAGCGACTGTGTTGTTGTGACCAATGAAGCACCGGTTTACAAGCTATAAATGATTCATTTCAGAATAATTTTTTCTGTTTCGTCTATCAAAATCTGGCGTTCTGGTTGGTCGAAAAAAAATCATAACTCCACGAATAAAATTTTGAGAACACACTGCGATTTTTAATGCTTCCTCGCAAAATAGTTCCGTACAAAAAGGTATCAAAAATTGTAAAAGTTTTTGCTTTTTTCGCTCGATACTATTAAATTAAGAGAATTGAAGAGAATATTTTTTGTTTTCATGGAGGTATGAATCGAAAAATCTAATCACAATTAGATTCGCGTATTCATAGTGTGATTAGTTTTTTCGATTCATACCTCCATGAAAACAAAAAAATATTCTCTTCATTTCTTAATTACCTAAGCGTTGACACTTTTCGGTCTTTGTCGGTTGACACATTAAATATCGGCGTTGGATTATAATCGTTTCAGGGATAGTTTATTTCTTATTTTGCAACGTAGGAAATGATAACGAAAGTCCCCTATAACCCTTTACTTCATGGCAACATTTTAGATGTGTCGAAATTCAAAGAAGTTGCAGACGATAATTTCAACATCTTTGTCTTTATGGCCGAAAACAAGGTTGAAAATGATGAAATTGTTCGTCGTTTTCAACCTTGCTTTCCGTAAGTCTTTTGTTTAAGGGCATAAAAGGCGGGATCGTGTGGGAATGGGTTATTCCATCATCATGAATTATGAAGAAATTACTTACAGTAAGCAATTTCTTCGATTGGCATAGTTTTCCAAAGTTTTTTCTTGGAGGGAATAAAAGCGGGATTGTGTTGGATTAGTCCCACTCAATTCCGCTTTTTGACACCCTTTAAGAAAAGAAGACTTTGAAGACATTATGGACAATGAAGAAATTGCTTGTAACAAGCTATTCCTTCAAAGAACACAATGTTTTCTTCCTTAACCCATTCCAACTCAATTACTCCTTTTTACGCCCCTCGAGAAAAAAGCTTTGGAAAACATTGTGGATAATGAAGAAATTGCTTGTATCAAGCAATTTCTTCATTATTCACAATGTTTCTACCCAATAGGATGAAAAAATTCAAAATTCCATCAACTTGAAATTGCCGTCTGCAGCTTCTTTCAATTTGGACCAGTCTAAAATTTTGCTGTGTTGGAATGGGTCAAAGGGAAAAGACATCCTAAATTCCACCAACACGAAATTATCGTCTGCCACTTCTTTGAATTTGGACCAGTCTAAAATGTTGTCGTCTGGTAATGGATTAAACAATACATACGCAGAAGTATAACGCAAAGTATCCATTTTGACATGTAATCCATGACTCAAGCTTCTGTATCATGATTTTACATATCCTTTTTGAGTAAGGAAACCAATTCAATTTCCCCTTCTGTTCGCGGTTAACCCATTACCAGACGACAAATTCTAGACAAGGTCCGAATTGAAGGAAGTTGCAGACGACAAGTTAAAATTGACATTTTTTTAACTTTTGTGGAAGAAAACATAGTAGAAAATGACAGAAATTGCTTGATACAAGCAATTTCTTCGGTTTTCTACAATGTTTTCCCTAGCTTTTTCTTCTTAAGGATCGAAAATGTGTTGAAATACGTTAATTGATGATTCAAGTCTACAACTTCGGCGCAACATCTGCGTCGCTAAAAACCCGTAAGCTAACCCGTTAAATTGCTTTGATCTTATTCCGTTATTTTAGATAGCGGCTCTACCACCTTTCTCTCCAATGTTTGCCAAAGTCATCACGACAATTTCGGCGTCATTTGTCTCTAACCAGTAGGCGAATGATAAGTGTTGAACCTACGCGGGATGAGCAGATAGCTGCTCGGAAAGAATGTTGTGGCTGTACCGGTGTGAGAAAACATGGGTCATCGTTAGGTGCACCAATCGCCACAATATATCTGAAATACGATGAAAGTTGCGTTGAATCCTAAACAATCTATGAATAGCCGAAATGGATGTGTGTAATTTACCAATCGCTGGTCCAGCAAAATGACCCCGTTTGCCCCGCCCATATACACCGACAGAAAGTTCTACTTTTAATTTAAACGGTGTTATTTTGGAAAATTTATGGCCAGTAGCGTGTACCAACAAGAGCACCGCCTACAGGTGCCTACACTCGGCTATTGGGTGCTGAATAGTGGATAAAATGCATCTAGAGTTATCCCCCTTGATAGTATCGATTGCTCTTTTGATAGTGAACAAGTGTGCCAAGTTTCAAGTGAATTCCTTTAGTAGAACAAGAGACAAAATGTCAAAGTTTTCGCATGACGACGACGACAACAACGACGACACCAAGGCTATAGCAATACCTCGGGTTTACTCCGAAAAGCCGAGCTAAAAATGTAGGACGATTGGTTGGCGACCTCAACGTCTTAACTAAAGCTTAAATAAGCACATATAATTACTTGAATAAGCTGTTGTTACGACGATTAAGTGGCCAAAGCAACAAAAATGCTTCACATCAAAGGCGGCTAATCTCGGAGTTCAAAGTTAACTTCCAGTCAAAATGAATACTTTCATGACGCGATTGGTCAATTTGCGTATCGTTAGTGGACCGACTGGCTACCACCAGCTTGTATAAGCTGTAATCTGCGACTTCTGTAAATTGATGCCTGTAACTTCTCTTAATTAAGACAAGTCTTACATTTCGTCGTCTGGTAATGGGTTAGTGTACAAAAACTGTTGTAGCTTTATCGGCTTTTAAGATATTGACATTCGCCCGTATTACGTGAATCAGATAATTTACTCCAATATTTGAAAAAGAAATGAAGAAATCGAATTAATATGCTATTTATGCAGATTTTGGCTGGATACTATATCTAATAACAAGTATCTTAACCATTTCCTGTACAATCCTTGATGTAACGTCCCCGAGATACGTATTACACTGCAGAAAACATTGTAGAAAAAGAAGAAATTGCTTGTGGTAAGAAATTCCTTCTTTTTATACACATGTTTTCTATCATATAGAATGGATTCTTTTTAAATTGTACTCATTTTACGAAATCGTCGGCTACCCCTTTGGTTTTGGACAGGTCTTAATTTTTTAAAAGTCAGAAAGGGTTAAAAAAAAAAGGGTTAAATATCATGAAAACTAACTGATTAGCTGAATTTCCTGAGTGCGTTTCCTAATTAAAAGATTACATTCATGCTCGTAATTTCGTCTGAATGATGAAATATAGTCTTCTTGAGCACATGGAGGCTGTATGAACTCCTTATTATCTGTTGAGTGCAGCGACTTTCGTCGAAGCAAGTGCGCCTACCCATGTCTTTCTTGTAAAATTAACTTGGTAATAGTTTGGAAAAATTTCCATTTTAGTTTATACCAGGCAACAAAACTGACCAATCCGTGGACCGCCCACTTTGTTGGTCCCGCCCATTTACTCCGACTCAAGTTCCATTTCGATTTTAAACGGTGTTATTTTGCAAAATTAAAGCCAGTAGAATGTAACAAAATTTACAAGCGTTGAATTGGCGACCTAAATGTCGTAACTACAGCTTGATTAAGCCGTAGTTAGGACGTTTAAGTCCCAAAACCAACAAAAATGCTTCACATCAATGGCAGCCAATGTTGGAATTCAAACTTCACTGTTTGTCTAAATGAATAGTTTGCAGACGACAATTTCAAATTGATGAAATCTAAATTTTTGATGTCTTTTTGGGTCAAAACATTGTGAAAAATGAAGAAAATGCTTGTTCATTTTCCACAATGTTTTCCTCTCTTTTCTTGAGGGATGACAGATGGCGTCATTGTTTGGTAATGGCTAAACCGCGATACGATATCGTCTATCCAACACAATTCACTTTCTTTTCAAATTTCTCTCTCTTTCGACTTTCATATGCAACTTTAATATTTCAAAGTTGACCAATCTTAATTCTGTCGTTTAAAAATGGGTGAATTTATGAGACTGATTGTCCTTAACTCACCGTAATTGGATGGATCCGGACCGTATTTTCCCATTTATTCATTCAAAAGGAGGAGGTAATTTCGGGAATAACTGTGAAAAAAGGTTTTCGTTAATGTGCGACAGCTGTTGTAACGATGTTGAGGTCGCCCGTAATAATTTGGATTGTTTTATGTCCCCGACCAAAATATATGTCAAGCTAATGTGGTCAGACAAACTGCCCAGTCTGGGTGCAGAGGGCATGACTAGTGATCCATCAATTGAGGGACAGCTAGCCACGCCCACTTCAAAGGAATCTCCGACAATGTAGTTTGTCAGATATTCTAGACGAGAATAGGCTGTAAGTAGCTGTGGACAAAATTAAAATCGTAGTAGGTCTAGACATAACAGGGGTATCAAATCTCAATGTTGGTTGAGCTGTAGCTACTACAATTCGGTCGCCCGTCTACGAAACGGTTTTACACAAGCGTCGGAAAGGAGCACAGCGGTTCTAGGGGGTGAAAAAAGTTGCACTATCGATTGGCAGAGACGATAAGTTACCAATTTTATCTGGGCCGTTTTCATTTTTCACCAATTATGATCCACTGTCCTCATCAGCGGATCTGGAGATGGCATATCAATTAAACACCATATAAAAAGGATTTTTTTCTACTTTCCACCAATGTTCCTAACATGAAATATATAAATATGGATCGTGTAATAGTTTAGCTGCAGTTACAAGGATTTTTGTCTCCAATTTTCGATTTTACAGTTGGCAGGGGAAATAATCAATACAAGATATCTTTTAAAGAGTTAGTTCTCTGTGAGTTATAGACAGCGGTTGTGATTCAAATACATGAAAACATATATCCCTTTCCAAAATATTGATCACGGAACGCTGATACCGAATATCGAAATAGAATATCAGGCAATCTGTGATTGATTGGGGTTTTACGACACTTTTAACATTATTTCAGGCAAATCGCGGCGGCCGGAGTACCTAGCCATATTTCCTGATATTTCTCACACCAGTACTACCACTGCATCCTTGACGAGCCTCCAGCTGACAATCCCACTTAGGTTTACAATTATCCATCCATTGTTGTGAGACAAATTTCGGAAAAGGTATTCACCGCGACCGGGGATCGAACCAAGGACCCAATGGTTGGAATATCGAAACATCTCGTCAGAAATGAACCCCCATTTTTCCTAACAAAACATAATCATATCGTCGATGCGATTCCCAAGTTGTAGAAACGAAGTTTGGCGATTTGTTTCACATTTGGACAAGGGGAAATAATCAAAGCAATATAGCTTTCAACAGCTCACGGTTAAGTTAGTTCGCTTTGAGTTTGCGAATTCCAGAATACAATGCCGTCGATCTGGTTTTGGAGACAAACATTATGAGCGCAGTATCCAATTGAAGAAAAGTGTTTCGTAAAAAAAGTGAGGAAAAGAAGAAGCTACTTAAAAAAAGTTTTTTCTTTACTGGTAATTTTTCAACCTGATTTTACAAGTATTTGCTATTCAAATTCAACTTTCCCAGTGCAGCGTCTTTCAATACTTTTCCAGTCTCTTTTTTTTCTTTCGTCTGGGAATCACTTTACTTACAAGCGAGCACTTTCATAAGGAGATCAGGATAAAATGTAGATATCAAAAATAGACATATCTTAAGCCATCACCTCACAACCCTCCTTCTTAATACACCTGATAAAAAAGCTAGGTAAAACATTGTGGAAAATGTAGAAATTGCTCGAGGTTTTTCTTATTTTAAAAGAGAAAGAATTTTCCAGAATCACCAGCTTAAAAATGGCATCTATCACTTCTCCCAGTTTGGAACAGTCTAAAATTGTGTCGTCTGGTAAATGATTCAAAAGAGAATGTTTGTGATCCGAACAAAAATCTCAACTACACCCTAGGCTGTTAGTTCTCTAAGAACCCTCTAGTCGAGACGATGGCGGATGCTGATATAAAGAATTAACCCATTTCCAGGCAACGACACTTTTAAACGCCCCTCAATAGGAAAGCTTTGGAAATCATTGTGGACAATGAAGAAATTGCTTGTTACAAGCAATCTTTTCAATATCCGCAATGTTTTCAATCGCAAAAGACAAAGATCTAAAAGATTTCATAAATTTAGAATTGTCGTCTGCAACTTCCTTGAATTTGGAATGGTCTGAAATTTTATCCTGTTTGAACAGTTGAAACAAGAACAAAATAAAATCGTATGTGCGATGTAACGCCAACAGTACCGCAAGCTGAAGTCAGATTCATCTGCTGCATTTTTGCAAGCCAAGGGATCTAACTCCACTTTTTCCCTAATTGGAAAAAAACGGTGTAATTATTACAAAAATGCATGTAGAGTTACGCCCCTTGATATTATATAATGCTCTTTTGACAGTGTACATATTTACCAAGTCTCAAATGATTGCCTTCAGAAATACCGCAGATCTTATGAAATTCCAGTTCAGATGACAAGGCAATGGCATTATGCCGATTCCAAAAACAGACAAGCTAAGAAAATTCAATCACTTGATTCATTTGTCATATTTTAAACTTAGTGGTACTTTCAGGAATTTGATAATATTTGAACATGTGAACAAAATAAGTAATTCAAGTGATCATTTCCAAACTTGACTACTATTTCCGATTTCTCAACGGGACTTTTAACCCATTGTTAGATTACATGATTCAAGAATGGCATAAATTCATTGTAGACAACAATTTAAGTTTGATGGAATTTTAATAGTATTTGTCATTTGTGCTAGAAAACATTGCAGATAATTGAGATATTGCAATTCCTTCATTTTCTACAATGCTTTTCCAGAGCTTTTTTTCTTGAGACAGGGTTGAAGAATAAGAGGATCGTGATGGTCCTAAATCGCTCACCTGTATTGCCTGCTGTTGAAAGAAAATGCAACTAGAGCCAAATAACTATAACCAATTTCATGAAGATTGAGCCAAAACTGTGGCTTCTATATTGTAAAGAAAGAAATTGTCATTATGGCCCCTTTTCCTATGTTTTCCTATAGAAACTTCCCATAATCTATAAGGTCATCCTTATGACCTAACAATTATCCTGACCAAGTTTCATGACGATTGAGCCAAAATTGTGGCCTCTAGAGTGTAAACAAAGAAATAGTCATTAAGGCCCCTTTTCCTGTGTTTTCTAATAGTAGCTTCCCATAATCAAAAGGGTCTATTCTTATGACCTTACAATTATTCTTGGCAAGTTTCATGAAGACTGAGCCAAAATTGTGGCCTCTAGAGTGAAAACAGAGAATTTGTCATTATGGCCCCATTTCCTATAGAACCTTCCCATAATCTATAAGGTCATCTTTATGGCCTTACAATTATCCTGACCAAGTTTCATGACGATTGAGCCAAAATTGTGGCCTCTAGAGTGTAAACAGAACAATAGAAATTGTGGCCTCTAGAGTGTAAACAAAGAAATAGTCATTAAGGCCCCTTTTCCTGTGTTTTCTAATAGTAGCTTCCCATAATCAAAAGGGTCTATTCTTATGACCTTACAATTATTCTTGGCAAGTTTCATGAAGACTGAGCCAAAATTGTGGCCTCTAGAGTGAAAACAGAGAATTTGTCATTATGGCCCCATTTCCTATAGAACCTTCCCATAATCTATAAGGTCATCTTTATGGCCTTACAATTATCCTGACCAAGTTTCATGACGATTGAGCCAAAATTGTGGCCTCTAGAGTGTAAACAGAACAATAGAAATTGTGGCCTCTAGAGTGTAAACAAAGAAATAGTCATTAAGGCCCCTTTTCCTGTGTTTTCTAATAGTAGCTTCCCATAATCAAAAGGGTCTATTCTTATGACCTTACAATTATTCTTGGCAAGTTTCATGAAGACTGAGCCAAAATTGTGGCCTCTAGAGTGAAAACAGAGAATTTGTCATTATGGCCCCATTTCCTATAGAACCTTCCCATAATCTATAAGGTCATCTTTATGGCCTTACAATTATCCTGACCAAGTTTCATGACGATTGAGCCAAAATTGTGGCCTCTAGAGTGTAAACAGAACAATAGAAATTGTGGCCTCTAGAGTGTAAACAAAGAAATGGCCATTAAGATCCCTTTTCCTGTGTTTTCCAATAGAACTCTCCCATAATCAATAGGATTCATCCACATGACCTAACAATTATTCTGACCAAGTTTCATGAAGATTGGGTCAAAACTGTGGCCTCTAGAGTGTAAACACTTCAATTGTTGACGCTGCACATCGCACAATGGACGACAGACATTCAACGATCACAAAAGCTCACCATGAGCACTTTGTGCTAAGGTGAGCTAAAAAGTGGGATTATTAGTAAACCGATAATGATAAATAAGATAAACGAATTAATTACAATGATTATAATTAAAACGGTGAATAAATATGAATATGACAAGTCATGTACAATGTTTTAAGCCTGTCAAGTTAATAAGTGCTGCAGGCAATAAATCAAAGATTAGAAATTAAATAGAAATTAAATTGTACATTGGAAAGAAGCATTGTGAGAAAATGAGAAATTGACAGAAACAAACAAATGTTTTCCTTTTCTCACAATACTTTAAGTTTCTCTCCATTACTCTTCATGGATGCAGGATGATTATAGCAAACAATCTTGCTTTAGGCAGACTGTCTGAAAAACTAATGTGGTCACTCTACTCTGTTTTTTTTTTTTATTTTGAAATCAATGATCAGTCTCTTAAAGTAAACATCGTGTGTAAATATTCATCATAAATCTATAAATTCTCCTTGACAATTCATTTGTTGCATCCGGACAAAATCAAATATGTATTGATACAGGTAGGGCAAGATGACTTGATTTTCCCAATAAAAGATTATCGCCCATGATACGAATTGGCCAATTGCGACTGTCAATCAAATAACCAGTCGACCAAAGAAATTTTTCAATCAGATCAGAAATGAGTTTTGAACTCCGACATTGGCCGCCATTTTTGTTTACCTATTTTGTTGGTCTGGCGACTTAAACGTCCTAACTACAGCTTATTCAAGCTGCAATTACGACATTTAGGTCGCCAACAAACTATTCTACTTCTTTTGTTGCATGCTACTGGCCATAAGTTTTGCAAAATAACACATTCTACATCAAAGAAGGACTTCCTATCGGAGTTAGTGGGCAAAGAAGGACTTCCTATCGGAGTTGGTGGGCGTGGCCAACGAAGTAAGTAGGTGGGGCCAGCAATTGGTCTATTGAATTCTCACCCTGTTGGAAGAATTGATATTCTAATATGACTTTCGGTATAGTAAAATATAGAATTTTCCAAAGATGGCTTGAATCCTATATAAGGCTCTATATCACAACTTCATCATAAAATTCCATAAAAATATCAGGTCTGAGTCAAAAATAATGGTAGAGCATTGGTTTCAGTAGGGATTAACCCATTCCTGGCCAACCCCTGTTTTTTATGTCCCTGTGATTTTATACTAGAGATAACATTGTGAGAAAAGAAGAAATTGCTTGTAATAAGCAATTTCTTCTTTTTCCACAATATCTTCTGCCCTACAGGTTGGTTACATTTGCATCATTTTTTATTGTCGTCTACAACTTTTCTGAATTTAGACAAGACTAAAATTTTTGAAAACAGGAAAGGATTAATCTGTTGTCGGATGGAAAGAGTTTGTACTTGTCAAATCCCCGTTGAAACACCACACCCTCTAATCTACAGCAAGTAACTTCCACAGAGTTACCAAACAATGTTTACGATTTTAGTTATCAAAATAATTTAATTTATAGTTTTGTCTATCAAAAATGAGCATTCTGGTCGGCTTCAAAATATCATTCATAGCTCCATGAACAAGATTTTGAGCAAAAAGCTATATTGTATGCTTGCGCACGAAGTAGTTCCATAAAAAATGTTTAAAAATCCTTGTCTTTTTTGGTACAAAACATTGTGTGTAATGTAGAAATTGCTTGTTACAAGCAGTTTCTTCATTTTCCACAATGTTTCTTACACCTTTTTCTAGGTGCACAAAAAAGCAGTATTGTGTCAGATTGGATTAATTGACTTCAATTGAAAAAAGTTGTAGACAACATTTCAAGGTATGTGTAAACTGATGAACAAGTACCATTAAATACAAACATTATGAGAAAAGAAAAATTTGGTTGCTACAAGAATTTTTATTGTTTTTCCATAATGATTTCTTCATTTTAACCCATTCCCACACAATGGCGCTTTTAGAAAAGGCTTTAGAAAACATTGTGGAAAATGAAGAAATTGCTTGTTACTTCATTATCCACAATGTTTTCAAACCAAAAGGTTAAAGAAATCTAAAATTTCAAAAGATTTAAATTGTCATCTGCAACTCTTTTCAATTTGGACCAGTCAACATTTTGCCGTCTGATAATGGGATCACTCAACATAGACATTCAAACTAGATATTGTGTGGTAATGGCTTAGGGAAAGTTTTGACTCAATCATACTTTGTCCTGCATTCAACAAAGTTTCTGATACAACATGAGCGAGATAATTGCATCAGTGGCTGCGTAACGCTGTTTGTCTTCTGGTAAAGGGTACCGGCTCCAGTCACAAGTTCGAATCTTAGGGTCTTTACTTATCCGTAATCTCAATACATTTTTGGTCAATCCCTCCAAACTCCAATTCTCTGCAGATCTTAGTTTCTGGTTTGCCAATGTCCGTAGCTCAATTGCACTATTCTTTATAACACTTTTTGCGTTTATATCAAAGTCCATTTCAAGTTTCCACAAATCATATTCGACGTTCACTCCAACTTTTTTCACATTGTCCATTTGAATAAGTTTGTTCAACATTTGAGGTAGTTTGGGCATGCATGATATGTGGAACAAGTAGCACTTATTGAGATCCAAACAGAACTGTATAAGGGCTGTCAGAGCCTGTTTGCCTTTCTGGTACGTCAGCGGCCATTCTGTATCGAACCCTACATAATGATCCTTGTCATCTTCGAGTGAAGCAATGATCTCCTCGCAGATAATATTACAATCATCTTTATTATGACAGTATATCACTGATCCTGGGAATGTGTATTCATCGAAACTCATTTCTACCAGTTTTTCAACACTTATTTTCTCTTCTGAAACTGCTTTAGATATTGTTTCAGTTCTTTTTTCAACCTCCATAGTTTTATTTACCTGATCATTCTGGCTTTGTTCTAGCTTTTGTCTTTTCTGCAAAGTAAATGACAGATTTTTTATGATTTTTTTAAACCAAATTTCTGATAATTGATTTATCTTTAACCTTTCCTGTTCAATCCCTAATTTTTACACCCCTGTGATTTAATACTTGAGAAAACATTGTAGAAAAAGAAGAAATTGCTTGTAACAAGCAATTTCTTCTTTTTCCACAATATTTTCTACCCTACTGTACAGTTATTTTTCAAATTAAATCCCCTTTAATTTTCGTCTGCAAGACCTTTGAAATTGTAATGGTCTAAAATTTTGCAAAATGGGAAGGATTAAATCAAAGTAATTGTTACTTAACAATACCAGTAACTTGTTCAGGCTATTCTTTGCCAAATTAATCCATTACCAGACAATAATTAATATTAAAATTTTAGACCTGTCCAGAGGTTGCATACCCGCATTCCAACGTGCCCAGGAATTGATAAGTAAGGGGCATATTATGATAGAAAACTTTGTGAGAAAAGGACCTTTTCCCCCAATGTATTCTCAAATTATACATTTTAGTTATTACTTAACCTAATACCAGACGGCAAAATTTTAGACTGGTCCATATTGAAAGGAGTTGCAGACGACTATCAAAATTTTATGAAATTTTTAGATTTTTCAACTTTCTAGGTAGAAAACATTGGGGTAAAATGAAGAAATTGCTTGTTACAAGCAATTTCTTTATTTTACAAAATGCTTTAACTATTGTTTTTATTGAGAGGCGTCCAATAACGTCACTGTATGGGAATGGTTTAAAATGTGTTGAAATGTGTGATTGTATGGCTAAAGGATGATATATCCAGATTTTAGCAGGAGAAAGCTTGACATTTGAAAACATGGCTCGCATTTACTACAATTTAATAATACTACAAACATATTCTACATGAAATCTTAACTCACTACCAGAAGACAAAATTTTAGAGTCATCCTAATTGAAAGAAGTTACAAATAACATTTCAAAGTACCCTTAAATTGGGGGAAAACATGTAAAATAAGGTAGCAAAAACACTGGGTTAAAAAATGAATTTCTTGTTACAAGCAAGTTTTCCTTTACCTACAAAATATTTTCCATAACTTTATTTCTTCAGGGTGTTATAAAGTGGGATTGTGTCGTTAAGAACAAATAATAGATATATGACAAGTCTGGCAAAAAAGGATCTCCCTGATCTTCCGTTAACCCATTACCAAACGGCAAAATTTAAGACTGGTCCAAATTGAAAGGAGTTGCAGACAACAATTCAAAGTTTATGGAATTTTAGATTTTTTCAACTTTCTGTGTAGAAAACATTGTGGAAAATGAGTCCCATTTTTTTTTCTTTAGGGGCGTCTATAAAGGTCACTGTGTGGGATTGGTTAAAACACAACAATTTTGAAAAAAGACAAAGTAAAGGTCAGTTCCATGTGGTATTTCAAAAACTGAAATAGACATATAGCTAGGTTAACCCATTACCAGACAGTAAACATAAAAAATTTTGGATTCTGATTGGCCTGCACAATCTTTGTATTCTGAAAAGGATTGGTACTTTTGGCACTTCCCCACAGGCCCCTGAATATTTCTGATTTTTCAGGAGGAAAAGACAAAGATCAGCCTGCATGTATGTGCAGTCTTATCTTAGTCTTCATGAATTGTTTGTACTTTCAAAGCCTAAGTTGCCTATAAAAGTTAATTTTCAAAAGAATAATTGAGCAACAACTATCGCTTATCCATTCCAACACAGTGATGCTTTTAAGCAGTGATGCTTTTAAACGCCTCTCAAAATGAAAGCTTATTACAAGCAATTTCTTCGTTATCCAAAATGTTTTCTGCCCCAAAAGACAAAGATTTGAAAGATTTCACCAACTTAGAATTGTCATCTGCAACTTCTTTGCATTTGGACGAGTCTATATATTTTCCTGTGTGGGAATAGGTTAAGCCTTCAGGAATTGGGTATAACCCAGCTTTAAATAATTTTTCAGTCATATCGCGGTCATATACACATATAAATTGATTCCTGGTATATCTCGCACCAGTACCACCATCAAATCCTTTCCTACCCTTCAGCTGCTATACCACTTAGGTTTATGATTATGCACCCATTGGTGAGAGACAAATGTCGGAAAGGATATGTGCCGCTGCTGGGGATCGATCTCATGACACCCCATGGTTAAAGATTGGGAGTCTGATGTGCTACCAACTGCACTATGACAGCAGGTCTTCAGGGTTTTGAAAGGGGTTTTGAAAGGGGGGGTGAATGGTAATGTGTAAAAAAGACTGTCAAGAACACACCGTTGTCTTGGCCTCACATTCTTGTAAATTAGATTTAGACTCAGATTGTTCCTGTTCATCTGTGCTTGGTGTTTCTGACTGGGTGACAGTTACTCCAGAAAGCCAGGGAGGCAGAGGCTTTTTTCTCCTAGTTGGCATTCTGTTGAATCAGTGCTGAAATAATATAGTTTGGGTTTAACCCTGTCAAACTGAATAAAATCCTTTTTTAGAACCACATTAAAATCAAAGGGCTGAAATTAATGGAATCACTAGGTGTGGATCAATATTTTGTGATTTTATGATTCTATAAACAAATTATAGGTCGAAAAGGACAAGCTGGTGGTCTAGACTAAGATCAGGCTGCACATATGTACAGGCTGATCTTTGTCTATACCTCCTGCTAAAACAGGAGTATCCAGCATGACAAGGGTTCACAAACTTTTGGTACCTTCACATCTATATACTAGTATTGTACTGTATTTCTCAGGGCCGCAATCATGGCACAATGGTAGCGTGTCAGACTGTTGATCATGAGGTCAAAGGTTTGATTACCTATCGTGGCAAATTTCTTTTCTGACATTTGTCTCCCAACAATGGGTGGATAATTGTGAGCCTAGGTTTTTGTGAGCAGATGGAGGCTCAGAAAGGATGTAGTGATAGAGAGAAATACCAGAAATCCATGGTTAGGTGCGATATGACTGAAATACTTTCAAAAGTGGCGTTAAACACCATTCAAACAAACTGAGTTCCTTGTAAGAGGCAGATTGGCAATATGTTAATTTGAATGAACGCCCTGAACTTGTGGCAGATCCAGGATTCTACATGGGGGCCTAAGATTATTAGAAAGAGGGCTACGATATTGCAGCTAGGGCTCATCAACTGAAAGTAGGGTTTTTTCCCTATAATACCCAATTCTTATGAATTTTCCAAAGACAATGAAATAATCTGGCTACCTTTGAGGGTCGTTTGATCCGCCCAAACCCCTTCTGCCACTCGGTACTTATTGGGAGATTTTTCGAATAAGCATCTACTTACATGCACGATAATTGAGGTGAAAAGTATATTTAGGGCTTGATGCATGAATGCTAAATTTAAAATCACTCCAAGCTGGAGCTCTGCAGTAATCTAAAGGTTAATGCAGCCAAATATCAGACTGTATTCAAAAATATTTAGATTGATATATCTATATTGCCCGTTAAAGAAGGAAAGCTGGATTGTAGATTTTGATTATTCCTCCCCCCCCCCCATTTTTTTTCATGGCAGTTTCATTAAGCAAAAAGAGACTAGCCATTTTTCCTTTTATCTTTTATGATATGCTATCCCTGAAGCCTGATCATATATTCTTGATTATCGATAGTACAAAAAATAACCAATAAATGATCAATATCCCAACGAACATTCTCTTACCAAGGAAAATGCTGCGCTCCGTTTAGAAGAAAGTATTTTTCACATTATCGTGTTTCTAACGTAAATTAGAACTGTCAACAAAACTGAAAATTGACTTCTGTCTTATCGTTAAAAATGGGAAGAAAGGTGACTGTCGCGACCTGCACATTGAATCAATGGGCCATGGACTTCGAGGGAAATTTTTCTCGCATATTACAAAGTAAGTTATATGTTGTTTTGAACTGGAAAGATAAAGCTACATATTCGTTCCCATCAATTATCGACCCGAGTTGTTAGTACCTTTGTATAATGAAAGTGATAAATTTATACTATTTACAAGAGAAAGAGGGTGATAAATTGAAGGTGCAACTTGAAAGCAAACCATCCTTTTTTGTGGAAAATATTGTTAAAAAACGAGAAATGTCATTTTACAAACAATTTCTTCTTTTTCCAATTTTTTTTCTAAGTATAAAATCCAAAGGAGTGTAAACTCCTGGACTGTATAGGGAAGGATTAAAGCTATACAACAATGTCCTTTATATTAATGTTCATGTAAAGATACCATGATTAAGTAATGTTCTGAAAAGGTTACTGCACGGAACTGGTATTGCGTTACATTGACAATATTATTCTTTGAAAACTACTGATATGACCCTATGTGTGAGGACCGCTCACCTATGAAATCAATCAGAGGTGATTTAACATACATAGTTCTTTGTACGTCCATCTGTCATTTGGGAGGTTACTCAGAGGAAGTATGTCACCTGATCACAAAAGCATGGTAACCATACAAGTTGGCATGTTTACCAGAAATTTCCATGTAAAAATACTTAAAACTTTGAATGCAAATACACTGTGTGAATTGCAAAGCTTAGACTGTCAAATACAAATGTGAATATCAATCTGCTAATGGTACAAATTGACTATATATATCCTGTGCAGGTGCATATTCAATGTTAACCCTTGTCATGCTGAACCCAGATTATTCCTGTTTTGGCAGAAGGCCTAGACAAAGATCAGCCTGCACATATGTGCAGTCTGATCTTTATCTAGACATCCTGCTTGTCCCTTTAACCCTTTCCTGTACAAACCTGGGGTTTTACCTTGCTCTGATTTTATGCTTGAGAATATGTTATGGAAAAAGAAGAAATTGATTGTAAAAAGCAATTTATTCGTTTCCCAAAATGTATTCTACCACATAGGATGGTTTCATTTCAAATTGCATCCAATTTTCATTGTCGTAAGCAACCTCTTTCAATTTGAACCAGTCTAAAATTTCAAAAACAGGAAAGGGTTAAAGCCAACATTATTCATTCCATTCATTTTCTAAATAATTACTTACCCAAAGTAAGTGTTTTAAGTCCTTTGAATTTCACTCAATTTTGTAGAGGATTTTATTCAGCATAGCAAAGATTAAGAACAAATGTAACTGAGCACTGGTAATACATGTATCATACTTCTTGGTACATTCAAGAAAATATTGGGAAAGCCTTGATAGTGGAGAATGCTCTATAATATGAGAAAAAAGGTACAGCTTGTTAAAAATCTAATTTGGCATCTTTGTTTTATTTGTAATATATTACAACATTGTGATTTTGAAAAAAAAAAATTCTTTGCTTGAAGCATATATTTGTGCAAGAGAACAGACAATTTGTTTATCTCAATGACAATTGTAAAATTTTGTCCATTTTATTGATATACTCTTCCTTTGTCAAAAATCATCTTTGTCAAAGTAATGTAAATAGAAAATTATAATTTTGGTCGATTTGGAAAGGACTGATTTCATACAACTTGTATTTCCAGGTATCCAAGAGGCAAAGTCGAAGGGGGCAAAATACAGATTAGGTCCAGAACTTGAAATTTGGTATGTGTTTACTTTATTATTTTTTAGAGATTAAAAAAAAAAAAAGAATCAAAAATAGCCTAGCCCATTACCAGATGACACAAAATGACAGAATGACAGAATTCTTACTTTGGTCCAAATTGCAGATGTCAATTTAGAGTTGAAAGAATTCAAGAAATCTTTGTTTTGGTTGGAGAGCATTGTGAATAATGGAGGAATTTCCAGTAACAAGCAATTTTTTCATTTTTCATAATGTTTTCCAAAGCTTTTTACTTTGGAGTTGGGTCAAAAAGCAGGAATGTGTGAGACCATTCCCACACATTCCCATTTTATGACCATTTTGAAAAGAATTTGAGATAACAATGAAAAATGAAGCAGAGGCAAATTCACTAATTTTTATGGATGAGAGGATTATTGTCTGCAACTTCTTTCATTTTTAATCAGTCCCAGATCTTGGTCCCACAATGAGTGAAGTAAGAGGCATTTTTATCCCACTACGCTTTCTTTTTTTGTAGAACTAAAATGGCATTACAGTTTCGTTAACCATATTTCTCACCTAATACCACATTTTTACGACCCCAAAGAAAAGATTTTGAAAACATTGTAGAAAATGAAAAAAATATGTAAATAGCAAAAAAAAAGAAAAAAAAAATCTTCTGACAATTGATGCATCATGTCAGTGTTGTGACTGAATAGATTGGATAGGATTGAGTTAACAGAGCTTTTCATTCTTGCCATGAGGATGTTAATAATTAGTAGGGAAATGTAGAAATTCTGTAAGTAAAGAGAGTGCTATGAGACTCAAACTTCAATAGCTACAGGAACAGGCTGATGAAAGGCTAATTTGGATTACTGATTTTATTTATTCCCACACAACCCCATTTTTTATTCCTGTAGAAAAACTTGCTGGAAAACATTGTGGAAAATAAAGAAGTTGCTTGTTACAATGTTTTCTACCCCAAAAGATAAAGTTATTTCACCCATTCCCACTCAGTGATGCTTATAGATGACCCTAAAAAAAAACAAAAAACTTTGAAAACATTGTGGAAAATGAAAAAAAATGATTGTTATTTTCCACAATGTTTTTTACACAGAAAGTTAAAAAATAAAAGAAATGAAAAACTTTAAATTGTCGTCTGCAAAATCTTTCAATTTGGTTGGGCCAGTCTAAAATGTTGCCATCTGGTAATGGGTTAAAAGAACTTCACTTGATATCGTAGAGGTATTTTTTCAGTGGGTATGGATGCAGTGACCATTTCCACGAGAGTGACACATTCCTTCACTCCTGGCAGGTGCTGGCAGAGCTTTTAGTGGCTCCAGAATGCCAGGACATTCTTTGCGATGTTGGCATGTAAGTGTAGACATTACTTAACCCTTGTCATGCTGTTTAAATTACGTTACTGAATTGCTGTTAAATCAAAGGGCTTAAAGCACTGATAGAACTTGTTGTTCAAAAATCAATATTTTTTTTAGAAAATAACTTTATAAGCAACTCTGGCAGGAAAAGTACAAACAGGAGGTATAGACTAAGATCAGCCTGCACATAAGTGCAGTCTGATCTTAGTCTACACCTCCTGCCCAAACCTGAATATTCCAGGTTTAGCATGACAAGGGTTAACTTACTACAAAACAATTTGTTTCAAGTTCACCTAAGCACAACATGTTGAAGGTCAGCTTTTGTGATCACCTTTTGGCTGTCAGAAGTCGACGACAGTTCTTTTAACATCTTCTCAGTAACCACTGGTCCGATTTCAACAAAACTTGGCAGAAATGTTCCTTAGGTAACTCTTCTCAAAATATTTTCACGAAAATTTGAATACCCCCAAATATGGGCATGGCAGGGTTGAGCCTAGCTACATTTTTTATGAATGAATTAGTCTTTGCTCCAAATTCTTTGTAATGATATGTTTGGTACAAATTACTATGCTGAATGGTTTAGAAGCCTTTTACCAATTCCCAGATTCTGGCTTTCATTCAAAGAATCAATCAGCTAAGAAAACTCTGATATTGATTGATATTATGTGAAGCATTTTTGTTGGTTTAGCGACTTAACCCATGTCATGCTGAACCCTGAATAAATGGTAATTGCTAGGTGGTATAGACAAAGATCAGCCTGCACATATGTGAAGCCTGATCTTAGTCTACACCACCTAATTGTCCTTTTTAATCCAGAGCTTTTATCAAGTGAACTTTCAAAATGAATATTTACCCACAATTCGTTTTTCGTAACCGTAATGTGATTTTGTAGAGGATTTATAATTCAGCATGACAAGGGGTAAAAGGATAACTCCAGCTGTTGTTATGAAGTAAGGATGTCAACCAACCATTTCATTTTTCTGTTACATTCTACTTACCATAACTTTTTTACAAAATGACGCCATTTAACTTTTATATCGAAGTGAAACTTCCAGTTAGAGCTCAGGGGTTGTGGGGGGTGGGGGTGTAGGGTGGTTGGGTATTGATCCATCAATTTCCACGCAATCTCAAAGCTTGTGAAATCATTGTGGGAGTGAAAAAAACTCTTGTGATACCCATAAAACAAAAATTTCAATCAATTCATCTACTAAAAGTTGTTTTCTGCCCCTTCTTTTAATTTTGTTCAGTCTGAAATTGTGTCACCTGATGAAAGGTTAATTCTCTAAAAAATTTTAGTTTTCTTGCTAAGAAAGCCAATGAAATGATTGTGTTTGGTTGTATAGGGTTTCACGCCACTTTCTACTGAGTTTTAGTTATATTACTATGGCTGGAGCACCTAACAATGGCTTCCTGTCGGGCCAGGCTTCCAACTGCTCGGCCCACTTAGTCACATTACCCATTGCTCCCCCATGGCAGGCAGTTAGTAGGAAAATGTTAGTTATAAATTCTATAAGTAAACATTGTATATTTCAGATGAAAATATTTCTTCTTCTAATTAAAATGTAAATAAGAGAAACCTAATTTTAAATTCCATTTCAAATTAATTGGTTTGAATCATGGACATTGTCTTTGTTGTCACTTCAAAAAGTGGTTTGAAAAAGGTAAATGCAGGGCATTTAAGTCATTAATGAATTTGCTCATCCCCTCGGATGTTAAGATTTTACTGTATCAAATAACCAATCCCCCCTCATCTTTCAATGTTCCTGTTGATTGTGAAGGTGGCCTCTTTCATTCTTTACAAGTGTAGAATTTTGTTGTATTTCAACTAATCACCACACAATCCTGCATTGGGATATGCTTCAGAAATAACTTTGAAAAAATATATATAGACAGGCAATTTTCCCGTCCCACAATATTTTCTTTCCTGCAACTTATTTCAATCTGGACCAGACATAGAAAATGTTGTTTTGTGATGGGATACAAAGACAATAGCATTTAATATTTTTTTGCAGGCCTGTGATGCATAAAAATGTTGCATATAACTGCAGAGTTATATTTCTTAACAAGTAAGTTGTTTTTTTATCTATCTGAATAAAATCTTGGCTATCTGATACAATTTGACAGAAAAAAAATCTGTATTTGGCGTGTACCATAAAACATATTTGTCATGTACCTTTAAACCTGTACTTCATTTTTTGTGTACAGACGTTTGGGGTTCTCCGTAACATTGCAATTGTATTTGTTTATTTTCTTAATTATTTTCAGCGGATTTTCTTTGAGTTCAGTCTAAAAGGGTATATCATAAAAGGAATATTACAACAGTGTGTTTTTCTAGTTGTTGTTATTGTGTTCTCAAATTGTGTATAGTTATTGTTTACTGGATTCAACCTTAATTATTATCCAATAAAAACTACCCACATGATTCTCGTACACTAGAACAACAAATATAGAAATACGCTGTTAAAATATTCCCTTTGTTCTTATAAGTGCTGTTTTAACCCTTCCCTGTTTTGCAAAATTTTAGACCTGTCTGAATTCATTGGTTTTGCAGACGAAAATTCAAAGTGGATTTGATTTGAAAAATAACCGTTCAGTTGGATAGAAAATATTGTTGAAATAGAAGAAATTGCTTGTCACAAGCAAATTCTTCCTTTTCTTCAATCTTTTCTCCATGATAAAATCACAGTGACGAAAAAACCAGTGATCAAACAGGAAAGGGTTAAATCATTATTATGGACATCCACAATATCATGAATTTAAAATCTTTGCTTGCCAACTTAATAATTTTCTATTATTCCAAAATTCTATTCAAGTTATGATGCTCATGCATGTACTTGGCATATTTGCACAAATCATCAATACCAATTCTTGATGTCAAATAAGGAGACCCTGGGGTATACAAGGATGATCAATACCCATCCATCAGTATTAAACAAGATAAAGGTCATCAAACAAGGTCAAACTCCTCAAAAATTTTAGGGCATTAGTGTTTTGACATAGTTTTAAATGTACTTTCTAGTATTTTACTTTCAAGTATTAGCAGGGGTTGACACCATCTCTGCTTCAATGGGATCCTACAGGAATCCCTACCCATTACTATAATATAGTTTCCTCCAGATAACCAGGGATCCCTCCTTGATGTACATTAAATAATTCACATGCAATCCTGCCCTTCTAAGCCCAACTATAAAAAAAGCTTAGGAAAAGATTGTGGAAAATGAAGAAATTGCTTGTTTCATTATCCACAATGCTTTCTACAAAAACAAGAAAATGAAGAAATCAGGAGTATTAGTTGATTCATTAAGATCTATTATACCGGAAAAATATTGAAGGATCCCGACAGAATCCCTAGCCTGAGTTTGTTGGGGTCCCTTTTAATTTTCGGGGATCCTCTGGATCCAGGGACACTGTTAGTGTCGACCCCTGAATAGAAACCTTTGTTGTCTACTAATACTTTAACTATGTACTGTACCCTCACTTGTTTACGTGTACCTAAGATATTTTTAGTGGATTTTTAAAATTTCCTGTCTTTCTGGGAAGAAAACATACAGGGAAATGAAAAAAGAATTGGTTTTAATGCCATTTCAAGAATGTTTTTCCAAGCATTTTTCTAGAACAGGATTGTGTGGTAATGGGTTAACTCTCCCCTACACCCCAAGAAAAAAGCTTTTGAAAAAATTTTGGATAAAAAAGAAATTGATTCTTAAGAGCAATTTCCTCATTATCCACAATGTTTCCTACCATAAAAGGCAGTGATTCTTAAAATTTTGTCAACTGAAAATTGTCATCTACAATTTCTTTGAATTTGGACCAGTCTTAATTTTTTTTTTTTTTGGTAATGGGTTAAACAGCTTAATCTTTGAATTTAGACCTGTCTGAAAACTTTTGGTAAAGGATTCGTTCTTGCCTAACATATTGTTTTCTCCTAAAGTGTTAAACACAGAATTGCAAGTGACAAATCAATATTGTATTGTGATTTTAATTGCCCCTTGTCATTCGATCAAGTTTGTTTAACTCAGTAAGATGATTGGTCATTGATTTTACAGGAAGGTTTTATTGATTCGTCCCAAGATGATTCTCTGTAATGACCTCAATTATCGGGAATCAAGATGGTTCACGGCCTGGACGTTTGAACGACAGACACAGGAATATTACTTACCCAGGATGATACAGACTATTACACAACAGGTTAAAGTTAACCCTTTACTGCATGGCAAAATTTTCACCAGTGTTCAATCAAGCTTTTATTTTAGGGGCCTGAAAGAGCCCCAGCATTTGAACCTGAGGGCATTTTGCAAAAATAAAGGACATTTTATATAAGTATAAAAATACAAAATACATAAACTTATTGAATTACTGAATATTAACCCATGAACACAAAGCAAAATTTCAGTCTGGTCCAAATTGAAAGAAGTTGCAGACGACAATTTCAAGTTAACGAATTTTAAGATTAGAAAAAATATTTGTAACAAGCAATTTCTTCTTTTTCTACAATATTTTCTCAAGCATATGTCTTGAAGGTGTCAAAAAGCATCACTGTGTGGGAATAGGTTAAATATATTGGACTTTCTTTATTCAATGTTTTTTCGCATAGCAATGAATTCATCATGTTGGTTAACCCATTCCCACACATTGGCACTTTCTGACGCCCCTCAAGAAAAACAATTCAGAAAACATTGTGTGAAATGAAGAAATTGCTTGTAACAAGCAATTTCTTCATTTTACACAATGTTTTCTACCCAAAAAAGTTGTAAAAAACTAAACTTTCATCAACTTTAAATTGTCATCTGCAACTCCTTTCAATTTGGACCAGTCTAAAATTTTGCTGTCTGTCAATGGGATAACAATCTGAGCCAATATTGTAACCGGTAAAGCAAAAACAAGGAAGTTGTGTCTCAACCCTTTTCTGTACAGTCCCTGGTTTTTATGTCCATGTGATTTTATACTTAAGAAATATTGTGAAAAAAGAAGAAATTGCTTGTAACAACTGTTCACATTGTTTGCCTTAATTAAATTAAATTTGTTGAACATATTCCTTTGGTTATTATATTATTTAGAGTTTATAAATTGCATTGAAAATTCGAAATTAGCTGAGGGATTTAGGGCCATCGTGGCCATTTAATTGGTTGGCAGAAGCCTTTTACTACAACCAGCATATGGGTTTCAACCTTATCCCTCTCCTGTACAAACCAAGGATTTTACATCGCTGAGATGAATGCTTGAGAAAACAGTGTGGAAAATGGAGAAATTGCCTGTAGCAGGCAATTTCTCCTTTTCCCACACTATTTTCTACAACATAGGATGGTTTCAATTCAAGTTGCATCCAATTTTCAATGTCGTCTGCAACCTCTTTCAGTTTAGACCAGTCTAAAATTTAAAAATAATAGAAAAGGGTTAAGATACAAATATAGACCTCAAACCAACTGTTTCAGGTGACTGTACCATTTGGTGATGCTGTGATTGCTACTCTAGACTCCTGTATAGGGAGTGAAATCTGTGAGGAACTTTGGTGCTGTAAAAGGTATGTAGATAAAGTTAGTGCCTGACAGACCAGTTCTGTCAAATATGTTCATATTTCCATTTATTTATCCTTGTCAGGTGCATGTGTGCAAACGAGCACACAGAAGACGGTTAGTTGTTACTGTAATAGTGCAAGAATACAGGACAAAACTGCTGAGAGTCCCACCTGGTTCTTTGATATGCTTGATTGATAGCACATACACAAGGGACCTTGTTTTCACCCATTCCCACATACCAAGATTTTAGACTGGTCCAACTTCAAAGAAGTAGCAGATGACAGTTTGAAGTTTATGAAATTTCAGATTTGTTTAACTTTATGGATAGAAAACATTGTGTAAAATGAAGAAATTGCTTGTCACAAGCAATTTCTTCATTTTACACAATGTTTTTCCAATTTTTTTTCTTGAGGGGCGTCCAAAAGGGTCAATGTGTGGAATGGGTTAATGTCTCTTAAAAAAAAACAATCACTTTGGACAGCCTGGGGATCGAACCTGTGATCTCGAGGTTTGAGGTCGAGTTCTCTACTAAATGAGACTGTCAAATGTTTACAAGTTATCCATTTTAAGAGCTACATTCACCCAAAATTAGCCTATTTAACCTATTCCCACACAAAACTGCTTTTTGAGGACCCAAAGAAAACACTATGAAAAATATTGTGGAAATTGAAGAAATTGCTTGTAACATGCAATTTCTCCAATATTCTCAATGTTTTCTACACCCCCCCCCACCCTAAAGATTCTTAAAATATCATCAACTAGAACTGTTATCTGCAAATTCTTTGAAGTTGGATCATTTAAGGGGATTTTACTGTAATAAACCTGCATATTTTATCTATTTTGATACATACCCATGGCAAGTTTCTCCAGTCTGATCTTAGTCTACGCCATCTGCCTGTCCCTTTTAACCCTTTCCTGGATAAACCTGGGATGTAACGTCCCTGTGATCTTATACTTGAGAAAACATTGTGGAAAAGGGAGAAATTGCTTGTAATAAGCAATTTCTCCTTTTCCCACAGTGTTTTCTACCACATAGGATGGTTTTATTTTGAATTGCATCCAATTTTCTTCGTCGTCTGCATCCCCTTTCAATTTTGAACAGTCTAAAATTTCAAAAACCAGGAAAGGGTTAAGCCAGAGTTGTGTATAAGCACCTTTTCCGAATTAAATATAAACCCACAATTGAATCTTCCAGTACTTTTATTTCTTTGATTTGATACAATTTTATTGAGTTTTATTCAGCTTGACAAGGATCAAAACCGTTCCTATATAATGAACCTATAAAATTGACCCATCTGCCTAAATGAACCACTTTAACCCATTATCAAACTTCAAAGTTTCAGACTATTCCAAATACAAAGAATGTGCAGACGAGGATTCAAAGTGAATTTTAAATGTAAAGTAAGCGCCAAATCAGGGATAAACATTGTGAGAAAAGGAGAAATTGCTTCTTTTTCCACAAAGTTTTTCAGAACTATATTTCTTCAGGGCATCAAATGTGGGATTGTTTGGTAATGAGTAAGAACATTCCTGTGGCAAATTACTGTAAGATAACCTTTTTCTTCTATTGCTACCCTTGTTTCCTATAGATGTATCGATTGATTGAATGGGGTTCAATGCAACTTTTTACAGTATTTCTGTCTCAACTGAAAGAAATATATTTTTCAGTCGTCATATAGATATGAGCCTTGATGGTGTAGAGATCATTACTAATGGTAGTGGAAGTCATCATGAATTGAGGAAGGCTTATGTTAGAGTGGACCTCATAAAATCAGCCACCATGAAGGTAGGGTTATACTTGTTTTTATTGAAAAAATTCATTTAACCCATTACAACATGGCAGAATTTTAGACTGATCCAAATTGTAAGGAGTTTGCAGACAACATTTTAAAGTTCTTGAAATTTTTAGGTTTTGTCAACTTTCTGGATTGAAAACATTGTGTAAAATGAAGAAATTGCTTGATTCAAGCATTTTCTTCATTTTCATGCCCCCACATCGAAAGATCAGGGGCATATTGTTTTACTGTTGTGCAAAACTTAACCAAAAACTTACCATTGTCAAACACTACCAGCCTTTTCAAGATACAATGCTCATATTTGGCATGATGATACATCTCCTCATGTCAAGGTCAAGGTCACATACCAAGGTCAAACATTTAGTCCTGTTGCGGGGCATTGTGTTTCACAAACACGTCTTGTTTCACATTGTTTTCCCAATTGTTTTTCTTAAGGGATGAAAAAAAGTGTCATTGTGTGGGAATGGATTAAAGGTAGTAATAATCATCATGAATTGAGGAAAGCCTATGTTAGGGTGGACCTGATAGAGTTAGCCACCATGAAGGTAGGATTATTTTTGTATGTGCAGAAACTGTACAATTTATGGTAGGAATTTACCTGTTCCAACACACTTTCTATTTTTGAAGATTTCCCGAAAAGGAAAAGGGAAAAAAAAAATGCTTGTTACAACATAATCATTCAGTATTTCAAACTTTGGTTTTGATTTCTCTTCTTACATACATTTTAACCCTTTCCTGTTTTTCAAAATTTTAGACCTGTCCAAATCCAAAGGTTTTGCAGACCACAATTCAAAGTCAATTTTATTTGAAAAATGATCATTCTGTAGAGTAGAAAAATTGTGGAAAAAGAAGACATTGCTTGTTACAAGCAATTTCTTCTTTTTCCACAATGTTTTCTCAAGTGTAAAAACTCAGGGACGTAAAAACCAGGGATTGAACAGGAAAGGGATAAGTACACAGGGGTATGTGTTAAGGAACATTGATAATTTGAGAATCATTCTAGACAATTACATTAAATCTTATTCGATCAGTTTTTAGTGTACAGTCCCAAAGCAATCATAGTTTTCCAATCTGCGATCAATCAGTCCTTAAACGAAAGCATTAAATCAACATCTTTTAATCAATCCAATGATTCAAATTGCTCAAGCAATTTCTTCATTATCAACAATATTTATAACCCGAAGAGATAAAGAATTCTAAAATATCATCAACAAATTGTTATCTGTAACTCCTCTCGGTTTAGACCAGTCTAAATTTTTGCCATCTGGTAATGGGCTATTATTATATTTACAGTGTGGTGGGGTATATGTTTTCTCCAACCTGATGGGCTGTGATGGTGAGAGGGTATTCTATGATGGGTGTTCCATGATTGCTGTGAATGGTAAAATGGTCAGTCAGGGACCTCAGTTTTCAATGAAGGATGTGGTGAGTAAACTGTTCTACTTATTAGCATCTTTCTTGAGTTAACCCCAGGGTTTTCCATTGGCATAAGAATTTAGGGGTCATTGTGACCCCTATGCCTTCAGAATTGGGGTCTTTTCTCCAATTTAGGGGGTCAAATCTGAAAGACTGCTAGGGACTACAGGAATTTAAAAAATAACAAAGGATACATGAAAGACGAAAGTTCGTACTGCCAGTAATGAAAGGATTAGTTTTTTCGTTTTAATACACGGGTCACACAGAATTTCACCATTGGTGAATTTAAGCCAACCGAAGGTTTTTAACCATTTCTGACTGAAAGACCTTCGGGTCTTTTCGAAGAAGGGCCCAGGGTTTCACCATCAAACTCGCTACCAGAGCTCTCTTTTTTGTAGTCTAATCGCTATGACTGCCCGACGCAGATGAGAAGAGTTTCAACATCTTTGTTTGATGCGACATTTTTACATTTTCTAGTAGTCGGGTAAACGATATGTTTTATCACCGGAAATTGAGTCTGAATTTGATAAAAATCACTAACCCGTCTACATATTTTATCTGTCAACTAAAAGTAGAACAGGATATTGCTATAAATAAATGTTGGAAACCCAATTTACCGACAGTCGCTAATTTGATTAATTGTCGTGAATCAGACTTCTAAAGGATTTTTTCAAAATTTAGGCCTTTACCGACGATTCTATTCACAAAAATTAGGCTTTAAAACTAGCGTCATCTATGACGCACAGGTAAAATTTTTATGGGTCATTTGTTTTGAAATTGCAACAATGACGCGCGAATTTTGCCTCACGGAAAACCCTGTAACCCATTCTCACACAATGACATCTTGAGATGCCCCTTTCGAAAAAAGTTTTAACAACATTGTGGAAAATGAAGAAATTGCTTGTTACAAGTAATTTCTTCATTATTGGCTTTTTTTTCTACCCCAAAAGATAAAGATTTTGAAATTTCATAAACTTGGTGACTGTTACTCTTTTCAATTTGGTTGTGTGGTAATCGGTTAAACAGTTTAATCCATTTCTTTGCAACTTTAGACTGGTTGGATTTAATGTTTCTGAAAATTTGAATTTATTCAACATTTTAGGTAGAAAACATTGTGGAAAATGGAGAAATTGCTTGTAACAAGCAATTTCAACATTTTCCACAATATTTTCTAAAAAAAAATTCTTGGGATGTCCAAAATCATCATTGTGTGGAAAAGGGTTAAAATCAACTCATTCCGTGTGTTCCATTCTCTTTTAAATAAATTTCATGGTTTATAGGAGATTTTCACAACTTTCTGTGTGCAAGATATGTTTAAATATCACTCTCATCCAAATTTTCAGCACAGCTGTTTTTGGAGGTAATATTGTCATTGTCATGCAAATGATGATATGTGTCTTTATCTAAACAAGTATGTGAATATTAAATTCCTAACTTGTTATGTTTGAGAAAGTATTTTATTTTGATAACTCTGTGAAAATTGAAGGGCTGACAGCACTGGAAGTATTAATTTTGGGTCAATATTTATCATAAAAAATTATCCCACATGAACTTTGAACTTGGTCTACCCCCACAAACAGGTAGGTATACATATCACTTTGGCTCTTAACTCATTCCAACTCAACAAAATTTTAGACTAGTCCAAATTGAAAGAAGCTGCAGATGACAATTTCAAGTTGATGGAATTTCAATTTTTTTTGTCTTTTCGGATAGAAAACATTGTGGATAATGAAGAAATTGCTTGTTACAAGTAATTTCTTCATTGTCCACAATGTTTTCAAAAGCTGTTTTCTTGTGGGGCGCAAAAAAGAGGGCTTGAGTTGGAATAGGTTAAGGGGTGGAGTAGACTAAGATCAGAATGCAGTCTGATCTCTGGGTATGCCTCCTGCCAAAACAGTAATTTTCCGGAATCAGCATGACAAGAATTAAATGAAATGTGTATTTACAGACAGTGAATGTGGCAACTGTAGATCTAGAAGATGTCAGAGGTTACAGAAATTCTATAAGAAGTTACTGTGTTACAGTAAGTTTGCTATAAGAAGGGTAAAAAATTCATATGGTTTAAGTGCAAATGGAAAAACAAAAGGTTAACTTTGTACCTGACAAATTTTTTTTGAAGGTTCATTTGGTTTAAGTTGCAGACAATAGATTTCATCTTGTGAATCTTATTTGTTTTATCTTCTAGGGAAGAAAACATTGTGGAAAATTTAGAAATTGCTTGTTGTTACAAGCATTTTCTTCATTTTCCTCAACCTTTTCCCATTGCTTTTGTTTTTAGCCTCGTAAAAAAAGTGTGATTGTATGGAATGTCACAGGCTACAACTCAAACTGAGCAGAAATTCTAAACTAGCAACATGTAGAATGTTAATCCATTACCAAACTATCCTCTGTTTAGACCTTCTTGTTCAATTCCTGCTTTTTTATGTGTCTTTGATTTTATAATTGAGAAAACATTTTAGAATAAGAAGAAGTTGCTTGTGACAAACAATATTTGCAATCCTACTAAATGGTTATTTTCAAAGTAAACTCACTTTAATTTTTTGTATGCAAAACCTTTGAATTTGGACAGGTCTAAAATTTTGCAAAACCAGATAGGGTTAAATGCTTAGTTAGCTCAGTTGGTAGTTTGCCTTGCTCTCAATTTTTGGGTCATGAGTATGAACCCCAGCTTGACAGCTATTTTATCCGACATTTGACAGAAGTCATTAAGACTCTACCTCTAATACTTTGGGACTGATAAGTAGCACTCAAAACCAATTTCCACTCAATGACACTTTTTGATGCCCCTCATAGAAAAATAATTGGAAAGCATTGTATAAAATGAAAAAATTGCTTTTAAAGAAATTTCTTGATTTTACACAATGTTTTCACCCAGAAAGTTGAAAAAATCTAAAATTTCATAAAGTTTAAATTGTCCCCTGCAGTTCCTTTCAATTTGGAGTAGTTTAAAAATTTTTCGTCTGGTGATGAGTTAAATAGGATGAAAAGCTTGTGACCCGGTTTTAATGTTGTGGTTGTATTGGTCTAGGTGAGCCGCTGTCATAGCGCAGTTGGTAGCGTATCGAGCTATCAATCTAGAGGTCCCGGGTTCGATCCCTGACTGTGGCACTCATCCTTTTGTAATGCTAGACGTAATGCTAGCATTGCACAACCGCTGCTTGTTTTTTTCATCGCCGTCTTCAATTCGAACCGGTTCGATCCCCGACGGCGGCACTCATCCTTTCAGACTATTTGTCTTTCACCAATGGGTCGATAATCGTAGACCTATGTGGGATAGCAGCTGGAGACTAGGAAGGGATGTAATGGTAGTACTGGTGTAAGAAATACCAGGATTCCATTGTTAGGTGCTCCAGTCACCGCGATATAACTGAAAGATTGTTGAAAGCGGCGTAAAACCCCATTCAAACAAACAAACAAATGTATTGGTCTAGGACATTACAGTAAGTCATGGTTGGGTCAACAAGACACCATGTTTTAATTAAATGCTGTTGTAAGAAACATTAAATCCCAAACAAGCAAACAGATTCGATACCAGGAAGAACAGTTGTAACAAAATTATTGCCAGAAAAGGAAAATTGACTGAAACTAGCATTCTATCAATTTTTTTCTTGATTATAATGATAGTTTTTATGCCTTCACCATTTACTGGGTCCAAGTGCTCAGTTCTTATTTGGAGCATAATTATCTTTTACATTAATTGATGGAATGCAAAATAACTTGGCATAGTTGTTTCCCTTGATGATTACTAGTGTCATGTGTAAAGTTCTGTTATATACTGCCAAGTTCAAGATCACAACTTGTAATGAATTTCAATCGAATTTAGAGCCGTACTTTTATATTCACAGAATTCTATGAGCCCATCATTTCCTCGAATCCATGCTGACTTTGCCCTCTCCAGTGATGACAGTTTTCTTCCACTGTCAGACCCTTTTGATTATCAGTATCACACAGCTGCTGAGGAAATCAGGTAAGGTCTCAACTTGACCAATATGGTTGATTATACCATTGCTAGAGGAAAAATTTTAGACTGTTTGTAATCAAAAGATGTTTCAGACAACATTCCAAAGTGAGTTTGATTTAGAAAATAAGAATCACATGAGTCAAAAAGGAAGAAATTGCTTGCTGCAGGAAATTTGTCCTTTTCCCACAATAATTTTTCCAAACTTTATTTTCTTCAGTGCATCAAAATGTGGTATTGTGTAGTAAGGAGTTGATTTATTAACATGCCGAGAGGTTGGTGAAAAAAGAAAGGCTTTTCAGATGAAAGAATTTTTCGACTGGTCAAAAATTAACCCATTCCAACACAATGACACTTATTGACACCCTTCAAGAAAAGCAACTGAGAAAATATAGTGTGAAATGAAGAAATTGCATGCAACAAGCAATTTCTTCATTTTTCCACAATGTTTTCTACCCAGAAAGTTGAATAAAATTAAAATTTTATAAACTTTGAATTGTAGTCTTTAACTTCTTTGAATTTAGACCAGTTTAAAATGTTGCTGTCTGGAAATAGGTTGAAGAAGTTCAAGAAAATATATTTGCACTTATATTGACAAAAAGAAATAAAAAAAGATAATAAGAAATAGGGAAGAAATCATTATGAAAAAGGAGATATTGCTAGTAACAAGTTTTAACCAGTTCTCCTTTTCCCATAATGTTTTTAATAATTATTTTTTCCCTAGGATTTTACATCACTGTGATTTTATACTTGAGAAAACATTGTTGAAAAAGGAGAAATTGCTTGTAATAAGCAATTTCTCCTTTTCCCACAATATTTTCTACCACATAGGATGGTTTAATTTCAAATTGCATGCAATTTTCTTTGTTGTCTGCAACTTCTTTCAAATTAGACCAGTCTTAAATTTCAAAAAAACAGGAAAGGGTAAAAGACGAGTACTGTCTGTGTTGTTGAGTGCTTGTGATGAGCGAGACATAGTTGTTACTCTCACAAATCGGTGTATGTGCACTCGTGTATTCGCGTGTTAGTCTGAATAGATTTCAAAAGAACTTGGCACAATTGTTCAACATCATGAGTAGATGTGCCATTTGAACAAAAATTCAAATTGAGCTGGTCCAGAGCATACTTCCTACATTTATTGAATGATTTAAAAAAAAACTTTACCAAATTGTATTCAATTATGAAATAATGTGCCATTTTAAAGAAATTTTTGCATAGCCCCAAAGTCAAGTTCACAGCTCAAGGTCAACTATTTTTAGAGCTGGATATATTTTCCTTTGATGACTTTCTAGTGTGTATTATGTTTCAGTTTAGGACCGGCAATTTGGTTATGGGACTATTTACGAAGAAGTGGTCAAGGGGGATTCTTCTTACCCCTCAGTGGTGGTATAGACAGCTCTAGTACAGCCTGTATAGTGGCTTCTATGTGCCATCTTGTCTGTAATGAAATTAAAAATGGAGGTAATAATGTCTTCTTTAATTTTGCTGAGCACCAGCGGTTTTAAAATCTACACATTTTTAAGCTTGGCTGTTTTTAAGAAATTCGGACATGTTAGCCTTGAAATTTCAGTGTTGTTGTTGTGACAATTTTTTTTACATTCTGTGACATCTTTGCGTGACATTTTGTGGTATCTCTGGTATTACTGAAGATATCCACATATAAGTTGGCTTGCTATGATAAAGAGATGTCTACACTATCAAGAGGGTAACACTAACTGCATTTCATACCAATTTTGCTCCTTTTCTAATTAGATTTCTTTATTTACTACCCACTCCATTTGAGTGTCATTTACCTGTAGTTAGTGTTCTCACATCGAACAATTGGGGGCATATTGTTTACAGCTATGCATCTGTGGTTCTGTTTCCAAAACTTAATACACCCCTAACATTTTCTATTCTTTCTATGCTATTTTAAGATTTGAATTTGGTGTGAAGGTACATGTCATTGATACGCATGTAAGTAATGAGGGTCATGTGTCAAAGGCCAGCATCAAAATGTTCAGCCTCAACCCTTTTCAAGACGACAAAATTTTAAACTGGTCCAAATTAAAGATCAAAAGAATTTGCAGACAATAATTTAAAGTTGGTGAAATCTTGAAATATTTTGATATTTGAGGTTGAAAACATTGTGGAAATGAAGAAATTGCTTGTATTAAGAAATTTTCTTCATTGCCAATAATGTTTTCCAAAGCTTTTTCCTTTTGGGTCTAGTTAAAATCTGTAGGGATTTATAATTCAGTATGACAAAGGTTAACATGGAAACTAAGATAAAACCTACAGCTAATAGAAACTGTTTTGTTTTTCAATAGATGCCCATGTTATGTTTTTTAATAGATGCCCATGTTATGTTTTTCAATAGATGCCCATGTTTTGTCTGATATACGTCGACTGGTGGGTGACCCCTCATATTTCCCCACTGACCCTAAAGATGTAGCCAGTAAACTGTTTACAACTTGCTATATGGGATCAGAGAACTCGTCCATAGAAACCAAAACAAGGGCTTCAAATCTGGCAAGTGAAATTGGCAGGTAAGGGATGGCATTGAGTATTCATACAACAGTATTGGACTTGTTACAAGCATTTTCTTCATTTTCCACATTATTTTCCACCTGGAAGAACGGTATTACTTAAAATTCTATCAATTTGTAAGTTTGGTTTGCAACATCTTTCTATTCAGACATGTCTAAATTTTGTTTTATGGGAAAAGGTTAATAAAATTATATCATTTTGTATTTGTTTTGTTGTGTGCCAGTATATCTGTTTAGAACCAGTATAGTAATTAAACATAAAAGCAAGTTGATTTCCATTTTGGATGTGAAATGTCAATTATTTTTCCATTCCTTTAACATTAACCCATTCCCACTCAGTGACGCGTTTAGACGCCCCTATGGAAAAAAGTTTTGAAAAACATTGTGGAAAATGAAGAAATTGCTTGTGACAAAGTTTTCTACCCAGAAAGTTGAAAAAATCCAAATTTTCATAAACTTTAAATTGTTGTCAGCAACTTCTTTCAAATTGAGCCAGTCTCAAATTTAGCCGTCTTGTAATGGGTTCTATCTGGTAATGGGTTAACAAATTTATGTCCAAACCCATAACAAAACAAAACAAAACAAGAGCACCGCATACAGATGCCAACGCTTGGCTGTTCAAGTGCTTGATAAGGGGTAAATTTTCTAAGTCTGAAAAGAGGCATAATTTGTTTAACCCTTTCCTGTTTTTTTTAAAATTTTTGACTGGTCCAAATTCAAAGGCTTTGTGGACAAACGTTTAAAGTCAAATTTATTTGAAAAACAATTATTCAGTAGGGTAGAAAATATTGTGGAAAAAGGAGAAATGGCTTGTGTCAAGCAATTTCTTCTTTTTCCACAATGTTTTCTCAAGTATAAAATCACAAGGACGTGAAAACCAGGGATTAAACAGGAAAGGGTTAAAAATGCACAAAGAGTTATACCCTTTCTTGAAATGGATTTCTCTTTTGATATTATTATATATTCCAAGTTCAAGTGAATGTATTCAGTACCTCATTTCTACACAATCTCTCAATAACTGATTATCTTTAAAACATCAAATTATGGAATTGTGCTGTAATGCATTTAAGGAATCAATGAAAATATCTGTTCTTAGAGCAGACATAAAGGGTAAGCAAAATTGTCTACATTTTCAACAATATATCGTCATTTCTAATTTAATAATAACTTCACACTTAAATACACCAAGTAGAGTACTTTCTAAATGATTAGTCTATGTTTATTCCAGTTTCCACCTGTCAATCATCATAGATACAGCAGTAGCTGCTGTTGTGGGTGTGTTTACAGCGGCTCTGAAATTGGTACCCAAATTCAGAGTGAATGGGGGAGGAATTAGGGAAAATCTAGCCTTACAGAATGTTCAGGTGAGCGCATATTTCTGTTTCAGAGCACTCTTGCCTTAAAAAATGTATTTGCGTACAGTCAAAATGTAAACAAACAGGAATTGAAATTGGTGATACAAATACCAATTTGCTCTCTGAAGAACTTCACTCATAGCCTCCTTTCACATTTTGAAAATATGAAGCCTCTCGACTTTTTTAGTGACCAAATAAATGATAGATTGCTTAAACAGGTTTTCCCTTCCTCAGAGAGAAGATCTGGCTTTAACCAATTACCAGAAGACTAAATTTCAGCAATTGGAAATTGCTGAGTGCAAATTCTTTCAATTTTGTCATCTGGGCCCGTATTCACCAACCAATTCTAAATTGATTTAGCCGACTAAATCCAAAGAACAAACTAAATTGAATTTAGTACGTGTTCACCAACCTATTCTAAACTTTAGAATGAACTAAATTTAGGTAAAATTCTTCATTATTCCAAGTCTAATACCTACCGTACTCAATACGCATTATTATGTAAAAAATGTCTCCTGTTCGCTTTGGATAAAATAAAGGTTGTCGGTCGCATCTGAACTGTATGACGTCACTGATATTTCTGACGTAATATAAGATAGTGTTTATAGTTCACTCTTGCAGCTCTTCTCATAGTAATATTTACCAATGATTTCAAAATAGATTTAAATTTTAAGTGAAAAGGGTGCTAAACGAGGAAAGTCTTCGCCGCCTTTTCAGATTTTCAGGTGTTCTTCAATAAACTCGGAACTGAAAATGACAGGATGGGAGTTTGAAGTGAAAGGCAGATTGTCATTTCATCTCAAGCAGTGGAAAGCTTGGTGCATTTTCAATCAAGATTCTTTTGCTTTGGTGCAGATACTTTCTGCAATGCAACACAGATTTTATTCGAGTTACAATCAACATCCTCAAAAATATGTATATTCTCCGGAATATTTGTAAAGAGTTCGACAGAAGATTTAGGTGGGCCATGTTGAATTTTGAGTTAAAGTTTTGTTCTATTTATTGTTTTTTGGTCTTTTTATGCCCCTGCATCGATAGATCGGGGGCATATTGTTTTACCGGTGTCCGTCTGTCTGTCTGTCAGTCTGTCTGTCTGCAAAACTTCTGACTAAACATTTTCCCATAACTTCAACCCTAATTAAGTTAAAATGCTAATATTTGGTATGTAGAAAGGTCTCAACAAGGCACAACTTGGGAAGGTCATTTCATCAAGGTCAAGGTCAAAATTTTAACCCTTTTCCCTAAAACATTACTCAAAAACTTAACCTGCCAACTAAACATTTTCCTATAACTTCATCCCTAATTAAGATACAATGCTAATATTTGGTATGTAGCTAGGTCTCAACAAGGCGCAACTGGGGAAGGTCATTTCATCAAGGTCAAGGTCAAAATTTAACCCTTTTTCCCAAAACTTTACTCAAAAACTTAACCTGCCAACTAAGCATTTTCCTGTAGCTTCATCCCTAATTAAGTTACAATGCTAATATTCGGTATGTAGTTAGGTCTCAACAAGGTGCAACTGGGGAAGGTCATTTCATCAAGATCAACGTCAAAATTTTCACCCTTTTCCCTAAATCAAAGAAAAAAACCCCAATGAAAATCATCCTGTTTCGGGGGCATGGTGTTTCACAAACACATCTTGTTTCGAATCAAAATAAAACAAATATCGGACGTAATGCTAGCATTGCACAATCGCCGTCTTCAATATGAACCGCTGGGTCGTGGCTGGTTTATGATTGATGATGATAAGAAAAATGATAAAAACCAAATGTTTCTACGTAGTCATTGACAAATTTAGATAATTAACAAACTAAGAGATGCTACTTCATTTTTTTATTTTATCTTTAATCACTGTAGCGTAATAACCCTTTCGTTTTGCCGATTGAATAATCTTCCCAGCCCCCCACCCCCCTGCCACAGCGATCCATATAGGATTTTGATCAAGGATAATAATCCGTCCTAATTATTTGATTTCGATCCACTTTTGTGTTAAAGACAAAAGATTTTGCAATTTATATTTTTTAATTTGGCTATATGATGGGTTTAAGGGTCAAAAGCTGGTTACTATTTTGAAATGCGCTTTTAAGGAGTTGGGAAACCAGTGCAGGTGTGCGGTCGCTTATGCAATATACAAAACGTTCTAATTGAAGTCTGTTCTAAATTGTGTTGGTGAATACGAACTTTAGTCTATTCTCGGAATAGTATGAACCTTACTATTTAGCCTAGACCCAATTCTAAAATTTAGAAAAGTTTAATGAAAACGGGCCCTGGTTATGGCTTAGTATATCTTTAACAGATGAGACTAAGAATAATGCTGGCCTTTTTTAAGGGGCATCAAAATGCATCATTGTGTGGGAATGGGTTAATATTTTTTTTTCAGGCAAGACTTAGGATGGTGCTGGCCTATCTATTTGCCCAGCTGTGTTTATGGGCCCGAGGTAGACCTGGAGGGTTGTTGGTTCTGGGATCGGCTAATGTAGATGAAGGGTAAGTCAGGAAGTTAATTTTGATTTTTAACTCATTAAGATGTTATCCCATTTTTGACAGGCTGAAAAAATCCGGAATGGTTAAGTGATATTAGTTTTTTTTAGACCCAACATCTTTTGATACTGGATTATCAGTCTTGCATGTTTCTGTCTGTTCTACTGAATCTTGGGATAGGTGTTAAGAACATGATTAAGTATTTAGGCCAAACTCTTAACCCTTTCCAATTTTCTGAAATTTTAAGCTGGTCAAAATTGATAGAGATTGCAGACAACACTGAGAATTGGATACATTTTGATATGAAACCATCCTATGTGGTATGTGTTACAAGCAATTTCTCCTTCTTCCACAATGTTTTCTCAAGTATCAAATCACAGTGACGTAAAATTCATGGTTTGTACAGGAAAGGGTAAATCAAAATGGTTGATAAACTTGAATTTGAAATAGAAAGAAACAGGACACTTAAAAAATTCGAGTTGGAGACTTCAGTTATTTTAATGTTTAAATTAACCATGTACAGTACAGAACATTGTTAATATAACAATCTAATTGTTACTGAATTGAACGCTGAACGCTACACGATCGTGAATGAATGATTGTGATTGAACGCTGTCTTGTACAGATGCGATCATTCAATCATTGCAAAATTTCTTTTAATCACTACAATATTGGAAATAATCATTAACGAAATATTATCATTATTTTTTTAAAATTTGAATTACCGAATTTAAATTTAACGAAAAATTAATCACCAAAACTAATATGGCAATTTAAATTATCGGAATGATTGAATGCTGTTGATTGAATGCTTTCATTTAAGGATTGATTGACTGCAAATTGGAAAACCATGATTGCTACCTGATTGAAACCTGAACGCTGATTGAACGTGATTGCCCGAAATGCAATTGAAATAATTGTCAAATTAACAATGTTCCGTACTGTATTACTTTGACTTTGAAATGAAGCAATGAGACTTTGGTCGCACATGGATGATATGTTGCTATAACAAAGTGATAAGGCTAGATCTATAATTTGTAAAGGCCTTTAGATTATATTCAGGGAATAGACATTTTGCAAACTCAGAGTTGACTAAAGTTTTTATATAGTGTTCCCATTAATTTGCAGTGTCCATGCGCATTTTGCGCAAGAGCTTCCAATGCAGATCCCAAGGCTAAACTATTCATGTGCTTGATTGTGGGTAAATCTTCTTAGCCCAAAAAGTAGTATAATCCATTAAAAGATTCTCTAAGAGTTATTACCCTTGTTATCGACTGATCTTTTGATAGTGCACACAACGTTATATTCCAAGTTCCAAGTTTCAGTAATATTACGAAATGTAAAAATTTCCAGACAACTACAATGCTGACATGTAACACAGAAGCGGATGATGCCTAGGCTAGAGCTTTACCTTTAGTTTTCTCTGAAAGCACCTGAACCAAAAAGTGTTTGTGTTATTTTTCAGACTCAGAGGCTATATGACAAAGTATGATTGTTCCAGTGCCGATATCAATCCAATAGGTGGAATTTGTAAAGATGACCTCCGAATGTTTATCAAATATTGTAAAGAGTACTTCAAATTTAATGCCCTGGAGAGGTAAGCGATGGGGTTAATTTAACCCATTCCCACTCAAGCCCTCCTTTTTACGCCCCTCAAGAAAAAAGCTTTGGAAAACATTGTGGAAAATAAAGAAATTGCTTGTATCAAGCAATTTCTTCATTATCCACAATGTTTTCTATCCAAAAAGACAAAGAAAATTTAAATTCCACCAACTTGAAAATATCATCTGCAGCTTCTTTCAATTTGGACCATTTTGTTGAGTTGGAATGGGTTAAAAAAAATCAAATTAGTGCACTTTGAAATTTGTCATCTGGTGATGGGTTAAAACACTTCCGTACAATCTCACTTTTTTCCACTTCTCGGTGAAAGGTCCTCCGAAAAATATTTCTGAAAAAGAAGAAATTACTTGGCAAAGGTAACTCCTTCTTTTTCTACAATGTTTTCCCAACTGTTTTTCCAGAGGGGTGGTTAAATGTGTGACTGTTGGAATGGGTTAAATGATAGATTGGTCATGTGGACAAAGATCAAACAACTATTTATTGTTGAGATATGTTCAGTGTAGCAGGATAATTGTTAACCCATTACTACTCGACAAGATTTAAGACCAGCCCAGATTCACAGAAGTTGCAGACAACATTTTTTAGTTGATTGAATGTAAAAAATCTTTTATTCAATTGTGTCAAGCAATTTCTTAATTTTTCAACAATGTTTTCAAAAGCGTTATTCTTGAGGGGCATCAGAAAAACAGGAATGGGTTAATAATCACACATACATTTATACACAGTGTCATTGAAAAACATCTTATTTCGCCCCCATTTTGTGTTTAACATATGTGAAAGTGATAAAACAATTGTTTTTCTAGTATTTTTTTCATTCTGGAAATTTGTATTTGCCTTTGATTCCTAGGAAACTTTGAAGTTGCAGATATATATATTTAGTTGCATTGTAAATGAAAAAAAACGAACAAATGTGCGTCGAATTATGTAGAAACCATTGTGGTGAATGTAGCAATTACTTATCTCTATTTCTGAAATGTTTTGTAGGCTTAAACAACTCTGTCAGAATGTGGAATTGACTGAATATGGGTTAATTAAGAGCAATGAGAGAATTTTCATGGTCCTAGTTTTGTCTAAAAATTTATAAGCCTGCCAAGTTCCATTCAATTAAACATTCTAAAGGCAGAATTATGTCTTATTGAATCTTCATTGTACAGAAATGTGGTATGATAATACAATACTAATCTGGTGGAATCCTCTTAATGGCAACCCTGATAATAGCAATTCACTCCTGTATTAGAGCTTAGTTTTTGGCACAATCAGATTTTTAAAACAAACAGCTCCCTGCATTCGAAACTTCCAATGTAGTACCAATTCCAAATTTCATTATTGCCAAACAATATTGTGAGCATTTCTTCTGCTAATCTAGATGCTGACCATATTTTTAAACCCATTCCCACTTGACGAAATTTTAGAATGGTCCAAATTGAAAGAAGATGCAGACAACAATTTCAAGTTGATTGAATTTTAAGTTTTTCACCTTTTTGGATAGAAAACATGGTGGATAATGAAGAAATTGCTTGATACAAGCAATTTCTTCATTATCCACAATGTTTTCTAATGCTGTTTTCTTGAGGGGCGTAAAAAGGAGGGATTGAGTTGGAATGGGTTAATTAATAGGTCTTTTTTTTCTTCAATGTTTATTTCAGTATTTTCACAGCTCCTCCTACAGCAGAGTTAGAGCCTTTAGAAGACGGAAAGTTAGCTCAAACTGATGAGGTATGTATGTGTATTCATTTATATACCATTGGTAGTTTGATAGCTGGGTCAACCTAGGGCTTAGAACCAGCCTGGGTCTAGATGAGAGGGGGTAACAGAATTCTAAAATCCTTATTTCACAAATAAACCCTATGTTGTGGGTACTCATTTGAATCGTCTCGTTGAGATGATTCAAAATGAGTACCTACCCCTGAGGGTTTATGGCAGTATTGGTGAAATATTTTAAATCTAAAATACAAATTACACCCTCTATCCCATTCCAACACAGCAAAATTTTAGACTTATCCAAATTGAAAGAAGCTGCAGGCGACAATTTCATGTTGATGGAATTTTGAATTTTTTCGTATTTGTAGATAGAAAACATTGTGGATAATGAAGAAATTGCTTGATACAAGCAATTTCTTCATTTTCCACAATGTTTTCCAATGCTTTTTGCTAGAGGGGCGTAAAAAGGAGGGAATGAGTTGGAATGGGCTATCTGTTGCTCTGGATTGCATTTCTTAAGTGGAATACCCTACCAAATGAACTAATTTTGGCAACATTAGGTACGAGCTTAAGGTTATAAGAAAGGAATGTGTTTGCTCAACAGCTTTCAAAGTAACTCCCTAAAATTGACAGAGTAACTGTAAAAATTGTTTTACGAATTCAAATAGTTTAATTTTAGATAAATGTGTTAATACTCATGTGATAATTGACTAATTTAGGCTGTTATTCAAAGAATCAATCAAATCATTCATTTAGACCGCAAGTGAATTTTGAACAACAATATTGGCAAACATTTTATGGAGTAATTAAGTTTGTTTGTTAGCTCAAATGTTGGAACCACAGCATATTCATTTTTGTTACAAGTTATTAGCCAGAAATTTTGCAAAATAACACCATATAACCCTTGTCATGCTGAACCCGGAATGTTCCTGTTTTTGCAGAAGGACTAGACAAAGATCAGCCTGCAAATATTTGCAGTCTGATCTTTGTCTAGATCTCCTGCTTGTCCCTTGAAAGCTAGCATTATTTATACCGTTAATTTTGTGAGTTAATACCAACAAAAAAATGAGTGATTTCTGTGCTTTCAGATTTTGATTTTGGTCGAGCCCGCTTGCAGTGAGCGTGACATAGGTGTCACTATGATAAGTCGGTGTATGTGCATTAGTCCCTTAGTCTGTCAGTCCATCCAACTGTCTGAATTTGTCCGGACAATTACTCCTACATTTATGGATGGATTTCAAAATAACTTGGCACAATTATTCTCCATCATGAGTAAATGTGCCATTTGAAAGAATATTTGGGATAGTTCTCACCTCCTGCTTGTATTTTTCCTACCAGAGTTGTTAATGAAATTGATTTTTAAAAGAAATATTGATTTTTGAACAAAAAGTTCTATCATTGCTTTTGGCCCTTTGATTTTACAGCATTACAGTGAGGTAATTTATACAGCATGATAAGGTTTAAAGAGATTGAATCTAACTCAGGGCAAACAAGGTTCATACTCCAACAGTGAAAGTACATGTATAGTGAGAAAGACTAATTATTTGTTATTTTTAGAATCTGTGAATTTCAGCCGTCAACAACATTGCAGTGTCTGTAAAGTCTCTCTAACCTTTAGTACAATAGTACCCCTCTTTGCATGTGTACATTTGTAAAAAAGAGTTTAAAAGGAAATTGACAAATCGAGGCCGTCAATCAAGGAATGTATCGATCAATCAAATCATTCATTCACCCTGGACAGTCCTACACTTGAGTGATTTCCAGCCAGAAATTTCCTGGAGAAAGTAACTGTAAATGAATTTTCTACGGTCAGTTAAATATGCAAACTGACCCTAAATTCACCCCATGATACCAGATTGTTTCTTCATGGTATGTTTACTGATAAGCAAAGGATGTAATTTGAGTAACTTGTCTATAACCTTTGCAGTGGTAATAAGTCCAATTCTCGACTTTTGAATTAAACATTCACTCTGTACATGTCAGCAAATTCATAGTCGCTCATTATCATAAAATTTGACAAACTGAATAATATGAGTTTGAAAAGCAAAGTTGGAAAAGAAGCTATGTCTCATTTTCACACAATGCTTCTTACCTAATTGATATTTTTTTCATTATTAATGCTCTTTAATTTCCTGTCTTTATTCTCTTAATTTATACAAGCCTAAGATACTGATTCTACAAATGGATTAACCCTATTCATATTGAATCACTGGGACTCCGCTCTAGCAGCCCACCGTGGTAAATAGTGGTGAAAACCGTCATTTTGTAAATCAAGAAATTTCTTCACATAACAAACTGTTATTTCCCTTTTACAAAGATACTTTACACCATTTCAAGTTGATTTTCACACAATTTAGACATATTTGAAATTGCAACCAGCGTCTTTTTAGCTCAAATCGTGCCAAAGGTGAGCTTTTGTGTTCATTTAGTATGCGTTGTCTGTCGTCTACCATCAAGCGACGTCAACAATTTCCTCATTGTCATTCTAGGGGCGACAATTTTGGCTCAAGCTTCATGAAACATTGTCAGAATTATTGTCTGGTCACAAAGATGACCCCTACAGAAAATGGGAACTATCTATTGGAAAACAGTGGAAAATTGGGCCTAAATGACAATTTCCTTGTTAGCACTCATGGGGCCACAACTTTGGCCCAATCTTCGTGAAAGTTGGCCAGAAACTTTGCCTGGTCACTAGGATGAACTTTATCCAATATTGGAACATTCCCTTGGAAAACACGAGAAAAGGGGCCTTTATGACAATTTTGGCCAAGTCTTCATGAAACATGGTCAGAAAGTTTGTCTGGTCACAAAGATGAACTCTATTGAAAAGAGGAGGTTTTTTAGGAAACATGGGAAAGGGGACCTTAATGATAATTTCCTTGTAAGCAAAATAGGGGCCACATTTTGGCTAAATCTTTTTATACTTGGTCAATTTGCTTGGCAGTTTAGAAGGATAAATCCTCTTGGAAATTTGAAGGTTTCATTGAAAAACATGGAAAAGGGATTTTAATGATATTGTCCTTGCCAGGGTCAAATGAATAAAGTCTTTAAAACTTGGAACTCACATTATTCAGGTGAGCAATTAGAATCATCATGGTCATCTTGTTTCAATTTCCAACAGGCTATTATTTTGGTAGTGCAATTAGATCATGGTATTATATTAGGCCTCGCTCATTTAAAATCAAATCCAATCCAAAAATCATGCAAACCAAAAGAAACAATTTAAAAAATATTCTTCTTCCACCTATAAGGACTAGAGCTTTCAAAGTTTGAATGAAGCATTTCCTTGTGGTACTTTACCAAAATAGTTTTTAATGGATAGTCCGAGGTCATCACAAACCCTATGCTGTAGTCACCCTAATTTTTACAGAGATAAAGAGGCAAATTTTAGTAAATCTTCTCCTTGAGGACCATGAGGCATTGGGCTTTCAAATTTGGCAAGTAGCATCGTCTGATGGTATTCTTATGAAATACTACAAAATAAAGGTATTCAATTAACATAAGCACTGCATGTTGTGGGATCAGATTTTTTACAAAGATAAAAAGAAGGAAATATGAAAATATTTTCCTCAAAATCCATAAAGCCTAGAGATTTCAAATTTTAAATGTCACTAATCTATAACTTTCTTTATAAGCTTAAGTCCTGTGTTGTTTGATCACAAATTTCATATTGAGATGCAAACAATCTTTAAACAATCGTCCTTAACCATGAGACCAAGATATTTCAATTTTAAGCTCCACTGGCTGAAAGCCAGCGAGCTATTGTCATAGCGTTGTGTCCGTCGTTCATCCATCTGTAAACCTTCACTTTAAAAATCTTTTCTTCAGAAAATACTGAAAAGAATTCAGCCAAATTTCACAAATAATCCTTGTGTGATCCTTTATCAGATTCCTTTTAAAAATATTTGAAAGAATGAAAAATATGGCTCTAATGGTTAGGACTAATGTCCAGACATGGTGAAAGCTTTGAAAATCTATTTCTCCGAAATCAGTTGTTGAATTTCTACCAAATTTTTCAGGAATGATCCTTGAGGAACCTTTTATCAGATTACTTAAAAGTATTTAATAGGTAGAAAAACACGTCTTGAATGGATTGGGCTAATTTCTATAATAATATATATGGTGAAATCTTCAAAATATTTTCCTCAGAAAGTAGTCGATCTATTTCAATAAAATATTACTGGAATGATCCTTTGGTGACTTTTATCGGATTATATTAGATAATTTTGATGGGATGAAAAACATGTCTTAAATAGGAGGGGCTTATTTCCATATTTTGCATATGGTGAAAATTTTGAAAAATATTTTTCTCAAAAACAAGTACACTGATTTTGACAAAATTTCACTTTCTTCAAACCAATATTGCCATAATTTTTCAGAGAACCTAAGAGGTTAGACAAGAATATTGACTATTGGTCAATTGTTCTGTCTTGTTCACCTATTTTCTCCTAATTAAATTTGAATATATACACACTCAGTATCAGCCAAAAGTGTGCACATTCTATTTGGATTACATTCCATTCTTCCATTTACTTTCTCAGAGATATGGTCTTTTGATTTAAGACCTTTCCTACTTGTTTGCTCTTCAACTACTTTATGGATTTCATTTAAATTGCGCCCAGTATCAAGAAAAATGTGCATTGTCTATTATTGTTACAACCCATTTATTTTTCTCGGAGATAAGTCTTTTTGTTGTAATTTCTGAAAAAAATGCTTTATCCAGTGACATTATGTTTGTTCTTTGACATGCAGCTGTTAGGTAGGGGTTTTATTCAATTTCAGTGATAGCTGTAAATGAAGACGTGGTTTTCTTTACCTACACATACGTTTTTTCCTCAATAATCGATTTCAGTTTGTTTTTGAAAAAATGAAAATATGATAAAACACAAAAAGTCATGTGGTCATTTGAAGACATAGTTAACCCATTACCACATAGTACTGATGATACAAAAATGAGTAAAGGACCATATTGATTCAGAAGAAGCAATTTCTGCTTTCCTCGCATTGTTTTAAACCCGATCTGGCTTTTATTTTCCAACTGCAACTCAATATGATTTTGCTTTTCAGCTGCTTTATACCCGAAAAACTTTTGTTTTTGTGTACATATATATTGGAAGCAGTTTGTGGGTAGATAGGTTGGTTGGTCCATCTGTTAGTCTGAAGCTTTTTTTTTGTCAGCGATTCCCCAAAACTACATTTATATTCAAATCTATATCAAGCAAGGATGTGCATATTCTACTTTAGTTAATTGTGGCCTTTTGTTGAAAATTCTGTGAAAAAAAGTTTTAATATGGTGACAATTTTTTTTTCTGTGAATTGGAGCGGTGTGTGCTTGTGGGTTGGGGGGAGTATATAAATTACTGTCAGTGATAGGGTGTAGTTCAATTTTGAAGTCTGTCTAGAATCGAAATAGATGAGATCAGAACTTGGTTGTTTATGGTCGGTGTCAAATTAAAACTGCTTGGTAGGGTAGAATCACCATTTGATATATTGAATAAGAATCCATTATTATGAACTATTCCAGTTAATTGTGGCCTTTTGTTGAAAATTCTGTGAAAAAATGTTTTAATATGGTGACAATTTTTTTTTCTGTGAATTGGAGCGGTGTGTGCTTGTGGGTTGGGGGGAGTATATAAATTACTGTCAGTGATAGGGTGTAGTTCAATTTTGAATTCTGTCTAGAATCGAAATAGATGAGATCAGAACTTGGTTGTTTATGGTCGGTATCAAATTAAAACTGCTTGGTAGGGTAGAATCACCATTTGATATATTGAATAAGAATCCATTATTATGAACTATTCCAGTTAATTGTGGCCTTTTGTTGAAAATTCTGTGAAAAAAAGTTTTAATATGGTGACAATTTTTTTTTCTGTGAATTGGAGCGGTGTGTGCTTGTGGGTTTGGGGGAGTATATAAATTACTGTCAGTGATAGGGTGTAGTTCAATTTTGAAGTCTGTCTAGAATCAAAATAGATGAGATCAGAACTTGGTTGTTTATGGTCGGTATCAAATTAAAACTGCTTGGTAGGGTAGAATCACCATTTGATATATTGAATAAGAATCCATTATTATGAACTATAGAGACTGTGAAAGCGATAAGTATTTAGATTCCAATTTGGCTTACAAATTTCTTTCCAAAATAATTATCTGATTTTTGGCTAGAAGTCATTACTTCTCAATTTACAAACCTAGTTTGATAGGTTTTAGAAAGATGACCTTTAAGAGAAGTGTTTATTAAAACTATGTTCTACCAAAAGATGTTGCATAATGAGATTTTCTCAATTTGAAATGACATTGAGATATAAAAAGATATAGTTGTTTAACTGACTACCACCCTCACAATTACACTTTTTGACTCCCATCAAGAAAACAATTTTATAAACATTGTTCCAATGCAAAAAGAAGAAAAAAAACACACTTTCACAAATTTTCAATTGCCTTCTGCAACTCCTTTGAATTTTGACCGGTCTAAAATTTTGCCATCTGGTAATTTGTTAAAAAGAACTACCTTTAACACCCCCCCCCCCAAATATTGTAATGAATAAATTTAATATGAGTGACCAATCCACTCAAAGGAATTATGTTCACATTACAACAAGCAATCGGATCAATAGAGTCAGTTTATCTAATTCATTCCAACACAGTGGCTTATTTGACACCCCTCAAGAAGAAAAATTGGGAAAACATGGTGTAAAATGAAGAAATTACTTGTAACAAGCAATTTCTCTTTTTTCCACAATGTTTTCTATACAGAAAATATAAAAGAAATCTAAATTTTCATAAACTTTAAAATGCCGTCTCCAAATCCTTTCAATTTGGACCAGTGTAAAATTTTGCTTTCTGGTAATGGATTAATATATACAAACAAACACATTGTACAGTAAAGTAGAATGACTATGTGTGATGAACGAAATCTCTCAGGAAGATAAATATTTCTACCAACATCACTAAACTCAGTATAATCTTGGCCATTACTATTCATTTTTCAATATGGTTTGCAACTTTTCATACAATCGGTAAAAATTAAAGCTTTTCTTTGAAGTATATCAGTAGGAATTACGGGCTGGTTATTTAGGCTTAAAACCATTACAATTACCTTTCATATACCTCTGTATTTTACATGACAAATCATTAAATCATGGTGTAACCTTTAACAAATACATGTATACATTTAATAGTCCAAAATCATTTAATATAGTAAGTGGTTGAAATGGAAAATCCATCTCAGAATCTGCTCAGAGAAAAATAAAATCAACAGTGTTAAGTTGTAACATTGATAAGAGCAAATCTGTGACTTCCTGTTATCAGGATTGTTGATTTGATGGTTGGTCAGAATAGTTTTATTGCCCACATGCTGTTAAACTCTTCAAGAATGCCAAATGACCGTTACAGTGATTAGGAGATCTGATTTTATCTCCATTCACTAGTGAATATTTTCAGGCCTAAAGTATCTGACTGTGGAATTGAGAACTGAACTCAAACATTAGCCGCCATTTGTGTGAAACATTTTTGATGGTTTGGAGACTTAAACGTCGTAACTACAGCTAATGGAAGCTGTAGTTACGATGTTTAGGTCACCAACCAACTATTCTACTTTATTGTTACACGCTACTGGCCACAAATTTTCAAATTAACGCCATTAACCCTTTTCCCGTTTTTGGAAATTTTAGACTAGTCCAAATTGAAAGAGGTTGCAGACGACAATGAAAACTGGATGCTATTTGAAATTAAACCATCCTATATGGTAGAAAATATTGTGGAAAAAGGAGAAATTGCTTGTTACAGTAGGCAGGTCCAGCTATTGGTCAATTGCTTGCTAGTGGCTTATCATACTAAATGCAGCCAGGGTTGATTCTTGTCAATACTCATTTTTAGCCCATCACCAGATGTCAAAATTACAGACTAGCCCAGATTGAAAGAAGTTGCAGAAGACAATTTAAAGTTAATGAAATTTTGGAGTCTGTCTTTTGGGGTTGAAAAGATTGTAGAGAATTGAAGAAAATTGCTAAGAAAAAGCAATTTCTTCTTTGTCTACGATGTTTTTCAAGACCTTTTTCCAACAGGCACTGAAAAAGGGATGATTATGTTGGATTACGTTAAGATGGTTTCCTTTTCAAGCACCAGTCACGTTTCCCATTACTCCAATTGCAGGAGGACATGGGAATGACATACACAGAACTATCTATGTATGGTAAACTAAGAAAGATACAGTGTTGTGGTCCTTACAGTATGTTCTGTAAATTATTACATACATGGAACTGGTTATCTCCAGAAGAGGTAGGTACAGCAAAATCCTCTTAACACTCTCCCATTTTTTGAAATTTTAGAGAAGTCCAAATTGAAAGAGGTTGCAGAAGACAATGGAAACTTGATGCAATTCGAAATGAAACCACGCTTTTAGGTAGAAAATATTGTGGGAAAAGAAGAAATTGCTTGTTACAGAAATTGTTTGTACTGGAAATGGTTGATTGTAACCCTGGTATTAGCAATTCACTGCTTAATTGCAACTGACGTTTTGCAAGAACATTAGATTTAAAGAACAAATAGATCATTATAACCCATTCCCACACAGTGACACTTTTAAACAATATAACTTTGGAAAACATTTAGCAAAATGAAGAAATTGCTTGTCTTAAGTAATTTCTTCATTTTACACGATGTTTTCTACCCAGAAAGTTGAAAAAAAATCAAAACTTTCATAAACTTTAAATTATCGTCTGCAACTTCTTTCAATTTGGACCAGTCTAAAATTTTGCTATCTGGTTATGGGTTAATAGAAACTTCTGGCTAATTGCAAAAAAAATGCTGACAAATTGGTATTGTAATTAACAGGAGTCCACCGTATTAGATTATTTTAAACTAAGGAATGTTCATTGTTGTGATCCACATAGTATTTTTTTTAAATTATCATATACAAGGAAATGGTTGGAGGTAAGTAGAGAACATGGAAGAGGTTGATTGATTGATTGAATGTGGTTCAATGCAACTTATAACAGTATTTCAGTCATATCGCGGCGACTGGAGCACCTAACAATGGATTCCTGGTATTTCTCACACCAGTATTACCACTACATCTTTTCCTAGCCTCCAGCTGCTATCCCACTTAGGTTGGCGATTATCTAACCATTGATGAGAGACAAATGTTGGAAAGGTTATGTGCCGCCATCGGGGATCGAACCCATGACATCCCATGATTGAAGATTGGGAGTCTGACGCGCTACCGACTGTGCGATGGCGGCGGCAAGATGGAAGCGGCAAGTATTCGATAAGTATTAGATTATTGGGCTGACATAAACTGGGCTATCTACGTACGGTAAACTAAGGAACATATGGTGTTGTGGCCCTTACCGTATGTTTTTGCCTGATAAGTTTTGTTTTTGTAAATTATTTGACTATGCAATTTCCAGTAGAGGAAAGTCATTTTACTCTCTCCTATGATGCAGAGGGGTGTATATTGGTTTCACCATATCTGTCTATCTATCCATCTGACCACTCTTTTTGTCCATCCATATACATTTTATTTCCATGCTCTAACCATTTGAACTTCAACCATTAAACTTCATACAACTGTTGCCAATGGTCCAAGGAAGTGCCCTTTAGATATTGGTTCATGTAGATCAAAGGTCAAGATCACAATTGAACTTTGATTCAAAACTGCTTCCATGCTGCAACTCGTAAACCATTTGGCCTAGGACCATAAAACTTTAAACATGTTACCCATGGCCCCAAGGAGATGCCTGATCGTTTTGGGGTAACATAGGTCAATGGTCATCTGTGATACTTAACCCTTGTCATGCTGAATAAAACTCTCCATAAAATTGTGTTAAAATCAAAGTACTGAAAGCAATGAAGGCACTAATTTTGGGTTGGTAATTATTAAGAAAATTAATTGCATAACCGATACTGGCTTTAACTTGGGGAGTTGGAGGTCTAGACAAAGATCAGACTGCACATATGTGCAGCCAGATCTTTGTCTAGACCTCAAGCAAAAACAGGAATATTTCAGGTTTAGCGAGACTAGGTTTGACAAAATACTGGTGGGGGTAAAATTTACACATTGCAACAATTCTAGTTGAATTCGAATGGAAATATGATAGTATCAGGCCTTTTCTTTGGCTTTTGTTGCTTCAAAACATTATTTTTGAATCACAAATGAAAGTATGAAATGTGAAAGTATGAAAAATCTAGCAGTATATCAGAAAACCCTGACATTGAAAAAGAATTGACCATTCTACACATCGTTTTTAGGTTGCCAACAAAGTGAAGCATTTTTTCCGCTGTTATTCTATAAATAGACATAAGATGACGACCTTGACCCCAAGTTACCATGCTGAATCGTACAGTCCAGATGACAACAGATTTGATCATAGACAGTTTCTCTACAATGTTGCCTGGCCCTGGCAATTTGCTTGTATTGACTCACATGTAAGTTAAAACTTGTACAGTTTAGAGAACTCAATCACTTTTTTGATAGTTGTTTGACCTTCATCTGTGTTTCAGCTTAATCTGTTCTTACACTGTATAACCCATGACCACATTACAAACTAGACTAGTCAAACTTGAAAGATGTTGCTGACAATTTCAGATTGATGCAAGTCTGAAAATCTTTGTCTTTAAGGATAGAAAGCATTGTGGATAATGAAGAAATTGCTTGAAACTATCAATTTCTTCATTTTCCACAATATTTTCCAAGCTACTTTTCTTAGAGGGCATAAAAAAAGATACTGTGTTGGAGAATTAAAGAGTCTTGCTTTAACTTTGCATGCAGGGTATTTTTTTTACATTTTTAGAAATGGTCCCTTCTGTAGGATAGTTATTCATGAAATATAAGATCAGCAGAATAAAAACATAAAATCTAAGGTGATCTAAGCCAAGGATTTTGAAAACATCCATCTGAACTTCCGTTGCATTGTATGTTGTCCCTTGCTCATCAACAGTTTCTTAAAATGACATTCTTCACAATCCACAGGGCCAATTTCAACACAACTTGGCTGCAATGATCCTGAGCTTGTCTTCCTTTAAAAATTGCTGAAATTCATTGGAAACTTGTTGCCATGGTACCAAAAGTGAATTATTCAAATCATTTGAAAATCTATTTCCCTGAAATAGAAGGCCAAGACTGGGAAAAATTTTGGTTGGAATGTTACTTAGGCTGTCTCCTTTAAGAATGGAAATCCAATTAAAAGTCTGGTTGCTATGGCAACATAACTAAAAATTTTTTTAAAAAATCCATTCCTGACACAGAAGTCCTTGGGCCATGATATTCTAAATGAAGCATGGACCTTTATTAAATTTGTTAGAATCGTGATCCTTGGGTCAACAATTACTTTTGGGTAAGGCTTATATGTCAAGGCTGACTTTCACAACATATTCCCTAACAAAGCATTAAACTGGATTTTTAACACTTTCCTGTTATGCAAAATTTTAGACTTGTCCAAATTCAAAGGTTTTGCAGATGAACAATTGAAAATGGATTTAATTTGAAAAACAACAACAAAAACTTTCAGTAGGGTAGAAAATATTGTGGAAAAAGAAGAAATTGCTTGTAACAAGCAATTTCTTCTTGTTCTACAATTTTTTTCTCAATTATTATTTTACAGGGAAGTGAAAACCAAGGATTGAACAGGAAATGGTTAAAAGCAAAGAAATTTTGTCTTGAGTGCACTAGGACCAATTGCCTTCTTGTTGTACACTATTAGATAATTTCATTGGCTGGTTTGTAAAAATATAGTAGCACCATGGATCTGTTCCTGCATGCAAAATAATTGGCTTTTATCTTGCAAACTCGAATGATGATAGAATAAATTTGTTCATCAGGTGAAGAGGTTAAAACACTCGTCACAAACAGTCCAGGACAATGCATCAAATCATCTGACACCAGTACAGGGTTCCAACAATCTAAACCAGTTGAATAGGAATGTTGGTACCAGCAATGTTAACACCAGCCCTGGGTTCTTCAGTCCTGGCACAGTGGTACAGATAGCTGCTAGTAAAGGGCTGGCTCTTGGTACTGAGTCACATGTGACTAGTGTAAGCACCAGTAATGCAACTTCAAATAGAGCTGCTGGTACCAGCAGTGTAAACACCAGCTCCAGTATTAGTTCACCAAAAGATGCTGGTATGAAGACAGCTGACAGTACCATACCAGATGCAATGCATGTTGACAAAGATGATGTTAAAACTACTAATCCAATCAGGGTATTAGAAAACAACAATGATTGTTTGGATGAAAACCATTTGATCAATGTCTCGGATAGTTACAGTAATTCTAGTCAAGATAGTTTAAGCTCTGTTTCAAAAAATAATATTGCCATTAATAGCTATAGTACTTATGCTGAAATGATGCATTCTGAAATATCAAGGGTCATGGAACATCATGTCAATTTGAGCCTGTCAAAGCATAGTTTGAAGAGGCGTAGGTTGACTGATCAAGTTATCACTGCTGAAATGTAGACATAGTCGAACATTTTGCTGTTTTATCCTTGCCCTACTGCCACCCTCGGACCCCCCCCAATGAAACCCTCTCGACCCCAGGACATGCTAAAAGCATGCATTACAGCAATGTAGTGAGATTTATTTGTAGTCCCTGTAAAACTTTGAAAGCTTTACACATTACCACACAACAAAATTTTAGCCTAGTCCACATTGAAAGAGGTTGCAGATAACAATTAAAAGCTTCTACAAATTCAAAAATATATTCCAGTTAGTGTTGGAAACATTATGAGAAAGAAATTGCTTTTTAAGAGCATTTTCTTATTTTCTCACATTTTTTCCACTGCTCATTTTCTGTGCATAAAATTGTTGGATTGCATGGTAATGGTGTAGCACAAAAACTAATTGCAATCTTAAAATGATGATTTATTTGATAGACGTGTCTCTTTTAGTTATAAATTCAATTTCATCAACCTTTTTAAATACATGTTCGGCACAAACACTTTAATATCTATTTGCCATTATCAAATAAACTACATCCATGGGTAATTTTTCATCTTTTTAGATTCAAAAATTTTTTTTTTTGATACATTTAAATTATCGTCGATTGAATGTAAAAATCTCTTAGACTTAACAGCCTGGTATCTTTCAAATTATTCTGTTGAAAATAGTGTTATTGGGACTTTAAAGAAATATGGTTTTATTTAAGAGTTGCAGAGAATAATTTTGTTTTCATGGAGGTATGAAACGAAAAAACTGATCACACTTTTGTATGAATCCACTTTGCATATTCATAAAGCTTGATTAGGTTTTTGGTTTCATACCTCCATGAAAACAAAAAATTATTCTCTCTATTACTTATAATTTAAAGACATCAAGGGAACAAAACAATTATGTCACAAATTTTGATACATTTTTATGGAACTATTTTGTGTACAAGCAAACAAAACAGCTGCGTGTTCAAATATTGTATGGTATGAATATTTTTTTTGGCCAATTAGAATACTTGTATTTGATAGTATTTTTGTTATGAAAACTCTTCCAAAACCAACAACACAGGGGCCGGTATCGTCAACCCAGTCTAAGAAACATAACATTGACACTGATTGGATGAAACACATGTCTTGGCCTAATAGAGCCCTTGTTTTGAAATTCAGTTTAGATTTACTGGTGAATACAAGCTTAGAAGTGCTTACTTAAGGGCTTGATTCTTGTTTAGGAAATTCAGATAAAGCATTCTGTAGACGATGATTTTTTAAATGCTCATGAAATCTTATGAATTCTTTTAAAGTTTGTCCCACATTGGCTTTGCAAATTACATGTACAATGTGACTAGTTCAAATTGGAAAGTTGCAGAAGCCAATTCTAAGCTTATGGATTTTCAAATCTTTTGTCCTTTAGGTTAGAAAATAAGGTAGGAAATGAAGAAATTGTCTGTCACAAGCAATTTCTTCATTTTCAACAATGTTTTTCAAAGTTTAGTAGTCATGGTGGCTCTAATTCATGTTATGTAAGATTACTAAAAGCATTCTTAAGGACATCTACATCTTTACGGTATTTAACAGCCTTTTCATCTTGCTGGAAAGAGCACACATCTCAATGGTTTAGCATGAAACAGCTATAACTGCTCATAAACATACAGACAGTTACAACTGTTTTGCACTGAACCATTGATCTGAGTTGACTAGTTGACTATTGTGTTCCTTAAAATCAAGCTCTGAAAATGCTTGTTTACAAGAACCTCCTGGGTTTCCTTTTATGTTTTCCTATATTCATCTATAGACAATTTTTTTTTCTTTGAGCTTGATCAGGCTTAAAATTTCCTATATTTATCATAATATTGAAATAGTTTTTGCTTTTGATCTTTTTATACTACAGAATTATTTTGTTTCAAATATTTCAGAAAATTTTATAACTGTTGCTCAGATTTGATATACATTCCATTTAGTTATAGGCTCAAACTTTGTGATAACCCCTTTATCGCATTACCAGACGGTTTCAGATGACAATTTTAGGTTAATGAAATTTTAGATTTATTCAACGTTTTTGATAGAAAACAGTGTGTAAAATTAAGAAATTGCTTGTTACAAGCAATTTGTTAATTCTACACAATGTTTTCCCCAATTGATTTGCTTGAGGGGCGTCCAAAAGCATCACTTTGTTGGAATGAGTTAAATGCTTTGTGATGATAAACCCCAACAATTGCTTTGTGATAATCCCTCAATTGCGTTGTATTTATAACTTTTTGCTGTAAACTATTCTAAATGGCCGATACCATGATTATAATAGTGCCAGTTTTCTTATAAATGTCCTTTAAAACAAAACAGCAATGGGGTAGGATAGTTATATAAATGTGTTTATCACAAAATATGATCGTTCTCGTCAATACAATGGGATTCAGAAGTAGTGGGATTTACCCAAGTGTCTTTGCATAAGGCTGATACAATTTTTTTGTAATAAGCAATTTCTTCATTTTCCACAATGTTTTATAAAGCTTCTTTTATTGGGGGCCTAAAAAATCGTCATTGGTAAAGACATGATGGAATATTTTTTGTTTTCATGGAGGTATGAAACGAAAAAAATTATCACACTGCATGAATACGTGAAGTGGATTCATACCTCCATGCCAACAAAAAATATTCTCTTCATTTCTTAAAACTTAATGACATCAAGCCCAAAATACAAATATTATACACATTTCAATACATTTTTTATGGAACTATTTTGTGCTCCAGCAAACAAAATAGCTGCATGCTCAAAATTGTGTTCATGGAGGTACAAGTAATGTTTTTCAACCAATCAGAAGGCTTGTTTTTGATAAGACAAACTAACAAAAGCAGCACCTACAGGTGCTTACGCTCGGCTGTTGGGCTAAAACTCTTATTATTGAAAAAACACCTTCATACAGAATGACAAAGTAATCTTTCATTGCTTTCCTCTTGAAATGCTTTATCTTGATTGAGAGACCAAATAAGATTGAAGGGGGTTTAATGTCATTTCCAAAATTATTTCAATTATATTGCGACAGCTTGTGCAACTAGCCATGACTTCATGTTGTTTTTCACACCAGTACAACCTCAATATTGGACTCGAGACACTAGCTGCTCATTCCAGGTAGGTGCACTGTCATTCACCTATTGGTTTGAAACAAATGCCGCACATGGCAATAACTTTTGTCCAACGTAAGAAATAATGTTGGCTAAGCTGGGTTTCAAACTCAATACCCCAGGATTGAGAACCCAGTGGGTTACCTCCTGAGCTAACAAGACTTGGCCCATTTTAGTATGGAATTGGCACAAAATTATCTGAAACACTTGCAGGCATTTTCAATTTGTTTCAATGACCCTGTGATTTACCAAGTCATCTGAATTCTAGGCGTAGTCTTGTATATTAAAGTGTAACAACTTTATGATGTGTATTGAAATTTATAATTGATTTTTATTTTCTATATGTTTATATGTCATTAGAGAGAGCTTGTTGTATTAAAAGAAGTTTTAGATACACCATAGTTGGCTTTAAGTAACTAAATTACCCTTGGTAACTTCACGAATCCAAAAGGGTTTATATTGATTAAATGCTGCCATCTCATGGTAATAACATGAAAAAGTTCAAAATTCACACGATGCTTCCTGTGTATTATTGTATTATGGAAACAGTTACCCCACCCACCTATTGTACATTGCTCCTGCCCTTAGTTACCATATTGACTGCAATCCTATTTTACCATAATATGTGTTTGTAAGGCTTAACAAAGTGTTTAAGTACTATTTCTGTAGTAGTTAGCGCAATGAATTTTCCCTTTTTGCCATTTGTAGATTTATTTTTATAAGGTTGAAGTGGTTATCTCCCTTGACTACAAACTACTAATTCCTATAACGTCTACTCAAGTAATCCACAGAGGTCCTTATATGGTCACTAATGCTAAATTTTGTCATCTGCCAAACCTAACAGTTTACGTTTTAAGAATAATTTTTGTTAAACAGGTTATTTGGAAGGAAGGAGGGAATCTTTGAATTCCTTGCCACCTCATATTTTCAGGATCTAATTCTAAATACTTATAGTTATTTACTGACCTTTTAGGGTATCAATGTTTAAGTATTATTGTACACAACCCATCTGTAATAATTATTGATTGATATTTTTCTCATGTTTGTAGTAATTGCACCTGAAAGGATTTGCTCCTTGCAATATGGCTGTAGTTGCGAGGAATCGTTTTTACCTGCCTTCTACTACCTCCGATTGGTTTGTGAATTTGTCACCATGGTGATCAAAAGCTTATACATAGGGTTAAAATCTTGTAGACGAGGAGTTTTAATATCAGATTCACTCACGTCAGATGTCTTGTATTTCAAGAGTCTAAATTACTCTTGTAATAAATCATCATCAATATCATGAAACTGAAAAGTTCTACAGTTATTTATACCAGATAAACCCTATTTGAAGGATATATAGGGACTGAAATTGAAGACTATCAACACATTGTTTACGTTACTACTACATTGTACTACCTTGATGTGTTCTCAAATGCCAATTTCAATAAGCACACCTCTGCTTGATACCAAGTCTATCTGTAAAGTTTCAATCAAATCCATGCAGAAGTTGAAGTGAAAATGAGCAGACAAGACTTTTCATTGAAGACACAAACTCTATTAAAAGTAAATAGACTGTAACCAAATTACAACATTCACATCTCTGCTTCATAAAAAGTCTATCTGTAAAGTTTGAATCGTATCAATTTAGGATTTTCTGAGAAAATAATGGACAAGAAAAAAGATAACGACGGACTGTCCAACCAAACTACTAGCCAACTCCCATATACCTCCCAAACAGATTTTTAGCAGCTTACTTGTATATAGGTAAATCCCTGATCCCTTATCAATGACAAGCATTATTTACACCACTCATACTATGTTAAGTTTGCTTAATCATTACCCTTCACACATTTTTCGCCATATTCCTGGGAATGTTTAAATAAAATGGGAGGCAGGGACAGCCTATGGATATCTGATAGTTATACGAAAAGTTCGGGACATTTAACATATCCAATTTTGACAAGGAATAGAAAAAAGAGATTCATAAAAGGAACTTTTCTTTTAATAATCATACAAATCAAACTGATATTAGTTTCAGAGAAGATACATATATTTCAAGATTGTACTGGTACTAATATGTAAAAAGTCTCAGTTTTCATCCGGACACAATCATTGTAAGCTCTTTCAATTTTGACCAGTCCAAAATTTTGTACTCTGGTAAAAGCTTCATGATACTTTAACATTTGCTTTTAAAAGGATACGAATAAACATTTTACACAATTCCCCTTTTTGACACCCCTCTAGAAACAAGGTTTTGAAAACATTGTGGAAAATTTAGAAATTGCTTGTAACTTTATGATTTTAACCCCAAAAGACAGAGACTTTTAAGAATTCATGGAAATGAATTGTCGTCTGCAACATCTTTCAAATTGGACCAGTCTAAGTTGTGTCAACGGGTTGACGAAGTATCTGTTGGTCCTGGCTGTATCATGTTGGGTGTTGTCAGGATTTTGTTGCTAGAATACTGTAACATCTCGGAGAAATGAGTGGATCAAACATTTTCACAATACTCACATCCTTCACACACTCCTGAAATGTACAAAGTAATATTAACCCTTGTCATGCTGAATTATAAATCCTCAACAAAATTGAATGAACAAGATTTGTTTGTGAAACACCATGCCCCCAAAAAAGGGTGATTTTTAATGTGTTTTTTTCTTTGTTATAGGGAAAAGGGTTAAAATTTTGACCTTGACCTTGATGAAATGACCTTCCCCAGTTGCGCCTTGTTGAGACCTTACTACATACTAAATATTAGCATTGTAACTTAATCAGGGATGAAGTTATAGGAAAATGTTTAGTTGGCAGGTTAAGTTTTTGAGTAATGTTTAAGGGAAAAAGGTTAAAATTTTAACCTTGACCTTGATGAAATGACCTTCCCCGGTTGCGCCTTGTTGAGACCTAACTACATACCAAATATTAGCATTGTAACTTATTTAGGGATGAAGTTATAGGAAAATGTTTAGTTGGCAGGTTAAGTTTTTGAGTAATGTTTAACGGAAAAGGGTTAAAATTTTGACCTTGACCTTGATGAATTGACCTTCCCCAGTTGCGCCTTGTTGAGACCTATCTTCATACCAAATATTAGCATTGTAACTTAATTAGGGTTGAACTTTAGGAAGTTATAGGGTTAAATGTTTAGTTTGAAGTTTTGAAGACAGACCGACGGACAGACAGACAGATGGACAACGGTAAAACAATATGCCCCGATCTATCGAAGCGGGGGCATAAAAAGCACTGGGCGCAACAAATTATTGGTCAATATTTATAGTGAAAATTTATCTTATAACCAATTCTGGCTTAAAAGGAGAAGCAGGTGGTCTAGACTAAGATCAGATTGCACATATGTGCAGGCTGATCTTTGTCTATACCTCCTGCCATAGCAGGAATATTCCGGGTTCAGTTTGACGAGGGTTAATAAATGGCAGAATAACAGCACAAACTGGTTATTTTATGCAAGAACTTTGAAAATGTTGTCAACCAGTTATTACACGATGATATTTTCGACAGGAATAGAACACACAAGTTACTCGACCCAAATGTGTTGGCCAATGAAAGAACCAAGATCAATAGCCACTCCAAGTATCAAATTTGTGACCTTTGGTGTAAATGTAATTTTAACCCAATCCCACCAAATGACACTTCTAAATGCCCGAAAGAAAAAAAGCTGTGGAAAAAATTGAGGAAAATGAAGAAATTGCTTGTTACAAGCAATTTCTTCATTATCCATTTTTTCTATCCCAGAAGTTAAAAAAATCCAAAATGTCTAAAATTTGTCATCTGCAACTCCTTTCAGTTTGGATCAGTCTAAAATTTTGCCATCTGGTAATGGGTTTAGTAAAGTGCTTATAACTCCATTATCAGATGTTCAGCAGGCCATTGTCATGGTGTGGCGCACATGCATATTATCCACAATTTTTTCCAAAGCTTCAATCTTGAGATGTTTAAAAACATGGAATTGTGAGATAATGGGTTAACCTTTATTTATGGGAGCCGTTGTGAAAAAAGGAGGAATTACTTGTAAAAGCTATTCCACCTTTTCCCCATAATATTTCTGATAACATCTATCCGTTATGGATATTTTTTTTCAATTCAAAAGCACTTAGATGTGTGCTCTGAATCTCACAATGTTTTGTCCTATGTTGATTAAAATGATGTTTAACCCATTCCCACACAGAGAAATCTTAGACCTGTCCAAATTGAAAGAAGTTGCAGACGACAATTTAAAGTTGATGGAATTTTAAATTGTTTTGTCTTTTTGGACAGAAAACATTGTGGATAATGAAGAAATTGCTTGATACAAGCAATTTCTTCATTTTCCACAATGTTTCCAAAGCTTTTTTCTTGAGGGGCGTAAAAAGGAGGGATTGTGTGGGAATGGGTTAATCAATTACCACACAACCCTGCATTTAGTTAAGGAAAAAAAGCAGTTTCTCCATTTATCACACACTGTTTTATACCCTGTATAATAAACATACTTATTTATATGCCATCTGAGCCTTCTTTAATTTTTTTAGTATTATTATATACCATATCTATATAGCGCTTTTATTATACTACTGTACATTCAAAGGCGATTTACAGAAACAACCTGAAATAAAAATACATGTTTAAAGAATACGTAACAAATAAAACATAAAAAAAATACAAGACAACTAAAAATATAAGAAGAAGTTAGCTAGTTAGCACAATAATATTCTTTGAAAAAGATATTAGTTGTAAAAAAAAAGAACCTAAAAGGAGTTGGTTAAATTTGATTAATTTTCTTTTATCATTAAAAATAAATGAGTCTTCAGCGCTTTCTTATGATATAAGTGTGGGAGCACATCTGATTTTGAATGGCAGAGAATTCTGAACTATTCTAGACTATCTTCATCTTATTCAGAGTTTGCTTTGATAGTCAAAATAGTAAAGAGTTGCAAAAGTAAAGAGTTGAATTTGGACCAGTCTACAAGTTGTGTCTAGTAATGGGTCAAAAGGCACCTGTTCCAAAAGATAGCAAACTCTGTCCAGTATAATGAGGGATTCTATACACGGAGTAAGGACTGTCCGCAACTGGAAAAAAGCTGCTAGTTTTCTCTCTTGGTTTCGATGCTTGTCTATCAAGTCCTCTATAATGGCATCATCTACCTACATGATATAAACAAGGAATCTGCGAGTTAACCCTTTACCACATAGAAAAGTTCAAACTTGTTTAAATCCAAAGGCGTTGCAGACAACAACTTCAAGTTAAAAGAATTTGAAAAACTTGATCTTTTACGGTAGAAAACAAGGTTGAAAAGAAGAAATCGCTTGTAGCAAGCTCCTGTATCCATTTCCAACCAATCCTGTTTATTTCACCCCTCAAGAAAAGATTTAAGATAAACAAGGTTAAAAGCAAAGAAATTGCTGCATAATTCATTCTTCTTTTTTCATCTTGTTTTTCTTAATTCCTTTCTTGAGCTTAACCCAAAATTTTAGACCTGCCCAAATTCAAAGGACGACAATATGAAATTGATTTTATTAGAAAAGTTATCATTCTATAGGGAAGAAAATATTGTGGAAAATGAAGAAATTTGCTTGTTTCAAGCAATTTCTTCTTTTTCCACAGTGTTTTCTGAAGTATAAAAACATAGGGACGTAAAAAACCAGGGATTGAACGGTAAAGGGTTAAAAACGTGGGATTGTATGGGAATGGGATGCAAATTCTTGGAGTATACTCCTGCTTGCACTACAAAGTAAACTAAGGTGAAAATAAAATTCTACCTTAAAACCTGATGAGAAAAACAGCATGTATCACATTGCCAGGCAATGTCTAAAAAACGAACTTGGCTCATATTTTCAACATTATATCATATACAACATAAGGCAAAACAAGAAGAGTAACTTCAGCAATTCTGACTCAGTGACACCCTTAAACGCCCCAAGGAAAAGAAACTTTGGAAAACATTGTGGAAAATGAAGAAGTTGCTTGTTACAAGCAATTTCTTCATTTTCAACAATGTTTTCTTACCCAGAAAGTTGAAAAAATAAAAAAATTCATAAACTTTAAATTGTTGTCTGCAACTTCTTTCAATTTGGACCAGTCTAAAATTTTGCCGTCTGGTAATGGGTTAAGCAATTCCTTCTATTCACAAAATGTATTTTCAAGCTATTCCAAGCTATTCTTCTTTTGTGCGTGAAAATGCCAGATTGTTTGGTTATGGGTTTACTTCATAGATATACAAACACCTTCATGTCGACATCTAGTTTTTGACAAGCCCTCAGGATAAATTCCTGAACACTGCTACATTTCTGTTCCAGTCCTCTCAAACTTTTCCCTCCCCCAGCTGATTCAAATTCAATCTGTTTGAGGAGAACTTCTAATAAGGCTCTTGGAAAAAACTTCTTGCCTTGTAACTGAAAGAAAGAAAAATGAAAATTCATGGATAAACTTTTGACCTGATGGCAAAATTTTAGACAGGTCTAATTTGAAAGGAATTGCACACAACAATTTTGATTTTATGAATTTTTTTATTTTCCAACTTTCTGGGTGGAAAAAATTGTGTATAATAAAGAAATTGCTCGTTTTAAGATGTTAACATTTCAGAAGTCTTAATCTTTCAGGGTAGAAAAATTATAAGTTACGAATAATATTGTATCAGTTTCTTTCCTTGACTTTGATGTTGCACATTTTAACAATTATTAAACTAGCAAAATTTGAGGCTTGACAAAACTGCAAGAAAATGCAGACAGCAATTCAGAGTGGATAAAATGTTAAGGATCTTGTCTGTGTGAACAGAATACATTGTAGGAAATGAAGAAATTGCTTATTATAAGCAATTTCTTCATTTTCCACAATGTTTTCCCAAACTCTTTTCCTGAGGGGTGTGAAAAAAGGCGTGATTGTGGGGATGGCTTAATCAAAAGTCTGGTAATATTCTGTGGAATTGTTCATCCTACACACTTCAACTAAATGGTTGAACATTCTGTATCTTTTTGATCCATGCTGAGTCATGGCTCTGATTTTCTGTTTATCTGGAGACAGCATCTCTTTTAATTCACTGCTACACATTCCCACTTTTTAGGTCTTCAAGAGACAAGCAATTTCTTCATAATCCATGCTTTCTACCAAAATAGAGAAAGATTCTTTTCATTTTCACCAACTTAAAAAAAATGCTGTGTGAAACTAATTTGGACCGGTCTCAAATTTTGTCATGTGAGAATGGTTTAAACCATAGAACTCAAGATGCCTTCCATTTTGAAATAGAAATAGCATTTTTTCATCTTTGAAACTGTCAACCCAAAGCTCTATCATTTGGATAGACAAATGGATGGATGAACGAACAGATAAACGAATGTTACAAAGTATGTAATTAAAGCAAGGATCTTCACACACAAAGGGTTCAACCAGGAACTGCATATCACATTTGGAAAAGAGGTAAAATCCAATAGAAGCCAATAAAAGACAGTATCTTGAACATAAACACTTAAATGGTTGTCAACAAATAACTCAAGAAAGATTTATTCCAGAATGACAGGGGTTAAAAGGAGAATTTCATCAACCCAATCCTACTCAACAAAGTTTTAGATCAGTCCAAATTGAAAGAAGTTGCAGACTGCAGACGACAACTTTAAGTTGATGAAATTAAAAAAAAATTGTCTTTTTTGGTTGAAAACATTGTGGATGATATCAAAATTGCTTGTTACAAGCAATTTCTTCATTTTCCACAATTTTTTCCTGAAGTATTTTCTTGAGGGGCATAAAAAGGCGTCATTACGTGGGAATGGGTTAAACAATATTTTTTTTCCTAGTCCCACTACATTTCATACTTCATCTCAAGGGTGGTTCTAGAATATCTGAAAGGGGGGTTCAAACTTACTAATGGGTGAAGGGGGGGTTTCGTTTTCCTATTATTAGAAAATTCTTTTGCCCATGAAACTGAAATAGGTTACAGAGGGGGTTCAAACAAACCCTAGAGCCTCCTCTAAATCCGCCACTGCTTCTAAAATCTTCCTAATATTGTGTTAACCCATTCCCAAACTATAAAATTTTTGGACCAGTCCTAATTCAAAGATGTTGCAGACAACAATTTAAAGTTGATGAAATCATTAAAATCTTTGTCTATTGTGGTAGAAAACACTGTGGATAATGAAGAAATTGCTTGTAACAAGCAATTTCTTCATTTTCCACAATATTTTTCCAAAACTTTTATATTGAGAGGCGTTTAAAAGTGTCACTGTGTGGGAATGAGTTAATACAGGTACTAGATCAAGAGTTTTAGCCTGTTTCCACATAATGATGTTTTTATCCAACCTAGGAAATGTGTTCTGGAAGACATTTTGAAAATGAACCTGAGCACTGCGAGCGGATGTCAATGCTATGCTGTTCAAGTACTTGATAATGAGTAATACTTCTAGGTCAAAATGGGCACAATTCATTTCTAAAAATCGCCTTCAGAGTTATTCTCCTTGTTGGTATAAATAGCGCTTTTCATACTGAATTTCAAGTGAATGTGTTCGGTTATACCAGACATATCAAAAAATATCCAAGTTTTCGACACAAGAAGCAGACACAGATGTAGATGACAACCAGGCCATAACAATAACTTATGTTTTTTCTGAAAACAGCGTAACTAAATATTCTTGTCAAAAGAAAACTATTCCTAATTTCTCATCGGGTCTTCTTTAATGGACCTGAAAGGAAAAGATTCCTGACCCATTCCCACTCAATCCCTCCTTTTTATGCCCCTCAACAAAAAAGCTTTGGAAAACGTTGTGGAAAATGAAGAAATTGCTTGGATCAAGCAATTTCTTCATTATCCACAATGTTTTCTATCCCAAAAGTCGAAAAAAATTCAAAATTCCATCAACTTGAAATTGTTGTCTGCAGCTTCTTGCAATTTGGACGAGGCTAAAATTTTGTTGTGTTGGAATGGGTTAAGACTTTATTAGCATAAAATTATTGTCTGCAACTTCTCCGAATCATCTGGTCATGGATTAGAAAGACTATGTAAAATGATAAATACCCACCTCAGATTGTTCAAGTCTACTTATCGACTGGGAAGCGAGGTTTCTAGCAGTTTGTCCGAGGCAAAACTCCTTCTGCTTCAAAAATGAACACAAGGGGAAACCATATGAGCTTGTACTTGCCATTTCTGAGAATTAAATTGAGAAAGATGTGCAGGAAAACATTTCATTATGCCACCAAACTGTTTGCATTGTAATAAACATGTTTATCAAGATAGAATTAAATGTAATTTCAGTTAATACCAAATGCAGTTACAGATGGGACTTTTTTGCCCCATGAAATATAGATAACAGAATGCTTAAAATTATATGCATTAATCCATTACCATACAGCAAAATTTTACACTGGTCCAAATTAAAGGAGTTGCAGACGACATTTCAAAATGTGTGCGATATGAAAAATTTGGACTAATTTATTAAGTTATTAAAGTTTATGGAATTCTAAGAAAAAAAATCCTTTTCTGGCTAGAAAACATTGTTGAAAATGAAGAAATTGCTTGTTGCAAGCAATTTCTTCATTTTCTATAATGTTTTCCCTATTGTTTTATTTGAAGGGGCATCAAAAAGCGTGATTAAATGGGTGTGGATTATAATATTTCGAAATTACAGACAAAAGTACTTTATAAAATACAAATGCCCTCACAACAATGTTTTTCAGGAAGCGAATCAAACATTTGCCCCAAAAATGTGACCTTGGACTTGGTACTAACAGAAAGGTCTTTCCAAAATGAATATTCATGTAAAATATGAAATCAAAGTCCTCATTCCTTACCATTCAAATACAACAGCAAATGTTATCCCATTACTAGATGACAAAATTGTAAACTAGTCCAAATTCAAAAATGTTGCTTAAAACAATTTGTAGTACATGAAATTTCAAAAAAAAAAAATGTATATGGTAATATAGATTGTGGATAATGAAGAAATTGCAACAATTGTACCAAGGAATTTATTCATTTTCCATGATTTTTTCCAAAGCTTCTTTATCTTTGGGGAGTAAAAAAGAATAATTTAATCTTTAGTTTCGTCTATCAAGAACAGGCGTTCTGATTGGTCGAAAAGAATTATTCATAACTCCATGAAGAAAGTTTTGAGCAAATGTTATTTTGTATGCTTCCGCAAAAAATAGTCCCATACAAAAAGGTATCAAAATATGTAAAGTTTTTGCTTTTTTCGCTTGATGCTATTAAATTATAAGAAATGAAGAGAATATTTTTTGGTTTTCATGGAGGTATGAACCGAAAAACCTAATCACACAATGTATGAATCCGCTTCGCGTATTCATACAGTGTGATTAGGTTTTTCGGTTCATACCTCCATGAAAACAAAAATAATTCTCTTCATCTCTTAAGTGAATGTGTGGCAATGGGTTAAATTTCATGGCCGATAAACATGACTGTGAAAAACAGTAGATGATAACAAACTTGGTTCAAATCCCAAGATCTAGTCACAACCACTATTCATGTGAAATGTGAAGGCAATATTTCTTACGTTTTCAGAAAAGAAAAGTTAACATAGTTATTTTTGTTCCAAAATGACATAAACAACAACAATGTTCTTGGTTCAAATAGAAAGTTCTTGCCTAACCAATGTTCATATGAAATTGCTAAAGTTATGGTTACATATAAGCAGTTTTGGTCAAAATCTTTAACAGAGATGTTAGATTTGTTTGAAGAGAGACAATTCTGCAAAAATTCTACACCTGTTCTTGCAGTATTTAAATCTGTGCAGGCTGATCTTAGTCTTTACAACTGCCAAAGCAATTGTCGAAGCAGGAATATTCCGGGATCAGTATGACAAGGGTTATTCCTAATCAATTTCTTTTTTTGCTTCATGTGACAAAGGGTAATAAAAGGATCATATCTGTGAAATTTGTTGATAATCTAGCCAGTGGATTCTGAGAAGAAGATTTCCAAAGTTTTCACTGCATACCAAAGTTTTCCATCCAATTAAAAACTCTTTGAAGCAATCTGATAAAGGGTCTATCAAGAATCATTGGTTGAATTCCTGGCAGTAGTTTGAAATTTCTGAGGACAATTTTTATTCGTGAGTGACAGCTCACTATTTCAAAGGTATACCCCCATATTACCTGTATTTCTTTTGTCCCAGAATTCTTCTGTGAGCAAGTGATAACAACAACCAACATTACAAAGCACTTTTAACATTGGACTGTGTACAAATAATTCTATAGATGTACTAGAGAGATTTCCACATGTATGTAAACCAGTCAATATGCACTTCATTTCCAACACTGATTTTTTATTTTTCTTTATGTGATTTTCATTCAAACTCACTTTTTCGTTAAATGCAGATTCCATCAAATGGGAATCTAATTTTATTGAATCTCTTTGCGTTGTAGTTGTGGATTTATTTTCCTGACAATACTCTGAATTTTCTGTTCTCTCCCTGATAATAAATGAACTATCTCTATCTGTGCCAAATTTACCTATATCCAAATCCGAAGACTTCTGATAAATCTCTGGAAAAGTTCTGTATACAAGTTCCTCTAAATCTGTGCCACTTTCTATAAACATGGTAACTGGCACATACCTATTTGACTTTGATTTCACAGATTTATGTGTATCTATATCTTCACTAGTATTTAATTTGCTGCATTTCAAACGCTTTTTTTCCTTCTTGGTGGTTCTTGTTTGATTTGCCTCAAACTGTTTCCTCTGTGTTAATCCATCCCACTGTTTAGTGAGAATGTTTGAACGCTTAATGGCAGAATTTGTATTCGTCGATGCGGCATCTATACCCAGTACCGGTATATCATATTGTAGATTTAGATAACTTCCCAAGTAGCCTTTACCGCTCCCAAAGTCTATCACCTGTAATACAAAAATACAACAATAAAGTCGACTTAAAATGATATACAGGATTTGTGCTAGCATTTGAAATTGAGAAGTCATTGATCCCTAGACCATGAAATTCTAAGCGTCATAACAAAAAAAGAGTGAGTCATGATTTATGCCAAATGACCTTTTCTTGTTCAGTATGATAAGATCATCTTGTCATGTAACTCATTTGTGAAATGATGCATTGAGAGATTTTGTCCCAAATTTTCATATCATAATATTGAATAATTGTTATTCCTTTGATAAATCTTTCATTTCGTTAGCGACAAAAGCTATTTAATCCTTTCCTATTCAGTCCCTGGTTTTTATGTCCCTGTAAATTTATACTTAATGTACTTGAGAAAACATTGTAGAAAAAGAAGAAATTGCTTGTAACAAACAATTTCTCCTTTATACACAATACTTTCTACCCTACTTGGACAGATCTAAAATTTTGCCAAACAGGAAAGGGCTAATTCAACATACTAACCAAGTCTAATTTATGCTGATGTACAAGTTTGCTACACACATTTGCCATTCTTTCTATCTCATGACTTTTCTTCTCATTCATGAAAGTATCAACAAACATCTTAACTCCATCTTTCTGAAACACTATCTCGTCATATGATTGTGCAAGACCCTGACTGTCTATACAACAGCTCTGAGCTGCTCTACAGAAATCCTTTAAAGAACCATGATTCCAGTCTACAGGTAAACCTCTATCACACTCAATGTTTCCATCCCTTTCAGTTGTAGTTTCATGATAAGCATCATCAATAATTGTAAGGACTTCTTTAGCTTTATACTGCAACTTTTGTCTCTGAATAGAGCCTGCAGGATGCTCAATTATCTTTGATTTGTTCTCAAATGTGTTATCGACACAGTTATTACTAACACTCATTTCACTGTTATGTTGTTCACTACTTTTGGCTATCAAGCGACAATCACTACTGTTATGTTGTTCACTAATTTTGGCTATGAAGTGACAATCACTATTGTTGTGTTGTTCATTAGCTTTGGCCATGAAGTGACAATCACTACTGTTATGTTGCTCACTAGTTTTGGCTATGAAGTGACAATAACTATTGTTGTGTTGTTCACTAGTTTTGGCTATTAAGTGATAATCGCTATTGTTATGTTGTTGACTAGTCTTGGCTATGAAATGACAATCACTACTGTTATGTTGTTCACCAACAGTATTTGCTACATAATCACAATTGCCACTTCTGTCACATACAGGATTACTGACTTCAAGTGTTGCTAGCTGCTTAAGTTCCACTTCAGACAGGTTTAACAGTTCTGTTTGTATGTTGGGGGGTACCAAAGTATTCCAGAAATCATTCACAATAAAATCAGTAGCATGAGCATTAGCTATCTGCAGGTAAGGTTCTATGAATGAAACGATTTCTTGGAGACTTCTCTCCACTTGAATAATATTCAACTTCTGTCCATCTGCCATCATTCACATAAAAGTTATTGATATTATGCAGTATTCAGACTGTCCTGAAAATAAAAAAAATAATAATCAATTTTTTTCGTCTTTTGGGATAGAAAACATTGTTGATAATGAAGAAATTGCTTGTCACAAGCAATTTCTTCATTGTCCACAATGTTTTCCAAAGCTTTTTTCTTGTGGGGCGTAAAAAGGAGGGCTTGAGTTGGAATGGGTTAAACAAAAAGACAATCTTTGATGGGTGACCTAAATATCATAAATACAGCTTGAATAACATATGGTATAGGGCACCTGCAGATGAGATTCAGAAGGCTGCCTATTAAAAATGAATACTCTGATTATGTTACAGTAGTTGTGCATTTTTGTTTATTTCTCGGAACTACCTTAAATTTTGACGGTATGTGCCACGCCCATCGAAGACCTTTAATTGTTACAGGGAACAATTAAAGGATACAGGAAGATACTTACTGAGAGCTCCACTTAGTTCTTTAACATATTTGGTGTAAAGCACCATCAAACCACAATATGTACCTTTATGTAAGCTGGGTCAGACTATCTCCGATGAATCAGTGCCAAAAAGCTCAATGTACAAAAAGGCCTAGTGTACAAAAAGGGTCAATTTAAAAAAGGCCCACACAATTGACATGTAAACCCCATTACAAAATGGCAAAATTTTGACAGGCCCAAATTAAAAGGAATTGTAGATGACAATTTAAAGTTTATGAAATTTTAGATATTCTAAATTTTCTGGATAGTGAACATTGTTTAAAATGAAGAAATTTCTTGTTAAAAGAAATTTCTTCATTTTACACATTTTCCCTATTTTTTTCCCTAAAAGGGCATCAAAAAGTGTCAGTGTTTGGGAATGGGTTTAAGTTTTAGCAGATCCCTGATTGGATTGCACTTTCCACAACTGATAGAATTTTCATATATAAGGAAGCAGGTATATTGAATGCATTTGTTGAATCAATGCCTTCCCATGCATAATAATTATCTATAATTCACATATTGAAGCACCTGCAAAAAAACATGCTAAAGTAGAAACTTTATGCCAACAATGTTATATTTTGTATGTTTATTCATTGACTGCTTATACAAGAGTAACATCTTATTGAAATGTATAATGAATAAAATGCACAAGTATAATTAAAGGGATATAAACCACATACAATGTGTACAGCTCACACTCAAGGATTAAAGAGTTGTGTATCTTAGATACTATAACAAACACCTTCTCATCACAATTACTAATTAACAGATTATTAATTTAATGCATAACTGTTCCATTCGATACATAGGGAATATTACAACAGTGTATCTTTCTATTTGTTGTTATCGTGTTCGAGAATCATGTGTAGATATTTTTTATTGGATGAGACCAAAGGTCGAATCCAATAAAATATACCTACACACGTTTGGAGAACCCAATAACAACAAATAGAACAACACACTGTTGTAATATTCCTTTTATTATAGACCTGGACATGACATTAAGAAAATTCTCTTAAATGATTAAGAAATAACCAACTTTCCGGAAAAAAAAACAGAACATCAATACAAAACAAGAGGACCATGATGGTCCTAAATCGCTCCCCTGAGTATGATGGTTCATGGCTTTATGATAAAAACAAAATGGCAAAGCCCTCTGTCCAATTATTTTGGAGAAGATGTTAACAGATTTCTCTTTTAATCCTAGGTATATTGATGATCCAACCATATAGCACTAATTTCCTGAATATGGTAATGCTTTGAAGTATAGACATCAATACATACCAAGTATATTCCTTTATAAAAATCAGGAATTGCACAGAAAAGGGCTAATTTTCAGAGTATGATAATTCTTTGAAGTATTTTGGTAGAGGGTCAATATATTATGATATTTGCAAAATATCAAAGCTCTAGGCCTTATGGTTTGGGAGAAGAAGATTTTTAAAGTTTTCCTTCTTTAATTCTATGTAAAATCAGGGATTGCCCAGAAAAGGGCTAATTTTCAGAATACAGTAATTCTTTGAAGTATTTTGGTAGAGGGTTAATAGATGATGATTTGTACTAAATATCAAAGCTCTAGGCCTTATGGTTTGGGCGAAGAAGATTTTGAAAGATTTCCTTCTTTATTTCTATTTAAAAATCAGGGATCATTAAGAAAAGGGCTAATTTTCAGAATATGGTAATTCTTTGAAGTATTTTGGTAGAGGGTCAATAGATGATGATGTATACCAAATATCAAAGCTCTAGGCCGTATGGTTTGGGAGAAGAAGATTTTTAAAGATTTCCTTCTTTATTTCTATGTAAAATCAGGGATCATTAAGAAAAGGGCTAATTTTCAGAATATGGTAATTCTTTGAAGTATTTTGGAAGAGGGTCAAAAGATGATGATGTATACCAAATATCAAAGCTCTAGGCCGTATGGTTTGGGAGAAGAAGATTTTTAAAGATTTCCTTCTTTATTTCTATGTTAAATCAGGGATTGCCAAGAAGCGGGCTAATTTTCAGAATATGGTAATTCTTTGAAGTATTTTGGAAGAGGGTCAATAGATGATGATTTGTACCAAATATCAAAGCTCTGGGCTTTATGGTTTGGGAGAAGAAGATTTCCTTCTTTATTTCTATGTAAAATCAGGGATCATTTAAAAAAGAGCTAATTTTCAGAATACAGTAATTCTTTGAAGTATTTTGGTAGAGGGTCAATAGATGATGATGTATACCAAATATCAAAGCTCCAGGCTTTATTGTTTGGGAGAAGAAGATTTTTAAAGATTTCCTCCTTTATTTCTATGTAAAATCAGGGATCATTAAGAAAAGGGCTAATTTTCAGAATACGGTAAGTCTTTGAAGTATTTTGGTAGAGGGTCAATAGATGATGATATATACCAAATATCAAAGCTCTAGGCTTTACCGTTTGGGAGGAGAAGATTTTTTAAGTTTTTTCACTCTGTTTCCATGGCAACCAGAGTTCTTCATGGATTTCAATTCTTTGAAGCATTTTGAAAGAGCATGACCTAAGGATCATTTCTGTGAAGTTTTGTTGAAATTCCATGGTTAGTTTAGGAGGAGAAGATTTTTTTGTAATTGTGAACGGACGGATGGACGGACGGACAAACGGACGGACGATGACCGATCACAATAGCTCCTCCAGAGCACTTCGTGCTCAGGGGAGCTAAAAAGTAATAGTCAAAAGAATATCATATATTTCTTAAAAAATTCCCACTCCATCTTGACTTTTTACACACCTCAAGAAAAAAGCTAGGGAAACATTGTGAAAAATGGAGAAATTATTCAGAACAAGAAATTTTTCCAGTTCCCACAATGCTCTCTATGCAGAAAAAATATTTTTGATATTCCACAAGATGAATATTGTAGTCTTCAAGACACCTACATCTGAATTTAACCCTTGTCATTCTGAACCCGGAATATTCCGGTTTTGGCAGGAGGTGTAGACAAAGATCAGACTGCACTCCTGTGCAGGCTGATCTTAGTCTATACCTCGTGCTTGTACTATTCCTTGCAGAGTTGCTAATGAAGTCGATTTCTAAAAAAATATTGAATTTTGAACAACAAGTTCTATCAGTGCTTTCAGCCCTTTGATTTGACAGCAATTCAGTAAGGTATTTCATACAGCATGACAAGGGTTAATAGTACGTTGTGTGGTAATGTGTAAAAGAAATCTTTATCATTAACATATTCATTTGTAGGCATTGTCAATTTAACAAGTGGGCTGCTTTTTTGTCAGATTAGCAGGTCTTTAATGGTCAGATTCATTAGAGGGTCTTTAACCCATTCCAACACAATGACGCTTTTTGACGCCCCAAGAAAAGTAATTTTGGTAAACATTGTAGTCCTTGAAGAAATTGCTTGTTACAAGCAACTTCTTCATTATCTACAAAGTTTTATACCAATGGGGTTGAAAAAATAAAAAATATTCATCAATTGAGAATTATTGTGTGCAACATCTTTCAACTTGGACCAGTCTAAAATTTTGTTGACTGGTAATGGGTTAAGGAAAGGATCTTTTTGGCAAGTTTCAATGTTGGGCCTTCATGGACTGAGTCTTTCTGATACTGGGCCTTTTTGACCAGACACTGCATGTATCAGATAGCTAATATTTGTCTATTCCTAACTTAATCAAAAGTGAAGGAGTGTTGCACCAGTTTAACCGGAGAATCCCTTTCTATAAGATGCGTGATAAGAAAAAATCTAGCTGAAATAATGTGGCCCTCTTTTCTATAGACTGACAGAATATGAGAGCGGGCTACATCATTGCAGCTCAAAAAAATATGTGACACCAATACTGTGAATACTGTTTTATCCCGGTTTACCCTATATTCGGTCACTTAGTGTATTTCGAACGAGTGCTTGCTAAGAGGTAAAAATAGGCAAATCTTACATATACATTAGCTGCCATATCGTAGCCCTCTTTCTGATAATCTGCTGGCGAGGAGATTATCAGAAAGAGGGCTACGATATCGCAGCTAACATATACATATACGTCTATACACATTAACTTGGGTGTATTCCGGGTACATATAGCTGCGATATGATAATATCGTAGCCCACTTTCTGATAATCTCCTCGCCAGCACATTATCAGAAAGAGGGCTACGAAATCGCAGCTAGGGTACTTATACCCGGTCACACTAAAACAAGCCCTACAGAGATTTATAGCCCTACAGACGCCCTACGGAATTTGTACACGCCCTACGACTATAGGACCTATGATAGTGAATAATTTTGAGTTAAAAGGATTAAAAATAACATATTTTTTCTAACTTGAAAAAGAATTCTGTGAATTTTGCTTATTTTTGATCTTATTGATGTTTATAATATCACATAATTTGACCGGAAGTACTTGACGAAACGACCTATCATTTAATTGATCGACCAACAAATTCATAAGCAAATACCTGTCTACCTATTAGTATTTTTGAGAGACAAATTATTCATGTTCTGATTTTTATCTTTATTTTGGCATAATTTCATGTTAGAAAAGACTTTTAAGATACAAAGTGATCTCAATGCAATGCAAGGGAAGCAACTCTTTATTTGCAATCAAAGTAGACTGGAAAGTCCTTTTTATGGAATATAGTATGGGGCGTTTAGCTTAATGAGACTCTTTGTTACAAGCATTTTTTTCGCAATGTTTTCCAATATTCTTCAGTTTTGCAAAAAAAGAGATTGTGTGGCTGGGTTCAATGTTTATTCTCAAAAGACAGAAGTTATTTGTAGTCTTCTTTAACAATTCAATATGATTTAACTCAGACTTTAATGCTAATGATATTGATGTGATCGGTAAGCGATATAGTTAATTCTTTTCTTATAGTACGGCAGCCTTTGTTTAAGTGGAATAAAAGTTCGTTATTACGATGGTAATTGAATTTTATTGCATTTCGAAGCTGGCAGCATAATAAATTTGTTTTTGGCAAGTGTTGATGAAAGAAATGCTGATAGGATGTGCACCTTAGTGAAAATAATAATAAAATTTTCAGTTTAATGATGCAATATCCAAAAACTACAACAACTGAGGAGTTGATTTTATAAACGCATTTATATAGTATTATTCCATTTCGTAAAACAGATAAAACAGATAAATAAAAAAAAATAAAAAAAAAATAAAAAAAAAAGGACTCAGAGTAGAACCACGTCCACACCGTTGAGTCTTGGAACATTTCATACCTAATTGAAATTCTGAAAAACGGAAATATAAACAGATGGGTTGATGGCTAAGAGTTCTACAGGAAAAATATTTTCATTACATTTTTCTCAGTATTAATTCAATTGCAAATATTATCCAAATGTATAGCCACTTGACTATCAAAACATTTAAGCCTAGTTCAGTATTTTGTTCATCATGTTATATGCAACAAGTACAAAAAACAAAACAAATAAACAAAAAACCTGGTTTTTAATTCTTTACTTACTTCAACATAATCCCGTATTGAACAATACAAGGACCTAACCCTTTCCTGTACAAACCAGGGTTTTTACATCACGTTAATACTTATGAAAATATTGAGGAAAAAGAAGAAATAGCTTGTGGCATACAATTTCACCTATTTCCACAATATTTTCTACCATACAGGATCATTTCATTGCAAATTTGCAACCAATTTTCATCAACAACCTCTTACGATTTGGATTTTAAAACATTTAAAAGGGGTTTACATTTTAAAATAATGCGAGAAAAGGTGAAAATAATTTCTTTTCTAACAATGTCTACATTATCAGGCACTTGAAATTAGAACAAGCTTTCTCCGGCAAGGCAACATATTTCCAAATTTTGTCATTGGTATCCATCCTATAGGCTTCTAGCCTATGCTAAATTGAGTTGCCTCCCTTATCTTAACAATTTTCGGCTCGAAAAATCATTTAAAACCTGAAGATAAGTTCTGAAATATTTTTATATCAAAAACCTATTCCTTTTATAACTGAGGGTATAAGTACTTTAATACTTCAATACTTTAATACTTTAATACTGCGGACTGTAGATTTGAGGGGCACCCCTCATTTAATGGTCTGAGGTTTCCTCAGGTTACTTCCAGTCAGGTTTCGGCATTTATAAACATCAAAATCATCTTAAATAACATAATTTCACTGAAAATATTTTGAAATTTGCAGAAAAATGTTATTTCAATCATATTAACTAAGAAATATACACCATTATCGCTCAAATACTCGTAGGGCGTGTACGAAATCCGTAGGGCGTCTGTAGGGCTATAAATCTCTGTAGGGCTTGTTTTAGTATGACCCCTGGGCCTGGGCACGAAAACTAATGATTTAAAGAATAGAACCTGTATTTCTTACATTTTCTATCATTTTTAAACGAAATTAAATAAACTTAAGGTTAAGAGGCTAAGTATGTTGAATTAAATTATACTACAAATAGAAGAATATCTTTTGACGCTTTTTTTCTCTCTCTCTCTCTCTGCTGAAAATTTTCCGATTGGCGAGTAAATTCTCACGTTCAGGAGAATCTTACGGCAAAACCGTGTGTGTTGTCAAATTTCTGAAATTTCTTTCTTTATTTTGATCCAATTTTGATTTCGATTGATGGAAAAATGTAGGTAAGTATTGAGATCTAAGTTAATTTACTGTCCCGGGTAAGGTGTATCTGTTGAATTGCCTTCACTTAAAGTTCAAGTTGGTCACTGGAGGCCCAGACAAGGATGAAAAAAGGACCCAATGTACCTGTATACTACTGTACGCTAGCTGCGATAATGTAGCCCTCTTTCTGATAAGCTTTTGGCAGATTATCAGAAAGAAGGCTATGACAGGGCTCCCCCTGGGATATTTTATCTATCTATCTATATATACTGCCAAACTCCCCTTTTAGGTATTACTGACAGGTAATGAAATCGCCAAAGGCAAAAATTTGGGGCCACTTGGTGTCAATTGGAGACAAAAGTGGAGCCAGTATGAATAAGGGAATGGAAGAAATCTACTATATTTAAAACAAATGAACTGTTATCTACATTTATTATGTTGAATGAATTGGGAATGGATTAAAAGGTGCAAAACGAGAGAATCGACATTTGAAAATAAAATGCTAAGAGAATCTCTATGGTGGACGACAGGCCAAACGTTTGGTAACCCACATTTCTTTGATTACTAATGACTAATGATTCGATATTTCTCGTTTCTTGGAAATTCACTTGACTTTGTTACCTAATTCATTAATAGAAAAGCAAAATTTTGTCTTTGCTTTTTATTCTGCACTCTAATGAATCTCAAAAAGTGATTTGGGAATAAAGATCGTTATTTTTTTTTTTTCAAAAGCGATGTGACTCTCCGCCATTTTGGTTTACACAATGGTTACCGGCGGGGTATTGGGAATGACTCGAGTGATGTTAGAATAAATTAGGTCAGCGATGCGTAACTATTCTGTCTTGCTTGACACGGATATGCAATGGATTTCAATAGTCGCATGTCTCCCAAACAAATAAGCAGATGTGTGAATGCAAAAGTTGCGTGCAGGTTATCGTTTCAATGGCCTCAAAATCCCTTTGCCTTATTTTGAAAGTTGTCGCCAGTAAAATCGCCAATTCGCGGATTTTGGAGCCAGAATTTTTATTTTGTCGCATTTGGCCCTATTGGCGATCGGCAGCGGGAGCCCTGTATGTTATGACAGCTCACAGTACAGGAACTGCAGAATAGGATGATAGTAAAGAATAGGATGATTGTGGGTTTATATGTCAGGACATTCTTTCTTTATTGCTGTCTTCATCTAGACCTCTTCTGATAGAATATTCCTTTGAGTAAAGCAGGGCTTGAACTAGTGAAAGTGAGGAGTTACTGAACCCTCGACCATGGAATTCTTGAGGTAAGATGTGATTTTGAAGGGATCAAAGCAACAATTGGTGTGTTTTGTGTGTAGGAATTGGGTTTAAGTGCCACCTGACCTTTCCCTGTAAATATAATAATGAAGCAAGTAGTTGATTTATGAAATGTCCAAAAATACATAAGATAAATCATTGGAAAATTTTAGTTTGTTTTGACCGCAACAAATTCCTCCCTAGGGGGTGATCTAGACCCCCATTGGGAGAAATTTTAAGGGTCTAAATAGACTATATTCACAGATTTTTGAGGGTCAAACCCCTAGTTTATGAGTAGAACACAACTTCTGGTATAGACAAAATAAAATTACAAATAGATTTATTGGCAAACATACACAAAGTTTTGAGTTACTATAATTCTTCAGGATGTCAAACAGTATGATCATGTGGCCATGTGTTAAACAGAGTTCAAGGCTCATTATGTCCCTATTTGATTTCAGATTACCTCAAGTAGACCAACCAAACTGAAACCATGGCAGGTAAGAGGATGCCTGCCATATACAAGAAGTTCTTTGTTGGACTTTTTATTGTGGTTCTCACAGCCATAGCATTAGCCTGGATTGTTCTGGTATTCTGGCCGCAGGAAGACCTCATCGAATACAAAACAGACTCAAGTTTTTCTGTTCCCAGCATTCCCACAGGACCACCTGTACGTGTTTCAGCAGATGCACCAGAAGCAGGGACAAGAGAGGAAAATTGTACTTATCATAGGTGTTTTAATGTGTACCACTGTGGTTACAACGATCAAACAAAAATTAGTGTGTATGTTTACCCTCTGCAACAGGTGAGTCAACCCATTAGCAAGCAAAAAAATCTAAAACAGTTCAAATTTATAGGACTTGTATATCAATCTTTAATCCGAAGAAAAAGTCTTAGTTTGTATTCAGTTAAAACAAGTTGCAGATCATGATGGAAAATTCTAAGTTTACAAAAATTAAATATCTCTGTCTTCCTGCATAGAAATCTCTGGCGGTTATAGAGAAATTGCTTAGGACAAATGATTTTTCCATTTCCCTCATGGACCTCTCTCATGTAAAAAACATGAAATTGCATGGGAGTGGGTTAAAGAGGTTATAGAGTCAAATAAAAACATTAATCCATTACCAGATGACAAAATATGACACTGGCCCAAATTCAAAGATGTTGCAGACAACAATTTTAAGTTGAAGAAATTCTGACTTTCTTTGTCTTTTGAGGTAGTGAACATTGTAGATGATGAAGAAATTGTGTCATTTGGGAAATAAAATCTTGTGAAAAGGAAATGTGTTTTTTTATGAGCATTTTTCTCTTCTTCAACATTCAAGCATTTTTAGTGGCTGAATTTTATTTTCATACTTCCATGAAGAAAATTTTGCGGTTACATCTATCTTGTATGCTCACGCACAAAGTAGATCCATAAAATTTTACTCAAAGCAGGCAAAGTATTTGCCTTATGTTTCTTGATGGCTTTAAATTACAAGAAATGAAGCAAAGATTTTTTATTAGCTCACCTGAGCAGAAAGTGCTCAAGGTGAGCTTTTGTGACTATTAAATGTCTGTTGTCCGTTGTTTGATATATGTCGTCAACAATTTCTATGTTTACACTCTAGAGACCACGATGTTGGCTCAATCTTCATGAAACTTGGCCAGAATAATTGTTGGGTCATAAGGATGAACACTATAGATTATGGGAAGGTTCGATTGGAAAACATAGGAAAAGGGGCCTAAATGACAATTTCTTTGTTTATACTCTAGAGACCACAATGTTGGCTCAATCTTCATGAAACATGGCCAGAATAATTGTGAGGTCATAAGGGTGAACCCTATTGATAATGAGAAAGTTCTATTTTAAAACATAGATAAAGGGGATTTAATGACAATTTCTTTGCTTACACTCTAGAGGCCACAATTCTGGCTCAAACTCCATTTAACTTGGCCAGAATAATTTTTGCCTGGCCAGAATAATTGTTGCCTCATAAGGATTAATCTTATTGATTTTGGGAAGGTTCTTTTTGAAAACACAGGAAAAGGGGCCTTAATGACACTTTCTTTGTTTACATTCTAGAGACCACAATTCTGGCTCAAACTTCATGAAACTTGGCCAGAATAATTGTTGGGTCATAAGGATGAATCCTATAGGTTATTTGAATATTCTATAGGTAAACACGAGAAAAGAGGCCTCAATTACAAGTTGTTTGTTTACACTCTAGAGGCCACAATTTTGGCTCAATATCCATGAAACTGGTTATAATTATTTGGCTCCTGTTGCATTTTTTTAACAGCAGATGGTTCAGTTGAGTCATTAAGGACCATCATGGTCCTCTTGTTTTGAAGACTTAATCACACTAATGTATGAATCTTTTTAGCATGTTAATACAATGTGATTAAAATTTTTAGGTTCATACCTCAATGAAAATAAAAATTATCTCGTCACTTCTGAACCCATTCCCACACAGTGACACTTTTGAACGCCCTCAAGAAAAACCATTGGGAAAACATTGTGTAAAATGAGGAAATTGCTTGTAACAAGCAATTTCTTCATTTTACACAATGTTTTCTACCCAAAAAGTGAAAAAATCTAAAAATTCATTAACTTCAAATTGTCGTCTGCAACTCCTTTCAGTTTTGACTAGTCTAAAATTTTGTTGTGTGGAAATGGGTTAAATGGTTCGAACAATGTAATGAGTACCAGCAAGGGCAGCAGAGTATATTATTTTGTCTGTATGTGAGTGTATGCCCGGATGTGTTAGTGTTGGATGGGTTAGTGTGTGTTCATTTCTTGTCCAGAGCATATCTACTTTAATTGATGGATTTGGAAATAACTTGGCATAGTTATAGCCCTTGATGTTTGCTAGTGTCATGCATAAAGTTTTTTCTGGATACTTCAAGTTCAAGGTCACAGCTGAAGGCCAGGTGACAGGCACTTATGCATTGGAATTTGTCTCTGTGTTTCATGTCTTGTTTTCAATTTACTCTTTCCATAAAATCCCTGATTTTTACATCCCTGTGAAATTATACTGAATTAAATATTGTGTAAAAAGAAAAGATTACTTCTTACAGGCATTTTTTTTTCTTTTTCCACAGTATTCCCTATCATATAGGATGGTAACTTTTTCAATTTGTATTTATTTTATAATGTCATCTGCTTTCACTTTGAATTAGGATAAGTCTAAAATTATGAAAAAAATAAAATAAATAAATAAGATAAAAGGTTAAGTTTTCTATTGCAGTTTGTGGATGATAGCGATGTTTCCTTATTGTTACCAATTTCTAAAGAATTCTACGAGATTATTCGGGCAGTCATGGAGAGTCCATTTTATACCAACGATCCAACAACCTGCTGTCTGTATATTCCAACCCTAGATGTCCTAAATCAGAATAAATTACGTTTGAAGGAAACCAGTCAGGCACTGGCAACACTAAAATGGTAATCAACCCCTGTATGGTTAACCCCAGTCATGCTAAATGAAGTCTTCTACAGAATTTCATTAAGTTCAAAGAGCTGTTAGCACTAGATGCACAAATTGTGGGTTAATAATGATTTTTACATTTAATTCATAAATAATTGCAGTTTAAAAGAGACGAACAGGTGTGAACAGGTGATGTAGATTAAAATGTATGACAAATTAAACATGTTATCAGGTGGAATTAATTATATCTTCCTCTGATCGCAAGACAATTTCTGTTGTAATATACTTGATAAAATAGGGCCACTTCTACATCTGTATGGGAAATGAGGTAATTTTTTAGGAAGACAAATTATGCAAAAATGATATTATTAATTTTGAGTAATTACCTCTTCTTCAATTATTATTATTCAACCAATTGCCAGATTACAAAATTTTAGACTGGTCCAAATTCATATAGAAGTTGCATTAGGTTGATGAAATTTTAAAGATCTTTGTCTTATGATTAAATACAGTTACGGAAAATATAGAAAATTTGCTTGCTACAAGCAATTTCTTTGTTTTCTACAATGTTTTCAAAAGCCTTTATCTTGAGGCTCTTTAAAAGAAGGTTTATGAAGGAATGGGTGTGAGTGAATGTGTGTCTTGAGTTTATCAAAAATACTTTTAACCCATTTCCACATGAGGAAATTTCAGACTGGTTCAAATTTAAAGGAGTTGCAAACAACAATTTTCAATTTATGAAATTTCAAAAATCTTTGATTGGGGTAATAAAACCATTGTGGATAATGAAGAAATTGCTTGTAATGAGTATTTTCTTCATTTCAAAAAGCTTTTTTTTGTGAGGAGGGGGGGGGGGTCCAAAAGTGGGATTTTGTGGGAATGGGTTGACAGTTGATGAATGGATTTTGCAGAGGGTCATAAATCACGAATTTAATTTTGCACAGGTGGAAAGAGGGTGTAAACCACCTGTTATTTAACATGTTACCCGGCAGTGCACCAGAATACAACACCGTTCTGGACGTACACACAGGAAAGGCTCTCATTGCTGGAGGTGGCTTCTCTACCTGGTCATACAGACGGACATATGATGTCTCTATACCAGTCTACAATCCACTCACAGCTTCAGTCCATCTTCCATTTAAATCATACTTGTGAGTTACAATCTTCTTTGCTTGTTTGTTTATTTGAATGGGGTTAAATACCATACTTAACAGTATTTCAATCATATTGTGACTACTGAAGCACCTATCCATATATTCCTGGTATTTCTAAGTCTTTTTGCAGCAAATATCCAAATATCAGTGAGAGCTGCAAGAATAGGCAATTTGATAGATTGAATGGGGTTTACCGCTGCTGTTAACAATTTTTCTGTCATATAACGCAAGCTGGAGCACCTAACAATTGATTCCTGATATATCTCGCACCAGAACTATCATTACATCCTTTCCTAGCCTCCAGCTGCTATCCCACTTAGGTTTATGATTATTATAAAAGGCAAAGTTTTAGACTCGTACAATTTAAAGGCTTGCAAAACATGCTCATGTGATCCATTATCAAGATTTAAGAAACTTAAATGGGAACTTAAAATCAATTGGAGTACAGGAGAAAATGCTAATCCATTAACCAACTACAAGATAACAAAATATTAGATCAACCATTCCAAATAGAAAGGCATTGCAGACAAATTCTCAGTGCATTTGAATTGAAAAAAATAATTCAAAAAGGATAGAAGATACTGGGAGAAAAAGCTTTTTTACATGCAATTTTTTCTTTACCCAAAATGATAGTCTTGTCTACATATCTTCTGCCAGTCAGAATATGAGATTATGCAGTAAAGGGTTGATAGTATTCTATTCTTTACCACTAAGGATTTCAATACTTGGATGAGGTTGTAAGTTGTCTGAAATCTAATTATTTGACTGATTCCTGGAAACAATTTTTAGCTCTGCTGTTTTTGGAGAAACGCCAAGGTGTTGTCATCACCTTAGATTGGTATTGTTGTTGGCGCGACAGACTATAACTTGGTCATATCTCTGTCATTATTGAAGATATCCTCATGAAACTTTGCATGTGTATTGACCATCACAAGAACTATCTAGACCATCAAGGGGGATAACTCTGAATAGCATTTTTGTAAGAGTTATGTCCCTTTTTCAACTTAAATTTTTTGCATTATCCAGCACCTGCAGCCGAGCGTTGGCACCCGCGGGCGGTGCTCTTGTTTTATGCCTTGGGATGTAAAGGCAAGGGGAATATAGAGTTACCTCTGTCAATGTGTGTGTGTAGGTGTCTAAAGCATCTCTTTTACATTGATTGATGGTTTTCAAAATAACTTTGCTTGGTTCTTCCCATTAACCCTTTCCTGTTTTGCAAAATTTTAGACTAGTCCAAAGTGAAAGAGGTTGCAGATGACAATGAGAACTGGATGCAATTTGAAATGAAACCATCCTATGTGGTAGAAAATATTGTGGAAAAAGGAGAAATTGCTTGTTACAAGCAATTTCTTCTTTTTCCACAATGTTTTCTCCAGTTAAAAATCACAGGAATGTAAAATCCCGTATCCCGGGTTAAGAGCATTTGTGCCATGCATAAAGTACTGTTGGATCCTATCAAGTTCCTGGTCGCAAATGAAGGTCATGAGACAAGCACTTAACCTTTTCCTGTTCAATCCTTGGTTTTTACGTCCCTGTGATTTTATAATTGTGAAAAAATTGTAGGAAAAGAAGGAATCGCTTGTAACAAGCAATTTCTTCTTTTTCCACAATATTTTCTATCCAACTAAATAGTAATTTTTAAAAATTTAATCCACTTTAAGTTTTCGTCTGCAAACCTTTTGATTTTGGACCATTATAAAATTTTGCAAAACAGGTAAGGGTTAAGCAGAGAAATCTGTGTCCAAAACATTTCTAGTTATCCCTTTCCCGACAATGAAAATTGGATGCAAATTGGAATGAAACCATCCTATGTGGTAGAAAATAATGTGAGAAAAGAAGAAATTGCTTGTAACAATTACTATTTTTTAGGTCACCTGACCGAATGGTCATGGTGACCTATTGCGATCATCGTTTGTCCGTCGTCGTGCGTCGTCCGTCGTGCGTCGTCCGTCTTCCGTTAACTTTTATACATTTTCATCTTCTTCTCAAGAACTACTGGGCGGATTTCAACCAAACTTGGTAGAAAGCATCATTGGGGGATGCCAATTCAAGTTTGTGAAAATAGGGGTTCTGGGGGTCATAGGGGCCCAAATAGGGGCCAAAAAGGGGTAATTTTTGGTACTTCTTTAAAAATCTTCTTCTAATAAACCGTTAATGCCAGAGCTTAAATATTTTGTGTGCATGACAACTAGGACAGGTATATTATAAATTGTGAAATTCATGCCCCTGGGGTCATGTATGGGGCCACACCCAGAGGTCAAAGTTCATCATGTTAAAAAATTCACATTTTCATCTTCTTCTGATGAAGTACAAAGCCAATTTCAAACAAACTTGTTGAAAAGCATCATTTGGTAATGGTTATTTGGATTTGTGAAAATAAAAAGGCTGGGGGGGGGGGGTCAGGGGCCCTAAAATGGGGACCAAAAGGGGGTAATTTTTGGTAACTTTTGAATATTTCATCTTCTTCTCAAGAACTACTGGGCGGATTTCAACCAAACTTGGTAGAAAGCATCATTGGGGGATGCCAATTCAAGTTTGTGAAAATAGGGGTTCTGGGGGTCAAAGGGGCCCAAATAGGGGGCAAAAAGGGGTAATTTTTGGTACTTCTTTAAAAATCTTCTTCTAATAAACCGTTAATGCCAGAGCTTAAATATTTTGTGTGCATGACAACTAGGACAGGTATATTATAAATTGTGAAATTCATGCCCCTGGGGTCATGTATGGGGCCACACCCAGAGGTCAAAGTTCATCATGTTAAAAAATTCACATTTTCATCTTCTTCTGATGAAGTACAAAGCCAATTTCAAACAAACTTGTTGAAAAGCATCATTTGGTAATGGTTATTTGGATTTGTGAAAATAAAAAGGCTAGGGGTCAGGGGGGCCCTAAAATCGGGACCAAAAGGGGGTAATTTTTGGTAACTTTTAAATATTTCATCTTCTTCTCAAGAACTACTGGGCGGATTTCAACCAAACTTGGTAGAAAGCATCATTGGGGGATGCCATTTCAAGTTTATGAAAATAGGGGTTCTGGGGGTCATAGGGGCCCAAATAGGGGCCAAAAAGGGGTAATCTTTGGTACTCTTTTAAAAATCTTCTTCTAATAAACCGTTAATGCCAGAGCTTAAATATTTTGTGTGCATGACAACTAGGACAGGTATATTATAAATTGTGAAATTCATGCCCCTGGGGTCATGTATGGGGCCACACCCAGAGGTCAAAGTTCATCATGTTAAAAAATTCACATTTTCATCTTCTTCTGATGAAGTACAAAGCCAATTTCAAACAAACTTGTTGAAAAGCATCATTTGGTAATGGTTATTTGGATTTGTGAAAATAAAAAGGCTAGGGGTCAGGGGGGCCCTAAAATCGGGACCAAAAGGGGGTAATTTTTGGTAACTTTTAAATATTTCATCTTCTTCTCAAGAACTACTGGGCGGATTTCAACCAAACTTGGTAGAAAGCATCATTGGGGGATGCCAATTCAAGTTTATGAAAATAGGGGTTCTGGGGGTCATAGGGGCCCAAATAGGGGCCAAAAAGGGGTAATTTTTGGTACTTCTTTAAAAATCTTCTTCTAATAAACCGTTAATGCCAGAGCTTAAATATTTTGTGTGCATGACAACTAGGACAGGTATATTATAAATTGTGAAATTCATGCCCCTGGGGTCATGTATGGGGCCACACCCAGAGGTCAAAGTTCATCATGTTAAAAAATTCACATTTTCATCTTCTTCTGATGAAGTACAAAGTCAATTTCAAACAAACTTATTGAAAAGCATCATTTGGTAATGGTTATTTGGATTTGTGAAAATAAAAAGGCTAGGGGCCAGGGGGCCCTAAAATGGGGACCAAAAGGGGGTAATTTTTGGTAACTTTTAAATATTTCATCTTCTTCTCAAGAACTACTGGGCGGATTTCAACCAAACTTGGTAGAAAGCATCATTGGGAGATGCCAATTCAAGTTTGTGAAAATAGGGGTTCTGGGGGTCATAGGGGCCCAAATAGGGGGCAAAAAGGGGTAATTTTTGGTACTTCTTTAAAAATCTTCTTCTAATAAACCGTTAATGCCAGAGCTTAAATATTTTGTGTGCATGACAACTAGGACAGGTATATTATAAATTGTGAAATTCATGCCCCTGGGGTCATGTATGGGGCCACACCCAGAGGTCAAAGTTCATCATGTTAAAAAATTCACATTTTCATCTTCTTCTGATGAAGTACAAAGCCAATTTCAAACAAACTTGTTGAAAAGCATCATTTGGTAATGGTTATTTGGATTTGTGAAAATAAAAAGGCTGGGGGGGGGGGGTCAGGGGCCCTAAAATGGGGACCAAAAGGGGGTAATTTTTGGTAACTTTTGAATATTTCATCTTCTTCTCAAGAACTACTGGGCGGATTTCAACCAAACTTGGTAGAAAGCATCATTGGGGGATGCCAATTCAAGTTTGTGAAAATAGGGGTTCTGGGGGTCAAAGGGGCCCAAATAGGGGGCAAAAAGGGGTAATTTTTGGTACTTCTTTAAAAATCTTCTTCTAATAAACCGTTAATGCCAGAGCTTAAATATTTTGTGTGCATGACAACTAGGACAGGTATATTATAAATTGTGAAATTCATGCCCCTGGGGTCATGTATGGGGCCACACCCAGAGGTCAAAGTTCATCATGTTAAAAAATTCACATTTTCATCTTCTTCTGATGAAGTACAAAGCCAATTTCAAACAAACTTGTTGAAAAGCATCATTTGGTAATGGTTATTTGGATTTGTGAAAATAAAAAGGCTAGGGGTCAGGGGGGCCCTAAAATCGGGACCAAAAGGGGGTAATTTTTGGTAACTTTTAAATATTTCATCTTCTTCTCAAGAACTACTGGGCGGATTTCAACCAAACTTGGTAGAAAGCATCATTGGGGGATGCCATTTCAAGTTTATGAAAATAGGGGTTCTGGGGGTCATAGGGGCCCAAATAGGGGCCAAAAAGGGGTAATCTTTGGTACTCTTTTAAAAATCTTCTTCTAATAAACCGTTAATGCCAGAGCTTAAATATTTTGTGTGCATGACAACTAGGACAGGTATATTATAAATTGTGAAATTCATGCCCCTGGGGTCATGTATGGGGCCACACCCAGAGGTCAAAGTTCATCATGTTAAAAAATTCACATTTTCATCTTCTTCTGATGAAGTACAAAGCCAATTTCAAACAAACTTGTTGAAAAGCATCATTTGGTAATGGTTATTTGGATTTGTGAAAATAAAAAGGCTAGGGGTCAGGGGGGCCCTAAAATCGGGACCAAAAGGGGGTAATTTTTGGTAACTTTTAAATATTTCATCTTCTTCTCAAGAACTACTGGGCGGATTTCAACCAAACTTGGTAGAAAGCATCATTGGGGGATGCCAATTCAAGTTTATGAAAATAGGGGTTCTGGGGGTCATAGGGGCCCAAATAGGGGCCAAAAAGGGGTAATTTTTGGTACTTCTTTAAAAATCTTCTTCTAATAAACCGTTAATGCCAGAGCTTAAATATTTTGTGTGCATGACAACTAGGACAGGTATATTATAAATTGTGAAATTCATGCCCCTGGGGTCATGTATGGGGCCACACCCAGAGGTCAAAGTTCATCATGTTAAAAAATTCACATTTTCATCTTCTTCTGATGAAGTACAAAGTCAATTTCAAACAAACTTATTGAAAAGCATCATTTGGTAATGGTTATTTGGATTTGTGAAAATAAAAAGGCTAGGGGCCAGGGGGCCCTAAAATGGGGACCAAAAGGGGGTAATTTTTGGTAACTTTTAAATATTTCATCTTCTTCTCAAGAACTACTGGGCGGATTTCAACCAAACTTGGTAGAAAGCATCATTGGGAGATGCCAATTCAAGTTTGTGAAAATAGGGGTTCTGGGGGTCATAGGGGCCCAAATAGGGGGCAAAAAGGGGTAATTTTTGGTACTTCTTTAAAAATCTTCTTCTAATAAACCGTTAATGCCAGAGCTTAAATATTTTGTGTGCATGACAACTAGGACAGGTATATTATAAATTGTGAAATTCATGCCCCTGGGGTCATGTATGGGGCCACACCCAGAGGTCAAAGTTCATCATGTTAAAAAATTCACATTTTCACCTTCTTCTGATGAAGTACTAAGCCAATTTCAAACTAACTTGGTGAAAAGCATCATTGGGTACTGATCATACAGATTTGTGAAAATTAAAAGGCTAGGAGGTCAGGGGTGCCTAAAATGGGGACCAAAAGGGGGTAATTTTTGGTAACTTTTAAACATTTTCATCTTCTTCTCAAGAACTACTGAGGGGATTTCAACCAAACCTTTTTCTAATTCTTTCAAACAAAATCACTTGTCTTGGTGCTCTTTTACTCAGGTGACCGTTAAGGCCCACTGGGCCTCTTGTTCCACAATGCATAAAATCATAAGGACATAAAATCTAAGGATTGAACAGGAAAGGGTTAAAATCATCTTTGAATGGCATACTTATCATTGGCATACCAATTTTTTTAGCATTTCCTGGTGATACCAATGTTAGGTTTGAAAAGAAATTGTTATATGATTTGCAGAGAATCTCGGCAATGGTTGGTTATATCGTCTCAAACTGGCCTTCACACTGAATATAAAGAAGTTATAAATTCTCTAAACCAGTCACAATTTCTCATCGTGGATAAATGTTCAAACTCAGAGGATGAATGGATGTTCTCGAAACGATGTAAAGGGAAAAAAGCGTTTGACTATCCATATATCCTGCAGGTAAAGATACTTCATTGTGTTATTAGCTCGGCTGTTTCCGGAGAAAACCTGAGGTATTGCGATCACCTTGGCGTGGTTGGCATGGCTTTAGTGTAGGCGCGACAAACTTAAACTTTGGTCATATCTCTTTTCTTATTGAAGATATCCTCATGAAACTTGGCATGTGTATTGATCATCACAAGAGCTATCTAGACTATCATGGGAGATAACTCTAAAAGCGGTTTTGTAAGAGTTATGACCCTTTCTACGTAGATTTTTTGCATTATCCAGCACCTGCAGCCGAGCGTTGGCACCCGTGGGCGGTACTCTTGTTAAAGATTATGTTTAGGCTTTTTAAAAAAACTTAACATACAATTCAGCTTATTGATGCTCTGAGGAGTCATGATCGTTGAAAACTTTGTGGGAAAAAGAGAAATTGCTTGCAACAAGTAATTTTTTTTCTTTCCCACAATGTTTTCTGTCTTATTCGTAACTTATTTTCCAGTTTTAGTGCAATTCCTAATTCGTCTTCAACTTCTTTCAATATGGACTAGTTGTGGTCTGGTAATGGGATAAATTTTTCCCATAAAAATTTCCCTGAGCTCTCTGTGTCTTTGGAAAAACAACAATTGAAAAAGTTTATTTGAGAGATTACATTTGTGTACATTTGCTTGACTGGATGGTATTTAACACGGCTTTTAACAGTATTTCACTCGTATCATGGCAGCTGGAGAACCTTACAATAGATTCCTGGTATTTCTCACACCAGTACTACCACTACATCCTTCTCTATCCTCCAGCTGCTATCCCACTAAGTTTTATGATTATCCACCCATGGGTGAGTGACAAATATCAGAAAGGATATGTGCCGCCACCGGGGATCGAACCCATGACAACCCATTAAGAAGTTTTAAGATTAGGAGTTTGACACGCTACCATCTGTGCTATGACGGCAGCTTACATTTGTCAATGTAGCATGTAGCATAATAAAAGTCAGATATGGTCAGAATAACAAAATCTCTCGGCAGAAGATGAAAATGTAGAAAGAGAAAATACTTCATTCCAGATATGAATGAATGTTTAAGATTTGTATTTGCTTTTCAGGAGGCCTCATTTTGTCTTGTGTTGCGAGGAGCCAGACTAGGACAGACAACTCTGTATGATGTGATGAAAGCTGGCTGTATTCCAGTTGTAGTAGCTGATGGTTATATCATGCCTTTTTCTGAGGTTCTTGATTGGAAAAGGTAGGCTTGTCACCTCACTGTATCCAAGTTTTATAACCCATTACCATATGGCAAAACTGGTCCATAATAAAAGGAGTTGTGGAAGACAATTTTAAGTTTGTGAAATTTTAAGTTTTTTCAACTGTCTGGGAAAAAAAATTGTGCAAAATGAAGAAATTGCTTGTTACAAGCAATTTCTTCATTTTGCACAATGTTTTCTAATTGTTTTTCTTGAGGGGCATCAAAGCGCATCTCTGTGTGGGAATGGGTTAACAATCAATGATTTTTTACATGTATCATACTTGAATACAAACACATTTTATCATTATACATAATTTAAGGGCACCTGAGCACTAAAAGAATCAATTTTGAAAATCAAATTGGTTGATTTCTAGCCATGCCCACTAACAACGACAGGAAATTTGACTTGGATATCAAACAACATTTTTTTTTATTGCTTTTTTTTTTGCTTCTATTGGCCTTTTTATATAGTTGCCAAATTCTGAACACAGGATAAATCCCCTTTATTTTAGTGCTTTTAGTGTGAAAGCTATAATGTGCTTCATAAAAGATAGAAAACATTGATAGGTAAGAAAGTTAAATAAAAAATTGAAGACTTCATTACCTTATAATGTTAGAGTAAAAAGATCATTTAAAGAAATATTGTAATAAAGAAATGAGCTTAAGCATTGGAAAATAGTGTTATAATTTCTTACATGTGTTAACTTCATTTTACAAATTAAGCTGTATGTTACAGTGAAATTTTAGAAATCAATATATGTAGACTTTTCATCTGCTGAAGATTTCATGTTTTAATTCATTCCCAACACTTCATTCTATGACACTTTAACACTTCTCAAGAAAAACAATTTGGGAGAACATTGTGAAAAACGAAGAAATGCTTGCAACAAACAATCTTCATTATCCTCAATATTTTCCCAGAAAATTGAAAAAAAAATCTAAAATTTCATAAACTTTAAACTGCATCTGGATCAGTAGTAATGGGCTAAATGCAATTCCAAATTTCTGAAATTTCTTTGAATCTGAATCAGTGTAAACTTTTCGTGTTTGGTAATAGGTTAACCCATTACCACACAGTGACCCTTTTTGATGCCCAATAAGAAAAAGGCTTTGAAAAACATTGTGGAAAATGAAGAAATTGCTTATTACAAGCAATTTCGTCATTATCCACAATGTTTTATACCCAAAAAGACAAAAAAATCTTTCAATTCTATCAACTGAAAATTATCGTCTGCAACTTCTTTCAATTCGACTAGTCTAAAATTTTCTTGTCTGGTAATAGGTTAAATGCAATCTCATGTCTGTTCATAAAATACCAAGTGGCAACTTATTCCCCAAATAAGACATTCGCCACCCCCAAAAAACCCTGAGAAGTCTTGTTAGCTGTGTAAGAGCAGCATTGTCACCTCTCATCTCAACCTCTAGAGTGAGACCAATGTTACGATAGTGGTGCAATATCTTGTATTTGCTTCTCGCTGCAGCTCAAATGTTTGCTTTCAAAAGGACAAATAACTTAACTGCAACACCAATTTGTCAACACTCTTATTTTAATTAACCAGTAGTTGTGATTAAAAAGGACACATTTGTTCTTTAAAGCTATGGTTGCGCAAAGAGTCAGTAGCAATTAAGCAGTGAATTGCACTGTATTCCATTTATTATGTACCTGAGTATGGTTGTTCCCATTATGACATCACATACAGAATAAAAATGAATTCATCTTGGACTACTCTATATGGAACCATATTTGACACTATTAGATACAGATCTTTTTTCTGATATGTCTGATTTTATCTGTGTTGAATATATAAATTTTAAGAAAAATATTATACAGTCAGGCCGCGATACACCGACCATCGTTATATCGGCAAACTCAGTTAACGACAAAAATACACTGGGAACAAACCTCACCTAACGTAATTTTGACCCGTTTGAACGGCATATTCAACTACCGACACCGACCAACATTTGTCGGAACAAATCTTCGAAATTTAATGAATTTTGCTTCAGTTTATCGGAATTTTCTCCGCTTTCTCTGCCCATGTTTTACGGTTGTTGACATGCCGTAAATGGTGTCGTAAATCCTTTATCCGCAGTTGTCGTAAACAATATAGGTTACACAATAAACTCGATTATCGATTTTTTACACCTTCTGATTAATAGTGTTTAATGTAAATAAAATGCCTTTGGCAAGTTTTTCACACTTAAATTACCGGTGTTGTATGTTTTATTGAATTCGGTTGTCTTTATTTGAGATGTTTGAGCAATTTGAGAAGTTTGAGAAATCTGAGAATTTTGAAAAGTGTCCCTAATAAATGCGAGAAACAATTTTCTTCGTTATTTTTATTATCATCGTCCCAATCCGTAAAGTAATACTTTCCAGCTTTTAGGCTGTTCCTGTTTACAACTTTCACTTCCTGTCTAGTCCGTCATTTCTCGCCGACATCCCGAAAAATCTCCTGGTATCCAAAATCTCCTACTCCATTACAACGACTGACTCAGTTACCGACAGGAATTGTGTGGGGACAAAGTATGTCGTTATAACGGGGTTTGACTGTACATATATGATAATAGACTTTACTTTGCAACAGGGCGGCAGTGACGATTCGGGAGGATGATCTTCATGAGCTATTAGACATTTTAAACACGTTCAGTATGGACCGAATCTTTGAGATGAGGCAGCAAGTCAACTTCTTTTTCAAACAGTATTTTAGCACGATGAAGGCTATCACCCTTACTACACTGCAGATTATTAACGATCGAGTGTTTCCGTATGCGGGCAGAAAATATGAAGAGTGGAATGAGTTCCCTAGACAAGTAATCATATACATTAACCCTTTCCCACACGCTTTTTGATACTCCAAAGAAAAAAAGCTTTGGAAAACATTATGGAATAGTTATACTTTTCATTATTCTCAATGTTTTCTACCCAAAAAATAATAAAAAAAATTATATCAACAAAAATTTGGAGTCTTAAACCTCTTTAAATTTGAACCAGCTATCTAGATTTTTTCTTTCTTGAATATCATACCCATTCAGAAAAACTTACCAGACGACAAATGTCATGTCAACTGTGCCGAATTGACAGAAATTGGTCAAGTTCCATATTTAGTCACAAATTAGGTCACTAGTTCAAATATTTGAACTAAATCTGCTCTCTAGAGGCCACATTTTGGGATCAAATGTCTAGATATTTGGTCAGAATGTTTGTTTCAATATCATAGCAGTGTTAAATTATTTGTGCTTTTGAAAGCCAGATCTTAGAAAAAACTTCCTTATATTGTACATGATATATTTCGAGTGCAAATATCATGAAACTTACTAAGAATGTCTTTTTAATCTTGATTTCTTAGACAGGACTTTTATAGGTGAGGGTTTAAAGGCTGATGTCCTCTTTTTATACCCCCACAAAACGAATGTGTTTTATATCCCCGCAAAACAAATGTTTTAGAAGGTATACTGGAATCAGTCTGTCTGTCCGTGTGTCTGTCTGTGTACAAAATACTACCAATTTTGTATCGCAAACTCCTCCTTCAGTTTTGCTTCAATACCATTGAAACTTTATTCGAAGATTAACCACATGTTGAAGTTTTGCAAGACGCAATTTTGAAGTCTTAATTCTCCCCGGTTCAAGAATGATCTCTCCTTGAACTTGGACATTAATTATGCTTTGTAGACATATACAGCTAATTATTCTACCAATTTTGTGTCGCAAACTCCTCCTTCAGTTTTGATTCAATACTATTGAAACTTTATACAAAGATTAACCACATGTTGAAGTTTTGCAAGACGCAATTTTGAAGTCTTAATTTCCCAAGGTTCAAGAATTATCTCCCCTTGAACTTAGACATTATTTATACTTTGTAGACATAAACAGCTAATTATACTACCAATTTTGTGTTGCGATCTCCTCCTTTCTAGAAAAGCAATGTCAGTAGCTATGTCCTTGTATTGTTAAAGCTCTCATTACACTGAAAGCACTTGATGGGGTATTAAGTCACATACTGTGACAAGTTCTAGTTAATTTTGTATTTCAATTATGTCATTATCATATATGATTTAATTTTTATATGTAGGGTGTTGTGAGAAATCCCTTGTTCCTGCCACTCATGCCTCCCAGCAGTCAGGGCTTTACAGCAGTCATTCTGACATATGATAGACTGGAATCAATGTTTGATGTGATACATCAGGTGGCTAAAGTACCCAGTCTAAGTAAAATACTGGTAGTATGGAACAATCAGGAGAAACAGCCTCCACAAAGTAAGTGAGATATACTTTTTATACGCCCGTCGAAGACGGGACGTATTATGGGATCACCCGTGGTGTCCGGGCGTCCGGGCGTCCGGGCGTCCGGTCGTCCGGTTGTCCGGTCGTCCGGGCGTCCGGGCGGTGTCCACTTCTTTGTCCGGAGCATAACTCTGTCACCGTAAGTCCGATTGACTTTAAACTTGGCAGTTATATTCATCTCATCAATACGGAGTGCAGTGCTCAATAACCATAACTCCACCTGGCCTATTTTTTGAGTTATTGCCCTTTGTTGTTTTTCATACTTGAATCTTGTCCGGAGTATATCTCTTAAAGTATTACAGCTAGGATCATGAAACTTCATGGGTGTATAGATCTCATCAAGGGGGAGTGCAGTGCACAAGAACCATAACTCTACCTGGCCTATTTTTTGAGTTATTGCCCTTTGTTGTTTTTCATACTTGAATCTTGTCCGGAGTATATCTCTAAAAGTATTATAGCTAGGATCATGAAACTTCATGGGTGTATAGATCTCTCTAAGGGGGAGTGCAGTGCACAAGAGCCATAACTCTACCTGGCCTATTTTTTGAGTTATTGCCCTTTGTTGTTTTTCATACTTGAATCTTGTCCGGAGTATATCTCTAAAGTAAAATAGCTAGGATCATGAAACTTCATGGATGTATAGATCTCACCAAGGGGGAGTGCAGTGCACAATAACCATAACTCTACCTGGCCTATTTTTTGAGTTATTGCCCTTTGTTGTTTTTCATACTTGAATCTTGTCCGGAATATATCTTTAAAAGTATAATAGCTAGAATCATGAAATTTCATGGGTGTCTAGATCTCATCAATACGGAGTGCAGTGTACAAGAACCATAACTCTACCTAGCCAATTATTTGAGTTACTGCCCTTTGTTGTTTTTCATACTTGAATCTTGCCAGGAGTATATCTCTAAAAGTATTGTAGCTAGGATCATGAAACTTCATGGGTGTATAGATCACACCAAGGGGGTGTGCAGTGCACAAGAACCATAACTCTACCTGGCCTATTTTTTGAGTTATTGCCCTTTGTTGTTTTTCATACTTGAATCTTGTCTGGAGTATATCTCTAAAAGTATAATAGCTAGAATCATGAAATTTCAAGGATGGATAGAGCTCAATAAGGGGGAGTGCAGTGTACAAGAACCATAACTCTACCTAGCCTATTTTTTGAGTTATTGCCCTTTGTTGTTTTACATACTTGAATCATGTCCGGAGTATATCTTTAAAAGTATAATAGCTAGAATCATGAAATTTCATGGATGGATAGAGCTCACCAAGTGGGAGTGCAGTGTACAAGAACCATAACTCTACCTAGTCTATTTTTTTAGTTATTCCCCTTTGTTGTTTTTCATACTTTGTTTGACAAAAAATATTAATTCAAAATAACCTCAGTTCTATTCAAACCCCCATTTAATATGAAGCAGTGTGACGGGCGTATCTTGTGACAATTTGGCACCTTGTTTTTCAATATTGAAATGCAAGTTCTTCTTATCACATTGTATCAAAAAAATTCTTCATTATCCACAATGTTTTCTATCCAAAAAGATGAAAAAATTCAAAAGCCTATGCTACCCACTTTCACACCTGGCTAATCTGGGTGGCTTATAATTCTCCTCTTGCCCATGAACGCACCAGGGTGGCAGTTGGGCTTGAACCCATGACCTTCAGATTACCAGTCAAGCACTCTGAAATGAAATCATTTTGCGAAATTTAGTAGCTTGAATCAACTGTAGTAGCAACATTTTAGTCATAAGACCAACAAAATTAATTCACGTAGATGTCAGCCAATGTGGAAATCAAAGTTTACTTATAGTCTAAATGAATGATTGGTTTTTTTATTGACAGCTGGGATCCATCAATTAAAGAATCACTGCAAAGCAAGCATTAGTGTTTCATAAATACATCTTATTTTGCTACAGTGTCGGCCTGGCCGAAGGTAGGAAAACCAATGAAAGTGGTACAGACACCTCATAACAGACTCAGTAACAGGTTAGTTGGACAGTATTACGCCTTCATTTTTCTTTGCACAACTCCACACACAGTGATCAAATCAGTGAGGAACTTTGGATTAGACTCCCCCCCATAAATTATGACATCTGTTGAAATCCTCACACATGCGCAGACCTTGGAATGGTCGGGAACTGTAGCATTTTATTGATTTTGTGTAAGAAAGCTCACTGTACACAGTAAAACCCTTTTCATTGTGATTATAAGTTCACATACTAATAGAACTTGATTGTAAATATCAAACATTGGACATAGTTTCATTGTATTTACAGTGTTTTATCAATTCATTGCCTTGCAAGAAATTGCCTTTAAAAGCAATTACCAGATATCTAAATTCTAGGTATCTAAATTCTAGGTTGTCCAAATTCACAAAGGGCACAACCAATTTAAACAATAGTCCACGGCTGTGTGAAAATATTTGAAAGTGGCACATGTTTTAGTCAAAATACAAGGCACATGCTTGCCAATTATGAGAAAGTGTATCTACAAAGATTTTGAAACCATTCCCTCACAATGATGCTTTTCAATGAAAAACAAAGTAAGTGAGATATACTTATTTTTTCAATATTTAAATGCAAGTTCTTCTTATCACATTGTACCAAGCAATGTCTTCATTTTACATTATGTTTTCTACCAAGAAACTTGAAAAATCTAAAATCTCATAATCATTAAATTTTCTAAAGCAATTTCTTTCAGTTTTGACCAGTCTAAAATGTTGATGGGATAGCAGCTGGAGGCTAGGAAAGGATGTAATGGTAGTACTGGTGTGAGAAATACCAGGATTCCATTGTTAGGTGCTCCAGCTGCCGCGATATAACTGAAAGATTGTTGAAAGCGGCGTAAAACCCCATTCAAACAAACAAACAAACTAAAATGTTGGCGGATGGGAATGGGTTAACACATTTGTATTGATGTCAGCATATGAACTTGTCAATCAAGGATATATCGATGGGTCATTGAAAAACAGTTGTAACTGCCTATATATTTATAGGTAGTTACAACTGTTTCATGCTGACCCAGTGATATGTAAAGTTGTTATAGATCAGATATCTCCTTAGTAAAGAAATTAATTTGACTGTCACTTAACTCCATCCAAATTAATTTTTTTATTATGAGATTTCCCATCTTTAACTAGTATACATTTGATAAGTTAAACCCATTACCACACAACAAGATTTTGGACTGGTCCAAATGGAAAAAAAAATAGCAGATGGCATTTTTGATAAGTAAATAGAAAACAGTGTGGATAATGACAAAATTGCTTGTAATAAACCATTTCTTCATTTTCCACAATGTTTCCCAAAATGTTCATATAGAGAGGTTTTTAAAATATCACTGTGTAGGAAAGGGTTGAAATATTATTTCATTTTCCAAATGCTTTCTTAGCCTTTTTCTGTAGGGGCGTTAAAAAGTGGAATGGTGTTGGAATGGGTTTAACATATTTGGAGATAGAGACCGAGTGGATGATGAAATTATGACGATCGTAAATTGTGATTGATGTTTCAGATTTTTCCCATATGAGGAGATAGAGACAGAGTGTATTCTAGCCCTAGATGATGATATTGTGATGTTAACAGCTGATGAATTACAGTTTGGATTTGAGGTAATCTGGATAGCTGTATGGCGCAATAATGTTAAACCTCCTTTCATTGTACATTGTATTTTGAATTCCGAATCTTCACTCATGCATTATTCCGTCACAAATTATTTCATTTTTGTTTCCTGGAGATATCATTTGGCAGGTTATATTTGTAGGTGCAATTTTCTTAAGAATTTGTATTAAGATCTTAGCAGCTTTGAGGTAGAAAATTAAACTAAATTTTTTGAATTAGATTGCTACTGTTAGTAGCATATAACTTTTGAATTAAATCTACATGTATACAAGTGTACAACAAAACTTTGGATTGGTCCAAATTCAAATACCAAAATGATGTTATTTGAAAATTCTTTCTTTTTTGAGTACAAAACTTTGTGGCTAATGAAGAAATTGCTTGTAAAAATTAATTTCTTCACTTTCCCCAATATTTCCACACCTTTTTTCCTATGGGGCGTAAAAAGGGGGATTGTGTGGGAATGGGTTAAGTGCAATGTTTGAGCACAAAGCTAATTGCATTTTAGCATTGAATTTGTGTGATGACATGGAATTTAGTGGAACCCTATAAATTTTGATGGTTCTATATACAGGTATGGAGAGAGTTTCCTGACCGTCTAGTTGGGTTTCCGTCCCGTGTTCATCTGTGGGACAACTCAACTGGCCAGTGGAGATACGAGTCAGAGTGGACAAACTCCATCTCTATGGTGCTAACTGGAGCAGCTTTCTATCATAAAGTGAGTTTACCAAAATGGGTTGAACTTTTATTTGAATGTGTGTAGTCACTGTTTTCCAAAATTAACCTATTCCAACAAGATATACCTTAGACCAGTCCAGTTTAAAAGAAGTTGCAGACAACTTTTTAAGTTGATGAAATCTTTAGAATTTTTGACTATTTGGGCAGAAAACATTGAGGGTATTGAAGAAATTGCTTGTAACTAGAAAATTCTTAATTTTACTCAACGTTTCCAAAATCAATAAGAGGCTTTTAAAAGCGTCACCATGTGGGAATGGGTCAAGATTTGTCATTTTGTTATTAAAGCTATGACAGTGGGGAATTGAATCCTTTACAGTCTGCTGTGTTTTGAGCAGCCATCTTTATTAACCTACCATAAGACAAAATTTGAAACTAGTCGGAATTGAAAGAGGTTGAAAGTGAAAAATTGATGAGGCTTTGAATGGAAATTCAGTGCAATATAGCAAAGAAAATATTGTGAGGAAATGATAAATTACTTATAATAAGCAATTCCTCCTTTTCTGACTAAAGTTTTCTACCGTTTTATTTGTTGAGCTATCAATATGTTGAAAAAGTTTTAATTGAATGACCATTTGTATTAACTAAATCCCACAAATTGACGCTTTTTGGCATCCGTCAAAAAAAGGCCTTGGAAAACATTGTGGAAAATGAAGAAATTGCTTGTAACAAGCAATTTCTTCTTTATCCACACTGTTTTCCGCCCAGATAGTTCAACCTGTCATTTCAAACTTATTTTGATTTGGACCAGTCTAAAATTTTCCATTTTGTAATGGGTTAAGCTACCATTTCAAAGCACAAAAAGCATGAGGGAATAAAACTGCTTATCATAAAACATTTCATTGTCATCCAAATCCAGTTTTATTGTACCTGCTAGCACGTTTCTCTGAGACGATTCTATTGATTTCCAACAAAATAGGATGTCTCTAATGTTCTAATGAGTTCCTACAACACAATATCTTTGTAAAACAATTACAGTGATTAACATAGTCAATTCTAATGAGTTCCATTTGAATCTTAAATATTTCAGATGAGTTCCATTACAATTGGATCTGTCGTTAACACAAATTAGTACTTTACAATTACCTGATGTTTCTTTGATTGTTTAAATGAGTTCAAACAATATTGGGTATGTCTTAGACAATTCTAGTAATTAACAACAACCAGATCTCTTTTATATGGTATTGAGTTCCAACAACTTAAGAATTTTCATCATAGAATCACTCTGGAAAAAATTCAAAAAGATTCCTAACAATAAAGGATTTAGTTAGTTATTAGAATTTGTATATAAGATAGTTATAAACTGTTTCTAAAGCCTAATACATGTACTGATGTTGTATAAAGCCACCAAATTCTTATTGATCCACCTTTTGGCTGTTCCTTGCCGCAGCCATAACGCTATGGTAGTGCATAGGACTCCTAGTCAGGGGTACTGGGTTCAATACCCAGCCACGGCAAATATCCTTTCCAACATTAGTCTCCCATCAATGGGTGGATAATCGTATACCTAAGTGGAATGAATAGCTAGGGGCTTGGAAAGGATGTAGTAGTATTACTGGTGCGAGATATACCAGAAATCAATTGTTAGGTGCTCCAGCCGCCGCAAAATGACTGAAAAATTGTTAAAAAGCGGTATTAAACACCATTCAAACAAACAAAATGGCTGTCCCTAAGGGTAGTGGCTTATAACAAGTTTACATGTTCCTTCAAACAAACAAAATGGCTGTCCCTAAGGTTAGTGGCTTATAACAAGTTTACATGTTCCTTTACAGTTCAGCAAATCTTCAATAACTACATCAACCAAGGCCTGGAAGGATGTGTTCAAGAATCTCTAGTTCAATAGGTTAAACTTAATTAAAAATCATTCTGCATATAAGAGAAATGCTAGTGCAGATTGCAATGCAAAAAGAGGAGAAATTGCTTGTCGCAATCAATTTAACTGGAAATTGGTTAACCCTTTCCCCTACAATGACGCCTTTAGGTGCCCCCCTAGAAAAAAGCTTTGGAAAACATTGTGGAAAATGAAGAAATTGCTTGTCACAAGCAATTTCTTCATTATCCACAATGCTTTCTAACCCAAAAGATAAAAAAAATTAAAATTTCATGATCTTTTAATTGTCGTCTGCAACTCCTTTCAATTTGGACCAGTCTAAATTTTGCTGTATGGTAATAGGTTAAAGAGCTATTGACCTACCACTGAGCTGGATATGGGTCCTTGATGTATTAACCCTGTCCCACAGAAAGATGAAAAAATCTGAAATTTCATAAACTTTAAATTGTCATTTTCAATTCTTTTCAATTTGAATCCGTCTAAAATTTTGCCATCTTGTAATGGGTTAAAGAAAGATGCTGGTTGGCTGGAGCTCTATAGTCACTAATTTACACAATTAAGATTCGTCATTTGTTATTTAAGCTATGACAGTCGTGAAAAAATTGAAAAAAAAAGGATCATTTGACCCATTTCAAAATAATCCAGTTTTTTGACACCCTCAAGAAAAAAAAAGTTCAGGAGGGAAACAATATGGATTTTACGTTTTCTATCTTGAATTGTACCTAGAAGTTTAGAGATATTTTAAATTAATATGAACTTGAAATTATCATCTGCAACTTCTTTTACCTGTCTAAAATTTTGTGGTCTGGCAATTGGCTAACCCATTCCCACACAATCCTGGTTTGTAACCCTTTAAAAAAGCTTTGAAATGTGTTCTATTTCAGTATTTTAGCCATCTGTATACATACAACATGCCCGGAGACATCAAAGCCTGGGTGGACGACCACATGAACTGTGAGGATATTGCCATGAACTTTTTAATGGCCAATTTCACTGGTAAATCACCCATTAAAGTGACGCCGAGAAAGAAGTTTAAGTGTCCAGAGTGTGTAAATACGGAGATGTTGTCAGCCGATCTTGCCCACATGTCAGAAAGGTCCGACTGTATCAATAAGTTTACTAGTGTGTACGGGGATATGCCATTAAAAAGTGTGGAGTTCCGTGCCGATCCTGTTTTGTATAAAGACAACTATCCACACGAAATGAAGAAATACAATGATATAGGAAGCTTATAGGAGCTATGAATTAAAAAATGTTGTTGAGATCATGCATTCAGTGATTTGATGTCTTTCAGTTAGTTTGATGTAAAGGTTGAAATCCATCAAGGAAAAATCTCAAAAATAGGCCTTGCTCCTGTTAATCCTTTCCTGTTCAATCCCTGGTTTTTTATGTCTCTGTGATTTTAATGTTGAGAAAACATTGTATAGAAGGAGATATTGCTTGTGAAAAGCAAATTTCTTCTTTTTCTACAATATTTTCTACCAAATTGAATGGTTATTTTCAAATATAATCCCCCTTAAATTTTTGTCTGCAAAACCTTTGAATTTGGACAGGTCCAAAAGTTTGAAAAACAGAAAAGAATAAACCCATAAACAGAGGAGAACATTTCAGACTGGTCCAAATATGGAAGGTTATAGCAAACAAATTGTAATATCGATGGTTCAGTGCAAAACAGTTGTAATTGTCTTTATGTTTGTACAACTGTTTTTTTGCTGAAGCATCGATATATGATCAGCTCAAAAAAATTTGTATTAGAGTGGATACAAAATATTGAGAGAAGGAGAAAATGGCTGTTTTCTTTTCCATAGTTCATTTCTGCAGTGCATCAGGATGTGAGATTATTCTGAGCTAATGGGTTGAAGCAATTCAGAGCTGAAAAGTTATAAAGTTTAACCCACACCCTACACATACCCTTTTTACAACCTTCAAGAAAAAAGCTATAGAAAACTTTGTAGATAATGTATAAATTGCTTGAAACAAGCTTTCTGTCATGAAAGCTCAACTTAATTTGTCTTCAGCAACTTTTCATTTGGACTAATCTAAACCTATGTGGTTGGTAAATGAGTTCAAGATTTAAAAAAAGACAAAAATCATGAAAAAATGAACTCAATCAAGGGTACTTTTTTGTATGCTTCCAACAAGTCGCTTAAGCCAGCCCCATTCAGTGCGTTGTCTGGGCATGTCATATCCTCCGAAGATTGACCTGTCTTCGGGACAGTATCACTTATCCAGATTGGGATAAATATTACTACGTTTTACGCATAACTCTATAATATATCGCCAAAAAGTAGCAAGTGGATAATTGCAATAAAAACTACAATTGTGGAGAAATCAAACTTAATTGTCGCCCCAAATTAATCAGAAAAAAAAATATTTTAAATTTCGAAAGCATGCATGTCTTACCTGTGCTCCAAGAACAGACACCAAGAATATGAAGCGTGCATTTCATGGGCACTGACATTTTGAATGTAGTTCAACGGAAACGGCCAACTTGTTACAAACGACACTACCCAGAATGCTCAAATTAGATAGGTTAGTATTTGAAAAATGCCACCTATCGGAAGATACGCACTCAGTGAGGCTTTTAGACTCCCTAAAGAAAAAAGCTTTGGAAAGCATTGTGGAAAATGAAGAAATTGCTTGTGACAAGCAGTTTCTTCATTATCCACAATGTTTTCTACCCAGAAAGTTGAAAATATCTAAAATATGGTAAACTATAAATTGTCGTCTGCAACTTCTTTCAATTTGGTCCAGTCTAAAATTTTGTTGTGTGGGAATGGATTAAAACCTGTAGCAACCTGACCTTTTACCTACTGTCTGAGTTATGCCATTTCAGGCTCCGTCATAGCTAAAGGGGCAGGGGTGTTGTGAAAAGGATGGGGTTTTCTGATACTATGCTGTGGGTTTTAAAAAAAATCTCTTTGTTTCTTGGATAACAGCTCTATTGACTTTAATTATTATCGCTTTTGTGACAAAGGGTATGGTGTGGAGAAATAGTTTGCAAATGGAGGCATTTGAATTCCATTACTACTAGATGAGGAGAAATAATTTTATTTGGATTCAAGTATTATTTAAGGGTATTTACTAATGACTACCCATATTGACTTATCAATTAAGTATAGAACCTCTTATCTTTTCATGCAGTCACTCTATCTTTTTATGCCCCCGCATCGATAAGATCAGGGGCATATTGTTTTACCAGTGTCCGACTGTCTGTCTGTCTGCAAAACTTAACCTCCAACTAAACATTTTCCTATAACTTCAACCCTGATTAAGTTACAATGCTAATATTGGGTATGTAGATAGGTCTCAACAAGGCGCAACTGGGGAAGGTCATTTCATCAAGGTCAAGGTCAAAATTTTAACCCTTTACCTGTTTCTAAAGAATTCCCGTTTCGGGGACATAGTGTTTCACAAACACATCTTGTTCAGCTTTAATTTTGTCCATGTTTTGTAATCAAGGGCTCTTGCATTTATTTATTATAAAGCCATGACAGTAATTTGCATCAAATGCAACTGTCCTTTAGCATACATTATAGTATTGATCTTATAAATGCCTTGTATCCCCCAATTTTTTCTTAATTTATATTTAAACTGAGAGGAATATTCACAGTTTTTCCTATCAATTATAAATATACGACATGATCCGATGGAAAGGGGAAGTCGTCAGTTTAAATTAATTGATATGTACAAAAAATTAACAGATATTGTTGAGCATTGTTGATACCATGTGCGATTGAAAGTCGATGACATTATTTTAACTTTCATTCCTCAGGATAATTTTTGGGCTATGAGGTATCTTTTATCGCAACTGTGCTCATTTATCTACAGTTTAAATTCTTGATATTACATTAACCCATTCCCACATGAAATTTTTTTAGACCAGTCCAAATTCAAAGAAGTTGCAGACAACAATTTTAAGTTGATAAAATCTCTAAAATCTTTGTCTTTTGAGGCAGAAAACATTGTGGATAATGCAGAAATTGCTTGTAACAAGCAATTTCTGCATTTTCCACAATGTTTTCCAAAGCCTTTATTTTCCGGGGCATTTAAAAGCGTCATGTGGGAATGGGTTAATGATTAGGTTATTTTATGGATAACTGCAAGGCTGTAGCAAGTTATTGTAAAAAGTTGTATGTACAACAGTTTTGCTCTCTCCTGTTGTTCACCCTAAGAGGGTGATTCCAAAGGGTTGTAGTTTTAACCCAGTTTGAAAGCATGTCCATCTGCCATGTATAATTGTGTAAATATAGTACAGGCTGCACAAAATACATTATGTATCTGTATATATTATGTATCAACCCTTGTCATGCTGAACCTGGAATATTCCACTTTTAACGGAATTTCAGTCATATTGCGGCGGCTGGAGCACCTAACAATGGAATCCTGTTATTTCTCACACCAGTACTACCACTACATCCTTTCCTGGCCTCCAGCTGCTATCCCAATTAGGTTTACAATTATCCACCCATTGGTGAGAGACAAAGGATTTTGTAGGAGGCACAGACAAGATCAGCCTACACATAAATGCAGACTGATCTTAATCTACACATCCAGGTTGTCCATTTTATGCCACAGTTGTTTATAAAAGCAATGGTAAAACGAAATATTGAACCCCAACTAGTGCATCCTGTGCTTTCAGCACTTTGATTTATTGCAATTCTAAAAATTGTTTTATTTAGCATGTCAAGGGATAAATGATCTGTTATCTAGGAAGACCTCCCTAAATATTTTAATTTCTAGTTTTGTCTATCATAAATGGGTGCTCTGATGGGTAAAAAAAAATAACTCCATTAACAAAATTTTGAGCATGCAGCCATTTTTTATGCTTCCACACAAAATAGTTCTTTACAAAAAAAGTATCAAAATTTGTTAAGTTTTTGCTTTTTTTCCTTGATGCTATTAAACATAAGAAATGGAGAATATTTTTTGTTTTCATGGAAGTATGAACGGAAAAACCTAATCACACTTATGTATAAATACATAATAGTGTATCCGTATATTAATGTGATTAGGTTTTTTCAGTTCATACCTCTCTATGAAAACAAAAATATTCTCTTCCTCTCTTAAATATTGTTATGACACAGGGGAAACCCAAAATTTGGATGATATCACAACTACCTGGTTTACCATTTGGATGATATCACAATTACATGGTTTACCATTTGGATGATATCACAATTACCTGGTTTACCATTTGGATGATATCACAATTACCTGGTTTACCAATTGAACTCAACAAAATTTTAGACTGGTCTAAATTGTAAGAAGCTGCAGACGACAATTTTAAGTTTTTTTGTTGTTTGGGATATAAATATGGTGAAAAATTATGAAATTGCTTGATACTTTGTCAATTTTTAAAACAATAACATATTTGTATTGTTTTTCCAACGCCCACTAATCCATCCGTAAACTTAATATTTTGCTCTTATTCAAACACTGTTGCAGATGCATGGCTCATATTTGGGATATAGATTGCATTTACAGGCATCAGTTGGTGTTAGATCTAGGTCATCTATCAAGGTCATGTATCAAGGTCATTAGTCTTGTAAACTTGGCATAAAGACTTAACCTTTGCTCTTTTTTCAAACACGGTTGATGCTCTTATTTTTGATAGAGGTTCATTAAATTGATAGGCTGTAAGAAAAGGGTCATCCATCTAGGTCACTAATTAAGGTAACAAGTTTTGTAAACCTTACACAAATACTTAATAATTTGAACTTATTCACCAAAATTTCAAGGTCACATTTTGGAAAAAGACTAATGGGGAATAGTGTTACACAATCACATCTTTTTTATGTTATTTAAGAGATGAAGAGAATAGTTTTTGTTTTCATGGAGGTGTGAACCAAAAAACTAATCACACTGTATGCATACGCGAAGCGGATTCATACATAAGTGTGATTAGATTTTTCGGTTCATACCTCTATGAAAACAAAATATATTCTCTAAATTTCTTATAATTTAATAGCATCGAGCGAAAAATACAATTTTACAAATTTTGATACCTTTTTGTATGGAACTATTTTGTGCGGAAGCATACAAAATGGCTGCGTGCTCAAAATTTTGTTCATGGAGGTATGAATTAAATTTTTAAACCAATCAGATCACTCGTTTTTGATAGACGAAACTAAAAATTAAATTACTTTTTCTTAATCAGAAAGGTAACTTGGCCTAACTTTGAAAAAAATCTCAACATCAGCTTTTTGTCATTTAGGTGGGTTTTCCTGTTTAACGGATCAAATCTATGTTGCAATGCCTGATGGTTATACATGTCTTTACATTGTGCAGGCAGTTGCAACTATTTCAGCACAGAATCATAATTCCATCAGGATCCTTTTTGTTATTCATGTAATTTTTTATGGATGCATGTTGAACTGTTTTGTATAAATTTTTTGCTTATAATCTACATAAACTTTCATATTTTTACATCATTAAATTTTGCAGAAGAAATTTATTTAAATAGTTACTATTTTCTTTCTCTCCATGCTTCAAACCCATTCCCACTCAAACCTGCACCTCAAAGTTTGAAAACAATTGTGGACAAGGAAGAAATTGCATGTCACAAGCAATTTCTTCATTCCCCCCAATGTTTTCTTCCCTAAAGAAAAAAGAGTTTTGAAATTGGATCAACTTGAAATTGTGAGCTGCAACTTCTTTTAATTTGAACCAGTCTTAAATAATGCCATCTGGTAATAGGTTAAAATCTATATCCTGTCACCCTAGTAGAAGTTGTTAGGAATGTGTTTCATGCATTGAACACAGATTGATCAGGCTTTTAATAAACCATCAATGATTAAGTATCAATATGTAACAAATAGTTGACCCTTAAACAAAAGCCAGAATATGAGGTCTAAGAACATCTTAATCTGCTTTCAAAATGAAAAGTAGAAATCTAATAAAGTTAGAAAACAATGCTGTAAACAAATAGATTGCTTGTAACTAGAACTTGTCACAGGAGGTGACTTGACTTGATACCCCTGCCAAGAGGCTTGCTCATGAGAAGTGTCCAAGTTCAAAGAGAGATAATTCTTCTGCCAGGGGGAGTTGAGACTTGAAAAAAGTATGTTGCAAAACTTCAATGTGCAATTTCTGTATGCATAATGTTTTATCATTTTTGAAGCAAATTTGTAGGAGTTGGCAACAAAATTTTACTTGTATTTTTTGTACATGTACCAGTAGACACACAGATGGACAGACAAGCTGGTTTCAGATTACCCCAAAACATTCATTTTGTGGGAATAAATTAAGCAATTTCCTCTTTTAAAACATGGCTTTTGCACCAACAGACACACAGATGGACAGACAAGCTGGTTTCACATTGCCTCAAAAACAATCATTTTGCAGGGATAAATTAAGCAATTTCTTCTTTTAACCCATTCCCACACAACAAAATGTTAGACTGGTCCAAATTGAAAGAAGTTGCAGACGATAATTTAAAGTTTATGAAATTTTACAATTGTTTCAACTTTTTGAGGAGAAAGCATTGTGAAAAATGAAGAAATTGCTTGTGACAAGCAATTTCTTCATTTTCGACAATCTTTTCCCAAATGTTTTTCTTGAGGGGCGTCCAAAAGCGTCATTGTGTGGGAATGTGTTAAAACATGTTTTTTGCACAGCTGTGTTGAAATGCTTAATAAAGAGGTAATCAGACTTACAACTTTTTTTACTGACTTGACACAAAACAAAATTACATCATGCAGGTGAAACCTATGGTTAATGGAAGCTCAGTGATGAATAAAAATCTTACACAATCTGTGATGTTTGATTGACTGGTGTTGTACAGTGCATTCAAAGCATCAGTCATTTAGGGTGAAAAAAAACTGAGGAGAGTTTAACATAAAACATTAAAAAATCAGACAACCACCAGAAGGTTAGGAATGCAACGAAATTGATGACTCTAGAGTTACCTCTTATGACATGCCAGTTGTCATGTATCTTCCATCAGATGAAAAGGCAGATGCGACAGGAGTAGACTTGCATTGGTTTATTTTTATACCCTGTTGAACCACACAGGGTCTCACCCACTGGCTTGTGCTTTTCATTTCAAAATCGGATAAAAATATAAACTTTGGAATTAAAACCACCAACCTGCTGAAATCCAGGAGATACAAGAAAATTGATTGATTGATTGAATAGGGTTTAATGCCATTCCTAATAGTATTTCAGTCGTATCGCAGCAGCTGGAGCACCTAACAATGGATTCCTGGTATTTCTCATACCAGTACTACCACATCCTTTCCTAGCCTGAAGCTGCTATCTCACTAAGGTTTACAATTATCAACCCATTAGCAAGAGACAAATGTTGGAAAGGATATGTGCCGCCAATTGGGATCGAACCCATGACATCCAATGAGTAAAGATTGGGAGTCTGATGCACTACCAACTGTGCTATGAGGGCGACTTGTTACAAGGAAAGCAGCTGGTAAACTCTGGTATAAGATGACTCCTACAACAGGCCACAGAGAAAGGTCAAGGTACTATTCCGGAAACCTTGTAACCTTTCAGTCAACAAACCCAGGAAAATGCTTTGCGTAAATATTGTAGTTCAAAGATCATTTCTGGTCGAAATGAATGATTTGATTGGTCAATCTATTCTTCGATTCACAGCAGGGATCTGTCAATTGTAAGAGCATATATTATTCAAATGCACTCAGATGTTTATATATTTGTTAACCCATTTCCAGACAGCAAATAGACCAGTCCAAACTCAAAGGAGTTGCAGACATTTGAAAGTTTATGAAATATTAGATTTCTTCAATTTTCTGGATAGAAACATTTGTGTAAAATGAAGAAATTGCTTGTTACAAGCAATTTCTTCATTTAACACAATGTTGCCAAATTGTTTTTCTTGAGAGGCATCAGAAAGCTTCACTGAAAATGGTTTTAGAATTTAACCCTTGTCATACTGAACCCAGAACATTCCTGCTTTGGCAGGCGGTTATATAAAAAGATCAGCATGCACACATCAGAAGGTATATACAAAGATCAGCCAGTACATGTGTGCAGTCTGATCTTACAAATCCAATTACAAATTGATCTGGGTGATCTATTTGTGAGTTAGTCTCCAGGTTTGCCATAGAAATATAGGCATTTACAGTTTTGCACTAACCTTTTACATGTAGATAAAATTTGACAAAAAAAGGGATCTTTGAACAAATAACAAGTAAATGTTAAGATGTTAATTTTATTTCTTTTTTTTTTTTTTTCGTTTTACTAATTAATCATCAAATCAATTAAACAGTTAATTGTATCTCGTATTAAGCTAGATTCAAATCTTGTTAAAATTCAAAATAGGTTGACAAAAGTATCAAGAATTCAATGCTCAAATAATCAAAAAAAGAAGCTGATTTGAAGAGGACTTAGTGATCTTCCTTAATCTTTCTCCTAAACCCAGTACCAGACAACAAAAAATCAGACTGGTTGCAGATGACAAATTTTAGTTGAAGTTTTAAAAATATCTGTCTTTTGGGGTAGAAAACACTAAATGCAATTTCTACTCCAAATAGCTAAATGTTATTGGAACAGAGCCTTTTTCAACAAAGGGCCATAACCCAAATGAAGCATGTACACCTTTGGTTGATACTGAGAGAACATGTAAAATATCAGTTAAATCCATTCAAGTGAAGTCGAAGTGAATTTGAGCCAACAAGATTCTTCATCAAAAGGGCCATAACTCTGTCAAAAGCAAACAGATCTCAACAAAACTACAATATGCACATCTCTGTTTGATACCAAGTCAATATGTGAAGTTTGAATCAAATCCATGCAGTAGTTGCTGAGATTTAAGTATACAAGAAACAAGATGTGTTTGTGGAACACAATGCCCCCGCAACAGGACTAAACATTTGACCTTTGTATGTGATCTTGACCTTGTCACATGACCTTGACCTTGACATGAGGAGATGCGTATTATGGAGATGTATCATCATGCCAATTGAATAAGCTGGTAGTAATTAGCAAGCTTCAGTTTTGCAGACAGACAGACTTAATGACAGACAGACTGATGGACAGACACAGACAAGGGCAAAATAATCTTTCGATCTTTTGATGCGGGGCATGAAAACTACAGAGGGGCCCACCAAAAAATCAACAGACTGGCCAAAATTCCTATATACTCCGCAACCAAAGTTTTGGGAGTCTGGTATTGAAACAATTGACCAATTGAGTCTGTCAATCAGGAATATATTGACCAATCAAATCAATCATTCAGCCTGGAATTAATAATTGAACTCCATCATTAGGCGCTATTTGTGTGAAACATTTTTGCTTGTTTGCCGACTTAACGTCATAACTACAGCTCATTCAAGCTGTAGTTATGACGTTTAGGTTGCCAACCAACCATTCTACTGTTGCATGTTACATGTTACTGGCCATAAATTTTGAAAAATAACTATGTTTAAAATTGAAGTGGGTCTTCCTGTCGGAGTCAGTGGGTATGGCAAAAGGATTAACCCTTTCCTGGTTAATCCCTGGTTTTTACGTCCCTGTGATTTTGTAATCTAGAAAACATTGTGGAAAAAGAAGAAATTGCTTGTATCAAGCAATTTCTTCTTTTTCCACAATATTTTCTACCCTACTAAATGGTTATTTTTCAAATAAAATCAACTTGAAATTTTCGTCTGCAAAATTTTTGAATTTGGACAGGTCTAAAATTTTGCAAAACAGGAAAAGGGTTAAGTGGGCGGGGTCAGCAATTGGTAAATTATCTATCATCTATTTCTTATGCAGATAGTATAATTTGTAACCTGATAGTTCAGGAATATTTTGGTCTAGGCAAAAAGCATCATGTAGAGACAGTTACTAAGTTTTGATTCATTGTCGTTTTTTGGTCTTGGTAATGGAATATTTTTGTTTAAAATAATAAATAACATATATGTAAACTGCCATTAACAAGGCATTAAATCTACAGAATAATAAGAGTTTACCCATTTCCAGACAACACAGTTTTAGACTGGGTTAAAAAAAAGTCTGCTTTGTATGAAAAGGTTATACAAAATTGATGTACAATCACTCGCTATATTCAGAGGATCAATACTTATTAATCAAAATTTGTTAATTAAGTTAAGTAGTAAAGAAACTCTGAAAGGGTCAAATTAGTATACAGTAAAGGAATGGACTTGACAATCTTTTAAGAATTGCTTTTCGTTACTCAAACCCATTACCACACAATCCCATGTTTTGATATCCCACAAGGATATATTCAAACAAGATCTTTGCAGATTGGCACATTCACCCTTGAAGGGACTTCTAAATGTAAAAAAAATTAAGCTATTTTACTAAGCAAAATGAAGTTAATTGACCAACCGCTCCACCAGCCAGAATTTACTTATCAATCCTGAGAAATTTGGTTGAAAACCATCCTGCAGTTTGCAAGAACAAGATTTTCAAAATTTCACTACTTGGACATAAGCCAACCCCCCCCCACCCCTAAAAGCAATAATTTTCATCTGAGCCATATCTTATGAAGGAACCTGACAGAGTCACCAAAGGATCATTTTGTGAAATTTGTTGTAAACTTATAATCGTTTGTAGTTCAAGAAGATTGTAAGTTTTCATTGTTTACCATATCTGGAAATTTACCAAATCCATCAAGGTCATGTTTACAGCCAATCAATTCTTTTTTAAGCTATCTAATAAGGGGTCACCAAAGCATCTTTCCAGAGAAATTTGGTTGAAATCCATCTGATGGTTTCTGCAAAGATTTTCAAAGCTATCACCATGTATGGAAATAAGCCCTGCCCATTAAAACCTATCAAAATTCTTTGAAAGAATCTGGTAAAGGCTTACCTATACAGTGAAATTTGGTTGAAATCCATCCATTGGTTTTTGAGATGAAAGATTGACAAAGTTTTCACCATATATGTATAAGGAAATTTGCCCCGCCCATTAAAGCTGTTTTTCATCCGATCAAAATTCTTTGAAGAAATCTGATAAAGGATCACCCAAGGATCAATATAGTGAACTTTGGTTGAAATTCATCCATTGGTTTATGAGAAGAAGATTTTTTAAAGGTTTCACCATATATGAAAATTTGCCCTCCATCCAATCATAATTCTTTGAAGGAATCTGATAAAGGGTCACTGAATGATAGTTCCTGTAAAATTTGGTTGAAATCAATGCAATGGTTTCTCAGAAGATTTTTAAAGGTTTCACCATATATGGAAATTAGCCCTGCCCACCATAGCCATTATTTGTATCCGATCAAAATTCTTTGAATGAATCGGATAAAAGGTCACCCAAGGACCATTTCTGTGAAAATGGTGAAATTCTGCTCAGTACCTTCTGAAGAGAAGATTTTTAAAGTAAAAGTTTACAGATGCACACATGCACACACGACTGACAGGCCATGACAATAGCTTGTTAGCTTTCAGCCAGTGGAGCTAAAAATGAGTGCTAAATCAGGTAGAAAACAGTAAGAAAGGAAGAAATTGTTTGTTATAAGTAATTACTCTTTTTCTCCCAATGTTTTTGGTTCTAGAGTTAAAGCACAAAAATGAAAAGTCTGCAGATGGACAAACTGATGGATGGATGGATAGGTAGACAAAAATGGTAAACCTTAAGCCCCTTCTACCTGATAAATGAGGGTTATAATGAAAACCCAGTGTCCTGGTGGCAGTATCGATAAATTTTTAAATCACTTCCCACCCAATAATACTGCATCTTTATGCTTTTGTGGAATCGTACGAAGTAAACAAAATTACAGAAAAGAAGAATTATTCTACTTTCTTAAAAAACTAATTTCTCATTTTCCATGTTTTCTACCCTACATGACACATATTTCTCAATTCTAACTGACTATGGTCCTCTTTCAATTCAGACCAGTCAAAGGAAATTATAGGCTGATACTGGTTTAAACCAATTCCACAAGATAAAACATTGGCCTGGTCCAAATTGAAGTTGACAATAAAGAAAGTGAAATTTTAAAAATCATTCTTTTTGGGTAGGAAACACTGTAGATAAGAAACTGTTTGTAACGAGCAATCCTTCATTTTCCACAATGTTTTCCCAACTTTTTCTAGAAGGGCATAAAAAAGTGGGGTTGTGTGGGAATGGATTAAGGCACTTCATATTCAGTTAGAACAACTATTTACAATTACAACTAAAATGTGTTAGTTTGTCCTAGATTCACTCTGTATTCGAGTTATTTCCTTGTTGTAGACTCAGATCAGTATTTCCACTACTGAGGCTGTTGATGAGAGCCTGAATCTGCCGCTGTTTTCCGACCTCTGTTTTAAGTTCCTGTATCTGTGACTCGTAACTTGTTATCTTGGCTTCATTTTGATTACAGGCAAATTCAAGTTTTGACACCTACAAAACAATATAGGAAAATATCACTATTGTTGAATAATTTAAAAACTTGTGAAAGCGTTCCAGTATGGTTCTGTGGTTATCATGGCGGACTTGTGATCACAGAAAAGTCGAGGGATTTAGGTTTAAATTCCACTAAGGAATGAAACTAAGAATCTTAGCACACATTTGGCGCAAATCAGATAGCCGAATCAAGGGAAATTAATCTAAGTTTGTAGAACTTGTCTCCCAATTGATATGATATTAGTAGATTTAAATCTCAAGTGTTCAGGACTAACAAGGACAAATGTAAAGTTATGCATGGGATTATTGACATCCTATCAACATCTGGGCCTGAGATTATAAAACTTTTTTCGTACTCAACTGAGAATTTACTCAAACTTCAAATTTGAATAAATATCTTGTTTTAATTTTAATTAAATATCAAGAGTTGTAAGTAAAACCTGCGATTATCGTCATTTCTTTTCATGCAATTACCATAGGATCTAAGCAGAAATACATGTTTAATCCCAACTCAAAGTTTGAGTAAATTCTTAGCTGATTATGAAAAATGTTTTATAATCTGATGTCATGTGGAGACTGGGCCTCGGTTAAACCTATTACTGCTTGAGAAATTGTAGACTGGTCAAAATAAAGGAGTTGCAGAAAACATTTTAGATATGATTTAACCTTTGAATTTTGTATCGATAGGGTGGAAAATATTGTGGGAAAAGAATAAAATGCTGGTAATCAACATTTTTGTTTTTTTCCCCAATGTTTTCTTTTATGAATATCGTTTGGAGCATAAAAACGTGGGACTGTGTGGTAATGGGTTAAGCAAGTGAATGCTAGGGCAAATATCAAAACGGTACAAAAATAAATGTCAAATATAACTTATAATATTATATGGGAAAATTATAATGTTCATATTTAAGTATTGAGGAAAATTGTGGTTATTGAAGGAAATGCTTGGTTCCAGCATTTTCTTCATTAACAACGTTTTTACAAAATTTATTTTTTCACTTTTTTGCAGACAAGTGAACAAGTAGAAAAACATACCTTACTCATGTGGGGACAACTGGAGATAATCTATATTTCCACAACACTGATAAAAGTATTACCTGATCAGCCATTTGTTTGTTTTTCTGTTCAGTTTTGGCAATGTTGTTCCGCAGTTTTTCTATGGACATTTCCATGGTTTCTCTCTCTTCCTCTGACCTCTTGTAGTCATATTCCCATTTCAATGAAGCCTTCTTTGTATCTAGAGAAAATGTTTTGTAAAATGAAATGGTTTTATTAACTGCTACTATTCAATTCAACCCTTTCCTATTCAATCCCTGGATTTTATGTCCCTGTGATTTTATACTGGAGATATTATTATGGAAAAAGAAGAAATTGTTTGTAACAATCAATTTCTTCTTTTTCCACAATATTTTCTACCATATGGAATGGTTTCATCTGTAATTGCATCCAACTTTCATTGTCGTCTTCAATCGCTTTAAATTTGGACTAGTCTTAAATTTAGCAAAACAGGAAAGGGTTAATCCTTATCACAAAATACTCCATTTTGACGTCCCTGAAGAAAAGTATGGAAATTGAGGTGATAAACATATAAATTGCTAGTAACTATCAGTTTCTCATTACCTTTTCAATTCTAAAACTCATTCTCACACAACCTATTTGCTTAAATGAGGATTTCAGGAAAATGAAGAAATTGCTTGTTACAAGCAATTTCTTCATAACCCACATTGCTTTCTCCCCCTAAAGTCAGAGATATAGCTTAAGTTCTTTGATCTTTAATTCAACTTCTATAACTGTTTTGAATTTGTACCTTTCTAAAATTCTCTTGTCTGATAATGGGTTATGGTACTTATTTCTCAAATTTCACTTTCTTTGAACTAATATCAATTTGAATCAGTCTGAACTTTTTTTTCAACTTGTGGGGCTGAAAAAATTTACATGGACAAAATTTATAGTTGAACAGTGTGTTTCGGATACTCATATATTTCTCTATTAAACATTGAATTTGAATTTAAAACATCAGTCTTCCTCAAGTGTTACTTATGATGGTTCCCGACATGGTTCATACCAAATTTTGTTCGAAATTTTAAAGTCTTAAAGATTCTTCGAGGCCTCGAACCTAAAATTTAAGGGCTAGTAATATGCTTTTATATTAGAACTAATAATGGTTTTCTAACACTTTACAATTAAGTTTTTCTACTTAAGTACCATTTCTTCTTCAAAAGATGACCAAAAGGAAAAGCCTGTGAATTAGTCAATTTACGCCTTTCATTTTATATAACAGTACTACTAGGATGTATGCAAGTATCTGAGTTAGATTGGTACCCTTCATCTTTGTAGTATGGATTGATGTTCTGATTGACAAAGATAGTTCTCTTTGAATTCAAATGGATGGCTATCATTTTTTTCATCACAACTTGGTAAGAAAATAAAGTCAAGTTTTTGAGCGACTTTTTCATGATTTTAAGGGTTTCATAGGGCTACTACCAATTTTCAAGGGTTTTATTTAGGCAGAGACCAAATTCAAGAGTTTTTCATGACCTGTATAAACCATAATTGATAAGCTTTACATCAGACGTAGCAAATATATGCATCAGATCTGAAACATTTTAAATATACAGGAAAATGCCTCCAGCATGTCAAGTTTAGGGAAGACAAGATGTGTTTATGAAACAACATACCCGGTAACAGCCTTTTTTTTTCAGAAATTCACCTTAATGAATGTTCTTGACCTTGTCAGATGACCTCAACCTTGGTATCTACAGATAATTAACATTCAGATCTATCATCATGCCACATATGAGCATTTTAACTGGACTAGGATTGAAGAAATTGTAAATATTAAGTTTTGCAGAAAGTCCGACCAACAAGCAACTATAAAACAATATGCCCCAAATATTTCGATGCGGGGAATAAAAATACATTAATGGAGCCAATGAACAAAAAGTCACAATATCTCATTTAGCTTCAATAGAACCTAGTACTTTTGTCCCACTTATTGCCAGTTGTCTGTATGCATGTTTTGAAAATTGCTTACCTTCAAGTTTAGTTTCTGTGGTTTTAAGCTGTGTTGATATCTTTCTTCTCTCTTCCTGCATTGTATTGAGTTGCTCCATACACCTAGAAATGTTTATTAGATCAGTCTGCTTGCTAAATATCTCTCTAACAAGATATAAAAGTTTGCAAAAACATTAATGTCCCTCAGCCAAATAATTGTATCTTGATTTTGACCTCTAAGAGTGCATGTATAAAATAAGAGTCCTCTAGGTAAACTAGATGGTTGTCCAAGGACAACTGCTTTCAAGCCCGCAAAGTTTTGTAGGCATCATGCTCTGGAAAAGCACAATTTAGTGTTTGACTTTGAGCTTTGACCTTGAACTTGAAGCTATCCCAAAAATTCTTTCAAATGACACATCTACTCATGATGGAGAATAATTGTGCCAATTTTTTTTGAGGTCCATCCATAATTGTAGGAGAAATGCTCCGGACAAGCACAATTTTAGTGTTTGACCTTGAGCTGTGACCTTGACATTAACTATCCCAAAAATTCTTTCAAAAGGCACATCTACTCATGACGGAAATAATTGTGCCAATTTATTTTGAAATCTAGGAGAAATGCTTCGGACAAGCACAATTTTAGTGTTTGACCTTGAGCTGTGATCTTGACAGTAGAACTATTCCAAAAATTCTTTCAATGACACATCTACTCATGATGGAGAATAACTGTGCCAAGTTGTATTGAAATCCATCTATAAATGTAGGAGTAATTGTCCGGACAAATTCAGATGGACGGACTAGCTAACGCACATATACCTTCTTGTTATAGTGACAACTATGTCTTGCTCACCGCAAGCGGGCTCGACAGAACTGACCATAATAGAAACAGTAACAGATGCTGTAGTTTGGTGTGCACCTTTAACGCATTCCCACACAATGACTCTTTCTGACGCCCCTCAAGAAAAACAATTTGGAAAACATTGTGTAAAATGAGGAAATAGCTTGTAATAACCAATTTCATTTTCCACAATCATTTCTACCCAGATAGCAAAAAAATCTAAAAAAATCTTCAAAGATTTTGAATTGTCGTTTGCAAATCTTTCCAATTCCCATGCATTTCTATTGTGAAACTGTATGGCATTGTATATGTGTAAAAGTTTTGAATATACCTGTATAACAAGAGGCCCAGTGGGCCTTAACGGTCACCTGAGTAAAAGAGCACCAAGACAAGTGATTTTGTTTGAAAGAATTAGAAAAAGGTTTGGTTGAAATCCCCTCAGTAGTTCTTGAGAAGAAGATGAAAATGTTTAAAAGTTACCAAAAATGACCCCCTTTTGGTCCCTATTTTAGGCACCCCTGACCTCCAACCTTTTAATTTTCACAAATCTGTATAATCAGTACCCAATGATGCTTTTCACCAAGTTAGTTTGAAATTGGCTTTGTACTTCATAAGAAGAAGATGAAAATGTGAATTTTTTAACATGATGAACTTTGACCTCTGGGTGTGGCCCCATACATGACCCCAGGGGCATGAATTTCACAATTTATAATATACCTGTCCTAGTTGTCATGCACACAAAATATTTAAGCTCTGGCATTAACGGTTTATTAGAAGAAGATTTTTAAAGAAGTACCAAAAATTACCCCTTTTTGGCCCCTATTTGGGCCCCTATGACCCCCAGAACCCCTATTTTCACAAACTTGAATTGGCATCCCCCAATGATGCTTTCTACCAAGTTTGGTTGAAATCCGCCCAGTAGTTCTTGAGAAGAAGATGAAAATGTTTAAAAGTTAACGGACGACGGACGACGGACGACGCACGACGACGGACAAACGATGATTGCAATAGGTCACCATGACCATTCGGTCAGGTGACCTAAAAAATACCACACTTGCCTATCATAAGGTTGCTTCAAGTCAAAACTATGTTTCTGAAACTACTAATGGTTTTCTGAACAACTTGTGATATTGTATGGTATTGTACATAATGTGTTTTAGTTTGACATGAACCTTTATAAGAAATACCACAATTGACCAATAAGGCTGTCAATCAAACAAGAGGCCCATGAGGGCCTGAGACGCTCTACTGGTTATCAAGTTTTCCGTTAAAGAAATTTGATATTTAAGGAAGTTAATTGCTCAAAGAAGAATGCATAAAGAAAAAAAAGGGGCTTTATCCCCTTTATCATTTTAAGCAACAATCCTCAAGGCCCCTTTTCCCATGTTTCATGACGGATCCACTCCATTTCCAAAAGAAAGTTACCTTATGACCCTACAATCATTCTGTGAATATTTCATCAGAATCTGACAATAATTGTGGACTTAATCACATAAACAGGATTGTTTTGAATGAAAATCAATAAGGCCCCTTTTCCTGTGTTTTCCGATGGATCAATTTCATTCCAAAAGGAAGTTTCCTTTCAACCCGACAATTGTCCTGTGAAATTTAAAAGACAACTTGATAATGATTGTGATCTTCATCACATACACAAGAATGTTTTGAATAATAATCTGTAAGGCCCCTTTTCCTGTGTTTCAAATGCCACAATTATTCCATGCATCTTTGAAGAGAATCCAATAAAACTGTTGACTTTATTGTGTTAACAAAGATATTAATTCAAGTTCTCATAGGGCCCCTTTTCCCGTGATATTTTACTGTTGGTTTTATCATTCTATGAAAGTTAAAAGTGAATCCGATGAAATATTTGAAATTCATTATGTTTACTAGAATATTACAAAAAAAAAAAAATCAAATGTCCCCTTTTTACATGATACTTGATGGATTGTACCCAGTTCTGAAAAGAACCATCTAAGTATTTGTACAATCATTCTGTGAAATTTTGAAGTGAATCCGGTGAAATCAAGGGACATCATTGTGTTAACCAGAATATTTAAGAGAGTTTTTCATAAGGCCCCTTTTTATGTGATCCTTGCTATAGTCAGATCCACTGTCAAAATCATCTATTGGAATGATGGTACAATCAATCTGTTTAATCTGTGGAATTTATTGTGTTAATGAGTTTATAGTGAAACATTCATAGGGCCCCTTTTCTCATGATACTTTACAGAACAAACCAAATTTCAAAAGGAACAATTCTAATGAAGGTAGAATCATTCTTTAAAAGTTAAAGAGAATCAATGAAAACAGTGGACTGAATTGTGTCAAGAATTTTTGTAACTAAATTTTCATAAGGCCCCTTTTTCTGTGAAACTTAACAAATCAGACCCAATGTACACAGGAACAATCCTAATGATAGTTTGAAGAAAATGATAAAGACTGAGGACTTTATTGTTATATTGATGTTTTGTAATAAAATTTTTATAAGGTCCCTTTTCTTATGTCACTTAACCAATCAGACCTAATTTACAAAGGAACAATCCAAATGATGGTACAATCATTCTATTAAAGTTTGAAGAGATTCTGATAAAGACTGAGGGCATTGTTGTGTTTATGAGGATTTGGTAATAATTTTTCATACAGCCCCTTTTCCTATGATACTAGACAGATCAGGCCCAATTTGGAAAGAAACAATCCTTATGATGGTACAAACATTCTGTGAAAGTTTGAACAGAATCTGATGAAAACTGCAGACTTTATCTTGGTGTCAAATTTTTAAAATAAAATTTTCTTAAGGCTCCTTTTCCTGTGATACTTGAAGGATCAGGTCTCATGTCAGCATCATCAATCGTGATTATTGTACAATTATTCTGTGAATATTTGAAGAAAATCCGATGAAAGCTCTGGACTTGGTAACAAATGAAATAAATGAAATTTTCATAAGGCCCCTCTTCCTGTGCTTTTTGACAGTTCAAACCCTGTTATGAAAAGAATGATAGTTATGACCTTCCAATCATTCTGTGAAAGTTTCAACAAAATCTGATCAAAGCTGTGGGCTTTATTGTGTAAACAGGGTTTTATTAATTGAATTTTCATATAGCCCCTTTTCCCATGTTACTTGATGGATCTGAACCAATTCCAAAAGGGAACTCTTCTTACAAAAGTATAATTATTCTGTTTGAGTATAAAGACAACCCCATCTCATCTGTGGACTTACAAGCATTAATTAAGATTTTTTTAATTGAATTTTCCTGAGGCCCCTTTTCCTATGTTTCTCAATGGATCAGACCCAATTTGAAAGGAACAATCCTTATGATGGTACAATCATTATGTGAAAGTTTGAAGTCAATCAGGTGAAATCTAGGGCCATTACATGTTAACTAAGATTTTTTTTATTAAATTTTCATAGGGCCCCTTTTCCCATGAAACTTGATGGATCAAACCTACTTCCGAAAGGAACAATCCATTTAATGTAATAATCATTTGGGGAATGTTTGAAGAGAATTTGTTGAAAACTATGGACTCTATTGTGTTTTCGAGGACTTTTTCAATCCAGTTTTAATCGGGCCCCTTTTTCCCGTGGTCCTTGACTGATCATACCAAATTTTGAAAGGAACAATTCTTATGATGGCACAATCATTCTGTGAAAGTTTGAAGTCAATCAGATGAGAACTGTGGACTCTAGAGTGTTAACAAAGATCTTTGAATTAAATTTTAATAAGGCCCCTTTTCCTATGTTTCTTGAGGAATCATATCCGATTCCAAAAGGTACAATCCTTATGATGGTACAATCATTCTGTGAAAGTTTGAAGAGAATCCGTTGTAAATTGTTGGCTCTAGATTATTAATGAGAATTTTTTATTAAACATTTCATAAGGCCCCTTTTTCCTGTGTTTCTTGAAGGATCATACCAAATTTCAAAAGGAATAATCCTTATGATAGTACAATCATTCTGTGAAAGTTTGAAGGGAATCCGATGAAAACTATTGACCCTAGAGTGTTAACAAGAATTTTTTTAATTAAATTTTCATAAGGCCCCTTTTCCCCTGTTTCATAACAGATCAGACCCATTTTCGAAAGGAACGATCCTTATGATTGTACAATCATTCTGAGAAAGTTTGAAGAGAATCCGAAGAAAACTGTGGACTCTATCGTGTAAACGAGGATTTTTTAATTAAATTTTCATAAGGCCCCTTTTCCCGTGTTTCTTGACGGATCATACCCATTTTCGAAAGGAACAATCCTTATGTTGGTACAATCATTCTGAGAAAGTTTGAAGAGAATCCAATGAAAACTGTGGACTTTATCGCGTAAACGAGGATTTTTAATTGAATTTTAATGAATTTTCATAAGGCCCCTTTTCCCATGTTTCTTGATGGATCATACCAATTTTTCGAAAGGAACGATCCTTATGTTGGTACAATCATTCTGTGAAAGTTTGAAGAGAATCTGATGAGAACTGTGGACTCTATCGCGTAAACGAGGATTTTTTAATCAAATTTTCATAAGGCCCCTTTTCCCATGTTTCTTGACTGATCAAACCCATTTTCGAAAGGAAGGATCCTTATGATGGTACAATCATTCTGAGAAAGTTTGAAGAGAATCCAATGAGAACTGTGGACTTTATCGCGTAAACGAGGATTTTTAATTGAATTTTTAATTAAATTTTCATAAGGCCCCTTTTCCCGTATTTCTTGACGGATCATACCCATTTTCGAAAGGAACGATCCTTATGTTGGTACAATCATTCTGAGAAAGTTTGAAGAGAATCTGATGAGAACTGTGGACTCTATCGCGTAAACGAGGATTTTTAATTGAATTTTTAATAAATTTTCATAAGGCCCCTTTTCCCGTGTTTCTTGAAGGATCATACCAATTTTCAAAAGGAACAATCCTTATGTTGGTACAATCATTCTGTGAAAGTTTGAAGAGAATCTGATGAGAACTGTGGACTCTATCGCGTAAACGAGGATTTTTTAGTTAAATTTTCATAAGGCCCCTTTCTCGTGTTTCTTGACAGATCATACCCATTTTCGATAGGAACGATCCTTATGATGGTACAATCATTCTGTGAAAGTTTGAAGAGAATCAGATGAAATCTGTGGACTTTATCGCGTAAACAAGGAAAAGTTTAATGGACGGACGCCGGACGGACGGACGGACGCCGGACGGGAAAAAGCCATCGCTATAGCTCTAGTGGCCTTCGGCCAGTAGAGCTAAAAACTAGTCAACCAATGAAACCATTCGTTCAGACATGAAATCAGTTTTGAACTCCAACATTGACCACCATTTTCCTTAACGTTGATTGTTGGTTTGGCGACTTAAACATCGTAACTACAGCTTTTCCACCTTTACTACTTTTTTGTTACATGCTACTGGCCATAATTTTTTTTTTTCAAATAACGCTGTTTAAAATCAAAGCCAAACTTCCTGTCGTAGCCAATGGGAGTAGCTAACGAAGTAAGTCTGCGGGGCCAGCAATTGGTCAATTACGTATCATACTGCTGTGTGTCAAGTCAACATTTTGTGTTCTTGAACATCTCATGCATTTTTGAGATTTGCGATACTGTTTGGTGATGCACCTAACATTCAAACTTTTATAGGAATACAATACTTACGTATCATACTGTTGTTTCAAGTTGACATTGTGCTTCTGTAACATTTCATGCATTTCTGATAGAGACTTGTGTTCCTGTTTTGTGGTTTGATGAGCTTTTTGGAGAGATTCATACCTGTAATAAGATCAAGTCAAAATTTACGACTTATTTCTGTCATCAGGGTTAAAAACTCTTTCTAATTTTGTAAAATTTTAGAGCAGTCCTAATTCAAAGGTTTTGCATACAAAAATTTAAATTGGATTTAATTTGAAAAATAACCATTCAGTAGGGTAGAAAATACTGTGGAAAAAGAAGTAATTGGTAATTGATACTTAAAAGCAATTTCTTCTTTTTCTACAGTGTTTTCTCAATTATAAAATCACAGGGAATAAAAACCAGTTGAAAGAGAGTTTCCTTTGGCACTTGTTATGTATACAAGCTGGAAAGGTAATTGTTTGTTTGTTTGAATGGGGTTTTACGCCGCTTTCAACAATCTTTCAGTTATATCGCTGGAGCACCTAACAATGGATTCCTGGTATTTCTCACACCAGTACCGCCATCACATCCTCTCCTAGCCTCCAGCTGCTATCTCACATAGGTCTACGATTATCGACCCATTGGTGGGAGACAAATAGTCGGAAAGGATGAGTGTCGCCGTCGGGGATTGAACCCGGGAACTCTAAATTGACAGTCCGACCCGCTACCAACTGCGCTATGACGGCGGCTTCCCTGGAAAGGTAAAATGTTTCTTCAGTTCTAACCTCATAATTGACAAATCCCTCCTGTCAATGAAAAAATCAGTTAACCATTCAAATCATTCAATCAGATGGGAAGTGAATTTCAAACTCTAACATCTATGTCAAGCATTTTTGTTGGTTTTGTGATTTAAATGTCATAACTTCGTCTTAATCAAGCTTTAGTTACGACATTAACCACTTTACACACAAGCCTTCCTTTTTATGCCCCTTAAGAAAAAAGCTTTAGAAAACAATGTGGAAAAGGGAGAAATTGCTTGTTTCAAGCAATTTCTTCATTATCCACAATGGTTTCCATAGAAACAACAACAAAAAAAAGAAATTCCATAAACTTGAAATTGTCATCTGCAGCTTCTCTCAGTTTGGACCAGTCTAAAAAATTTTGTGTGGGAATGGGTTAAGGTTGCCAACCAAAGATTCTACATTTATTTATGTCCCTGACCATATATTTTTTTTTTTTCAAAATAACCACACTTATGGTGATCAGTGGGCATGTGTGTATTTCCATTTATTTATAGTTGCTACCGTAGCACATGCCCATATGAGCGACGCCCCCAGAAGAAGGTTAGTTGTAATGGGGGATAGTGCAAGGATACAGGAAGAAACTATTGAGAGCTCTGCCTAGGGCCTCGGTTCTACGTCTCATCCGAAAGACAGTTAGTTTGTTAGTTGATATGGTCAGCCCAGGGCTTGAACAGTGGGCATGAACAGCTATCTATTAATTTAGTGTTAAATATATCAAGTTAACCCGTTCCCACACTATGACGCTTTTTGACTCCCCTCAAGAAAAACAATTGGGAAAACATTGTGTTTAAATGAAGAAATTGCTTGTTATACACAATGTTTTCTACCCAGAAAGTTGAAACAATCTTAACTATCTACAACTTTAAACTGATGTCTGCAACTCCTTTCAATTTGGACCAGTCTAAAATTTTGCCATCTTGTAATTGATTTAACTATAAATAAGAATGGAAAGAACACCTCTGAAGTCATTATTTCCTACCAATTTGACTCAAAATGAAATCTTTTCTCATGATAAGATTGAGTTTTAGAATGATTTATTAAAGGAGGGAATCAACATTAATCCTCTACTTTTGATATAATATTTATTCATGAGACTATGGTTTTTAACCCATCCCCCCCCAAAAAACGTAAAAAAACAAAAGCTGGTCCAAATTGAAAGAGGTTGCAGAAATAAGGGACATGTGAGGTTACAAAACATTGTGAGAAAAGAAGAAATTGCTTGTTACAAGCAATTTCTTCTTTTCTCACAACATTTTTCTGAAGTATTTTTCTTAAGCCGGTAAAAATGTGGGATTGTGTGGAATGGTTTAAGACATCACTCCTGTAAAATCAGACACTAATCTGTACAAGCCTCTTTTTATCCACTAACCGTTCACACACATCAAAAAATTTTCTTGACCATGATACAAATTATCAAAGAAAACATTGTGGCTAGAAAAAGTACTTGCTGTAAGTCATATTTTCATCCTGGATCTTTCCTATGCCACAAGATACTCATTTTTTTTTTTTTTTTTAATTTTTCCATGAAAATTAAAATCAAATTGTAACCTTCAACTTCTCCCAAATGAGATCAATCTCAGCATTCAATAATAAGTATCACATCTGTGCCCAAAGATCAATGTCTGTACCAGATTTCATGATCCCAGCTCTATACTGTGTCAAGTTGTCATCTGGACAAGGTTTGGTCTACCAAAGGTCAAGGTCATCCTGTGACATTGTCCTTCAGTGGATTAATCTTAAAATCCATAGGGAGGATTTAGATACCAAAATGAATGCCTAGGTCAAATTTGCCTAGCTCCATTGTCCGTCACCCAGACAAGGTTGGTCTACCAGCTAACAGACAAACAGAGGCACAGACTATCTTGTGCAGAGTAAAATACCTCTCATTGTTGAAGGGACCGTAATAATTAAGATTGCCAACTTACTTAGCAGTAAGTTCCGAGTGGACCACTGTCAATTCTTGGTGCATACTGGCTATCTGTGACAATCTGCAGGAAAACAAATACTTATGTTTTCATTATATATGATAATAAGATAATGAAGAGGATAACTGTCAGTTTCAGAGTAAGATCAATTTATCTTTCAATGATTGAACATCAAAAGCTATATATCCAAACAGGAAGAGCCATGAGTGAAAAAATAGCTTTTATTGTTCATGAGATGAAGGTATGTAGGTGAAACAATAAGTATTCTAATTCTTTTATGCAGTATGATGGCATGAAATGAAAATTAAAAATAAAATCTGAAGGAAACACATTATTTTGCAAGCATGTCGACAGTTGAATAGCATCACCTTGCATGTTTACGTTTAGTAGAGGACAATGAAAGAAAGCGGAGTAAAATCAACCCAAAACACTAAATAAAGATTTTGATTATTTCACTGGACTACCTAGGTGGTTCTCAAATGATTACCATCTAGAAATATCAATAACCAGAAAACATTCTATTGGTAAGGGGTCATAAATTTGTTCTAGTTGCTGCAATTTTTTCACAAGAACATTCCTTCACAGCCAGCATGCTTTAATGCCTTTGCTCAATAAGGCATGAAAATATTAACATCAATACAAGTAAAGGATAACATTTTAACTCTTAAAGGCAAAATTCTAACTTGTAAAGGAAAGACACAACATATTAAGTTATATCAGCAAATTTTGAGAAAATGTATGAGCTCTTACACTCTGACCTAATACCGTTATTAGATGACAACTTTTTAGACTAGTCAAATTTGACGCTTTTTCACACCTCGTGAGTAAAATCTTTAAATCATTGTGATAAATGAGTAACAAGCCATTTCTTCATTGTCCATATTTTTTCCCTGAATCAAAATATTCATCTTCAATAAAAAATTTAACAGCTAGGTAATGGCTTGATTAATCATGGTCCCCCATTTCACATACTTTTGATTTTCTGCATGTAAATCCTGTATTTCCTTTGTACATTTCTCAATAATTACTTTATCCTTTGAGACTTCCTGTTGAAAACTTTCGTTCTTTTTCTCTGACTGTATAAGTAGGTTTCGCAGACGATTACACTGAAAGAAAAAAAGAGCAAGGGTCCTGGTGCTTGAAAAATGAGGAGTTTTCAATCCAAAATTAGATAAAATCAAAATCTTTCATTACTCTTCCAATCCTATGTTGTGGGTACTCAATGGAATCGTCTTGACAAGGCCATATCTGTTCCAAAAACATTTTTATTAACATTTGTAAATGACGATGTAATTATTTTGATGTATGAAATGATAGTTGAAAAAAAAAGTTTATGACAGACCAAGTTACCAGGCCTTTAAACATTATTCAAGACAAATTTTTCAAAGCATATTAATACATAATGAGATTAGTTCTTATGTTTCATACCTCTATGATAACAAAAAAATTCTTTTCATTTCTTATAACTTAATGACATGAAGGAAAAGAAACAAATATTTTACAAATTTCGATACATTTTTTATGGAACTATTTTGTACACAAGCATACAAAATTTCTATGTGCTCAAAGTTTTGTTCATGAAATTACAAATATTTTTTTCAGCCAATTAGAACACTTTTTTGGATAGACAAAATTAACAATTAAATTATAATACTGAGATCAAACCTCTGCTTCATCCTGCCCTTTTCTAGCCCTGTATTGCGTTAACATTCTGTCAGCCTGGGTTAAAGCAAGAGTTTTAGCTTCCAATAAGTCCTGCAGATGCTGTTCTTTTGTCTGTAATACAAGTATACAAACCCTATTCCTCAGAATGAACACTCCAAAAAATATGTAGAACCAATTCCAGCAAATATTCTAATCATAGTTATTTCTTTAATTTTTAATTGAGAGGATTATTTCCTCTAAAATAATCACTTTTTTTTAAACAATTAACACATTCCCACAAAATCCCTCTTTTTTACACTCCTCAAGAAAATGGTTCTGGAAAATAATGTGGAAAATGAAGAAATTGCTTATTACAAGCAATTTCTGCATTTTTCACGTTTTTTCCCAGAGAGACAAAGATTTTAGAAATTTCAACAATTTCAACAATTTTAAATTGTAGTCTGCAACTTCTATCAATTTGGATTAGTCTAAAATTTCACTGTACAGTAATGGGTTAAGAAAGATTGTTTACATGAAATAATTCTCTTAGTGGAGAAAAATATTTTAAAATTCCTTCAAATTGTGCTCAATTCAACACACTGATGATTAGCACGTTAATAAGACAAAGGAATTTTCATGGCTAATATTGTAATGGAGGGAGTTCTTCTTAACCCTTTCCCTTTTCTGTTCCAAATTGAAAGAGGTTGCAGATGACTGAAAACTGGATGAAATTTGAATGAAACCATCCAATGAGGTAGAAAATATTGTCGGAAAAGAAGAAAATGCTTGTAACAAGCAATTTCTTCTTTTTCCACAATGTTTTCTCAAATATAAAATCACAAGGACCTAAAATCACGGGTTTGTACAGGAAAGGGTTACTTCATACAAAAAAAAATGCTGTTTTTACTACCTCACAGCAAAAAGATAGAAAAGCAGATTGTGAAATTGAGGAAATTGCAATTTCCCATATCGGCTTCTACTAAAAATGGCACAGAGTCTTTTATATCTATCGACTTATTATCATCTACAACTTTCTTTAAATTGGAGCGCCGCCATCATAGCGCAGTTGGTAGCGCGTCAGACTCCGAATTTCCAATCATGGGATGTCATGGGTTTGATCCCCGGGCACATATTCTTTCCGACATATGTCTCTCACCAATGGGTTGATAATCGTAAACCTAAGCGGGATAGCAGCTGGAGGCTAGGAAAGGATGTAGTGGTAGTACTTGTGTGAGAAATACCAGGAATCCATTGTCAGGTGCTCCAGCCCCGCAATATGACTGAAATACTGTTAAAAACGGTGTTAAACCCCATTCAATCAATCATTAAATTGGAGCAGTCTTAAATTTTATTGTATGGGTAAAGAAAAGTTTGGTTTTACAAAAAAGCACATTCCAGTTTGTGTTCTATTTTCATCATTTATAAGTATTAAACCTGTCAAATTAATTGTTTAAAGGATTTAACAGTAATTTCTTCTACTTTTTTTTCACAATATTTTCAAATTTCAAGTTCACAATCTTAAGCAATTTAATATAAACTTTTTGTAGCGCTGCTTCTCACTCTAAATTGCACAAATTTACATCCAGAAATAACAAGATGTGTTTGTGAAACACTATGCCCCCGAAATGGGAATTCTTCAGAAACGGGAAAGGGTTAAAATTTTGACCTTGACCTTGATGAAATGACCTTCCCCAGTTGCGCCTTGTCGAGACATTTCTACATACCAAATATTAGCATTGTAACTTAATCAGGGTTAAAGTTATAGGAAAATGTTTAGTTGGCAGGTTAAGTTTTGCAGACAGACAGAGAGACAGACGGACAGACGGACACCGGTAAAACAATATGCCCCCGATCTTATCGATGCGGGGGCATAAAAATCACTCAAATAGTACCACAAACCTCTGCTGAAATAAATTTCTATTTTTCACTTACCTGCAAGGCTTGTATTGATCTCTCATATACTGATATGATTTCCGAAGCCTTTGTTTCTTCCAACTGAAATTATAGACAGTCACAAAAAGCAACTTTTGAACAGTTCCAATACAATGTCACTTTTTTAGGCATCTAAATATAAATTATCTTTATTGAAATTGGAAAATTAAAGATATTGCTTTTTTAATACAATTTCTTCAATTTCCTCAATATTTTCCAATAAAAAATCAATTACTTTTCAAACTCCATCAACTTTAAATTGTGGTCTGCAAATCCTTTGAAATTGGACTAGTCATGATATTTGTATTGAAAGGAGCTGCAAACATCAGTTTTAGCTTGATTCAGTTCTAAAATTCTTCCTTTTTATTAGAAGAAAACATACAAGGAAATGAAGAAATTGCTTGTCACAAGCAATTTCTTCATTTTCTACAATGTTTTCCCAAGCTATTTACTACAGATGCGTCAAAAGGTGGGACTGTATAGGAATCGGTTATTTGGTGAAACCAAACTAGGAAGCAGAGTTAAGAAAGTGTACAGGACATCAAAGAAAAAGTGCAAGAGTGTTGCAAGCAGATGTCAGACATTCGGCTGTTTGCTGTGTTCAGTGACTAGTAGTGAATTAAATTATTAAGTAAAAAATGGGGAAGATTTGTACAAAACTTATTTCCGTCAAAAAACAAAATTCCTTTTTTGCTATTTTTCTTCACTATTTACATTAAATTCAAGATCGCATCATCTGCAACCTCTTTCAACAAAACAATTTGTACAGGGTTTTACATACAACTAGGCAGTTAAGGGTGAATGAGACTTGGTAAAATTCATCCAAACATTGAAGACTTAGTTCTTATCAGTTGAACCAGTCTAAGATTCTGTTGTTTGGTAAGAGGTTACAAGCCAAACACTTGAAATTCATGTCAAACTGATGTTTCACTTACTTCTAAACCTCCTTCCATCTTTTTGATGAGATCCTGTATAGAGGAATGATCCTGAGCTGACATATTAGTTATATTTGATTCTCCGAGTACAGACTTGCGACCCCGCTGCCCAACATTTGTCAGACCAGACATAAAGTTCTCTTTACCACTGGGGTAAGGTTGCAGAGAAACATTATATGGAACCATTGATGACAATGCCTTCTCTTTCTCTATGTTGTGTATGGCAAGAGCATCTCCCAAACTGAAATAAGTGAAAAATTTAACAAACAAGGCATGATAAACTCTTATCATGCTGAATAAAATCCAAGTTCAGACTTATAAATCAAAGGGTTGAACACAATGAAAGATCCATATTGTGGGTCAATATTCCTTTTTTTTTTCAGACTAATCTCATAAACAATTCTGCCAACAGGAGGTGTAGACTAAGATTGGACTTAACATCATGTGCAGATCTTAGTCTATATCACCTCCCAAAATAGGAATATTCGGGGTTTTGCGTGACAAGAGTTAAGGCTTAGTTGATTTTAAGTAAAAGAAAAAAAAATATGTACCCTAGAAATACATCTAAAATATAGCTTATCTTACAACTTACTTCGAATTACATGAAAAGGGAAAAAACACTTTTCCTCCATACACTAGATGTGCTTATGAAATATCAAGAGCATTTTTGTTTTGCCTTTTTACCTTGTTGAATGAAATGGACATTGATCCTATAAACATATATCTAGAAAAGACATCGACAATTGAGGAATTGCTGGAAACGGCCAATGACCTCTAACAAGTCAATATGATTTAGATATCAAACAATGTTAGTTAAATCATGAAATGTATGTAAAATAAATCAAAGAACAAATCATTGGTTAGTGACCTGAATGTCATAATTAAAGTTTGAATAAGCTGTAATTATGACATTTAAGTAACCAAGAAGATGTTTGTAAAAACACCATGCCCCCAAAACAGGAATTCTTTAGAAATGGTTGATTTTTATTGTTTTTTTTTCTTTGTTTCAGGGAATAGTTAAAATTTTGACCTTGATGAAATGACCTTCCCCAGTTGCCCCTTGTTGAGACCTATCTACATACCAAATATTAGTATTGTAACTTAATTAGGGATGAAGTTATAGGAAAATGTTTAGTTGGCAGGTTAAGTTTTGCAGACAGACAGACCGACGGACAGACAGATGGACAGAGGTAAAGCAATATGCCCCCGATCTATCGATGCGGGGGGCATAAAAGACAAAAAGATTTTTGACATAAATATCATTGTCTAAATTCTTCTCCGTTCAAAATGAATACTTTGATTTGTAAATCAATTTTTTCATTGAAACACACTATCTGTCGATTATCCAAAAATAAAGCAAAGTAAATGCATCCAATTTTTGTGTGTTTGGTGTTTATCATAAATAATACTCACATTATAGATGGGAAGGCTTCCAGTCTAGAACTTAGACAGACCAGAACTAGCGTATTCTGTATCCTCTCTCTTTGTGAACTACACAAACCGAAGGCAAGGAAAGGTACAATACAGGAGTTCTGTAACAAACAAATATGTGACATGTCACATAGAAAGGGACATTATCAGGAGTCTGGAAAGGATTGAAACTAGTCAGACAGTACAAATTGCACAGATATTTAACCCATTACCACACAATAAAATTTTAGACAGGTCCAAGTTCAAAGGAGTTGCAGACAACAATATAAAGTTAATGAAATTCTAGATTTTTTCATCTTTCTTGGTAGAAATATTGTGAAAAATTTAGAAATTGCTTGATTCAAGCAATTTCTTCATTTTACACAATGTTTTCCCAATTGTTTTTCCTGATAGGTGTCCAAAAGCGTCACTGTTTGGGAATAGGTTAATGTTCCACTCAACAGTTAACTCATTCCCAAACAATCCCTCTTTTTTATGACACTCAAGAGAAAGCTTTGGAAAACATTGTTGATTATGAAACAAGAGGCCCATGAGGGCCTGAGACACTCTACTGGTTATCAAGTTTTCCATTAAAGAAATCTGATATTTAAGGAAGTTAGTTGCTCAAAGAAGAATGCATAAAGAAAAAAAAAGGGCTTTATCCCCTTTATCATTTTAAGCAACAATCCTCAAGGCCCCTTTTCCCATGTTTCATGACGGATCCACTCCATTTCCAAAAGAAAGTTACCTTATGACCCTACAATCATTCTGTGAATATTTCATCAGAATCTGACGATAATTGTGGACTTTATCACATAAACGGGATTGTTTTGAATGAAAATCAATAAGGCCCCTTTTCCTGTGTTTTCTGATGGATCAATTTCATTCCAAAAGGAACTTTCCTTACAAACCTACAATTGTCCTGTGAAATTTAAAAGACAATTTGATAATGATTGTGATTTTCATCACATACACAAGAATGTTTTGAATGATAATCTTTAAGGCCCCTTTTCCTGTGTTTTGAATGCCACAATTATTCCATGCATCTTTGAAGAGAATCCAATAAAACTGTTGACTTAATTGAGTTAACAAAGATATTAAATTCAAGTTCTCATAAGGCCCCTTTTCCTGTGATATTTTACTGTTGGTTTTATCATTCTGTGAAAGTTAAAAGTGAATCCGATGAAATATTGGGAATTCATTATGTTTACTAGAATATTTAAAAAAAAAATCAAATGGCCCCTTTTTACATGATACTTGATGGATTGTACCCAGTACTGAAAAGAACCATTTAAGTGATTGTACAATCAACCTGTGAAATTTTGAAGTGAATCCGCTGAAATTAAGGGACATCATTGTGTTAACCAGAATATTTAAAAAAGTTTTTCATAAGGCCCCTTTTTATGTGACACTTGCCATAATCAGATCCACTGTCAAAATCAACAATTGGAATGATGGTACAATCAATCTGTGTATTCTGTGGAATTTATTGTGTTAATGAGTTTATAGTGAAATCTTCATAGGGCCCCTTTTCTCATGATACTTTACAGAAAAAAACAAATTTCAAAAGGAACAATTCTAATGAAGGTACAATCATTCTTTAAAAGTTAAAGAGAATCAATGAAAACAGTGGACTGAATTGTGTCAAGAATTTTTGTAACAAAATTTTCATAAGGCCCCTTTTTCCGAGAAACTTAACAAATCAGACCCAATGTACAAAGGAACAATCCTAGTGATAGTTTGAAAGAAATGATAAAGACTGAGGACTTTATTGTAACAATGATGTTTTGTAATAAAATTTTTATAAGGTCCCTTTTCTTGTGTCACTTAACCAATCAGGCCTAATTTACAAAGGAACAATCAAAATGATGGTACAATCATTCTATTAAAGTTTGAAGAGATTCTGATAAAGACTGAGGGCATTGTTGTGTTTATGAGGATTTGGTAATAATTTTTCATACAGCCCCTTTTCCTATGATACTAGACAGATCAGGCCTAATTTGGAAAGAAACAATCCTATTGATGGTAACAACATTCTGTGAAAGTTTGAACAGAATCTGATGAAAACTGCAGACTTTATCTTGTTGTAAAATTTTAAAAATAAAATTTTCATAAGGCTCCTTTTCCTGTGATACTTGAAGGATCAGGTCTCATGTCATCAACAATCGTGATTATTGTACAATGATTCTGTGAAGATTTGCATAAAAACCAATGATGGAATAATCATTCTGTGAAAGTTTTAACAGAATCTGATGAAAACTGTTGACTTTATTGTGGTACAATGATTTTAAAATTAAATTTCATAATGCTCCTTTTCCTGTGATACTTGACGGATCAGGTCTAATGCAAACATCAACAATCATTATTATTGTACAATTATTCAGTGAATGACTTGGTAACAAGGATTTATAAATGAAATTTTCATAAGGTCCCTTTTCCTGTGTTTCTTGACAGTTCGAACCCTGTTATGAAAAGAATGATAGTTATGACCTTCCAATCAATCCGTGAAAGTTTCAACAAAATCTGATCAAAGCTGTGGGCTTCATTGTGTTAACAGGGTTTTATTAATTGAATTTTCATTAAGCCCTTTTTCCCCATTTTACTTGATGGATCTGTACCGATTCCAATGGGAACTCTTCTTACAAAAGTATAATTATTCTGTTTGAGTATAAAGACAACCCCATCTCATCTGTGGACTTACAATCATTAATCAAGATTTCTTTAATTGAATTTTCCTAAGGCCCCTTTTCCTATGTTTCTCAATGGATCAGACCCAATTTGAATGGAACAATCCTTATGATGGTACAATCATTATGTGAAAGTTTGAAGTCAGTCAGGTGAAATCTAGGGCCATGATGTGTTAACTAAGATTTTTTTATTAAATTTTCATAGGCCCCCATTTCCCATGAACCTTGATGGATCAAACCTACTTCCGAAAGGAACAATCCATTTAATGTAATAATCATTCTGGGAATGTTTGAAAAGAATTTGTTGAAAACTATGGACTCTATTGTGTTTACGAGGACTTTTTCAATCCAGTTTTAATCAGGCCCCTTTTTCCCGTGGTCCTTGACTGATCATACCAAATTTTGAAAGGAACAATTCTTATGATGGTACAATCATTCTGTGAAAGTTTGAAGTCAATCAGATGAAAACTGTGGACTCTAGAGTGTTAACAAAGATCTTTGAATTAAATTTTAATAAGGCCCCTTTTCCTATGTTTCTTGAGGAATCATATCCGATTCCGAAAAGAACAATCTTTATGATGGTACAATCATTCTGTGAAAGTTGAAGAGAATCTGTTGAAAATTGTTGGCTCTAGATAATTTATGGGAATTTTTTACTAAAATTTTCATTGGGCCCCTTTTTCCTTTTGTTTCTTGACCGATCATACCCAATTTTGAAAGAAACAATCCTTATGATAGTACAATCATTCTGTGAAAGTTTGAAAGGAATCCGATGAAAACTGTTGACTCTAGAGTGTTTACGAGGTTTTCTTAAAAGATTTTTCGATTAAATTTTCAAAAGGCCCCTTTTCCCGTGTTTCCTGATGGAACTGACCAAATTCCCAAAGGAACAATCCTTATGATGGTACAATCATTCTGTGAAAGTTTAAATACAATCTGATGAAAACTGTGGACTCTAGAGTGTTAACAAAGGATTTTTTAATTAATATTTTTAAAAGGCCCTTTTCCTGTGTTTCTTGACAGATCATACCCATTTTCGAAAGGAACGATCCTTATAATGGTACAATCATTCTGAGAGAGTTTGAAGTCAATCAGATGAAAACTGTGCACTCTATCGCGTAAACAAGGATTTTTAATGGAATTTTTATTTAAATTTTCATAAGGCCCCTTTTCCCATGTTTCTTGACGGATCATACCCATTTTCGAAAGGAACAATCCTTATGATGGTACAATCATTCTATGAAAGTTTGAAGAGAATCCGATGAAAACTGTGGACTCTATTGCGTAAACAAGGATTTTTTAATTAAGTTTTAATTAGGCCCCTTTTCCCATGTTTCTTGACGGATCTGACCCAATTTCGAAAGGAATGATCCCTATGATTGTTCATTTTCTACAAAATATTCCAAACATTTTTCTTGAGGGGCTTTAAAAAGCGGGGTTCAGCCAATTGTGAGACAGGGTATCAATGTAAAATTTACTGGAAGAGCACAAAATCAATATTAGGGCTTGTGATGCCCTAGCTCAGTGCTTTACTACAGACATAGAATAAACAAGGCAATTATCAACTAGAGTACCAATTTTCTTCTAGATAACATGGTAGTGATCATTTCAAATGAAATTCAACTCATGCAAATGTTTGAATTTGTGATAGTTATTGGAAGAGAGACCATTTAATAGTTCTGTGGAACAAATACTTGAAGAAGATATTAAATCCAGCGCACATCAACCAGTTAATGTCTATACCATTGATAGTTTATGGGCCCCTAAAAATTGCTTTAGAGTGCTCAACTGACTGAGCTAATTGGACTGACAACTCAATCCATACCTGCATGGTGTTTATGAAAAGCTCCTCCACCTCTTTGTTCATCAGTTTGGACACTAAGTCTAAAACATGTAGCACCACATCTACACCAACAGCACTGAAATCAAAGAAAAGAACCATAACCCTTTCCTGTTTTGCAAAATTTTAGACCAGTCGAAATTCAAAGGTTTTGCAGTTAAAGTGGATTTGATTTGAAAAATAACCACTTAGAAGGGTAGAAAATATTGTGTAAAGATAAGAGATTGCTTGTCACAAGCACTTTCTTCTTTTTCTACAATGTTTTCTAAAAGATAAAATCACATGTATGTAAAAACCATGCATTGACCAAGAAAAGTTTCAAAGCAAAAGCATTGGTAGAAAGACAGTTATTAAAGATATATGACAGTTGCATGTAAGGTTTAACCAAGAATTTTTAAGTCCAAAAAGGGTTAAAATTCCACTTAAATGAATGTCTGAATATTGAATCTGTACCTAGAGGCTGATATTATTGTCACAAAAGCATGTGCAAAGTTTCAGAGTAATAGCATTTGTAATGAATGAGATATGACACTTGCATGTAAGGTTTAACCCAAGCATTACGCTGAAGCCTGGGAGACAGAAAAGGTCCCTCCTATTCGAAGAATAGTAGAGCTTTAAAACTGTTTTACATAGTCTTCAAATCTTTGTTTTAAGTTGAGCCTGAGAGGGTCATTGCTACCAAATACTTTGTTTACCTTTATCCCAACAACTTTGAATCTGTTTGAAGTTTTACTCTATGAGTTTAATACTCGTATGAAAATCAAGATGACTGTCTAAAATCATTCCATGTCTCATCCCATAACCAGATGACAAAAATTTAAACTTTTCCAAATTCAAATAGGTTGCAGACGACATTTTTAAATCTATTGAATCTTTAAAAATTCTTGTCTTTCAGGATAGAAAACATTGTGGATATTGAAGAAATTGCTTGAATCAAGTAATTTCTTCAATATCCACAATGTTTTTCAAAGCTTTTTCTTGAAGGGGCGTAAACAGAGGGATTGCGTAGGAATGGTTTAACTAGGGACTCCAAAACCTTTGGCAAGGACCCTGACTATAGAGTCTCTTGTACCCTAATATTTTGATGTCAGAAAACCCTAAAACCCTGCCTGACTCCTTTACCTCCAATCATCTGTGGGTGGTTTAATGCTGGTTTTCATGGCTATGATGTTGTTATCAAACTGAAACTGTAGAATGTTCGACATCAGTCTTTGGTCAATGTTTACAGAAATGATTGCCAGAAAGTTGTCATCATTACACAGAGCTGCAGATATGGTTAAGGATTCGTTATTTTGAAACAAATGTTGCATCTGAAATGGCTGTTCTCGACCATGTTACTTGTGTTCTATTCCTGGTGACTTTAAAATAAACAGGGACAGTCAACTTTAGCATATTCCTTAGTATTTTCCATTTACAAACTATTTTTTAAAATCTTAAAGCTAAATTCTAGTTATCAATCAAACTATTTTTGCTTAAGCAATTCCCATACTATCACACTTTTTTATGCCTCTGAGAATTATTTTAAAGAAAACATTATGAGAAAAGTAGAAATTGCTTAAAACAAGCTATTTCTTCTTCATCACAATGTTTTCTACCCAATTTTTCTCTTAGTTTCAATTTCAAATGAATTTCAATTGTTGTCTGCAACTTCTTCCAATTTGGACAAGTCTACAATTTTGTTGTGTGGTAATGGGTTAAATAAATATTATGCAGATGTGTCTTGTTTAGCTCTTAGCAGGTCCAAAAGTAATGTTCAGGTCCCAGCCACCATCACTGTTCGGCCTGCACTGCCTTTTTTTTTTGGTCACAAAAAGCCCTGAACAGGTTTCAAAAGTTGTTCCTCCACAATCCAAAAGTCCCCTGACTGTCTGGAATATCCAGAACAGAATTACAAACACACTCTAAGTGAAAATAGATTCATTCTTTCCCTGCCACATTTCTTCTACACCTCTTGTCCTGTAATTCAAACCGATGCAGTCTTTGTTCTTTGACTTAGATTATTCTGTACTCTTCTGTAATTGATAAGGGCTGTCAATCAAAAAATCAATCAACCAATCAAATCACACATTTAGACCAGTAGTGAACTTTGAGCTCCGACATTGGACAACAACTATGCAAAGCATTTTTGTTGGTTTGGTGTTATAAACATCCTTACTACAGCTTACATAAGCTGTAGTTATGACATTAAGGTCACCAATCAATAAATAGACTGAGTAAATGTCAGCTAAGAAAAAAATTCTTGACAATAGCTTTGGACACCTCTCAATAATTTTAGTAAACAACAAAATTTACATAGATATTTGATACACAAAAGGATACTTAAAAGCAGTTTGAGGGCTTGAACCATTGTCTGGCATTTTCTGTTAATGGCTGAGTTATCTCCTTCTAATGTCATCTTCAAAGTCAAGAGAGCCGTCGGTAAGATGGCAGCTGCATGTTTGTCATGGTGTATTTTATCACGAGAGAAAACCAACTCCTCATACACCTCAATCAGTAAGTTGTACGCACCAATCGGGGCCAGCCCGCTAGTGTCTGGTGATTGCCCCGCCCAGTGTATGAGGCACAGGAGGGGGTCAGAGATCTTACTGAGTGGGGTCTGTGCCAAAATGGGAAACCGTGACTCATCTTGTATCGGAAATGTACCGAATAGACTTTTGCATATCACACGTCTAACTGTCTTTACACTGCACAGAGTCAAAAGAAACTCAAATATCTGCAGAAGAAATATCACTTTACTTAACCCATTCCAACTCAATCCCTCCTTTTTACGCCCCTCAAGAAAAAAACTTTTGAAAACATTGTGGAAAATGAAGAAATTGCTTGTATCAAGCAATTTCTTCATTATCCACAATGTTTTCTATCCCGAGAGACGAAAAAATTCAAAATTCCATCAACTTGAAATTGTCGTCTGCAGCTTCTTTCAATTTGGACCAGTCTAAAATTTTGCTGTGTTGGAATAGGTTAAAACAAAAGATCCTGTCAATCTTTAACCCATTACAAGAAGACAAAATTTCTGTCTAGTTCAAATTGAAAGATATTGCAGACTAGTAATTTTAGATGTTGATCTTTTTTTTGCATTTTAAGGTAGAAAACATTTTCGTTAAAGAAGAAATTGCTTGTAACAGGGTAGAAAACATTGCCTTACAAGCTGTTTCTTCATTGGCTTAACCAAATTTACATTCCTTTTTTTAAATTTCACAAAATTGTCATCTAAATCATTTTTCAGTCTGCACCAGTCTTAAACTTTATTGTGAGGTAATGGATAAAACGTCTTTAGATTTTGTATACAAAAATCACTTCCTCTCCTATATCAAATTTCATTCTATAAGTCTTTGTATTAGCCGTACATAAAGTCTATACAAGCCATATATCCTTGGTAGTAAACTAACACCCAATAACTACAAATCAACCCAATACAAAATGACAAATTTTAGACTAGTCAAAATTGGATGGTAATGGTAATTTAATGTTGATGAATTTTAGATTTTTTGACATTACGAGCACATAGCATTGTGCAAAATGAAGAAATTGCTTGTAACAAGCAATTTCTCAATTTTCCGCAATGTTTTCTCAAGCTATTTTGCTTAGGTGCGTCAAAAAGCATCATTGTGGGAGAATTAGTAAAATATGCCTGTGCATGATATTTCCAACCATTTTAAATGGGTGTAAAGTGCCCACAAAAACCTTTTCCTTTGAAACAAGCAAATTCTTCTATTTTCAAAATAATTTATACCACATACGAGGGTTTCATTTTAAATTGCATCAAATTTTCATTGTCGTCTGCAACCTCTTTTGATTTGGACCAGTCTAAAATTTCAAACAAGAGGACCATGATGGTCCTATATCACTCCCCTGAGTATGATGGCTCAAGGCTTTATGAGATAATATACAAAATATCAAAGCCCTACACCTAATCCTTTTGGAGAAGAAGATTTTTTTTTTAGATTTTCTCCTAGGTATAGTGAAGATCCAACCATATTAAGATAATTTCAAGAGTACGGTAATTCTTTGAAGTACTTAAGTAGAGGATCAATAGGCATTAATACATACCAAATATTGAAGCTCTAGGCCTAATGGTTTAGAAGAACATTTTCTATGATATCCTTCATTACTCCTTTCATGGATTGCACAAAAAAGCGCTCATTTTCAGAATACAGTAATTCTATGAAGTATTTTAGTACAGGGTCAATAGGTATTATTACACACTAAATATTAAAGCCCTTGGCCATATAGTTTGAGAGAAGAAGACTTTTAAAGTTTTCCTTCTTTATTTATATGTAAAACCAGGGATTGCACAGAAAAGGGCTAATGTTAAGAATATAGTTTATTCTATGAAGTATTTTAGTAGATGGTGAATAGATGATGATTTATACAAAATATCAAAGCTCTAGGGCTCATGGTTTGGGCAAGGAGACTCTTAAATTTTTCCTTCTTATTTACATGTAAAATCAGGGATCGCACAGAAAATGGCTAATTTTAAGAATATGGTAATTCTTTGAAGTATTTTGGTAGAGTGTCAATAGATAATGATTTGTACCAAATATCAAAGCACTAGGCCTTATGATTTGGGAGGAGAACATTTTTAAAGTTTTCCTTCTTTATTTCTAGGTAAAATCAAATATCAAGTACCAAATATCAAAGCTCTAGGCCTTGGCTTGGGAGGATAAGATTTTTTAAGTTTTTTCACTCTGTTGCTATGGCAACCAGAGTTCTACATGGATTTCAATTCTTTCAAGAATTTTGAAAGTGCATGACCTAAGGAACATATCTGTGAAGTTTTGTTGAAATTCCATGGTTAGTTTAGCAGAAATTTTTTTTGTAATTGTTAACGGACGGACAGACCACGGATGATGACCCATCGCAATAGCTCACCCAGAGCACTTTGTGCTCAGGTGAGCTAAAGATGAGAATGGGTTAAAAGTTTTCATAGAGAATATATATTCCAAGCTTCAAGTAATTGTGTTCAGTAATACCAGAAATATTACAAGATGTCAACAACCCCTTACTCAGATGCAGACCCAGACACTGACAACATCTAGTCTGTAGCAATACCTCATCATTTCTAAATAACAAGCTCATAATCAAATAGTCTCTTTCCTGTTTTTCAAAATTTTAGCCTTATCCAAATTCAAAGGTTGCACAGACAAAAGTTTGAAGTGAATTTCATTACAAAAATAACCATTCAGTAGGATAGAAAATATTGTGGGAAAAAAAGAAATTGCTTGTTACAAGCAATTTCTTCTTTTTCTACAATGATTTCTCAATTATAAAATCAAAAGGGAGGTAAAAAGCAAACTGAACAGGAAAGTGATAAACAGATGAATTACCTACCTTAACAACGGATTCAGCTGAGCTAGATGCAAGAAGGTTTAGAGTCTGTTCTATACAAGCTCCCAGATATTTATAACTGTAAATAGAAATGATCTCTTATCCAGGAAAATCTGCCTAAATAATGTAACGTTATGACAGAATTTCTAATCTTTTGATGACATCACTGTATATTCATGATTCCTTATCCGAGAAAACTTGCCAAAATAACATAGCTTTATGACGGAATTTCTAATCTTTTGATGACATCACTGTATATTCATGATCCTTATCCAAGAAAACCTGCCTATATGATGTTACTTTTTGACATTGGAAAATGTACTAATTGCATCTATTATGTTTATATGTTATCCGGGAAAACCTGCCTTTTTGACATAACTTTATGACATCGAAAAATTCCAATTTTTAGATGATGCCATTACTGTTCCATACTCCTAAAGTATGAAAAAAAAATGGAAAAAAATTGTGAAAAAAAAAGAGAAATGCTTTTTTTAAGCAATTTCACCATTATTCACGGTTGTTTCTGATTTTAAAAATTTCATCCAATAAAAAATCACCATCATTTTATTTGGACTTTTTTATCATTGTTGTTTAAAAAATGAAAATATTTAGGTCTAAAATGAAAAAACAACAATGTTTAGTCATTTTCATTACTGCAAATAGGATATATTAGTGATTTTTTTTTTTTTGGAAAATTTAACTCTTACCCATTTCCACATGAACCCTTTCTTTTTATTCCTCTCACGAAAAAAGATTAGGAAGGAAAACATTGTAGAAAATAAAGAGATAACTTGTTAAAAGCAATTTCTTCATTATTCACAGTTTACAACCCAAAGATACAGATCTTTTAAAATCCAGCAACTAAAAATTGTGGTCTGCATCTTCTTTCAAGTCTGGTAATTGGTTAGAGTATTTCATTTGGCGCATAAATTGCATTGAAACCCCACATCATTATCAGTGACTTTAGTTCCACTAAGATGATGAAATGACCAAAAGCAAGGGTAAATCTATCAAAACAGTAAATTAATCATTTTGATATTTTCTCAGAAAAATCATTTAAGAGATGATGATTGTTTTCATGGAGGTATGAACCGAAAAACCTAATCACACTGTATGAATACGCGAAAAACCTAATCACACTGTATGAATACGCGAAGCGGATTCATACATTGTGTGATTAGGTTTTTCGGTTCATACCTCCATGAAAACAAAAAATATTCTCTTCATTTCTTATAATTTAATAGCATCGAGCGAAAAAAGCAAATATTTTACAAATTCTGATACCTTTTTGTATGGGACTATTCTGTGCGGAAGCATACAAAATCCCTGCGTGCTCAAAATTTTGTTCATGGAGTTATGAATGAATTTTTTCGCCCAATCAGAAAGCTCGTTTTTGATAGACGAAACTATAAATAAAATCATAAAAAAGATAATCTACAAAGAAATCTTGATAAACCACTGGAAAGCATTATAGAAGAAGAAACATCTTAAGGTTCCATAATGCAGCTTCTACTTGGCATTTGCTTCAGATAAGTTTGATCCTCTCCCTTGGTAAAAATGTACTCCAACAAAGCTTTTTTCAATAGGCTAAAAGATTCAGGAATAAAAGATAGAGTAGTAATTTAAAAATCAGACCTACTTTGCCAAGTAAGTCTGTAATCGCTCCACTTTTAGGATATCCTTGAATAAATCGACAGCGTATCTTCTGGTTTCTCCAGATTTTACGTCATGCAGGCAGTTAAAGATGGTTTGAAAGGTTTTTGGAGCATTGGTCTCATTGTAAAACTGTAAAAATAAAAGAAATTCATGTTTGATGTTTCAATGACTGAATAAAAGGACTTTGGCAGTTTTGTAAATGTAAGATGGTCATTCTACCTTATCATTAATCAGGTGTCTGCCCTGGTACTAGTGCTCAAGCCAAATGCCTCTGACTTTTGGGAGGACGGGCAGTAGCCACTAAGCTGCAGGTCCTTTGTTGAAACTAGAGTTCATCTTGTTCAATACAAATGCAGTTCATTGCTTTTCGCTGAGTCAATCTTTCGTTTTCATGAAACAAAGATTTTCTATTGGGTTGATTGATTGATTGATTGATTGAATGGGATTAAATGCTACTTGTAACAGTCTTACTTATTTCAGTCAAAACGCAGTGGCTGGAGCACCTAGCCATGGATTTCTGATATTTCTCACACAAGTACCACCACAACATCCTTTCTGAGCCTCCAGCCCCTCTTCCAACTTAGGCTTACAATTATCCACTCATTGGTGGGAGAAAAATTTCATAAAGGACTTTGCCACAGCTTGGAATTGATACGATTAGTAGTCTGACAGCCATATTCTATAGGGAAACAACATGTAAAAGTAAAATCTATGCTACATCTTAAACATTTATAGAAAACACATAATGAAGGCTGAAAATAACAACAACCCCAAAACAGTCAATGTTTAAATCAGAGAATCCTAAATCTTTTGCAAAGGACCATATGACACCAACAGTCAAGTCCTAGGGACGCAAATTTGTTGATGTTGGACTAAAATCCTGGGTTTCCAAGCCAAGACTAAAGAAGAAAACAGTTTTACCATGCCTCCAATTTCATCATTTAGACACAGGTTCACAAGCAGTATGAGTGAAAACAACATTTCATTAGGATTTTCATCACCAAGTAATTTAGTCAGCCTTCTGGAGAAATCCTTCATATTTTCCTGCAAATATATTAGATATAATTTAATTCTAAGTTTCGTATATCCAAAACAATCGTTCCGATTGGCCGAAAAAATTATTCATACTTCAATAAACAAAATTTTAAGCATGCAGCTATTTTGCATGCTTGCGCACAAAATAAGTCCATAAAAATGTATCAAAATTTGTAAAATATTTGGGGTTTTAGCTTGATGTCATTAAGTTATAAGAAATGAAAAGAGTATTTTTTTTGTTTTCATGAAGGTATGAAAAGAAAAAAAAACTAATCTCACATAAGTATGAATCAGCTTTTTCATAGAGCCCCCCTTTTCTGTGACACAGCCTAAAATGGCTAAACCTAAAAATATGCCCAAGGTCAGATGACTAGTTATACATGTATTCTGTTAAAATTTCAATCAAATTCGACCATAAATGTAGGAGATGTGTTAACAAGAAATTTTGCATTAACCCATTCCAACCAAGAGAGTCTTTTAGACACCCCAAGAAAAATAGGCTTAAGAAAACATTGTGGAAATAAAGAAATTGCTTGTTACAAGCAATGTCTTCATTATCAATAGTGTTTTCTATCCCAAAAGTAAAAAAAATCCAAAATTTCTTATACTTTAAATTGTCGTCTGCAGCTCCTTTCAATTTGGACCAGTCTAAAATTTTGCTGTGTGGGAATGGGTTAAGCCCCTTCTGTGACATAGAATAAAATTGCCAAACCCAGACAATATGCACAAGGGCAGGATGATGTGGACGGACGGACGGATGTCTGGACAGATGATAGCAATATAAATCCTCCTTCAGCAAAGCAAAGAAAGAGTGTAAATAGAGGTGTTTTGTAAGAAGAATAGTATAATATAACAAGAGCACTTTCCATGGTGCAACGCTTGGCTGCAAAAAATTCTAATTGAAAAAGGGGAATAACTCTTACAAAAACTTTTTTAGAGTTATCCCCCTTGATAGTCTAGTTAGCTCTTGTGATGGTCAATACACAAGCCAAGTTACATGAGGATATCTTCAATAACAACAGAGATATGACCAAGGTTAAAGTTTGTCACGCCAACGCCAATGCCGACGCACAAGACGCCAAGGTAATGACAATACCTTGGGTTTTCTCCGAAACAGCCGAGCTAAAAAGGAGGAATCCTTGTTTAAAGCATTGTCTCCTTTCTTCACAATGTTTTCTGTGATACGTAAATGGATACAATGTCAACTAAATTTGTTATTTGGCTGTAGTTTCACTGATCTGAAGTTATAGTTCAATGAGTAAACTTTACTTAGAAGTGAACACATGTATAACAAAACACAAACTGTTAACCCATCACCAAACAACAGAGTTTTAGACTGGTCTAAATTCAAAGAAGTTGCAGACAACAATTAACAGTAAACGAATTTGTGAAAATCTCAACGTTTTTTTTTTTTATACAAAATATTGTTGATAATCAAGTAATTGCTTGAGACAAGCAATTTCTTCATTTTCCACAATGTTTTCCGAAGCCTTTTCTCGAGACCCATTCAAAAGCAGGATTGTGTGGAAAAGGTTTAACCCTTTCCCGTTCAAATACGGGATTTTACGTTCCTGTGATTTTATAATTGAGAAAAGATTGTAGAGAAAGTAGAAATTGCTTGTAACAAGCAATTTCTCCTTTTTCCACAATATTTTCTACCACATAGGATGGTTTCATTTCAAATGGCATCCAGTTTTCATTGCCGTCTGCAACTTCTTTCAATTTTGACTGGTCTTAAATTTCCAAAAACGGGAAAGGGTTAAGGAGAAACATGTGTAACAAAATATCAACAATTTTGTCATGAACATATCATACTTACATTATTCCTTATAAAAGATTGTACAGAGAAATTATCTCTCGTTAGGTTTACTAAAGTACCCATCGAGGCCTGTGTTAATTCTGTAGAAGGATAACATCTGAAAAAGAACAAGATGTATTTTCAAAATACTGAAACCAATATTACAGTTTATTTTCAAAATTTCTTAATAGCAATGACTTTGTCAGATGATCTTGGGTAAACCATTCACCCGTTTTCACTTTTCTATGAGCCCCAAGAAAGAAGCTTTGGAAAACAATAAGAAATTTCTTGTTACAAGCACTTTTTTCATTTCTCACATTGTTTTCTTACATAGAAGACTTAGAAAATTAAATTTTATGGAACAAAAATTGTCATCTGCATCTTAATTCATTTTGTACTGGTCTAAAATTATGTCATCTGGTAATAATTTAATTTTTAGTTACGTCTATCAAAAAGGGGCGTTCAGATTGGTCGAAAAAATTAATTCATACCTCCATGAACAAAATTTTGAGTACGTGGTCATTTTGTATGCTTCCGCACAAAGTAATTCCATACAAAAGTATCAGAATATGAAAAGTTTGTGCTATTAAATTATCAGAAATGAAGAGAATATTTTTTGTTTTCATGGAGGTATGAACCAAAAAACCTAATCACACTGTATGAATAAGCAAAGCGGATTAATACATTTTGTGATTAGATTTTTCGGTTCATACCTCCATGAAAACAAAAAATATTCTCTTCATTTCTTAAATGGGTTAACAATGAGAAATACCAAACACTAGAATTTCAAAGCCCCAGTGACACCTTTGTCTTGAAAAGATTCGAGGCTCGAATAATTTCATATTTTTTCAAAACTATTATTAGTGTGTCAAAAAGTATCTTTTTTTAATTTAAAAACTTGAAAATATCAAATGATCTATGCCAAATTGAAAACAGACATTCACCCAATCACACATGAGAAAATTCTAGACTGATCCAAAATCAAAGAAGATGTAGACAACAATTTTAAATTTCAAAGTTTCAGAGCAATAGTATCAGTAGAAAGAGAGTTATTAAAGATATATGACACTTGCAGGCAAGGTTTCACCAAAATTTTCTAAGTCCAAAGAGGGTCAAAATTCCACAGAATGAATGGCAGAGTAATGAATCTTTGCCTAGAGGCTGACATTGTCACAAAACATGTGTAAAGTTTCAGTGCAATTGCATTAGTAGAAAGAGAGTTATTAAAGATATATGACGCTTGAAGGCAAGGTTTGACCAAGATTTTCTAAGTCCAAAAAGGGTTGAAGTTAAACTAAAATGAATGTCAGAGTATAGAGTCTGTGTCTAGAGGCTGATATTGTCACAAAAGCATGTGCAAAGTTTCAGAGCAATGGCATTAGTAGAAACTGAGGTATGACAATTGCATGTAAGGTTTAACCAAACTATTACGCCGGCACCTGGGTGATCGATAGCCCGCTATTCTTCAAATAGTCAAGCTAAAACAAGATGTATTTGTGAAACACTATGCCCCCGAAACAGGAATTCTTTAGAATGGTAAAGGGTTAAAATTATGACCTTGACCTTGATGAAATGACCTTCCCCAGTTGCACCTTGTTGAAACATATTTACATACCAAATATTAGCATTGTCACTTAATCAGGGTTGAAGTTATAGGAAAATGTTTAGTTGGCAGGTTAAGTTTTGCAGACAGACAGACAGACGGACACCAGTAAAACAATATGCCCCCGATCTTATCGATGCAGGGGGCATAAAAATGCAAATGGTGCCAAATTAATATAACAAATATAAGATTTGGTGCATAGTACAAAACCATTGAGTATTGCAACATAACAAGTATGAATAACTAAAGCATTATAATCCATTTACTAAACAATCCTGCTCTCAAGGAAAATAGGTTGGAAAGCATTGTGAGGAAAGAAGAACTTGATTGTTAAAAGCAATTTCTCAATTTCTTAAAACATGTTTTCTACCATAAAAGATATTTGTATTTAGATTTCAATTTGAATTGCCATCTGCAACTTCTTTCAATTCAGACCAGTCTAAAAGTTTGGGGACTGGTATTAGGTTAAGAGGTTTGTTTGAATGGGGTTTTACGCCGCTTTCAACATTCTTTCAGTTATATCGCGGCGGCTGGAGCACCTAACAATGGATTTGTTTGTTTGTTTGAATGGGGTTTTACGCCGCTTTCAACAATCTTTCAGTTATATCGCGGCGGCTGGAGCGCCTAACAATGGAATCCTGGTATTTCTCACACCAGTACGACCATTACATCCTTTCCTAGCCTCCAGCTGCTATCCCACATAGGTCTACGATTATCGACCCATTGGTGAGAGACAATTAGTTGGAAAGAATGAGTGCCACCGTCGGGGATCGAACCCGGGACCTCTAGATTGATAGTCCGACGCACTACTAACTGCACTATGACGGCGACCCCGAGGAGATGACTTTAAAATTGCTCTTATTGAGCGTTTTACCAAACTTTGGATCTCTGAGGCAGGGCCATTTTGATCCAATGCGTACAATTGTATCAACCTTAGTAAATGTAAACAGCAATCAGGATTACTTTCAAAGACTTTCAATCCTAGTAGAGCCCGTCTGCAATGGGGCTATGATCCTACTCAGGTAACTTTAATTACTACAGCAGCCGTTAAACTCAACATTTTATTTAAAGAAACATAGTACGCAATCAAAGTAGAAAACTCAGTAATGAGCTTTAGGATAATGGAATAAAAATATGTTAGTTGCTTTGTTTAATCTATTAAAAGTTAAACATCAATCGTGTATCTAAATATGGTGAATACTAAAATAAAACATTATTTATTGATAGTATAAAGTATACTTACATTTGACTAAGAAGAAACCTGGTCAAATCCTCCATGTACATTTCCTGGAAACTGACACGGTGGCCATAGGTAACTTTCTGGAGCAAGTTAAGAGCCTGAAATGTGGAGATTGATGGCTAAAGGTCAAAGATAAAGGTCAAGACTACTGACCTCCGACATAGCAGTTTGAATGAAATAATGAACAACATTAGCTAACGTAATTTATTCTTAGGGTTCAGTTTTAAAATGGGGGAATTTTAAAAATCTTTTACTTTTGGTTAGTAAACATTGGGAAAAATGAAGAAATTGCTTGATATAAGCAATTTCTTCATTTTCTACAATGTTTTCTAAAGCTTTTTTCTTGGGGGGGGGATGTGATTGTGGGTTAACCCTTTCCTGCACAATCCCTGGTTTTAACGTCCCTGTGATTTTATACTTGAGAAAACATTGTGGGAAAAGAAGAAATTGCTTGTTACAAGCAATTTCTTATTTTTCCACAATATTTTCTACCCCACTGAATGGTTGTCAAATTAATTAATAGCCACTTTAAATTTTCATCTGTAAGAACCTTGAATACTGGCAGGTCTATAACTTTGCAAAACAGGAAAGGGTTAAGTTGCGAAACCAACAAAAATGCTTTTCATAAATGTTGGAGTTCAAATTTCATGACCTTTAATTGAATGATTTGATTGGTCAATAGATTTTTTGATTGACATCCATGAACTGTCAACTCCGGCATATAACAAAACTGTAGTTGCCAGATATTCAAAGAAAACAGACATCATACCTCCTCAGTAAGCGTACCACTGTTGGCTGACCCATGATATTTGACAACTCTGGCAAGAGCTGGTGTTAAAAGGAACTTCTCATGTAAACTTTCTCTGATTGCACAGTCGGATACTGAAATGTACACACAAACTAGTAAGCTAATTTATATGGCCTGTTTTTATCTAAAAATTCAAAAATGGGGGGATGATTTTCTACGAAAGACCCAAGTTGAAGAAACATGAGAAATTTTACACTCATTGTTTTGGTGGATAAACAAATAAATGCAATTTCCTTGAAAAGGAATATGACGAACCTGACAATAAGCTGTGGGCTTAACAATGGAGCTATCTGAAAACTTGTTTCAAATGGCATATGTACTCATGATGAATAACAATTGTGCCCAGTTATTTTGAAATCCATGCACAAATGTAGGAGATATTCTCCAAACATATTTGGACGGATTGACACACCAACACAAGATAAATCCAATCATCAATGTGATATCCATGTTTTGCTCACTGCAAGCAGACTTCACAAAACACCTTCACGGCATGTATGATCATCTTGTTACATTAACCCATTACCAGACTGCAAAATGTTAGACTGGTCCAAATTGAAAAGAGTTTCAGACAACAATATGAATTTTAAAAGTATTTTAGAATTTTTTTTATTTTCTTGGTTGAAATCATTTTGGAAAATGAAGAAATTTATTGGTTCAAGTAATTTCTTTATTTTTCACTATGTTTTCTAAATAGTTTTTCTTAAGGAGCGTCCTAAAATGTCACTGTATCGGAATAGCTTAACTTTATATCAATTAACCAATTCCCACTCGGTGACGCCTTTAGACGCCCCCAAGGAAAAACAATGTGGAAAATGAAGAAATTGCGTGTTCTCCATTTTCAACACTGTTTTCTACCCAGAAAATTGAAAAAATGCAAAATTTGATTACTTTTGAATTGTTGTCTGCAACTTCTTTCAATTTGGGCCAGTCTAAAATATCGCCGTCTGGTAATGGGTTAATAATAACATTCCATATACATGTAATTCATTACTTTACCTTTTATCATTTGAACCTTTGTAATAATAACAAATTAAGCCAAAACTAAATCATCATTGCTATCAGTTTAAAGGGGCTTACAGAATATACTGCATCTTCTATCTCCCCTACCGTATATAAGTCTGATGTATCAAAACTTCAGACTAATTGAATTGAAAGGAGTTACAGACGACAATTCAAGTTTATGAAAATTTTTATCTTTTTATCGTTTAGGTAAAAAGCATTGTGGATAATGGAGAAACTGCTGACATTGCACTCTTAACCCATTACCAGATGACAGAATTGTAGACTGGTCCAAACTGAACGGAGTTGCGTATGACAAATTAACCGTTTCCTGTTTTTCAAGTCTTTAGACCTGTCTGAATTCAAAGGTTTTGTAGATGGAAATGGATTTAATTTGAAAAATGATCATTCAGTAAGGTAGGATATATTAGGAAAAAGAAGAAATTGCTTGATACAAGCAATTTCTTCTTTTTCTACAATGTTTTCTCAATTATCAATTCACAGGGACATAAAAACAAGAGATTGAAAAGGAAAGGGTTAAAGGTTATGAAACTTTAGAAATTTTCAACTTTCTGGATAGAAAACATTGTGTACAATGAAGAAATTGCTTGTAACAATTTCTTCCTTAACTCAATATTTTCATAAGTGGTCACTGTATGGGAATGGGTTAAAATAAAGTAATTTACCTACTAAATTTAGCCAATTTCCTCATGATCCCGCTATTTTACTCTCCACAAGAAAAATTCATTGTAGAATATGAAGCAATTGCTTGTAACAAGTAAAGAGTTGATGGACCTGAAGAATCTAGGCAACATTTTATGTAACTATAATTGCTGTTTTTTTTACATCCACTGTTTGTATGTTATACTGCACATCTTTGTCAATAGATTCAAACAGTAAGTTAAAATATTGAATAATTTATACCTAAATTATTAAATAGTAGCAGACATTTCAAGAGCAGCGAGTGTTTGGTAGCATCATCAGCAAGAAGACTAACAAGACTAGTGAGACACTCTGCAGGTAAAACTTCTCCTGGATTAAAGAATTTCAGGGATGACCCTCGACTAGTTTTACGGATTAATACCTGAAATAAACCATGGTTTTCAATAAATTCAACAACAAAATTAGAATTTTTTTACAAGTCCGAGACTTTACAGAGAGAGAAGTGAAGAAATTGCCTTTCCATTCAAGAACTAAAGTATTTGGAAGAAAAAAAAGATTTTTCTACTTTACAAATTAATATAAAATCAATGATTGGATTGTAATTACATTGTAAACAACAGTAAAGTTTCTATATACCTAAAACTGATTTTCATAAAATTTTCAAACAGCTACATTTTCCAATGATTCAATTTTTTTTTTTTTCAAATAGTGTCTAACCCATTAATAGCTTACAAAATTTTAGACTGTTTAAATTCAAAAATAACAATTCTGAGTAGATGAAATTTTGAAATACTTGTCTTATGGTGGCCATAAATTTTGCAAAAAAAAAAGTCATTTAAAATCTCAGCCGTACCTCCTGTCAGAGTCAATGGGCGTGGCAAATGAAGTTAGGAGGCCAGGCTAATGTGTGCTGTACAATAATTGTAAATCAATGAAATTCTTATGTTGTAGGTATTCATTTGAATCGTCAAAAGAAGACTAGTTGAAATTAGTTACATGGAGTAAAATGTTGAGCACAATAGTTCAACCTCTTGTATTTGAATTAAAAAATTATACCAGGCTATTTATAGCTCCTAAATGCGTATTTCAATTGAAAAACAGACTTACATCTAATTGTCGCTCTAAATACACAGCATTTCTTTCAATTTTATGAAGGCTGTATTGAGAAATCGCTTGTATAACACCTTTTAAGAGGGATCCAGATGTTTCCATAATGTCAGCTGTATACCATTATGATACCTCCTTGAACTCTGTAAAATCAAACAAAATAGCTATTAGAGTTAACCCATTACCAGATGACCAAATTTTAGACTGGCCCAAATTGAAAGAAGCTGCAGAAGACAATTAAAAGTAATTGAAATTTTGAATTTTTTCAACTTTCTACAGTGCTCCAGATAAGGTCCGTTTTTCCGTAATTTACGGACGTAAATTGGCTGGTTACGCATATTTTTCAGCGAATTGCCGTACAAGTTACGGACCGTAAATCATGTGTACGGACATTATAAGGTAAGAATGCGTAAACAAAAGGGAACTTACTCTTGTAGCATTTCATGTAATCACTCGGCTATTTCCGATATTGCCGAAAATCCCCGTTACTTTGTTATTGCCTACCCTAATTACCGATCGATTTTCGTCTCTTTCCGTGACATTGGAATGCAGACCGTGGGAAAATTCTTGTCAACAAGGACGGTACCCGGCATTGAATCTCTTTCTACTTTAATGTCGTGAGCGATTTGAAACCAGGAGTTCCAACTGACTAAATCACAAAAGTCGAGACAGAAAACTTTGACGAGTTTTTTTCAGCCGTCTACGGACAAATCCCTACAGCAGTTTCGTTCTCGCCAGTTTGGACATCTGTTTGAAACAAGAAATCAGTGATGATCCTGAATAGAAATGGTTTCTTGTTTAATTAAATAGAATTTGTGATACAAAAACGAAATGATAGTAAATTAATAAATTTGTTGTTGAGTAGACTGTAAAATCGATTCCGGGCGATTCATAGAAGTTAAGGAAGAGTTCGGGTGTCTACTACGGTAGATTCTCGTATTTATAAAATGTCATTTTGTCTAATTTATAGCTCAGATTTTGAGTTACTGACTGTAATTCAATGTTTGATGGGCAATTGACCTGTTTATATAAATTACTTTAAGTGTAATATATAATCAGGGATAATTGCTTTGATAGCGATCAATTGGCTACATAGAAAAATTCTAGCGTTCTTGCTATATTCTAACATTATGGTGTAAATTTTGACCATCTCTGTCTTGGGTTAAAGAGCTCAGTTTTGATTAAAAGGTTACTTAATAAACGAAAGAAACGAAATTTGATATTCCTTCTGTTTATTTGATACTAAAAGTAAGCTGGTACTGATCCTCGTATCAAGTACTGATTTCATATTATTTTGATCAGTACAGTACTGATGCCTCTTGAAATTATCTGGAGCACTGTTTCTAGGTACAAAACATTCTGGAAAATGAAGAAATTGCTTGTAACAAGCAATTTCTTCATTTTTCCACATTGTTTTGTAAAGCTTTTTTCCTTGGGGGTGTCTAAAGGCATCCTAAAGTGGGAAGGGGTCAAACACTAGCTGAATTTTGCAACAGGCTTGATCAGTTGGTTCCAATTCTCAAAGGGTCCCCTCTGTGGTTGAAGGTCCACAAAATTTATGGTCATTTTATCAGGTAAAAGTTGGAATATCGAAAATTAAATGTTTCGGATACCACACCATGTATACACGTTCGTAAGCAACGGAACAAACAAAAAGGTAACATAAGACTATTTTCTACATTTTTACCGTGTCCTCTGCAATTAAAGGTAAAAGATGAAATAGATTATTCCAAGCCTGCACCGAGTTCTAAAGGTTCTAGTACAACTTTGTCACCCTACCAAGTCGCAAATTCTCTGTTCTGGTGAATTTTTATCAGATGAAACACCCAAAGTAAATGACTTGGCTGACCAGCAAAATAAATAATAGTGCAGTTTAAATACTCATACCAAGTCAAATATAACTAGTTGCAGTTTGACAAGAAATTCAAACCATAATCTCTAACTTAGACCAATTAAGGCTAGAGCACTTCTATTATCTATTCTGAAATTTGAAGATTTCATTTGAATTATAAGGAAAGTGGGTAGATGGTAAACAAGTAAATAGTAAATGAGTGGCTTCACTATCTATATGTTGCCTGGTAGTGTGTAAGGGGTGCTTATACTACCTTGCCCTACAGGCTAGCTTTTTATAGCAACATGGTAGCTTGCTTGCCTCAGAACATAGGGTGACCGGTCAACTTTGCCCATTTTCAACTTGCCCAATCGGCAACTCGGCCCAATTCTATTTCATGTCAAATCAATTGTAATATTGATTTTTTATTAATTACAAATACAAAACTATTCAATCATCATCCAGTTGTGAGGAGATTTGCATATGCATCAGCTGCAGACTAAAAAGTTAAATTGAAATTTAAAAGTCATTCAAATTGCTCATGTTCAAGCAATGATTTGATATAATAATATCAAAACCACAAATAATGTATTTTGAAAATATTGAAGATAAACATAAAAATGCAATACTGCATCATTTGTAAGAAATTTAATCATATTCTAAGATTTATGATATTTTTCACTGTAGATTATATATTGGGGCCGAGTTGACTGGGCCCAGTTATTCAATGGGCCGAGTTGACTGGTAACCGGAGAGAGGTCCCTGGTTCAAATCCCAAGATAGTGTAATATTTATTTTGCCTATAACATGTCAATTATGAATGTGAGGTTTTATGTCATTAGACGTTTAGAATAATGGGAATCTCAATGGGTGGACCAACTGTGCAGCCAAATTAGAGATATTCCCAAAGACAACTACGTCCAGAAAATCTGAGAAAATGTCCGGAAAATCAAACCCAGATGTAAATTAATATCCCGAGATTCGAGAAAAACTTCCTAATTCCATCATTGGGCGTTTTCTCAAGCTACGAGACAAAGGGTTTGACAAACACAAGAATGTATATTCTGGTAAAAAGTTGATAAAATACCCTCCGGTAAAAAAATTGAATCCACAAGCAGTTTATCGAAATGTCTCTATGACGACCGATGTAGATGGAAATTTATGATTAAAGTCGTTCGTTAATCAAGCCGTCACAGCATCTTAGACCGTTTCTTTGGAAATCACTCAATTAATAAGGATTAGATTCCGTCGGGTTTCTTAAAATATCTACGTCCTGTCGAATTTGTGTAAACTAAGTTATGGCCAGAATTCGCCCTTTATGTCAAGTCCCATCAATTCTGTGGTGGATACAGAATGGAGCATCAAAAATGCAAACCAATTTTGCATTCTACATACGTTTATAACATGGGGGGTTCTTATTCGTAACTTGACATGACGTCCATCAAAGGAACATCTAAGTTCGCTAGTTTCTGAAGCCTTTTCCCTTTTCAATGACGTCACACATACTGTCTGTAAACATCAATTTGAAACCGGGAATTTCTTAAAAGATGCAACACTATGTTTCGTTTCTTTTTGTTCTGTTCCTTTTATTTACATGATATATGGCGAATGCACTTGGATATCCATGATGTGACCGGAAACGGTTTCAGAATAATTCCTGATGTTTCGAACAGTCCTTGTACTCACATTCTACAAATCAGAAATTTATGCTAATCCAACAATTACCAAATGTCTCTTCTTTCATCACATTGTTTTCCCTAGTCCCACTCAATGGGACATGAAATTTTGGGGACTGTTAGGATGGTAAAGAATAGACTGTAGGCTTTATCTATTTTCATTCCATCTTTATTTTTTTTTTTGGGGGGGGGGGGTTAATAGTCGAGGGTATAAAAAAATTCCTTGATTTTGTGAAAACTTCCTGAAATTGAGACTTGGAATTTCAAAAATTCCTGAAATTCGTCCTTATTGAAAGCAATGAAGCAACATGGGTATTTTTGATAAAACAATGACAGGCTGCTGAATTCGCTGCATCAGGTGTTAATTGTAGAATTTACAACAGAATTCGAGGTCATAAAATCGAATAGTATGTGGATCTATACAAATTACCGAAATAAGTTAACTGTTATCAAGATCACCACGGGAGTATTGAAATAATTGTCTTTAAATTTTGTTTATTTTGGACCGCCATTCGAATTCAAACTTGTATAGAATAGCGATTGTAGACGCTTTATTTTCTACTTTGCAATTCGCAAAGTTCTTTTTGGGCGTTTGGCTGAGCTAGATAGAAATTTGGCAAAAATATCAATCGGTAATTATCCTGTATTTTCATATCGTCCGAAATACTGAGTATACTTTAGACTAGTTTATTAATTTTGATATATAGACTAGATATTTACACCCATTAGGAATAATACAAGCTATTCCATCTTCTGCATGAATCTTTAAAGTATGAAAGACTACTTGAAAATATAACCAGCGTCGTGACAGGCGACTAAAACAGTATATTCAAACTGTAGATTTCATTTTTTGTCACTACTCTAAGAATTATTGAAATTAAAGAGATGCAAACAGCATAAAAATTGCGATAGAATTTGACAGTATAGTGCGTTTTGTTTCAAAATTATCGAAAGTTAATTATACTCACTTGTAAAATGTATATCAAGAAGATTTCTACATTTAGGCCGGATTTCTTCAAATCAAGTTTCTGTATCATTATCTTTCGAAAATTAAGGTTTGCTAAATGGGAGTAATCTAATAATAATAACAGTCACAAAACACACAGAAAAAATGTCGTCACTGAATTAAATTTTGTGCAAAACCATATTTTTCCTGTCTTCTTCTTTCTCTCCTCCTCCTCCCTATTTTCGCGTTGTTGTTTTTTGTTTGCTTGGTCGGTTGGTAGGTTGATTGATTGCTTGTTTGGGGTATTTAGGTTATCTCAGTTATCTGAACTTATCAAAATCTTACAGCCGCCGTCTTAGCGCAGCCGGTAGCGCGCCAGACTCCTAATATTCAATCATTGGATGTCATTGGTTCTATTCCCGGCGGCGGCACATATCCTTTCCGACATTTGTCTCTCAATGGGTGGATAATCGTAAACCCAAGTGTGATAGCAGCTAAAGGCTAGGCCGAAAGGAAGCAGTGGTAGTACTGGTGTGAGAAATACCAGGAATCCATTGTTAGGTGCTCCAGTCGCCACGATATGACTGAAATACTGTTCGAAGTGGCGTTAAATCACAATCAATCAATCAAAATCTTTCAGGATTTTGAAATACGGATTTTCATCTTGGAAATATTGGCCTAAGCAGCAACATCTAACTAGTCAAACTACTGGTTTTTATATTGTATAAAGGTATTGTATTTAAGGAGGGTAGCGCCTAAAAAATCGATTGAAACTAACCGAAAAGATGTCGTAAAGTTAACAGTTATATTCTTGTCTAATTCAATTATCTTTTAGCAAGCAATTTCTTCATTTTCCAGAATGTTTTCTACCCATAAAGTTGAAAAAAATTTCATAAACTTTAAATTGTCGTCTGCAACTTCTTTCGATTTGGACCAATCTAAAATTGTGCCGTCTGGTAATGGGTCAATGAGAAATTATAGGAACAAAATGGAACACGATCTCGATAACTTGAAATGTATGCCGTCCGATCACCGTCGAAAGTTGACGATGTCAAAAACGACAGAGGATAGGATGACCTAAATGAGCACCTATAAATTTATGGGCGCGGATTTGTTAATAAGCTAAATGTTAACAAAGGTAACGGTGGTCGAAATTTCTTACAACATTGCCGATTGAAAAAGGAATTCGAGAAAACACTACGGTTTCAACCTCAAGTGTACAAGAACATATGATATTTTAGATATAACAAGTAAATGTCAAGAATTAAAATGAGATTCAGATGTTATATGAAATACCTAGATTGCTATTGAAATGTAGTGCAAAGTCTTTCCAAGGGAAGTTTGTTATAATAATAATTCACCTGGGAATGTGCGAAAGTCTACCCAAACGAGCGTTTGATACTTAGGGTAAATATTGTCTTCATTGGTTATTTGGCGAGGTAAATTGGCTTTTTTTGTATCTAGCAAATGTTCAATGGGATCATGTGTTTTTTTAGAAATCACGACATCCGGATGTCGAAACCGCGTGACCTCATTTACATTTCAGTACGTTTACATTATTATGTACACCTCTCAAAAGCGATATGCAGACGTAAACGTATATACTATGGGTAGAAATCGGAGGTGAATATGTATAGACACAAAATCCGAGCACGACCAAATTGTTAGCAGACAGTGCGAATATGATCCTATAAATGACCAATTGATTTCTTAAACAAAACACCCCAATCGTGCGTAAAACCGACTGCTTCGCTTATCAGCTATATACGTACAGCAACTTCGTCTAACCGGACAGTTTTAATACTGTAACTCTTGAATAAGTAGTATTATTTCGGATTAAAACAAACACTTTATTTTTTCTTCACAACATGATTATACATAATTAACAATTGTCCAATATATTATGTATCTCCTTTCTTTCTGTCCATTTACTCATCAATTTTTGATAATTTTGCCAAATTCAGAAAACTCACACGAAAGTACTGTGAATTATTAAATTGTTTCCCTTCTTGACACGTTGGATAATCGTAAACCTAAGTGGGATAGCATCTGGGGGCTATGAAAGAATGTAGTGTAAAGAGTGGTAGTCCTGGAGTCCTGGAGTGGTAGTATGAGGAATACCAGGAATCCATTGTAAGGTGCTCCAGCCGCCGCGATATGACTGGAATGCTGTTCAAAATGGCGTTAAACCCAATTCAATCAACCAATCTTTCATGAAACGTTTTAGTAAGGTTGTATTGGAACAAAAATCTAGGCATTGTCATCTACCTGTCGTCATCGACCTCGTTGTGGTTGTAGGTGTTGGAGGCTCGACGATCGTTTCTTTGTTAGTATTCAAGATATTTGCTTGAAACTTGGCATGCACGTTCCCTGTCAAAAAGAGCAACCCCTACTTTCAAGGGAGATAACTCTTTTTTACTAGGATTTTTTTCCACTACATAGCCCTTGCTTCCAGGTTTTGCACCCCCTTGCGGTTCTCCTGTTGTGTTGTGACTTGATGATGTAAATATTTTACGGAGTTGTTAAAACAAACTTCTGTATCATGATTTCGGCTTTGATTAAAATTTTATTTTACAGTTTCACACCATTTTGAAAACAACAAAAACAACAAAGACCGACAAGCTTATAACAGTAACAACATCACAAAATAGCTTTTATTTCTTTTCTTACGTAAATTAGAATCAAAAGTTATCATAGTTCATATCCTCTGGTTGGAAGCAAATGCATGTTTATCCAAATGCCCGTTCATATGTAGGTTTCACGGACGTTATTGGAGTTGCTAGAGTTGGACATGTATGGCTTATGTCAAATTCAATTAACGAATCATCACTGTCAGTTAACCCTTTCCTGTACAAACCCGGGATCTTACGTCACTGTGGTTTTATACTTGTGAAAACATTGTGTAAACAGAAGAAATTGCTTTTAACAAGCAATTTCTTCTTTTTTCCACAATGCTTTCTATCACATAGGATGGTTTGGTTTCAAATCGCATCTAATTTTCATTGTCGTCTGCAACCTCTTTCAGTTTGGACCAGGCTAAAATTTCAAAAAAAAAAAAAACGGGAAAAAGTTAAGAAATCGATTGACCCATCATTTTTTTCATGTTGAGCGGAAATAAATGCTGAACTCTTATATTTATGTCAAGCATTTTTTTGTTGGTTTTGGTGACCTAAACGTCGTAACTACAGCTTGAATAAGCTGTAGTTACGACGTTTAGGTCACCAAAACCCAACAAACTTCATTTGTTTTAATGCCTCCGGCCATAAATTCAGCAAACCCATGTCGTTTGATATCTCAGTCAAACTGCCTTGTCGGAGGTAAGTGGGCGTGGTCGGCGATCCGTTAATTGTTGAACTTTGTCTTCTATTGGCGTCTCTTGAAGAACCGTTTGCCCTCTACTTCCTTCATCTTCAGTGTCTATTCAGAATATAAAAACACGAATCAATGAATGAATATGCGTGTATATATAAAAGTGAATAAATAATTGAGTTTATGCCTATATTTCTTACAACGATCTGGAAACAAGTTCTTACAACTTTGGATAAATTCTTCTCAATTCTGCTTCCTGTATAATACACAACAGATGCGTTCTTTTCGTCGAGATGAAACATCCCGCTGAATAAGATTTCCAATATATCTTAAAGAACGATCTTTCTTTCTCTTTTTTTTAATGAAAATTTTTGAGGTAGTTAAGACTACCTGTTTAAGCCAGAGTTCTTTCATAAAAAAATTCTTAACATTCCTATTTAGCGGCTAAAAAACCTTATTCTCAAGAACGCCTTTTCTTACCCCCCCCCCAAAAAAAAAGTAAGAATTTGATCAGGATCGAAACTTTTCACATTTTGATGAAGTTTTCCTGAACCCTCTTTTTCCTAGATTATTTTCCACTAGTATGACCTCTGATTGACCTCTGCTTTATCTAATTTTCTTTTTCAATCATTTGCTGAAAGAAAATACCCGGGAGGCAGCATTTTGCCCCACCGGACTGCATGTGACTTTGATCTAGGTCTAGCTAAATTGACTAATCGCTAACCCCGCCCATTTTCTCCGACAGGAAGTTCCCCTTCGATTTTTAAACGGCGTTTTTCCCCCAAATTTATGGTAAATAGCATATCATAAAAAAAGTAGAGTAGAATGGTTGGTTAGCGACCTAAACCTCGTAACTACAGATTGAATAAGTTACGACGTTTCAGTCGTCAAACCAACAAAAAATGTTTAACCAAAATGGCGTCCAATGTTGGAGTTCAAAGTTAATTTCCTGTCTAAATGAATGATTTGATTGGTCGACTGCTTCTTTGATTGACAGCCGCGAATTGGGTAATTACCATGACTAGTTCTCCGTCCACGATTTCTCGTATATGCTGCAGGGGTTGATGTTTGGTGTCGTACGGGATCATGTCTATTATAAGCGCACCGTCTTGATATGTTGCTGTTGCCTGAATTGAACAAAATTGCTGAAATGAAAATCTTCACTCTGGGTATTTCATTTGACAATGCGATGTATATTGATTGCCGAAAATAAAGGACTGTTATTTCGGAATATCATATTTGGTCATTAGCAACCGGTATTCCGGTTATTTGTCCATTATTCGTTTTGATGTGAAAGAAATAAGAAATTATTGAGAGAAGTATTGAATAATAACAGATATACAGTATAACTTATATTTAGCGACCAATCGAGGAACGGCAAAAAGTGTTCGCTTAATAATGGTCGCTAATTACACTCTTAGAGTCTTTCATGAAAGATGGATTCGATTGCATTCACTTCTCGCTTAATCCCTTGTTGTTCGAACCCATTAGAGATTGCTTAGAATTACGCATGTGTTGACTAGAATATAAAAATATTTCAAAGTTCACAGTAAGAAATATTTTTATTATATACCTATAAAAATCTGGCTATCTAATATAACTCGACAGAAACTTGTCAGTGACATTTAAGAGAATTTTCTTAATGTCATGTTCTAAAAGGTATGTAAAAAAAGAAATATTACAACAGAGTGCTTTCTCGAATCGTGTGTAGGTATTTTTTATTGGATTCGACCTTCGGTCTCATCCAATCAAAAAATGCCTACTCACGTTTCTCAAACACGATAACAACAAATAGAATCAGTGTGCTGTCAGCACTGTAATCGCTCGCCACTGAATAGTTGAGAAATGTTGTTGTTGTCGTGACTTTAAGCGTTGTATGTTTCTTTGAAAAGGAAAGATAGATACGTTTCCTTTAGGGTTAGCAATGCGAGTCAGCCCCAGAAATAATTCCTCTAAACTATATGCATTTGATGGATTAAGATTGCTTTATCAGAATGTGTCAAATCAATATTTTTCCATACAATCGATTGTTTTCAATATTCTGAACAAAGATGTTAGTAAAACGCTCTGACCCGAAGTGAGTCAATATAAGGTATCATGCCCGTAATAATGGACCTTAAACTTTGCCCACAGAATCTCGCTTTTTACGCATATCTTTGGAAAAAAACACACTTTAAAGACATTGTAGAAAATGGAGAAATTGCTTGTATCAATTGCGTTCAACTCTAATAGACAAATATATTCATATAAATAAGTGATGCCCATAATAATGGACCGTCATATTTACCTACAAAATCCCACTTTTTTAAGCACCTCTTGAAAATAACTTTGAAAAACATTGTGGAAAATGAAGACATCGCTTGTATCATTTTCGCGATACTAACAACCCCAAATATATTCCATCAACTTGAAATTGTTGTCTACTGCATTTTTTTCAATTCGGACTGGTCTAAAAACTTGTTGTGTTGGAATGGGTTAAACTTGTAGTCCGCAGGTGCATACATATCTAAGTTACCTACATACTAGATTTGACCATAGTATCGTTGAGTAATACTGAATGTGTCTATGAGTTAAATTTTTAATAGACGGACAACTGTAAAGCAATATGTCCCGATCTTTTGAGAGGGGATATGGAAAGAAGTAACTATCAATAGCTCTTGGCTTTATTAATACAGACATCATGAGGGCCTTATTCTGTCTAAAATAACCACAGCTAAAATTGTTGATTGATAAATATCGATTCTTTCTCGTTACATGTATATTAAACAATATCTTATCTATCGTGCTCAAATTGTACTGCAGCTTAAAAACCGTAGTTACGAGATTGATAGTAGCTCTTGGCCCAAATTGGGATTTTACATTTTCCATTTAGCTAATAGTTTACTGATTTTATTGAACATATTTGTTAGAAGAAAAATATAAAGGAAGAGAGAGAGAGAAAAAAATGGAAAATAGAAATGTACAAAACGAGAAAAGGAGAGAGCGCGCTGAGAGAGAGAGAGACAGACAGACAGACAGACAGACAGACAGACAGACAGACAGACAGACAGACGCAGAGAAAGATGGAGGGAGAGGGGGCGTTATGATAAAATTCCCTATTTTTCCGCTATAATTTAAGCCGTATTAGTTTTTAGCAAAATAGAAGTCGTTAAATTTTGTTTTTCAATTCATCTGTCAAACCAGAAGAAGAGCCCATAGTATTAATTCAAATGATGCACCGATTTGTTAAATAATTCTCCGTCCAGCATGTTCAAGTTACTGTGAGTTACGTGTATTAAAGTAGATGGTCCAATCAAAGCGTCTTTATATTTAGCTTAAAACGGGTTTTCCAAACTCTGGACCTCCATTTTCATATTTTCTCTACGTTGGAAATTTATTAATTCGTATTTCTACTTATTCCACGTAACTTTAAAAGGTATCTAGTGTTTAAAGCATTATGGCATGCTATGAAAAGGATTTTCCAGACTCAACATTCAAAGAAATTTAGATGCTGCTTTATTGACTGCTTTTAGAACTGCCCTTTACCAAGAATGTTCCGTGTTGTATGCGTCCGGTTGAGTTAAAGGATCATTTGGGAAATATAGGGTCACCGACTGAATTTCGAAAACGCTCCCAATAGGTCGTGATTAAAAATACACTATTGTAATATTCCCTATGTAACTGATCAAGCTGTAACTTGTCGATAATTCACACCAGGCATTATTAAAATACTGGGTGATATTTAAAAACATTTTTTACACAGTGCGTGTTTGCACTTTGGAAATGAGAAGCACGCATTTTGCATATTAGGAACGTAAAATCTTTTTAGACTGTGCCACTCTGGGTGGATAATCGTAAACCTTAGTGGGAAGAGCAGATGGAGGTTCGACAAGAATGTTGTGATAGTACTGGTGTGATAAATATTAGGAATAAATGTGACCTAAATGCTGTTTAAAAGTGGTATTAAACCTCATTCTATCAATCAAACAATCAAATCCATTACCATTCATTTAATATCCTCTATGTATCTCTAGTTCTTAAACCTGGGTCATTATTCTAAGTTAAGCTACTATCCGTGAAACAAATTGAAAATTTAAGAATTGGTGAACAAAAGTTTCACTTACGCTGACGTAAATAGTCATTTGCGTATGCAAGCGTTACGAATTACTCTCCGATATTTGAGACATAAAAGTTATTCGCAGGTGCGCTTACGTCACTTCCTGTCACATAGTACTTCTTAAATCGACGAACAAACCATTAAAAACACCTTTCAGTGTAATTTTTGGAGTTTTATAGGTAGTCTACCTTAATATCGAAACAAGAGCACCCTCTACGGTTGCCTACGCTCGGCTGTTAGGTGCTGGATAGTGAATAAAAAATCTAAGTCGAAAAATGGGCATAATTCGCACAAAATGCATCTACAGTTACCCCCCCCCCCCCGCCCTTGATAGTAAAGGCTCCTCTTTTGATAGTGAACATGTGTGCCAAGTTTCAAGTGAATGCCTTCGGTAGAACCAGAGGTATCACAAAATGTCAAAGTTTTTTCAAACGACGTCGAGGACGACGACAACAACGATTACAACAACGACGACACGGAGGCTATCGCAATACCTCGGTTTTCCTCCGAAAACAGCCGAGCTTAAAAATGTTAAATTATTAATTACCCTTCTTTTCGTGTCATGCATACTCGAATTCCTCGTGCAATTTAAATGTATGGTTGGATTTTATAGGCCCAGCGTTCATCAATATATTTATTTTGTCGTCTTTCACAGTTATTACACAGTCTAGTTTGACACGCACCATCAGTTTACGGAGTAAATAAGATATATCTAAAAATAAAGAATTTGACAATGATTTAAAGAAAGGTTGATATCGGCTTTTATCCGAAACAAATACTGAGTGGACATGAAATGAACTTCGAACTACGGTATTGGCGGACATTTTTGTGAAGCGTTTTGTTGTTGTTGTTGTTGTTCGACGTCGTAGCTACAGATTGTTCAATCTGCAGTTACGACCTTTGAGTCGCCAACTAACCATTTCATTTCAATTCATTCAATTTATTTTGTTGAGTGTTACTCGCTATAAATTTTACATAAGAAGACCGTTTGATACCGAAGCGGAACTTCCTACTGGAGTTCAGTGGACGTGACAGGCCATCCGTCATTTCAAAACACTATATAATGGAAACGGCTGTTAGGTGATTGAAAATGTACAATCTCGAAATAAAAAATATCAGTGGATGTTCTCATTGCCACAGACAAGGTACAAGAGAGTCGTTTAACCCTTTCCTGTTTTGCAAAAGTTTAGACCTATCCGAATTCAAAGGTTTTGCAGACGAAAATTTAATTTTGATTTAATTTGAAACATAACCATTCATTAGGGTATAAAAAATATAGTAGAAATAGAAGAAATTGCTTGTAGCAAGCAATTTCTTCTTTTTGTACGATATCTTTTTAATTATAAAATCACGGGGACGTAAAAAACAGGATTGAACAGGAAAGGGTTATCGCCCACTCATTTGTTTCTCGGTCTGTTCCATGCATATACTGGGACTTTTTAAAGACAGTACTATCCAAACTAAACTCGAAAATTAACACCAGTAGCTTTTTACAAGAAATGACTTCTTTCTATCTACTGGATTGTTATTAGGTTATCTTAGTTGAAAGAGAATAACCAGTCGAGTAATTAGAAAGATATACGGGTCTAAACTTTTGTAACCAACATTTGTTTTCCCATATACCGCTACAAAATAGGAATTTTGACACTGCAGTTTAAGGATTCCAACGCATATGATTGGTTGGCCTAATTTCAAAATACAATATGAAAACAACGATCTGAAAAACAAACGATGAAAAACAAAAATTGAAATCACATCATTTAATTTGAATTCTGAATAATTGGAAATTGAAATTAAGGCTAGACTTTACGTTTATAAACAGCACATGTCATGGCTACTCGAATGCTGAGATTCATGTTGTCCCATTGAATTTTTAATTTCGTGGTAGTTTTCGGATTAGCCTTTAGATTCGAATTCTAAACGGCGTATCTCACTCAATTTCTATCATTCGTGTAAAAAACGAAAGAAAGAAAAAACGAATGATAAAGTCGACGACTTAAGAAATGAACATATTCTTTGTTGTAATAAATTGAGCCGTGACGTTCCAAAAGTACGCATATTTATACATCTGGTAAAGAAAAAAATTCAGCATGTGCATCCGCACAGTCTGATCAGATTCTTCACTATGCGCTTTGTAGAGAACTACTGACAGTTTCTTTAAATGATCGACCAGTCGCTGGCTAAGCCAAATTACTCCGTTTGTTCAATCCATTTACTCCATCTGGAAATTTCTCGGTAATATTTTGCAAAAGTTATGGCCTGTAGCATGTAACAAAAAAGTAGAATGGTTGGTTGCTGATTCAAGCTGTAGTTACGACGTTTACGTCATTTGACCAATCGCGGCTATCAATCAAGGAATAAATCGACAAGTCAAATCACTTATTCAACTTCGAAATTGGCCGCCATTTTGTAAATCTTTTTTGTTGGTTTCGAGACTTAAACGTCGTAACTACAGCTTATTGAAGCTGTAGTTACGACGTTAAGGTCACAAACCAACCATTTACTTTTTTTGTAACACGATACTGGTCATATATTTTTTCAAATTAATGCTGTTAAAAATCGAAGCGGGACTTCCTGTCGGAGTTAACGGGCTCTACCTAGGAAGTCAATGGGCGGGGCCAGCGATTGGTCCATTAGCGAATGTTCTTATTGCACTAAGTCATCGGGTTACTCAATGCGTGAGGAATTGTTGGAAACATCACGCAAAGGTTTATATCGCTGGCGGGCGACAAAATGTCGTAAATACATTTATGCAAGATGTATTAACGACAATTTGTTCATCCAGTGAAATTTTATGAAAATTCAAAGATATTTAAAAAGTGGTTGGCATACGTAGCCTTATGGTTGGATACATTGTCTTAAAACACATGTATACTGCACATGCTTCAGAAAATCGTAAACCTAAGTGGGATAGCAGCTGGAGGCTACGATTTTCAACCCATTGGTGAGAGACAAATGTCGGAAAGAGTATGTGCCGCCGACGGAGATCGAACCCATGACATCCCATGGTTAAAGATTAGGAGTCTGACGCTCTACCGACTGCGCTATGACGGCGGCTGCAATCGAATCAGTCCTTCATATCTTTCGCTAAAAAGTGTATTAAGCGACCATACTTTTTAAGCGATCATTTTTAACTCGTCCCTTGCATAGTAGCTTAATACAAGATTTACTGTGCATGTCAAATGTAGATATCGGGGGAAACGTTCGCTAACTTTTTTTTTACCCTGAACTTTGGAACGGCAGGTGCGCTGCCAATGAGCGCTGTGACTCACTTTTTGTACATTGTAAGTCGATTAACAGTCAAGTTTGCATTTTCAAAGAAAAATAAATAAACAAAAATCTCCCTGTTTCATCTACCTGTTGATTTTCTTCCGCGCTCACATTTCTTTTAATAGGTTAATCGAATACAAAACTTACTTCATCTGCACGAAATCTTTGTTTGCGCAAGTTGATATTTTCCTCACCTAAAATATGCGATAAAATCTTATTACTTGGCTTTTACCGTGCATGATGTCATGAAAATTCATACGAGCCCGTGTGTGATGCTTCCAACAGTTGGTGGACCAGCACTGTTAATAAAAAAATCGATTGACCAATCAAATTTTTTGTTTTGGCTGGAGATGAGCTTTAAACTCCGACATTTATGTTAAGCAATTGTCATGGTTTGCCGACTTATACGTAGTAACTAAGGCTTATTCCAGTGAGCTTTACACTCCTACATTTATGTTAAGCAATGTTCGTGGTTTTTGCGACTTAAACGACAAACTGCAGCTTATTCAAGATGTTGTTACGAAGTTTAGGTCTCCAACATACGATTTGACTTTAATTTAAAGTCCTTGGTCACATTTTGTAGATAATGTTCTTTTAACCCTTTCCCGTTTTCTGAAATTTCAGACTAGTCCAAATTGAAAGAGGTTGCAGACGACAATGAAAACTGGGTGCAATTTGAAATGAAACCATCCTATGTGGTAGAAAATATTGTGGAAAAAGAAGAAATTGCTTGTTACAAGTAATTTCTTCTTTTTTTCACAATGTTTTCTCAAGTATAAAATCACAGGAAGGTTAAATCCCGTGTTTAAACGGGAAAAGGGTTAATACCTCAGTCAAATACCCATGTTGGAGGTCAATGGACGTGGTCAGCGATCCATCAATAATACATGCGCGTAATGTGCAGACATTGATCAGCCTTGGTAGATACCCGGTGAATTAAAAACATTTGTTGATCGACTGAAGTAATGTTCAGTCCTAAGCCATCTACATAGCGCACGGTTAAGACCCTGATCAAACTGTATTTATGTATTCATGCACATCAAGCAATTTCTTCATTGTCCACTGTTTTTCGGAGCTTTTTTTTTTCTTAGGGCGACAACTTACCAATCGCGGCTGTCAATCGAATAACGAGTCGGCCAATAAAATCTTTCATTTAGAACAGAAATAAGTTTTACACTCCATCATTGGTCGCCATTTTGTTATCCCTTTTTTTTGGGGGGGGGTTAGCAACTTAAGCGTCGTAACTACAGCTTATTCAAACTGTGCTTACAAAGTTTAGGTCGCCAAGCAATCATTCTACATTTTGTTACATGCTACTGGTCATAGAGTTTGTAAAATAAAGCCGTTTAAAATCGAGGCGGGACTTCATGCTGGACCAATGGAGAAAGTAGGGTTGTCCCTGCGACCGGTCAATAAGCATGATTTTGTGAGAATGAGTTAAGAAATAAAGAGACTGTTATATTTTTTTCTTGCTTCATATAATTATGAACCTGAAAACTTAATCACAATAATATACGTATCCGCTTCAAACGAAAACTTGAAAAAAATATTCTTTTGTTTCTTACAATTGACCAATCGCTGGCCCCGCCTACTTACTCCTTTGGCCACGCCCACTGACTCCGAAAGGAAGTCCCGCTTCGATTTTTGAAAGGCGTTATTTTGCAAAAACTATGGTCGGTAACATATAAAAAAAAGTGAAATCGTTGGCTTGCGACCTAAACGTCGTAACTACAGCTTGAATAAGCTGTAGTTACGACGTGTAAATCGCCAAACCAACAAAAAAGATTAATAATGTTGGAGCTGAAAGCTCAGGTCCGGGCTGTATAAATGATTTGATTGGTCGGTCGATTCCTTGATAGACACTCGCGATTGGTCAATTGAATGGCACCCAGTCAAACAAAGTAAATCTTTTATTAGTTTTGATATACTCTGTTCGTAAGCATTTCAAAATATGTGCGTGCTCAAATTTTTTTTCATGGAAGTATAAAGGAAAAAGCTTTTGAAAACGGTGGACAATAAAGAAATGGCTTGTTACGAGCAATTTCTTCATTTACCACAATGTTTTCAACCACAAAAACACACACACACACACACACACAAAATGATTTCATCTACTAAAAATTGTCGTCTGCATCTTCTTTGAATTTAGGACCAGTTTAAAAGTTTGTCGAGTGTTAACTGGTAAAGAAATATCGAGCACGGGCTGATAGGTTTCCATCCTCAGGATAAACAAGCATATAATTTCCTCTTACACTTCGATACTGAAATTTGATTTGTTTTCTAAAGAAATAAGGAAATTATAGAATTACAACTATTAGACTGTTATTCAACACCTAGCAAAAACAAATAATGGACATGTATATATGCATGTTGTTAGCATGTGGTAAGTAAATGTTCGTTTATAATGGATTCGTTTTTTCGGAGTATATTATATTGTTATGTGCGACCGAATCTGATTTAGGTTATTGTACACTAGTTTTGTAGGAATACGCTAAGAAAAACTTCTTGGTGAATATTTGGAAATCTTTCAGTAGAGGTGAAAAAACGACAAAAATTTAGACTGTTCCAAATTGAAAGAAGTTGCAAAAGACAATTTCGAGTTGATAAAACTTTGAAAATCTTTACATCTTATAAAAACGTTGATGAGAATGAAGAAATTACTTGTTACGAGTGACTCCTTCATAATCCACAATGTTTCCCCGAGGTTTTTTTTTCTTCAGAACGTCAAAAAGCGGCATTCTGTGGAAACGGGTTAATAGGGGATATTCAACGAGTGGTCTCGAAGTATTCAAGTCATTATTTGCATACCAAGTAAAAACCTTTGTAAGATACATAAAACAGGTTTGTTTTATCCCCTAACGGAGAGTCGCATGCGGCATATAAAACCTTATTTACCAAATTTGAGTATATTATCATTTGCAAATAACAAAAGAGATGACATTGATCTTTTACAGGGTTATATGCTTCAATCTTCACGTTATCAGCCCATGCTTCACCGCTTCAAAGGACAAGAAACGTCACTAAATCAACGCCACCATCGACGCTGTCAACGTCTCCGACGTCAAAGACGTCACACAAACCACACATGACGTCACACAGACCCACTGTAGTGACCACCAGTAAACCGTGCCATCGAACCACCAGTTATATTGTTGGTATTGGCGTTTTGTCGGGGGCTCTTGCTCTCCTACTCACAGTTGTTGTAATATACTGGGTCACAGTACAAAGGAGAAGAACACGTTATAATACGATGTAGATGATTTGTGACAGGATTCTATCTCCTTTTTTTCTGTAATCAGCAATCGGACTTGCTCGAGCGATCACCTCTATCAAGCGTCCTCTCCTATTCAGCGACCACTGTTGAAATTCACTTTTCAAAATCAAAAGTTCTCATAGAAAAGTTGTCAGACATATCGTATCTAAATCCAATGTTGTTAGAACTCATTAGAATCGTCTCATTGAGACGATTCTAATGAGCTCCAACAACATAAGATTCAGGCTAGCGCGAATTCTGTGGTAATTTATGTATGCAATAAATCCAATCTTTTATATATTTCACAAAGGTGTGTTTCAATTCACTATTCTCTAAAGAGACCACTTTTGTCGTCAAAAGAGTGGTCGCTTAATACAAGATTGACTGAATTGATCATTGTTTCAATTTTAGTCTCGTCTATCAAGATTCAAGCGTTTTGACCTAAATTTTTCATACTTTCATGCACAAAAATCTCGATCACGCAACTATTTGTATTTTGGTGCACAAATCGGTTCCATAGAATTTTACTCAGAACTGGTAAATTATTTGCTTTTTATTTTTCGCTTGATGGCATTATAATACAAAAATTGAAGAGAATAATTTGTTGTATTCATTGAGATAGGAACCTAAAAACCCAGTCACACTAATGTATGAATCCAAACCCAGCCACACTAATGTATGAATCCGCTTCGTGCATTTATACTGTTTAATTAGGTTTAACCATTCAAGCTGTAGTAACGGCGATTACGTCGCTAACAAACAATTTTGAATTTGTGTTACATGATACTGACATAAAATTTTGTCAGATAACACCGTTTGAAATTAAAGTCGAACTTTCTGTTGGAGGCAGTAGGCGTGGCCGGCGATCCAATTGACCAATCGCTGTCACCGCCCACTGACTCCATAGGTCCCATTAAATCCGACAGGAAATTCCACTCCGATTATGAACGGCGTTGTTTTTCAAAATTTATGGCCATGGTAGCATGCTACAAAAAAGCAAAGTGGTTGGTTGGCGACCAAAACGCCGTAACTACAGCTTCAATAAGCTGTAGTTACGACGTTTAAGTCGCCAACCCAACAAAAAAAGGTTACCAAATATGGCGGCAAATATCGGAGTTGAAAGCTCAGATCCGGGCTTAATAAATGATTTGAATGGTCGGTTGATTCCTTGATTGACAGCCGTGATTGGTCGATTGAGCATCGAACAGAAGCCTTATCTCCACTCCAATATACTGGTTCGTGATTCACACAAGGAGGACTGTCAATCTAGAGGTCCCGAGTTCGATCCCCGACGGCGGCACTCATCCTTTCCGACTAATTGTCTCTCACCAATGGGTCGATAATCGTAAACCTATGTGGGATAGCAGCTGGAGGCTAGGAAAGGATGTGATGGTGGTACTGTTGTGAGAAATACCAGGATTCCGTTGCTAGGTGCTCCAGCCGCCGCGATATAACTGAAAGATTGTCGAAAGCGGCGTAAAACCCCATTCAAACAATCAAACAAATCACACAAGGAGAGCAGAGGATTACAAGTAAAGATGGCTCAAGGCATTATCTCATCTCTTGATTATTTTTACTGAATGCGGAACTGGCAGCCTGATGGAAGACTTTCTGAATCAAGAATGTATTCATTTTTTTGAAACGTGGCCTCTGGTTGACCTCTGCTGCATCCAATCCGCTTTAAAAACATTTGTCGCATGGAGTCTCCACTAGACCCCTTTTCGTTTGAAAGTTGACACAAGAAAATAAAAAAGCCCTTTGGCTTATCAAGGGTGACATGAATTAAGCTATTAGTTCTCCACTGTCCTAACTCATAATCCATTACCAAACGACAAAATTTTAGACTGGTCGAAATTCAAAGTACATGTAGTTGCAGACGATAATTTGAAGGTGGTGAAATTTTACAAATGTTTTTTTTCTTTCTTTTTTGTGATAGAAAACATTGTGCATATTGAAGAAATTGCTTGTAACAAGCAATTTCTTCATTTTTCACAATGTTTTCCGAAGCCCTTTTCTTAACATGCGTCAGAAAGCAGTATTGTGCGGGAACGGGTTAGAAAACTGGGATATATCACACAAATATATCAATTAGGAAGTATGTACATAAGGGGTAATCAAGAAATCCCGGTGACCAATCGATCACAAGTACTTCAAATTTCGAATAATGCGGATGTATAACACTGAATCCGAAATTATGGGGGTTTTCCTTCGAAGTATTCTGATTTTTGGTGAGTAATTTTGTTTGTTTGTTTGTTTACTTCTACTGACAGGGAATGGATTCTTATCTCATTTTCATTCTTTAAATAATGTAAATTTAGTTTCATCTATTAAAATTCCTGCATTCCGATTGGATTAAAATTTGTTTCATACTTCGGTGAAAAAAAAAGAAGAAAAACAAAAAAAACAAAAAAAAAAAAAAACAAAAAAAAAAAAAAAAAAACGCAAATACAAACAACTGTATCAAAAAGCTAAAATGTTTGATTTTGATATCGTCAATCTTGCTTAAGCGTCGACCTCTTTTAAAGTGACCAGCAAAAAAAATCCCTTTACGAAAAAAAGGGAAATTCATGATTGATCGTTTTTGTTAATAGTAAAAAAATTATCAACACTAAATTCTTTATTTTGTTGGTTGATCTCATTAGAATCAACCCCAACGGAACGATTCTAATGAGTTCCATCAACATAGGATTAAGTGAGCGTCCTGCAATAATTCATATATGCAGTCGAACCGATCCTTCATATACATGTAAGGAAACGTGTATAAACCCTTGTCATGCTCTACAAATTACCTTACTGAAATGCTGTCAAATCAAAGGGCTGAAAGCACTGATAGAACTTGTTCAAAAATCAATATTTCTTTCAGAAATCAACTTCATAAACAACTCTGGCAGGAAAAGTAAAAGCAGGTGGTGTAGACTAAGATAAGCCTGCACATAAGTGCAGTCTGATCTTAGTCTACACCTCCTTCCAAAACCGGAATATTCCGGGCTCAGCATGACAAGGGTTAAGCGACCGTTCTCTAAAACGACCACATTTTGGTCGTCCCTTGAGTGGTCGCTTAATACAAGTTTAGCTGTATATACCGTATTAATGTTAAATTACAAGACACATAGCCTTTTTTTCATGGAGGTGTGAAAATGAAAACGTAATCGCCCTTTGCTGGTTCCTTCAATGTTTAAATGAACACCAAATATAACTCTCGCTACTTTCTTTGACACTTTTGGCAAGACTGAGAGCGAAATCGTTCTCCTTTTCTAATCGGGATTAGATTTCAAATCGAAGCAAATTAGACATATATGGATGAAAGTAGGTAATAACCTGTCTTCGATAGATAAGCCTGCTAATGGGTTGTTAATCCATTGTTTTTGCAGAGAATTCAAATAAATAAGAAAGAAATCACTTGGAAAAGTGGACCTCCGGTTATTTCAGCCGGCCGATAAGCTGTGCTGTCACTGTCACTTGGCCCTGACGGCGTCCAAAAGCGAAATTGTGTGGGGGTAGGTTAATATCAACCATAGGTAAATATGTATTTGCGGCAGCTATAGGCCATATTACATGTAGGCTAGTCATCAAAGGGGGGCAGAGGAACTTTTATGCTGTAGGCCATACTACATGTAGGTTAGTCATTAAAAGGGGGGAGAGGAACTTTTATGCTATAGGCCATACTACATGTAGGTTAGTCATAAAAAGGGGGCAGAGGAACTTTTATGCTGTAGGCCATACTACATGTAGGTTAGTCATTAAAAGGGGGACAGAGGAACTTTTATGCTATAGGCCATACTACTTGTAGGTTAGTCATAAAAAGGGGGGCAGAGGAACTTTTATGCTGTAGGCCATACTACATGTAGGTTAGTCATTAAAAGGGGGGCAGAGGAACTTTTATGCTATAGGCCATACTACATGTAGGTTAGTCATAAAAAGGGGGGCAGAGGAACTTTTATGCTGTAGGCCATACTACATGTAGGTAAGTCATTAAAAGTGGGGCAGAGGAACTTTTATGCTATAGGCCATACTACTTGTAGGTTAGTCATAAAAAGGGGGGCAGAGGAACTTTTATGCTGTAGGCCATACTACATGTAGGTTAGTCATTAAAAGGGGGGCAGAGGAACTTTTATGCTATAGGCCATACTACTTGTAGGTTAGTCATAAAAAGGGGGGCAGAGGAACTTTTATGCTGTAGGCCATACTACATGTAGGTTAGTCATTAAAAGGGGGGCAGAGGAACTTTTATGCTATAGGCCATACTACATGTAGGTTAGTCATAAAAAGGGGGGCAGAGGAACTTTTATGCTGTAGGCCATACTACATGTAGGTTAGTCATTAAAAGGGGGGCAGAGGAACTTTTATGCTATAGGCCATACTACATGTAGGTTAGTCATAAAAAGGGGGGCAGAGGAACTTTTATGCTGTAGGCCATACTACATGTAGGTTAGTCATTAAAAGGGGGGCAGAGGAACTTTTATGCTATAGGCCATACTACTTGTAGGTTAGTCATAAAAAGGGGGGCAGAGGAACTTTTATGCTGTAGGCCATACTACATGTAGGTTAGTCATTAAAAGGGGGGCAGAGGAACTTTTATGCTATAGGCCATACTACATGTAGGTTAGTCATAAAAAGGGGGGCAGAGGAACTTTTATGCTGTAGGCCATACTACATGTAGGTTAGTCATAAAAAGGGGGGCAGAGGAACTTTTATGCTATAGGCCATACTACTTGTAGGTTAGTCATAAAAAGGGGGGCAGAGGAACTTTTATGCTGTAGGCCATACTACATGTAGGTTAGTCATAAAAAGGGGGGCAGAGGAACTTTTATGCTATAGGCCATACTACATGTAGGTTAGTCATAAAAAGGGGGGCAGAGGAACTTTTATGCTGTAGGCCATACTACATGTAGGTTAGTCATAAAAAGGGGGGAGAGGAACAACTCAAAACATCGGTAGACCAATTCAATCTTTCATTTAGATCGAGAGTGAAATGTTGACCTCCGATTTTCATTTGATACACTTTCATTAATGGGGATTTAAAACCTCTTAACTACAGAGTGTTTTAGCCTAAGTTACCCATTTACCTTGATTTTCCCGAAAAAACATTTTTCAAATTAACGACGTTGGATATCTCAGTCAAACGACCTTATCAGAGGTCAGTGTGTGGGACCAGCGATCCGCCAGAATTCGCTTGTGTCGTACGATAGCAAATTTTAATTGCGCAAACAACTAAATCTGTCGAAGTTTTTTCTAAGCTTATAATGAACAAACTGAAACGAGTCACAGAACCTAAATGAAAATAAGTGTAATTGGACGGGGTTTTTTACGTTACATTTCTTATTTCCCTAAATAGTTTCATTCGAGCAATTCTTTAACGTCGGAAAGGTTCGGGGTTGTTTGGTAAAAGGCTAACCGACAATAAATAACTATGTATTGTTCGTCTGCAATAGGTTAAGAATAAGTTTGGGCGAGTCTCATTTTGAAAGTCAGTCTAAATATTTTAAATGATGATTCGCAAGAAAGTTCGTGACGAATGCTAAATCGGTAACCGATAACATCTAAAAGGAAGATGTTTCGTGGTATTATGTGTCGGTGTTTTAATATTTACTTCCCGTCAATTTGTAAATGTATTTCCCTTTAAAATGGGGAAGATTTAGGGAACATTATAGATTTCACATTTCATATATTTTATATCTAAATAAACCAGTATATACCAGACGCCAGAGTTAGGCAACAGATTCCAATTTCAGGAAGTATAGCTGAACCCTTTCCTGTACAAACACGGGATTTTACGTTGCTGTGATTTTATACTTGGGAAAACATTGTGGAAAAAGAAGCAATTGCTTGTAAAAAGCAATTGCTTCTTTTTCCACAATATTTTCTACCATATAGGACGGTTTCCTTTTGAATTGCATGCAATTTTCATTGTCGTCTGCAAACTCTTTCAATTTGGACCAGTCTAAAATTCCTTAAAACGGGAATGGGTTAATAAAGAAAGGAAAATTAAAAAATAGAAAAGTAAATATGTTCGTGTATAAAATTCGTTGTTGAGAAAAGAGGAAATTAAGAAATCCAGATAATGACACACGTTTTAGATACATATTTAAAAACAAGAGGAAGAACAGCAACTCTGGTTGAAATTGACCAACACCCACACCCCAAAAAAGAAAAGACCCCCCCCACACACACACACACTATCTTTCTTTATCATACTAATACAAAAGGACAAACATCAACATCAAAAAACAAGAACAAAAAGGGCCGATGCTCTGAACCCAAGTCATGGTCGACATAAATCGTCATCATCAATAACAACAACAAGAATAATAATAACTAAAAGAAGATTCTGCTCTTTGAACTTTTTTCATTAGTAGTGTGATTGGTAAAATACCCAAACACGTACAGCTTACAATTTCGTAAAGTGTTATAGGCGTCTTCATATTTGAGTCTGCTATATGTGTATAATTAGAGATAAACGGACCCTTATGTAAGTCCTAGATCAAATTCGACAAATAAATAAAATGCAAAATAAATCATTCTTTATTTCATAGGACTGTTCAGTGCTATCTTAGCAACAACAACATCAACAACAACAAGTATATCCCCGTTAACATCAACAACAACTACAACCCCGTTTTCTACATCTAGTACACCATCCACGCCCTCGACAACATTACTGACCTCTGCTACAAGCTCAGCTACCAATGCAACAAGTTCTACTACAACTACAAAATCAACAGAAGCAACGTCTAATGCCACTTCACCCACCAGTCAAAGGACAACCGAAGCAATTTCAAATGCAACATCAAGCAGTCCAATAACAACACAGTCGTCAAATGTCACGACATCATTATCGCCTTCTACTTCTAGTAGTGCAAATGTCACAACGGCAGAACTTACCACGCCTGAAGCTACGACCGAGTCGACGGTTACCTCATCTACTCAAGGAACAACGTCATCCGAGTCTACGACCTCTAGCGGAAACTTAACGACAGAACATACTTCGATGACGACACCAGAAGTGACGACATCAACCGGAAACACAACCGCCTCGCAAATGACGTCAGAGACGACAGAACATGGGAACTTCACTTCCGCTACCATGACACCCTCTACCAATGGCACTACCGTCAAGCCCAAACCAAAGCCGAAGCCTCACCACAAACATGACAAGCGATGGATTATTCTTATAGGTGTGTTTTGTGGTGTAGTTGTATTGATTATTCTAGCAGCTATTGTGTATTGTTTGGTTCAGTACAGGAGACGTTCGAGGTATAACTCAATCTAGACATTGACAATAGATCTATTTCTTCACCAAGACTTTAACAAGTTTATACCCAAAAGTTACTTAACACATTCCCACACAATTCCCGCTTTTTACGCCTCTAAAGATAAAAACTTTGGAAAACATTTTGGAAAATGAAGAAATTGCTTGTACCAAAAATTGTCTTCATTATCTACAATGTTTTCTATCCGAAAAGACGAAAAAAAAAATAGAATTCCATAAACATGAAATTGTCGTCTGCAGCTTTTTTATTTGAACCAGTCTAAAATTTTGGTGTATTGGAATGGGTTAAAGGGGTGGACAACAAAGGTTGAATAACATTTGTTATTTACACTTCCGTAAATTACCACGTTTGTAATGACGAAATCATATAAAAGTACGGTATAAATGAACGATTGCTGGTCACGCCCACTGACCTCCGACATGTCAAAACGATTGAGGTAATAAAAACGGCATTGTTTTGTAAAACATGTAGCGAGGGAGGCAAGTCGATTGTTTTCGCAATCTAATGTCGCAAAAAAATGCTTTACGTTAATGTTGGAGTTCAGCTTCACTGTGGGTCTGAATGGATGCCGTGATTGGTCGATCGAATTTTTGATAGACAGCGGTGTTCTTCCAATAGACGTCCCTATTTTCTTTCGATTTTATGGATCAAATTTAAGGTTATTGACTTCAAAATATATCAATATCGTGTTCAACTTGGTAACATTAATCCAAGTCGCCATTCTAAAAACAAGAAAACTCGGCAAAGTCTTTATGAATTCCAAGTTAGACGAAAGTAACAATTGATGAACATTCCTATACCCACAAAGATTAAATGCAAGCCATAAACCGTTTTTTTTGTTTAAATTACTGATGTTTTCACGAAACTATCTTTTATTTTTTCAAATAACCCATTTAATAACATTGATTGCGATTAGTGGACCAATTAGGGACCTCGAACCTAAAGTTTGAATAAGATTTATACATTGATTTGAGCAAAAGTTCAGTCTTAACCCAGGCTAGAGCATTTTAGATAACCCTAATTGAATTAAGCAGAGGATAATTATAAGTTGGAAGAAAGGAAAATAATTCCAAAATAAATTGGGCTACATTGCGAGAAAAGTAGAAATTGCTTGTTTTTATTTTTGTTAGGTGCTCCAAAATATGTGGTACCTAGATCAAATGGGTTAAAATATATATTTCCATATAAAAATCATTGCCAACTAAAAAAAAAGCATTAGCTATTTTCATAGCACATACGGTACCCTTTTACTCAAGTACTTTCTTTTATGCACCAGTTGGTAAAAATAAGAAGGCATTAATATATTTCAACAGCGATTAAACATCTTGTATTTGCTTAGAACTGAGAAGAAAGTTTTTACGATGGTCAAAATTTTCTCCGCAACGAGAAGCAAATACAAGAATATAGACCGCAAACGAAACCTAGTTTTCTAATTATTATATATAGGCTATACCTACAGTTTTGTGAAATAATTTGTTACAAAAACTATAAAAAGCTGTATTATTACAAGTATTTCTCTTCTATACCAATTTGGTTACGTCTGTGGTCGAGAGGTCGTCGGATTCCCGATCAAGATGTTTCGAGATCGATCCTTGGGAGCGACTATCGTTCTTTGTTCTGTCATTGAGATAAGGTTTATACACATTATGACGTCATTATAGACCACCTTATATGAAACCGTATATGACAATTATAAGATACGGATATCTTTCCTGACGTGTACGATTTTTAATCGCGACCTCTTGGGAGCGATTTATGACGGCATTTTCGAAATTCAGTCGGTGACCCTATTTCCCAAATGTTCCTTTAACTCAACTGGACGCATACAATACAGAACATTCCGAGTTTTAACAGTTAGAATAGCTGTCAGTAAAGGATCACCTGTACTTCTTTGAACGTTGAGTCTGGAATATCTTTCCAGTTAATGCCATAATGCTTTAAACACTAGATTCCTTTAAAGTTACGTTGAATAATTGGAATTATAAGTTAAGAAATTTCCAACGTAGAGTAAAGGGAAAATGGAGGTCCAGACGTTTGGAAACCCCGTTGTAAGCTAAATATAAAGTCGCTTTGATTGGATTGTCTACTTTACGCGCGTAACGATTGGACTGGTTTGACAGTAACTGGTCGTGAAGGACTGAGAATTACGTAATATGCTAAAGGTACTTCTGAAAAGAAACAGAATTTGACAACTTCTATAAATGCGACTTAAATTGTATTCTCTTTCTTTCTCTCCATCTCTCTGCGCTCTGTATCCTTTTCTCGCTACCCCTTTCTCTCTTTTCCGCTTTCTCTCTTTTCCGCTTTCTCTCTCTCTCTCTCTCTCTCTTTCTCTCTCTCTCTCTATTTAATTTTTCTCTCACGAACATGTACAATAAAATCAGTAAACTATTAGCTAATTGGAAAAGGTTAAATCCATGTTTCCTTCTAGAGCTACTAATAATCTCGTAACAACGTTTTTTAAAGCTACGATTTTAGTACAATAGATATGTTAAAGTTTATATAACGAGGAAGAATCGATAACTTTCGTATTTATCAATCAACAATTTTAGCTGTGGGTATTTCTGATTGAAGAAGGCCCTCCTAATGTCTGAATTTACAGAAGAGAAAGCAAAGACAATGATAGTTCCTTCTTTCCATATACCCTCTTAAAGGATCGGGACATATTGTTCAACAGTTGTCCGTCTATTAAAAACTGAACTCATAGACACATTCAATATTGCTCAACGATACTTTGATCATATCTAGTATTTAGGTAACTTAGGTACACGTGCACCTGCTGATGACAAGTTTAACCCATTCCCACTCAAAAGGTAGGTTTTTTAGACCAGTTCGACATAAAAGGTGTTGCAGACAACAATTTCAAGTTGATGGAATACATTTGTCTTTTGGATTTAGAGCATTATGGATAATGAAGAATTTGCTTGAAACAAGCAAATTCTTCATTCTCCACAATGTTTTCCACAATTGTTTTCAAGAGTTGCGTAAAAAAGCGGGATTGTGTGAGCATAGATTAAGGTACATTACTATGGGCATCGTACCTTATATTGACTCTACTGAGGCCACGGCGTTTAAATAACATCTTGTTCAACAATATGGTCTTCAAAAATTATACTTTTTAGGGGCTGAAAACAACGGATTGTCTATTGTATGATAAAATATTGATTTGATAAATTTTGATAAAAGCAATCTTATCCAATCAAATACATATTGCTTTAAGAAATTGTTTCTAGGACTGACTCGCATTGTGCTAGCCCAAATCAAATGTATATTTTATTTTTTCAAAGAAATATACAACTACAAAAGTCACGACAACAACAACATTTCTCAGTGGCGAGCGATTGCAGTGCTGACAGCACTTTGATTTATGTTGGGAATGTATATACTTTACTAGAAATCTTTAAATGTATATAACAGGTCGTATGAGTTAATTGCGGATACTGATAATTAGTAATTAAGTATGGTATTATGTATATATCCTGATCGATCTAATAATTTTTGAAACGTCTGGTAAAAATGGGCTTCCCGGGTGATTCTTATAACAAATGCTTGAAAATAGAATGGAAACAGCAGAGGTCAACACAATTTTAAATTCTGGTGATTATTGTATTGTAAGATAGATTGTTATTCTTGGTTCAGAATTTTGTCAAGGAATGAAATGCTTAGGCCCTAGTAAGATTGTGCAGTTCGTGCAGTCTGACCAGGATCGATAATTTACGCACTTTATAGACTGATGAACCTGTCCCATATACGCTTCTATCGTAAGATCAGGACATGCTAGCCAGTCAACGCTCTTAACGGGTTGGCCTTTTTTCGCCTGCCTGGTCGCCTTTACAAATGATGATGGCTATCTCAACATCGTCTTCAGGAAGTACCTTAAGGACGTATGGAGATAACAACTTCGATTTCGTCGGTGGGCGACCAAAACGTCTTAGATGTAGTTTGAAAAAGCTGTCGTTACGAGGATTTGATCGCACTCCGATGTCATACTTATAACGCCCGGCACTAAATGAAAGAATAGGTAAATAGTGTTTAAGGAAAGTATTTGTAGTGTTGGTTTTCAATTTGATTTTACATATTCCGTGAATGATTATATACGTCTCATTGTGGGAAATTGTTTTAACATTTATTTTCCGGAATCCGTGTACGGAAACAGAAACGTTTGATAAAAATCAGTAAACCTATTTTGACTTGAAATCCATCCATATTGTAACTCCTTCTTTACCATATTTCACACAATTCCGTTTTTTTTTTCGCCAACCCCCACAAAAAAGAGTTTTGTTAAACAATATTGAAATGAAGAAATTGCTTGTTACAAACAATTTCTTCATTTTCCACATTGTTTTCTACGCCAAAAGACAATTTCACCAATCTTTAAGACAGCTAAAATTTGTATTACCTTGGTAGGCAAAGCAAACTTTCGGTATTCTTAAAATGAGATTGTTACTATTTCTTTCTCCAATTAAATCGTGATGCAATTTTTTAAATGTCATTTATTTTCTCCTTTCTGAAGTATGCGATTTATTACATTTTAAGAAGTCATATAAAATCATCGACAAATAGGCTAAATAAAGAAATGTCTTACAGTAAAATTTAACTATTAGGTACGTGCCCAGTAGTGCAAATACGCCATCATACTCTATTTCTTAAGCTATAATACTTCACACTTATTACGCTATAATATTTTATACTTTTTACGCTATAATACTTTGCACATTTTACGCTCTTTTTACCCTATAATACTCCACTCTTATTTCGCTATAATATTTTACACTTTTTACGCTATAATACTTTATACTTTTTACGCTATAATACTTTGCACATTTTACTCTATTTTTTAAGCTATAGTACTTGACACTTTTTACGCTATAAATTTACAATTTTTACGCTATAGTACTTTAAACTTTTTACGCTATAATACTTTGCACATTTTACGCTCTTTTTACCCTATAATATTTCATACTAATTACGCTATAATATTTTACACTTTTGACGCTATAATACTTTATACCTTATACTTTTAACGCGATAATACTTTGCACATTTTACGCTCTTTTCACCCTATAATACTTCACACTTTTTACGCTATAATACATTGCACATTTTTTTCTATAATATTTTACACTTTGTCTTTGCGCTCTCTTGTGCTTTCGTTTTAACCGTTTCCTGTACAATACCTGTTTTTTTTACGTCCTTGTGATATAATACTCAAGAAAACATTGCTAAAAAAGAAGAATTTGCTTGTAACAAGCAATTTCCCTTTTCCACAATATTTCCTATCATATAGGATAGCTGCCTTTTGAGTTGTACCTACTTAAAAATGTCGTCTGCTAACCCTTTGAATTTGGACAGGTCATATTTACTTGAAAAAAAATAAATAAAAAAAAATAGAAAATAAAAATAAATAAAGGCCTGATGCTAATATGCCAGTGTCTCAACAGCGGAGCTCACGATAAAACTACAGCTGTGTGGGTACACGATCAAACTCAAACCTGCGAATTCAAGAACTTGGCTAGTTCGTAGACTTTGAAATTGGCACAAACATTATATTACATGTGCAAACACAAAATAAAGGCGCTTGCTTTTCAAGGGTGCACGACCAAAGTTTTATTTCGTGCATGTTCAAATATTGTTTTCGTGTATGCGTTAAATTCTAAAAGGTCCCCGACGCAATCTTTGATCGCACATTCTATCAGTGCACGTGTATTAATTGTGCGAAGACGCCTTCTTTTTATGCCTACACGTTTTGAAACAGGGCTTTGACCCGAACAGCTACACAATGCAACACCGTGCAGTAGACAGCGGATCACGGGTCATGGTTATTTGACATAGTCATTATTTCTCTCCCCATTGCGAGAAAAGTTGAAAGAGCAACTGGAAGTACGGAAGGATATTATGGCAGGACTTCCATGATAAATATCGGGGAACACATGGTAAAGAGCTTCAGCTTTCAGTAACTTGGCTAAAAGTGGCGTTTAAAATTCGAGCATTAAACCACATCCCTAAATCTAAGCACGAGTCTAGAGGGGGTACTAGGGATACAGACCGACTTGAATTTCAGCAAAAATATTGTTATAAAATTGGAAAAATCTTGAAATCAAAATATAATGTTGGCATTTGGCATCTAGGATTTCTGAACTACGACAGCGTAATTACGAAATTTGCTTACTAGCGGACAAATATTATAAAACGAGTAAATTTTTGATTCTGAACCTCCCCCCCTCCCCGAAAAATTCTTATCCCCGCTCGCGATATCTAAACCTTCCCTTTAAGTATGACACAGAAGGCGTATTGGTCTCTTACCAAGTTGATATTAAATGAAAGGAGCCGAGGCTTCAAAGTTCATATGGTCGATGTTTCAAATACTACAGTTTCATAATTTCTGTAACAGTTAACACAAAGAGTCTGGAGATGCCGGCAATTCAGTTTTCATGGCGAAATATGACAGACCTGTAAAGAGAAGAAGATGTGGATATACGAAAAGGGACAATATGGGAAGTGCGAAAAGTTTCGACACTGCGCAATACGCGCAGGATGACCAGAGTCGAAACTTTTCGGTTTTTGCAGATTCTCTAAGAGTACAGTCATTACCTTCCAGGCCCAAGGGATCAGGGTTTCGGGGCCAGGGCGTGCCAAATTATTTGTTCGGGTGCTTAAATATGTATATATATATATATATATATATATATATATATATATATATATATATATATATATATATATATATATATATATATATATATATATATATATATATGTATATGTATGTGTGTGTGTGTGTGTGTGTGTGTGTGTGTGTGTGTGTGTGTCTGTGTGTCTGTGTGTGTGTGTGTGTGTGTAGGGGGGGGGTCTAGCTCGCCATGGCCACAAACCCCTTTTTTGCCGTGGGATTGAAAAGAAACGATTTTCCTGAGTGGCGCATTGTAGGTTAACTGCCTAACCATTCAAAAGGCGCGGATTTCAAGCGGAAAACGCTCGCTTTTAGTCAGACTGAACACAGGTGGACTTCCAAATAATCATCTTAATTACGTATCTTTTTTCACTGCATATCTGACATTGCAAAATAAATTGAAATATACTTCAAGAGTATGCTTAATATTGTTTTTTTATCCATTTACTGTACACCTAGTGAATACTTTATTTGTATCGTAGATCAATTTTATTACGAGTTGATAAAAGAATCTCTGGCAGATATAAAATAATCAATTGACAAATCGCGGCTGTCAATCAAATAATCAGTCGATAAATGAAATCATGCATTGAGACTGGAAGTTTAGTCGGAACTCCGATATTTGCCGACATTTTGGTGAATCAGTTGTGTTGGTTTGGCGACTTAAACATCATAACTACAGCTTGGATAAGCTGTAGTGACGACGTTTAGGTCGCAAACCAACTATCCTACTTATTTGTAACATTCTACGGGCTATAAATTTTGCAAAATAATGCCGTTCATAATCGAAGCTGGAATTCCTGCCGGAGTCAGTAAGCGTTTGGCCAACTGGGTAAGTGGACGGGGCCGGCGATTAGTAAATTTAAGCTACATCCACCAAAAAATATTGAAAATGAATTTTACCACGTACCAGCTAAAGCTCCCTGAAACCCCGCATTATAATCGATGGCAACCTCGTTTTTGACATAATCCTGTCTATTATCTTGGTACGTGTCGTGAGCATCAGGACCGCCAACTAGGCCTCCCTTTAACAGGTTGTAATTGGCGTTGCGGTGGTTAGGATCACAGTTATTCACAGTATTCGGACAAGAACTGAAAACGGAGAAGGAAAAGATGTTAGCGGTCGTGTGTAAAATAATTCTTTATTGTGTAACAAAATAGCAAGATTTTGAAAAAAAAAAAAAAAAAAAAAAAGATTTGTTCGTCGGCAAAAACAGTAGTTAGTAACATTTGAGTCAGAAAATGCAATATTTGAGGGCGATATTCAAAATGCTCCACCATTCAACCCTTACCTGTTTAATTCTTGTGTATTACGTCCCTGTGATACTATACTTGAGAAACATTGTAGAAATACACGAAATTGCTTGAGACAAGCACTTTCTTGTTTATTCCACAATATTTTCTACCGTATAGGAAGAATTCTTTTTGAGTTATATTTAGTTTGTAAAGTCGTCTGCTACCCTTTTGAATTTGGACAAGTCTAATATTTTGTGAAAAACAGCAAAGCGTAAAAGGCCGAAAGAATAAAATTACTTCTTCCTTCGATTGAACAGTCATATTTTTAGAAATAAAATACGTGTATATGCGAAAGAAACCAATAAACATGACTTTATTTTGTTTTGCCATATCTCACCGTATTTTGATGATTACTTGGTTGGCCTTTTATAGAAGTTCGTCCTCGTCTCTCGTTGTAAACGGTCCAGCCGCCGTCGTAGCGCAGTTGGTAGCGCGTCGGACTGTCAATCTAGAGGTTCCTGGTTCGATCCCCGACGACGGCACTCATCCTTTCCGACTATTTGTCTCTCACCAATGGGTCGATAATCGCTGACCTATGTGGGATAGCAGCTGGAGGCTAGGAAAGGATGTAATGGTAGTACTGGTGTGAGAAATACCAGGAATCTATTGTTAGGTGCTCCAGCCGCCGCGATTTAAATGAAAGATTGTTGAAAGCGGCGTAAACCCCCATTCAAACAAACTCGTTGTAAACGACACATCTCTAATAATAGGACCAAGTCAGAGTCAAATATGCTTGATTGATTGATTGAATGGTGTTTAACGCCACTTTCAACTGTGTTTCAGTTATATCGCGGAGCACCTCACAATGGATTTCGGGTATTTCTCACACCAGTACTACCACTACATCCTTTCCTAGCCTCCAGCTGCTATCCCACTTAGGTTTACGATTATCAACACATTGGTGAGAGACAAATGTCGGAAAGGATATGTGCCGCCGCCGTAGATCGAACCCATGAATTTCCATGTCGAAGAGCGGGATTCTGATGGGCTATCGACTGCGCAATGACGGCAGCACAAATGTGCTTGATACCTGCTTATGTAACCTTATAATCTGGGGCTAGCACCGTAATCGTGGAATTTTATCGATGCCGCCAAGAATTATTTTTTTTATCTTGAAAGAAGGTAATTTCAACCAACTGAAGGAACGATGACCTCCGACAAAGTAGTTCGACTGATATATCGAACGACTTTTCTTTGCAAATTGACCAATCGCTGGCCACGCCCATCGACTCCGAAAAGTAAGCCCATCTTTGAATTGAAATGGCGTTATTTTGAAAAATTAGGGCTAGTAGTATGTAACAAAAAAAGGAGAATAGTTGGTTGGCGACTTAAACGTCTTAACTACAGCTTGAAAAAGCTGTAGTAGTTACGACGTTTAAGTCGCAAAACCAACAAAAACGGTTAACAAAAATGGTGGACAATGTTGGAGTTGAAAGCTCAGGTCCGGGCTGAATAAATTATTTGATTGGTCGATATATTCCTTGATTGACAGCCGCGATTGGTCATTTTTTTACAGTCAGGGTCTTAAAACGAAGAGAAATGTCGTTGGTTGGCGACTTAAAGTTACTAAACAAATGAATAAAGCCTTACAAAAAAGTCGGCGCTAAAATTTCATTTCAATCCTGACTTAATGATTTGATTGGTCAATCGATTTTACTATTGACACCGGCGATCCTTTAATTAATATTCCGAGAACCCAATATAAAGGTCAAATAGAGCTGATAAAGCTCAGAAGATCCCTCAGAAAATGAGGTCTTTATAAACAAATGAGTTGACATGAGCTTTCATCAAAGAGCCATAACTCTTTAGAAATGAATGATCTGCGACCAAATTAATCTATGCCTATCTCTGTTTGATACCAAATATATCTGTAAAGTTTGACTTAACCCAATGCGATAGTTGCTGAAAAATTCAGCAGACAAGACCAAAAGCCACGGACGTGCGGACGGACTGATTGAAGGAACAACCGCCCACCCACTCACAAAAACCCACGAAAAAATCAGCCAACAAACCGATCGCCCAACCAACGGACCGATCGACATACTTTTTCATACATATCCCCGAAACAGAATTCGCGGGCGGGTGGGTTATAATAAACCAAGACATAAAAATAACCATTCAAAGGGGGATAAGAAGTGGGATACTTACCTCCCTCGATGATGATAGGATATTGGATAGTTTTTTCCAAATCCGATCTCATAGCTCATGTTGTATTTATTGTCCCCAAGAATATAATTGATCTGACTCAAGGACCATTTCTTGAACTCCTCAGAATACATTCCGTCATCGGCTGCCAGCAGGGCCAGGAATGCGGTGTTTGCTGGAGTTATATTAAAATTTTAGCTTACATATGCTGTACTAACAGATTTTCACAGAACAATTTTAGGTCAGGAAATCCCTCTAAGGGATTTATTTGCCTCAAGCGACCAAAAGCGTTTCGCGGATCTACTTTCAGGCAGAAATTGTTGGCCTAGAGGAGGCCACCTATAAAATTGCTGAATCCGCTGGAAAGTAGATCTGTTTACCAAAAATCGAATAAGAAAATCGGAGAAAGAAATACTACCACGAATAATTTCAAGACCATATTCCAACTATTCTAGCTAAGAGCTTCAAGTTTAATGTTGATATTTATAAAAGGTACTAAAAATTACTATTATTTTTGGGACTGCTTTTGAATTATATAAGCCTAAGCTACAATACAGTCATCATTTAGTATACACCTATTCTAGCAAAGAACTTCGCGTTTAATGTAGATGTTAATAAAAGTTACTATTGCTTGGGAAGCTATTGAATTATCTTAGCTCAAGCTGTAGTGACAGGGAACAGTCATGATAAGATAATCAAACTTTTGTATGCCCCCTCAGCGATAAATCAAGGGCATATTGTTTTTGCACTGTCTGTGTATCTGTTTGTCTCTTACTCTGTTTGTCATCCAAAAACTTTAACATAGGCCATAACTCTTGAATGTTAAATGGTAGAGCCTCCATATTTCATATTGCTATTGCTTGGGGCAAGACCTCTCTGTTTGTACCAGTTTCAAGGGTTATCAGTCATGGTCATTTCTGAAGGTCAAATAAGTGCAAAATTTAAACCTTAACATTGGTTTTACTACTGAATTCCATTTTGTATAAAAAAAACTGTTTCTGAAAATGGTAGTGGCGGGGGCATTGGAGTTTAACACATACATCTTATTCTTACTCAATTGAGAAATTTGAATGAATATGGCACTTAAATCGTGGGTTTAAAGTATTAATTTAACGATTCGTATAATATTTCATGATATGTATATACGATTTACATGAAATTTTGTTTTAAACGACGAGCCGCCGTCATAGCGCAGTTGGTAGCGCGTCGGACTGTCAATCTAGAAGTCCCGGGTTCGATCCCCGACGGTGGCACTCATCCTTTCCGACTATTTATCTCTCACCAATGGGTCGATAATCGTATGTGGGATAGCAGCTGGAGGCTAGGAAGGGATGTAATGGTAGTACTGGTGTGAGAAATACCAGGATTCCATTGTCAGGTGCTCCAGCCGCCGCGATATAACTGAAAGATTGCTGAAAGCGGCGTAAAACCCCTTTCAAACAAATTTAAACGACGAATTCTCTTTTTTTTCCAAAAGATGTATGCCGAATTGCGCTGAAGTTTACTCTCACTGTTCTCATATATATCAATTTGTCTCTTAAATTATGATTAGTAAGAGACTAATATTATTTATTCGTAATGTTATTGAAGCACTAGTATTTTTTTCTCTTTAATCTCTGACAAGTTTTAATGATATTGATTGACGATTGACATTGAGAAAATACAACACCTGAATATCTTAGAACTCCCCACTTATCTCTATATGCAAGCCCACAGGGTGTCTGTGTGACCTGACCCCCGGGCATCCAACCAATAACATAGCTTTCCACCTCAGATCTGTATCGGATTTCCTTTGTGATTTCGTACAGGAGTAACTAAAACAAACAATATCAGAAAATAATCAACAATCGAATCATACATTTAGACCGGAACTGAACTTTGAATTCGTTATTGGGCTTTATTCGTTTGACATTCATGACCTTTTTACCAAATGAGGGCTTCATTTCCTACCCAGCAAGAATTTTCCCTTGTAATGTGCTATATAACATAACCATCCGGAACGAGGTCATGCAAGCACATTTCATCATTATCGGAGCTTAGCCATGCCTCAGACAAAGCAAGGAAGTCAAAAACATTTGATACAGTCAATTCACAAGGGATAAAATTCAATTATGTACTGACTTACACAAAAGCTAAGATAATCACAAATTCAAGGTAAAGATTGCAATTTCATAATTTGTTGGAATTTATTACTTTATGGAACATCTAACAGAGATATAATGTATCTACATCAGTTTCAGAGGTCTTGTATCAGAGATATAATGTACCTACATCAGTTTCAGGGGTCTGGTATCAGAGAGATAATGTACCTAGATCAGTTTCAGGGGTCTGGTATCAGAGATATAATGTACCTACCTCAGTTTCAAGGGTCTGGTATCAGAGATATAATGTACCTACACCAGTTTCAGGGGTCTGGTATCAGAGATATAATGTACCTACCTCTGTTTCAGGGATCTGGTATCAGAGATATTATGTACCTACATCAGTTTTAGGAGCTTGGTTATTAGAAATATAATGTACCTACATCAGTTTCAGGGGTCTGGTATCAGAGATATAATGTACCTACATCAGTTTCAGGGGTCTTCAATCAGAGATATAATGTACCTACATCAGTTTCAGGAGCTTGGTTATAAGAAATATAATATACCTACATCAGTTTCAGGGGTTTGATTATCCCAGGATAATGCCCAGGGTATCCCGTTCTGGTGGAAGGATTTAGCGTCAGTTAGGTAGCTTCCCTTGTTTGTCATTTTGTACAGCCAGGCTGCCGCATTTGCCAACTCATCTCTGTCATCACTTGACCTGAAAATATACAGCAATTCTTGCAGCCAGCGACAGATTGATATACCCAGAACACGTTCACTGAAAGTATCTTAACAAGATGTTTGATCGAATGAGCTAATAAATAGAAATAACTATAATCATAGTGTCCCCCTTACATTAGTATTGTGATATTTCAATTCCGGATTTAGTTTGAAATAATAAAAAAGCTATTTAGGATGTTAAGGGCGAAAAACGCACGTCAGTCTGTAGGTGATATAGACTGGCGAACTTGTCCAATCTACGCGGCTCTCTAACATTGTGTCGTAAGGCAAGGATATTTACGCCAGTTAAAAGGTGATACCATTTTAAGTAGAATAAACTAATATCAAACATCAACAACAACAATCTCACACTCACACACTTCCAAATGAGTTTTTACAAATAACCCACCAATCTACCCCCACACACAAACAAACCCCACACAATATACATTGTGTGCGATTTTATTCGCGAGTAATTACGATATATCATTATGGAATTCGGTAAAAATTTAAAAGATGAGGAGAATAATTTTTGTTTTTATGGAGGTATGAAACAAAACAAAACAAAACAACAACAACAAAAAAAAAAAAAAAAAAAAAAAAAAACCCACTGTATGAATACGCGGATCGGATACATGCAAAAGTGTTATTATGTTTTTCGTTTAATACCTCCATGAAAACAGCAAAATTTTATTCTATTCATTCATTTATTATTATTAAATGACGTCGAAAAAAAAGAGAAAAAACTTAACAATTTTTGATACATTTGATGGAAATAGCGGCGAGCTAAACATTTTGTTAATGGAGGCATTAATAATTTTTGTTCAGCTTATCAGAACGCTCGTTTTTAATAGACGAAACTAAAGATCAAATCAAATAATAAATGTTGACACTTACTTATAGGGGATCTCGGTTTTACCAACCAAACAATTACTGTACAACCCTCTATAGTTCTCGGCAAAGTCGTACAAACTTATTGCTGCGTCCCTTAGACGACTCGAGAAGTCTTTATCTGCAATATATAAACCTGGTTTCAATGTATTCCATTACCAGACGGAACAGTTTAGATCGGTCAAAATTGAAAGGAGTTGCAGACGATGATTTAAAGTTTTGAAATATTAAAATTTTTTTCTTCAACTTTTTGGATAGAAAAAACAGTGTGTAAAATGAAGTAAATGCTTGTTCCAAGCAATTTCTTCACTTTACCCAATGATTGCCCAATTGATTTTCTTGGGGGGAGGGGGGGGGGTTTCCAAAGCCCCACTATGTGGGAATGGGTTAAGGCATCTATTAGTTGACGATTCAAAAGAAATAAGCCTTCCGAATTTCCCGTTACCCATCATAAACTATAACTTTTTACCGACTGTGGCTTAATGCCGATATCAGAAAGTTCTTTGGAATGGTTTTAAAGCGGCTCTTGAACAGTTTTTTATCTGCTTTTCCAATAGTTATTATCATTTTCACAATAAATATTCTTTATTCGTGTTAAATCTATATTCGCTTGAAATAGAATTTAATGCGATAATTTCCAATATGTCCTATTTCGAAACGTCGGAATATGTCGGGTGAGGTCGATATAAAAATACGACTGTATTGCTAGCGGAAGTCAGTGACGTAATTGATACGTCATGAAAACTACAAATAAGGCAATTTTCGGTGCAATCGTCAGGTAACGTAGTTACCCGATGAATTTCGGATGAGGTCGATGTCGAATACGACTGTATTACTAGCGGAAGTCAGTGACGTAATTGATACGTCATGAAAACTACAAATAAGGCAATTTTCGGTGCAGTCGTCAGATAACGTAGTTACCCGATGAATTTCGGATGAGGTCGATGTCGAATACGACTGTATTACTAGCGGATGTCAGTGACGTAATTGATACGTCATGAAAACTACAAATAAGGCAATATTCGGTGCACTCATCAGATAACGTAGTTATCCGATGAATTTCGGATGAGGTCGATTTCGAATACGACTGTATTGCTAGCGGAAGTTCAGTGACGTAATTGATACGTCATAAAAACTACAAATAAGGCAATTTTCGGTGCAGTCGTCAGATAACGTAGTTACCCGATGAATTTCGTTTCTATCTGGGTTGTAGTTAGCTGCCTTTTAGGCGTCTCGTAACGCGATTTTTTTAAAAAAATCTTTTCTCTGGTTTTTTTTTTAATTATGAACCATACATTATCAGTACGATACCAGCTTAATTGCCTTCTAATAAATGTCTGAAAAAATTATAGTCAGAAATTTGAAAATTGAGAGCCAAAATTTTTCTTTCAAAATCTGTGAAAGAGACGCTATAAAGATGATTATTCAGTCAGGACGTGTTGGTATTTCAAGATTGTCTATCTCAATATAATTAATTGTACGTGCAAAGTTTGAATGAAAAATGAAAATTAATAACTATAAAGTGATAAAAAAAAAAAGGAAAAAAATGTAGGAGTTGGAAACTAAAATGTATTCTTTAAACAGGAAAACCTCCGAATTGTTTCTGGACCCACAAAAAAGGAGAAAAAGCTAATATTATAAACCTGACAAAGTTTCAACAGTTTTTTAACATTAGCCTATTACCAGACGCCAAACTTTAGACTGGTCCAACCTTAAAAAAAACTGCAGGCGATAATTTTCAGTTACTGATTTTTAAATCAGAATTTTCGGGCAGAGAGTATTGTGGATAAGTATTATGGCAATCGCTCAAAAAAATGGAATTTTCCAACGCCATAAAGGGCAGGTTTTCCCTGATATCGAATATTAATTTTAGAAAATAGTCGCAACAAGGTTATATTTACAAGCAACCATTCATATACCTGTACAAGTTTGATTAAACACAATTGCTCCAGCTGCTAAAGCCGACGCCATAGCTGCACTAACGTCACTTCCGGGACACGTAGTGTTCACGAAGAACGCAGGACGCGGTATAGTACTGTCTTCTGGTCTGCCCCAGTAATTCCATTCAAATTTCGGGTCACCAACCTAAACGTCGAAGATATCAACAATTTCATTATAAAAAAAGTTGAGTCCACGGTCTAGTGGTAAAATACTGACCACGGAGTAGATGGGTCCCGGGTTAGAATCTCGTCGGGACTGTGAATTGTTTTCCTGAGCAATAAATATAATTTTCCGTAGCTCCCAAATATCCAGGTGGTATATGGGTACATGTGAGGATTTTGAGCCAATGTGCTGTGGCCGCTAAGTATGTCGCAAAGTAACAACCGACTTGAAATTCAATCGTTGTAGTTCAAAGTTTGAAGTCGATTGGATATGCAAAAGCTATGAAATAGACTATCATCCCATAGCTTTCGGACAATAACAATTAAAGTCGCTGTGGATGATGCAGCCTGGCATTATAACAAATCTGGATATAAAACGAACACGTATGAACCTTCTAGCTTCGTTTAAAAAGGGTGGGCCTACTTTAATGTAATGCGATTTTATAATCCATTTCTACACAGTCCCTTCTTTAAAGAAAGCTTTGAACTTTGTGGGCATAGATGAAATTGCTTGTTTCAAGCAATTTCTTCAATGTCCTCAATGTTTTCTATAAAAAAAAAAAAAAAAAAAAAAAAAAAAAAATTTGTCAACCTAAAATTGTCGTCAGCGTCTTCTTTGTAATTGGACCAGTCTAAAATTTTGTCATGTGAGAAAGGGTTAAAGCATACTCTGGAGATTCTTAAAAACACTTGCACAACAAGATTTTAAGCCCCATAGTACGCCTGCTTTTAATCGTCGTCTGGTAAAAGGCAAAAAAGGCTAATGATACCTGTACATAGAGAGTCCTTGAGTCTGGCAGTCATGCTTTTGTCTTAAAAGCGGTAGAAGAAGAATTTAAATTTAAATTCTCTTCCATCACCAACGACAATGTTTCAAATCTCACGATATGAACGCTCGTAATCGCCTTCTGGCATATGGCAAAACCACTTACGATACCTGTACATACAGAGTCTTTGTGTCTGGCAGCCATGCTTTTAACATCCATTCCAGTGGCCATCTTATCATGTCACACATTGGTTGAACTTGACCCGCTGCTTCGTAGCCATCATAGAAACGTAGAAAACCCCACTCTAACAGGGCTACAGCATTGGCTAGTGGGAAAGCAAACTTGTTCTGGTCGCCGGCTGTGAACAAAACACAAAAGTAATTAGGCCAGCTTAACAATAGTTTGTGTTACAATTAACACCAGAATATTTTCAAGCAAAAAGGAGGAAGAGAGAAGTATGTTTTATGAAGAATGAGCATTGTTGATATTACTAGTCAGCTAAATCTCTTGCGCCGAGCCCGGTTATGGTAGTCAGTAACGCGTTGTTCTCTCCATCCTAGCTTCGGGAGCTCGAACCGGCTCTGCGAACATTATTTCCGACCTTTGACAAAAGTTATCGTGACACGAGTCATTTGTCTCTCACCAGTGTGCGAATGATAAGTAGCACACTTATTTGGGGTGAGCAGCTGATGGCTTAGACACTAGTGTGAGAAATAACAGGAAAACACGTTTATGTCTAATAGACGCCGCGATATAACTGAATTACTGTTAAAGGTCAAATTCAAAGAAATTTTTATATTGTCTTTTCATTCATTATTTTTCAAGTATATGGTGTTAATTTAACACACAAACAATATTTTCGCGATTGCAGACCGTACACATGTACAAAAACCAATTCGAAATGTCAAGATTTAATACTGCCCCAAAACAGCGCATCGCTTACTTCCCCTGTACATTCACCAAACCGCTTATCTCCCCTGCATTTGTGACGTCATAGTAGAAGCTATCTGTTTTACATGTCCAATGGTTGCTGTACTAAATACAGGCGATAATACGTAAAAAATCGATTTTAAAGGAGAATAATGACGATCTGTGCCGCTTACGGTTGTAATGTTGAATCGGGGACTCAGAGGATCAGCATATTTACGTTTCCGATTGATTTTAAAAGAAAAAAGTTGTGAATTCATAGCGGACAGCAGTGACAAATTTTGAGCCACCGAGTCATGCAAAGCTTTGTGTGAGACACTTTAATTTCAAGTTTTTGATCAGCCCGAAACTAGCAAATGACGTTGTTTTTAAGAACTTTCGACTCCGATTGAAACCTCACGCCGTGCCAACAATCTTGATCTCGGAGAACCGACGGGAAGAAGAACCGACATGCCGACCATCAGCTAGGGCAATTTCGAGGAAGAAGCTGCAACAGCGGTTAGATCAATTTGGTGAACAAATTGATATCTCGGCCATATATTGTGGGGGTTGGGGTTATATAAAAAAATGAACGAATCACATTATGGACCGATTTTTCGTGAGACAGCAGAACTGAAAGGGTTCCCATTTTGTTCATCTCTGATATTGTCCTTCCAATATATTGACCAAACGAGACTTTAAATAGAGGAGTATACCGACCTATCACATAATTCATTCAGCCCTGACCTGAGCTTATCAACTCCGACATTGGTTGCCATTTTTGTTAACCTTTATTTTTCATTATTTTTGTTTGGCGGCTTAAACATTGTAACTACAGCCTTTTCAAGCTGTAGTTACCACGTTTAGGTCATCAACCAACCATTTTACTTTTTTGTTACATGCTACTTGGCATAAATTTTGCAAAAGAACGCTGTTAAAAATCAAAGCGGAACTTCCTGTTGGAGTTCATGAGCGGAGACTATGAAGTAAAGGGCGGGCCAGCCATTGGTCAATTTTGACATATTCACGAAAACTGTGTGGCAAAATGAGAAATTAATAATTATAAGTCATTTCCCCTTATTCTCACCATTTTCTCCTCTAGTCATACTCTCATTTTTCATTGATCCCATTCCAAAATGACATAATTTTAGATTAGTCCAAATTGAGAGGTGCTTTGAATTTAATTGCTGTTATCAACTACTTTGACCTGTGTTTATTATTGATATGAACATATTTCCCTCATAAACATACTGTTTATCTAGAATTCCAACAAATTTTCAAAATGTTCCTTTTACATGGTTGTTAGAAGGTATTTCCTTTTTTTTATTACCAAAAAATCCATTTAGACACATTAAGGGGTGGACACTAACAGTGTTCCGGGATCCCTTAAAATTGGAAGGGACCCCAGCAATTCCAGGCTAGAGATTCCATTAGGATCCTTCAATATTTCTCCAGTACTATGAGATCTTAAGGTATCAACTAATGCTCCTGATTTTTCGTTTGCTTGCCTTTGTAGAAAACATTGTGGATAATGAAGAAATTGCTTGTACCAAGCGATTTCTTCATTTTCCACAATCTTTTTTGATTTTTTTTTTAAAGTTGGGCTTAGACTGACAGGATTGCGTATGAATGAGTTATTACCGGGCAAAAAATTTTAAGATCAAATTAAAAAAAAGTGTTTTTTTTTATTGAAAGAGGTTGCAGATGACAACTTAATTTGTGCCAAAATTGAATAATTATCGTAAATAGGCTTCAAAAATTTGAGAAAATTTGCTATTGCTAGTCACAAGCAATTTCTCCTTTTCCCCCAATATTTGTCACAACTTTCTCCTACTGTGAGTAAAAATAGAGGATTTAGTTGTAATGAGTTAAAAGGAGGTACAGATAATTGAACAGAAAATAGTGGCTATCATTAAGTTCAATTTTTTTCAAAGATCCAATAGTCACTAGCGGAAAGACAAGCTACTGATTGCTTGGTAAAGGGTAAACTAAGGCCATGGTCATGTCTTAATTAGTGTTTTAAACAATACAGGAAATGATTACATAATATATGCATATCCCATCCTTTCATGTTAGACAAACTAGTGATGTATATGGCACCCTTGATTTTCACCCGTGATCTATGTTTATTCCAAGGACTGTATAACTCCTTGTTAAAGTCCTTATTATTCTATTGCAACTTACTATGACTTTGGAAATAAGCTAAGATGATACTGGAAAAGCTCATAATTTATGTCATGTATGAATTAATCTTAATTTTTTTTATAACATGACAGAAAACATTTCCTTGGCAGAAAAAAATTGTGGGAAATGAAGAAATTGGTTGCAACAAGAAATTTCCAAATTTTCAACAATTTTAATCAAAGCCATTTCTTGAGGTGTATCATAAAATGGTTTATAATGGATTTAAAGAATTGAAAGGTTGACAACCAGAATTTCTTTCTTTCAATAGTCCACAGAGGGAATCATGTCTCTGATAGCAGTCACCACATGTGAAGGAATCACTTTCCTGGCTCCTTTCGCAATCGTCTAGAGGCCAGGTGTCTGTGTAGCCTAGAATAAAAAAATGTAAAGAGATCTTAGCTTTTAAACCAAAATTTTTTTGGTGATGTTTAACTTAATGATAGACAACAGAGTTGGGAATGGTCCAAATTCAAAAAGTAGCAGATGACAATATAAAGTTGATGATCTTTACAGGCTTTGTCTTACATACGACAGAATCAAGTAACAAGCATTTTCTTCTTTTTCTACAGTGTTTCCAAGATGGTTGGTTGGTGATCTAAATTGTAACTACAGACTGAATTAGCTGCAGTTACAATGTCAAGGTCCACAAACCAAGAAAAATGCCTAAAAGATGTCCAAAATTGCAGTCCAAAGTTCACTTTTGGTCTAAATGAATGAATTGATCGTAAAAAAAAAAATTCTTTGACAGCTGACAATAAGTAAATCACTGAATTTTAAGAGTTTAAGTGTTGAATGGGGTAGTAAACTTTGTATAAGGACAAATTGCATGTTACAAGCAATTACTCCTTTTCCCACTATTTTTTTTGCAAACTACATTGCTTCAGTATGTCAGAACATTGGATTGTGTGGTAATGGGGTAAGTTTCCTTGCCTTAACCCTTTTCTGTTCAATCCCTGATTTTACATCCCTGTAAATTTATGAATAAGAAACATTGTAGAAAAAGAAGAAATTGCTTATATCAAGCAATTTCTTCTTTTTCCACAATATTTCAAATCCCACTGAATGCTTACTTTCAACTAGAATCCACTTTGAATTTTCGTCTGCAAGTCCTTTGAAATTAGACGGGTCTAAATTTTTAGAAAACAGGAAAGGGTTATAAACAATGTAGGTCATTTATGAAAAATAATTTAGCACTATAACAAAACAATATTTTACTTACTCGTGAATTCTTTGGTTTTCCTCAAGTGGGCCTGTCTGTAACGAATGGTCATAGTAGGTAACTCCCAATACATGAATGTTCAGACAATTCACCCGGAATGCAATGTGATCTGTTATGCGTGTCAATCCTGCTTCATCCTTCCCATCTATACTGTTTGTTGTCTTGCAGCACTTGGATTCTGTCACAGTTGGCATATTCACACAAATCTTGCACTGGCACCTGTGAAATTGAATTATTTATTATAATTTTCATATTTTGAGAATGATTTACTGTCCATATTTACAGAGAGTAAACAAACGTTACTGTAACTTTTCTGATGGGGGCACAATTGTAAACCATATACCAAGAACTGTTTTCAAACATTGGACAGTGTAGTACTGATTCAAGCAACCAAAACCATTTGAGCCAGTGTTAGACATTTGCATATAATCCTGTCCGATAAGACTTCACTTTGCACCTAGTAGATAGCTACAGACTGAAAGTTTCTTATGACAGCCAGATAATCATCTAATGCACTATTTGGACAATAAGACTGGGAATGTCATGCACATAATTTCTTATTCTCGTCTTAAATTTACAAACGAGATGTTTGATCGTAAATTTTTGGTAGAAGAAAATTCAGAGGAGTTTTTGTTACAGCGTTAATAGTCTAGGGATAATTCAAAAGGGGTCTCACTCGCAAACGTCACTTCATTGGGATCTTCATTTAAATTCGTTGTTCAAGTCAGATTCAAACGTTCAAAAAGGGAGTAAATTAAATTTGTTACGATTCTAATGTTTATAAAGGGCAATATTCGCCGCAAATATTGATCACTCACCATGTTGACACCTCAGGAACATTATCGTCAAAATCGGGGCAAAAAGAAGACGAAGAATATAATCATCACTATCCTCCGATTCCGTAGCAATTGCCCTTCAAACTGGTTTGTACATATATGGCCTTAAAGTACCAGAAACATCCATTTCTTCTTCGGGAATATTGCTCAAATCGCTGTCATACTCTACGTCCATTTTTAATAAACTTCTACTATGACGTCACAATTCAGGGGAGTTAAGCATATGTATCCAATAGGTAAGGGACATAAGCGATGCCGTAAAAATGAAAAGGTAAAAATAAAAACTCCAATAAAGTGTTTTTGAAACAATCTCAAGAAAAATCAATGAGTATCAATGCACATGTTTATTAATGGAATTTTGAAAATTTGAATTATGTTACCCCTATGGATTTGCCCTTTAAGTGGAGTCGAAACACACCAATCTGAAATCGCTGACCGTGTACCAGCCTCCCATTATATCGTGTCCAGTATCGCCGTCTTTATATAGGAGTCTTCTGGCAAAGTAAATGTTTTTTTAGCGAACATTTTGCAAAAGCCCAAGGCAAATTATATGTTTTATCTTAACTTAAAATGTAAACGTAAATGATCCTACAATCGCATCATCCTCAACTCAGACCACGCCCATTACACAGAGTATATCAGTTCATTTTCATTAATATGGGTTTTTTTCTGTTTGTTTAGCCGGCAAATTGCCTAGAACGCAGGGTAGTTTAAATCTTTTTTAAATCTTGAAGTAATATATCTGATATAAGGAACATGTTCCTAGCATTCCCACTCAGATTAAGTCCGTTATCATTCTCATTAACACGGGGGTCTTCAGGCCAAGTTAAATGGTAATTAGCCGGTATCTTATCAAAAACCTAGGGCAATTTAAATCATTAAATCCCAAACGAAAATGTCTGCTATAAGAAAATATGTTCCTACCGTCGTACCATCCTCCACTCAGATCATGCCCGTTATCACTATCATTAACATGAGAGTCTCCACGCCAGGGTATTGGGTTGTTGGGTGGCATTTTACCAGATCTCTGGGCATCGTAAAACAGTATAGACAGGCGTAGCGCTTCACGGTAATCGTATCTAGTTGTCGAACCTGAGATATTAAGAATGTAGACAGCGAAAGAAACTAAAATTACACCCGAGTAATGGAATATTGTATTTGATAAAGTATTTTGCGCCAAAAGACAGTTTAAATATGGCTAAACTACAGATATATTGTGTTTAGGGGAATGTTGCTCTTGATTTCACATGGTCTTGCATGGTCTTAGAATACTAATTATTCTTTTAAAATGATGTAAATGAAATGTACATGTGCTTACCGTCTGGTGCAGCAGTAGGCTTTGGTATTACTGACCCATTATAACCTGTAAACATAAAATGAAAAATGTCAAAAATGAAATAGATAAGTAAAACAACAACAGAAATCACTCCACAAACACGTAGCTCAATCAATAATTACTTGGGAAGAAACCACGATAGAATAAATCATCAGTGAAGTTAATTCCTTGTCACAAATTTATAACCGATTTGAGACCCCAACCTTCGATCCCAAATTATTTGTAAAGTCTCACGAAATCGTCTGTCACCAACCAATTTTCTCTCCTTGATATCCTCGTCAAAATGTAAGTGCTTACTGAAAGACACTAATGTCGACATTAATATGACATTGATCTTTTAATATCAACTAAATCTAGCTAACTAGCTGATCTTAAATAGGCAGAAGCCTTACTGTTATGAAATAATAAATCTCTTGATGCGGATATCCATTATCTACGCGTAATGCAAAAAAACGTAAACAGCCATTATAATCGTTTACCTCATTACTAACCCTCCATAAAGTTTGTTCCTTGCGGTATGTCAGTGAGTACTGTATAACCCTGAACTTCAACGTCGATTATTTCCCGACACCTCTTTGCTTTCACTTAATAAAATATGTTTCATATGGTATGTCAGTGACTGCTGTATAACCCTGAACTTCAACATCTATTATTGCCCGACACCTCTTTGCTTTCACTCAATATAGTATGTTTCGTATGGTATGTCAGTAACTGCTGTGTAACCCTGAACTTCAACATCTATTCTCTTTTCTTTCACTCAATAAAGTATATTCCTTGCGATATGTCAGTGACTGCTGTATAACCCTGAACTTCAACATCTTTTATTACCCGACACCTTGTTGCTTTCACTCAATAAAGTATGTTACGTATGGTATGTCAGTGACTGCTGTATAACTCTGAACTTCAACATCCATTATAACCCTACACCTCTTTTCTTTCACTTAATAAAATATGTTTCAAATGGTATGTCAGTGACTGCTGTATAACCCTGAACTTCAACATCTTTTATTACCCGACACCTCTTTGCTTTCACTCAATAAAGTATGTTACGTATGGTATGTCAGTGACTGCTGTATAACACTGAACTTCAACATCTTTTATTACCCGACACCTCTTTGCTTTCACTCAATAAAGTATGTTACGTATGGTATGTCAGTGACTGCTGTATAACACTGAACTTCAACATCTTTTATTACCCGACACCTCTTTGCTTTCACTCAATAAAGTATGTTACGTATGGTATGTCAGTGACTGCTGTATAACACTGAACTTCAACATCTTTTATTACCCGACACCTCTTTTCTTTCACTCAATAAAGTAGGTTTCGTATGGTATGTCAGTGACTGCTGTATAACCCTGAACTTCAACATCTTTTATTACCCGACACCTCTTTGCTTTCACTCAATAAAGTAGGTTTCGTATTGTATGTCGGTGACTGCTGTATAACACTTAACTTCAAACCCATTATTATGTTATACCTCATTACTTACCTTCAACAAAGTATGGTCTGTGTGATTTTTCAGTGACTGCCGCGTAACTCTGAACTCCAACAACAAATTTTTATCCCATAACTCATTGCTTTCCTTCAATAAAGTATGTTCCATGGGTTGGTCAGTTACTGTTTTGAAACCCTGAACTTCAACAATTATCATTTTTTTATATAGTGAATACAATTTAACCCGATCTTGACTCTTGACCTTTAAATAAATTAAAATCCAATCATCTGGATAAATATCGACATTTCTTATTTCGCGTAAACATAAAACTAATTTTCTATGCTTTAAATTTTCCAATGTCATAGTGCAACTGATTACTAGTAGAAGGTTACCACTGATTTGTGCCTTTGAATGGAAAAGTGTGATTTCGAGACTCGTACACAGCATATTCATGCTATCAAAATTATGTGTTTTGGCATTTGTAATTCATGGATTCGTACTAGACCTACCGAGTGTGTATTTTGTTTCATAATCTAGATTGATATTCATTATTTTTACATCTATATCGGCATTTTATTCAATTCGTTCTGCTAGATGGTCATTAAAACTAGTATTTGGACTTTTACATTTAACAACATGAACTAGTACTAAAACAGTTATGATAATTTGAGAATACAAAAACAGTTATGATAATTTGAGTAAAAAAGGAAAGTCCGTGAAAATTGTTTTGATCGAGGTTTGTCGTAAATCCTATAATAATTAACAATGTGATATCAATAGTGAAAATAATCAAACCTGACCAAGCTTCTTTCTGGCAAACAGGCGCTGTACATATTTCTCCATCACAATTTAAACACATATTTCGCACAATTGGTGCATTTTGTGTTTGTTTAGTTTTAGGGGGTCCGTAACTTAAGCGAATATAAACGCCGGATATTTGGCGAAGTAAAGTCGGAGCCACATAATACATTTATTATAAAGGTTAGAATCAGATCAATAAAATCAGCTTACACCTCATTGCTTACCCTCAATAAAGTATGTTCCGTGCGGTGTGTCGGTGACTGCCGTGTAACCCTGAACTTCAACAACCAAGTCTTCACCAGGCTCTATGATACCGTCAGAACTTTTATTCTGAATTATAAACTCTCGACCACTGTTTATCATCGAATAAACTGTGCCCTTCCATACCTACGTCAGATAAATGTTAATGAAAAAAATGTGAAATGACAGATCCTATTATAAAACATATTCTCTTGGTACAATCTTCACCATCGAAACAACCAGTCTTTGTCTCTGAGTCTCAGAGGTGAAAAACAAAACAAAACAACAACACAAAAACAATTTCGTTCATAGTCTCCGCCACATTGGACGATTATCTTCCGTCTTCATTGCTTTGATCCACTGAGCAATCTATGAATAAACAAACAAACAAACTGAAGAAAATATAATAAGTTCCTGACGAAAAAAGAACATGCGAGTTTTTTTTTTTAATTTGACAGTATTTTCAGAATGTTAAGTATAGATGTCAATGCTATGTAAATGTTAGTATCTACTGCGCATGATTCGATGGGAAAAGAAAAGAATGCAATAATAGAAATTTATCAAATCCGTCTTAGTAGTTTCAAATTTCTCGAATTGGATGGACAGACGGAGTTCCAGGCTATTACATTGTCTCGGTATGGTACAAACTAACAACTATCTCTCTTGTCCTCGATGTGGGAAAAGGTTTTAGGAAGAAATTATTTCGTTGAGAATATATTCATAAACTCTCTTATTGCCCCCCCCCCCCAAAAAAAAAAGAACAGCACCACCAAACGACAATAGCAATAACAACAACACCCTACACACAAAACTCCAACCACACACAAAAACATGGCAATCTTGCTCTAAACTACAAGTTATTCATGTCGAGCCCGTGGATGAATTTTCCAACAATTTCACTAATGTGCGTGAATCGCCAACATTGGACAACCTTTGCATCGATATAGTACGTGTAGAATATCCAGGTAACGTGTAAAGGAACTTAGAATCTGAATTTACCTACAAAGCGCAATGTGAAGATTCTGATCAGACTGTGCGGATGCACAGGCTGATCTGTGTCTTCACTTGGCACAAAAATTGAAAATTGTTGGAAATGTCACGCACAGGCTCTATGTCTTTACCTGCAGTGATTTCACAGGAGCGTCAAACAGTAGATGAGCCTTCCAGCCTCCTAATCTCTGATTTGCCCGTACTGTGAATGACGACTGAAAGCCGCCCGGCCATTGGTAGATATCTGTCATTTCGAGAGCGCCCTCCGCGATCGGGTACAGGTGTATCAGAACTAGGATGACGTAAAATGGCGCCATGTCTGAACTCTGATGAAAAAAAACAACGTATGCTTAAAGTTCTTGGAGCACTTGGGCAATTTAACACACACAAACAATACGTGATATTTTTTGAGTGATATATTTCTTTCGATTTTTATTAAATTTTATCAAAGTTTTTAACCAAGATTACAGCCCTTGCATTTAATGCGTATTGGTCAATCGGGCTCGGACTACATCGTTGGTTTTTTTCTTCATGTTTTCAAAATTCAAAATAAATATTTAGATATATTTTGGTAAAATGCTGTCAATAATACGTGAAAATGTGAAGGTATCTTTCGAATAATTATATTGGCATTACTGGGAGTTAACCCTTTCCTGTTTTGCAAAATTTTAGACCTGTCCAAATTCAAAGGATTGCAGACGCAAAATTGAAAGTGAATTTAATTTGAAAAATAACCATTCAGTAGGTTAGAAAATATTGTGGAAAAAGAAGAAATTGCTTGTCACAAGCAATTTCTTCTTTTTCTACAATGTTTTCTCAATTATAAAATTACAGGAACGTAATAAACAGTGATTAAAACAGGAAAGAGTTAAATGTTTGCGGTGATTTAATTTAATTTTTTTCCAAAAAGTTACAATGAAAATGTTTGGGAAAAAGAAATTGCTTGTTTCGTCTTTTTCTACATTTTCTCGAAAATAAATTAGCAGGGACGCAAAAACCAGGGATTGAACAGGAAATGGTTAACTCGAATAATTACAAGATAATGGAGTACATACGCCTCCTTTAGCAATGACCATTTCTTCGAGTTATGAAAGGTACTTACGACAATATCCTTCGACTATAATCTCTCTATTGGCTTTCAAACACATCAGTCGGAACTCCTCGTTCAATTTACGAATCAAACCTCGGATGTACATCGTTGTGCTATTTTTAAAAATTCACATGACAAACTGCCAAAATGGCGCCATCCGTTATGCAAAGCCACTTCTCATAAATGTCCTTTAAGAACTCTGTTTGGTCTTTAAGGAAATTTGATATCAGAACAAAACAGGGCAAAGCATCAAACAACAAATGGAAACTTAAGCTTTTCTGCAATTATGAGAGTTCCGAATCATTCGGGTTTTCCGAAATTGAGTAAGTACTACGTTTTCCTACGCCGTTTCCGGCTAACAAAATACACCGTTTCGTTAAATAATGCTCCGCCTTATAAACGTCCGTGGTCTGTTCCCAAAGTTTACGGGAATGGCCGAGTGTATTCCGACTGCAAACACATATGACCTACAAATGAATAGAGCGGTATATAAAATATACATCTAGGACAAAGCTCATCTTATCTTTGTGACATTTTTGCGGTCGTCATTGGCAGACGATAATATTTACCCCATTACCAAACGATAAAACTTTAGACTGGTCCAAATGGAAAGGAGTTGAAGACGACAAATTAAAGTTTTTGAAATTTTAGATTTTTTCAACTTTCTTGTTAGAAAACATAGTTGATAATGAAGAAATTGCTTGTAACAAGCAATTTCTTCATTGTACACAATGTTTTCCAAAGCTTTTTCCTTGAGGGGTGTTTAACCTCAAATTTGAAAACACGACATTGTGAAGAGCATATTCCTACAGAATAAAACTGCTATGAAAACAACATGGAAACATTGCATTTGACACTCAATCCCGCATTTTGACGCACTGAAGAACAGTTACTTGGGAAAATAATTAAAGAAAAGAAAAATAAACTGTAATAAGCAATTTGTCAGTTTTCTACCTTGTATGGCGCTATTTTCCATTAAAGCTCTCCTTGAATTTTTGTCTAAAACTTCTTGGACCAGTCTGGAATTTTGTCATCTTGTAAATGATTTAGGAATATCTTTCCTTACGATTGTAATGAAAACATGACATTGTTTGAAGTGGGCATGTTAATCCCAATTTAAACATTCTTTTCCCAATCGTGATTTTTCCGTAGTCAATAGAAAGTCTTCACGATTTCGCATTTTTTTACGTTCACTCTGAACATGATAGTAGAGCTTTTGTACGGCCACGGTCAAAGGGAATTAATTACTGATTCATACTGATGTGGTTACTTCCCTTGGACCAGAAAAGGCCTGAAAGTCTGGTATTGCGTCGTAAAATTGTAGCTAGATAAAACATATGCCCTGTCATGGACAAATAGACTATATTGGAAAGTTGAATAGAATAAATCCTAGACGATTAAGACTCAAATTCTGTCTTAACCCATTCCCTCAGAACAAAATTGTAGACTGGAGCTACGGATGAAAAACTTAAAGTTTAAGGATTTTTTTTTTTTTTTTTTTGTCTTTTTGGATAGCAAACATTGTGGATAATGAAGGAATTGCGTGATACAGATAAGTTCTTCATTCTCCACAATGATTTCCAATGCTTTTTAACCCTTTCCCGTTCAAATACGGGATTATACGTTCCTGTGATTTTTTACTCAAGAAAACATTTTGAAAAAAGAAGAAATTGCTTGTAACAAGCAATTTCTCCTTTTTTTTCCACAATATTTTCTACCACATATGGTGGTTTCATTTCAATTGGCATCTAGTTTTCATTGTCGTCTGCAACCTCTTTCAATTTGGACTAGTCTAAAATTTCCAAAAACGGAAAAGGGTTAAGGGGCGTAAAAAGGAGAGATTGTATGAGAATGATTGAAGTAGGACAAGAGATATCTTCAGAATAGTAAAACTTCGAAGGTCAGTTCGTCTATGAGGGTCCAAAACAACGTCACTCATCGACGAAGGTATGAACCGAAAAAGCTAATCACATTGTATAAATACGCGAATCGGATTCATACATTGTGTGATTAGGTTTATCGGTTCATACCTCCATGAAAACAAAGAAATATTCTCTTCATTTCTTTTAATTTAATAGCATCGAGCGGAAAAAGCAAAAACTTCACAAAATCTGATACTTTTTTGAATGGGACTATTTTGTGCGGAATCATACAAAATCACTGCGTGCTCAAAATCTTGTTCATGGAGTAATGAATAATATTTTTCGACCAATCGAAACGCCCGTTTTAGATAGACAAAACTAATATTTAAATGATTCAGGATTATCGGATCGTTGACTCCCACAATGAAGTTCGACAGAGAGCCAGGCACGTAAAAATCGAAGGCAAATCGTTGGTTTGCGACCTAAACATCGTGACTACAGCTTTAATTATAACAATAAAATAAGACTTATTCACATTGATAAATAATTATTGTATATGGTTAAAAGCATTGTAGGAAAAGGGGAAATTACTTTTTCCTTGCAATTTATTCTTTTTCTGCAATGTTTTTTCTAGTATAAACCGTGGAAACAAGTGGTTGTCACTGAAAGGGTTAAAGATGTGGTGTAAACTTGACATAATAGACCGTTATACTGTTTGGAATAAATTTAATAGACGTGGCTGTATTCAAAAGTTATCGAAAGGCGCGTTTCGAGAACGTTGTGGACGTGAAGTAAGCGATCTTTATGAGGCTTTGTCTTTTTTTTTCTACATACATATTAGCGATTTCAACATGGTATTTCTAGCAAGACCTTCAGACCTTACGATTTTAATGTATGAGTCAAGAAGAGCACAATTTCATAGGAGGAATAATCTTCATTAAAACATTCTCTTAACAGCCATATTTTTCGCCTCAAAAACTCAAAAAACTGCAAAACGTTTAATTAGATGATACATGAGATAACGGTTAAAGCAGGTCAGTGGGTTTTATTTTATATATTTTTTAAGAAGTTCTGATTTTTTATTGGTCATTCAATTCCATTTTTTTTTTTTGAAAGGATATCTTCAAGACACCATCTCGATCCGATCTATTTTTGGGAAAAAAATTTAACGGAGTCAAAGAAGCCATTCTCGCTATTCATGTACGCTTTGCCATCGGTGAAAAATGGTGCCAACATTTTAAGGTAAGATCGCCACTAGATCACGTGACCTTGTAGGAAAAGAGTATAATTTACGTCTCCAATCGATAAAAACGAGGATAATTGTCTTCACCGTTTCAATTGACTAAGCTGTTATTACGACGTTTCAGTAGTCAAGCCATCAGAATGCTTCCACATTAATGCAGGCCAGTGTTGGAGTTTAAAGTTCATTTCCAGTCTTGATTAATTATTTGATTGGTCGATTAAATTCTTTGATTGCAGCCGCGATCAGTAATTCAAGAAATCATTTAACGTTAAACAGGTGTGAGCAAACTAAAGCAAACTATTTAAGTGAAAATGATGATGTAGTTAATATGCAGATTTTAAGAACATCGATGAACAAAAAACAAAACAATAACAACAACAACAACACACTCACCCCCGGTGGCATCTCACTAAAATGCCCTACTATATAAAAACATGTAAATTCCACATTTTTGCCGAACTGTCACAGGTTCCAAAATATTCGTTGAGATGTAACTGCAGTCAAAGTGTATCTATAACACAATGGTATCTTGAAATATCTGTGTTTGACCCTACCATCACCGATTGGATTTTTCACAAAATCATGTCAAACACACGTACCGTGATAAATTCCAACCAAAAGCAGTCGACACAATGACATCAACTTGGGGGTCATCAGCATCCATACACAAGAAATAGTCCTGGAAAAGAGAGCATTTTATAGCTCGTTTGTTGCAAGTCAATGTATTTCAAAAGATCTGGTGACAATAACAAGACAAAAATACCTATTTAATGCACCCTGCCTTCTTGAAAAGGGCTTAATAATTTTTCTTAATGGACTACTTTAGGGTACAACCACCTGGAAGTACTTTGCTGGGTGACCTTACTCCCCCCCCCCAACGACAACAACAACAACAACAACCCCCCCCCCCCACACACAAAAAAAACAACAACAAACAAACAAATTGCTTGAAACAAGCAACTTCTTCATTGTACACAATGTTTTACCAATTGTTTTTCCTACGGGGTGCAAAAAAGCGGCACTTTATGGGAAAGGGTTAAAATCAGTGTACTCAATTCTACTTCTCGGTAGACTGGGGCTGGCTATTAAGTGTCTTGCCCTTATAAATACACAGGAGACGGATAAGCTCGAAGCCGCGACCCACAAATCACGCGTCAAGCAAATATAACCTTCGGTCATCGAGGCAGACTCAGAAATTGAATCAACCTGATCCATGTTAATTTTGACCTTGCCCTATTTTGATTTTATTTAAATGGAAACTTATTTGAGTTTTATCACCTTGCGTTGAAATGATCCTGGACTTTAAGGATTAATATCATTTAACCATTTACCATACAATGACGTCTTTTACGCCATCTAGCAAATTGATGATAGACAGCATTATGAGAAAAGGAGAAATTGCTTGTGAAAAGCAATTTCACCTTTTCTCACAACTTTTCTACCCTTTTTGGCACTTATTTTCTATTTTTAGCACAATTCGAATATTATCTGCATCTTCTTCCAATTTGGACTAGTCTAAAATTTTGTCGTCTGGTAATGGGTTAATACATTTTCATTCCAGAACAATATGAAGCCAATACATGCGTTTTCACCGATTGTATTCAAATTAACCCTTTCCTATTCAATCCCTGCGATTTTATTAGTAAGTAAACATTGTAGAAAAAGAAGAAATTGCTTGTAAAAAGAATTTTCTTCATATTCTGCAATATTTCCTATCCTACTGAATGGTTACTTTTCAAATTAAATCCACTTAAAATTCTCATCTGCAAAACCTTTGAATTTTGACAGGTCTAAAAGTTTGAAAACATGAAAGGGTTAAGGGCAGATAAGTTTTACACTAAAAAAAGCATGACCAGATACCTCGAAAATTTGTCTACAACTCTAAGCCATTCACGAGGAACATATGTTGAGTTAGAAATAATTATAATAATAATAATGATAATAATAAAGCATTGGGAGGGAGAAAATGTACTGCAATGCACTCGTGACCTTAACCCTTTCCCGTACAATACCTGTTTTTTCGTCTCCATGATTTGATACTTGAGAATACATTGTGGGAAACGAAGAAATTGCTTGTGAAAAGCAATTTCTTCTTTTTCAACATTTTTTTCTACCCTATAGGATAGGAATATTTTAAATAAAGATCACTTTACATTGTCGTCTGTGACCTCTTTCAAATTGGACAAGTCTAAAAATTCTTAAAAACAAGAAAGGGTTAAAGTCATTTACATAAAGTAACGAAAACTTTTTATTTAAAAATTCTGACGTCAAGTTTTGCAATAACACCGAATTAAAGATTCACAATTTTCTAGTACAAGTTTTGTTTGAAGCAGGGATTTTTCTGTATTCAGCATTACATATTATGCATAACCCATTTTCGTTATTTGTACAAAAAATACAGAAAGCACGGAGTTGAAAGTGAATGTTGATTAAGGCAAAATGACCCGTTAATAATTAAGGTTTCTCTCGTTATCTTTTTAAGTCGGAGATATTGGTATCTTGGTACGCATTCAGAACTTAGAAAAAGTGTCAACAATGGTTGTTTGAGTGCAATTCCTTCTTTCCTCACAAAGTCTTACAAAGCTATTTCTTCGGCGCGTAAAAATGCGGATTTGTGTGGTAATAAGTTAGAGAGATAAGTTAGGTTAGCGAATTTCTTTTAATAAGCAATTTCTGAACTTTTCATGATATTTTTTTAATAAAAAAATTCATTAACTTAAAATTATCATTTGCAATTTCTTCTAATTTGGACCAGTCTTAAATGTTGTCGTCAGGTAAAATGTTAAAGTAGAATAACTGAACGTTTCTACTTTCAGGAATTATGTAAAAGGCGAAAAATTTCGACCCGGGCTAGTCGGCACAGCCTGTGTAAGGGTCTGTACTGTTCGCACTTCCCAGAAGGTATCTTTTCTCCATAAGTGTTACATTATGTTCGTATATGCGTATGTATGCTGGTCCACGCCATTCAAATAGAAACTCAGACCGCAGCTCGGAGAACGCAGCTTGAAAATTTCATTATATCGGAAATTTTGTATGCCTTTTCCAATAGGTTTGCTCTATGAAAAGCAACCAAGCTTCCACATATTTGTTAGATTATTTTACGTCTTAAATTGGGAAAAAAAAAAACCTTGCAATTTTTATTTGCTTTGCAGGTACAACGGCTTCGCGAACATAAAGTTTAAATTAATCGCCTGTTAAATTTCAGTTCCTTTAAAACCTGCTGAGAAATACCGTTTCCTTGCTGCGCAATGTGAACTTCAAGCAAATAAAATATCCCCCCGCTGCTTCGTATATTACTCGTGCATTTCTTATTAATCTACTACAAACTTTCCACTGGGACAAGACAATGGTTTAGAATAAAACACGGAACGTGGGAGTTATTTTCATTATATATGAAAGGATTTGATTCCAAAACTTCTGAAAACACTAGATCTACATCCTATTTAACATTCTGTTACTCGAGCTTAGAATATTCATGGTACAACATTCAATTACTTTTGTGTAAAATGCCTGTCCACCTATATTTTCTAGTTCTTTATTTAGAAAGTTTTAACTTGATTTGGAAGATCCATTTTTACTAATTGGGTTGTTACGCCTTTTAACAAAAAGCTATTTTAGACAATTTTCACAGACAAAACAAGTGGCTTAGCTGTACTGATTTATGACCTGTTAAGGCCATCCCTGACTATAACAAATCGCGGAGGAATTACCGGAACTACTTCTAGATCGCAATAACGCGACATAAAATATGAAAATAATTTTACTTTATTCCGTTAAAATGTAAAAATCCCACCGCGAAATCAATAAACGCGATCTCCCCGACGCTTTTTGTGACAACTAATTGATTTGACTATTGCCGCTTATAAACAAAATCCAGCAATATGGAGGGGATGTTATGCGTAATTACCGGTGTAAAGTTCTCGAGAAAACAGACAAAAGGCGTCTTAGGAGCAATCAGTGAGAGCATAAGTCAGTCAAAACGCGAAAGTTTGGCCGTTACACCGGAACCCCTGACCCGACTGTTTCCAGTCGAATGGATAGACCGCGCTAACTGACAAATAAGTGCTATCGCTGTACGAATTAATTGTAAAATGCGGTGACGGCCTTGTCAGAAAATTTAAATATTCCCGAAACAAATGGGGGCTGTGCAATCACGTAAAACACATAAAGATTTATGGCTCCGTATTATTTCTTGTTTCTGGATGGAAGAACTGTCTGTCGACGTTTTTTTCCCAAGAACAGACAGACATTGGATGGCGTTTATCAAAAGTTATAAACAAGACATGTAAACGTCGACTAGCTATTTTATTTGAACATTCTGAAATTTTCTGATTTTTTTTCACTGGTAGACCTATTTAACCTTTGCTTGGAAAACTGTATGAAGATAAATAGGTAAATAAACAAACCAACCTATCTATAAATCAATATATAGATTAATAAATGATAAATATTGATAATGATTATATGATAAAACGACATCAGTGTGAAAGAGGAAAATCAATACTTCCTCGCCGTAAAATTTGACAGTCGATAAAATCGTATCGTCGTTGGGCGAATTGGGTTTTATAACAACAACAACATCAACAACAATGACGATGACGTTTACAAGTTGTAAGGCAAGCTCTGACTCCTAGAATTTCCTATTAGTACTCCTTTCCTTCCAGAATTCTACATTTTACACCGATACAAAATTCTGAAGAAAGGGGAGAAGGCTCAGAACACCGCACGAGTTATTTTGTGGACAGATCTGGTAATTAATTATTGGTATTTGTTTTATGGTGTATTAATTTTGACACTGCCTCACTACGAAGGGAATGTTAGAATAAAGCAACAGTTTATGCTTCAAATACCGGCTTCGTATTTCTCTGATTTATAGAGACCTTTATTAATTTTCTTAGAACTCTAGCTTTGGGCTATTCATTCTATAACACAGAACATGTCATTTAGCATTTTTATTCATTTGCGTTCTAAGTTAGATTTCTGTACAAGAAACATAGGAAAAAAAAAAAAAAAAAAAAAAACTTAAAAATGACTCTATTAAAATTTCATTGGAGAAGGGCGAAAGTGATAATTCATTTAATAGTAACGGAGGTGAAAGGAAATGTGTTGTATACTGAATGTATGTGAAACAAGACTAAAAGCGTAAAATAAGCGGAGAAACAATTGCATGGGTGACAATCTACGTCATAGCCTACGTCATTGGCCACATATTTTCGCTAGCCTATTCTTATCTCGACATCAACGATTTTTTAGCTCTTACATAAACAATAATGAAGACCTACCCGCAAAAACTAGTCCATCTTGCACCTGAAATATTTCTCCGTCATTGTAGCTTATAAGTCCACTGCCTTTGCAATTACCCCCACACTGTTTCCAAAGCTGTTGAAACTACCGATAAAAGGGTCGTTTTGAAAAAAAAAGAAAGAAAAAATGGTCGAAGTGTTAAGAGATCCACGATGTTGCAGGCCATTTTGTATACACCAAGAAGTCGTTTCACTAGACTGCGTTTGTGTACGCAAATAACATATGTAGGTTCTCGATTTACGCAAAGCGCACGTTTTTGCGTACGCCGTTTCACTAACGTTGGCGTCTATAGACATTTGTTTACGTAAATTTTACGGCATGCTCTCTGATATTGGAGTCATAAACGCTATTAGCAGGTGTGCCAGCGTCATTTCCTGTAATATATCATCTTTTTCAATAGAGCAAATATATTTACCATTACCAGTGAAGTAAACATTTCAATGAATTGTGCAATAAACTCGCAATATTTTGTTATTTTGTCACATATATACCTCTCAAAATAGCGACTATCCAACGAGAATTCTAGATAAGAAGGGGTAACAACACTCTAAAACCCTTATTTCTCAACAAAACTCTGTGTTGTGGGTACTCATTTGAATCGTCGCGACGAGACGATTCAAATGAGTACCTACAACATAGGGTTTATCGAAGTATTAGTGAAATATTAACCCTTGTCATGCTGAACCCGGAATATTCCGGTTTTGGCAGGAGGTATAGACCATGATCAGCCTGCACATAAGTGCAGTCTGATCTTGATCTACATCTCCTGCTTGTACTCTTCCTGCCAGGGTTGTTTATGAAATTGATTTTCTTAAGAAATATTGATTTTTCAACAAGTTCTACCAGTGCTCTCAGTCCTTTGATTTTACAGCAATTAATAAAGGTAATTTATACAGCATGACAAGGGTTAAAATCTTAAATACGTCCTGTATCTGTAGCTCTATCCAAATGCCCTGCTGCATAACGTAGGATGCCATCACTATATTATGTACCTTGCAGAAGCGTAATTGCTAGCGATAAAATCAACTTTCACTTCGAAAATCGTGAACTACTTTCTTTTTCAAGTTCAACATTTTATTTTATTCCAAACAAAAACAGTTGATATAAGAGTATAAATGACTGAGTGTGACTACCATTCGACAAATCAAAATATTCATCAAGACTTGCAGTGAACGTTGAACACAAACATTGACCTTAATCTTTGTGAAACATTTGAGTTGGTTTGATGACCTTAACGTTGAAACTACAGCTTATACAATCAGTAGTAACGACATTCACATAATTAACCAACCATTAAAATCTTTTGTTGCATGGTTCTGTAAATTTTGCAAAAACCGCCGATTAATATCGAAGTGAAACTTACTGTTGGAGTCAGTGGGCGTGGCTAGTGGAGTCAGTGGGCGGGGCCAGCGATCCTTTAATTCTTTAATAGAGTTAGTAATAAAAATACCATTGTCATGTGAGCATGATTAGTGACGAAAAATATAAATAATGAGTGTGGACAAAAGGTTGAAAAAAAAAGAAACGGACGGGGATGTCGTCGTCCCAAATTAATTAGAAACAGACTATATAATTTTGTTTGAACACCTGTCAAACATGCATAATCCAGGTCAGTTTCTATATATAGTGATTTCTGTTTAAGTATAATCTGATGACGTCACTGTGAAGTTTGGCCTCGGTCTAGTTTTCTGCATTCGGAGATGTTTTTTAGTGCAAATGTCATATTATTTAGGTAGATTCTTTGAAAAAGTGATCACCAACAACACAAATCGTGGATTTAAAGTGTCAAGATAAAATCATGATGATAGATCTGTTAATCGCCATAAATGATTTGGATTATTTAATGAATTATGGTTTATGTGATTTATTACAAGAAATGGATTCTGGAAAAGGTGTTTCAAGTTGACCAGCCATTATCGGATTAGACCACTTGTGCAAGCATTTGGTGAGTCAATAATCCCTTTTTGTTCTTGGCTGTTTTGCTGGATCTGATTTGCCAACAAGCAGAAGCAACTAGAAACATCTGGCATTAACAAAAACGATACCCCCCAAAAAGGGTTCTTAGTGCTTTTCTCCTTGACAAATCGGTAGCCGGCTTTGTTTTTAAGGATCCGTCATAAGTTAGTCGGAGCAAATCCAAGTGTAGAAAATTGTCGTCTGGCCTGTGTCGTTCATATTTTATCTTTTGTTGTGAAAATTCATGGAAAAAACACCGTGGTTAAAGTAGTGAAAGAAAAATATCAAGATACCATCCCCGCTGACACTCTCTATACCTGCACCGCTTCCCATCTCGCCGCGGATATTACTTTATCACGGATGTTCCATCTTGCGTCATATCCGCCGTGTTGCGCCACCTAGCTTTATTTTAAGCTGTCAAATCTTCGAGAATTTTTCGATGAAAGACAGTTATAATTACCAAAATAGTAAGATAAGATCATAGGAAAAGAATGTGGCATTCTGATTGGACCAAACAAGGTGATTCTGTTTTTTTTTTATAGTTTTAGATTAAAAAACTTTTTAATGGAAAGATTAAAGGTATTAAAAGCCCCCTGTTCTATTCTGTCACTACACCGAAGCTTTAGGTGTCTACCATGGTTTCAAGCGAAGTCTAAGGTAAGGTGGAAACTACCGAGAATTGACCTACTTTCAATATTGCTACTAAAGCCCTCGATTTAAAAAAAAGTTAAATGTCATTACCCTTTCACTTTTTTTGACTCTTCCAAAATCTTCGATTGAGTGTGTATTTGGAGGAAATCACATATTGTAGACACTATTGTGAGTTACTTGTAAGTTACTTATTTCCAAGCAACATCTCCCTCTCCTACAATACCCATATCTTTGGAATATTACTAAATTATGAAAAAAGGTTTAAGTCTAAAACAGTCCTTGATTTTTGTCAATCTTACGTAATAGTATTGACGAATACATGATATAAAATGAGAAATAGTCTAGAATATGCAGTTACTTCATAGTTCTGCACTAGATCTGTTCATGTTTATATTTGTTTTATTTTTAAAGTCATGTGAATTTTATCAATTTGCTATTTCATCATACTGCAATCAAACGTTTCTACTAATCATGTGTTAGTCAAGTAACCGTAGTCTTTAAAGTAAGCCATAATTTTGCTAATTTTCTTAGCTGTATTTGTGAAGTTACATTCACTAATAATTTATATTTAAGAATATTCGTATTTTTTCAATAATTTGTGTTGCATATTGACGTCTTTGGTTTTGAAAAAGGGACGTTTAAAGACATAATAAAAATGGCCAATTTTACATTTAGATTAGTGTTAGCTTTTGACTAAATCCTCTAGATAAAAGAAACAGAGCGGAATGGAATATGGTCGACAGCTGATGTCATTTAGCGCGCTAAGAACGAAAATAAATTTCTAGTTGTTATAAGATTCGAAGTGATAACAATATATGGGTTAGTAATATTGTGTCGATAAAGGGAAACTGTAAAAGACTGTTTGTATACGTGTGTTTGTGGTTAAATCAATACAATCAAAGGTTATGATTTTTTAAAACATAAGATGGACATATTTACAAATTTTCCTGCAAATCGTTGGTGAAAGGGTTCTAGGGGAAAAGAGAGAGAACCAAAATAAAAATAGCCAGCTTCTAACGGTCCAACAGTTTTACTGTCTGCATGGCTACGTGTGTTGTGGCCTTAAAATTTGCAAAAAAAAAAAAACGCCGTTTAATATCGAGACGGAGCTCAGTGGGCGTTACCAGTGGAGTCAGTGGGCGGGACAAGGGATCCGCCAATAATGCAGATTCGAAACCAAATTGAGTTCAAATTGAACCCCGGATGTTTGTAGGTAAAGAATATCATGCTTAAAGAAAAAAAAAGCTTGTTACAAGCAATTTATCCCTTTGTCATATGTTTTTCTTTTCAATATAGAATATGAAAATCATATGCATCCGTGATTCCGAGAGTTGATTAAATGGAGTCTGGTTTAAACTTTTATTTATTTCCAAACTAATTTAATCTTTAGATTCGTCTATCAAAAAACGGGCGTTCTGATTGGTCGAAAACAAATATCCATAACTCCATGAACAAAATTTTGAGCACGCAGCGAGTTTTTATGCTTCCGCACAAAATAGTCCCATACTAAAAAGTTTACCAGAATTTGAAAAAAAATTTGCTGTTATTAAATTACAAGAAATGAAGAGAATATTATTTGTTTTCATGGAGGTATGAAAAAACTAACCACATTGTATATATGAATACGCGAAGCGGATTCATACATAAGTGTGATTAGGCTTTTTGGTTCATATCTCCATGAAAACAAAAAAATATTCGCTTCATGCCTTAAACATACAAGAGTATTTCGTACAATCAAGACAGTGAGAAAAATGCCGTGATTGGAAAACAAGTTTGCCGCTTATAATTCCTTTCCCGAAGATATATACATAGACTAGATATATACACCATAAAAGGTGTGATGTGATGAGGGACTGTTGCTCATTTTGTATTTTTAGAATAAGCCATCAAGTTTGTCGATGTGTAAATGGACATATCGTTGAGGCCGATGCATCGGATGACAGCTTCATGCTTTTCGTGAAACTAGTTAAACAACAATATTCAATCCGAGTCACAGGCTGCTCATCACAATTTGTCTATTGGCGAAAGAAAAATGATGAATGTCGCTGTGACTTTTATCGAATGTTAGAAGAAAGTTTAGCTGAGCAAGAACTCGAACTCACGACCTTGAATTTAAGGAACAGTGGTAACTGTGGCCGAGAGAAATATAGAGCGTCGGCTTCCCGATCAAGAGATCCTGAGTTCAATTCCTGAGAGCGGCTATCGATCTTAGTTCCGTCGTTGTCGCTTATCTAAGATGGAGGAACGTTTTTCCAAAATCGATATAAAATGAATAGGTTAAAAACGAAGCAAAACAACAACAACTAAAGGAGAAAAAAAAAAAAAAAAAAAAAAAAAACAGCGCGTTTCCGACTCAGCTAATTGGCTCGACGTAACTTCATAGGACAAGCTTCACAATACTAGATTCAAATTCACAAACATGTACAAATATTATTAACCGCCATTTTCACCTCAAACTTCAATATCCATCCCGTTGCAAAATATTGTAGCTCTACAAGGTCAGCCTGATAGCCATTTCAACCCTTTCCCATACAATGAAGCTTTTGGACGCCCATCAAGAAAAACAAGTGGGTAAAAATTGTGTTAAAAATGAAGATATTGCTTGTGACAAGCAATTTCTTCATTTTACACAAAGTTTTCTACCAAGAAAGTTTACAAAAATGACATTAATTTTAAATTGTCGTCTGCAACTTCTTTCAATTTGGGCCAGTCTATAGATTATTGCCATCTGATAATGGATTGATAAGTGAACTCTTCATTGGACATCAGAAATTGTTACAAGCATTTTCTCCTTTTACCACAGTGTTTTCCATAACTTCATTACACCAGAGCGTCAAAAAAGCGGGATTGTTTAGCAACGGGTTAGACCGGTTTGATATTGAGATTGTTTCATTTTCTAAAGGAAACTGCGCGCGCCATCACCGTCATGATGTGGTTATTTCCCTTTGACTTCAAGACCGATTAAAATTGTAATGATATTGTTAAACGTCGTATTCACCTGCAATGAACGAACGAGGAAAAATTTTACAGTTTGTCTCTTATTCCGTCTGACTGTTCGTCAATGTGTCTGTTATAAGCCTTAAAACCAAAAAAGCTAGTGTCACTATTTAACTCATTCACACGTTTTTGACGTCCCCAAGCAAAAATGCTTCGGAAAACATTGTTGACAATGAAGAAGCTTCTTGTCACAAGCAATTTCTTCATATCCATAATATTCTTAACTTCAAAAGACTATTGTTTTTAAAAGGTTTGATCAAATAAAAATCGTTCTCAGCAACTTTTTCAAATTTGAACAGGTCTACAATTTTGTCGCCTGGTAACGGATGAAGGCAAAATGCTTGCATTTGGCAGAAAGGTAATTTTCATCATTAAGCATATGCAATAAATTGAAACCAAAACTTCATGACGCTCTCTAATTTAGCACGAGTTTTTTTTAACGCTTACAACGCATTCTCGTGAAATATTTTTTCATATCTGGAATAACCAGTTGACTATTCTATTTATTACATTCTTTATTATTTATTTTTTATTAAGATATCAAAGCTAATCTTTTTGATAGACTCTTTATAATGTCACTGGGTTGGAAAAAAAGTATTTCCTAAATGATGGCAGAGAGTGAAACTGAAAAGTGTTATCGTCACTCCATTGACGATATCAAAACTTATTACACTGAGAAATCCCAAGATTTCACAGCACGGTATATAATAAATTTTTTTCGTAAATGACGGATCTCTTGCCCTGCCCACTGACCCCCGTGAAGAAATTTCGACTGAGATTTCAAACGACGTTAGTCTGTATAGTTTACGGACAGGAAAATAACAAGGAAAATCAATTCGTTGGTTGGCGACTTTAACGTCATAACTACAGCTTGAATTAGTTTTAGTTACCGCGTTTCTGTCACCGGACCAAGAAATATACCTGATATAAATGTAGGGGTTCAACATTTACTTCCGTTAACTCGAGTTATCGCTTATTTCTGCACTAAAAACTAAAAACACAACTTTTAAGGATCGAACTTCGTACTAGCGAGAAGATTTAATTATCGAAAATCGGAGGCTCTGTGTTAAAATATCATTTTTATACATGTATGTATAATCCGGGTCTGTAAGAAGATGCCTTCAGTCACCAAAAATCGAAATGTATAACCTTTCATAAAGCGTGTTCTTGAATATTGTAAAAATGATACAAGTTCCTGTTCAATCCCTGTGTTTTTTTTTTAATTCCCCGTGATTTTATAATTGAGAAAACATTTAAAAAAAAGAAGAAATTGCTTGCAACAAGCAATTTCTTCTTTTTCCACAAGATTTTCTTCCTTGAATGGTCATTCTTCAACTAAATTCCACATCTAATTGTCATCTCCAAAACCTTTGAATATGGACAGGTCTGGTGTTGCGAAAAGGGAAAGGGTTAAAGAAAACGTGGAATGAATTTTGTGTACTCGCCGAACACATTTCCCTAACATATTAATGGCTATTCTATCTAGAAAAACCTGCCTAAATGGCGATACTTAGTGCCGTTGGGAATAAAATAATAATTTGATGACGTCATAATAGCGTTGGGGAAAAAAAGTAATATTTTGATGACGTCATAATGATTTTCGAAGTAGGTACTTTCCTTCGATTTAGCAAAAGTTAAAAGAAAAGGGCTAAGAATATAGGATATCCTAGTTACTAAAGCAATAGTGCAGCAATTTCAGTCAAATTCTACGGAAATGTTAATAAAAGCATTTGATGCCATTATGTTAACGTATTAAAATCAGCTGTAAGTTTGTCAGGAAAGTTTGTTAAGAAAGTGCCATTTTTTTTAAAGAATATTGTGTATCTATCGATTTTTAAAAATGGAATAAGAAATATATAAAAATAGAACAATTTTGCAATGTAGGCGGGATCGCAACGTGACAGACTAATGGTTTGTTTACAGTTAGAAATCAAGTGCTCCAATATTTCAAGAAATTTGTTTTTGATTTCTATCAAGAAGTGTTTTGATTAGCTAGGTTTTTTTCTATACTTTCACGAACAAAATTTTGAGCGTGCAATTATTTTGTTAACTTGCTCGCACAGTAGATCCATAAATTTTTACTCAAAACTTTTATCATATTTTCTTCGTTTTTGCCTGATTGCATTATAAGGAATGAAGCGAATATTTTCTTTAATGGATTATCGGGAAATAACGGTAGATTATCATTTGATAAACTCACCGCCTATCCAGTGAAATTATCAAAAACTTATGCCCCGCTTTCGTCCATTTGACCCTATCTGACGTTATCTAAGCAGAGCCAAATAAGTGACGTCATCATAAGCGTTGCATAGCAGTCACGTGGAAAATGACGCGCTTTAAGAAAATTTGTCATAAACTTTTCGCATTTTGTCTAATTTTTGCATTAAAGAAATAGAACAATCGTTTGTTTTTCGAGTAAGATCGATTTGTATTTCATTTCGTGAACAACAAAAGCTTTATTTTCACTCGTGGCTTCGCCACTCATGAAAATATAGCTTTTGTTGTTCACTCAATGAAATATAAATCGATCTTACACTGAAACAAACGATTATCCTCTATTTTTTTTTTGTCATTGAGGTATGAACCTAAAAAATTATTCACACTAATTTATGAATCCGTTTCGCGTAATCATACGGTGTTGTTCATACCTCTTATTGATTGATTGATTGATTGAATGGGGATTAACGCCGCTTTTAACAGTATTTCAGTCATATCACAGCGGCTGGAACACCTAACAATGAATTCCTGGTATTTCTCACACCAGTACTATCACTACATCCTTTCCTAGCCTCCAGCTGCTATCCCACTTAGGTATACGATTATCCACCCATTGGTGAGAGACAATTGTCGGAAAGAATATTTGACGCCGCCGGCATACCGCTTATGGTAACAGAAAATATTATCTTCATTTCTTATTTAACCCAATACCACACGATTTAGACTTGTCCAAATTGAAAGAAGCTGCAGACGGCAATTTCAAGTGTGATTTTTGTTGTCTTTTTGGATAGAAAACACTGTGGGTAATGAATAAATTGCTTGATATTAGCAATTTCTTCCTTTACCACAATGTTTTCCAAAGCTTTCATATCCAGAGGTGTTTAGAAGCGTCATTGAGTGGGAATGGGTATAGAAAATGTTAAGTTAAGTTTTTTGTTAGTGTTATGATCATAGCGTTTCACCGCACTTGTTGATACGGCGATTTCTCTGACGTCATTTATGACGCCATAATGTATATTTATCAAATCCGCGATCATAATGTGAAAATATAAAATAACAATTCTCGAATGAATATCTCACTAAAGCAAATTGTTTCAGTACAGACCATACTGCCTAGTCCGTGGTGCCGGGACTCGAGTTCGGAGGGTCTCTGGTTCCCGGGTTCGAATCCCGTCCGTTTCACGAGAATTGTCTATATAGATGTATAACTGGGTACACGTGAGAATTTAAGCCAATGTACAGTGGCTGTACCCGCGCGGTCTCTGAACAGCCGACTTGCAACGTCAAATATTGTTAACCCATTACCAGACGTCAGAATTCTAGACTGGTCCGAGTTGAAAGAGTTGCAGACGACGTTTCAAATTGCGCAAGAGTAGAGAAAGAGTGTCGAATATGGTAGAAAACGTAGTGAAAAGCGGAGAAATTTGCTTGTTACTACAAATTTCTCCTTTTTCCTCAATGTTTTCTATGGTTGTAGTTCATCCACGTCAGAGAGCGTCATCGTTTGGTAATGGGTTTTGTCCTTGGGCGAAACTTTTTTTCTTTAGTTAACCCATTACCACACAAGGAAATTTTATACTGGTCCAAACTGAAAGAAGTTTGTCATAGGTTCGATCCCCGGCGGCGGTACATATTCTTTCCGACATTTGTCTCTAACCAATGGGTGGATAATCGTAAACCTAAGAGGGGTAGCAGCTGGAGGCTAGGAAAGGATGTAGTGGTAGAACTGGTGTGAATAATACAAGGAATCCATTGTTAGGTGCTCCAGACGCCGCGATATTACTGAAATACTGTTAAAAGCGGCGTACAACCTCATTCAATCAATCAATCTGAAAGAAGTTGTAGGGGACAATTTAAACTTTATGAAATTTCAGATTTTTTGTCTTGTTTGAAAGAAAACATTGTCGAAAATGAAGAAATTGCTTGTGACAAGCAATTTCTTCATTTTCCACAATGTTTTCCAAATCTTTTTTTTTCATCGGGGCGTCTAAAAGCGTCACTGAGTGGAATGGGATAAAACAAGGTAAATGCCAGTAGCCGTGCCAACATTGTGAAATTTTACTTTTTCAAAATATGTTTGTTATTAGTGAAATAAGCAAAGTCAAACACATAAAAATCCGAGTAATCAAATTTCACGTTTTAGGGTTAAATGATTTGTATCTATAGATCGTAAAAACTATTTAGGTTTTGATATACGGTTTTCAAAAATGTCACGTTTTGATACAAAATAATACAGGAGCCATTTCACTCGAAACCCCTACAAAATTTACAGAAGTGTTTCGATTTTATCTTTATTTGAAACTAGAAACAGGTCGGTTTAATTTATTTACCAGCTACTCATATTAAAGCCACTGATGTCATTCGTAACTTTTTGAAAATCGAAACTTTTTTTTATTAAATCTTTTTGTATTACCCCATTCTTCCTACTACAGGTGCGAAAAGACTTGTATAGAGAAATGATATTCTATTAACTTTTTATCATTATTCTTTTCAAGTTAATCATAAAGTCCTTACAAAAAAGACCCCGCTGTCATAAATCATTTGTTTGGTTATAACATTATGGGGCCGAGTATAAAACGCGTACACGTCATAATGCTCGTCATATCTGGACAAAATCAAAACTTTTAATGGTCTTCACTAAATACAAATCTGAATAGGTTTGCTCGTAAACGCCGGAGCCTGATTCTCTCGTTAAACAAATCTTTTAAGAAATCAGATACAGTTGTAGCGAATTCTCCACGCCCCGTAGCCCCGTCACATCACTGTGACTTATTGTCGGTTTGAAATCGGAACCTTTTTCTAATCCTATTTTCAATTATCACGGTCTTTTTCATGTGTTTTGACCAAAGGTCAGCTGGTCAGCTCAGGACATGTCCACCTTCAGTGCGGTCTGATATTGTCTAACTTTTATTTTAACAGCGAAATTAATGCCATATTTTTTTCTTTGTATATTTGCCAAAGACGTCTTTGACACAAATAAATGCACTGTAACTACATCATTTAAAACTAGGTCAGAGAGCGATGTTTGGACAAGAACAACAAAAACACTTAAGAGATGAAAAGAATATTTTTTTGTTTCATTGAGGCAAAACAACAACAACAACAACAACAACAACAACAACAACAAACCCAAAACAAAAACAAAATAAAACAAAAACAAAACAAAACAAAAAAACAAACAAACAAAAAAAACAACAACAAACAAACTAACTACACTGTATGTGTACACGAAGTGAATCATAAAAAGTGTGATTAGTTTTTTCGTTTCATACCTCCCTGAAAAAAATGAATTGTCTTCAATGGCGTTCATTTCTTATAATTAATGGCGCCAATAGAAAAAAAAATAAATGAAAAGAAATGTTTTTTTTAGGTAACTATTTCGTGCGCAAGCATACAAAATAACTGCTTGCTCAAAATTTTGTTGATGGCGGTATGAATATTTTTTTCGGCTAATTCGAATGCTCGATTTTGATAGACTACACAAACAAACAAAAAACTCCACGCTGTTCGGGGACAAAATCTGGAAATCGAAAGCAGTCCCTTAAGGAGTTCTACACGTGCAAATTAAAGCAGTTTAAGGTAAAAAATGGTTTTACAAAATTTTCCTATATGTTTTTGCGGATTGCAAATTTAAAAGTGTGACCTTAAGAAAACCCAACCCTCTGCGGAATCCAAAAGCGGTCACCTAATTCTCCCGAGGGTTGTACCCCTCAAATATCACGGAATAATGTGATTCTGTGAGATTATTTTGGCAGAAAACATATTGGCAAAACGAGAAATGCGTGTTTCAAGTACTTTCTCCTTTATGTTATCTCTACACAATCGCTTAAAAAAATGAAATAAGAATTTGTTAAATAAATGACCGCCCGATAAAGGCTGTATTTGAAGGGAGATCTGCTCGAAAATTGACAAGGAAAGGTATAAAACAAAAGAAATCGTAAAAAAATTAAAAGACTTTCGGTATCGCCATCGCTTGCCATAGCTTCTCCTTGCCAGGGGTGTGAAATTCCCATACCCGACTTGTCCGACATGGACTTTCATACTTTCGGTAAAGTACATTTTCCAAGGCCACTTGTAAATACAATGATAAATAAGCCTATGCGTGACAATTCCAACAATTTCGCATGTGCGTGACTCGAAGACATTGAGCACCCTGGGCAGCCATTCTGGGCAATTAGAACATTCGCTGATTGTTTAAAGAAGCTTTGGGTTAGTATCTTTCTACAGTGCGCAGAGTGAAGACTCTGATCAGACTGTGCGGATGCACAGGCTGATCCGAGTCTTTACTTGGCGCACATGTGAAATGGTTGCAAATATCACGCATGCGCCATTGCAAATGGTACAAAATAGATCTCAAAGAATAACTCATTATACGTTGAAAATTTATGATGTTGTTTTTGAAGAGTGGAAAATAGTGTGGTGAATGAAGAAAATGCTGGAACTCAGCATTTTCTTCATTAACAACAATGTTTTCTCAAAATATATCTCTCTACATTTTTGCTGGCAAGTTCACTTTAGTTATCGACAAGTAGAAAATCACGTCTCACTTGTCCGAGAACAAGCGTAGAAAATCTTTATTTCCACATCATTGCTCGTTGCGAAAATTGAAGGGTAAAAAATCCGCAACTGATTCCATTTCCATTGAGGTGGTAATTCGAGAAAACCAACTCTGATGGGCTTTAAGAGGATCCCTCTTTCACTTGGAAATATCTTCATGTTTAAAACATAACGAACACTTCTTGCACAGAGAAGTAGCAAGTTTTAGCGCCCATTTTAGTATTATTTGTATATATAATAGGATGTCTTATTTCAATCGAATTTTTGTGATAGTAGTTTCCAATTAATACTGAAAATAAACCGATTCAGATAACTTCTAAATGAAATTCTTCAGATTATTAGAGAACATGTTGTTTAAGAGAAAAAATGATTCATTTAGAATGTTGTAAGAAGGGATAATGGTAAAAATGCTAACTTGCCGTTACTTGGTTTCCGATTTCTGTGTTCTACTAACGAATTTCAGATTGGAAAATGAATTTTTAAAGAGCTGTTATTCTTGCGAAAAATTGCCATAAAAGGGCATGTTAAGTGCAGCATCAAAAACTAACATTTTAATTACAAATGAATTGGATTAGCAACGTTCGATCCTTTGTCAGTTATTTGTTACCAGAAAAAAAACCGGCGCATTCGTGAAAAGTACTTTTCCCGTGTTTTTTTTATTCAATATTTCAATGGTAAAGACAATTAAGTCAATTTGTATACTCAGTAAATCGGAAGTGCATCCCACCCGGCTGGCTTATTGTTTTAATTTCTATGATATAATAATGCGTTGATTTGGTTACTAGGAACGATCAACATGCAGATTAGAGCAAGGCCGAGCAAAGCAAACAACTTTTGCACGTTATCCCATTACCAGACAGCAAAATTTTAGACTAGTCCAAATTAAAAGGAGTTGTAGATTACAATTTTAGTTTTTAAATTTGAGATTTTTTCAACGTTCTCGATAAAAAAACATTTTGTAAAATGAATTGCTTGTTGCAATGTTTTCCGAATTTGTTTTTCTTAGGGACGTCCAAAAGCGTCACTGTGTGGGGCTGAATTAACCTTTAACCAACCAGCAAAATTCTAGACTGATCCGAATTGAAAGGAGTTGCAGACGACAATTTCAGGTTTAGGAAATTTTAGATTTTTTTCTTTATTCTGGTTTGAAAACATTGCGTAAAATGAAGAAATTGCTTGTTACAAGCAATTTTTTCATTCAATTTTTCCAATTTGTTTTTCTTGAAGGGCGTTCAAAAGCGTCACTGTGTTGGGGTGGGCTAAAGTGCTATGTTTCTCCAAACGTATCTTTGATGCTTGATTTTTGTATGAAAGTTCCTGATTGATGACTTCCTGATCCAAATGGATCGCCACTGCCGATCAAAAACTTCAATGACCAATCAAACCATTTGTTTAGAAGGAAAGTGACCATTGAACGAAACCGCCGTCATAGCGCAGTCGGTAGAGTGTCAGACTCCTAATCTTCAATCATAGGATGTCATCGATTCGATCCCCGGCGGCGTCACATATCCTTTCCGACATTTGTCTCTCACGAATAGATGGATGATCGTAAACCTAAGTAGGATAGCAGCTTGGGGCTGGGAAAGGATGTACTAGTGTGAGAAATACCTGGAATCCATTGTTAGGTGCTCCAGCGATATGACTGAAATACTGTTAAATGTGGCGTCAACCCCCCATTCAACCAATCAATAAAACTCTGAACGCCTAAAATTGTGTCAATAATTTCTGTTGGTTTGACTACTTAAACGTCGTAACTACAGCTTTTTTGTGACATGTTACTAACCATTAAATTTGCAAAATAATGCCGTTATATTTCTTATCCGAACTGCCTGTCGAAGGTCAAAGGGCGTGGCTGTCGAATGTCAATTATAAAGTATAGATGACTAACTGGTCAGTGTTAACCCTAACCCAAATGCAAAGGCTTTGCAGACGAGAATTTAAAGGGAATTTAAATTGAAATAAAACCATTCGGTAGGGCAGAGAATATTGTTGTAAAAGAAGAAATTGCTTGTTACAAGCAATTTCTTCTCTTTCCTAAATGTTTTCTCAATTATTAAATCACAGGGACGTAAAAACACAGGATTGAACAGGAAAGGGTTAAGGAGTTTTTTTCTGTTGTAGTAAGAATTACTTATAAGTTGTTCGTAAACTCATTACTCAAGCTGTAGTTACGACGTTTAGGTCACCAACAAACCATTTTACTTTTTTGCTTCATGTAAATGGCCATAGATTTTGCAAACTAACGCCGTTAAATATCGAAGCGGAACGTCCTACTTGAGTTAATGGGCGGGGCCTAAGTAGTCATTAGGCGGGGCCAGCAATTGGTCAATTTGTTCCACATGAAATGCACGTATTTTACTCATAGAATAAATAGGAATGAATGATTAATGAGTAATGTCGACGATCGCCGTAAACAGCCGAACTATTCAATATTTGACTCTGAAATTCTCTAAAATTGCGAGATTTAGTTAGATATTTTTTATTAAACAAAGATATGTATCTGATCAAATAATTCAGACTCTATTTGTTTTTCGCTAGATATAAAACTGATAATTCGAATACGGAGGATTTGTGTGTATCGCTTATATCTATCCAAAATATCCAGCGAAATTCCCCATTCTAAAAGAAACAAAGATGGCCGACATAGATATCTGAATTCGAAACTAAAAGATGTAAAAATTCCAAATTTTCATTAAATGAGTACAACTTCTATTGAATACGACAGCAACCTTTTGTGTCCACTTCATAGCGGGTTCAAAATTTTGTAGTTGGATGTGAAAAAATAATACAGCTATTGAGTAAATGCGAATTATTAGCCAAATTTGCGAGTCGAGCTTTTGAATGAAGAATGTCTCCAAAAGTTTCACGGGATTTTTTGTTCCGAGGGCTGATTTTTCTTTTTTGTTAAAGGTGCCTTTAATAATATTTTAACAAAAAAATGGATGCTATATCTAAAATTTAACACGATAAAGTATAACTTTCTGTTATCCATTTTTTATTTTAGTTCGAAGCGCAATGTACATGCATGTTCGCCGACAATTTACTTGTGATCTTTATTGTTTCATATGTATTTAGAAAATATTTCAATTCATTGTAAACGTATCGTAGTGGACGGATCGCCTTCCAACCAGAGAATCAATCGACCTATCAAATCATTCATTCATAACGGAAGTGAGCTTTGAATTCCGACATTGGCCGACATTTATGGTAAGCATTTTGTTGGTTTTGCGATTTAATGTCGTAACTACAGCTAATTCAATTCATTTTTTGTTAAATGTTACTCGAATAAGTTTTACAAGTAACGCCGTTTGATATCCAAGTCGAACTTCCTGTCGGAGTTAAATGGGCGTGGCCAGCGATCCTTAAATTGACTCATATTCTTCTTAGTCCATACTTCAAATGTACATTATAACCCGGCCCAAAACCATAGCGCAGAAAGTAGTTCGCCAGGTTCTTAATCATGAGGTCCAGTGTTCGATTCCCGGATCGTGGTAAATATCCTTTCCGACATTTGAGCCTGTGCGTGACATTTCCAACAATTTCGCATGTGCGTGACTCACACATATTGAGCACCCTAGACAGCCATTCGGGACAATTAGAATATTCGCTGATTGTGTAGAGAAGCATTGGGTCAGTATCTATCTACAGAGCGCAGAGTTAAGACTCTGATCAGACTGTGCGGATGCACAGGCTGATCTGAGTCTTTACTTGGCGCACATGTGTAATGGTTGGAAATGTCACGCACGAGCTCATTTGTCTCTCACCAATGGGTGGATAATCGAAAACTTAAGTAAGATGAGCAGCCGGGAGCTCGGAAAGGATGTAGTGGTGTGAGATATACCAGGGATCCATAGTTAGGCGCGCCATCCGCCGCGATATAACTGAAATTCCATTAAAAGTTGTGGTAAACCCTATTAAAGAAAGCAATCAAACAAAGAAGCTAAAGCCAAACCAAACATTTTAATACTAGTAACACTTTCTTTCCTACAGAATATCCGACAAGATACTAGACTCTTTAAACTTCATACATTCAAGTCTAACAGACAACATATATTTAATATGTATCGAAACGTTTTATTTTTGAGAATATCACTTGATCTATGCCCGACTGACAAACAGTCATTGAGTTTTCGGGCCGATTAAACTGAATCTAAAATTGAGATAGACAAGACACTCAAAGAAATCACCATTTAAAGACCACAAATATTTGTTTCTGTTAAAAATTGCCTAAGAGTTACTGGGGCTTTAAGTATGATATAGATGAAATACCGTGGATTTTGTAAGGCCCAACACAAAGCGAAATGCTTCGAAAAAAGTGGACTGGTAATTCAGTCGACTTTAACAAAGCTGACGACAGTACCAGTCTATGAAAAATGGCGAAAACTGTTATTTTTCATATCGTGCAATTTTTGCGTTAATTTCACTCCTGATATTAACCGAAGTGTGATGAGCAGCTGGGGGCTAGGAAAGGATGTAGTGGTAGTACTAGTGTGAGGAATACCAGGAATCTTTTGTTAGGTGCTGCAGCCGCCGCGGTATGACTGATATTCTGTTAAAAGTGGCGTTAAACCCGAATCAATCAATTCACTCCTGAAAATTTATTTACTTCCTTAAAACAATTAAGCTTTAACAAAAAGGTCGTAGGCCTATATAGTTTGACCGCACACCCGTGCCCGTGCATATGTTAAAAGGTAGAGACACTGCAGTAATCTAGCCTCTAATCGTGATCAGAAATATCGCTATCAGTACAGACCCTTTCATGTAGAGATCCGCTTTCGTTTTGTGATACCAGGTAACTTAGTCACGGCGATAATCGACCAACGTTGACCATCATATCGTCGGTAGGCGAGTAAAATAACGTAAATACTGCTTTATTCAAGCTATATTTACGATATTTTGTTCACAAAATAGAGATATACAGTTAAGGATGCTCGTGACATTTCCCACAATTGACCAATCGCTGGCCCCGCACACTTACGCTTTTGGCAACGCCTCTGACTCCGACAGAAGTCCCGCTTCGATTTTAAGCGGCGGTTGGTTTTTTTTCGAAATTTATGGCCAGAAGCATGCAATAAAAAAAGTGGAGTAGTTGGTTGTCGACCTAAGCGTCGTTACTACAGCTTGAACAAGCTGTAGTTACGACGTTTAAGTCGCCAAACTAACAAAAAAGGTTCACAAAAATGGAGGCCTATGTCTGAGTTCAAAACCCATTTCTGGTCTCAATGAATGATTTCATTGGTAGCGTTTGGTGAATTTTCCATTTGCGCGAAAGTCAGATATTAGGCAACCTGAACAGCTACACATTGCATTAAGAACGCTTGCTTGTAGTTTAAAACAACTTTTAGTTAGAAGCTATCTACAGCGCCTACAGTGAAGACTTTGATCAGACTGTGCGGATGCACAGGCTGATCTGATTCTTCATTTTGCGCACGTGTGAAAATGTTTGAAATATCACACAAAGGCTCATTCATCCATAGTGACAAAAAATAATAAATGAAAATAACATGCTAGTTAATATATTGAATTTCCTACAAAACTCTATGGCGTATTGAATTATTTACTTAAAATAATGATTGAGTCGTTTATGATTCTACTGCGAAAGATGCCTAGTTTTGAGCTTATCAGTCTGGTATAAGCACCCGAGCATGTTTCTCCGACATAAGAGTTATATTAATTAATCTAAATTGCTTTTTGCTTTTTTTTTTTTTTTGGTTTTCTGTTCAGTTTTTGAAAGGATGTACAACTAACTTGGCGGATTGGCTGTCATTAGAACGACAGACAGACGAAAATATATAAACAATGATTAAACACCCATAAATAAACAAATAAGTAAATGAATAGATAAATATGTGACTGAATGAATAAACGAAAGTATTGAATATAAATAAAACATGGAATAGATAAAGAAGGAAGGGAGAGAAGGAAGAAAGAAAAGGAAGAATGAATGCAGAAAGAAAAATCATAAGTCGAAGTTCTTGGTTTCGTCCTCTTAATTGCTCGTACATGACTTCGTTCCGAATTCTAACTAATCGTGACTGGGACGTCGTTCCGGATTGGTCTAGCGGAAAGAATGTTCTGTTAAAATCTCACATCTCGTCGATTCTCGTTAACATGGCTGACTTAGACTGGACCGCGAGATTGACTGGCGGTGATTACAAAATATTACAAACGTAGAATTGATCGGGAACCAAGACTTTTTGACAGAAGGGAATCCGGGGAGGGATTTTGTCAATATACAGAGCGGATCAGAAGAAAATTACATTGATATAGAAGGGGATATTGGTGTAATTATTTTCCTAGTGCATCGGCATGGTCAAGGCTTAGTTTGCAACGATTTGTAGCGGAACCGAAAACCACGTGACCAGAGATTGGTATCTGGTTCCCGTTATCTATGTAGCAGAGTCGACGTATTCCCTGGAGACATGCGACCAGCTTATCAATTTGATCGTCTCTGCTCGGAAATGAATAGATTTATAAGCTGAAAAAATACAGGAATATGACATGTCATAGAAAAATGGACCATGCCGAACTCGCTCTGTAAAGTCAAAATAATCATATAGGCTACGAAAATTTAGTGAGTTGTTATGTCTGCGAAAATACTTAAATGAAATTGTGTCTTAGTAGCGGCTTCGATTTCTTAAAAATCAAGCAAACAATGCAGAAACAACCACACATGCCAAGCAATTATATATGGTTCCGATACTCAAGCAAAAAAAAAAAAAAAAAAAAAAAAAACAAAAAACAAAAAAAAAAAAAAACACCAACAACAAAATCATATATATATATATTACCCGTATACTCCTGGTTGATTTTTAGCTAAATGGCAAGAACCTTCATTTTCTTACTCGCGCTTTAATAGAAATAACCGTTGAAACGATTGCTTGAAATTGTCTGATTGCACATTCTATAAATTTGTTTAGAACTGAACAATCGTTGCCCCGTGCCACACTTACCCATTTGGCCCCGCCCATTGACTCCATTGACAGGATGTTCCACTTCGATTTTAGACCACATTATTTTGTATAATTTATGGCCAGTAGCATGTAGCAATAAAGTAGACTGGCTGGTTGGCGACTTAAACGTCGTAACAGCAGCTTGATTAAGCTGTAGCTACGATACTTAAGTCGCCAAATCAACACGAATGCTTTATATACATGGCTGCGAATGTCGGAGTTCAAATTTAACTTCCAGTCTAAATGAACGATTAAATGAGTCGACTGATTATCTGATTGGCAGTCGCAATTAATAAATTGAACATATTATTAAATATTATATATATATATCTTTATTCAGGAAATAAAGGCAACATTGCCTATCAAACCACATGTTTACATAATAATACATTTTTTTTTTACAACAAATGGTCGATGGTGGATTAATTCTAGACGATAATTCGCTCACATTTATATTCACAAATATACGAGAGAAGGTCTGTTTGATTTAAAATTGATTTGAGCTACAAAGTTTTAGTTATTATTTTTTCTTATAAATATTTAATATCTAATGTATTTAATACCAGGAAATCAACTAGAAATTGATATATAATTTGACGGCTAATCAAACATAACTTGCACATGGAAACGGCGATTTCAGAAGAAGCATTGAGCATTTATGGGTGCTGCTAACGATGGGCGCAATTTTCAGATGCGCGGATACTCAGTCGTTTCATTGAAATCATATACAGAAGTTGGTTGACAAACACGTATCGCATACCGGAAATAAAGAAAACAGTGAGAATTCAAAGTAAGTTGTAAGAACTTGTGACCAGATCCTTTTGCCATTATTGTATTTTGAAATGATATTTATAGATTAGCCATGAACAATCGTTGGCAATAACATGTGTTTAAACTAGACTGGATAATTGTTGTAAACAAGCAATTTCTGCCTTTTTTTCACGAGTTTTCTTTCATTTATCCAATGTCATGCCATGGGATTGAAAATGTCATGAAATTTCGAAGGACAGAGTGAAGTTGAAGTAATATTTGTACAGTGCAATTCTATTAATTGCAACAACAATTTGTCAATATCGTATCAACAATTTGTGCCACTTGTAAAACCGGACTGCGTCTACATTCACATAACCCAGAGCTACAGAAAGAGGGCGTAATTAGAATTTTAGATTTTAGATTTCACCAAAACTGCTATAAACCCTATGTTGTGGGTACTCATTTGATTCGTGTCGACGAGACGATTCAAATGAGTACCCACAACATAGGCTTTCATTGAGAAATAAGGATTTTAGAATGCTGTTTCTCCCTCTTATCTAGACCTCTGAATCAACGTAGATCAACCCTCGTCTTTTCGAAATGGTTGGGTCCGTTTTCTGATTGGATGCTTTTCAAGCCTGCATAAGCCTGCACTTGACGTATTCAACATGTAAATTAACCCTTTTCAACACAATTCCGTATTTACGACCCTTAGGAAAACGATTTGAAAAAAGAAGAGTGAAAACGAAGGAAAATAAATTTGCCAAGTAATTTCTTCGATTCCTACAATGTTTCCGCCACAGAAAAATAATGATAATGACGTTTTTCACATGTGGTTGAATCAATTCCCGAACAAACCCGTATTTGCGGCCCTCAAGAAAAAAAAAAAAAGAAAAAAAAAAACTTTGGAAAATATTGGGGAAACGAGAATTACTTTTCTTGTCAAATATATTTGCCTCTTCATTTTCCACGATGTTTTCTACCCAAAAAATTTATTCATTAACTTTAAATTTCTGTCTGTGACTCCTTCTAATTTGGACCATTCTGAAATGTTGTCGTCTGGTAATGGGGATAAGCGAAGACATGACATTGCCTGGACCTCGACATGATGCGATTAGATTGATTGATTGAATGGGTTTTAACGCATCTTTTTTAACAGTATTTCAGTCATATCGCGGCGACTGGAGCACCTTACCATGGAAACGTGGTATTTCCCACACCAGTACTACCACAGCATCCTTTCCGAGCTACACGACACAGTTAGAATTTCAGTTGATCATCAACAGAATCTTTGAGTTAGATCCTACATATAGGGCGCTTTGGGAAAGGTCTAACCGGGCTGCGCGGATTCCGAGACTGGCCCGACTCTCTTAATCTGCCCCACGTCTATGATTGGCGTATCGCTTGCCCCTCGAACTTGCCTCCGATAGAAAGTTCGAATAAGCTATAAAACGGCGTTAATTTACAAAAACATGTAAAATGTAACAAAAAGTAAAAATGGTTGGGCGACGGCCGAAACGCCGTAACCACAGCTTGAATAGTTTGTAGTCATGAAGTCTAAATCTCCAAACCAACCTAAATTCTTAACATGATTGTCGGCTAATGTCGAATTCATCTCCCAGTCTGATTGAATGATCTGATTGGTCAATCGATTCTTTGACTTTCAACGGCAATCCGTCGATTGTTGAAATATCAGGTGAAAGCCCATTTGCCATACAAACTATTACACGTATTACAAAATTTGCAGTGCAACCCTGTTCAGCTTTTTTTTTTTACCCAAACTACAAAGCAGACCAACTTTACATGACGGGGTTGTACATGGATATGAAAAAGACATCTTTAAAGCCGTTCTCCCAATGAAATTTCTATGTGTCTTCTGACCTCAATTTTCCTTGGGGACCTTGCTGCTTAAGGAACGTGATGTAACGCCTAGAGGATACTTAAAATCATTTTAAGACGATCGTAGTTGGCTTGAGGTGGCTTGAGGGGATTTCTTGGAATTCTCTTTTGTTCCTTATTCATTTTCTTTACTGTAAAATTACACAAACTTCTTTCATTCGTTTGAGAAATGGTGAGAAAATAGTCGTTGTGCGTGAAGAATGTCGTAACTACAGATATTAAAGCTGTAGCTACGACATTTTGCACTCCCAACGACGATATGAGGCATTGCGTGAAATTTCAAACCATTTCTATTTTGCGTAGTGTAGAGACAGAGCAGTCTGGGCCGTAAGCCACTCAAGGCATTCAGAAATTCGCTGATCGTATAAAGAGACTGTAAGTCAGTATGTATTGCAACAGCACAAAGGGAAGACTCCGATCAGACTTTGAGGGTGATCTGAGTCTTTACCGAGCGCACCTGTGTTATTGTTATAAATATCACTCTAGGGCTGATTTAGAAAACATTTCTCTCCGACATTTTTCTCTCACCAATGGGTGGATAATCGTAAACCTAAGTGGGATAGCAGCTGGATGCTAGGAAAGGATGTAGTGGTAGTACTGGTATGAGAAATACCAGGAATCCATTGTTAGGTGCTCCAGTCACCGGGTTATAACTGAAATACTGTTAAAAGTGGCGTTAAAACCATTCAATAAATCAATCGTTAACCACAATATTTTCTACCCTTTAATGATAACTTTGGAAAACGTTGTGAAAAATGAAGAAATTGCTTGGAACAAGAAATTTTTTCATTGTCCACAATGTTTATTTATCCAAAAGGAAGAAAAAAAAAACTTCTTTCACTTAGACTTTCCATATCTACTTTTGAAATAGAAAGAAAAATCGTCTTTGCTTGACATTGGCTACACTCGGGGTTGTCGAACTCCCATTCCCGACCTGTCCGATGTGGCTTATCTACTAGCCGAAATGTACATTTGTCAAAACCACTTCGGTGGCTTAGTGTAAAAACATCATAAGTGTAGACACTTATGATGTTTTTACACTAAGCTAACGAATTTTCCGTAGACAAATGAATACCAGGACAATTCTTAGAATGGCACAAAACCAAATTGCCATTATATGTTGGAAAGTTATCATTAAAGGGTAGAAAATATTGTGGTTAACGATTGATTGATTGAATGTGGTTTAACGCCACTTTAAACAGTATTTCAGTCATATCGCGACGGCTGGATCACCAAACGATGGATTCCTGGCATTTCTCACACCAGTACTACCACTACATCCTTTCCTAGCCTCCAGCTGCTATCCGACTTAGGTTTTCGATTATCCACCCATTGGTGAGAGACAAATGTCGGAAAGGATATGTGCCGCCGTCGGGGATGGAACCCATGATATCCCATGATTAAAGTTTGGGAGTCTTGCGCGCTACCAACTGCGCTATGACGGCGGCTTGTGGTAATGAAGAAAATGCTTTATTAACAACAATGTTTTCTCAAAATCTATCTCTTCAGAATTTTGCGGACGTGTTTATTTCTTTTCTGGACAAGTAGAAAATTATTAGTCGGCAAGTCCACACTACTGGTGTTGAAAATATAAACGTTAATGTTACGTCTTTAGAAAACCAGTTTTGAAAGAATTATTTTACGATGTAATAAATAATTAATAATGCTTGGGTCAGAAAGAAAATAACTTTTCGTGGTATAAAAGTGACAAATAACTTGAAAAGCTTGTTTATTTTATTGACGTAAATGTAATTTTCTAAATAATGAAGATACCTGTTCGTGGCACTTCCAACAATTTTACTTTAGCGCAAAGAAAAGACTCTGGTCAGCCTCTGCATCTGCATAATCTGATACGAGTTTTAACCCTTTCTTGCATAAATCCTTGTTTAAACGTCCCTGTGATTTTATACTTGAGAAAATATTGTGGGAAAAGAAGAAATTGCTTGTTACAAGCAATTTCGTCTTTTCCCACAATATATTCTAACCTGTAGGTTGGTTATCTTTCTAATCGTACTCACATTTAATTATCGTCTTCAAATCTGACCAGTCTTAAATTTTGAAAAACGGGAAAGGGTTAACTATACACTCTGAAGACAGCTTCTGACTTGATGTTTTTTTTAAGAATCAGCGAGATTTTTAAAATATAGCTTCTGACTTGATGTTTTTTTGTGGGTTTTTTCTTTTGAAGAATCAGCGAGAATTTTAAAATCTAGCTTCTGACTTGATGGTTTTTTTCTTGAAGAATCGGCGAGAATTTTCAAATATAGCTTCTGACTTGATGTTTTTTTTTATGAAGAATCGAAAGCGAGAATTTTAAATATACTGTGTGACGGTCCAGGCTGCTAAATGTCTACCCTTCACGTATTTGATAACATTGACGGATCGCTGGCTCGACCCACAGACTCCGCTGGCCACAACCTTTGACTCCGACAGGGAGTTTAACACCGATACATGTATCAAACGGCTTTATTTGGCCAAATTCATGACCAGTGGAATGTAACAATTCATTTGTTTGTTTGAATGGGGTTTTACGCCGCTTTCAACAATCTTTCAGTTAAATCGCGGCGGCTGGAGCACCTAACAACGGAATCCTGGTATTTCTCACACCAGTACTACCATTACATCCTTTCCTAGCCTCCAGCTGCTATCCCACATGCGTCTACGATTATTGACCCATTGGTGAGAGACAAATAGTCGGAAAGGATGAGTGCCGCCGTCGGGGATCGAACCCGGGTGTAACAATAAAGTAAACGGCTGGTTGGCGACCTAAATGTCTTGAAAAAGCTGTAGTCACAACTTTTAACCCATTACCACACAACAACATTTTAGACTGGTCCAAATTCAAAGGTGTTGCAGACGACAATTCAAAGTTTATGAAATTTAGATTTTTCAACTTTTTGGGTAGAGAGCATTGTGGAGAATGAAGAAATTGCTTGTCACAAGCAATTTCTTCATTTTCCACAATGTTTTCAAAAGCTTTTTACCTATGGGGCCTCTAAATGCGTCACTGAGTGGGAATGGGTTAAGTCCCCCCCCCCCCCCCAAAAAAAAAAAATAAATAAATAAAAAAAAAAAAAAAAAAAAAATAAAATAAAAAAATAAAAAAAAAAAAAAAATAAAAAAAAAAAAAACAAAAAAACAAAACCATGCTTCACATAAATGTCATGTTTTATTATTCACTTCCGGTCTAAATAAATGATTTGATTGATCGAATGTTTCGTTGATTGACAGTTGCGATTGGTCAAGGCTGTCAGTAATTGATAGACCAATCGAGTCATACATTTAGACCGGAAGTGAACTTTGAGCTCCAACATTGATCGACATTTATGAGAAGCAAGTTTGTTGGTTTTCGCGACTTAACCTTCGTAACTACAGCTTGTTTAGTTTACAGCTCATATCATTAAATCTGGCGAATTTAAACTTCGGGCATTTTGTAGAAATGTGAAATTCGCGTGAACAATGCGGCTTAGTGAATTTATTTATTCATTTTGCTGTTTACCTCACCGGGGATAAAGTATCACTTGTTTACAAACAAAAAACATTAACCCATTCCAGCAAAACAAAATTCTAGACTGGTCCAAATTGAAAGGAGCTGCAGACGAAAATTTCAAGATGATTGATTTTAAATTGTTTCGTCTTTTAGGATAAAAAACAATTTGGATAATGCAGAATTTGCTTGATACAAGCCATTTCTTCATTTTCCACATTTTTTTCCAAAACCCTTTTTCTCTAGATGCGTAAAAAGGAGAGATTTTTGGTGAATGTGTTAACCCTTTCCGATTATACAATTCTTCTAGACTTGTCCAATTTGAAGGAGGTCTCAGATGACAACTTAATGTGAAGTGTAGAAATATTGTGGGAAAAGAAGAAATTTCTTGTAACAAGCAATTTCTTGATTTCAAACAATCTTTTCTCAAGTATAAGAACATGAGGACGTAAAATAGGGGATTGAACTGGAAAGGGTTAAAATCACATGTGACCGCAAGTATTATTTTAACCAAATCCCACAAAATGAAGCATTTTAAACGTCCCCAAAGAAAAAAGCTTTGGAAAACATTGTGGAAAAATGAAGATCTTGTTTGTCACAAGCAATTTCTTCATTTTTCCACAATGTTTTCTAACCAGAAAGTTTAAAAAACTAAAATTTCATAATATTTAAAATGCCGTCTGAAACTCCTTTCAATTTGGACCAGTCTAAAATTTTGTCGTCTGGCAAGGGGTTATCCAATTAGGGTATATCGGTCACTTATTTAATGTTCTCTGTTTATAAGCTACAAAACATTTAACCTGTAACTTTTAGGCGTAGACGTTGGCCGGTCTTTGTAAGGTGACATATTATTGCCGTTGGATTATACTTCACCGTGGATAAATATCACTTCTTTACTAAAAATTGGTGACTGTTTTGTTCTAGCCAATCAGTTTATATCGGCCGCTTATTATAGAAGAAGCCGCCGTCACAGCGCAGTTTGTAGCGCATCAGACTCCCAATCTTCAATCATAGGATGTCATTGGTTCGATCCCCGGCAGCGGCACATATCCTTTCCGACATAAGTCTCTCGCCAATGAGCGGATAGCAGCTGGAGGCTATGAAATGATGTAGTTGTAGTACTGGTGTGAGAAATAACAGGAATCCATTTTTAGGTGATCCAGTCGCCGCGTTATGACTGAAATACTGTTTTAAGTGGCGTTAAACCCCAATAATCAACCAATCATTATGGAAGTCTTATTTTGTATTGTTTTATTTAACGCAGCATTATGCGAGTAAATACAAAACGGTCCTCATTTCGTCGTAGAATTCTATTTAAATAATTTGGTTTCAGGCTATAATAACAACGTTATGTTAAATTCAATGTTATGTCCCTTCGCTAAAAGCCATTGAGTTGCGTCCCTTCGCTAAAAGCCATTGAGGTCACGGTATTGATAGTCGGTATATAATACTTGTTGAAATAAAAAGAGATCTCGAAGTATCTTCCCCGCCTAATTTATAAACAATACATTAAGTCAACGGCTTAAATTTCGTATTCATAGTGTGTTGACGGACAAGATTTGTAATTACTCCCCGCGAAAAATCATATGTAGATGAGCAAATATTCGGAATAATTCATTATTTCGATCCAAAATCTGCACATATTATATTAGAATCTCAGATTTATTATGCTTGAGGGTTAGTCAAATTTCTCTAATGACGCTACCTGACGTATAATTGCGTACATTTATACGGGGTGTCTTGGAAAATTGCTTCCAGAACAGCAGAGACTGTTGAAAGAGCTGCGTCCGTGTTTAAAAAGAGGATTAAGTGAAATGACTAGATACATGTTGGATTTAAAATAGTGTTGATTGTCAGTCTGTGTACTCGATGTCGGTTAGTGAGATGCATGAAATTCGTTCTACTCACTCAAACTTCCAATGTCATACTGTCATGTGAGTGGCATATTTGAGTAAGATAGAGTGTTAAGAAAAGACAACAGAAAGATGCCAATGCAACTATGTTAATAGTTCAGTGCTTGGTAACGGTAACTGGTAACTGGTAACGAAAACAGAGCTGTGATTGAAGTTAAATGTTAGTTAATTTAGTGAAGAAACTCTGCCACAGGCATAACCCATTCCAACACAATGAAGTTTTTAGCCCCCTTAAGAAAAATAATTGGGAAAAAATGTGAAGAATGAAGAAATTGCTTATTGCAAGCAATTTCTTCATTTTCCACAATGTTTACTACCCAGAAAATTGGGGAAAAAATCTAACATTTCATACACTTTTAATTTCATCTGCAACTACTTTCAATTTAGACCAGTTAAACATCTTGTTGAGTTGGAATGGGCTAAGAGTAATTTATGGTTAATTCAATCAAGTTACATTTAAGTGTAATCCGATAATTCTATATTTCCTTGGTATGCTATATATAGTCGATCTTGCTCAGGCGACCACCTCTTTTACGATACTACTCTCGTGAAGCGACCATAATCGAAATTTATTTCCGAAAATCAAAAGCTCTTAAAAAGTGGATATATTTAGTGGAAAATTATAGAAGCTCACTCCTACGTTGTTTGAACTCATTAGAATCGTCTCAATGAGATAATTCTCATATTGAGACGGTTCTCATGAGCTGGAACAGTGTAGGATTAAGTTAGTATTCTTCAATGGTCCATGCATGAAGAGAAGATCGATCATTCATAATAAGTGTCACAAAAATGTGTCTTAAGCGACAATTCTCTTAGGCGACCGTTTTTGGCCGCTTAACCCATTCCAACACGACAGATCTTTAGACTGGTCCAAAATTCATAGATGTTGCAGACGACAATTTCAAGTTGGTGAATTTAAAAAAAACAAAAAAAACCCCACCAAAACTATTTACCTTTTAGGGTAGAAAACATTGATGACATTGAAGAAATTGCTTGTCACAAGCAATTTCTTCAATGCCCGGCATGTTTTTTGAAGCTATTTTCTTGAGGTGCGTAAAAAAGCGGGATTGTGAGGGAATGCTTTAAGACAAGTTTTACTGTTGCCAATTACAAGTCAATAATATTTTAGATTGGAACAAAGCAGCAATCAACATTTTGAAATTGATAATTGAAAAACAAGACTAGACCAAAAATAGCATTCATTTGTAATACATGTATTTGACATTTAGTTTCGTCTATCAGTAACGAGTGTTCTGATTGGCCGAAAAAAATATTCATACTTCCATGAACAAAAATTTGAGCTTTATGAAGATTTGTAAAATATTTGCTTTTTTCGCTTGATGTCAATTAATTATAAGAAATGAAGAGAACATTTTTGTTTTCATGGAGGTATGAAACGAAAAACCTAATCAAACCTATGTATGAATCCGCTTTTCGAATTCATAGTGTGATTAGTTTTTTCGTTTCATACCTCCACGAAACAAAAATATTCTCATTATTTCTTTACAAGAACGATCCTTGTGACCAATATTTTTTTCAAGCGTCATCCTTGCTATCGGTTACCTAAGTATTTTTTTCCCGTTTTATACAAGAACAGGCTTGGTAGAAAATAATTTAAGTCCCATTTCAAAGTTATTTACCTCAACAGCCATAATTGAAAAAAAAAGAAATACAACTTTTTTGTAGAAAAAAGATTCTTGGGTTTATGTTGCTTTTATTGCCTTAGAATTGTTGTTTTTGTCGAAAGTATCGGCATATAGCAGCAGCAGCAACAACAACAACAACAACAACAAAACAACAACAACAACAACAAAACAACAACAACAACACCCCCCCCCCAAAAAAAAAAAAACAAAAAAAAAAACAAACAAACCCCACCCGTATTGATAGGCCAATCATATCATGCAATTAGACCAGGCATAAACTTTGAACTCTTACACGTGTGTACATTGATGTGAAGCATTTTTGTTGGTTTGGTGACTTTAACGTCGAAACTACAGCTTATTCAAGCTGTAGTTAAGACGTTTAGGTCGCCAATCATCCATTCTTTTTTTTTTTTTTTTTTTTTACATGTTTCCGGTTATAAATTTTGCCACAAACTTTCAATCTTTCAGAGAATAATTGTACCATAATAGGGATTATTCCTTTTGAAAGTGGGTCCGTCAAGAAACACAGGAAAAGGGGTCTTATGAAAATTGGATTTAATTTTTGTTACTTTATGCAATTATGTTTAAATTTAAGTCGAATTTCTTCTTGGAGCTCAGTGGGCGTTGTCAGGGATCTGTCTAGTTCATCCCGATCAGGGCCGCCGTCATAGCGCAGTCGGTAGCGCACAAGACTCTCAATCCTCAATCATGGGATGTCATGGGTTCGATCCTCGGCAGCGGCACATATTCATTCCGAAACTTGTCTCTAACCAATGGGTGGATAATCGTAAGCAGCTGGAGGATGTAGTGGTAGTACTGGTGTGAAAAATACCAGGCATCCATTGTTAGGTGATCCAGCCGCCGCGATACAATTGAAATACTGTTAAAAGTGGCGTTAAACACCATTCAATCAATCAATGAGTCATCCAGATCAGTATGAAAGCAGGGTGAACTTGGGAAAATTATTCAGTTTTATTTCATAAGCTTGTGACCTACTTTTTAAAAACATCAACATTTTGACGAAATGTGATTGTTAGATGAAACTCTTAAGCGGTAGTCCTGTACTCATTACGAGACGACAAAATTTTAGAGTAGTCCAAATTGGAAGATGATACAGATGTTGCTGAAATTCTAAAATTCTTGGATAGAAAACAATAAGGTATATGAAGCAATTTCTTCATTTTGCGCATTGTCTTTTAAGCTTTCGTTTTGTGGAGAGCACCCCCACCAAATAACAACTCCCGGGACTGTTAGCTATAGTTGCTTTATAAAAGTTTTTTATTTTCTTAGCTAGATGCTGTCAACCCAAATACACTTTACTGTAGGAAATTAGCTTTTTAAAAAAGTTCCTGGAAACCGGTAGACTAATGTATGTAAAGTTATATCGCGGCAGCTGGAGCACCTAACAATCGATTCCTGGTATATCTCGCACCAGTGCCACCATTATATCCTTTCCTAGCCTCCCACTTAGGTTTACGTTTATCCACTCATTGGGAGAGGATATGTGCCAACGTCGGGGATCGAACCCCTTGATGACACGCCATGATTGGCGATTGCGAATCTGATGCTCTACCAACTGCGCTATGATGGCGGCTTTTAGACGAACGTAGACAAATTTGATAAAAGCAGCAATTACAACAGCAAACAACAATGCTACTCGATATCTTTCAGAATCCTTGTGTCGGGCTCAGAGGTCAAGATAAGAGGGGGTTACAGTATTTTAAAATCCATATTTCTCTAGGAAACCCTATGATGTTGGTACTCGTTTGAATCGTCTCGTCGAGACGATTCAAATGAGTACCTACAATATAGGGTTTATGGCAGTATTGGTGAACTATTTTTAAAATCTAAAATACAAATTACGCCCCTATATGTAGCTCTGGTCACGCTTTTACAGAAGATTTAGTTCATTTGACAGGCTACTCTATCCAATGGACCAATCAAATAACTAGTCGACTAATGAAATCATTCATGGTGACAAGAAATGAGCTCTGAACTCCGATATTGGCCGCCATTTTCGTTATCCTTTTTTTGTTGGTTTGGCGACTTAAATGTCGTAACTACAGCTTTTATAATTTGTAGTTACGATGTTTAGGTCGCCAACCAATATTCGTTTTCGTTATATGCTACTTTCCATAATTTTTTTATATAATCCCGTTTGAAATCGAAGGGGTATTTCCTGTCGGTTTCAGTGGGCGTGGCTAACGGAATAAGTGGGCGGGGCTGGCGATTTGTCAATTAGACGGTAAGTATGAAAATTTGAAGCCCAAATACATCAACAATTTACTCTTTTACTTTCACATAATTTATTTAAGAGATGAAGAGAATATTTTTTGTTTTCATGGAGGTATGAACCGAAAAAACTAATCACACTGTATGAATACGTTGTGTGATTAGGTTTTTCGGTTCATACCTCCATTAAAACAGTATATATTCTCTTCATTTCTTATAATTTAATAGCATCGAGCGAAAAAACCAAAAGCTTTACAAATTTTGATACCTTTTTAAATGGGACTATTTTGTGCGGAAGCATACAAAATCAGTGCGTGATCAATATTTTGTTCATGGAGTTATGAATAATATTTTTCGACCAATCAGAACGCTCATTTTTGTTAGACGAAAGTAAAAATTGAATTATTCTAACTTAAACTTAAACAACTTCAGTGTCAAATTTGACCTCGTCAGTGGTACTGACCTAGGGTAGTTTGACAAGATAATCTATTTCCACAATTAATTTACAAGAACCGCAATTTGTAATTTATGTGCGAAAACACGTTTTACTCGGTTTCGCTTACGCCATTTTAACTGTGGGCCGCCAGGCGTGAGGGATGCCCGTTCGTTTTGGTCTCTGACTACACACGTTTAAAAACAACATAAAAGTCAGAATGTTTCCTTTGTTCTAAATAGTGATGTCAAACCAAGCGATATGTTAAAATTTACACTTCGGTTTATGATCTCTTCCTTGTTTTAAAATGACAAGTATTGCTACAAAAAACTTTAATTTGCTCGTGTTAAAATTGTACCTTAAAGAGTTTTAGAATTATTAAATGTTACATAAATGTTTATTATAACATTTCTCTCACGTACGCGTTTCATCATTTTGTTCTATGTTTTAAATAGCTTTGTAAATGACTTTCTTTCTATTCTTCGGTGGTTTAACCAACACCCTAAATTTCGAATCTCTTCGGAAAAGGCTATCGAGATCAAACAGATGAAGAGAATATTTTTTGTTTTCATGGAGATATGAAACGAAAAAACTAATCACACTGTATGAATACGCGAAGCGGGTTCATACATAATGGTGATTAGGTTTTTCGGTTTATACTTCCAAGAAAACAAAATAAAAAAAATCTCTTCATTTCTTATAATTTAATAGCATCGAGCGTAAAAAGCAAAAACTTTGAAAAGTTGATACCTTTTTTGTATTTGACTATTTTGTGCGGAATCATACAAAATCACTGCGTGCTCTAAATTGTTCATGGAGTTGTGAATAAATTGTTTCGACCAATCAGAACTCCCGTTTATGATAGACGAAACTAAAAATTAAATTATTACTACATGATAAGGTGATTTTTCATAGTTTGTAAATTGTTTTGTTTTTCAATTCAGCTGCCATTGCTCCATCTCTTTTGATTTTTATACGAAATAGAGGGGGGGGGTGTTGGTTTCAGCATGTATGTCTGTCTGTCCGTCTGTAGACTTTTCTGTTTTTGTGCTATCACTCAAGAACCAATAGACACGTCACGTTGAGACTTCATACAATTGTTGCCAATGACACAAAGAGGTGCCGTATTCCTTTTGGGTCACGTAGGTCAAAGGTCAAGGTCACAATTTTGCGACAATTCTAGTTATCATTTATTTATGTTATTTGACGGATCTCAGCTGTCAAAAACAAAATATAATAAATGAACAACAAAAACAATAGCAAAAGTACGATTGACCTATAAAAGCATTTGTTTAGACTTAAAATGCCTTTGAAGCTCAGGTCGATGAATTACGATTTGTTTTATGTTGAAAAATAACAGCGCTTGATGTCTCACGTCTAATTGTCTTGCCAGGAAAGTAGGCGTGGCCAGTAGTCCGTCGATTAGATCTAGTTGTAAACTATACATATTTCTTCATACTTTTAATTATATTCTCCTTGTATCCACAAATCAATTTAACCCTTTCCTGTACAATCACGGGATTTTACGTCGCTGTGTTTTATACTTGAGAAAACATTGTTGAAAAGAAGAAATTGCTTGTGACAAGCAATTTCTTCTATTCCCACAATAATTTCTACCACAAAGGATGGTTTCATTTCAAATAGAATCCAATTTTCATTGTCGTCTGCAACTTCTTTATGGACCAGTCTAAAATTACAAATAAACAGGAAAGGGTAAAATGGACATTGTAAATAACAACTTAGTTGTAAAAGGAGTTTATATCTCTGCACAAACTTCAAACTTCACACTTCACTCTCAATACTTCACATCCAGAATTACACCACCAACTTCACATTTCACACTTCAAAATTATTATGTATGAAATTCGAAAAAGGAAGTTTGACTTAATAGGCCGCCGTCATAGCGCAGCTGGTAGCGCGCCAGATTCCCAATCTTCAATCATGGGATTTCATGGATTCGATCCCCGGCGGCGGCACATATTCTTTCCGACATTAGTCTTTCATCAATGGGTAGATCATCGTAAACCTAAGTGTGATAGCAGCTGGAGGCTAGGAAAGGATGTAATGGTAGGTGGGAGATATACTAGGAATCCATTGTTAGGTGCTCAAGCCGCCGCGATGTGACTGAAATACTGTTAGAAGTGGCGTTAAACCCAATTCAATCAATCAATCAATCAATCAATTGATCAATCAAATGACTTAATGAAGGCACCGCCTGTCTTTCTTATTGACATCAAGCGGTCATGGCGCGTCGAACTCTCAACCATAAGAGCCAGGGCTCGATCCGCGGTCGCGTCAAATATCCTGTCCGACATTCGTCTCCCACCTTTGGGTTGATAGAAATACCAGGAATCCATGGATAGGTGCTCCAGCTACCATGTTATAACTGAAATAGTGTTAAGAGTGGAGTAAAAACACCATTCAGTCAAGCCAACTTTCGTATATATAATCACAATTATATTTCAAAATCGGTACATATGTATACAATGTTCGAGAATGTAATCTCTCTAGATCATCGGCCACCATAGACTCAGGCCATGAAAAAGACCATTTTGGCCAAAATGGCCACGTAAAAACGTTTTTCTTTCTTTTTTTTCTTTTTCAAGTTGTGTTTGACTGACTGAATTGTCACAAAAATACGCTATGCTACCTGATTACCGACCTAAGTTCTTGTGAAATGTTTCATCGATTTGTACTAAAGATATTTAGGGTTTTGAGTTGGTATTTGAGATTATTGAGATAATGGGCGGATTCGTCGACCGCTTAGTTGCTTGCAATGATGAAAATGAACTCTTAATTTTACACGTCATTAGTGGTTTGTTGATTTAAGAAGAAGATAGCGAAAATTGCCTGGTGCGCTTCAACACCAACTCGATCGGAACAGATGGTATCCGATTAACGAGAGTTCTGCTTCGAGTAGCCTCCCTTTGTAAATATGTTTTCCACCCCTTTATAGTCTAAGCGACTTTGAGCTATACTCATTCGAGAATTATGTAGTGTTTGGTAGATTTGATTCAAAACTGGTCCAAATTGAAAGAGGTTACAGACGACAAAACGAAGTTGGTTTATATCAAAAAATAGATTCCATTTGAGGTAGAAAACAATGAGAATAAAGAAGAAATTGCTAGTATCAAGCAAGAAATTTATTCGCTTATCACATTGTTTTCCAAAGCTTTATTTCTTTGGAGCATTAAAATGCGGGGTTGTATGGGAATGGGATACTTATTGTTAGTTTTAAAGATTATTAATGTTTCTCATTTAAGCTAAACTAGCAGGGTCTAGACAGGGTGGCTAGGACCTCGGCATTTCCTGTGCTTGAGAGCCTTAACCAAGAAACATATATACAGGACAAGAGTTGATTCCAGTCTATGATTGGTTTATCCTCGATAGACTGAACAACAAAGGCGAGTAGAAAATTGGATTTTGTTGTTCACGAAAGGAAAGATATAGCAGGAAAGATAAGATTTTCTATTTTTAATCCCAACAGAAACAAGGTATGATTTTGAAAAAGAACAAAAAAAAAAAAAAAAAAACAAAACGAAAAACGCGTTTTTTTTAACGTAAAAATTATATGGTATCCTGATGACGTCATTATGACCTAGGTCCCTCTGAGGGGGGGGGGGAAGGCGTTTAGTAATGCGAAATGAACCAAAATAGGGAGTAATCATTTCGATATTTTATTGATTTTTCGATAAATTGACCAAAATATGATCCAACTAAAATTACAATAATCCACCGGAAGTATTACATAGAGGATAATTGTTTGTTACAGCGTAAGATTTATTTCTCATTGAGTGCACAACAAAAGCTATATATTCACGAGTGGCGGAGCCACGCGTGGAAATATGGTTTTGTTGTTCACGAAATGAAAGATGAATAGATATTACTCTGAAACAAAAAAGTATCCTCTGTTAAAAAAATGAAAAATGGAAAATATGATAGCTTCGAAAAAACGTGTCATTTCTCGCGTGAATCACATGATAACTTGAAGACGTCATAAGAGTCATTTGAACCGCTTAGACGACGTTCATTAACCCGCAGTGACTTAAAGTAGGGGCTGAATCTACGAAAACAGTGAGTTTACTATTTTAATAATGTCACTGCTTTCGTTGAACTTATCGAGTGTTTGTTTATCTTACGAGAATTCTCGATAACCTAACGGAAAGCATTAAAAGAAAGAAAATTGTGTTTGTTTGTCTTCATGTGGTGAAATATAGTTAAACGGAACACACTTTGCCAATTCCGTAATTTTTGGAACAGACCTCGGACGTACATAAGGTGGAGTAATATGTAACAAAACGGTGCATTTTGTTAGCCGATAACAGTGTAAAAAGTAATCTCGGTAAAGCCGGCGAGTTCGGAAGGCTCAAAATTGCTGAAAAGCTTAAATTTCCTCTTGTTTTTTTATGTTTTGCTCTGATATCAAGTTTCCTTGAAGACCAATTACAGTTCTCAAAGATAATTTATGAAATGCATTTTACCATATTTGCTTTACATAACGGATAGCGCCATTTTCGAAATATGTCACGTAAAGGTTTAATATAATCCCAAGATGTACAATCGAGGTTTGATTAGTAGAATTAAACGAGGAGTTTCGATTTGAAATATAGTGTACAAGATTGGTTTTGTTCTCAGATTCAAGTAAGATGTCACGTTATTCGATTGCAAATTGTTTTAAGCGCGCAAGTTGTCGGTCTCGAATTATCGCTTCTTCACCTGTAAGGATTCAAGAACATTGACTATATCGTCAGAGGACGTCCAAAACGTGGTGACTACAGCTGTTCTTAAGCTGTACTTACGACATCTTGGTCACCCACAATCAACATCTGGTATTATATTATACGCTCGACGTCATGGAGGATCGAACCTTGAAGTCGTTTGATAACCAATCAAATACGAATCACCGAGCTATCGAGACAGTCAGTATCTATTTTGATGTTTTGGTGAGGTGATAATAAAGTATTTTCCCAGAAGCTATAATGATTAAATGACTGCCGTTAAAAAACAATGAATGTTAAGTATTGTTAAAAGGCTTTAAGTATTTTAGATAATAATTATTATCTTCACGAGTGAAGTATTGTCGAGGTAAAGTTTGCCCGAAGACATTAACTTTGTACAACCACAAGCTGTTTTTTTTTAGAATTTGCGTTTGGTAAAACTAAGTTCGTTTTAAATAGTTTTTATAGGCATACAGCATTCTTTTCATTTAGTAATATCGCCATTAGATGACTTAACCCGTTCCAACTCAAGCCCTCCTTTTTACGCCCCTCAAGAAAAAAACTTTGGAAAAACATTGTGGAAAATGAAGAAATTGCTTGTATCAAGCAATTTCTTCATTATCCGCAATGTTTTCTACCCCAAAATACTGGCAAATTTAAAATTCAATCAAATTTAAATTGTCGTCTGCAGCTTCTTTCAATTTGGACCAGTCTAAAATTTTCTTGAGTTTGAATGGGTTAATACCAGACGGTAAAATTTAAGACTGGTCCAAATTGAAAGGTGTTGCAGACGACAATTTAAATTTTATGAAATTTTAGTGTTTTTTTTTTCAACTTTCAGAGTAGTAAATATTGTGTAAAATGAAGAAATTGCTTGTTACAAGAAAATTCTTCATTTTACACAATGTTTTACTGATTGTTTTTCTTGAGGGGCGTCCAAAAGCGTCACTGTATTATAATAGGTTAAGGCGCATTAGCCTTAATAGATATCTCACAACAAACAAGCTAAAAAACCCAGCCAACCTACCAACCAACCACCCATCCAACCATCCAACCAATCAACCAACCAACCAACCAACCAACAAACAAATACAAAAAACAAAAACACCCCAACAAACAACAACAACAACAAACAACCAACAACAACAACAACAACTGAACAAACAAACAAATAAACAAACAAACAAACAAATATAAAAACCAACAACAAAAGAACAAACAAAAAAGAAAAAACTCCCCCAACTCTTAACACCCCTCTCAAACCAAAACAATACGGCGACGACGTTTCAGTTATTGTCCTTTTTCTTTTTTAACCCGAACTGGACTGAAAAAGATAAAACAATTTTCTTCCAAATGACAAAATTTTAGACTCGTGAGTTAAAAAAACATATAAGATGAAGACCTCAATTTTTTTTCTGTTTACTTAAGCTATTAAAGCTGACGCTTTGCTAGCTAAAAAGTGGTAATATCCAACAGCGTGTATTCGGGTGGTATTCTAAAAATAAGATTCATGTTATGGTAGAATGACCATTTTGAATTTAGAAAGCCATCCAATAATGAAAATGATATCGATACAGATCAGCCTGCAAAGTCCTAGATATCTGACCACGTCTAGAATTTCTTTTACTAGTAAATGGTTTCAATGGTTAGGTTAATTAAGGAATTAAGAGAATATTTTTTATTTTCATGGAGGTATGAACCGAAAAAAACTAATCACACTGTATGAATACGCGAATCGGATTCATACATTGTATGATTAGGTTTTTCGGTTCATACCTCCATGAAAACAAAAAACTATTTTCTTCATTTCTTATAATTCAATAGTATCGAGCGAAAAAAGCAAAAAAGTTACCAATTTTTGATACCTTTTTTGTATTCGACTATTTTGTGCGGAAGCATACAAAATAGCTGCGTGCTCAAAATTTTGTTCATGGATTTTTTTCGACCAATCAGAACGACCGATTTTGATAGACGAAACTAAATATTACATATTAGAGAATAAAAGTTGCCCTTGAATTTAAAAGAGTAATTTATTTTAAACGTACGGCGCGAGATTGAAATAAACCCGTCCAATATCACATGGTTGACATTACACCAGGGCAATTACTATGCAAATAAGCTTAAGCCTGTAAAGTAACGTCTTTCGATACAGTGTAAATGATGCCATAATGCAAAGATTAACGTCAATTTGAAATCGGTGTTATATAATTCGCGAAATACGTTCAATCAATAAATTGCATTGGATAATCTCATAATTTTCATTAACAATACCGAACATTAGCGAACATTCCAGATGAAGAATCTGGTGCCATCGACTCGATCTCACATTGCAAACAAATGTGAGTTGAAATCGATAGTAAAACCCAGGAAATGCGCTTTCAAAAGAACTTTACCCATGCACATTTTTTGAATATTGATAATAAAAAGGCTCTTTATGGCTTCAGTGACTAAATAAACGATGGATTGTTTAAACAGATTTTTTACCTTCCATGGTTGGAAGATCTGGCTTTAAAAAAGTGTACATTTCATGTTTGAAAGATGTGATGCCGTATATTTCACTAGAAGCTGGTTCGTTGCTATAGACCACGTGGTATTAGAAATCAAAAGAACAACTTGCAACACATGTAATTGCAATTTCAGTGTTTTGTACTTTGGAATTTTGAAATCACCGAATTAATGTAATATATTAGCTCGGATTGCATGCGAAAGAATGGCGTGCAGGCCAAAGTCTAGCCCCTATCTAGCCTATTAGGGATCATCAAGCCCTCATATTTAAGCGTTCAAGTTAAAAACTTCATATCTTATACTGCTGGCGATTATAGTCATCCTGCCTTTTATTTGGCGGATAATTAGAAGTGACAAACTCCGGGAAAATGGGAATCGAATGACGTGCCTCACGCGACAATTTCACAAATTATAAACAAATTAACATGATTGAGGTCCCATGGGTTGGGGACCAGAACGGAAGGAAAATATCGTAGTTACGAACGTCTGTCTTGCCTTGTACTGCAGTGGCGTATGCGTGAAGGAGGTTTTGGATACACTACCCGTGATGCGGAGTTCGCGCCTTCTCTGTTGCTTATGCAAGAAAAGTCTGTAACGCCTGTGTATTTCCGTTTATTTATCGTCGCTACCGTAGCACATGCCCATATGAGCGACGCCCCCAGAAGACTGTTAGTTGTAACGGGGGATAGTGCAAGGATACAGGACGAAACTGCTGAGAGCTCCGCCTGGTTCTTTAACGTGCTCGGTGGATAGCACCGTCACACGGGGCCTCGGCTTAACGTCTCAACCGAAAGACTATTAGTTTATTAGTTGATATGGTCAGCCCAGGGCTCGAACCCGTGATCTTGAGGTTTGAAATCTTTGTTTGTTTGAATGGGGTTTTACGCCGCTTTCAACAATCTTTCAGTTATATCGCGCCGGCGGTTTGAAGACAAGCGCTCTACTAATTGAGCTAATCAGGCTGACTATAACGCCTTATATCAGATTTGGTTTTTATATTGACGTAGTCAGAACAATATCTCTATCATGAAGATTTTGACCTATAACCAGGGTTGCGGAAGTACGGGTTTTCTCGCCTCTCCCCTGGACTAGTCAGAGTAGATTTTTTACTTGTTCAAAAACAAAATGAACTTGTCTACAAAAAAGTGAAGAGATGAATTTTGAGAAAACATTGTTGTTAATGGAAAAAAAAGGTTAGAACCAAGCATTTTCTTTATCAAAAGCGTTTCCTAACTTTCAAGCAGGATACCTAATATAAAAAAATGTATTCGTGGTGACCGTGGTCGAGAGATAAAGCGTCGGCTTCTCGATCATGAGGGCTTGAGTTCGATTCCCGGGAGCGGCTATCGATCTTGGTTCTGTCATTGGCCCACACTTTAGGCGCGAGTACTGGTACATTTTCCAGGAAGCAGAATCGAGAGGGATTAATCTAAGTTGGAAGAACTTGTTTTCCAATCGATGTAAAATAAATAGGTTTAAAAACGATATCTATTTTGCACCTTCCGAACATTTTCCTGGTATTTACTTGTCCTTGAAAAATGTACTTGTCCGCAAATGAAATAGCACAATTCGGGCATGGTAATTCCACATCCCCAATTTTACGATAGTAAAATTAACAAGCCGCAATTTGGAATCCTCGGAATTCCTTCCCTAAAAATAGTTCAGTTTGAATGGGGGAAATACAAAACAAATTAAAGAATTATTCATTTTTTTTGCTGTACCATATGACGTCATATTTGACAAAATAACCGCGTCATCATCTCCCGTTAGTATTGTAAGACCCTTTACAAAAGATATTCCACTTAAAACAAATCTAAAATTATTTTAATATTACCAGTTTTCTGCGGTTTAATGGGAAAAATACTACAATACCTCCCTGGTATCTGTCGAAACGCTCGTGGTCTCCATACATTCAGTTCGAATTAAGAGGGTTTACGATATCATTCATACGCCCACCTTCTAATTCGAATACTTCAAGATCTCTTGAAGTTGCATCGATAGAGTTATTTCCGAATTTAACTATTCCGGGTTCAGCATGACATGGGTTAATAAGGGATTGTTACTATTCTTTAATGTTTTCTGGCGGTTTATCACTTGATAACTTCACCGAAAAAAATCTAAACTTACCAAAAAGATAAACTGTTTCTGTATTTTCGATTTAGCCCCGCGTTTGTCCATTTCGCGCTACTGAACGCCATCTCACGGGTCCTACGTCACTGATAACACTGATGACGTCATGAAGTTACCATCTAATTCCATCTAATGCGAAATGGTGAGCTTTTGTAGACTTTGTCAAGAAATTAATATCTCTTTTGCATCATAGAAATAGACTGTACATCTTTCATTTAGCGAATAACAAAAGCGTTATTTTCACTCATGGCTACTCGATCTATCAGTTGGGGCAGCGGGTAATGGACCTAAGAGGAGTCGACAGACAAGAGTTCGAACCGCATCTGCCACGCTGGGTCTATTTGCTTAAACCATTTTAACTCAACCTCTCCTTTTTATACCACTCAAGAAAAAAGCTTTTGAAAACATTGTGGAAAATAAAGAAATTGTTTGTATCAAACAATGTCTTCATTATCCATTGTGTTTGCTATCCAGAAAGACTGAAAAAAAGAAGAAAAAATAATAAAACAAAATTCCATCAACTTGAAATTGTCTTCAGCATGTTCATTCAATTTGAACCAGTCCATTTTTTTTGCTGTGTGGGAATGGGTTATAACTTGGCATTTTAGAACCCTCTATTCAGGTAGTTAGAATCATTCGAAGATAACGACAGAATTACCAACGAACTTTAAATGCAATGCGCACCCCCCCCCCCGACAGATCAATCCAAGATCCGCCTACGGATTTTCTCCAATTCTCTGTAGAGGAATCCGCTACATATCTTCTCTAATGAGTTTAAGAGGAACTAACGAGGGATAATTACCGCAGGTTAAGTCAGTAACGTATTTAATGGAATACTCCGTCTTAGGTCTGTGAACGATGTCAACCTTTTCCTGTTTTGTAAAATTTTTAGACCGGTCCAAATTCAAAGTTTTTTTTAAACGAAAATTTTAAGTTGATTTAATTTGAAAAGTAATCATTTAGTAGGGTAGAAAATATTGAGGAAAAGAAAAAAATTGCTTTTTACAACTGAAAGGAATATCTTTTTAGGATAAAACTCGTCGAAAATGAACCTCCCTCCTTTGGTAGTAGTTTTTTTTACCATGCGGGAAAGAGTTTTACTCTTCGCATTGAAAGACAAACGTTGTGATTAAACCATTCACCCTAAATATAATAGATTTGGAAAATATTGGGGAAAAAGTAGAGATTGCTTGTCACAAGCAATTTCTTCATTGTCCACAATGTTTTCTACCCCAAGAGACAAAGATTTTTAAAGATTTCGTCAACTTAAAATTGTGATCTGCTTCTTCTTCGAATTTGGGCCAGTTTAAAATTTTGTTGTGTGGTAATAGGTTAAGATATATAGTCGTGCAAGTCATACAGTTTAAAACCAAAGTGACACTGTCTGCTTGTATAATAAAAAAAAATTATATCAAAATACGGTCCGTTTTCGAGTAGCTAACGATGGTTGCGTTTATTTAGTATCAAGAGATGGCTATATTACAATGATCACGGGGGTATCGTCAGAATATATGGTCTTCAAAATCAACTTTGACAGATCTCTACGAACTTTGAACGTATGCACGATATTTATATAGATCTACTGTGGACATTAACCCAATACCAGACGGTAAAATTTTAGATCAGTCCAATTTGAAAGAAGTTACAGACGACAAACTAATGTTTATGAAATTTTACTTTTTTTAATTTTCCGGGTAGAAAACGTTGTTTAAAATGAAGAAATTGCTTGTTACAAGCAATTTCTTCATTTTACACAATGTTTTCTAAATGGTCTTTCTTGAGGAGCGCCAAAAAGCGTGACTGTTTAGGAATAGGTTAACCTTTTTCTTAATGTCTAATTATTTCACCAGGACCTCTTTGATTGGCATTTGTATTGTGATAATCTTAATTACCTCTTAGGTGTACGGGCAATTTCTGGTTCAGTGGTTGGAGCTTGGGACTCGAAAGCCGATGAACATTGGGGGTTACGAAATCGATTTTCGTCCGTGGTCATGACACTGGCCAAGACATTTAGGGCCCTAGCATAGTCCTAGCGATACCCTAGATATACATGAATAAGTGGACTTCGTCGTGATGTATCTTGGTAAAAGAGGTTTAAGTCTGCTTTAAAAATCTCAATCCAATTAATCAACCTTTAGTGTAAAAAGTATAATCCTTGGCTTTTTTTTTTTTTTTTTTTGAATGGGGTTTTACGCCGCTTTCAACAATCTTTCAGTTATATCGCGGCGGCTGGAGCACCTAACAATGGAATCCTGGTATTTCTCACACCAGTACTACCATTACATCCCTTCCTAGCCTCCAGCTGCTATCCCACATAGGTCTACGATTATCGACCCATTGGTGAGAGACAAATAGTCGGAAAGGATGAGTGCCGCCGTCGGGAATCGAACCCGGGACCTCTAGATTGAAAGTCCGACGCGCTACCAACTGCGCTATGACGGCGGCTCAATCCTTGGCTTTGCCTTATACAAAAATGAACAGCCTATCAGAAAGGTCTCATTCTTTATTATATACCTACAAAATTTCCTAACAGGTTAATATTCATTGCAGGCGAACCAAAGCACACTCGAAAAAAAAAAAACAAAACAAAACGTTTCAGCCTTGTACTGATAGATGAGGTCATTTCCGGTAAAATGACGTCGTGCAAAAAATAAGTGATTAAAATTTAAAAACAGAGTTGATTTTAGACAAGTTTTGTGAAGTTCTCTTTTCTTAGATAATCAAAGTTCGTTTATACTATTATATCATAAATGGAACACTATGAGGTAACAGTGAAATATACAAATTTTCTTACGCGGCTCGAATCCAACACATGTACAAGGTTTTATATCACAACTGTGACATAACATTCCTTATGTATTCAATCAGTTTTGTCAATCTTTAAATTTACCGCTTGCCTGTCAGGTTAAATAAATTACTGGACCCGTTCTTGTTCAATCCATGATTTTTACGTCTCTGTGATTTTATCATTTTATAAACCACAAAAAACAATGTAGAAAAAGAAGAAAGTACTTGTAACTTCTTTTTCTACAACAGTTTCTATCCTACTAAATGGTTATTTTTCAAATTAAAAACAATTGATATTTTCGTCTACAAAACCTTTGAATTCGGACAGGTCTAAACATTTGGAAAACAGGAAAGAGTTTAAAACTTCAGAAAGCTATAATCTTTTGCCTTGATACGACTTCACTGACTTTTGTTTTTGCTTTAACTCAGCTTAAGACGACAGTGCTGTTGAAATGGTCAATATCAGATCTAATACAATTTCAGAGTTAACACTCCCGCTGTTGTCTCGGGCCTTTGCACAAACAGAGTTTTCTCTCTTAGGTTGTATATTTAGATGGCATCGAGGTCTTCGTCTGCGCCATGTATGTCTGTACATAATGATAATAATAACACGTGTAATAGGGCAAACAGTCATAGGAGAATGAAAAGAGGTCGCTTAAGAGAATTTTAAGGCATGTATAAAAAATTGATTTGATTGCACACAAAAACTGCTGCAGAATTCTCATGATACACCTCGTTAGAAACGTCTCACTGAAGCGACTCTAATTAGTTCGTAAAACATGTGATTTATTTACAATGTTTTGATTCTTTTTTCTCAATCAAATACGTCCCTTCCATTTTTATGAGAACTTTTACTTTTGTATATGGAATTTGAATCTTGGTCGCTTAATGAAAGTGCTCGCTTACTAAATGGTGAGATTGATTGACCCTGATGATAAAGATAGATTATATTTTCACATGTTAGGTTTTATATCAACAATTCAGGTGACCTAAAACTAGTTTATGTCTACAATCGCAAGCCCGCGAAGCGATGATACCCCAATACGGTCCTCTTGTTTCCGAATTCAGTCGACTCTACGTTCAATACCTGAGGAAACATTGACTTTTCTTCCGTTTGACCTTTAAGCGTGCCATACTTATTCTTGTAATTTATGTATGTATATGAATGTCTTTGTTTATAGAAAGATCGTGATTTGTCAACTCTTAAATCCTTTAACTTTCTTGGACGAATATTTGTGAGAAGAGAAGTATGTTTTAAATGAGCCTATGCGTGACATTTCCAACCATTTCGCATGTGTATAACTCGCATACATTGAGCCCCCGTGACAGCCATTCGGGGCATTTAGAACATTCGATGATTGTTTAAATAAGCTTTGGGTCCGTATCTATCTACAGAGCGCAGAGTGAAGACTCTGATCAGACTGTGCGGAGGCACAGGCTGATCTGAGTCTTTACTTGGCGCACATGTGTAATGTTTGGAAATGTCACGCATGCGCTCAAATATAAATGAACACCCTCTGATATGGTTAACCCTTTTCGTCAAAAGTCGAATGGAAGCCATGTAAGCTTAAAAGAACGCTTATATGTGCATCCGTAGAGTGCAAGGTTGTGCGCCCAAAGATTGGGAGTGCTCGCGTAATTAACCAATCGTTGGAACCCGCTAGATCGCTCATCCCGCCCATTGACTCCGGCGAAAGTTCCACTTCGATTTCAAACAGCGTTGTTTTGCATTATTTATGGGCCAGTGGCGTGTAACAAAAAAGTAGAAAGGATGGTTCGCGAACTAAATGTTGTAGCTTCAGCTTGAATGAGCTTTAGTTACGACCTTTAAGTCGCCCAACCAAAAAAAAAAAAAAAGCTTAGCAAAATGTCGCTAAGTTGAATTATTTCACTGGTCGACAGATTATTTGGTTGACGGCTGGGATTGGTCAATTAAACGCATGTACGCCTTATCTCTGACCGCGAAAACATAACGAGTATAATGTATTTACTCTATTTTTCATTTTTGCACTCGGCCATTTACGCGCTTATCTAATACTCCTGCACGATCGTGTTTTTTTTTTATCACGTACGCCTAAACTTAGTTTGTGCACCTATATTTTTTCATGTGCATAGGGTGTCATGGGTTCGATCCCCGGCGGTGGCACATATCCTTTCCGACATTTGTCTCTCACCAATGGGTTGATAATCGTAAACCTAAGTGGGATAGCAGCTGGAGGCTAGGAAAGGGATGTAGTGGTAGTACAGGAATCCATTGTTAAGTGCTCCAGCCGCCGCGATATGACTGAAATACTGTTGAAAGGTGCGTTAAACTCAATTCAATCAATCCCGTGCACGCTTACATTTTAACGGGTATGACTGAAAGCGGCTCATGCACAGATAATGAAAGGAAAAGTTTGGCTCTCAATTTTCAAATTTTCTAACTGTAATGCTTTCAGATATTTGTAAGATGGTGATTAATGAGATTTTGTATTTTGTAATGAAAATGACTATTCATAACTTAAAAAAGGAAAGAAGCAAACATATTTCGCGTTACTAGACGCCAAGTCAGTAAACGAAGAACAACTCGAATGGAACCGGAATTCATCGGGTGTATACGTTGTATGTCGATTGTGCCGAAAATTGCCTTATATGTGGTTTCCATGACGTATCATTTACGCCATTGACGTTCGCTTGGAATTCAGTCGTTATTGACATTACCCGAAGACACAAATCCTTTAAGAGATGAAGAGAATATTTTTTGTTTTCATGGAGGTATGAACCGAAAAACCTAATCACACTGTATGAATACGCGAAGCGGATTCATACATTGTGTGATTAGGTTTTAAGGTTCATACCTCCATGAAAACAAAAAATATTCTCTTCAATTCGTATAATTTAATAGCATCAAGCGAAAAAAGCAAAAACTTTACACATTTTGATACTTTTTTGTATTGGACTATTTGTGCTGAAGCATACAAAATCACTGCGTGCTCAAAATTTTGTTCATGAAGTTATGAATATTTTTTTTCGACCAATCAGAACGCTCGTTTTTGATAGACGAAACTAAAGATTAAATTATCATCCGATGAATTCCGATGTTTTAAACTAGGGCAAGGGAATATGTCTCATTAATTAAGATCTAAAATGAATTTAGTAGATTTAACACGAAGAACGAATATTCATTGTGTAAATTACATATATATAACTTTTGGGAAAGCAAATGATTTTCCTACTTCAAAATTTTAATGAAAATCTATTCATTGGCCTCTTTAAAGTGGACTTTATGTCGCACTTGATCGGTCAAAAGTCAACGTAAAATCGCTAAAATAACGCGCGCATGCGTACATGATACAGGCGCATGTACAACATTCCGACGTGTGCGCTCAAAAGTGAGAATGCACCCGCAAAAAATATTCGTGAGCACATAGAATGACAAGTGCACCTACAAAATGAAGGTTTTAATTAAGCATATACCGTCAAAAATTGAGCGTGCGCGTGTTATACAACGCTCAGTTATTGAGCGCGCACATACAAATTTTACAGATGCATCTTCGTTATTTGCGCCTGCGCTCGCATTCTTTTATTCTTACACCACTTCAATTGGAATCTTAATCCAAACGCTACACCATAGACTTTTGGCAAAAGTAGCATGCCATACTTTCTATATGTGTAAAAGAAGTCTTAATTCTGCGAAAATTCTCTTTTTACGACATTTCATGGTTGGGCTACCAAAACTTCGTGACGACATCTTATGAAAGTTGTATTTTATAAAGGCTTTAGTTACGAGGTTTTGGTTGCCAACCGACACTTTAATTCTCAAGAAAATTTTACTAATTTACTATCTCAAAAAGACTCATTCAATGACTTATAGTAACTGTGCCCTACAAGCTTGCCTCCTTTTTTTAACCCATTCCCTCACAACAAAATTTTAGACTGGTTCAAATTGAAAGAAGTTGCAGACAACAATTTAAAGCAATCTTTCTTCATTTTCTACAATGTTTTCCGTAGGTTATTTTCGTGAGGGGCGTAAAAAGGATGGATTGTGTTTAAACGGCGATATTTTACAAATTATATGATCAGTAACGTCTATAGCAAAACAACACAATGGTTGTATGGTGACCTAGACGCTTAAGTCGACAGACCAAAAATGCTTGACACAAATGTCGGAGTTCAAAGTTCACTTCCGGTCTGAAAGAATGATTTGGTTGTTCAATCGATTTTTTTCATTCGGGGATTCAATTTCATAAAAAGGCATTGAAAATCTATTTGAAATATGTTGATAGAAAGAAAAAAATAAGATAAACCAAATAAACAAAACAAAACTCTTTTGACGGATTTATACTGTCAATGAAAAAAATCCATTGATCAATCTAATTAATCATCTTACCGGAAGTGAATGTTCACCTCCAACACTTACGCCAAGCATTTTTGTTGGTTTGCTACTTACCTTTAGTAACTACAGCTTCCTCAATCTGCAGTTGCAACTTTTAGGTCGCCAACTAACGATCTGCAATTACTACTGCTTTACTTGCTTTGAAATCTACAAACGTCGTTTAGATATCGAACTTCAAACTACCTTGACGGAGGTCATTTTATGCTGCAAGCGATCCTTCATTAATATTCGTTGCTTTGCGTATGTGGGTTAGTGTGACATAATGTAAATCTTACCTAACTGTTTTATCGCTTAAGATCTTAAAGAGCAAGTGTAAGTGCAAATATCAAGATGCAGATTTCTTCCTGAATTAGTTTGTACTTTTGGTTTTATCTACACCATATATACATGGAAATGTGTGTTTATTGTTTTCGTTTTGCATAGTCAACTAAGCCGCGTCATCATGCTATAGGGGGCTTTTAATTTCGCTGGAACACTTTTCTGGATTTTATACTGTACCGAGAATAGGAGTACAGTAGAACCTCGTTAATTCGAACGTCACTGGTTCGTAGGTATGTGTTCGTTCGTATAATTTACGCGGTCCCGATCTTTTTCCTTCTTTATCTTTGTTAGAAAACTCTGTCTAATTCGAACGTCAGTGGTTCGTAGTTCGTAGGTCATTTCAAGTCCCGAAAGTATGATTATAGCACAAACTCCTATGTTTAATTCGTAGGTGTTATAAACTTATTGTCTCCTATCACCACTTACCTTGATTTTCACACCTGCTGATCTATATGACAATCATGTGATATCATGTACCTTTAGTTAAAAGGGGCTGTTTGGTTTGTAAGATGGGTAATTAATCGAATAAAGATTCCCGTACTTATCGCCGAAAATTTACTTTGAATTGACGCACACCCATTAGTATCGGTGTTATTGCTCACTTAGAGATTCTACCACTTTATTTTATTCTGCGTTTACTTTCTTCACAATCGTCGGTCCTTCATTTTATGATTTGATGATAGAATACTCAGAGTGATTTGATCCAATGTATTGTAAAGGGAAATCACTCAGATGGAGTCTACCATTTGATACAGACACTGTGCTTAAAAAATGCCAAAAATTAACACACAGATTAAAGCATAAAAATACAAGACGAGTATTTTTTAATGTTTTTTTATGTATTCCTCAATTAATATCTGCAGGTCTTGTGTAGAAAAAATAACCAATTTAGAATCGATTCCTAAATGGGAGACAGAACAAGACCATGTCAGATTCCGTGTATCTCAAACAGCCGACTCCTTGTCCTCCGTTTTGTTCGTACTACGCTTAATTCGTATAAATTTCCGCGGTCCCTTGCGCTACGAACTACCGAGGTTTTACTGTATTTAGAAGAAAAACACTGCTTTAGAAATTATTCATCTTCAAACGTTATACTACTAAACCCAATGCAAATGACAAAATTTTAGACTGGTCCAAATTCAAAGAAGTTGCGGACGACAAATTTTAGTTGATGAGATTTTTAGCATTCTTTGACCCTTGGGGTAGAAAACATTGTGGATAATGAGGAAATTGCTTCTTGTAAGCAATTTCTTCATTATCCACAATTATTTTCCAGGATTATTTTCTTGGGGGCATAAAACGAGGGATTGTGTGGGAATGTGTTAATCCAGTTTACAGACATACAACATCACAGGTAGGTCAGCGCTGATTCCAAACCCTGAAACGAAAAATCCCCCCCAATGACTGAAGCTGGCCACGCCAACTGACATCCGATATAAAAGTTTGATTGAGATATCTAACGATGCTAATTTGCATACATATTTCAGGGTATTGAACATAAAACAAGAAAAGTAAATCGTTGGCTGGTAGCTGAAACGTCGTAACTACATCTTAATCAAGCTGTAGTTGCCACGTTGAAGTTGCTAGGCGAAAAGAAAATGTTTGGCATAAATGATGGATGCCATTATTCACTTCCAGTCTACATAAATGATTTGATTGATCAATGGATTTCTTCTTTAGTTGACAGCTTGTCCAGTCAATTGGTTCCTTTTACCCAAAAAAAGGCCACATTTTATTCCTTTCTTTTCTTTCCATTTTCGTTTATCCGTTTGTTTATCGTCGCTACCGTAGCACATGCCCATATGAGCGACGCCCCCAGAAGTCGGTTAGTTGTTACGGGATATAGTGCAAAGATACAGTACGAAACTGCTGAGAGCTCCGCCTGGTTCTTTAACGTGCTCGATGGATAGCATCGTCACACGGGGTCTCGGTTTAACGTCTCATACGAAAGATAATTAGTTTGTTAGTTGATATGGTCAGCCCAGGGCTCGAACCCGTGATCTTGAGGTTTGAAGACCCAGGCGGCGCTCTCAGTAGTTTCGTCCTGTATCCTTGCACTATCCCCCGTAACAACTAACCGTCTCCTGGGGGGCGTCGTTCATATGGGCACGTGCTACGGTGGGTAGCGACGATAACTAAACGGAAATACACTGTCTCAAATTTATCGAGTCTTTTTAGCTAGCAAAGCGTCAGCTTAAGTTCAACAGACAATTCTGGGGTCTTCTTAGAGTTCAGCGAGTGCAAACTGTCACTGGAGGCTTAACAACTAAATCCATTGAATGCATACGCCATAAAAAGTAGTTCCTATTTCAGAAATATTACAAACTCTGCCACAGCTTTTTATGGCCACATGAATTAACTTTATACAAATTGTAGACAACTCCTTTTGAAGCATCTCAAGAAAAATGTTTTGGAAAACATTGTGGACAACGAAGAAATAGCAGTTTCTTCGTTTACAACACTATTTTCTACCCTACTGGCAAAGGTTTTCTGAATTCCTTCATACATGATAACCTTTGACAGATTACAGATTACATAATAAAATCATGCTTTGCTAGCTTACAGTACTTTCAGTACTTTGATTTTCCCCAAGTATAGTGCAATGCAATCGGTGCTATGGAATATATTCACTGACTTTCTCTTGACCTTTTTGATTAGTTCTTATTGTTAGGGCAATTATGCTAATACATATAATCAGAAAGAAAAAATGCAAGCTGCACGAAATATTTACATTTTCGAACTACAAACACAAAATCTGTTCAAACAAGTACAAGAACAACATTAACTACAAAAAGGGACGAAACGAAAGCTCCATTTTGATGTTAACCCATTCCAATCCGAATCCCACCTATTTAACGCCCCTTAAGAAAAAAAAAAAAAACAAACTTTGGAAAACATTGTGGATAATGAAAAATTGCTTGAAACAAGCAATTTCTTCATTATCCACAATGTTTTCTAACTAAAATGACGAAAAGAAAGAAAAAAAAAAAAAAAAGATTTCGTCTGCAGCTTCTTTCAATTTAGACCAGTTTAAAATTCTGTTGTGTGGGAACGGGGAAACGGCACTATTTGCGAAATTAATAGCCATTAACATGTAACCAAAAAGTATAAGATATAATTAGGACTTTGAACTCGCTAAAGAAAAAATTCTCACAAAAATATCGGCCAATTTTGGAGATAAAAGTTCATTTCCGGTCTAAATGGATGGTTTGATCGTCGATTGATTCTTTGGTTGGCAACCGTGATCTTTCAATTAAATGTATGCTCAACTTTAACAAAGTAATCAAAAAGTACGCATAGATATCAAGTTATTTTTATATAGAGGTATATTTCATTTTTTGTATCCATTTGTTTCTTAATACTGAAATCGATGTTAGTTATAAACGGGGCTTTGTGGGAATAAAAATTACAAGTTATTTGCAATTTCCAGTGGAGCTTTGCCTTGTCTTAACTGTGTTTCTTATATATAAAAAACAACAGAATTGGAATTCTTTGAATATAGAATCATTTTGTTTTTAGTTAGCAAAGCGTCAGCTTTGATAGCCAAAATTGTGAGGTACTCTCAAAGTTCAACGAGTGCAAACTGCCACTGGAGGCTTAACCGCTAAATCCGTTTATAGCCTACGCCATAAAAAGTAGCTCACATGTATTTCAGAAATATTGCAAACTCTGCCTGCAAGTTCACCTCCTAGGTATATTTTTTATCTCACATGAGCATAACGTGTAGAGAACTCTTTCAAGAGGCCATTTAACTCAGACCCACTCAATCCCCCTTTTATACGCATCTCAAGAAAAATGCTTTGGAAAACATTGTGGACAGTGAAGAAAGTGCTTGTAACAAGCAATTTCTTCAATGTCAACAATGTTCTCTACCCTTCGAGGCAAATATTTTCTAAATTCCACCAACTTGAAAATTGTCGTCTGCTACTGCTTTCAATTTGAACCAGTCTAAGACAAAGAAGATTACTTAACAAAACTATGCTTTGCTAGCTTACAGTACTTTCATTTCTTACCCGCCAGGTCCATGCGGGAACTGCGTAAAACAAATCTAGGAAGAAGATGTAGGGTTTGGCAGAGGTAAGACAGAGATAGCATTTGGAAAATAAGCAGTTATCAGAAAACTCTAAAAGGAACAATAAGTTTTGACATTTAGACATTTTTGACATTTTAAAACGAGGTTCGGGCAAACGAACGGTGGACTTTTTGCTTTATTCGTTTTTTGTGAGTTTATTTTATTTTTTTAGTTTTATTATTGTCATTGTTATCATTTTTAGTTGGGTGCAAAGTCTTACGAGGGTTTTTCCTGCTTCCCCACTTTTTAGCTCACCTTAGCACGGCGTGCTCAAGTTGAGCTTTTGTGATCACGCTGTGTCCGTCGTGCGTTGGAAATCGTCAACAATTCTTTAAAAATCTTGTCCTCTGTAACCATTATGCCAATTAAAACCAACCGTTGCAAGATTGTTCCTTAAGTGACCCTTTACAAAAAAAAAGAGAGAGAAAAAAAAAAGATGCCGGCTTGAGAGGGCCGGGCTTATCAGAATTCATGTAATAATTCTTAAAAAAAAAACAAAAAAACTTCTCCTCCTAAACCATTTGGTAGATTTCGACCAAATGTTGCAGAAATGTTCCTTAAGTGAGCCTTTTCAAAAATGTGAATGTTTTTGAAATTTTGATTTAAATAAAAAACGTGGACATGGCGGGGCTGGGATTATCAGGCTTAGAGAAATCATAAAATAACTCTTTAAAAATCTTCTTCTCTTAAATAATGTGGCCAATTTGGATCAAATATTGCAGGAGTTTTCCTTTGGTGACCCTTTTCAAAACTTGTTCGTGAAATTTTCATTTGCAAAAAATGTGGGCATGGCAGGGCTTATCAGACTTAGAAAAGTCATGGAATTATTCTTTAAAGATCATATGCGTGGCAGGTAGGACTTAGTTGAAATCATTCTGAGGTGAGCCATTTAGGGCCATTTTGGTCCTCTTGTTTGGTTTTTCAGTCGCTTGCAAAAGCTGGCGAGAGTTCTTCCCCTTTTCAGTTATGTAAAACCAAAAATTGATCATCGAGAAAATTCATTAATTCTATAAAACGTAAGGTAGAATGACTTTTCTAATTAGGAAACAGCCAAATGAGGAAGAATTCCACCCGAGTTAGACTACGCAACCTATGTTGTCTGATCAGGGTCGATTCTCTTTCTCTCGCGTCACGTTTAACATCATTTTAATCCGTGTCTGTTTTTCAATATTTATATTCATTTCCCATATACCGAATGGTGGACTCAAAATTGTTAGCGAAATTGTTTGTTTGTTTGTTTGTTTGAATTGGGCTTAACGCCGCTTTTAGCATTTTTTTTTAGTCATATCGCGGCGGCTGGAGCACCTGACAGAGGATTCTTGGTATATCTCGCACCAATACCACCATTACATCCTTTCCTAGACAATTTTATGTGTATCAGTGCGGAAATGGATATCCTTTAGGATAAATCGACAAGATATTTTATCAAAAGTTTCTTCTTTTCCCACAATATTTTCCTATGATATGAGAAGGTCTTAAAATCCAGAGTTTCGATGGGAGATATTTATTATGAAAATTTTTGAATAGCATTGCTTCTGCGATCTTCGGATGCTTTTACAGTTTCTACTTTACAACAAGTACATGTATAATTATCCCTTTCCTGATTTGCCAAATTTTAGACCAGTCCAAATTCAAAAGATTTGCAGACGAAAATTTAAAGTGCATTTAATTTGATAAATAACCATTCAGAACTACAGAAAGTATTGTGGAAAAAGAAGAAAGTGTTTGTTTCAAGCAGTTTCTTCTTTTTCTAAAATATTTTCAATATTATAGATTCACAGAGACGTATAAACCAGGGATTAAACAGGAAAGGAATTAGTTATTTTCACGGGCGTTTTGTAATTTCAGAGACGTTTTGTAATATTTTCGGCGTATTGTATTTTTTTTATTTACAGTATTCAGACTGCTGTAATATAAGAACATCGTAGTTAAACAAAGAAAGAGAGTACGTAAGAAAAAAATATTAAAAATAAAGGAAAACGATATATAGAAAGAAAGATTTCATTCTAGATGTAGATAAAACACTCAAACCCCGATTTGTTTTTATATTTTTGAAAATTATTTAATAAAATTCTAGCCACATGCATTAACCCATTCTCAAACAATCCCGTTTTATACGTTCTCCGATAAGGCTTTGGCAAATAAAATGATTATCATATAATTATGATCTTCTTTTGTTATTAGATACCAATAGAGTTCGATACCTATAGAGTTCTTTTCTCTTTTCCTTAGGGAGGTAGGGAGGGAGAGAGAGCGAGAGAGAGCGAGAGAGAGAGAGAGAGAGAGAGAGAGAGAGAGAGAGAGAGAGAGAGAGAGAGAGAGAGAGAGAGAGAGAGAGAGAGAGAGAGAGAGAGAGAGAGAGAGAGTGAGAGAGAGAGGGTAAATGATAAATAAGGCATGAATTGTGAGGTTTATAATTAAAACAATACTTAAAATGAAATTAAATATATATAATTATATATAAATGTTCAAAATAATGAAACTAGAATAATTAAATGCATAAATATTAGATAATAAATTAATGAATAAACCAATTAAAAAAAATAAATAAACAAATAGATAAAGAAATAGATAAATAAAAGAATTAACAAAGAAACAAAGAAAGAATGAATGAGTGAAAGAAAGAATTTTCCTTAGTCTCTCTCTCTTAAGCTTTTCATCTTGATTCTAACTGTCTTTTTATTTAGAATGTGATGAAAAGAAATCTACATGATTCATTAAAACAAAGTAGGAATAATTAACAAGATAACATTATATATATATATAAAAAAAAACAAAAACAAGAAAATCAGAAAAAAACAACAACAACATCCACACCAGCTTGAATCGTATCTACTCCTCCGACACGAGTGCAACAAACTGTCCTTGCTAGGAACCGAAAATTCAAGATTTGACTTCAATCCATTAACCAGGCGACAAAATTTTAGAATGGTACAAATTGAATGATGTTGCAGACAAGAAATTATAGGTGGTGAAAATTCGGATTTTTGTTACTTTTGGGTAGAAAAAAATGTGAATAAAGAAGAAATTGCTTTTAACAAGCCATTTCTTCATTTTCCACGATGCTTTAAAAGTTTTCCTTTCTATAGGGTCTTCAAAAAGCGTCCATGCATTGGAATGGGATAAAAGGAATGAGCGACATTGTTTCGATGTTTAGAAACACTCAACATATGGCTTTTTCGTACAAGAAACTGTAATTTCCGAGGTCGAATCACAGAGTTTCATACATCGGGGGCAGGCATCGTAATTAATATTGGGCGTATTTTGTCTGGAAGGCGGTCCTACACGGTCCAATAAACTCCGCCTTTTTACCGATAAAGTCTCGCCTCTATTTATGGGCGAGTTATTGCCCTAAGGTGGTAAATTGCCTCTCCGAAACCATTTAAACCGCAGTGTGAAGATAATTTAAGGTTTTGAAGGCGGCTGGTTTGTTTTGAAACAAGATTCAACAAAACCTAGAGAACGGTCAATATCATGAGGTAAATCTGACCCTTAGACGGTTAGGTAGCGGGTTCGATTCCTTGCTGTCTAGTAATTCAGATTATTTCTCCGAGTTGTTTGTATTTGTTCCAAAGAGAATTTTCGTTTAACCCGTTATCAGAAAACAAAATTTTAGACCGGTCCAAATTTAAAGATGCTGCATACGACAGCTTTTAGTTGATGGACTTTTAAATATTTATGTCTTTCCGGATGGAATCCTCTGTGATTTACTGTATCAAGCATTTTCTTCATTTCCTAGCATATTTCCCCCAAAACTTTAATTTTGAGAGGCGTATAAAGCCTGATTGTGTTAGAATGGTTTAACCCATTCCAAACGACAAAATTCTGGTCTGGTCCAAATTGGAAGAAGTAGCAGAGGACATTTCAAGTTGTGTGCTTTTTTTAAAAATAATGACTGCATTATGGTAGAAAACATTGTGAGAAAAGAGAAAGGGCTTTTTTCTCCATTACCCATATTGCTTTCCTTAGTATAATTTCACAGGGGCATGAAAAGGCGTCATTGAGCAGTAATTTTTAAATAAATAATAGACGCTTGAACCCCCCCCCCCCCCCAAAAAAAAAAGTTTTGTACATGGAATCTTTCGGGAATTCCCAATATTTAAGCTCTGCATCTTATCTTTGTAAATCGTGGCTTTAAATGCAAATAATTGGGCTGGGGTCACAAAAAGCGTATTATATTATGTACAATTAATTCAACGAAAACATTATCCTTTTCTACGATTTGGGAAATAAGGAAGAATTGGGTAGACATTGTGTGTAATGCTTAGAAACAGTCTATAAGTCATCGAATTTCGGATATCTTTAACCCTTTCCTGAACAATCACTGGTTTTTACGCCCTTGTGATTTTATACTTGAGAAAACATTGTGGAAAAAGAAGAAATTGCTTGTTACTAGCGATTTCTTCTTTTTCCACAGTATTTTCTACCCTCCTGAATGGTTATTTTTCAATTCAAATCCACTTTAAATTTTCGTCTGCAAAACCTTTGAATTTGGACAGGTCTACAAAATTTTGAAACAGGAAAGGGTTAATCCATACCCTCACAATTAGGCTTTTTGACGCCCCGCGTGAAAATGATTTGGAAAACATTGATAAAAATGGAGAAATTACTTGTCACAAGAAGTTTCTTCATTTTTCCACTATGGTTTCTTCTCCAAAAGACGAATAATTAGATAAATGGATAAATAAATAAAATTTCATCAACTGAAATTATTTCTCTGCAGCATCTTTGGATTTGACCCAGTCTGAAATTTTATGGTCTGGTTAAGGGTTAACCCGTTATCACACAAAATACCCCTTTTAGACGCCCTGTACAGGAAAGGGTTTCCGGAAAACAATGTGGAAAATGTATAAAGAAGCAATTTCTGGATTCTTCCCATCGTTGTTTTTTCCCTATTCAGATAGAGAGAGATATTAAAAATTCTTTAAGAAGTCTTCACTGTCCACTGCAATTTAGTTGATTTCGGACCAGTCTCATATTTTGTCGTGTGGTAATCCGCTTAGGTAAAACTTTGTTTACAACAAAGGGGAAAATGATTATAAAAATGATAATAATGATAATAGTAATTAGAATAATAACAATAATAAAAACGTATCTTTGTATCATCATTATCAGCATGAAATTTTCAAACTGTTTTATCCCTTTCCAGTCCAATTCTTGGTTTGTACGTCCCTGTGATTTTATAAACATTGAGAAAACATTGTAGAAAAAGAAGAAATTGCTTGTAACAAGCAATTTCTTCTCTTTCCACAACATTTTCTGCCCTACTGACAGATTATTATTTTTTTTCAAATCAAATTCACTTTATATCTTCATCTGCAAAACCTTTGAATTTGGACTAGTCTTAAATGTTGCAAAACAGGAATAGGTTAAACCCTTTTGTACAAGTACATATACAGCTACGCTTATTTCATCAGTGAGGACCAAAAATCTCGTAACTACAGCTTAAAAAAGCTGTTGTTACTTGTTTTCTGTCAACCACTAATGATTTGAAGAATCAAACACCCGTGTATTTTCGTACACCCCAGGTGTTACCCGTATTGTTATTTTGTGTCCTCAAAGTTATTACGATTTCACAAAAAATACGAAGTTGAATATAATATCACTCTTCCTGTATTATTTACATCATAAAAAAGACGGAAAATTTGTGGGATTCATCTCTCGGTCATTGTAACCGAAATTGAAAATTTTGAAATCATAAAGATGCCCATGTTTAAAATTGAATCATGCAACTACTTACATCAAAAGATAGATGGATGGGTGGTTGGATTGATAGATAGATGGATATATAGATAGATAGATTGGACGGACAGACGAAAGAAATAAAGAAAGAACGAAAGAATGAATGAACAAACTAGTGAATAAAGTGGATTTTGATGAATTAACAATTTAAGAAAAGAAACGCTTTAAAGAATGAAAGAATGAATTGCCAGGAGAACGAATGAACTTGAAAATTGGAAAAGTGGATGGGATGCATTACAAGATAAATGCGATTGCGGTAATCATATTGGATTATTGAGAGGGTCTACTTCTTCATTCCTACAGTAACAAACGAAACCTTTCGAAAATTTATTGCAACCGACTAGATGAATCGCTGACCACGCCCACTACTCTGCGACAGGAAGTTCGACTTAGATAGTTAAACGGCGTTATTGTGCAAATTATATGTTCAGTAACACGTACGAAAAATAGAATTGTGGGTTGGCGACCTGAACGGTGTAACTACAGCTTAAATAAGCTGTAGTTACGACGTTTAGGTCGCAAACCTAAAAACAGTTTTTCATATATGTCCACAAATGTCGGAGGTCAAAATAAACGATAGCTACATTTGACGGATCGCGTCTGTCAATCAAAATGTCGATCGATCACAATCCAAGAGCAAAAAATCTTTGATATAGTAATGATTCGAATTATGATGACGAACGACCCTTTCCATCTTCTGAGTGACAATGCGTTTATAGCCTTTTAGACAATATACGTAATAGACACGTAAAAATACCCTCTAAGAAACCTTAAAAACCTTAGAAAGATAGAATAGATAGATAGATAGATAGATAGATAGATAGATAGATAGATAGATAGAAAGATAGATAGATAGATAGATAGATAGATGGATGGATGGATGGATAGATAGATAGATAGATAGATAGATAGATAGATAGATAGATAGATACATACATACATACATACATACATACATACATACATACATACATACATACATACATACATACATACATACATACATACATACATACATACATACATACATACATACATACTTACATACATACATACATACATACATACATACATACATACATACATACATACATACATTTAAACATACATACATACATACATACATACATACATACATACATACATACATACATACATGGATTGACAGATGGATAGATAGATAGAAGCGCGCGCAAAACAATCCTAAACAAACAAGTTAACAAATAATAAAACAACAACAACAATAGCAGCTTTATATTATCATCAAGTAAAGAGATACGTAGTAATTTGTGTTCGATTTTTTCAGCCCAATTCTCGCAATATCCCGGGCTGGCCAACTCATAACGCCGTCCCAGCGCGGATTTCTCTTTCACCGCATCCAAAAAAGAATGACAAGATAGCTCAAAAGCCAAGTTTGCCTCTTTTGTGTGTGAGCACGCTTCGCTGGACAGAGTGAATAGGCAAAGGAGGGGGCGAAATTTAATTAAATTTCGGAGGTTTTTCAAAAACTGGCTACATTGGAGAGGCTCGTGACGCGTTGTGGACTGTGCATTGAAACTTGTTAACTTGTCATCAAGTCCAAAAAACGAAAAGACATGTGTGAAAATAGGATCTCAACTTCTCATACTTCGCTGGCAGAGACGGGGAAAAATTGGGACAAACACCCTTTTTTGTATTTCTCGTTACATGATTTTTCTTTGTATTGCTCGTTGTATGAATTGACCGATTACCGGACGACAAGATTTTAGACCGGTCCAAATTCAGAGGAGCTGCACTCAATAATGTTGAATTGATGGAATTTTGAAAACCTTTTTCTTTCTGGGTGAAAAACATCGTGGAATAAGAAGAAATTGTTTGAAACAAGCAATTTCTTCATCTTCCACAATGTTTTCAAAGCATTTTTCTTCAGATGCGGGATTGTATGGGAATGGGGTTAGATGAACGGATTAGCCCTTTTCTGGTGCTCTCTTTGGTTTAAAAGAGGAGTACAAACTGTAAACATTGTAAGAACGAAAGAAAACGAAAGAAAGAAACTAAACGAAACAAAAAACACCAAAACAGAGCTTGTTCTACGCAATTTGTTCTTTGCCTACACATTTCTGTCCTGAAATCGATAGTTTTCTGCTGAACTGTGTTGGAAAAGGGCATTGCTTTTTAAATTCGTTTCCTTCTTTTGATGGTTGCTATCACAAAATCAATGGGTTTTACTACACGGAGAAATATTTTTCATGAAAACAGTAATACTGTATAGAAGCATTTGTTCTTTTCCTTTAATTTTCCTTTCCAACATGGCTACCCTTTTTCGAGTTACAGGCACCTCTTATATTGTTCAATACCTTCGGGTCTCGAATACTGTGGTTAAACCGAAATGCTCAAGAATGCTTTAGACCTCGGCCATTGGTAGTGGGTCGGACTCTCAATTATGAGAACACGGGTTCGATTCCCGGTCGCGGCAAATCGTCCTTCCCGATATTTGTCTTCCAGCAGTGGGTGGATAATCGGAAACCTAAGCAAGGCTAGCAGCTGCATACTCGGAAAGGATGTAATGGTAGTACCGGTGTGCGAGATAACAGGCATCTATGGTAAGGTGCTCCAGCCGCTCTGATATGACTGAAATATTGTAAAAAGTGGCGTTGAACCCCATTCAAACAAATCAAGAATGCTTTACCGTTACGGCCAAAATGAACTTTGTATGGCTGCCTCGATGGCAGAGTGGTAAATGCGTTTGGTTAGTAATCTGGCGGACACAGGCTCCGGGGATTGAACAGGAAAAGGCTAAGAGTTTCTTCAAGAAAACTGTATCAGGTTTTGAGGGGTGTTTTGAGTTGTTTTGAACAATCTTTCAGCTATATCACGGCGAAGATCACTTATTCATGTGTTCCCGGGTGTCACCAGTATCTAAGCTTAGGCTCTAAAATGTAATGTCCAGGCACAAGCGTGGCTAGTGGCGCTTCGAACCAGTGACCTTCGATTTCTAGTGATCAAATTGACCAATAGCGGCTATCAACTAAGGAATAAATCGACCAATCAAATAATTCATTCATCCCGGAATTGCGGTTTTAACCCCGCCATTTGCCGCAAGTTTTATGAAACATTTTAGTTGTTTGGCGCCTTAAACGTCGTAACTACAGCTTATTCAAACTGTAGTTTTGACGTTTAGGTCGCAAACCATCCATTCTTCATTTTTGTTACACGTTATTTTGCAAAATAACGCCGTTTAAAATCGAAGCGGGACTTCCTGTTGGAGTCTGTGGGCCTGGGCAAAGAAGTAAGTAGGTGTGGCCAGCGATTGGTCAATTGACAGTCCGTCGCATGCAGTGGCCCTTTAGGCTTTTACTCACGTATTAGGGGAAGTGACAATATTTATCATCAACAACAACAACAACAACAACAACAACGAGAAAATAATAATAAAAATAAGCGGTACAGTTACCAAGAGGACGAGTTTGCTCGTATTTAAAAACATCTTTGAGAACTGATATTAAATTATTTGAAAAACTAGTTTTGACAAAACCCCAAGTATATCAAATACCCCGAAAGAGTTGCACAATTGTGGGAAATGATTTATCGTCTACATAACAATATTTGAGCCCGAATTTGATTCTTCGCCGGCGCAATGATGGATAGGTCGGGTTTGTAATATTACCTTAATGCTTAGAGATGTCTACCAACTCGGAGATATTTTACGTTTTCTTTGGTGATTTTGTCGTCTTTGATCTTAGTACTTTAATAGATTTTTCAATAATATCATTGTCGTTGACCAATAAGTAAAACGAAATAACCTTTTTAACACCGTCGAGAAATAATGGGAGTGAGTGGGGGACAAAAACATCGTAACTACAACTTATTCAAATCCCAGTAACACTGTGTCTGAAATTGAATAATTCGAAAGATAACGGGTTTTAAGAAGTTCGTATCTCTATATCTTCTCTCCGAGGAAGGAAAAACGTTCTCTCGTTTATTTTGATCACAAAAGCTAACAAGAGCCTTCTTGGTATCAATATGCAAAAGGAAGGTATGTCTGAAGTTCTCTGGACAGAGTATTTTGTGTTTTACTTTTCAATTTCAACTCTTGTTTGTTTACATTTTGAGATCGAGACGACTGCACCCGATTCTTCAACGGATATGTTCTCCAATCTTCGGCATTGACTCTCATTTACATAGGTGCTAATGTCTAAACTTTACGGACGATTTTGTGACCGAGTTGGTTGATTGAATGACTAGCGAAAATTATAAGGTCAACGCTGACGTCATAGTTTATGCAAACAAAATATCGAAACATCTTTCAAGCATTGTATGTATCGGCGTAGAAATAGTTTGTTTTTATTATTTCAATAAGTGTGTGAAGTTGGCAGGACATTAGATATTAGACATAAGACATTCGGTTAAATGTCTAACCGAATGTCTAATGTCTAATTGGGCAGTAAGACATTCAAAAACGGGTTTTGTTGAATGTCTTATCGAATTTTGTTGTCTAATTTGGCTGTTAGACATTCAAATACGGGTTTGGTGGAATGTCTAATTGAATGTCTAATGTCTAATTGGGCAGTTAGACATTCAAAAACGGGTTTGGTCGAATGTCTAATCGAATGTCTAATTGGGCAGTTAGACATTCAAAAACGGGTTTGCAGGAAAGTCTAATCGAATGTCTAATGGGCAGAAAGACATTCACAAACGGTTTTGGTCGAATGTCTAATCGAATGTCTAATGTCTAAATGGGCAGTTAGACATTCAAAAACGGGTTTAGACGAATGTCTAACCGAATGTCTAATGTGTAATTGGACAGTTAGACATTCAAAAACGGGTTTGGTTGAATGTCTTATCGAATGTCTAATGTCTAATTGTGCAATTAGACATTCAAAAAACGGGTTAAGTCGAATGTCTAATCGAATGTCTAATGTTTAATTGGGCAGTTAGACATTCAAAAACGGGTTTGTTCGAATGTCTAATCTAATCTTATTTCTAATTGGACAGTTAGACATTCAAAACAAGGGTTTGTTCGAATGTCTAATCGAATGTCTAATCGAATGTCTAATGTCTAATTGGGTAGTAAGACATTCATAAACGTGTTCGGTCGAATGTCTAATCGAATGTCAAATGTCTAATGGGCAGTAAGAAATTCAAAAACGGTATTGGTCGAATGTCTAATCGAATGTCTAATGTCTAATTCGGCAGTTAGACATTCAAAAACGGGTTTGGTCGAATGTCTTATCGAATGTCTAATGTCTAATTCTTCAGTAAGACATTCATAAACGGGTTTGGTCGAATGTTTAATCGAATGTCTAATGTCTAATTGGGCAGTCAGACATTCAAAACGGGTTTTGTCGAATGTCTTATCGAATGTCTAATGTGTAATTGGGCAGTTAGACATTCAAAAACGGGTTTGGTTGAATGTCTAATCGAATGTCTAATGTCTAATTGTGCAATTAGACATTCAAAAAACGGGTTAAGTCGAATGTCTAATCGAATGTCTAATGTTTAATTGGGCAGTTAGACATTCAAAAACGGCTTTGCAGGAAAGTCTAATCGAATGTCTAATTTCTAATCGGGCAGTTGGACATTCAAAAACGGGTTTGTTCGAATGTCTAATCGAATGTCTAATGTCTAATTGGGCAGTTAGACATTCAAAAACGGGTTTGGTCGAATGACTAATCGCATGTCTAATGTCTAATTCTTCAGTTAGACATTCAAAACCGGGTTTGTTCGAATTTCTTATCGAATGTCTAATGTCTAATTGGGCAGTTAGACATTCAAAAACGGGTTTGGTCGAATGTCAAATCGAATGTCTAATGTCTAATTAAGCAGTTAGACATTCAAAAACGGGTTTTGTCGAATGTCTAATCGAATGTCTAATGTTTAATTGGGCAGTTAGACATTCTAAAACGGGTTTGTTCGAATGTCTAATCGAATGTCTAATGTCAAATTTCGGCAGTTAGACATTCAAAAACGTGTTCGGTCGAATGTCTAATCGAATGTCTAATGTCTAATTAAGCAGTAAGACATTGATATTTGAATGTCTATTTTCCAAGTTAGACATTCGGTCGAATGTCTAATGTCTATTGTCTCATGTCCTGCCAACTTCACACACTTAATATCTAAAACTGGAAGAGACATACCTCTCAAATAATTCATTTTTTGGAGATTTCACTCAACTTTTTTATGTAAAATTACTTCAGCTTTACTGTAACTTAAATATATTCGTACCTTGACTGGCGAGCCTATCCTAATCTGACGATATCGGAGAGCAGAGCAGATGGGACATGTTAACCAGTCTAATTCATGCCTATAGGCGGTTCCAGTCTAATACAAAAAAACAGCAGCAGCAACAACAACAATTTCAACTCGCTGGCTTTAAAGGTTTAGATCGGAGGTGTTGAAAACATTCTTAATTCCTTATTTCTTGACAAAACCATATGCTGTGGGTAATCATTTGAATCGTCTCGTCGAGACGATTCAAATGAGTGCCTACAACATAGGGTTTACGGCAGTATTGGTTAAATATTTAAATCTTATATACGAATTACGCCCTCTGTAGGCTTGTGGGTTACAGCTATTCCAAAATTGGAAGTATATAAGCGATTTATGGAAACTTGCAGTTGTATAAAAGTTCCTGAGCTCCCGTTTACAGAGTAGTCAAGCTATTGACGGATCGCGTCTGTCAGTAAAAAAAACACAAAAAAAACCAAAAACGAATTGGCCAATCAAATCTTTCATATACACGGGAAATGAAATTTGAACCCCTCATTTTTGTTCTGCCTATTGATTGGTTTGGCGACTTAAAAATCTCAACTACAGCTTATTCTGATGTTATGACGTCTTGGTTCCCAACTAACGATCTGCCTTGTACAAAATCATATCGTTTATCACCTCAGTCGAGCTGCAAAGTCAGAGTTCAGTGGTCTTGCAAACGAACTATTCACACACACAAAAAAAGAAGCTGATGTTGAATTGTCTCTTATGAACGGAGTAACTTGAAAGTAAAAGGTGGTGGTCAGAAGATGTGTGTGTGTGTGGGGGGGGGCAAAATATAAGTATTCCTTTTACAACACTTAATGTCTATTTGCCATACCGTCATAGGTTTGCCATGTGTTTTTAGGTCTAAAAATGTTTAAAATACTTAAGGGATTAATAGAATATTTGTTGTTTTCATCGAGGTATGAACCGAAAAGAACTAATCACACTGTATGAATTCGCTTCGCTGAAAACAAAAGTATTCTCTACATTTCTTATAATTTGATTGCATTGAGCGAAAAAAGCAAAAACTTGACAAATTTTGACACTTTTTTTGTATAGAACTAATGTTGAGGAAGCATTAAAAATGGCCGCGCGCTCAAAATTTTGATCATGGAGTTATGATGGATAATTTTTTTCGACCAATCAGAACGCCCGTTTTTGATAGACGAAACTAAAAATTAAATTACATTTGATAAACTGTTTTCAGTAAACCCTTACAATAATTCCTGACGTGTTAGAGCCTTGTATCTTTCTCCATGTTGAAGCTCAAGAGTAAGCAACCAATAAAGTCCTTTTTAAGCTTGACATCGCGACTGAGGTATCAAAACATCATAAATACGGCGAATCTAAGCTGTAGTTGCGACGTTATTTAACGGATCGCTGGCAACGCCCGCTGACCTTCGACAGGAAGTTCGACTTAGTTACTCATTCCTACACAATCCCTCTTTTTTACGTCCATCAAGAAAAAAATCTTTTGAAAACATTGTGGAAAATGAAGAAATTGCTTGTGTAAAGCAATTTCTTCATTATCCACAATGTTTTCTTTAAAAAAAAAAAAAAAAAAAAAAAAAAAAAAAAACACGTAAACTTAAAACTTCCATAGATTTGAAATGATTATCTTCAGTTTCTTTCAATTGGGACCACTCTATAAGAATTTGCGAGGGAAAGGGTTAAACGACGTTAGTCTGGGGGAATTTGCGACCAGAAACACGTAAAAAAGAAAGATGAATGGTTTGTTGGCGACCTAAACGCCATAACAACAGCTAAAATAAGCTGCAGTTAGACGTAACTACATCTTGAATAAATTCCAAGCTGTAGTTACGAGTTTTGGTCGCCAAACCAAGAAAAATGCTTAACATAAATATCACAGTTCAAAGTTTACTTCCGGTCTAAATGAGTATTTTGATTAGTCAATCGATTTTTTGTTTTACATCTGCGAATCATTAATTTGGTTCCACACTCACGATATCATTCGCTGAAAAACGGGGTCATCACAACATAATTGAAATATCATTTTCAGTCTATTTTACATTTCATGGTAAAAAATTAAAATGTAAATATTCAAATGTGATTCGATTACACATGAGGATTAAATGTACATTTTCATTCATAAAATTTATTCATTTATTCAGTTAGACGCGCTTATTCTCATTGAAAGTGATTTGTTTGTTTTTGCTTTTTTATTCATTCATAAAAATTCAACCTTCTTTTGATAAATAGATGTGAAATTTAATAAATCGTCCTCAGTATTTTCTCTGTAGTTTATATATCAAGTTGAACTCGGGTATCCTCGTGACTTTAGTTTTGTTTTATGATGTAAACTGGATATTCGAATTTGACCTTTGCAGGTGACCCAGCAACTTGATATTCTTAAATTTGACCTTGAAAGGTGACCTGGAAACTAGATGTTCGACCTGGACCCTAGTAGATGACCTCGAAATTGACATTGATAGGTGACCTAAAAGCTCGATGATCGACCTTGACATCAGAGGGTAATTTGGAAACCTTATATTCGACCTTGACCTTGGTAGGTAATCTAGCTTTTTGGAGCGACAGAAAGACCTTAAAGAAAGGAATTAATTGAAAAAGAAGGCAGCATCACTTAATTCTCTGAATGTTCACACTTTAATGGTAGTTATTCCTAAAGTTTTATTCAAACGACTTTAGATTAAAATGTGATCTCTTGAGGTCTATGAATAAGTACCAAAAGCAAAGTAGTACTGAAGGAAAAACACTTGTGTACCCCTCTAGACACACACACACCACCAAGCAAGCAACAAACAAACAAGAAACAAATTAATCGGCCACCACCATTACCACCACCATCAACAACAATAACAACAGTCCTTCAAAGACTTCAAAAAAATTATCACTGTGACGTAATAATTAATGAAAGCTATAGAAAAAATTGTTGAAAACGAGAAATTTCATGTTTCCTGTTACCAGCAAATTCTCCTTTCTTCACAATGTTTTATACCATATTGTAATGCACTTTGAATCACTCCTCTTTTAATTTGGAATAGATTATACTGAGTAGCGTGTCACATTGAAATTGGTTAGTGAATATCTAAGCCATGATTCCGATGACTGTAAAAAAACCCACCTGTTATTCCTGTATTTGTTTTAATACATACATGTACTTGTAATTCATATTTTTTCGTACGTCAGATACTCTTTACAAACAACAACAACAAACAAAAACCCTGAAAGGTCCATATGTAAAGAAGATGAAGATGACTATCATAGTTTGTGAATCGTTCTCCTTTTGGAGTAAAAACAATTGCAGATACAACAGCAATTTCATCATTTTTCTACAATGTTTTCGAAGGCCTAAGAGATTGTTAGGGAATTGGTTAACGCATTCCAACACAACAAAGTTTCAGACTGGCTCAAATTGAAAGAAGCCGTAGACGACAATTTAAATTTGTTGAAATTTTAAAAATCTTTGGCTTTTGGGGTAGAAAACATTGTGGATATTGAAGAAATTGCTTGTAGCAAGCAATTTCTTCATTTTCCACGATATTTTCTGAAGCCGTTTTAGTGAGGGGCGTATAAAGGAGGGATTGAGTGGGAATGGATTAAACATTGACGTTTCAAGTAAATAGCTGATAAGCCCACCGGTATATAGTTATGTATTATTCATCTGTTATGACATGTATGGTATTTGACACCTGACACAAAAAGCGTGGCACTATTCTGTATATTGCCCCCCTTGGCAGACCTGTTAATCCATTAACCCATTACCAGACACCAAAATTTTAGACTGGCCCAAATTGAAAGAAGTTGCAGACGACAATTTAAAGTGAATGAAATATTGGATTTTTTCAACTTTCCGGGTAGAAAACATTGTGGGAAAAAAAGAAATTGCTTGTGACAAGCAATTTCTTTATTTTTCACAATGTTTTCTAAAGCTTGAATTCTTGGGGGCGTCTAAAGGCGTCACTGAGTGGGAATGGGTTAACAGAACAGAACAGAACATTTATTTAACCCGTTACCAGACGGTGAATTTTAGGCTGGCCAAAATTCAGATAAGCTGCAAACGACAATTTCAGGTTGATGGAATATAAAATTTTAAAATTGGGTATCAATTATATAGTGTCAACTGCATCTTCTTTCAATTCAGACAATTTCAAAAATTTTGTCCTGTCTGGTAATAGCTTGGGCAGATTTGGAAGACAAACAGTAAAGCCTTGATTAAAAAAGAGACGTTGATCTGCAGCATCGCAGCGTTCAATAATTTGTCCCCATAATTCGTAATTGTCTCAATTTTCATCAGTAATTATAGAATTATTCTCGCTCGAAGTTTTACGCAGCGAAACACCGCGGTTTTCTGCGATCAAAAATCCAAATAATGTAGTTTGATTCCCATCCAGAATTTATCCCATTTCGTTTGTTTATTTTTACGCCTAAATAAACCGTCTTGTTTGCTCTAACATGAAACCTTGCTATCGACTCCTTTTCGAAACGACTTCTCACCCTTCCATAAATCTGAACCAAAGTTCATTTTTGCGACCATTTTTAAAACTTTACTTCTACCTACAAATCACTTTGGAATAAAAATGGAATGCCGGCTACTAAAAATTTACTTTTACACCCACACCTCCACGAAAATGCGCTGTCCAACTTGAAGTTTTATATTGTTTATTTGTTTTTACTTTACTCTGTGGATCAAATTTTAAATGATTCTGGTAGAGCCCATTCCCACACAATAATGCTTTAAACTTCCCCCGATATATAAGCTTTGGAAAACATTGTGGAAAATGAAGAAATGTAACAAGCAATTACTTCATTCCCCACAATGTTTTCTAATCAAAACGACAAAGATTCTACCAATTTAAAATTGTGATCTGCAGCTTCTTTTAGGTGTTAATGGGATAGACAATGAGGAAAATAGAAATTTTTAAATAGCCATTTTGTCCCTCAACTACAATCGAGATTGTCGTTTGGCATTCAATATCTAGTAACTACAGCTCTATTCAAGCTGTAGTTGCCACGTTTTGTTCTCCAATCGACAAAATGGTTTTGAGAAAATAGGAAATTGGGGAATAATTCTGTCAGTGACATTTTTAGAAGACAATGGTTAACGAATATCTGCACCAACTTCTCCTTTTTGACAGAAATTCATTACAAGGTATCGATATACTAGCCGGGAAGATATTTCAAACGATTTCTTTCTCACAATAATTTCATCCCTTTTTTGAAAATTTAAGTAACAGTAAAATGTCATCTGCACCTAATTTGAACTTGGTCTAATATGTTTTCTTCTAATCATTGGTTAAAGAGTTACAATTTTAAAATTCAAACTATACAGTGCCCTAGGATAAGGTAAGGATAGATAAAACATTTCCTAGAATCTATGCCCGTATTTACTTCTACCTCCAAATTAAGATCATAAACAAATGATATTTTTTGGACCATTTTTGAACAAGTTGAGAACAGTGTTTCCTGTTCAACTCCTATTGTTGTAGTGATAGAGCTCCTCTCGACGACACAATATCCTATTTCTTGTCAAACGCCGAAATGGGGCGTTACCTTCGTCGTTTTATGATCAGTGCGCATGTCAGTCAAACGCGCGGGCCGTCCAATGAGAAACCAGCCAATCGTGTCACCGATTACAATGACGCGAAGTCGTCTCGCTGTTCGACTCTAACTATTCAGTATACATGAAAGTGTCTCTATATTGCGATGTTCAAATTTTGCAAGTCAGATTTATATTGACTGTGTACATAAGTGAATGAAGCTTGTTTACGTCGGTAATGAACTCAGGATAGCGAAGAGGATAGTTTTTTTTATAGCGAGATTCGGACCTTTTATTATTCCGTGTGCGTGCGTAATACAAATTAGATGATTCTTCAGGGCTCGGATGTGAATAAAGTGACCTACGACAACAGTATGGCCATGACGGCTGGCTCGGGGACCGGTTTGTACCTGGGATCGGGCTCACCCACGGGCCACAGCGCTTCCCCGGTGGACTTTAACTACCCAGTGTCGAATTCTATGCCCTACATACCTAGAGACTTCGGGGAAATGAAATATATGCCTCCGCAGCATCAAAACGGACACATGCAGCTTAATCATTACGCGCACAACCCATGGGGTTCGATCCCCAGTGATATGGGACATTGGTCAAACGGCTCAATGAGTTCACATCTACACAACCCGCACGCCGATATGAGAGACGTGAAGCCGGGACTTGGACACGATGGCACGAACCCAGGGACGACCTTACACCACCGCCCGCCACAGCATATGCATTCTCCACAAGGCTGGCACTCGCCTGTCACCCCGACCCATCTGAACCTGACCGGGGGTGGGGGACACCAACTGCAGCATCCGGGTTACGGAATCCCGGGTATGAATGGTATGCTGTCTCCTGCTCACCAGATTCATCCGTCTATGAGGGAGCAGGATCATCCGGACCTCGAGGGAGGTCCTCACACACCCTCGGACGAGGACGCGCCTTCCTCGGACGACCTCGAAATCTTCGCGAAACAGTTTAAACAGAGAAGGATTAAACTTGGATTTACCCAGGCGGACGTTGGCCTAGCGCTGGGAACCCTGTACGGGAATGTGTTTAGTCAAACTACCATATGCAGGTTCGAAGCCCTGCAGCTCAGTTTTAAGAATATGTGTAAGTTAAAACCGTTGCTTCAAAAGTGGTTAGAGGAAGCGGACAGTTCGACGGGGTCGACGACAAGCATTGATAAAATAGCCGCGCAAGGTCGTAAGCGTAAAAAGCGTACGAGTATTGAAGTAACTGTAAAAGGCGCTCTCGAGAGCCATTTTTTAAAACAGCCTAAGCCTCAAGCGCAGGAAATCTCTCAGCTCGCTGACCAGTTACAATTAGAAAAAGAGGTAGTTAGAGTATGGTTCTGTAATCGGCGTCAAAAGGAGAAGCGGATGACGCCACCTGGCTCATTAGGACCTAATGGTGAACTTTTAATGTCGGACAATGAACAGAGTGATTCCCCACACGATATGAAAATGACTATGAACAATAATAGCCCCAGTAGTCCTATTCAACACAACGGTGGTTCGGGCGATGGGGTGATGAACCTGGGACCTCTCGGTGGAATGTCGTCGATCTCCTCCCTCTCTACCCACAATCCCTTGCCGCCTAGCAGCGGCGGCCATATAGTGTCTATGTCACATCTGCAGTCGCCTACGTCACATCACCATTATCAACCAGGACAATGACGTCAAATGTGATGTAAGCACGCGTTTTTTTATGAAATAAAGTATTGCGTCGTAAGTGAAATGAACGCCCAAGTGATGACGTCGTTACGTTATGTACGCGACGCCAGGTAATCTAAACAAAACAGCGACGGTGTACCAACGAGGGAGAAGGAGACGGATTTAAAAATAGTGTGGGAAAAAGATGAAATATAGAAATGGCAAACTGAGGTACCAATTAAACGAGAGAATGAAACAAGTGCTTAATATTTTGTATAAATACCCGTATTTATAAGAGATGACGTTTTTGTTTTCCAGGCCAATCGGAGTCGGAATCAGGTTAATTTTATTTTTAAAATAATTATTCTTTTTCATCGGTGAGCGACTAGAATGTCGTAATTACAGCGAGGATAAAGTTGTAGTTACGACATTTCGGTCGCCAAACGACGATTTGTAGATGTGAGAATGTGTGAATGCAAAACCCCATCATTTTTTTTGTTTTTGTTTCTAACTTATTAATTGTGTTAATGTTAGGGATCGCTTTAACTGCATGAATCAAAATGAACAGAATGCGACAAGTTTATGAAATAATATGCACGTTGCCACAGTATCGTTCTTTGTCGATCAAAGCATTGTAACTACAGCTTCAATATACTATAGCTACGATGTTGTTTTTTTGTTACACAAACGATTACATGCCCTTTCTAACAACGGTTTCTTTTTTCCGTTTTCATTTGCTGAACCATAGATATCAGAATATTTACACCATTGCATTTTATTCAGCCTTGTTTTCGATCTAAAGCGAAATTAACTATATGCCTTAAATGTACTTAGGTCAAATGGAATGATTATACTTTTGGTATTTCTATCTGAACCCCCCCCCCCCCAAAAAAAAACAAACAAACAAAAAACAACGAAAACAACAACCACCAACAAAATTTTCGCATTATACAGAAAAAACAAATCAAATTTTCATTTTACCGATTTTAGCTGAATATATACATATATTCAAAATTTGGAGTCAAACCCTTATAAAGACGGAGAGTGCTATTATTGGTGTGAGAAATACCAAGAATCCATTGTTAGGTGCTCCAGTCGCCGTGATATGACTGAAATACTGTTAAAAGTGGTGTTAAACCCCATTCAATCAATGAATCAATACAGATGGAGACATTTCATACCAGAAATACAGTTTCTTTTTCCCAAACGTCCATTTGTTATATTGAAGATTTTGGCTTTTAAACAATTATCAAGAGGGAGGGATATTGTTATTAATTATTCATGCGATAAAAAAATACACAAAACACCATATTATTGCATTCCCACACAACAAAATTTTAAACTGATCCAAATTGAAAGATGCTGCAGACGATAATTTTTATGTCATGATATTTTAAAAATCTTTATCTCTTTGGGTAGAAAACATTGTGGATAATTAAGGAATTGCATTTTACAAGCAATTTCTGCATAATCCACAATGTTTTTCCAAAGCTTTCTCTAGAGGGGCATAAAAAAGGAGGGATGTGAATGGGTTAACACAAGGGAAAAGGTTTTTAGTTTAAATCTACTGACCACAATATGTTAATTGTAAGTAAGAGTTTGTTCATTAATCAAATTTAGCAACACTTTACCCGAAACGTATTTCTTTAAATCAATGGATGGTTTTGGAGTAAATAATGTTCTGTTTCATAAAACGTGAAAATAGTTAAAAAAGAAAACAATCGAAAAAATACAAAAAAAAAGTTAGCATTTAGTTGATCTTCTTTTGTATTTTTACACTTTTATTTTCGAAAAGTGGAATTCAGTTTATGGCGGAATCAAAGTTTAACGAATTTTCATTTCATAATCAACCATGGCCATTCAAAAGTTTTTTGTTCATTTTTGCAAATAGGAGAAATGTTTAACAGGGCATTTTTTGAAAGGGGAAATTCTATACGACATTTAAATTCTTCCTCATTAATAAACTATATAACATTTCACGCCATCTGTCTGTCTCTATACACGTTGTAAAATATAATTTGAATCTTTACCAGCGAACATAATTTCGGCTTTTCTTCCAAACGAAATCAAAATATTTTGCACAAGTTTAATTGCCCAACTTTTCAATAACAATTTATAAATTTGTCATCGGATGGTAAGGAAAGTAAACTGCTTAAAAAAAAGAAGAAGAAGGAAGCTTTTTTTAATGACTATCCCGTTTTAGCTTATCATTTGTGAGATAGTGACTATTTTGGATATCAAAGTTGAATGAATTTATTTAAGTTGCAGAAATCGAAGCTACGCACTGTGGCATTCAATAAATATGCTTCTTTGAAAAGATAAACAACGTAAGATCAAGGCAAGAATATTAGGCGTAAATGGCGTAGTAGATATTTAATGCACTACTGATTAAATCAGAAATAATGTATTTAAGTTGCAGAAATCGAAGCTACGTACTGTGGCATTGAATAAATAAGCTTCTTTTAAAAGATAAACAACGTAAGTTCAAGGCAAGAATACTGGGCTTTGGTGGTGTGGAAGATATTTAATGTACTACTGAAGAATTTAGAAATAAATTTCTTATTTCATAATTTTATACAAAAGGTCTGTTGGCACTTAAACTTTCAAATTTATACTCAAAACTCGCTATTTTTTGTTGTTTTTGCCCCTTCTAAATCTGTCTTGATCCCTAGAATTTCATGGTGATGGTGTAAATGACTCCTCGATTTTAACCCATTCCTAGACAAGCCCATCTTTTTACGCTCCTAAAGAAAAAAACTTTTGAAAAAATTGTGGAACATGTTGAAATTGCTTATATCAAGCAATTTTTTCATCATCCACAATATTTTTATCAAAGAGGAAGAGGAAGAAGAAAAAATAAAATTCCATCAGTTTGAAATTGGTCGTCTACAATACTTCCAGTTTGGACAAGTCTAAACTTTTGCAACCTGGTAATTGGTTAATCCATTCCCACACAACCCCTGCGCTTCCCACAATGTTTCCTATACCCTTAAATATACAGAATTTTGGAATTCCACCAACCAGTCTAAAATTTTGCCGACTGGTAATGGGTTGAACCTTAAGATTTATACTCCATATTCGCTAATTTTGTTGTGTTGACCCATTCAAAATCGGTTTTGATCCCTAAAATTTCATGGCCACGGAGTTAAAATTACACTTCAGCACCAGCCCTGCTATGTCTTGGTAGATCTTATTCAGTTGGACACCGTGCATGCAAAGAGTCACATGGCTAATTAATTTTTTATCTGTTATCTTCCTGTGAGAAACCGATCCGCGTCGTTTATAGTTAGATTATCAGACACGAGTTAAGTACTCTTCTAATAAAAGGTATAAATGGTCATTTGACACACCAACGCTCCCTTTTTCTATATAACGTCTTTTAAACCATAACAAAATTTAAGACTAATCCAAATTGAAAGGAGTTGCAGAAAACAATTGAAAAGTTATGAAAATTATTTTTTGTTTACTTTTGGGGTTAAAAAACATTGTGAATAATGAAGAAAAATAGAACGAATTAATCAAGGATTTTCTGTGTATGAAAATATTTAGAAATATTCTATGAACAAATGACGAATTAGGATGAGCGATATTTTTATCAAAGCACAAACACACAACACACACACAAAGAAAAAAAAGACAACAATTCAAATAAACGGACAACAACTTTCTTAACAAAAGGCATTCCTGGTGAAATATGTTTTAGCTAGAGATTCGTGTTTGGCTCATAAACCAGTTTTATGACCCCGACACCCCCCCCCCCCTGAAAATACCCCTTTTATACTTAAAATTTACCTCGGATGTCATTTTGACCAATTGAGAAAAAAAAGTATTAGTATATTTAATACTTTATACTACTAAATTTAGTACTATTATTTACTCTATTTTGTTAGTTTGACCCCCGTCGAAAAAAGTTTTGAACGATCAAGAGGTCATTGACTCCAAAATTTAATTGTATGAGCTGCAGTTACGATAGTTTGGTGTTCCAACGACGAAACGAACTTACGGTTTTCGCGAAAATTACTTCTATAGGATGGTCCTACAATAATGTTTGTTGTGTCGCAGATTCCTGGTAAACAAATATTTTTTTTAAGTAAATAGGTGATGCTGCGAATAGAATATGACAGATTAAGTGAAGGATTTAGACTGCTCCAATCCCAAGAAGAAATATTATCTTTTAATATCTTAATTTGGCGTAATTGAAATGCTGCATCTGTCGGCCCATTTCACAGCTATTTAACAGCAGTTCGGTAATTTAATTTATATCCGACTTTATTGCCACGCTCGTCAATAGGGGTCAGCCACTGGACGGACAATATTTCGGCCAAAAACCTCGGCGAACGGCCATTAGAATTGCCCACTGGAGTGGTCAATTTATTTCTTCGGACCACGGTGAGAAAAAATTAATCAAACTCGGCAAGGGTAAACAATTAGACTGCGATGAATGTCAGTTTTGATAAAACGAGAACAATTCTAGTGTTTAGTGCGCAAAGATTTTTTGAGCGTAGACGAATATAATGTACTTACGATTGTTTCGCGCTAAACGATAGAGTTAAGCTTAAAAAAACAGAGGAGCGTCCTTGTTTCACACTTTTCTTGAGTAAATGATAATCGATGTTTATAAAGTCAAGAAAATTTTGTACACCGAATGTGCAAAGCTGCAAAGTACATGTATTTTAGTTCTACTCCTTCTGCAGGGCCATCAATCATATTTCATAATGCCTTTATTAAAACGAATTCCAACACAATCCCGTCTTTTTCACCATTAAAGTAAAAAGGTTTGAATAAACATATTGTTAAATGAAGATTTTGCATGTTTAAAGTAATTTCTTCACTATCCAAAATGTTTCTATGCAATCACAGAACAACAACCACCACCACCAAGGATATATCTAAATTTGATTCAGATAAATATTGTCGACTGCACCTTCTTTGAATTAAGACATATCCAGAAATTTGTCGTCTAGCACTGGTTAACTTGGTTAGATGTCTAAAACATTGCGTTAATTTAACCCATTCCTACACAATGACGCTTTTTAACGCCCTGAATATGAACGTTTTGGAAAACATTACCCAATAACATCTACCCCAATACACAAAGATGTTAAGATTTCACCAACTTTAAATTGTCTCCCGTAACTGCTTTGAATTTCGACTGGTTAAAAATTTCATCGTGTGGGAACGAGATCTTTTAATAGGTTTCATAGAACACAATTACAGAAAGAATAATAGGTAAAACACACAAGAAACGTAAACCAGCAAAAAACTAAGAAAACATTCTGACATAAAACGGACGCATCTTTACTGTCAAAACTAATTTGTTTTATCGCATGGTTTTGTCATTCTTTTCCAAAACAGGCTAATTTCCACCAAAAATTTTTATTTCTGTCCTTAAAGTTGATCTCGAGCAGATTTACACACAATAACCCGAAACGAAATTAGATTTACCTATTACCAGATGACTAAGTTTTAGACCGGTCCAAATTCAAAGAAATCGCAGACGACAATTACAAGTTGGTATAATTCGAAATATTTCTTTTCTTCTCAAAAGAAATGGCTTGTATCAAGCGTTTTTTCGTAAGTTTTTTTTCTCTTTGGGTCGTATAAAGCGGATTTGCGTGGAAATAGGTTTAAAACAACTTTTAAAGTTTTCCGAAAGAACATTTTGGCGAAGTTGAATTACAGTTGACCCCATGATGAAACGACAAAAAATTATACTTTGTTAAATTATAGGAGATGACGTATAACTATTTCAATCTTCATCTAGATTGAAAAAGTCGTATAGGATAGGGAACATTGTAACAAGAGATATTCCGTATAGCAAGCAATCACTCTATTTGCTGTATTTTTTTCTCGTTTATTTTGTTCTGCAGCCCACAAACAATTTGCATATCTTCCAAAAAGAAAAAAAAAAAAAAAAAAAAAAAGAAAAAAGAAAAAGGTTGTGTAGTGTGTGTGTGTGGGGGGGGGGGGGTTAAGAAAAATATTTTCAACAGAATGTCTGCTTTTCCATTTTCACACCGTTCTTTGAGTTTTAGAGGTCTGATGACTGACAAGTTTAAGATTTGCAAATTAAGAATTAAAAATATTGTCCCAGACGCTAAAATCGATTGATTTTTTGAGTGAATACTCGCCAGAAATCCAGACGAAATATTCTGGTTTGATAACAAGAAAAGTGTTCGAAAACTCTGTTAATTCACCCATTACCAGACGATAAAATTTTAGACTGAAACAAATTTAAAGAAGGTACAGACAACAATTCTTAGTTGATGAAATTTTTAAAAGGTACTTGTCTTTTTGTGTAGGGAATTTTATGGAAAATAAAGAAATTGCTTGTTTGCTTATTTTCCACAATATTTCCTCAACCCCCCCCCCCCCCCCAATTAGATCGTAAAAAGCGGAATCGTGCGGGCATTGGGTTAATAAAATGAAACATAACCCTCGCTTTCTGGACAATTATAAATCAAAGTATTGTACTAATTGTCAAGTTAAAAAAAGTATTAATTGTTTTGTTAAATTATGGATTTCCGAGGTTCAAGCGTACAAATTCGTCACCGAGATAATCAATTAAAACCACAGATGTTTAAAAAAATATTGGACATTTATTTGGAATGAAAGAAGGCAAGATTTTGTGCAATCTAAATGAATAAGCTTGACGAAAGGATAGCCATATAACATCTTCAAATTGCAAAAAAAAGAGAAAGAACTTACAACACATTATTTAATGTACTATCTATCTAAGTATCATGTTCTTAATGTCTTTTAAACACGGTGAATTCGGCTAGATTTTATATAAACATTATTTTTCCCCAAATAAATAGTAATTCAAATAAGGGAAAGGGACAAAGAACGAGAAAGATATAATTTAAAGGAAACGATTTTACTTACTAATAAATTTATACGTGGATGCATATACGTGTATTTAACTTTTCAAGAAATAATAAGACAACAATCTCGGCGAATAAGTGTATGCAATTTTTACGGTGAGAAAGGGTTTGAAAAGATAGAGAAAGGAGAAAAAATCCATTTTCGTTGAATGCATTAATATATCATTAGTACCCTTTCATCCTAAACAGCTTTCCTTTACTACACAATCTATTTACAAAAACATATTTTGGTCGTATCATTATTATTAGACGTTTAATACGAAACAGCAGGATAGAAGAAAAATCTTAACCCATTCCCAAACAATCACGCTTTTTGAGCACACCCCCCTTCAAGAATAAAGAGTTTGAAAACATTGTGGGGAATGAAGAAATTGCTTGTAACAAGCAATTTCTTCATTATCCACAATGTCTTTCTACGCCACAAAATTCCATACGGTATAGATTGTCTACCGCAGTTTCATTGAATTTTGACCAGTCTAAAATGGTTTTGTTTGTTAATGGGTGAAACTTTTAGTTACAAAAGGATTCATAAGTTAATCCCATTCAATTGGTCATATTTCTTCTTGCTTGACCACATCTATCGATTATTTCCTTTTTCAGCATGTTATTTTACTTGTTTCATATCTTAAAAAAAACAAACGAAACAAAACTAACAAATACCCCCCCGCCCCCCCCCCCCAAAAAAAAAAAAAAAAAAAAAATCAACACAACCACAAAACCAAAAACAAAACACAACAACAACTGACATTGCCATTTAAATTCTATTTTCAAGGCAATCTGTTTTGCTGAAATAAAGTAATCGAAATATTTGAGCAAGCAATTTATCTCCCTTTCCAACTTCGTTTCTCCCAATTTCTTATTCCAATACCACGCAACCACTAGAATTTTCTCTCCAAGGAGATCAAATTACAATAAATTGTAGCGTCAATAGATATTTAGCTGATTGCTTCTCAATCCCGCATTTTTACTCGCCGAAGAAATAAGAGCTTTGGACAACATTGTGAGAAAAGAAGAAATTGCTTCTTTTCTCACAATGTTTTCTACTTCGTATGTCCCTTATTTGTTACAAATACAATACAAATCGTTTACTGTTCAAATCATACACATACATATGATATACGAACATAACAAAATAAACTGCTTACATACAATACATTCAGATAGTGACGAGAGAAAGGTACTAATTGCGAAGAGGGGAAAAAAGTAGGGAAAAGGAGGGGGGGAAATTATATTATTATTAAGGGGGCCATTACCCTGGTCAGATTGTTTTCATGAAAAAGATTATATTTTGGTGAAAAAGACTATAGGTCGTCAGCAACCTCATTTTATTTGGACCTGTCAAAAATTTTGTAGTTTGGGGATAGGTTAATCAATTAAGATATGAAGCAACAAAGAAACATTTCAAACAAACAATCGAATAAGTCACTATTCAGCGAGTCTTTAATACTATACTAGGACTTATTATATCATTCAGGAACGTCATATTACAATGACGTTACGTCTGGACTTGACCCGGTCATTTTTATCGTCTGGTAATGAGTTAACGAAATTGTCTTTTTTTTCATTATGTCTACTTGACGTGATATTTGTGCAAACTGGTCTGGATCTACATTGAACGGGTAAAGCTTCTGTCATAATGGAGGAGACAGATGGGTTTAAGTACATTTATGTAGTTTGCATTGGAAGTCAATGACTCCATGGCTTAGTAAAAATGACGAGTTTCTTTTACTAGTTCGTACTAGTCTAAAGATTTTCATCTAAATCAGATTATGACTTTAGAAAAGCTAATGTTGTACCTCAATTGTACAACTGTCCGCCAAAGCTTTCCTCTTAACCCATTCCAACACAGTAGAATTTTAGACCGGTCCAAATTGAAAGGAGCTGCAGACGACAATTTCAAGTTGATGGAATTTTAAATTTTTTCGTCTTTTTGGATAGAAAACATTGTGGATAATGAAGAAATTGCTTGATCCAAGCAATTTCTTCATTTTCCACTATGTTTTCCAAAGCTTTTTTGTTGAGGGGCGTAAAAAGGAGGGCTTGTGTTGGAATGGGTTAATCCATTTCAACATGAGACTATTTTAGATTGGTCCAAATTGAAAGAAGTTGCATATGACACTTTTGGTGGAATGTTACAAATCTTTGTCTTTTGGGGATAAAAACTTTGTGGTATATATGAAGAAATTGCTTGTTAAAAGCAGTTTCTTCATTTTTTTCACAATGTTTTGCAAGGCCTTTTTCTTGAGGGGCGTTAGAAAGTGTCATTGATTGGAAATTGGTTGACCCCACTCCCACAACAGCGACGCTTTTGACGCCCCTTTAAAAAAAGAAAAAAAGGGAGAACATTGCGCAAAATTAAAAAAAAAAAAGCTCGTAACAAGCAGTTTCTTCATTTTACACAATGTTTTCTATCCAGAAAATTGAAAAAAATATCATCAAATCTGAATTGTCGTCTGTAACTGCTTTCAATTTGGACCAGTCTAAAATTGTGCCGTCTGGTAATGGGTTAATAGATAAAAGGGTTACTAAATTTTACCTATGAAGCTACTGACACTCCGGTTTAATATTTCAGTTTATAATTTTATCGACTGACTCTGAAACCCTTACTCCATTACTTCATTTCGGTCTTGCCTCTGCCGTTTTGTTTTTATTTTTTTTTAATTAGGAAAAAACCCAAGATATATGCCACCAAGTTTTGAACCAGATAGTGAAAAAATTAAGCTGATGATAGGCGACTAAAATCTCGAGAAGCCAACTTACTGTAGTTTCGATGTTTCGGTCGCCTACCGACAAAGTTAAAAAACACAACAACAAAAACGATGGGATTTTCATTAATCCTTTCCAGACGACAAGATATTTCACGAGTCAAACTTGAAAGAGATTGCAAACAACAGCTGTAGAAAAAAATAGTTAATTAGACAATACTCATCAAATATGACGGAAAATATTGTTGGAAAAAATGCTAAACATGCAAGGCCCTGTTTTCAAACAGTTTTTTGTAACATTTTCCTCAGGAGAACACGAAAAAAATCAAGAGTGCGTTCTCTTCTTGAAGAAAAAAAAAAAAAAAAAAGCATCGCCCATTCGTCGTTTTCAATTGGAAATATCTCGATCGATCGTACATTAAAAAATGCTTGACGAGTCAAAACGGACAGCAGATACAGGCGACAAATTTAAATAGTTCTAAACCATTTTCTAGATGACTACGTGTTATGAAGCCTGCAAAAAATAGCCCTAGAAAACATTGTGGAAAATGAAGAAATTGCTTGTTACAAGCAATTTCTTTCATTATCCACTATCTTTTTTACCACCAAAAAGACACAGAATGTTAAAATTTCATCAACTAAAAATTTAAAAATTGTTGTTTTTGAGTTTGAACCAGTGTAAAACTTGGTCGTATGGTAATGGGTTGTAATCAAAAAGAGGCTATTGATTCCGAAAATAATTTAAGACCCAAACCTCTTACCTACAGCTTACACGATATGTAGTTCGAGGTATTTGTTGCTTATTGGCGGTTCAAAGATCGTTTAAAGTACAGAGAGATCTATATAAATCAATGAGTTTTCTTGCCCTCAAAACACATGTTGTATTAAACACATGTTGCAGCGTGTCGAGATCCTAATATCTTGACTTTAAGTTTCTAGTTCAATTTTAAAATATTCATTTGAATTTGTAATATACAGATACATTTCAATTACACTATTAAGTATGGAAATTTGAATTAGTTACTAAGTGAAAGGACCTCGAGTACATCTGCAAAATATTTTCGAGCGAGAAAAAGAAACAACCCCCTCCCAATCTTCATTAACAACTTGCTTTAACTTTAAACTGTTCATATGGAATGATTTTCTCGTGTCTTATTTTCTGAATGTTCGTGGTAACAATCAGGTTTTTTTTTTACTTTTCCCACGATATTTCCTACATTTTTGTTTGTCACAAAATTAACGGAAACATACGAGGCAACAATTAATTTGAAAACTGAACGCAAAACTGAAAAAAGATACCCTTGGTATACTTATTTTTCATCAAACACATTTGATGAATATTGGGGGTTATAATAAAATGGTTTGAAGTGATTATATTATATTTTATTTTTCTCCAAAAATTAAGAATAGAAGTTTCATATCTCACAAGGCTTGTGCTAGTTCTTGAAACTGAGGGGTCATTGACTCCTTGATCATTGAATTTTAGGTGTCAGAATTGATTTTGAAGGGGTCAAAACAACAAAAAGGAGCTACTCAAAGATGTAAACATTCTTTCCTTGTATAATTATTCGGTTTGTTCTCTTTAATAAATCTCTAATAAGGATATGAAGTTGAATGTTTATTTATATAATTATCAATAGTACATCAGATGCACCATTGAAAACCTAAGGGATGAACAATTCTTGTTTTGACCCTTATAAATTTCTCCCAAGGGGGGTCAAGATGAGCCCCCTTGGGAGAAATTTCGAAGGATCAATACAGTGTATTTCTTACTTTTGAGGGACCTAGCCCTCACGAGTCAAACACGAGCCCTGTCTCCTACTTGTCTGTTACAAAATACAACCACAGCGATTCACTTCTAACCCACTCCTATGTATTCCCACCAAGAAAAATCTTTGGGAAACATTGTGGACAACGAAGAAAATGCTTGTGACAAGCAATTTCTTAAATTTCCACATTGTTTCTAACCTAAAAGGCATAGATTTTCTTTAATTTTCTCCAACTTGAAATCGACGTCTGCAAGACCCTTATATTTTGGTTCAGACTAAAACTGTGTTGTCTGTACTTCTTTGAAAAGGAATGAAAAAAGAAATCTTCAGTTCTCTATTTTATAAGTCTAAACAGATTTAACAAGGAACGAAATTGATTTCAATTCGAGTTCTTTTTTAACCCTTTGCTATTCAATCCCTGGTTTTTAAGTCCTAGTGATTTCATAATTGCGAAAACATTGTAGAAAAAGAAGAAATTGCTTGAAAAAAGCAATTTCTTCTTTTTCCACAATATTTTCTACCCTACTGAATAGTTATTTCTAAAATTAAATCCACCTTAAATTTTCGTCCGCAAATCCTTTGAATTTGGACTGGTCGAGAATTTAAGAAAACAGGAAACCGTTAAATGCGTTACGTTTCTTCAGCCTCGTCGCCAGTCTCGTTTGCTGTGGAATCTTTAATTTTTTAGGAATGTTCACGTATTGCACATACATATAATTTGATTTGTATAACTGTCAGGAAAATAGACACAAAAAATGCTAGAAAAAATAAGAGAGAAAAAAAATAAACAACCGATCAATTCGTTTATTTTTTTCTCTCTCTACGAAGGGTTTCATTAAAACTGTCATTCACACAAAAAGAGTGATTGTCCTTTTTTAAGCTGAAGGTTTGAGATAATCGATCACGAAATAATTGACGGGCTCGACCATCTAGCACACTCTCCTCATTTTAGCAAATCAATTCAATTGGCATTCTTTTGATTCGGCCAGTTCAATTTGCTATTGGGTTAGAAACGTCGGACTTACTCGGTTCTGCTCGGATCTGCTCGGTTCTGCACGGTTCCCTATCCGGGCCTACCTTCGATTATATCAGAAGAGAAAGGCGACTGGTCCAAATTCAAAGAAGTTACAGACGACAAATTTAATTTGGTGAAATTTTAGGAATCTTTCTGTAATAAAGTAAAAAGCATTGTGAATAATGAAGTAATTGCTTTTGACAAGCAATCTCTCCATTTTCCACAATGTTTTCCTAAACTTTATTATTCAGGTGCGTACGAAAAGTGATAGTGAGCCGAAAAATGGTCTTATTCGGTTCGCCATGTTTGAAGCGACAACTCTTTCAAAGTTGTTCGTTTGTGAACATCGCCCGGTTCAAAACAAACTAAAAGAATCCGACCAGAATCGAATAGGCCCACACATTGTATAATGTACTGTATCATTAATTTACACTGAAACTTAAAAGAGCGGATGATTTTACTGTAAAATATAATAATTCTGATATTTCTTTTCTAAAATCTATGTTATGGATACTCATTTGAATTGTCTCATAGACGATTCAAATGAGTATCCACAACATAGTATTTCATTTTCAATATCATTTTGTTTTTTATATAATTGAAGTAGCTTTTACCTATAAGTTAATAAGTTGTTACTTTTAAGTTTGATGACTGTGTTGTTTGACTGAACAGATCGGCAAAGGGCGGTACAAGTGCTTGTTTCATGTTCGCATATGATATTGTCTGAGGTTCCAAGGGTCGTTGGATTAGAATAGAAATTAATAAATGCACCGAGCAAAAATATTTGAAAATTATTTTGATAGTTGGGTCCCATAATAGACTAGAATTATTCAGTCGTTGTTTGAGGCGTTTAAGATACATGTAGTTTGAATTCCTGTACTTATTTTGAGTTTAAGGTTGAAAAAGTGCTTTTATTTTTCAAACGGACGAACCAATTTAGAGGATTTCGTGTAACAAACAGGGCAACACTGCACAATTGAGGTTCACTAATTCTCATCCAATATTTACACAAACACATTACCAGAATTTAGACTTGCCAAAATTGGACGAAGATGCATATAAATATCCAGTCTGCTTTAAGTGGAGAAAGAATCGGAAATATTGTACGTTGTGATAAAACGGAGAAAGGTTACAAGCATTTACTCATGCTTTCCGAATTTATTCCCTTATTTTCTTGAGACATTAAATCGAGGGGACTGTGTGCTTAAAGGGTTTTCATATGAATAAATAAATAAATGAATAAATAAATAAATAGATAAAAACCATCTCAAGTAACTATAGGATTTCGTATTTCAACCTCTATTTATATCATTTACATCTCGACGAAATTATTACAATTTTTTCTGACCGACCTTATACTTGCACCATTACATTCTTTGTTATAGACCGCTCCAATGAAATCAGATTTTTGATTATAATTTCATAACAAAGAAATTAAGTAAATATAATTTTAAACTACATCCTCAACCACGATCAATAATCACCCAAAACCTGTTACTTTTTTGTTTCGGATGGCGCAATATGATATTTTTTACGTGAATCCGTTCAAGGTATATTTTAGAATGAAATAGAAGGCTTTGTCGTTAGAGGTTGAACAAACCTCCTTAACAGCTTTTTGATTAATAGAATATCGTCGTTAGACGTGCAAAATGTCTTATTCAAGCTGTAGTTACGATATCTTAAACGCCCAACGACGATATCTATTTTTTGTATGCTCTTTTGAGTATAGTTTCTTTGTCTTTTGGAGGTGTGGATGGGGGACATAAACACAGCTTAGCAGATATTACTTTCTAGATTTGTTTTGTGTATTTGATAATAGGGAACATAAAATGATGATTGAATGTTTGGCTCTACTCTTATTTCAATACGTTATAGTCGCCGTCATAGCACAGTCGGTAGCGCGCCAGACTCCTAATCTTCAATCATGGATGTCATTGGTTCGATCCCCGGCGGCGGCACATATTTTTTCCGATAATTGTCTCTGACCAATGAGTGGATAATCGTAAACCTACGTGGGATAGCAGCTGGGGGCTAGGAAAGGATGTAGTGGTAGACCTGGTGTGAGAAATACCAGGAATCCATCGTTAGGTGCTCCAGCCGCCGCGATATGACTGAAATACTGTTAAAAGCGGCGTTAACCTCCTTTCAATCAATCAATCAATACATCAATACATCATAACCCATTACCAGACAGCAAAATATTAGACCTGTCCAAATTGAAATTAGTTGCAGACTACGATTTAAAGTTTATATAATTTTACATTTTTTTCACTTTTCTCGGTAGAAAACATTGTGGAAAATGAAGAAATTGCTTGTTGCAAGCAATTTCTTTATCTTACACAATGTTTTCCCATTTGTTTTTTTCCGGAGGGGCGTCAAAAAGCGTCATTGTTTTAGAATTTGTTAAACAACTTTTGGATTTTAGGCTCGAATGAACCATGCATAATTTGATATTTAAAAATTGGGGATAATAATGATGATAATTATGATAAGTTTTTGAACACAAGCTGATGATTTATTATTTCGAAAGCGTGATTATACCTTTGTTTCTTTGTGCCATTATTTTCATTTTGTCATTCAAAGTTTATTTGTTTCTATTTTACGCCTCTGGAACGGACTCTACCTAAATATTTATTAAATTGATGATGTAATATATTTTCGCAAAATTGAAAATTTTTGAAAATTGTATCGTACCTTGTCAAATCATATGTCGTCTGTCGACCAGCAAAACCTCGCAGCTACAGTTTGAGTAAGCTCTAGATGTGAGGTTTTACTAATTCATTGATGATTGTTTTATTTTGTTATTGTTACTTTCATAGAAGGCCCGCACATATGTTTGCAATGTTTGCTAGATTCATACTAATTCAACTTTATTTTTGAATCTGTGTCTGTTACTACTACTTTACACCCTATGTTGTGGGTACTCAATGGAATCGTCTCGACGAGACTATTTCAATGAGTACCCACAACATAGGGTTTCGTGTACAAATAAAGGATTTCTACAGCTTGAAATATAAATCGCTTCCTCTGTCTGAAGTCCTGAAAGATATGTTGTTATCTTTGATGATTATAAATCAAGTGCAGACATTTCCTAACAGATATTCTGTCCTAGAGAAAATATAGACCCTCCTTTTTTTGCACAAGTTTGTTTTAAACTTGGATTTACTTAGACTTAGATATTAAATCACGCTATTTTGCAAAATTTATGGTCAGTAACAAGTACATGTAACAAAAAAATAAAATGGTTGTTTTGCGACCTAAGCGTCGTAAAGTACAGCTTTAGCTAGCTGTAGTTACGATATTTTAACCCTTTCCCGTTTTTGGAAATTTTAGACTACTCCAAATTGAAAGAGGTTGCAGACTACAATGACAACTGGATGCTATTTGAAATGTCCCATCCTATGTGGTAGAAAATATTTTGGAAAAAGGAGAAATTGCTTGTTAAAAGCAATTTCTTCTTTTTCCACAATGTTTTCTCAAGTATGAAATCACAGGAACGTAAAATCCCGTATTTGAACGGGAAAGGGTTAAGCCGCCAAAATCAACAATAATGCTTGACACATATATTTGACCTATGTCGGAGTTCAATACTCATTTTCCAATGTTACGATAGTCAGTCGATTTTTTGAATGACAGCAGCGAGCCGAAATGATCAATCACAAACTAAACTTATCTCTTACAAACCATGTGATGTTGGAATTCACGAGCATCAAAACATTTTGGAGAGAGAGAGAGAGAGAGAGAGAGAGAGAAAAGAAATGTAATGGTTTTTTTATTGTCATGGTTTGGAAATTCTTACAGTCAAAATCTGTCTGTCTGTCACCATTCTCACATTTACCCTATTGTTTTGCACTTACTCAAATTGGAAGAAGCTGCAGACAAAATTTCAAGTTGATGGAATTTTGAAAGTCTTATTTTTTCTGGGTAGAAAATATAGTTGGAAATGAATTTCCTTTAAGTTTTCCTAAAAAAGCGGGTATGTGTGAACATGGGTTAAACAGTGCAATGTAATAGGGTTCTTGAAAACTGTCAATAGAATTTTGTTTCTTTTGGTCATCGTATTTTCTTTTCGTAGTATAAAGTTGCCAGCGTGGTTCAGCGTGAAACAGTTGTAACTACCAATAAACACATATGCAGTTACATCTGTTTCTCGCTGACCCATCGATATATATACTAGCATTAATAGAGAGATCTGCCAATGTTTTTAATTTAGACAGTTTTTTTCCTAATTACCACATGACTCTGAATTTTGTCGTGACAAAACAAGCGTTTGAAAACATTTGAAGAAAAGGAAGGAAAAAATGCTCGCATTTTTTTTTATTATTTCTCATGACATTTTACGGTTTTAGGCACCCATTTTTCAATTCAAACGAACTCTATATATTTTTCATCAATTTGAAATAGTCTTCTTTTTTGTTTGTCGCCTAGTATGGGGGAAAAATTCCGCTATTTGATCACTTATTTACCCATTCCTGCACAATTCCGCCTTTTTAAGCCCTCAAGATAAAACTTTTAAAATATACAGTTGACAATGAAAGAATCGTTCGTAACAAATAATTTCTTCATTAATCCACAATATTTTCTACCCCAAATAACAAAAAGAATAAATATCCAATCAACTTGTAATTGTCGGCTGCAACTTTTTTTTTCAAATTGGACTAGTCCAAAATTTTGACGTCTGATAATGGGTTAACGAATAATGTCACGTACCTGTCTAATTGACAGGCCTATGATGTGGGTATTCATTATTACATATAGTGGGTGTTTGTGCGTATTTATACTTCATTTTTGTTATTCCTTAAAGTACATGTGAGAGAGAGAGAAAGTATTGATTGTTGTCAAATGCCTTGAAAAGGACAAATTAAATGTTATGCTATTCTAACAGTACTAACCGTCACATGAAAAGGGATCTTCTTGCTAGTGCGAAAACTTTCGTCCCTGGTCAGACTGCGCAAAGTTGCGCAGTCTGTCCAGGGGCGAATATTTTCGCTTTGTGATGCCTTTCTTATGTCATCCTATTTCGCAACGATTTTATTTAGTTATAAGATTTCATGTTGAATACGATTTCCTTTTCGATTATTTGTTTTTTTCAAGATGGAACCCTTTCCAAATGACGGTTTAAATTCATGATCGGTCGGTAGTATATCAAAACCTGAAATTAGACAATACGGTTTCCACAGCTTACAGCTTAATTCATACAAAGCGAAGAAATGTTAGACTTGTCCAATCTCAAAGACGATTTAAAAAAGTTTATTCAGATCCAATGAAGAAAAAAGGGATCGCAGAAATAAGAGAGTTTATTACAGGAAAATGAGAAATTACTTCCTTTCATTTGCATTTTTTATCGATGATTTCTTTAATTGTATGAATGAGGAAATAAAAAGAAAGGTTTGCATGATAGCGACACTTAACCCATTCCCACGAAATCCCGCTTTTTGGTGCACCCCGCCTAGAAAAAAGTTTGGAAAAATTTGTGGAAAATGAAGAAATTACTTTTTTACCATTTATTCATTATCCACAATGTTTTCTACCCCAAGAGACAAAGCTCATTTTAGAAAATAAGCAAGATACTTTATTCTTAACCCTTTCCTGGTTAATCCCTGGTTTTTACGTCCCTATGATTTTGTAATTGAGAAAACATTGTGGAAAAAGAAGAAATTGCTTGTGACAAGCAATTTCTTCTTTTTCCACAATATTTTCCACCCTACGAAAGGGTTATTTTTCAAATAAGATCAACTTTAAAGTTTCGTCTTCAAAACCTTTGAATTTGGACCGGTCTAAAATTTTGAAAAACAGGAAAGGGTTTAATTCGAAATATTTCTTAACACAAAAACATGTATATTTTCCTCATCTTCACTAGGAACCCTCTCCTTGGTAACGGATGATACAATGATAAATCGTCGTTGTCGTTCTGAATTCTCGTAACTACAGCTTGATTTAAGCTGTAGTTACGAGGTTATAGAATCACAACGACAATATTTTTTTTTCGTTTTTCTTTGCTTTTCTTCAATATTTACATCAGTGCCAAATTAAAAAAAAAAAAAAAAAAAAAGAGTTAAAAAAAGTATTCAGTGAATTCGTTAATTTAGATTATATGCTTCTCTAAATAGGCATTAATTCCTTATGTCTGTTATTATAAACGCATGAAAACAATGTTATAACGAAAACTAGAATTGATAAACATTTCGTAACAAATTAGGTCCCATTGAGATAGTTTCACGTAGAAGAAAAGGGTACATGTTCAAAGAATTAAGAATTTGACTTGTAGCTAAATCTTCGAAAATTTTCAGGATATTTTTACTACCGAACGATTATTTGATTATATGAAATAGTTCTTTAACCCATTCCCACACGGCAAAATTTTAGACTAGTCCAAATTGAAAGGAGCTGCAGACGACAATTTCAAGTTGATGTAATTTTGAATTTTTTCCTCTTTTGGGATAGAAAACTTTGTGGATAATGAAGAAATTGCTTGATCCAAGCAATTTCTTCATTTTCCACATTGTTTTCCAAAGCTTTTTTGTTGAGGGGCGTAAAAAGGAGGGATTAAGTTGGAATGGGTTCTTTAATGATTATGATGATAATGATAAATATTATGTGGAAAATAATAAACTCTCAATTTTCAATGATTTGTTTGTTAAGTTTGTGTTTCCAACTTTTTTTCATATTGTTTGACCCACTGAGCGTAACAAGTGAACCTACCTATGTCTCCCATAAGCCATCGAAATATACCTGATTACATATACATGTATCTCAAATTTCCAATATTTTATATATCTATTCTCCAACTTTGGCCTGTCAAATAAAGTACAAGAAGGCAGCAAAGGCGATGGTCAAGCCACACATATATATGTGGAATGATCTTTGTCTATTGTGTCTACCTCTGAAGAAATATTAGGGCTTTATCCGTGGCAGGAAAATGCGAGCATCGATTAAATTGAAAGGAACTCTGGAGGCCTTCATACACGTTGGTGTACGGTGAATTTTTGATTAGAAAAATAGTGACAAGATTCTAGTCATTTCATGAAAAAATCTTCCATAGTTATGAATTGGCTAATCGCGGCTTTCAATCAATTAAACATCCAGTCGACCAATGAAATAATTCGTTTTGCCCAGAAATGGGTTTTGAACTCTTTCATTAGCCGCCATTTTTTTGGTTTGACGACTTAAATGTCATAACTACATCTTATTCATGCTGAAGTGGCGACGTTTAGGTCGCCAAACAACTTTTCTACTTTTTTGTTACACGCTACTAGCCATATATCAAAAAAAAAAAAAAAAAAAAAAAAAATAAAAAAATTAATCCCTTTTAAAATCGAAACGGAACTTTTCCGTCGGAAGTCATTGGACGTAATTAACGGAGGAAGTGGGCGGGGCAAGCGATTGGTCAATTAATGTCCGTTCACGCTAGTCCTGGTCAAGATAAATGCCACAAAGTGCGTAACTATGCTATTCTTGAATTACACTTCTCTTTTTTCGCTCGTGAAATGAGAGAAAAAGGTATTCTTTACCCTTGTCATGCTGAACGCGGAATATTCCGGTTTTGGCAGGATGTGTAGACCAAGATCAGTCTGCACATAAAGTGCAGTCTGATCTTGGTCTACACCTCCTGCATGCGTGTAGTTTTCCTTCCAGAGTTGTTCATGAAATTGATTTCTTAAAGAAATTTTGATTTTGAACAACACGTTCTATCAGTGCATACAGCCCTTTGATTTGACAGCAATTCAGTTAGGTAATTTATACAGCATGACAAGGGTTAAAATTCGTTTATAATCAAATTTTACGTCTATGTATACATATATTCATTTTACGACAGAAATGGCTGCTTTTAAATGTTAAGTGTTTAAAACAGTGATTTGTTCCCATCGATTTAATTGACAATTTACCCTTCAATTTTTATAATTATGGGAGAATTCTTGTTCAACCAAGATCCATAACAGGTTAGAAAACAGGCTCTTTTCTCCAACCGCCCGAACTTGCACGCGTATATAATGTTCACCTAATTATACCAGTTATATTAATAAAAATATTTTATTTGTCTGCCTGTCTGTCTGTCTGTCTGTCTGTGTGCGTGATAAAGGACAAGGCCACTGGATGTGTCTCTTCTCGCCCGAAAGATATCGCAAATCGTCAAAGGGCGACTAAATCGTCGTTACTCTCGGCTAAATGGCTTTACCAATTACCACATGGCAAAATTTTAGACTGGTCCAAATTGAAAGAACATGCAGAAAACAATTCAAGTTTACGAAAGTTTATATTTTTTCAATTTCTGGACAGAAACATTGTGGAAAATGAAAGAAATTGCTTGTGACAAGCAATTTCTTCATTTTACGCAATGTTTTCCCAATAGCTTTTCTTGTTAGGCGTCAAACTGCGTCATTGTGGAGGAATCGTTGAATGCTGAGGGGACCAGCAATAAATTATTTATGGTCGAAATCATATTTCGCGAATTTATGGAACCGATAAAAGAAGAAAGAAAAAAAAAAGATCATTTAAAAACTTTCCGTATAAAACTTAATAAAGAGAATGTTGGCGGTTGCACATACAGCTGTCCAAATCTCCCCAAAATATAACAGCTTCCAAAACAATATAAATAACCTGAGAACGGTTCCTGGGTGCTTGAATATGGTGTTCATAACAACAATATAATACGAAAAATTGAATGTGGTAAGCAATTGCGTCCGTTTCGTCATTAACCCTTTCCTGTTCTATCCTTCGTTTTTACGTCCCTGTGATTTCTTAATTGGGAAATATTGTAGAAAAAGAAGAAATTGCTTATCACAAGCAATTTCGTCTTTTTCTACAATATTTTCTACCCACTGAATGGTTATTTTTCAAATTAAATTTACTTTGATTTTTTTTGAAATTTGACAGGTCTAGCATAGTGAAAAACGGGAGAGGGTTTAACTATCTTCTTTACCAACTGGATTTTATCAGTTGAATGCAATACCGTTTTAAGTATCTGTAAAATCTATAGACACTTAAAACAGGAATGCGTTCACCGGTAGATTTATATGGTCTTTTAACTATCCTAGGCTGGCTGGATAAAAGGACGTCGAAGGCGTTCAAGTGAAAGGGTTAATGGCTATAAATCAAGAAACAAATCGATTGCGTCGGCTAATTAAGTGGCGAAATGGACGGAAAGGGGAAAAAAATGTGCAACTCACTGCAGTTATGTCCGTTTTGACTCTTTTATCGATATTCCGTGTCTTGCTCATTTCGTTTTCTAATCCCTGGTTACAGATTTTTCAGCGCCCCTATTAAAATAAATGAAAAAGGATTCTACAACAACATACTTTGATAAAAACTCACTTGAATGGAACTTTTTCTTTTCTTACCTTTCTTGGAATATAAACTTGGGTTCGGTTTTTATAAAAGATTTAACATTTACAATATTAGTAACGATACTAATAGTGATAATAATAATCTTAATAATGGTGATGATTATAACCTTTCTCAATTATGATTGTACTTAATGCGATTTAAAATGTAAACAAAAATTCCCATTTACGAATGCCTTTATCTTGATTTACTCGATTGAACATTTGAAAAACATGTATTTGTTTCACCCTAACACATTATTGATTTGAACATTACAGTGATTTTTCTTAATGCTGATTTTGAACATTGTTGTGGCTTCAAATTACTTTTTTTTCATTTATAAAACCACAACACCCAAACCGAACCGCCTGTTACTTATTTAAATGAAGCAGTCTTTCGCATCCTTGAGAGAGACCCATGTAGCAATTGTCCTCACATCGTCGATGGGCGGGCAAAACCTCGTAACTGCAGCTTGAATAAGCTGGAGTTACGAGGTTTTGCTCGCCAATCAAAAGAATTCTACAAAGAAAATTTTGGCGTACATTGTTAACTTGTTCTAGTTAATAGTTTGACACACAGGAGAGAGACGATTTGCTCATATATGTTTAAGAATGTTTTATCTAGCCTAAGTCGATCGCACAGTTGAACAATCTTGTAATTGTTTCACTCTAACACGTTTTTGGTTGAGTTTGAATGGGATTCAACTGGATGCTGATTTGAACATCGATGTGGCTTCAAGAGTCTATTTTTTTTCATTTGTACTAACACAACACCCAACCCGAACCGCCTGTTACTTATTCAAATGAAGTAGTCTTTCCTCCACCGGAGAGAGACTCATGTAGCAATTGTCTTCAAAGCGTCGATGGGCGGCCAAAAACCTCGTAACTCTGTTAAGAGGTTTTTGTCGCCTATCAACAGAATTCAAGAAAAAAATTGGGTGTATCGGGGTTTCTTGCTAGATATGTAAACGCATTACGAGGCTGGGAGTAACAACACTTTTCACCTTTGATTCTGGACGTATCCGACATTATATATTTGTCGCCGGTAAACAAGTAAAGGTAATGAGAAGTTTGAATGATCGCATTGTATCTCTTCAGTAAAGTTTCGATATAAAGGATAAATTTATGACCGAATTTTGCAGTTTCGGTGTATGATATAACAATACGCCCTTTACCCTCAAACATTCACAAGTCGTGACTTAATTAACGTTAGCGATTGGAGTTACTTTCGACGACATGAACTGTTTACGATATTTATTTGTCAAATAAATTGGACTGTTACACAAATCATTCAAAGTGATATTAACAAAAAGAAATCATTTTGAAAGCCCTTTAATTAAATAAAAGTTATCATAGACTAATATTTTTTTAGTCGATCACGGTACTGTTGACAAATAATATTGATGAAAATTTTGATGAAAATATTGACTGTAATGATAAAATGGTAGTAATGGTGAGTGTCTTAACACTTGATTAAAAATATGTCTTGCTAAACGTCAGAAACGAATTTTCTTTACCTAGTTAAGTCTTTCAGTCATTCTGTGTATTTTTTGGTCTGCTCTGTAAGATAACCGTATCATGAGTCATAGATACTGGAACTAAAGATGCATACGAAAGTGAAAGAGGAAACGTGTCAAGGTCATACCTGAAGGTCGAGTCCGATTTGGTCACATGATATCATAGGAAAGAAGATGGCTGCTCGATTTTTCAAAATTTTCTTTGTAAAAATTACAGATACTTTCAGGCCGAATTGAAATGATTTTGAAATTTATTTTCTTTTCAGTTTTAAAAAGCTTTTTAAAAGCGGAATAGTGACCTATTTTGCAATTATTGATGGGGGTGGGGTCCATAAGCAGTTTTATCGAATATTTTTGTGAGAGAGTCCCTACGAGAATATGGAGCCTTTCATGCCTTCCGGGGGGGGGGTATCTAGATTGCCAGGTGTAAAATAACCTGATCATTTTATAGTGAAACCAGTGAAATATTATCGAAATGATAAATTCACTGCTTTGGTTGTTTTATCCGCCTTTCGTTCTTTACGAGATACTGTAAGTCATCTTAGTGAAATACAAAGACAACGGTTGCCATAGAGCTCATATTCGAAATTTAGCGCGTTTAGAGATTTCCTCCATATCATATCACACTTGGTCTCTTTTTCACAAAATACTTTTTTTTTCAAATGTGATCGACATATAATTTATTTCGTGATCAACAAAGCTATATTTTTTGCGAAATGAAAGATATATCGATTTTTGCACTGAAGCATGCGATCATCCCCTATTTAGTCGCCAATCGACAAAAATGTTCTATATAAGTAAGTGAGATAAAAATTTAGGGCCCAGACGAAATGACTGATTTGATTGGCCAGTCGATTTTTTTATGCCCCCCGCATCGATAGATCGGGGGCATATTGTTTTACCGGTGTCCGTCTGTCCGTCTGTCTGTCTGTCCGTCTGTCCGTCTGTCTGTCTGTCTGCAAAACTTAACCTGCCAACTAAACATTTTCCTATAACTTCATCCCTAATTAAGTTACAATGCTAATATTTGGTATGTAGATAGGTCTCACCAAGGCGCAACTGGGGAGGGTCATTTCATCAAGGTCAAGGTCAAAATTTTAACCCTTTTCCCTAAAACGTTACTCAAAAACTTAACCTGCCAACTAAACACTTTCCTATTACTTCATCCCTAATTAAGTTACAATGCTAATATTTGGTATGTAGATAGGTCTCACCAAGGTGCAACTGGGGAAGGTCATTTCATCAAGGTCAAGGTCAAAATTTTAACACTTTTCCCTAAAACAAAGAAAAAAAAATCAATAAAAAATCACCCGTTTCTAAAGAATTCCTGTTTCGGGGGCATGGTGTTTCACAAACACATCTTGTTTTATTTTCCTGTACTTTTCCTGAATCCACTTGGTGTAACCAAACGATTCCCGTTTGGAGCTTCTGGACTGTGTATGGAATTATGATTTCAGGAAATATGTTTTACAGTTTAAATAAAAATGGTTGACAATGTACCAATAAAAAACGATAATTGCACGACTGCGTGGCCAATCGTGGCCGTCAATCAAATAACAAGTCGACCCATGAAATCTATCGTTCAGATCTGAAATGCGTTTTGACCTCCAACATTGGCCGCCATATTTGTTAATCTTTTATGTTGGTTTGGTGGCTAAAACTTCGTAACTACAGCTTTTTCAAGCTGTAGTTACGACGTTTAGGCCGCCAACCCACTATAAAACTTTTTTGTTACATTCTCCTGGCCATAAATTTTGCAAAACAACGCCGTTTGAATTCGAAGCGGGTCTTTCTGTTGGAGTCAGTGGGCGTGGCCAGAGGAGTTAGTGAGCTGGGCTAGCGAACGGTCAGTTACATTGAAACAACGGGTATACGCTAATTTCATACGAAATCCACTGGTACTCAAAACAGTTATTACAAATTAACCAATTGTAACAGCGATTCGAACTACTCTAGACAAAACTCCGATTTCAAAATTTACTAATTATGCATGTTACGTCGGTGTAAAGCGTTACCTGGGATTTTAAATTAATGGACTGATTAATAACGCGGATCAAAGGAGGTTTTATTGCCTTATTTGGCAATTAGGAGCCAAATATTGATACAGCACATATTTTACACCTTCAGTGATTTATCAATAAAAATCAATTTTACTGAAATTTCAAATCCGCTTTTTTATTGCAAGAAATAATTCACGACATCGACAAAAGAACATATTAATAACCTCCATGTCTGATGAACAATTTGATTCTGACAACGGATCGCTCGCCCCCCGCCCATTGAATCCGCCTGCCACGCCCACTGACTCCTAAAGGAAGTTCCACTTCGACATCAAACGGCGTAATGTTGCAAAAGTTGTGGCAAGTAATATTGCGAAAAGTAAAATTGTTTGTTGGCGACCCAAAAGTCGTAACTTAAGCTAGAATTAACTGCACTTAAGACGATTACGTAAAAAATATACAAAAAGGGTTGTGTGGAAAAGCTTGTGATAAAGCTTATGTTTTTAAAAATGTTTTTCTCTTTTCAATGGAAAGAAGGAAGAGATTGTGTGGTTAGCTATTAACTACTAGAATCAACCACAAAAAATTGTTATCGCAACAAAAACAACAACACCAATAACAACAACAACAACAACAACAACAACAACAACAACAACAACAACAACATATAGTTAAGATTTCTAGGCAGATTTCAACTAGACAGAAATTGTCAAACTAATGTCGACAAACGTCTCGAACTTAGACACAACTTGAAGTTACATAAATTTCGATGTGCGCATGAATTGAAATAAGGAGAATAGAATTTTACAGAATATAATTCTATATGTTAACCCTTTCCCACGTAATCCCGCCTATTGTTATGTCCCTCAAAAATAGGGTTTTGGAAAACATTTGTGGATTATGAAGAAATTGCTTGTAACAAGCAATTTCTTCAATATCCACAATGTTTTCTAACCAAAAAGAAGTGGATTTCCTACTACAAACAGTGTTGTCCGCAACTTCTTTGAATTCGACCAGTCTAAAAGGGAATGGGTGAAAAGATATAGCGAGAAGAGTTGAAATTGCATTCAACCCCCCCCCCCCTAATGTCCAGCAATGTGTTCTTTCAAAAGATTTTTCGGTAGTCGTCGAAACTGAGTACAATTTGTAAAAGCATAACGAAAATATAGGGGAGAACAAAGCTTCTAACGGTTCGATGACAAATTAGAACGAAGATGCGCCGGACAGGAACTTGTCAAATAATTAAGATATCGATCTGTCCATCTGTCAGAATGACGTCATCGATCCGCTGTAACACTGCATTTTTTTTGTCAAAGAGAAGAAACACTCGGATGAAGAAAAATACAAAAAAGTGTCATTTGTGTGCCGTTTTGGAAAATACATGTAGTATTTTCGCTCTAGTCTGTTCCCACTAAATGAAGCTTTTTGACCCCCCCCCCCAAAAAAAAAAAAAAAAAAAAATAATAATTGGAAACGAAGAAAGCATTTTCTTCATTTTTCACAACGTTTTCTGCCCTAAATGACATGTTTTTCAAACAACCGAAAATTGTCCGCTGCAAATTCTTTGAATCTGTAGCAGTCTAGAATTGTGACGTTTGGTGATGGGTGAATCAAATAGTCAGATTAGCCTGTGCGTCTGCACAGTCTGATCAGTATCTTTACTTTGCGCTCTATGGATAGGTACCTGCCTCTAGAGTTCTTAAGACAGCAATTCTCCTGAAGACACAGCGTGAATGCCATGGCTGCTTTTGATGTCCTCGATTCACACACGTAGAAGTATCATCGAAAAAGACCCACTTTAGTCTAAATGTATATTGTACAACGAAAAGTACGGAATCTTAGAAGGATCAAAATGTCAGGGCCCCCATCATCACCCCAACCAACAACAACACAAGGAAAAGGATCGGTGATGGGGAAGGGGATAGAAGGAAAATAATAGAATATGAAACTTCGCTTAGATATACTTACTAGCATAAAGCGCAGTTTGTAGCGCACCCGACTTCCAATCGTCAATCATGGGGTTTCATGGGTTCGATCCCCGACGGCGGGATTGGGCGGGAATGGCTTAAACGTCTTCATTATTTTCTAAGGTTGTTTCAAAGTCAGTTAACGAACAACTGCTGTATGTAAGAAGGCCTTAATTCGTAACTACCATCCACTCATATTAGGATCTAATCTTCTTCAAAAAAGGAGAAACAAACGAATGCACTTTTGACCAATTTTTATCCTTTGCATCTAACTGCGACATGTCTGCATTGTCGTACATACGACGATCAATACTTGACCACACCGTGTAAAACCAACGATATTTTCTTTCGATTCTTTTTTGAAATTCGATATATTTTATGGCTATTCCATTACCTGATGGCCAAACCGTTTAGACTGGTCCAAATTCGAAAGATTTGCAGACGACAATTTCAGGTTGATGGAATTTTAGAAAAATATCGTCTTTGTGGATAGAAAAAAAAGTGGATAACGAAAAGAATTGCTTGTAACAAGCAATTTCTCCATTTTCCCCAATGTTTTAAAGGGGCGTCAAAAAGCGTCATTGTGTGGGAATAGGTGAAAGGAGTCGCGACGACATTTTTAGTTGATGAATTTTTAAAAAAAACATCGTCATTGAGGATAGAAAACATCGTGGATAATGCAGAACTTGCTCGGAACAAGCAATTTCTTCATTTTCCACAATGCTTTCCGAAGCTTTTGTCTGTGCTTGGTGGGTCCAAAATCGTCATTGTGTAGGCACAGGATAGATATTTCTAAAGTTCACAGATGTGGTAAATTTGTAGATTACGATCAACAAGTCTTGATCACCTCTGGTTATCGATAAAAACGTAATCGGACATCTGGCCAATACACAGATCTGTCAAGTGGACAGTGGTCATTCATACAGACACACTAACAGCTCTATGATTGGAAATTGACATGTGTATCTGTCAAAGTTGACGCATTCGCTTTGTTTATTGTAATCGCGTAACAGTACAGGTCCGCAAAGATTTGTTTGATTCAGTCGGGGTTTACAACATATTTAATAGTATTTTGGTCTTCTCGTGGCGGCTGGAGCGTCTAACCATTGATTCCTGGTACTTTTACACCAGTTCTTCCACTAAATCCTTCCGAACCTCCAGCTGCTAATCCGCTTAGGTTTTCAATTATATACCCGTTGATGTCGTAAACGATATGTGCCGCGACTGGGGCTCGAACCCTGGACGTCGTGATTGAGAGTCGAACTTCGCTCTGGCCACGGCTTGTTTGTTGTACCATTCATGCGTAAAATGGCTGTTCCAGCTAACAAACTGGCCCCGCCCACAGAGCCCCGTCAGGAAGTTCCACTTCGATATTAAACGGAGTTATGTTTGCACCCTTTATTGCCAGTAACATGTACCCAAAAAGTTGAATTGTTGGGTGGCGACCTCAACGTCGTAACTGCAGCTTGAATAAGCTGCAGTTACGACGTCTGAGTCGCCAATGTCGGGGTTCAAAGTTTTCTCTTAGTCTAAATGAATGATTTCATTTGAAGATATGGTCTTTGATCGTAAGCCTCGGTCTGTCACTTGTTTTTCTGGTGAGAATAAAAACCTAGACCCCGCATGACGGTGCTGTGCTGCAATCCAAGTCGGTGAAAGAACCAGACATAGCTTCGAGTAGATTTTCCCTGTATTCATGCACCATTCCAGGGAACAACTAACTATGTTCTGGGTACAAAAAATACTTTCTAGAGAGCAATGGTTGTACTTGTTATTTTCTAAACAATGATGATGGTAATAATGATAATGAATTAATTAGATAACAGCAATTTAAACATTAATTATAATACAGAGAATAATGGGAAAAAATACTTAAAAGTATATAGAAATCAATACAATTTCGTGAAGAGATGACTAAGGCCGTCGAAATGGAAAATGTGCCAATTAGCAGAGACAAAATGGGAGGACGGACGTTTTGGCCACGGACGTTTTGGCCACGGACGTTTTGGAAAAACGGACGTTTTGGCCAAATTCATTTTAAATGTACTTATTATAGATTTTGAACTAAATTAATAGTATTTCTTACTAAAATCTTGTAGTATTATGTAATGATTATTGGAAAATTGTGATTTTGATTTTTGCAGTTTTTGCTAACAATAAATTCATCATCTCAAACGCTTTCTTAATTTGAACCAGCCTAAGATTTGTAATTTGGAAAATGGTCTAAGCGTACACTGATCCATATTCAAAGACGTTGCGGATGACATAGTTCAATCTGTGAAATTTCGGATTTTTTGGAGTAGAAAACATTGTGGATAAGGTAGAAATTGCTTGAAACAAGCAATTTCTTTATTTTCAACAATGTTTTCCATAACGGTTTTTATTTGGGGTGTCAAAAGCGTCATTGTTTGGGAAAGGGTTAAAGGCACAAAAAAAATCGAGCAATACCCGCTAAAATTGCTTAGAACTACACAGTCACTTAAGTTGTGATTTTAAAGGTTTTTATTTGTGATCTTATTGCGATTTATCCCGGTGACGTATATCCGGTTGAATTCATGATCCTTTGCTTGTCGGCGATTCCCGTCAGTCAACTAAAGAGTTTTACGATACCCGAATCGAACCTTTCGCTCCGGATTAAAAGCGCGCTACTAGCCAAACCACTAGGACATGCTTTTTCTGCACTACGTGCTTAACCCATTCCCACACAGAGAAATTTTTGACCTGTCCAAATTGAAAGAAGTTGCAGACGACAATTTCAAGTTGATGGAATTTTAAATTGTTTTGTCTTTTTGGAAAGAAAACATTTTGGATAATGAAGAAATTGCTTGATGAAAGCAATTTCTTCATTTTCCACAATGTTTTCCAAAGCTTTTTGCTCGAGGGGCGGAAAAAGGAGGGAATGTGTTGGAATGGGTTAAAAGATGAACAGGGAAACAAGGAAATTAAATAGAAACATATTAAAATGATTCATGGCAGAATTTTAAAGAGAAAAACGACTATAAATAAACACTCACTGGCCTATAAGTTTAAAAAAGTATGACGCATGGGACATTTTCATTGAGAAATTTAATAAACCCTTAGGGCACGATATATTAAAATCCCCGAATGTCATTGTTTTAACAGGTAATTGTGCGATATCTCTGTAAATTCTATCATCTCTCATTTCAAGATAGTTACATTTTCCAGCGAAGATTCTGTTCGATCGGAAATAATGATGGACGTTCGTTTATTTATCGTCGTTACTGTAGCCTATATGAGCCACGCCCCCAGAAGACGGTTAGTTGTTACGGGGGATAGTGCAAGGATACAGAAAGAAACTGCTGAGAGTCCCGTCTGGTTCTTTAATCCATTCCATCACAACAAAATTTTAGACTAGTCCAAAATTGAAAGAAGTTGCAGACGGCATTTTTATATATGGTGAATTTTGAAAAAAAATGTTCTTTTTGGGTAGAAAACTTTGTGTGGCTAGTGAAGAAATTGCTTGTTGAAGCAATGTCTTCATTTTCTAATTTGATTTACCTAACTCTTTTTAGGCAGCAAAGCGTCAGCTTTGATAGCTTAAGCTAACAGACAAAATTTTGAGGTTGGCTCAAAGTTCAATGAGTACAAACTACCACTGGAGGCTTAACCACTAAATCTGTTAAACGCCTACGCCATGAAAAGTAGTTCTGATGTATTTAAGGAATATTGCAAAGTCTGGCTGCAATCAGCCGCCGTCATAGCGCAGTTTGTAGCGCGTCGGACTGTCAATCTAAAGGTCCTGGGTTCGATCCCTGACGGCGGCACTCATCCTTTCCGACTATTTGTCTCTCACCAATGGGTCGATAATCGTAGACCTATGTGGGATAGCAGCTGGAGGCTAGGAAAGGATGTAATGGTAGTACTGGTGTGAGAAATACCAGGATTCCATTGTTAGGTGCTCCAGCCGCCGCGATATAACTAAAAGATTGTTGAAAGCGGCGTAAAACCCCATTCAAACTGCCTGCAATCCTAGGTATTTTCGCTCACTTGAGCATATCGTGTTAAATGACTCTCATCAGAGTCTTCAAAGAAGTTGCAGGCGACAATTTCAAATTATTGAAATTTTCTAAATTATTTATCTCTCTAGATAGAAAATATTGCTCTAGATAGAAAATAATGTTGAAAATGAAGAAATGCTTGTAATAAGCAATTTCTTCGTTTTCCACATTATTTTCCACAACTTTTTTCTTATGGGGTTTAAAAAGGAGGGATTATGTGGGAAGGGGTTAACTCCTTGGTTTCTTTAACCTCGTTTCTTTATCATGATAACGTTTGACAAAGAAGATTATTGAACAAATTAATGCTTTGCTAGCTTACAGTGCTTTTCAGTACTTTGATTATTTCTAGGTCGGATGGTATTGGAGTTGGTTAACTACAGAAGACTTATGTCATTTACCATGTGTAACCAATTACCAGACGGCATGATTTTAGATTGGTCTAACAGACGATTTGCAGACGAAGTTTTTAAATTTTTTCACTTTTTCATTTTTTGGATAACAAACATCGCGTAAAATGAAGAAATTCCTTGTTACAAGCAATGTCTTCATTTAACAAAGTGTTTTCCCAATTATTTTTATAAAGGGATGTCCAAATGCGTCACTGGGTGGGAATGGGTTAACCTTACTAATCCCAAAGCGTATAATTTGCTGGGCTTAAGAATTGTCCATTTGAGAGGCAATGAGGCACGATGCATTTTCCAGCGTTCGGTTCTGAACTCTTGGCCGGGGTATATATAACGTATATTACATATTAAGTATGTTGAGTTTAAACATATTTTATTACCATATTTCCCCCCCCCCCCAAAAAAAATACAAGACATATAGTATATATAAATACAAAAAAATAGCTTAGGAGTTTGGCCACAAGTTTTCACAACTTAGTATTTGACCATCCCCCATATTAAGTATGTGGCGTTATATTATGAAAATGACAAGGAACATTAATCATGGGGTCCCCGGTTTGATCTCTGGTCGAGGTGAATATCCTTTCCCACACGCGTCTCTCAACAATTGTGATAATCGTAAACCAAAATATATGGTTAGTACATTGTAACATTTACTGAAAAGATAAGCGAGCTTGACGTGATAACTGCAGCTTGAATATGCTGTAGTTAGAACGTTTAAGTCCCCAAACCACAACCTTCCTAACAAAAAAGTCGATCAAGACCAGAGTTCAAAGTTTACTCCCTGTGCAAAAGAATGATTTGATTGGTCGATTGAGCTGTTTTTTAGCATTACAATCTTTCGTTTCTTTCTCAATTTCGGCAAACACCATCCAATCAAAACGACCAGCTTTTTATCAAACCTAGGTCCGACTGCCCAAATGGCTGAGTGATATAGGTGCTTGACTCGTGATTTGAAGGTCATGGATTCGAGCCCATTCGTCACTGGTTTGTGTTCACTGGCAAGACACTTAATAAGCAGCCCCAGTATACCTAGCTGTTAAATTTGGTAGTGGTGGGCTTAAAATACTGCCTCTCTTTCATTGATGTGAAATCATCAGGATTGTGAGTGTGCGAGAGCGACTCATTTAGCTTAAAGATATCGTTGCATTCGAACTTAGATAAGTTAGCATTAACTAAGGGTTAAGATGCAATTCTTACAAACAATTTACTCAATTAGCTTAAAGATATCGTTGCATTCGAACTTAGATAAGTTAGTATTAACTAAGGGTTAAGATGCAATTCTTACAAACAATTTACCATTCGCATAGTAGTATTAGACAAATGCTTCACGTCGCAAATCAGGTTTCTCCTTTGCCAATAGTCGGAATGAATGTTGGTCAGCATGCAGATCGAACAACGATCCCAGGATTGGCAGAGCAAGGTGGTACTATATTGGCCGACCACATCCAGTCTGTATGGAGTGAAGGATGGAATCTGTCGAGGTCGATAAGCGCTCAAAGAAAGATTTTCCAGCTCATTTGCATGATAATCGCGATTGATTGAAACAAGATAGAGATGTTTCAGAACTGGGGCAGGAATTTTATGGTTTATTGATGCTATTGGGACCCTTGTATGATGACTGCATGCTATACTAATTGTCTAAAACTTGTTAACCCTGTCATGCTGAACCCGGAATATTTTCTGTTTTGGCAGGAGGCCTAGACAAAGATCAGCCTACACATATGTGCAGGCTGATTTTTGTCTAGACCCCCTGCTTATCGCTTGAAAGCAAGCATTATTTATTCCGTTAATTTTCTAACTAACCACCAACCCAAAAGTAGTTCTTTTTGTGCTTTCAGTCCCAAGACTTTCACACAATTTTGTATTTTTTTTATTCATCATGACAAGAGTAAAGATGTCTCGATAGCCGAGTGGTTTGACTCGTGATCTCAAGGTCACGGATTCGAGCCCTACGGTCACTGGGGGTGTGTTCATTGGCAAGACACTTAATAGCCAGTCCTAGTCTCACCCAGTTGTACAATTGGGTAGCTATGGGGTTATGCCACTACCTAACTTTCAGGGACTTGAAAAAATAATCTGGTTTGTGTGCTCGGAGCGTCTTAAAGCTTAAAGCGCAATCGAACTAAAATAAATAAGTATAAACTAAGGGTTAAGATGTGATGTAAAGAGACTGTTTCGACTCTTTTTGTAATATAATAAGGGATTTTCTTTTCGAAATTGTCATTAAAGCTAGTCCCTTGTAGAAAAAAAGAAAAAGTTGGTTCTAGCTTAACCACAGTATCGATTGGTGAAAGTGTCTGCAACAATATAGATTAAACACACATGAAGTTCATATGTATGTAAACGGACAAACTATTTCAAAAAGAACAATCATGGGGTCCAAGGTTCGATCCCCGGTTAAGACAAATATCCTTTCTATTTGTCTCCCACCAATAGTTGGATAATCGTAAACCTAAAAGGTACGTGCAGCCAGAGGCTCGGAAAGGATGTAATGGTAGTACTGGTGTTGGAAATGCCGGAAGTCCATGTTAAGTGCTCCTGGTCGCCGCTATATGACTGAAATACTGTTAAAAGTGGCGTTAAACCCCACCCAAACAAACATGTCAACTGTAAGAAAGAATGAAATAATGCTTTATCTCATCGTTAATAGAAAATGTTCGATTTTGATTATAGTAACATTTTTAGTTACACATAACGATGCTGGACTTCAAAATCATAGCTACGATGTCACGACGTCATGTCTGCTGAAAAAAAAAAAAAAAAAAAAAAAAAAAAAAGAGGGAAAGCGCATTTGGGTTAAGGTGACCGAGTTCCGGATCAGTCGCCAATCCATCAGATGTCTATTTAGGACAGTTAAAACATATTCCATTCACAGTATCCATTTCAGTTTCAAAGACTTCAATAATATCATATTCAGTGTCAAAGACGAAGGTCAAACTACCAAAGTACCTCACCAAGGCTCTAATTACAACGTCATGAGCGCACCATCATTCATAACTCCGATATTTATTGGTTTATAATTTGAAAATACGGTCAGACATAAGTAGACTGTACTTATAAAAGTGTTTCAATGTTCAATGATCCATCCCGGCCTAGCCAACACCCATATTTAGCTAGCAAAGCGTCAGTTTTGATAGCACAAGTTAACAGACAAAATTTTGAGGTCTTCTGAACGTTCAACGAGTGAAAACTGCCACTTGAGGCTTAACCACTAAATCTTTTGAATGCCTACGCCATAAATGTAGTTCTTATGTATTTCCAGAATATTGCCAACTGTATTCAAATTGTGAAGAACTCTTTAAAAACATGCTTTTTAACTCATTTCTATTCAATTCAGCTTTTTAAACATCTCAAGAAAAAGCTTTGGAAAACATTGTGACAAGCAATTTGTGCATTGTCCACAATTTTTTCTACCTAACAAGGATTTTTTTCTCAAATTTCATCCAACTTGAAATTGTCGACGGCAACTTCTTTCAATTTGAACCAGTCTAAGATTTTGTTATATTGTATTGGGTTGACTCCTTGGCTACTTTAACCTAGTTTTTCATCATGATAACCTTTGGCAAAGAAGATTACTAAACAAACCTGAGCTTTGCTAGCTTATACATGTAGTACTTTCAGTACTTTGGTTATTAAATGTGTCAGAGAAGAATGTGTTATGGGATGAAGACTTTGGTAGTATTCGAATCATAATGACAATTAAGTCTCTTGAAATTTATTTTCTGACTGCGAAAATTTAAATAAGATGTTGGGGATGATTTTTAGAGATAAGATTTAAAGATATTCGTATTTCTTGTTTGGAACAATGAGGAAAATAAAGAAATTGCTTGTTACAAGCAATTACTTCATAATGCGCAATGTCTTTTCTTGAGGAGAGTGAAAAGGCGGGATTATGTAGGAATGGGTTATGCGAAAAAAACAAAAAATAACAACAACAACAAAAAAAAAAACCACAAAATAAAACAAACAAAAAACCCCAAAAAACAACAACAAAAAAAAAAACCACAAAAAACAAACAAACAAAACAAAACAAAACAAAACAAAAAACAAAAAACAAAAAAAAAAAAAAAAAAAAAAAAAACCCAAAACATAACACACACACACAAAAAAAAACACACACACACAATTATAAAATAGATTATAGATTTCAGTGGTTTCAGTGGAACTTATTTTTTAAAATCAAACATAATAAGTAGGAAGATAAAACAAAACTTAACTAACCATATTTTATTTCTAAGCGCGTTATTACGCACGTGAAATACATGACAACATTAAGATGTCAGTAGTGTCCGGGATCCCAATAAGATGGCATTCAATAGCTAGAAATGAACGAAAGCTGGTTTAGATCTTCAAAACAGTGAGTTTATTATTTTAGTCCACGGAAAACAATTAAAGAAAAAGAAATAGTACTAACAATATTTTGCGACAAAATTTTCATCGCTATATTTTACGCAAGTTTCCACCTCTCAGTAGAAATTCGCAGACTGTGAGATATCCATCGTCGATATTTAATAAGCCGAGAAGCAAAGCGGCGAAACAAATTACCCTGCCAAGCGTTTGGCGACCATAACGTGATGGAAACCAACCCAGCTTCGAGACAAAAAGGACCCAAAGGACAGATTAATGTCAGCAAGGGTTTTTATGGCGCTTTATTATTCACTTTGCCACACTGGCAATGTATAGGCCGAATGTTTTTTCTCTCTTCGACTAGAATTTCCGTTTGGTAATACAAAATATTCTAGTTTTAATTTTAACATCGACATTTTAGGTATCTTGAAATACACCAGATCTATAGCTATTTGATTGAAATAAATATTTAATGCCTTTAATTGACAATGCTTATCCAATGCTTTTGCAAAGACCCATTGTACGTAAATTTCAGACACTTATAACGTAAAACTCGATTATGAGATTTTTATAATTCATTTATTTTCAATCGATTAACATGAAATGATAAAAAGCGAAATAATTCTTTTTATGAAATAAAACTTGAATTAATTATTGTCAGAAATGAAGAACCCGATTATCACTTGGCAATAGTACATAGAAGGGAAGTATTTTCAAAAGGAAAATAATTTCTTTTTTCATGTTGTCGGGTGAAAGAATGCGCTTGGTCCTTTAAACACAACGTCGTTGGGCATGCAAAATGTCGTAACTACAGATTTATTCAAGCTGTAGTTACGACATCTTAAACGCCCAACGATGATAAACGCTTAAAAGCCATTGCTGGTCAACATGTGTTAGTTTTTGTCTATTGATAAGTCCAACAAAGAATTATCGTATGCAACTTATTTGACTTTTGATCAGTCTAAAATTGTGTCTTCTGGTATTTGATTAAGGAACTGTGTTTGAATGTTTTCACATACACGTCTTTAACAACATTTGAATGCATAAACATCATAAGTGCATCTACAATCAACGGACACTTACGACATTTAAAGACTGGGACGTCGGGCAATGTTCTCAATGAAGGACAGCAACAACAAAACAACAACAAAAAACGTGAAAGACGTGTGACTGAGGTATAGTATTTCTGCAGAGACTGTGTCAAGGAAATGCAGATGAATTTAACCCCGTATCTACCTACCCCACAGTTGAATCGGATAGGGCTCTCTGGCTCATCCTAGTTTGTTAACAATGGTATATATTACACACTGATGATATCTTATCCTTTTTAATATCTATATCATTTTTCGGATTAAAAAAGACGGAGAGAGAGAGAGAGAGAGAGAGAGAGTGAGAGAGCGAGAGAGAGAGAGATAGAGATAGATAGATAGAGAGAGAGAGAGAGAGAGAGAGAGAGAGAGAGAGATAGAGAGATAGAGAGAGAGAGAGAGAGAGTGAGAGAGAGAGAGAGAGAGAGAGAGAGAGAGAGAGAGAGAGAGAGAGAGAGAGAGAGGGGAGAGAGAGAGAGAGAGGGAGAGAGAGAGGGAGAGGGGGAGAGAGAGAGAGAGAGAGAGAGAGAGAGAGAGGGAGAGAGGGAGAGAGAGAGGGGGAGAGGGGAGAAAAAGAAAAAGAAAGAGAGAGAGAGAGACGGAGGGAGGGAGGGAGAGACAGAGAGAGACACGGACAGACAGAGGGAGACGGAGACAGACAAAGAGAGACAGAGATAGAGAGAGACAGAGCTAATGGTTAAAATTGAATAACTTTATAATATGACCTACGACCCGGGAGTAAAATAAACGTTGAATATATATACGCTAGTGTAATAACTATGCGCATGAATTCGAAGCCTATGGTAACACATTTTTGTTGCCACCGAAATGACGTCACAAAGCTTACCTCCATTTAACACATTAGCAAGCATGGAAAGAGACTCTTCATGTCACAATGGTTTCAAGTTCTTTTTTCTTGTCAACTATATCTTTAATCTGGTGATAAAGCATAGTGACTTTTTATATTGAATAATGTATTCCATACGTGTGCACATCGATGGGTCAGCGCGAAACAGTTGTAACTGCCTATGCCTATATAGGCAGTTACAACTGTTTCGCGATGAACCATCGACAAGCTTCTCTAACACCCTCAAAATATGACAGATGCTGAAAAGCACTAATTAGTGAACATTACATCCTTCTATCTTGTTTCTCAAAAAAATGCACGTGAACCTCGCCAACCCCCTTTTTAAAAATGAATCTAGCATATGCATTTAGAAGAAGAACCACAATAATAAGGGAAAAACCGGGTATATCGTTGTTTTCATTCTATAATCTCGTAACTACAGTTTGATTCAAGCTGTAGCTACGAGGTTTTAGAATGACAACGACGGTATTCCCATTCAAAATTAGTAACTAGAACTTAATTAAAAATTCTGGCAATAGTTGTGGGGATTTACTCTTTGAATACAGAAATACAACATAAGACAGACAACCAGCTCTCTCTTTTTGACGATTCAAGTCGTATCATTTCAGCAAACCTCTTAAATAAGTAAAGGTGAAAGACCTTCCAGATTTTATCTACTTTGTGAAATTTCATATAGAAAATAATACTTCAATTTACTGATGCAAAGACTGTGCAAAAACGTATAAAATCAAGTGAATCGTTTAATTAGTGAATCCTTTCTTTAACCCATTCCCGAGTTCTTACGTCTTGAAAATGGAAAGTTTTAAAAAGAAATGGAAAAAAGGAATGCTAATGACCGCATCTTTTTTCTTTTCGATTGACGATTCTTTACATTTGTCATTCCATTTTTTTGTCAGACTCCTAAATGTCATGGGTTTGATCCCCGACGGCGGCACATATTCTTTCCGACATTTGTCTCTCACCAATGGGTGGATAATCGTAAACCTAAGTGGGATAGCAACTGGAGGCTAGGAAAGGATGTAGAGGTAGTACTGGTGTGAGAAATACCAGGAATCTATTGTTAGGTACTCCAGCCACCGCGACATGACTGAATTACTGTTAAAAGCGGCGTTAAACCCCATTCAATCAACCAATTTTTTTCTTCGTTGAAACCATGAGTATTTGATATAAAATAAAATTCTAGATCTAAGACAATTCTTATGTGTCCCAAAAACATAGGATTTAGCGAAAACTCAGGAAAAGTTTATGTATACAATCGAATCAATCCTGCGTATATTACACAAAACCTGTTATAAGCGACCGTTCTCGTAAGCGACCACTTTTCGGTGATCCCATGGCTGGTCGGTTAATACAATATTGACTGTAATGATAAGTATATGATGAGTTTATTAAGCATATATCTAAGTATATAAAAATATATATATAAAGGTATGGCAAGAAGATAAAGATGTTTACGGTGTTCCGGAGAGTGTGCCTGAGTTCTATTTCGATTGATTGATTAATTGAATAGTGTTTAACGCCACTTTTAACAGCATTTCGGTAATATCGCTTCGGCTGGACCAATGGATTACCGGTGAAGAGAAAGAGAAATCCGTGTTTTGAATGCCAAACTATATGCCAAGGCTACGCACAACAATAGGTTTGGATGAGAAATAACTGTTAGATCATCAATACCCCCTCTTATCTAGATTTTAGTTCAAGAAGAAGCAGGGACCACTGAACACATACATACACCCACCCACGCTCTCTCATAACAACACTCACGCACATTGATAGAGAGAGATAGAGAGAGAAACAATGGTGATTAACCCATTTTCACACAATCCCTCCATTTTACGCCCCCAAGAAAAACGCTTTTGTAATAATCAATTTCTTCATTATCCATAACGCTTTCTATCCAAAAGATCGAAATATTTAAAATTCCATCAACTCGAAATTGTCGTCTGCAGATTCTTTGAATTTGGACCAGTCTAAAATTTTGTTGCTTAGTAATGGGTTTAGAGGATTATCAATATGATAACGAGTATTTGACAGCTGAATTTGACCACTAATTTGAAGTAGACAGTGACGAAGGAAAAGAAATGAAAGAAGCAAATAAAACCCGAGGATTCAAGGAACAGGAAAAGTTATCATTAAAATAATGGGCATAAAGATATGAATATAGGGTCGTTTTATCCATAACAAAAGAACTAAATTTTGGACTGGTCCGAATTGAAAGAAGTACAAGACACTGAAAACTTTGCGAAAAACCGTTTTAAAGAGGACCGGTGTAAAGAAATGAGAGTCCCTGACTTATATATGAAGTAATTTGTGTAATACTACGGTGATACTAATCTAGCCAACATAATGTGGGTAAAAACCATCTAAATTTCACGGTTCAGTTATGAAAGGGGGGATACAGTTATTAATATCGCCTGCAAAATTACGATGCAGACGAAAACTGTACTGGTTTATGTCACATGATCGAAGGCAGACGAACCAAACAGCGATAAAGACAGAAAAGTGAATCGATTGCTCCCACCACTGTCTATGCCAAATCTGTGACGTTTTTAGTGCAGTTATTTGGCAGAGCTCTTTGGAATGCAACAAGTTAGACCAAAAAGCAACGTGTACAAAAGTGACTCGTGTCAGTCGACCAATCGCGGCTGTCAATCAAATAACTAGTCGACCAATGAAATTATCCGTTTAGATCAGAAATGAGTTTTGATCTCCAACAATGGCCAACATTTTTTGTTGAGATTTTTGTTGGTTTGGCGGCTTAAACGTCATGTATACAGCTTATTCAAGCTGCAGTTACATTTACGTCCCCCAACCAACCATTCTACTTATTTGTTTCATACTACTGGTCAAAATAACGACGTTAAAAATCGAAGCGGAACTTCCTGTTGGAGTCAAAGGGCGGGGACAAAGGAGTCGGTGGGCGGGGTCAGCGATTGGTCAATTATCTGGACGCTGGTCGCGCCTACTGACTCCCTGAGAAAGTTCCACTTAGATATTGAACGGCGTTAATTGACCAACTTATGATCAGTAATATAAGATAAGCAGTAAAATGGTTGGTTGGCGACATAAACGTCGTAACTACAGCTTGAATAACGTTAAAGTCGCCAAAACCAACAAATTTTTCGATTGGTTCTGTGATTGACAGACCCGTTCCTGCAATTGATTGATTGCCGGAATGGGGATTAACGTCAATTTTTAAACTAATTTCAGTTGTATGGCGGCAGCTTGAGCACATACAATGTACCAATGGGTTTCTATATGTCTACCTCGATTTTTACCACCTCATCCTTTCCGCTCTCGCCGTCGGCGGGGATAGAACCCGTAATTCCCTGATGTTGTGTCCGACACGATACCAACTGCGCCGTGACCGCGGTCTTGTACTTCAAAAAAACAATTTTGAGTTGAAAGGGTACCCCAGTTTATGTAAACTTTCAAAGCATTGAGAAAAAAACGAGTTCCTTTTCCTCGATTTGAGCTGAATCAAGTTTATCTTCTGCTAAACACGAATCCTTTTATTCTGACATTTCCTTAAAAAAATACATTACTCTGTTACATCGTAAAACAGATTTGAATATATTTCACAATATATCTAACTAAAAAGCTGCCTAATCATTTACTGACAAGCGTGAAGCCATAAACATGATATAGGTAATTATTCCTTATCGAGCCTGTTTAAACACCCATGAAAATATAATAGATTTCATGGTCTGAAGCATTACCGGGTCAACTTGCGAGACGAAACATTTCAACATGCAGATGTTGCAGGGAGATAAGAGTTAATTACGCGAGAGAAATATGTAGTGGAAATTGTCTGATCTAATTTCGACTTTTCATTTTTTTCATTAACTCACCAGTTGCCGTCAAGGGTACTACCATACCCCGAGTTGCAAAGATGCATTTCAAGTAGAAAACATATTAGATTATTGTAGAATATCTTAAATCAAAATTCGTCTAATAAAATTCCTATCTTAAGATTTGCAAAAGAAAAAAAAATCTCGTTTCATGCCTCTGTGTGAGACAAAAGACGGAACTGTTTAGAATGCTTGAACACAAAACAGAATCACAAAATAACCGTGCAAAATTTGGGATATATTCCTTTTGCTCTTTTGATATATACATAAACAAATACATAAAATAAAGAGATTGTTTGTTTTCATTGATGTATGAAACGAAAGCTCTAATCAGATATAAATGAACACCAAACTAAATCTTTCTAACTCTTAACCGTTCAAATAAGTTTTCAAACGACGTAAACAGTCTCAAATATTGTGTCAGGACAGTAACAGTGACGCTTTAACATGGCCTTTCAGGTGTGTTTAATATTTTCTCCTTTCTTCGAACTATCTTAGCTGTTCGAGTTGCAGAAGGTATTGCAGAGAAGTCGTGTTTAATAACACAAGATAGAAATGTTTTACAGAGTGTCTGGCCTATGGTTTTGAATATCAATACTTTTAAGAGATGAAGAGAATATTTTGTGCTTTCATGGAGTTATGAACCAAAACTCTAACCATACTGTATGAATACGCGAAGCGGATTCATACATTGTGTGATTAGGTTTTACGGTTCATACCTCCATGAAAACAAAAAATATTCTCTTCATTTCTTATAATTTGATAGCATCGAGCAAAAAAAAACAAAAAAAACCAAAAACAAAAGCTTTACTCATTTTGATACCTTTTTTGGGACTACTTTGTGCGGAAGCATACAAAATCGCTGCGTGCTCAAAATTTTGTTCACGGAGTTATAATAGTTTTTTTCGACCAGTCAAAACGCTCGTTTTTGGTAGACGAAACTAAGCATTAAATTATCCACTATTACAGTTAAGAACCCTACTACTTTCATTTAAAATCGCTCGTTTACCGCTCCGACCTTATCATCAATCAAAGTACTGAAAAGTACTGTAAGCTAGCAAAGCATTGTTTTGTTCAGTAATATTCTTCGTTAAACGTTATCATGATAATGAAACGAGGTTAAAGTAATCAAAGAGTTAAACCAATTCAAACACAATCGCTCTTTTTAAGCCTCACAAGAAAATATTGTGAAAACAATGTGGAAAATGAAGAAATTGCTTGTTACAAGCAATTTCCTCAATTTCCACATTGTTTTCTAATTAGGGAGATAAATATTTTAGAATTTTCAACAGTTTGAAATTGTCATCTGCAATTTCTTTGAGGATTGTAATTAGAGGCATTTTGAACACGATATGCTAAAGTGACCAACTCTTCATCGATTTCATTTGGCTGACGATTCTCTTATCGTAAAATCATACAAATACACGCCGTCTACCCATAGCTATATATCCCGCTCCTTGCAAAGTAACAACTGAAGTTATTTATTAATAAATAATTGGCTAATTTTAATTCTGCCCCTTAGTTATTCACCTGCGACTTTAATGGTTCTATACTTTTTTGTTTAAAGCCATATCTACCCTTCGAGGAAGGATAAAAATAATTGAAATAATCTGTTTCTTAATTGGTCAAAAAGTAAACAAGGGCCATCTTACTATCGATATGCTAAATCAGGGTATGAGTGATGTTCTCTAGAAAGGGTATTTTGTGTTTATCTTATCGTTTGTCTTTGTTTACATTTTGAAATTGTGACGAATGCATCCGATTCTTCATGTGCTGATGACTAAACTTTACGGACGATTTCGTTAATCTTCGTGACCTAGCTAGCTGTTTGGATGGCTAGCGAAAGTTAAAACGTCATCACTGACGTCATAATTGGATGTAAACAAACTTAAATTGTGGTGGGTCACATCACTACTTTTATGAATTGTAGGCTTAATACATAGGATTATTTTGATCTTATAATTTCAATCGTCATATCTATTTATGCTTTTGAGCCTGGAGTACGGTTTTCTTACTAATTTCATACTGTGGTTTGGGGGAAGATATGACTTTAAGATGTAATATTATCTCAAATGGCACTAATTCATTAATGCAACAGGCTGTTCGGCCAAATTCAATTAGTCCTGAACTAGGAGTGCTTACAGGTGAAATTAATTGTAGAATTAATTTCGATTATATAGCATTGTAGGTTAATCACCCAAATGGTCTGCAAAAATGAAGTCAATTGTCAGTTTAGGAATTGTACAAAATGTTGCAGTTCCAAAAGAAAGATGTTTGAGCAGTAGATTGAATGGTTGATTGGGGTTTAACGCCACTTTAACAGCATTTCAGTCATATCGTGGCGGCTGGAGCACCTAACAATGGTTTCCTGGTATTTCTCACACCAGTACTACCACTACATCCTTTCCTAGCCTCCAGCTGCTAGGTTTACGATTATCCACCAAATGGTGAGAGACAAATGTCGGAAAGGGTATGTGCCGCCGCAGGGGATCGAACCCATGACAACCCATGATTGAAGATTAAGAGTCTGACGTGCTACCGACTGCGCTATAACTGCGGGGTTTGAGCAGTAGAAGAGCGACATATTTGCTAAAGTGTATAAGACCTTGTTGATGTACAGAACTTATTCACAAATATATGTTTTTGGTATAGGCTACTGTTCCACTTCGGCAATGCATAAAAAAGGTGGGATTCCAAAACAACTGCCTTTTTACTTTATCAGGTCCACTGATACAATTTCTACCCAACAAATACAACCTCGATAATATTTATTGTGTGAGTTTGTAAACAAATCTGAACAGGTTTTATACATTAGCGAGGTCTAATACACTTTAACAAAAAGCGGGAAAAAATCACAAATTATCAAGTGATCTAATTTCAGATGTCGGAGTATCGTTTAGTTATACCCTGCTCTGTATAGGGCGCAACTTTTCAACAAAGTGATGTTTTCAGATAATCAAGATATAGACCACTTAGGATTCTAGTGTAGTAGCAACACATGATGACAACGCCCGTGTCACTAATACCCTCTTTATTCAAGGAAAAGAGTCTGTAACCCTCCCCATTCTGAATAAAATACCTCATTAGAAAAACGTTGAAATCAAAGGACTGAAAGCAATGGAAGCGCTTGAAGCACTAGATATATTTAATATTTCTTTGAAAATTTATTATATATTCAATTCTGGCCTGAAATTGACAAACATGTGTTGTAGACAAAGAACAGACTGCACATATGTGCAGGCTCATCTTTGTCTATATCTCCTGCTAAAACAGGAATATTCGAGACCCAACATGACAAGGGTCAATATATTTCACAATTACGTGATACACCTTTCAGACAGTAAAGGGGGTATATTAAATAAAATGGAAGTAAAAAAGTTTGTAAATTCAATGGGAACATAGGAATAATGCAGTTCTCAAATGCGACAAAATTTGCTTGAAACCATTTCCACGCAAAACTATATATAAATTATATTTGATGGTATTGGCCACCTGTGTTTTCATTTAGTTGACCAAATTTCAGCTATCACTGGAATTAACTGTGATTATGTTTATAAACGAAAAACCATAATTTGAAGAATTCGATTTACTTAAGGGTTTTAAAGATATATACATACAGGATATTACGTGGGTGTTTATTGAATAACACCTCTATCACATGAGTCACTATCGTGATAAAAGGAGACTTTTTAAAAACAATAACGAGTTATATTCTCTGAATGATAATATTTAGGTTAACTCCACTTCTAACAGTATTCTAGTCATATCGCGGTGACTGTAATACCTAACCATAGATTCCTGGTATTTCGCAGACCAGTATGACGACCATGTCGTTTCCGAGTTGCTCAGCCCAATTTGGTTTACGGTTTTCCTACCTTTGGTTGGAGACAAATGACGGAATAGACATTCGCAAATGCCGGGGATTGCATCCGGGAACCCGTGATTAGGAAATCCAGCACGCTATATCAACTGAACTTTGACCGTGGTCTCCAATGACGTGTTAGATAAAAGTTATGTAAATTAAAACAAATATGATGTCTGATAATACAAAACCTATTAACTGGTAATCGGTAGCCCCACCCCCCTTAAAAAAGTAGATAATGCAACTGCGACTATAAAAGCATCAAGGTAAAGCTGTGGTATAGTTTATATAAATTGACTTCATTTCCGATCTATATTTTTTCACCAATGAAAATAACAAATGCGTTCGGACGGATGTAACTCATTCCAATGCGCAATGCTATGCTATAAAAATACGTATCCACAGCCCGAAGAGGATGATATACCTGTAATGATATTAGCTAACAAGAATGAAAGGGCATAATATCATGGGAAATGTTTAAGTGAAAGGTCTCACCATTATATGCGATACTTGTGCATCACACATGGTGTCAACTTAATGACATTGGAGATACTTCCAATCGCATGATGCATTATAAACGATTTGCACCTTTTAAACAAACTATAGCATTTTATTTCATGACATTGTTCCTAAAATGTTGCAAGGCTGCTGAATACCAACAACTGACTTCAAACGTGCTCGTTGAATATATAGAGGATATTGAATGAATGGTTATTGAATACCAACTTTTTTAAACGCGTCATCTATTTGGGATATTTTAAACAAAATTTCGTATTTCTATTTATAAATTGACCTTATTATTTGCAATAAATCTCTAAAAATAATTTTAATTCGTCGATATATGATGTTCATGGAATATGTAACACCGTTCGTAAAATGGCGTCATTACGTGCACTATGGCGTCATTTTTGACGGTAAGAAAAAGGCGTTACCATAGGCCTTGAACTCATGTATATAGTTATCACACCAGTGTAATATCACCCGTGTAATATCAAAAATATTCAACTGGGTTATTTTACTCCTGGACCGTAGGTCATATTAAAATGAAAGCTACTTCTACGCGAATGCTTATAGGATCGCAGCTTGAACTTGGATCCTTAAGGAATAAGAGAAATAAAACTGAAAAGAAATAAAAAGTCGAACCGTTTAGGCCAGTGTATCAAATAATCAGTTCCCAGTCGACTTTTCCGAGGGACAGTGCGTGATTTCATTTAAAGCGCGAGTTAGTGTGCAAAAACATTAACAGAGTCGAGTTCAAAAATAGAACAAGTTCTATAAATTCAAGTCTGTCATATTCTTTTATTAGATTTTCGGCAGTTTGTGCTTTGGTCCTGCAGCAGTCCTTTGTTATTTGTTGACAAAAGAATGCAAAGAGCTTTCAAGTGTTAAACAATTAATGAGGTACATCTTGTGGCTCTGTGCCAAAGCAGTTAAAAATTATAATGGGCCATAATTGGCGTCACACCTTATTTCATGTAGAAACAAACATAAAGTAGATTTAGGCGAGCGATGTAGGACCACCAGGGTCTTTGCGTTTTTGTAAGCTAAAAATGCTTGACGCTTAGATCTTCACAGAATTAAGTCTGTTAAGGCAGCCATACTAAAATAGAAGGGATCCGGACTACTACTCGATTAATCAGACGATCCTATGACCCCTTTAGGACCCGATCCAACACTTCCGGTCCTTTGGGAGCTGTCCATTTAAGGGATTATCTCGCATATACGTCCCCTATGATTACAGATGTAATCGTTCAATCAAAAGTCATTATTTTCCGGGAGGCTGTATTGCCACCTTCTCAATGAGCTGGCACCATCACAAAATAGACCATTATCCATTATCAATACTAGTATTTGAATTTCATTGTCTTTTTTCATGGCTCATGGATTTGGCCCTCAAGAATTTGGAAATAGCATGGGTAGACCCACCTTCAGAGAAATACCTTAAGATCTAAATTGGGGAATTTCGATCCTTCAAAATTTTATTGATGCATCCGAATTACTATCAAAATAATATGAACTACATGATAACTTCATACGAGATTTAACATGTGAACCAAAACAGAAAAGAAAGACAATTTATACGTTTGATTCACACTTTTTATTGTTTTGTCTCATTCAAAGTCAGTTTCGGCCTCTAAAATTTTATGGACAACGAGTCGATGCTTCTTCAGTTTCAAGGCTAACAAAAATCCTGTCGTTCTTTGGGTTCTTACTACTTCCCAATTTTTGAATGTATCTAGACAATGACAGACCACCATGTAATCAAAGGAAATTCAGAAACTATCTCGTTACCGATATAGTTCTCTAAAAATCTGTTCGGGTAAAATCGCAACAAAAAATAAACAACAACGAATAAATGACCAAGCAGAAAAGGATAGCTAACTCGTATGGAGATAAAGACTGTATTGATACATATATCCGAAAGTAAATTTACTCATGTGCCATCTTGATATCGCCAGTAATTCGGCTTGGGCTCTGAATTTTCAGGATAAACCTACGTGGCAAGCAGGATCTAATAATTGATGTCTGATTTTCTATCAACTCCGTTTCTGGTACGAGCCCTGCCTATCTAACTGCTGAAAACAGACCTCAGACATGGGTTAGAAGGTCATATAAAAGGGAACTAAGAATTATAAACCACTTTATGCCTGTCTCGTCCTTTGCAGCGCTCTATCCGCAGAACAGAGGGGAAACCTAGCGTGACATTGCTGCTGTATTCATCTTTTTCTCCCGGTGCGCTATTAATATCCGATAATTGTGGATAATTGACATAAATGGCGAGAAAAAACTGTGAAAAAACCAAGCTTCAAATAATTATTCTCCATGCAATTCACTTTGATAACTGGAAACAAGGCGTTTGTCGGAATTAGGCATAGAGAGACAAGCTCAGTCGTTTTTAATTGTCATAATGTAATAGAGCTGTGAAATTATGACTTATTCATCCGTCGAAGATATAGCGCTGATCGTCCCCGCTTTCGTCTTTCCGTCCGAACCAATGTCTTTGAAACCGGTGGGCAAAATTTGATACAACTTTATGTACACGAATCCCTGCGACAATCCCATAGACCATCTATCGGTTTCTTTTATTTATTACTGTTTCAAAAAGGATGTGAAATGAAATCAGCTTTTTCATCAATATCCCTTTTTGGAATTACACCTAATCCGGTGGATTGAATCGCGATTGTAGCCAATCGACATGGTCAGATCTGAAGCTTACGGTTGGTTTAATAGTTTCTTTGTTTGAATGGGGTTTTACGCCGCTTTTTAGAATCTTTCAGTCATATCGCGGCGGCTGGAGCACCTAACAATGGATTTCTGGTATTTCTCACACCAGTACTACCATTACATCCTTTCCTAGCCTCCAGCTGCTATCCCACATAGGTCTACGATTATCTACCCACTGGTGAGAGACAAATAGTCGGAAAGGATGAGTGCCGCCGTCGGGGATCGAGCCCGGGACCTCTAGATTGACAGTCCGACGCGCTACCAACTGCGGCAGTTGGTTTAATAGAGAATATTGCATAGATGTTCATGAAATACCAAATTTATTAAACGAATCCTGTCAAACAGATAAAAAAATCGTTACAGAGCCGAGTTTTTATCCGTTTTGAATGACGAGTTCAATAAAATTCTTTTTTTAACACGAATTTGGTATTGTTTTCGTAATATGACCATTAGTTTTGCAATAAATCACTAAAATCGATAGAATTCATTGATATTTCGCGAAAAATGTATAATATCGTCTGTAAAATGACGTCATTACATACATTGTAAAATCAATTAGGTTATTACAAAAAAAGTGTTACCACAATTCTTTGTGATTCATTTTCATAATTAGTTAACCCTTTCCCACACAATAACTCCATTTTACACCCCAAGACAAACGCTTCGGAAAACATTGTTGAAAATGAAATTAATTGCATCAAACAATTTCATCATTATCCACAATGTTTTCTAGCCCAAAAGACCAAAAATTTAAAATTCCATTAACTCGATATTGTCATCTGCATCTCCTTTCAATTTGGACCAGTTCAATTACGCATGTAAAAAAAATCAATGATAGTCACACCAAGAGCCGACCTCTGGTAGGCGACAACACCATGAAATGGTTTTTGAGGTAATATGCATCCATTAACCCATTACCAGATAGCAGCATTTTAGACTGGTCCAAATTCAAAGGAGTTGCAGACGACATTTAAAGATGATGAAATTTTTAGATTTTTTTCAACTTTCTGGGTAGAAATTATTGTGTAAAATGAAGAAATGCTTGTTACAAGCAATTTCTTCATTTTACATAACATTTTCACTATTTTCTTTCTTGAAGGGCGTATAAGAGTATCACTGTATGGGAATAGATTAAGAACGAAATTAAAGACATTAAAACAAGAAGACAATGATGGTTCTTCAACACTAACCTCGATATTATAGCTCTAGGCCTTTTCAGTTAGGAAGGAGAACATTTGAAAGATTTCGCCCTTTATTTCAAAATCTGGTATCCCACAACACAAGGCTTATTTCTGTTTAAGAGGCTTAACTATTAGGGAAAAATTCCGTTTCAAAGAATTTCAATAACTTATAACAGCCTCTGCAAGTTCCATGGTCCACAACATAGGACTAATTTTGATCTTCAATTAATCATTTGGATTACTTTGGTTGATAATGCTACAGAAAACTTATGACAAACCAAATTCTAATGGTCTATGGGGACAAGGTTTTTTGAAGAATTTCATATTTACTCAAAGTACAGCTAGGTTGGGCTTGGTTTGATTTAAGATCTGTACTTTAAATGATATTGGTAATAGGTTATAAGGAGATGCTACATTAACAATCGTACCTTAGAGAAGAAAGTATTTATAAAAAAAACATTATTCTTTACTTATATGTGAATTCCAGGATCCTCCAAAAAGGCTTCAGTAAGAGTAATAAGTTATCCCTTGTCATGCTGAACCCGGAATATTCCCGTTTTGGCAGGAGGTATGGAAAAAGACCAGCCTGCACATAGGTGCAGTGCTAACAGCCCTTTGATTTTAATACATACTTTTGTACAATGATTACTTTTGTACAATGATTTTATTCAGCACGACAAGGGTTCGAAATATTTTGGCTGAGGGCCCTTGGGCATTTAAATATGCCAAAATATTAAAGTCCTATTCCCTAAGTTTGGGAGGAGAATTTGAAAAATAAAATAATTTCTTTGAAGTTTCGTTGAAATCCTATGTTAACCATTGCGAGGAGAATATTTTCCTTGTACTTGTGAACGGATGGACAGTCAAACAGACGGGTGATCTACTAAACAAAACATCTTTTTAGCTCACCTTTGTACAATATGCTATTGGTGGGCTTTTGTGATCATGCTGTCGTCCTTCGTGAGTCGTGCGCCTTGTTTGCAGTCTAGAAGCCACATTTTGCCCACGTCTTCAAACAATGTTTTTCTCCGTAGTCTCTCGGTGAAGTATGTATTTGGGTCACGTGAGGTGAAAGTGCCAAGGAAATTTAAGAAATACCTTGTTTGTACTATCTTTTGTTCAAATGGCTATATATTTGGTAAAAGTGAATGGTCCCTTGGTCTGTCGGCGAAGTTCGAAATAAGATTATATGGGGGTTAAAAACTTGGTCGCAAGGTCAAATCTAAAAAAATTCCTTGTTTGCACTCTAAAGGTCACATTTCAGGCCCAAATGACATGGCTTTTGGTCAGAACGATTGTGTCTCGGCCTAGTTCGAATTTGGTTCACATGGGGTCAAAAACTAGGACACAAGGTCAAGTCTTAGAAATATCTTGTTTGTATACAAAGGCCACATCTTTGGTTCAAATAATTTGCTGTTTGACCAGAATGATTATCTCCTGGTCTCTTGGCGAAGTTTAGAATTGGGTCACATTTGGTGAAAAACTAGGTCAGTAAGGACTAATCTAAAGAAAGTTGACTTACAATTTACATGTTCCTTTTCCTGTCCAAATACCTAGAAACTTAGTAAGATTTTTTTATTATTAATTACTTAGACAAGATTTGATAACGGGTCACTTTTTTGCAAAAGTAGTCTTTCGAGATATTTTACTTCTGCAGGCATCGAATCAGGTGAGCGCTCTAGTGCTAATGGCCCTCTTGTTTATGAATATCACGATTCACAATCGAAATAAGATGCAAATATGAACGATTGAATAAAGACTATGATCTTTGGACACATTTAATAAGTGTTTAGTCTCCGCACTTGCCGAATCTGTAAATTTCACCCGTTTACCACCGATGAATAAGCTTTCACTTGCTGTTTTGATTGTATGATGTAAAACATATGAAGGTTGCAAAGAATGTGGAGAGATAGATTTAATTGAATCAACTTGAAATACGACACGTTCATTTCTAAATCACATAACACTTTATTTCTTCATTGGATGCGTCTGTGGTGTAAAAAGGAAAGCGAAACCTTGTGAAAAATGGACTCTTCTGGCCGCAATATTTTTGTTAAAACTGTATTCAGGAACTTACTGCTGAATATTGTATGTCGAAGAATTTCATAACCCACAACCGATATGTTTAAAAGGTTAGAACTGTACTTTGTCAATAAAAATGTAAGCGGTTAATAATTTAGGTAAATTTAGGAGAACGAGGTGAAAGTGTATTTATTAGTTCCTTACCGATACAAAGAAATAACGAAGAACTACCTAGTGACTCAGTAGCAAGTGATATTCACTGCTTCTGATTCCTTGGCTGGACTTTGCTCAAAGCAAGGTTAAACAACTAGTGAAGGTCAGCTTCTAGCTTTAAGGCTCTGATTGAACGACAAATTTCTTCTGCCCAATTGCTGCCCCCCGTCACCTTACTTTGTTGCCCCCGTCACCTTACTTTGTTGCCCCCCGTCACCTTACTTTGTTGCCCCCGCCTATTGACTCCAACAGGCAGCTACGCTTCGGTTTCAAACTGCGTTATTTTGAAAATATATAAAAAGTGAAAATGGTTGGTTGGCGACCTGTACGATGTAACTACAGCTTGAATAAAATTTACGATGTTTAAGCCACCGAACCATTTCAAAGCTCGATTCCGGGCTTAATGAATGAGTTGAATCGTCGATTGATTCCTTGACTAACAGCCGCGATTGGTCATTTAGAGCCATTGTTTTGAAATTTCTTAAACAAACTGGGTGTTGTACACGGATCAAGAAGTCTCGAAGCGAACATTAAGAAAAGATCGTTATATGAAGAGAAGGGTTTGTATCATCCGGTAAGAATGCGATCTACGATAAAATCATACAAATCTATATAAAAGGCAAACCTATATCGTAAACCCTTTATATAAATGAGTAGATTTTCAATGGGTCGACTGTAAAAATACCCTTAGGTTGGTGATAAAAAATGTTACCATCGAATGTGGCATGGGCAATTGTGTCTTGATATCTGTTCTGGTTGGTTGACTAGCGATTAACGCCACTTTATACAGATATTCACAGCTACATTTGAGAGGATGACTGCATGCTTTTGCCTACGGGATGCTGTTAAGACAATACAAAACTGATTTTTCGACTCTTAAAGCCAGGGTCGAGAGTGCGAGAGTATGAATGTACGACTATGATAACGCGAGACTATGATGGTGATATCACGAGATTACGCGTAGGAATAGGTTTCATTTGAGAATAATTGAATGGTTGTGGAAAGGAATGGAATGTTCGGAACGAGTAACGAAATGAGTTAAACGATCCGTAATTTCACGTGTAGCGTGTCCCGCCACTGTCTTCGCTGGACACGCCCATTAAGCTCAAACAGAAAGTTCCACTTCGATATTAAGCGTTATTTTTCAGAATTTATGACCAGTTACGTGTAAGAAAAATACTTCACATAAATGTCAGCTAGTTTTGGAGTTCGACGTTTACTTCCGGTCTAAATGAATGATTTGATTGGCCGATTGATTCTTTGATTGACAGCCGCGATCCGCCTACTACCCTAACGTATGAAAATGTATGCACTTTTCTCAAATACCCTCATTTATGAAATTATATGCACTGTTCTGTAAAGAGGTTGTTTTAATTTATTCAGACCAATTAGCGACCTCCAAGTCAAGGTCAGGAACTGAAATCTTGAGGTATTTTCAGTGATGTGAATGAAACTGTGAAATATGTTGCATGGTTTGAGTGAGTGGTTTGAATGATATGAATGGAATGGAATGGTATACGAGCGATTTTGAATGACATTGAGCGGGCTAAGCGTGAATTCCATGATATTATTTATTGTATGACAATTGTTCTCTCGCGTTATCACTATTGTGCAATAGTAGCCTGAACGTATTTTCATAGTTGCCCATAGTTGCTTTCAATCCGAATCTGCTACTCCTATCTCTACCTTGAATAACCAGTAAAATTCAGTTATCAAACGGTCGGATCTTTATCACTATTGGGCTGAATTTTTCTTTCAAAATAGAAGTTGACTTGAAGGTGATACTGACTTGCTTCTGCACTAATCAGATTGAAGTTGTTGACATTGGAGTCTTAGGGTATGACTATGTAGAATATAAGTTTTCGGAAAAGGGGTGGGAAGGGATAGACTTTCGTACTTTTAGGTAAACTATCATACAACAAAAAGTATCTTTTCCTAAGATGGTCCTTTAGAAATGTATTATGTACCTACCGATTTTCCTTATAAGATGCCTACATTGCAGGTGAAATAGTCAGATGACGTCACACCAAAAATATCGTTGATCATAGACACGTCTCGGGGGATTCTTTATTCTTATATAGTCAAAGTTCATTTGCATATAGTAAAGGGCGTACTATCATGTAGCAGTGATGCAAAACCTTGTATTTGATCCCCCCAGTGTAGGAAAATTAATATTTCATTCGACCTTCCGTCCAAGGTTTCTTACCCAGCTCAAACCCAATCAAAACTGTAACTTGAAATCGTATAACTTGACAAATGAAATATTTGTAAAGTACCCCAGTATGGTTTGCCCCTCCCAAACAAAAGCAAAAAACACACACCAAAAACAACGCCGTGGAATCTAAAACTCTCTAGATATTGTAAAATTTCTCGAGTCAGGCAAGTTATAAGGAGGGTGACACATATATACGAGCATTCTACATGTATACTCTCTATATATATTCCCCAAAACCAGCGTTAAATAACAGGCAGTTTAGCACGTCTGAAAACATGTAATTACATATCATATAGCCCATACTTATGGCCATTGTCGCTATCTTTAATAGCGAAAAACCCATTGTGTCAGAGAAATTGGATGCTGCATCGTGTAGACCCGGGGATGTAACACTTATCCAACACAGAAATAAGATTTTTGAGCACAATAGAAACTTTAAGAGTTTTGAATTCGTTTATAGATTTACAAGTTACAGTGAGTGATCAAAGGTCAACTTTGTCTATACATGTATAGACAAAATTGACCTTTGATCACTTACAATAACTTGTACATCGATACATGTAGCAATTTTTATATTTTATGTGTGATTTTGATACACTGAACAGAGAATAATTTCAAACTTGAAGCTTTCAAATCCCACCCCTTGATTGTTATAGCATGTAACTGGCGAATACAAAATCCACACGCGAAGTATTTCTAGACTCGAGGTGTAGATACATTACAGCTGGCTCTTTTCGTAAAAGATGTAGTGGTAGTACTGGGGTGTGAAATACCAGGAATCCATTGTTAGGTGCTCCAGCCGCCGCGATATGACTGAAATACTGTTAAAGGTGGCGTTTAACCCCATTCATTCAATCAATCAATCTTGCCGTAAGAAGTAAGAAGGCGATATTATTTCAACTCTCTTTGAACGTAGATCTATGTTAGATTAGTCATGTCGGTAACCGATTCCATCAGCAATCCTTGTATCGTAGCTTTAGGTCCAGCTAAGCAAATGATTCCGACCTAAGCCAAAAGTAATAATTGACCAATCGCGGCCATCAATCAAGGAATCAACCGACCAATCAAATATTCTTTTCAGCCCGGACCTGAGCTTTTCAACTCCAACATCGGCCGCCATTTTTACTGATCATTGTTGTTGGTTGGTTATTCAAGATGTAGTTACGACGTTTAGGTCACCAACCAACCATTTTACTTTTTTATTACATGCTATTGGCCATAAATCTTGCAAAATAACGCTGTTAGAAATCGAAGCCGAAGTTCAATGGGCGGGGCCTCGGGAGTCAATGGGCGGGGCCAGCGATTGGTTAATTGCGACATGTGACAACTTACTGATCGCTGCCCATGCCAACTGACAACTTATATATTAAACTGTGTTATTTAGTGAAAGTTATTGCCAGTTACATGGAACAAAAAGTAAAATGGTCGGTTGACGACTTAAACGTGGTAACTACAATTTATGATAAGCTGTAGATATGATGCTTTAAGTCGCCAAACCAAGAAAATGCTTCGTATAAATATCGGTCAATGTCTTAGCGGTTAAAATGATTGATGGCAAAATTTTAGACTTATCCAAATAAAAGGAGTTACAGAAGACAATTTAAAGTTTGTGGAATTTTAGGTTATTTGAACTTTTTGGGTAGAAAACATTATGTTATATAAAGAAATTGCTTGTTACAAGTAATATCTTTATTTTACACAATGTTTTCAAAATCTTATTTCTTCTTTTTTTTTGGGGGGGGGGGGGGCATCAAAAGCGTCATTATGTGGGAATTTGATAATGACAGGAAGTCATGGTAAGTTATATTAGCCTGCGGTTGACAATTTCGATGATTTTTCAATGTCTTTGAAACAAATGTAACAAAATTTGCAGATACGCGCGTTGCAATACAGGTCCACTAAAAATAAAAACGCTAAGTTAAAAACGAACTATATTTAAGCGTTCTTCGCTATAAAGGGCTCTCTCAGTCTGCTAGTCTGCTAGTCTGCTACTCTGCCAGTCTGCTAACTCCACTCTGCCACTCTGCCAGTATGCCACTCTGCTAACTTCACTCTGCCAGTCTGCTACCCTTCCAACTTCACGAACATATTTGTTGCGTAAAAATACGATTATTATTGTGTGAAATAAGTTTTCAAACAAACTTAAAATCTGGCTTTTAGCTTCATACGTCGACACTCGTGTTCAAAAGTACTATTGAGATTTGACATTTTAATGAAAATGCCTTTGATCGCACATTATCAATTAGAAATCCTATGTAATTTTAATTTGTCATCTATTTGCAAAATGTCATCCGACAAATATTGCTCGGAAACGCATTGCACGATTGCAATTTATTAATTACGGTACTTTATCATGATGACTGAACAAAGAGTTGCAATGCAATCTAGGTAACCGTAGAGGTCTCCACTGGAATTGGTTTAATTTAGCCTATTGACGGGGTAAAATCTACAGGAAACCTACCAACGCCCAAGAAGTCCAAACTTAGATTAGATCAAAGAATGTTATTTTTTTTCAGGATGGATTGCAGTTCGAATCCATTGGTCGCACAAATACAATGTTATTCATGGCCAATGTATAAGATAGTTTCCTTTGTTTGGTGAAATATGGCTAGGAATTGTGTATATGAAAAGAATATGGTGAAATTACTTGGTATGTGAACTAACAGACAAACTTGACAACAACTTTCTCTGTAAATAAGAGAGATGTTTTTTGAAATGTTTATATCTTCCAAAAGTACCCCTTTCTTGCTGAAAGTGTATTTTCTGATGGTGATTATAAAAACATGGAACCCAATCCACAAATCAGATGAGATTGAAACAATTATCATCGGTACGGCTACCTTGAAATTTTGTCAGTTGTATTTCTTTCCGAAAGTATGTTTAAAGATTTACTATATTTAAAAATGACTGGGTTTGAAGTTTAAGATACCAAGAGAACTCCTGTTATTTGGTAAGCTAGTAGTCAATACGAGCACGGCAAGTATTCTTTCTGATATTTGTCTCCCACCAGTGTGTGGATAGTCGTAAACCTAAGTGGGAAGAGCAGCTGGAGGCTCGGAAAGAATATAGTTTTGGTAGTGCTGATCTGAGAATTACCTTGAATTTATGGATAGGTGCTCCAGCCGCCGCGATATGACTGAAATACTGATGATGTGGCATTAAACCCTATTCAAACAAACAAATCGAATAAGGTGATGATACAATATCAGTCGTGAAGATTACATATGAACTTCAACAATTCCGTGAAGTGATCGAGAGTCAACGATTAAAGACATTGTGAAATCAGCCGTTTTATGAAATTTCTAAAATATTCAACCTTTAATGATTCAACCCTTAATGAAATGGCAGATTTTACAAATTGGCTGTAACAAATAGACGTGTACCGCTGATCACAAGCAGACTAATGTGAACTAAATCTTTCAACATGAAGTTGGACAGTGGTGTGGAAATATAGATTTTCCCCTCTTGTCCCCAAGAAAGACATGATTTTCTGCTATTCCGGAATCAAACTCAACTTATATGCAACAAGGTGAAGAGATTGATTTTGAGAAATTATTGTTGTTTCTGAATAAAATGCTGGAAATCAGCATTTTCGTCATTAACAACAATATTTTCTCCCATTCAATATAAATATTATGGTAATTTTCGAATATAAAAGTAATCTTAGAGATCTATCTTTAACCATTCCCGACATTTTCCCCGGTATTTACTTGTACCCGGACGAGAGGCCTTGACAAATGTTTGTTTGTTTGAATGGGGTTTAACGTCGCTTTTAATAATTTTTCAGTCATATCGCGGCGGCTGGAGCACCTAATAATGGATTACTGGAATACCACCATTACATCCTTTACTAGCCTGCAGCTGCTATCCCATTTAGATTTACGACTATCCACCCATTTGGAGAGAGACTAACAACTTAGTATCGGTCCTTCCCCTACAATACAAAGAACATTGACAATGGCAACTATACAGAATATACATACATGTAGTTACTTCTAATAAGAAAAGTACCAAGTTCGAATTGAGGGAGAGATTAAGAAGGTAATTGGGGAAAAATGAAAAATTGAATGATATATTAAAAAATGGAAGGAAATAAAACTACAAACAGAGAAGAAAGAAATTAAAAGGTGGATAGATAAATTAGATATGATGCTCCGAGACCGAACCAATTTTGTTTATTTTACATATATATTTTTAGAACAATTAAACAATCCAATTATATGAATGCCAAGTCCCGCCATATTCGGCAATATATATATAAAGTTTGCATATCATTTCATATTCAGGAGCCGCGGAAAAAACTCCGGTAAGTGTTGCATTTTATTGATTGACTTTTATAGAGCACCGTTCAATTATTAAGCGGCAACATTTTATAATGGGATACACTTGGGCCTTTTTCGTAGATGACACCCTGATTCTTATCGCAGACATTGACGAGTTTTAATTAGTTCCATTAAATGGGTATTTTACCGCACTAGATAAATCATATAATGTCAAGCTGTGCCTAAATGATAATACTACAGCTGACCCTTTCATCGTAATAATCTAGTGCGGACCAACACAGTCAAAGGTACTCACAGTCCGTCTAATATATAGAGGTTAATAGCTTGTTTAAGTGAGGGATCGATTTTTATTATTGAGTGAATGATATTCTAAGCTATATTTTGACGAGTGCTCCGCTATAGTATTGCATTTATCACATATCAAAGAATTTGACTACAAAATATAAGAGAAGCTTACAAAACGTGTCTGAACATTACGTTATAATTTAATTGTTAGTTTCGTCTACCAAAAAACGAGCGATCTGATTGGTCGAAAAATTTAATTCATACCTCCATGAACAAAATTTTGAGTACGCAGCCATTTTGAATGCTTCCGCACAAAATAGTTCACCACAAAAAAATATTAAAATTTGTTAAGTTGTTGCATTTTTCGCTCGATGCTATTAAATTCTAAGAAATGAAGATGATAATTTTTGTTTTCATGGAGGTATGAACCGAAAAACCTAATCACACAATGTATGAATCTGCTTCGCGTATTCATACAGTGTGATTAGGTTTTTCGGTTCATACCTCCATGAAAACAAAAAATATTCTCTTCATCTCTTAAACAAAAATCCTTATAACGCTATTCTCGATGTGACGGCATTATACGAAAAGATGACGTCATCTAACAGTATCTATGGCAGTTCAGTACATGTATGAAACGGCTTTTTTCCGTGTCGAGTCCGTTTTTGTCGGAGTGCAATGAATGTATCTTATACATGTATAGGATAAATCTGTATAAAAACTCATTTCAATATATCAAACGCTATTTGTATCAGTTGAAATATGATCCCATTATAACAAGGGATTTTGCACCAAAAAACTGACCGAGAATAAGCTTTATTGTCAAAGTTTTACAGTTTCTTTAAAAGCTCTGCTCAAATTGCAGCATCCTCTGAGTGTTTATAGCAGACATTGTCTATGATATAAGCAATATGTGCTTTGCGTAAAATGAAGTACACAAATCTCAAAAGGTAGGATAAACTATATCTTGTCTAGGAAATACCTTTATCTTGAACAAAATCATAAAAGCGAATTGATTCCCTTGTCAATTTGGGTTTACATATATTTTTGTCTTGAGTTTCTACCTTTTTTTATAATAGTCAAATGGTAAGACATTCTTTGTTTGTCCTTACTTTTGGAAAAAAGTAGGCTCACTTGCACAAAAGTTGTTTCTAATATTATTTAGAAACCTCTTAAACGATCGCTGTTGTTCAAAGTGGGGTTAGAACAACCCATATTCCGTATCCTTTTGGCTTAGAAAAATTGCTTAAGTAGCCTTTGTAACATATACCAAGATAGTTTAGTTCATTGACCTATATATTAAACGCATCTTTAAGCAAAGTTTCTATTCATTTCTCTTATGTTTAAATATTTACAGTATCAGAACAGAAGGCACCTCATTGCCATCATAAATGATATGTTTTATCAAACCTTCAGTTTCCCAAATGATCTTAATGACCTGAAAATTTGTAAAATGCGATGTGAATTTCGATTATATATATGCACTAACTAATGCTTTTAATTCATCATTAAATGTTAGACAGTGTTTTGACTTTCATGCTGGGATGACCCCGAAGGGATGCAGAATATTATTCTTTTGTCATTCGATATCAAACACTAGTACAATTTCGTTTCATTATTTTTCACTACCTAAGTAAAAAAAATAATCACCTTGTAAACTTTTGGGTTCAATTTCATTTTCCTGCCTTAACTTCAGCAGAAGTATTCTCTGCCGCCGATCGGCGTCCCGTTAAAAGCGATTTAGATCTCCCCACACAAAATTGGGCAACACGAGGATAAATTCCCAATTTGTCAGCAAATAAGCGGAATAAAAGAAAAGGGATGAAAATGATCAGAAAGACTATAATGATATTGACCTTATTCTGAAAGAAACACAAGTATATATGTATTATAAAAGCGTTCTCCGTATCGAGACAGGGGAGGGGAGAACATAACGCAGGTGTTTAGATACCTACCACCATCAACAATAAATGTCACCCAGCACTTTGTTTGGATAACAGACGCAGAGACAAGATGACATAGCCACGAAAAACACAACTATTGTATGTCACTCGTAAAATGTTACATCCTTATTGGGGTTTATATATTAACCTTGTCCCTTGATTAAACAATGTCTATGAGAAAGGGGGTTCGTCGGAGCGCGAGGAAAACGTCGTAACTAAGCTTTAATGAAGTTGCAGTTACGACATTTTGCTCTCGTACTGGCAAATGTGACCCATCTTGTCGAAAAAGGGAGAAAAAAAGAGATAAAGAGATGGAGCAACAGAAAGACATAGATAGAGAGTGTATGTGTGTGGGATAGATAGATAGATAGATAGATAGATAGATTGATTGATAGATAGATAGAGATAGATAGATAAATAAATAGATAAAAATATAGATAGATAGATAGATAGATAGATAGATAGATAGATAGATAGATACATAGATAGATACATAGATAGAGATAGATAGATAGATAAATAGATAGATAGATAGAGAGAGGGAGAGATAGAGAGACAGAGAGAGGGAAAGAGAGAGATAGAGAGACAGAGAGAGGGAAAGAGAGAGATAGAGAGACTGAGAGAGGGAAAGAGAGAGAAAAAGAGAGAAGAGAAGAGAGAGAGAGAGAGAGAGAGAGAGAGAGAGAGAGAGAGGGAGGTCACCTGAGGTCGAATCCCGAAGACTGTTATACAGTAAGGTGATTCAAGATTCAGGTAAATGTCAAGTAACGAAAAGTCTCATACCTGGTTAGTCTGAGCAGTTCGCGCAAACTGACTAGGTTTCGAGACCTTTCGCACGTCCAAAGAGGTCCTTTATCATCTGTCGGGTCTTAGATGAATTTTTTATCCCCCCCATGTAATGGCGACGGGCAAACAAAGCTAGCTATATACGTGGCTGAGTGGGTGCGCGTGAGGAGTATGGGTGTTTTGTGGGTGGGTGTGGGTGCCCAATTCTTGTCCGGAGCATTTCTTCAACATTAATTGGCGGATTAAAAAAACAAAAACAAAAACAAAAACAAAAAAAACCTTGGAACAGTTGTTCCCCTGGAAGAGAGTACCAGTGTCATGCGTAAAGATTTGTTGGATACTCCGAAGTTCAAGGTCACAACTGAAGGTCACGTGACAAGCAGTTATGTGGTGGTACCCGTGTCTGTGACACATTTCTAGCGTTTATAAAAATTGACCAATCGCGGCTGTCAATCAAGGAATGTATCGACTCTTCAAATCATTCATTCGGCCCGGAAATGAGATTTGAACTTGAGCATTGGCCGCCATTTGTGTCATTTTTTTGCGGTTTGGCTTATTCAAACTGTTGTTACGACGTTTAAATGGCCAACCAAGTATTCTACTAATTTATAAGATGCTACTTGCCATAAAATTTACATAATAACGAAGCGGGATTTCCTGTTGGAGCGTTGTCGTTTCAGTATAACATTACATATTTTCTGCAGTAATTTTTACAAATATTTCTATATAAAAGCGTAAGAACACCTGAAAAGACCGAGGTCTAAAGCGCAATATATAAAAAGCCAGAAAACAATATTATGCTATAGTTGTGATACAAACCTTGAATTGGATTCGATACCATATTTGCATCAGTTTAGTAAATGGCGGATACAGATTTTTATTCTCGAGTTCGAATTTTCCCGCCTGGAATAAATGCATCTTCCAAGGAAAACTTAAATGAATGTATCTTAATTGAATTGGGTTCGACGCCACTTTTACAGTATTTCAGTCATATCGCGGTAGCTGGAGCATCTAGCAATGGATTCCTGGTATTTCTCACACCAGCTCTACCATTACATCCTTTCCTAGCTTTCAGATGCTATCCTACTTTGGTTTACGTTTATTCGCTAATTGGTGAGAGACTGAAAGATGCCGCTGGGATCGAACCCATGGCACCCCATTACTGGAGATTAGGAGTCTTATGCTCTACCGACTGCGCTATGACGGCGGCGGTATCTTATTAGATATATGATACAGATTTTTATTTTGCTACCGGTTGTAAAGTTATTGCAGACCGATCTGGCATTGCCGAGTCAGGTTAGTTTAGTTAACGCTCTGTGCTCTGAATACAGGGGTCGTGACTGCGAACCCTAGCTCGGTCAACATTCTTTCCGACACTCGACAAAAATACACGTGACGCGCTTCATTTGTCTCTGGCCAATGGGCGAATGATAAGGAGAGCAAATAAGTTGTCTTCATTAGAAGCTGGTAGTTAGGGTCGAATGGTATGTTTTTAAAGGTTTGAGAAATGATAGGAAGCCATGGCTATGTGAACCAGCTGCCGTATTATAAAGGAAGTGGTATTAAACTATATACAGTAAATCAATGATATTGTCGTTTCACGAGCAAAATTTCGTAACTACAGATTTATTCACCTCTATTTGTACGGAATTGCCTGCACAGATGCGATTTGTTAAATAAAGAATACCGCCACCGTGCACGAAATTTTCAGTCAATGAAAGGAAAAAAAACAGGATTTTTATGATGAATGATTGTAGGCTTAATTATGGTTTATCATATAAAATCGGTTTTATAACTAGTTTTGAAGATAATTGTGTTAGCGAGATTGTCTAAAAGTTGCCGAGTAATCAAATACTGTACTATGCGTGTCTGAATATATACTGTGTCAAACTTCCGATTTTAATATAGTCTAACAATATAATAACTTTCGTGATGGTAACAGGATTAACCATTCCATCGACAAAACATGAGAAATTCCCAGGAACAAGTTTTTATCTCCTTTCCCCACCATATTTATTCGATGAATAATCCATCAATATAGTAAGTTTTCGGGAAGATAGCGGGGTTAGGTAATATATCAAAATAAGGAGAAAAAATGGGTTTGGCGTAAATTTGACCTCAATTGAAAAAAGACAAAACATTATTGATGTACTAACGGTGTTCTTCAGTAAAAATGCCCCCCCCCTTTACTTTTTAGGTTTCAGCAAATGACTAATCGCGACTGTCAATTAAATAACAAGTCGACCAATGAAATCATTCATTCAGACCAGAAATGAGTTTTAATCTCCAATATTGGCCGCCTTTTTTGTTTACTTCTTTTCCAAGCTGTAGTTACGCCGTTTAAGCCGGCATCTAAATACTCTACCTTTTTATTCCATGCTAATGGCCATAAATTAAAACAACAACAACAACAACAACAACAACAAAACTCCCAACACAACAACAACAACAAAAACAAAAACAACCTCCGTCTAAAATCGAAGCGGGTCTTCCGGTCTGATTCAATGGGCGGGGCTAACGAAGCAAGTGAGCGGGCCAGCGATTGGTCAATTAAGATGTGTCCCCCTTTTTTTTAAGTGAACATCATTGCACAATACTCTTTAAATAAATTGTTGACGGCACTCTTCGTCTCACGTTTTGTGTGTTTTTGGAGCAGCTTCTGAAATGGACGGAACGGACTACGCGTTGTCAATCAAAACATTGACCTATCATTTTTTGAAAGGCCGCAACTTTGAATTCCAAAATTCATGATAAGAATTATTGTTAGCTTGGCGACTTAAACGTTGGAACTACAGCTTATTGATTATTAGAATGACAAAAATACTGTTTTCTACCTAATGTTTTGAGAGCTTCTTTCATTTTTCCAGTAAAAATTCGTTGGAATATAGGACAAAGAATAGTATGATCTAGTAGTAATGCGTTAAACTGTATTAGGTTCTCTCCGCATAGGGCACATTTATATCTCATTCGACCTTCGGTCTCGTGAGACAGCAAAATTGTCTTATGCGGCTCGCAAGAAAACAAATCACGAAAGAAAACTTTGGAAGTAATTGCGCCAAAAATTTCTATCTACAATATTTTCTACCCCAGCTAAATATAAATATTTTGTACAATTAAATCAACCTGAAAAATGGTATCTGCAATTCCTTTCAATTTAGAACCAGTTTAAATTTTCTTGTGTGGAAATGGGTTAGAATATAAGTCTCAGTCGCAATTTTAATTTAGGTAATTTGATCTTCAACATTCCCGCACCATCCCGCTTTTTTACGCCCCGTGTTATAAGGAAAATCTTCATTATCCACAATGTTTTCTATACCAAAATAATATTTTTTTGTACACTTTAATCCACCAGAAATTGACAAAATCTTCATTATCCACAATGTTTTCTATACCAAAATAATATTTTTTGTACACTTTAATCCACCAGAAATTGACGTCTGCAGCTTTTTCAATTATGGACAGGTTAAATTTTTTATTGTGTGGTAATGGTTGAAAAAATAAGTCTCAGTCGCAACTTCAATTTATGTAATCTGATCTTATATGGTTAATTTAGGGATATCTAGATCTATCTTCTAGATTGAAGGATGTGAAATTATTTTCACCGAAGAGTAGGTGAAATTCGACGACGTTTCGTTAGTTTCGTATAGGTAATAATCATTTATCTAATAGAATTTCTGAGCTTGATGTTACATGCGACAGGTGAAGGGTATTCGATAACATTCAGGTAAAAATGATCTTTCAGAATCGAGTTCTTGATCGTTGTAAATGGTTTAAAGTCAACTTGTTCAATGGGAATTCTTATATTTTGTTTGTTGGAAGAAAACCGACTGAACGCAAAGAAAGGCAATTTGTGCAACCTCGAACTAAACCGAGAGACAAGTCTCGAAAGATCTAGGGGACGTAGCCCAGGCCACCCATTAGACATATCTAAGCATGTACATGTATTTCAAATGGCACATCTATTCATAACGGAGAACAACCTATTAAATGTATAACGAAACCCCCTATAAATGTGGGAGACATGGTCCGGCAAAACGTTCTACCAGCAGTTGTCAGCTTGAATCTCAATAAACATTTTTGTTTTGAACATTAAATGTCACATTTACTTATTGTGGAGAAAGATTTTGCCAAGTCAGCTGATCAATCGCGGCTGTCAATCAAATAATCAGTCGATCAATGATATTGTTAATTTAGACCAGAATTGAGTTTTGATTTCCAACATTGGCCGCCTTTTTGTTGGGCGTTTTCGTTGGTTAGGCAACTTAAAAATCGTAATTACAGCTTATTAAAACTGTTAAACAATGCTTTCTACCCTAGAGTACAAAACTTCACCAACTAAACTTTGAGTGTTAACTTTTGACGTCTGGAAATTGGTTAAACCATTTACATTAATCATCTTTTTTGTACATTAATCTTGGTTGCAACATCCTAATATGCCATTAGCACAAGTATAATTATATCGTTTCGTATATCTGTCCACATACAGAACAGATAACGATCAGATTTTTGCGGAAATTGGTAAACTTTCCAAAAATTGTTGAGACGTAGGAGTTTCTTGAGCTCAAATAGGTATTGCTGTTAGAAATAACCCGAATAGAGTCTTTCTATTTATTATTCTCTCTATTGAGATCGCGAATGTCAATCAAGTAGCCAGTCGTCCAATGAAATCATTCATTGAGACCAGACATGAGTTTTGATCTCCAACATTGGCCGCCATTTTTGTTAACCTTTTTTTTGTTAGTTTGGTGACTTAAACGTCGTAACTACAGCTTATTCAAGCTGTAGTTACGACGTTTAAGTCGCCAAACAACTATTCATGTTTTTCGTTGCATACTGCTTGGCATAAATTTTGAATAATAACGTCTCTTAAAACTTGAAGCGGGACTTCCTGCCGGAGTCAATGGGTGGAGCCAAAGTAGTAAGTGGGCGGGTCAGCGATTGGTAGATTACCGGCGTGGACTTCTCTTAGTTACAGTAGTGACATGTTGTGTCTTTTTCAACCAAAATGGAGTATAAATGTTTTTTGGACTCTAACGGAATTCGTGCCAACACGGTTAAGACAACGCCACCTAGCGCTGCAATGTCCGACGTCCTTATCCACTGCGCAGAGGGTAAGGGCGTAGGAAATTCCAGCGCTTTGCGGCACTTCGGCATTCGCTTGTATTCGAACCCGGAAGAAAAATAGAGAGTAGTTGAACCGATTCAGTTTTGGATGATTTCGAACCTTAAAGTGTTTGCAATACAACGAAAACCTTTTAGACGTAAAGCCAATATATGAATTTTGACCAAAATAAAAGAACGTACGATTTTTTATGAAAAAGATTTTCATACAGTCATTGCATAACAACGATTCAGAGGTCGATACTATTATAATCCCAATTAAACGTGTTAAGAGATGAAGAGAATATTTTTTGTTTTCATGGAGGTGTGAACCGAAAAAACTTATCACACTGTATGAATTCGCGAAGCGGATTCATACATTGTGTGATTAGTTTTTCGGTTCATACCTCCATGAATACAAAAAGTATTCTCTTCATTTCTTATAATTTAATAGCATCGAGCGAAATAAACAAAAAACTTTACAAACTTTGATTCCTTTTTGTATGGGACTATTTTGTGCGGAAGCAAACAAAATCGCTGCGTGCTCGAAATTTTGTTCATGGAGTTATGAATAATTTTTTTCGACCAATCAGAAAGCTCGTTTTTGATAGACGAAACTAAAAAATAAATTATTGTGAAATATATTAAATTGACAGGTCGCGTGTGTCAATCAAAATATCATGGCACTTATCAAGAGTATAAACAACTATCAAATTGGATTAGGCTAGTTTAAAGTCAGGTTAAGAAGGTGTCGTTATTTACTTCAAATCGTCAGATGGCGACCAAAATGTCGTAAATACAGGTTTATTTAATTTATAAGTGTACCTAACTTCCTGTCTAGATCAGATATTATTTTCCGTGGGTTTATCACGTCACATTGTCAAAAACGGCCTTTTTTAAAAGCTTGATATGACTTTCCCTAACTGTACTGCTGCAGCATGACAAAAGATTCATGCTTCCTTCATGTATCTTATGATTATTCTAACCACATGGTATGTTAGTAGATAAAACCTTTTTCAATGGCTTAAGACAAACATCAAAGAACAAATTAAGTTTTTTGTCAATCTTTTAAGCTGAAGGCACGCAGATCTTTCTCGGCGTTACAATATGGTATGAATACGAATCCAGCTTATATTTTAGTATTTGGTCGCAGGTCATTGAAATGAATGTTTTTCATTGTGATAGTCTTGCTCGTGTTTTTGAGTCCGCTGATTGCGTACCAAACATGCTCTTATTGTTATTTAACTCGATTTCGGCAATATAATTATTCAAACGCCCGTTTACAAGTTTTGTATTGGATGATTTTGCATAAAAAACTATGTGACTGGATTAAACCTCAAAAGATCTTGCGTGGAATCTACAACCTGCATCTTTGTCAAAAGGTCTAGAAACTTGCTCCGAATGTTTGTATTGAGAAAATTGGATATTTGGTAATCTGTGGTTAAAAAACGCGTTTAATAACGTGTATATCAAGCGATTCTCAGGACTATCAGTCCATTGATTTTAAATAAGTAATAAGATATTCCAAACCCTGGCAAGCAGACTGATTTATTATTCGAAAGACACGGATTCATTCTTCGAAAGATTAATGTATCTGTAGATAGAATAATGGCATTTTGGCTTTCAAATAAATTTGAAAGGTTTTTTTTTTGCAGCAAAGTAAGGCAATAAGTACTTTTGTAATATTGTGGACTTAAAACAACAAAACAACATTTACCATAATAATAACAATAAAACAAATTGCAAGGCAGTGGTAGAATTATTGTGCATTAAAACGGGGACAATCTGTTAATGATTATTTTAGTTGTCTTATAAAAGAGAAAGAAAAGACCACTTGCTCCTTCTCTATATCTACACCAGATGCACTGTATTATATAATATCACACCAAATTATACGATAAAAAAGAAGCGACAGTTTCGTAATCCGAGACCCACCATTGTCTATTTGTATCCCTTCTCCTCTGGTCTTCTTTTGTAACTTCCACCTATTATCGTCAACACTTCTTTTACATAACTTAACTTTGTTATCTGAGTCCGTGCTTAATATTTCCTACAGTTTGAAATTTCTGGAGGTGCAGACACTGAGCAGCTTCGTCAGCAAGTAAGTGCATTAAAATATTCCCAGGATGTTTACAGAAACTATTTATAAACCGCATTTCAAAACTTTGGGTTGTCTCTCACCAATGGGTGGATAATCGTAAACCTAAGTGGTATAGAAGCTGTAGGCTAGTTGTAGTACTGGTGTGTGAAATACTAGGAATCCATTGTTAGGTGCTCCAGCCGCCGCGAGATGACCGAAATACTGTTAAAAGTGGCGCTAATCCCCATTCAATCAATCAATCAATCAATCAAAACTTTGGTACGACCATGATTAATCGGTGCTTGTAACTGTTCTGAGTGTTTCATTTGCGCATATTTCGTTTGATGGAAATGTCACGAACAGACTCATTTAAAATTAATTTAAAATTTATTCTAAGAACATTGATGAATACTGCAATAGATGGTTTAAAGTTAACGTTAAATGTGCCTCTGTTGCCTGACCTTTGGCAATTTAATTTAATACAGTGAACCCTATATTTCCAAGAGAGTAACTGTTTAAAACACGCCTTTTTTCTACAGACAGTTTGGCAATAACATGCCCAACATTCAAACCATCGGTTCGACCTTGTCACTATGAGCTTTAACTGAATGACCCCAAATCTACAAAGTAATATGGCTCTTTTTTTACTCTTCTCGAAAGACGCTAGTTAAGGTGGGGTTATGTAATTGTCAACTTTATTCTCACAGGCACGTGTTGCAAATAATAATTTCTATTACCCATATTGCTCTTCTACCATCATAGTTGATTATGCGGACTAAGAAATCAAAAAGTTGTCCAAAGGTACTCTACTTTCTTTATTGCTGGTAATGTTGACTAAGAATTCAAAACTGTGCCCAAAGATACTCTACTACCCTTATTGTTAGTTATGATGATTAAGAAATCTACACTTTGTCCAACGATGCCCTACTATCTTTATTGTTGGCTCTGCCGATTTAAAAATCTTAACTTTGTCCAAAGATACTCTTCCACCTTAATTGATGGTTATGTTGACCAGGAAACCTAAACTTTGTCCGAAAATTCTCAGCTAGCTCTATTATTTGTTATGTTGATAAGGAAATCTTAACTTTGTCAAACGATACTCTGCTACCTTGTTGTTGGTTATGTTGACTTGAAAACCTAGACTTTGTCCGAAGATTCTCTGCTACCTCTATTGTTTGTTATGTTGAAAAGAAAATCTAAACTTTGTCAAACGATGATCTACTAACTTTATGGTTGGTTATGTTGACCAAACCAGGAAACCGAAGCTGTGTCCAAAGATACTCTAGTATCTTTATTGTTGGTTTTGTTGACAAGGAAATCTAAACTTTGTCCAAAGATACTCAACTACCTTTAATGTTAATTAGGTTGACTAAGAAATCTAAATCTGTCAAAATATATTCTACTTCCCTTATTGCTAATTACTTTGACTATGAATAAAAACATTGTCTATTTATCGTCGTACCGTGAGCAAAATTTCGTTTCTAGACTTCATCGCAACAATGCGATAGGATATTTCACTGAGGCAGACATTGCAAAAGAAATTCTTTTCTTTCATTAATTGATTGAAAGCAGTTTTACGTCCTGTCTTAAAAACATTTCAATTATATCGGGGCATCCGCTGCACCTTACCTTGTCGTCTTATTCTTTCTCTGACCGGTACAAACACAAAATTCGATCAGAGGCACCAGCTGTCATCCCACTTAGGAGCAAAACTTATCATGCGAGCGAGATAAATCGGCGGTGGGCGATCAAAATGTCGTAACTACAGCTTTAGTTAAGCTGAAGTTACGACATTTTGCTCGCCCACCGACGAAATGAGCATATCTAGCGATAAGTTGTGTCAATCTTCAGAAAGAACGTTGACCGTGCTGGGTGTCGCAGTCAGGACCGCATGGCTGAAAGTAGAGCACGTTACCGACTCAGGAAACCGTGCTGAATGAAATCTGCATTCTACAAACATTTGAAGTTTGACCATTCTTTATTGCCTTCGTCGCGTTATAAATTAAAAATATTTTGAGCTTTTTTTGAAAAAAAGAAAGAAAAACACGTGTTGCATATGATACAAACATCTTCCCATAAATTACTTCTAAAAGGTATTAGATACCTGTAACTTACTCTGAATGTTGCTGTGTTTTTGCGCTATCCTCAATCTACCGAATACCAAGGCTAATTTAAAAAGTAACATCTGTTTCGAGTCATAATAGACAAAAAATAATGACAGGCAATTTAACAGAAATCTCTGAAGTCATTTTAACGACACATTATATTTTAATAGTCCGCGTTTTTAGGCATGCTCCGGATAACGGCTTAACCAATTACCAAACAGCAAAATTTTAGACTGCTCCAAATTGAAACGAGTTGCAGACGAAAAATTCAAGTTTATGAAATTTCAATATTTTTCAACTTTCTGGGTAGATAACACTGTGGAAAATGAAAAACACTGCTTGTTGCAAGCAATTTCTTCATTCTCCACAATGTTTTCCTAATTGCTTTTTAATTTCAATTAACAGATGACAAAACTTTAGACAAGTCCAAATTAAAAGGAGTTGCAAAAGACAATTTAAAGTTTGTGAAATTTTAGATTTTTAAAACATTGTGTTAAATGAAGAAATTGCTTGTAACAAGCACCTTACACAAGCACCCTTTCCCACACAACCCCCCCTTTTTACGCCCCGTAAGAAAGTAGTTGTGGAAAACAATGAGGAAAATGAAGAAATTGCTTGTATTTTCATCGTATTCCGCATTGTTTTCTACCTAGAGAGATAAATATTTAGAATTTTCAAATATTTGAAATTGTCCTAGGCAAGGACTCTGATCGCTCAAGTGAGCGAAAAATACCTAGGAGATGAACTTGTAGATAGAGTTTACAATATTCCTTAAATACATAATAACTACTTTTTATGGCGTAGGAATTTGACGGCTTTAGTGGTTAAGCCTCCAGTGGCAGCTTGCACTCGTTGAACTTTGAGACGTCCTCAAAATTTTGTCTGTTAACTTAAGCTATCAAAGCTGACGCTTTACTAGCTAAAAATACCTTGTTTTGGATTCTTGCTAAGAAAGAAATTTTAATGTATCACCCGACTTCTGGCTCGTGAAATATCTAAATTTTCCTTCGTCTTTCGTCTCGATTCCAATAAAAAGTTTCGTATCACTACTATAATCTAATATTCCTTATTTCATTTACTTTTAAGTTTAAAGAACAACTGTTCACAGTATGGTGAGCATATTTAACACACTCCCACACAATGACCCTTTTTGACGCCCGTCATGTAAAACAAAAGATAAAGAATTGTATAAAATGAAGAAATTGCTTTTGACAAGCAATTTCTTCATTTTACACAATGTTTTCTCAGAAAGTTGAAAAAAAAAAATCTAAAAGTTTATGGAATATTTATTCTTGTCTGCAACTCTTTTGAATTTGGACCAATTTAAAATTTTGCCGAATGAAAATTGGTTGACAAACAGCATGTGGGACACTTAAAACAATTTAAGTCACTTTTTAGTCTTTCTAGATCTATAATGATTTCTTTCTGTTCGATCTCGACTTGTGTGGTTATCAACCAAACGAGAATATATTTTTTCTCGCTCTCTTTTTGTCTAACTATCTAAATGAAAGGCTACATTATAATGTATTTAATGTCATTTTATTTTAAAACCCTTAACAGTGACAGGATAAATCAGAGGTATCTTTTAACCCTCATCATGCTGAACCCGGAATATTCCTGTTTTGGCAGGAGGTAAAGACAAAGATCAGCCTGCACATATGTGCTGTCTGATCTTAGTCTACGCCACCTGCTTGTCTCTTTTAACCCTTTCCTGTTTAATCACTGGTTTTTACGTCCCTGTGATTTTATACCCGAGAAAACATTGTGAAAAAAGAAGAAATAACTTGTAACAAGCAATTTCTTCTTTTTCCACAATATTTTCAACCCAAATAAATGGTTATTTTTCAAATAAAATCAACTTTAAATTTACGTCTGCAAAACCTTTGAATTCGGACTGGTCTAAAATTTTGCAAAACAGGAAAGGGTTAAACTAGAGTTATCTATAAACTGCTTTTCAAAATAATTACTAACCTAAACTTAGCGCATCCAGTGCTGTCAGCCCTTTGACTTTAATGCAGTTCTGTAGAGGGTTTTTATTCAGCATGAAGAGGGTTAAACTTTCTATTTTCTGAAAGGGTAATTTTAAAATTTATCTTTGAACATGGAGGATATTGTGATAGAAATGTTTAAACACTTGACGGTTCGCTGTTCGATCTGACTGACCTCCACCAAGGTAGAAAATAAGGCTAGTTTGCAAACATATGATCAGAGATTTGACAAATTAGAGTGAATCTCTTTTGTAACATAACCGACGTAGTTACAACTGAGATAATCTGTAGTTACCACTTTTACGTCACCAATCAAAAAAAAAAAGGGGGGGGGGGCGGGGGGGAATTTTGGAATAGATATCTGAGTTCAACAATCACTTTCGGCCTAATTGAGTGCTTTGATTGGCCAATCGAATTTTTGTTTAACATCGGCGATCCGTCTACTGAATATGTGTTTGTCACTAATGAAAATATCGAGGACTTGATACAAAACAAGATAATTTAATTGTTAGTTTCGTCTATCAAAAACGAGCGTTCTGATTGGTCGAAAAATTTAATTCATACCTCCATGAACAAAATTTTGAGCACGCAGTGATTTTGTATGCTTCCGCACAAAATAGTCCCATGCAAAAAGGTATCAAAAGATGTAGGTTTTTTGCTTTTTTCGCTATATACCATTAAATTATAAGAAATGAAGATAATATTTTTTGTTTTCATGGAGGTATGAACCTAAAAACCTAATCACACAATGTATGAGTCCGCTTCGCGTATTCATACAGTGTGATTAGTTTTTTCGGTTCATACCTCCATGAAAACAAAAAATATTCTCTTCATCTCTTAATTGAGTACCAATACATTTTATAAACACTTACGATGTTTTTATACTCTGTCATCGAAGTATAGATTTTAATGTTCAAGCAAGAAAGATTAATCAATCTTATAATGAAATAAAGATTATCATTTATGTCCTTCAAAACGCTGAAAGATACTTGTAAAGTTGTTGTAATGGGATTTAACGCCGCTTTCAACACTTTTTCAGTTATTTCACGGCGACGCGTGCATCTTCCTGTCAATTTTCACACCAGTTCAACGACAAGATTCTTTCTGATTCACCAGCAGCTCATGCAACTTAGGCGCGCTACCTATCATTCGACCATGGGTGAGAGACAAATTTGAGAATATCGCGATGGCTCTTGTCTGTCGTCTGACAGAATATTAGCTGAGCTTGGGCTCGAACTCACGACCCGAGATTGAAAGCACAGCGCCTTATCGACAGGGCTGACCGGAGTTACCACTTAATTTATATTTTGACACGTTGGTGAAAGTTAGGAATGGACAACACTGAAGCAAACGGAGTAATTGAATTTAAGAATCATTGCCAAACGCTTTACCGTTTGGCAAATTTTTAGACCTGTCCAAGTCCAAGGGTTTTGCAGAGGACATTTCAAAAATGTTTTGATTGGGAAAATCCCAAATCAGTTGGGTAGAAAACATCATTGGAAAAAGAAGAAATTGCTTGTAACTAGCGATTTCTTCTTTTTTCACAATGTTGTCTTGAGTTTAAAAACAAATTGACGACTGTAAAAACAGGGATTAAACAGGAAAGGGCTAATGCTGTGGGGCGCGTTGCGGGGGTGTATTTTCGAGATGACACAAAACTTGACCGAAGGTTCGCTCAGTGGTATAAGTTATTCTGTGTGTCTGTTATCTAGGCTTGTGTGTCACCATGTCGAACTGGATCTTTTTGCCTTTTCGACAGAAGTTATGACTGTGCGCTGCGTTATGAAATCAAATATCCTTCATCTTGTAATTTGTAAAAAAAAAGAAAACGCAAAACGGAAAAGGCCTGTATTATATATCCCGAATCTTTTCTTTCATTTCGTTTACTTGGGTTGAAAGTATTTGTGTTTTTATTAAAGAACCGATCAAGGGATCGCTGGCCACGCCCACTAGTATCCAACATGACATATCGATTGAGATAAAAACAAAACAACAACAGCAACAACCTCCCTAAAAAACCGACAATATTTTGTATAATTTTGTATAAGATGTGACCAGGGACTTAATATAAACGAAAAAACGCTGGTTCACGACGTTAACGTTGGGAACGTTGCAACTACAGCTTGGTCAGGCTGTAGCTACGATGTTCAAGTCGCAAGCTGACAAAAATGAATAAAATTAATGTCGGGATTTAAAGTTCACTTTCGCCCTAAACGAATGATATAATTGCCTTGACTGGTCTATTGCAGCGCGTGAATAAGATGATGACTTGTCGTACTTTAACTGAAAGATTGTTAAAGACATCATAAAACACCCTACAGCAAACGAATCACCATTTTCTTGGTATGAAAACTGAAACAGTTTAACCATTTAAATTTATCATGTAATATTTTACAGCTGTAATATCCACAATCAATTTCATGACAACAAATCTTTCAATTAAAACCTTAATAGCCAAGTTTCTTTGCAGTTTTCTAATTGATTAGTTAGTCGATATTTTTTCCCGTCGATGCTGGTTTTACAAAACATTCCCACAGTTATGCTTGTCTGCCAATAAAAAGAAAGACGGAGATGTGAAAATAAACAATTTATTAAATTCATTAAGTGGAGCTAACGACATAAATCATTCCCCAAGTGGAGTAATGATGCGGAGTGTTCTATTGAATTGCCGAGAAACACTAATTTATTTCTCCGGCGAGTTCCGCTCGTTTGAGTAGCTACTTCTTGGATCGATATATTTTACTCGCTCTTTTTTCCGGTAATTCTTATTTCTTTTTCTTTTTAGTTTACGGATAAGCTTAACCCTTCCCTGTTTTTCAAAATTTCAGGCTTGTCCAAATTCAAAGGTTTTGCAGATGGCAAAATTAAGTCTAGTTTATTTGAAAAATAATCATTGAGTAGGATAGAAAATGTTTTTGAAAAAGAAGAAATTGCTCGTCTCAAGCAACTTCTTCTTTTTCTACACTACAATATTTTCTCAAGTATAAAACACAAGGACGTGAAAACCAGGGTTTTAACAGGAAAGGGTTAATTGAAATGATTTTGAAATATCCAATATGGTAAAGAAAAAACAATTTTACGAATATTATTTATTTTTTAATTTCCAAAATAAATCAGCATTTCGTTTTATAGATATAGAGGGTAATGGACTAATCCCGGATGTCAACCAAAGACTCAATCGACCAATCAAATAATTCATTTAAACCGGAAGTTAACCTTGAACTCCAACATTGTCGACGTTTGTGTTAAGCATTTATGTTGTTTTGTCGGCCTAAATATCGTAATCACAGCTTATTTAAGCTGCATTATCGAGGTAATAGTCGTCAAGCAAACCTTTTACTTTTTTAGTTACATGTTACGGCCAATCAAAATAATGCCGTTCATTATTGCAGCGGAACTTCCAGTCGAAGTCTCTAGTAAACTTGGCCATCGACCCGTTTATTGTTTCTTTCAGTATAAGATTGATTTATCTTTCAATGTCGAAAAAGCTATATTATAACAAGTGAAAATGTTGCTTTTGATGTCCACAAAATGTAAAGTTTTATTGATCTTGTACGATATCAAACGATTATCATTTTTATTGGACCCCCCACCCCCGAAATGTAGTTTCTTTTGACAAATAATCTCTGAAACCGCCCCCTCAATTTTGCACGTGATTTAAATGACAATCTGATGACGTCAAACCTTTGGGAACAGACCCTGGACGTATAAAAGGCCTAGCATTATGTAACAAAACGGTGCATTGTGTTAGCCAGAACAGTGTAGGAAAACGTGTATGTAATCTCGGAAAATCCAGGTGGTTGCGAAGTCTCAAAATCGCTGAAAAGCTTGTATATCCATTTGTTGTTTTATGCTTTGCCCTGTATTATTCTGATATCAAATTTACTTGAAGACCAATTAGAGTTCTTAAAGAATGTTTACGATAAACAACTTACCACATTTGCTTTGCATAACGGATGGCGCCATCTTGGAAGTATGTAACGTAAAGCTTTAAAATAGTCCCAAGATGTACATCCGAGGTTTCATTTGTAGAAATGATCGAGAAGTTCCGGTTGCAGTGTCTTGAATCGTTCTAAGATGCTAGGATGATGGTCAATAATTTGAAACGAACGGAAGCTTGGATGAATATTTCAAAATAGTTAATTTAACATTTTGATAATTTCACTCGTTTTTCGTTGAAATTATCAAGAGACAACCAACCCCCGAAATCTCAATAAACGACCGGAAAGCATGAAAGAAATCGCGGTTACTAGTTATCAAAGTACAACGTTAGCGTTAAAAACGTGGGATAAACGTAAACGAGTTGATACTTAACGTGTTATATATGACAGATAGGTGATTGACACAATATAAATCATTGTGACACAACGGACAATTCTCCAACACCTGACATTGTCAAATATCTCGGAAATAAATATGTATCCAAGTCTTGCTGCCAGAAATCCATCATAAGTTTAACCGATTACCACACGACAAAATCTCAGACTGGTCTAAATTAAAAGGAGTAGCAGACGGCAATTCCACAAGTTGGTGGTATTTATAAAATCTTTGCATTTTAGGGTAGCAAAAATTGTGAACAATGAAGAAATTGCACGTTACAAGCAATCTCTGCATTGTGCACGATGTTTTCCAAAACCTTTAGCTTGAGGTGCGTAAGAAAGCGGGATTGTGTGGGAAAGGGTCAAGTTAGCACAGAACTGCTTATGCGTTTATTGAGAAATGGACTTGTTCATTTCGCATATAGCCATATAGAAAATAGTGAATTACTTGTAATCTATGTTTCATTGAAGATGTGCTCATACAATACAATACAACATAATATAATTAAATGTAATGGTATGCAAAGCAATGCTTTGATTGATTGAATGGGGGTTGACGCCACTTTTTATAGTATTTTAGGTATATCGCGGCGGCTTGAGCACCTACAATGGATTCCTGGTATTTCTCACCACAGTAATACCACTACATCCTGTCCTAGCCTCCAGCTGCTATCCCACTTAAGTTTACGATTATCCACCCATTGGTGAGATACAAATGTCGGAAAAAGATATGTACCGGCCCCTGGGATCGAACCCATGACACCACATGATTGAAGACTTGTAGTCTGATGCGCTACCTACTGTGCCATGACGGCGGCTCGCGATGCTATGCAATACAAGACAGGAATACTTTATTTACTCTCAATTCCCAGACAGGAAATCACGAGGGGTAACAAAAACAGCAGTGTGTAAGCAAGGTATAACAAATTACATCAAGAAAGGTATTATCATTGTGTACCTTATTTGTTGCTTGTAAATTACTGGGGCACTTAAAAGTAAAACGGGAAATCTTTTTAACCAAGATAAGCATAAATAATGAAAACAAAAATCTGACCCCGGTCCTAGAATACATCCCTCTTATATGGTATTGGTATAGACGATATTGTTTCGACAATCCCGCGCTTTGATTTGTATAGAAAATGATTACATATGGCAAGCTATTCTACACTGCACAAAACAACTTTATTTCAATTGTCGTCTCGAGGATGCGATAAAGCACGAAAAAACGCATGATTTTTTTGGTCATGCATCTTTATATGGCGAAGGCGAGGTTATTTCGTTATCGTTTCCGATAATTCGCTCATACCTTTGGTTAGAAGTACCGAATGACTTCACAGGCATTCGGGAAAAATATACATCAAATAAATAATAACATGAATTTACAAACAGTATAGCTATAGAGGAGATTACAGTCGCTGAAAATATAAGTATGTTTTAAAAAAGTAAATTAGTATAATGTCATAAACAGCATAGATCAGTTTATTTTTCAATCAATTCGTTACGGCTTCAGTTTGATTCTTAACACCAGTATACGTCAACGGAGATAAAATGGCACTTGTTTACAAAAAATGAAAACATATTGGAGACTGTGCTGTTAAAATCAATTAGCGTTTTTCGGTTACATATCAAGTGTTATTGGTATAAATGCTGTAAACTTTTATTTTCAATAGCTTATACGCGATTTGGTCTTCGCCAGGTGAAACATTATTTCTGTCCGATTTTAGCCATTTTACTCAGATTAGAAAGCACCACAATGGTCAGCTTCCTTACCAATGCTATCAACATTAAATTCGACAGTAACTTCAAAACCTTGGACACCAGTCTAAATCAACGTTCAGTCTTTATTGGCCGATACATGTATCTCGGCCAATCAGAGTCCTTTATATGAAATTTTTAATTGCGATTGTAAAGTAGATCCCATAATCTTTACTTTGTCCGTATCATTAACAAAATACCATTTAAGAGATGAAGAGAATATTTTTGTTTTCATGGAGGAAGCGGATTCACACATTTAGGTTTTTCGGTTCATACCTCCATGAAAACAAAAAAATATTCTCTTGATTCTTATAATTTAATAGCATTGAGCGAAAAAAGCAAAAACTTTACAAACTTTGATACCTTTTTGTATGGAACTATTTATAGCGGAAGCATACAAACTAGTTGTTTGATCAAAATTTTGTTCATGGAATTATGAATATTTTTTTTTCGACCAATCAGAACGCCCGTTTTTGATAGACTAAACTAAAAATCAAATTATTAACGAATGTGTTTTATTTACCTCTTTTGGGCATCAGAAGGAAGAGATAAATGACAAAATCTCCCCATGATCTTTGCACTGCCCTTGTTATTAAAGACATGAGTCTGTATAATCCAATGGCGATGCCTTACGAAGACCCATTTGCGTCTACACTGTCGAAATGCAGGTGAAAATGTAAACGTTTTATAGATTAAATACCGAAAACAATTGGTGAGTGACCGAAAGAAGATATTAGGTTATAACAACACAGTCACCAATGTTTAGATTTTGAAGTTGTTTTAGCTAGCAAAGCGTCAGCTTTGATAGCTTAAGTTAACAGATACAATTATGAGGTCGTCTCAAAGTTCAACGAGTGCAAACCGACACTTGAGGCTTAATCACTAAATCCGTTAAATGTCTACGCCATAAAAAATAGTTCTTATGTATTTAAGGAATATTACAAAATCTGCCTGCAGATTCATTTCCCAGGTATTTTTCGCTCACTTGATCACATCGTATTAAAAATGACTCTGGTCAGAGTCTTCAAAGAAGTTGCAGACGACAATTTCAAATTGTTGAAAATTCTAAAATATTTATCAATCTAGGTAGAAAACAATGTGGAAAATAAAGAAATTGCTTGTAACAAGCAATTTCTTCATTTTCCACATTGTTTTCCACACTCCTTGGTTACTTAAACTTGGTTTCTTTATCATGATAATGTTTAAAAAAATTAAGTTTGATGAACAAAACAATGCTTTGCTAGCTTATAGTACTTTTCAGTTCTCTGATTTTTTGTTTGTAAGCAAGTGGCATCTTATCCCCGTTGAAGTGTTTTTTACCTCTTTTGAGCATCAGAGAGAAGAGATAAATAATTAGTTTGTCCAGAACGATTTGTTTTTATCTGACTTGTTATGAGTTATTGTTGTAAGACCGGTAAGCAGACCGCCGTGACGTTAACTAATTATTCAACTGTTATTTCAAATGACTTAAATAACTTAAAAAACAAGTCTAACCATGGATTTGCTTAGTTTGCACTTTTGCTTAAGTCCTGGAATACCATGTCTGAGTTGATGATTATAGTCTAGTGTTATATTACAACTTAACAAAAATTTCAAATGAGGATTGCTAAGTTTGCCCTTTGTGACAAAGATTGAAATAGCATGTAAGAATTCAAAACTAGGATAGAAAACTACGAGGATGCTTTAAATTATGGGGAAAGGGTTTATCGATGTTTTTTCGTGTCGCAGATTTTAATCCCTTTCATTCCCTCTCATATTTTTTGAACACAGTAATATTCTAAAAAGTAGACATAGCATTTTCTTGTATTTTCTTATCTGATAATCCATTTATATTTCGCTTAGAGAAATTTTGAATAGTCACACGGTGTGTCAAACGGTCGACCACACGGTTTCAGTTTGAGAAGAGACTGATTACGCGCTCACGTCTCACAACGTACGTCGTCATCGTGACGTCACCAGGTGTTTATTCGTTAGCCGATTTTCGATTCTATAAAGCTCACTACGAAACTATCGTAAGAGTTCATATCAACATAAACATTCGATTAGTGCGGTAATTGTTGTCACAAAGTTCATACGGAGCCGATTTTATGCTAATCTAATCGAATTCCAATTTGTTAAAACCTTTCTTTCTCATAAAGCTATATCCAGCTGACACGCTATCTTTTAGTTCAAAAATAAAATACCACTTAAATATGTAAGCAGTTTGTCCCTGTGATGAGAAGCTCGCGCTCCTGATTGGATTGTATGAATATTGGATAGAAGTGATGGGCGATTTACTAATGCAGTTTAAGTCACTAAAAACCTATTTGATAATCTAGTGAAAACAATAATTAGACTAAAAAAACACACAACAACAACAACAACAACAACAACAAATTAAAAAAACACACTTAGGTAATTTTACACCGAAACAGAGCTCTAGTCTACAATTTGATGATTTATTTGAAACGTCTCTTTTGGTTCTAAGTATAATTTTATCAACCTTTTTAATTAAGTGTTCGAACCGAACACCAAGTGTCTAGTTGTCATTTAACCCATTACCAGACGACAAAATTTTAGACTTGTCCTAATTGAAAGGAGTTGCAGACGATAATTAAAAGTTGATATTTTTAAAAATCTTTATCAGTTTGGATAGAAAACATGGTAGATAATGAAAAAATTGCTTTTCCGCAATGTTTTCGATAAGCTTTTTATAAAGGAACGTCTAAAGGTGTCATTGTATGGTAATGGGTTAATCATAGAGGAAGTGAATATTTTTGACCAAATGAGTTTTCTTTGCTTTAAGTAATACTTATATATATCCACAGTTTTTGTATTTTTTTTATAAAACGCAGCCGGTAAGATGTAAACTATGAAGCTTTTAAAGCTTTGCATCTTTACAGCTATTTAGTTTAGTGTTACATGTAATGCGACTTAACCCTTGTCATACTGAAAAAAGATTTTATTGAGAATTACATGAAAATCAAAGGACTGAAAGCGCTGCGAGGCTTTAATTGTGGGTCAATATTTTTTTAACAATGACATTATAAACATTTCTGACTTGAATAGGACAAGCAGGTGGTGTATACAAAGATCAGACTGCACATATGTGCAGTCTGATCTTTGTATATACCCCCTGCCAAAACAGGAATATTTCGTGTTCAGCATGACAAGAGTTAGAAACCCACACCGAAATCAGAAAGAAATTTAGGACATTCGCTATAGCTTTTCATAGAGTATCAATTTCTTTAACGAACAATTCCGTTTTCTGGTGCAGTATTTTAATGTCATAGCATTATCCATTATTGCGGTTTTGTGTGTGTAATTTTTTAAAAAAAAAAACAAAAAAAAAAACACATTTCCGTGTATACTCGACAATGAGACAACAAGAGCAAGACCACACAATGTTTGTGTAACATTCTGACAAGAAAACATCGTCAAGGATGGTCAGACCGTGTAGGATGGCGGATAATACTCGGTTATGGTGAGATGATGTATGCCGTATGCCGTAGTCATCGCACAAACCCATCCATAACGTGATATACTACACCAAAAAATAAATCCGCGACTCAGTTTTTTTTTGTTGTTACCCTTTTATTATTTGTCTACTCTTCGTAATAAATGAAATCCATTTAACACTCTTCGTACTAAATGAAATCCAATTGATGCTTCGTATGGGAAACTTAGTCGAATGGCAGAGTTGACCGACCGCGGCTGTCAATCAAGGAACCAATCGTCCAATCAAAGTATTCACTTAGCCAAGAGTTGAGCTTTCAACTCCTACATTATTCGCCTTTTGTGTGAAACATTTTTCGTTGGTTTGTCGACTTATACGTCGTAACTACAGCTTATACAAGCTGTAGTTACGACGTTTCGGTCGCCAACCAACGATTTAACTTTTTTTATTACATACTACTGGCTATGAATTTTGCAAAATAACGCCGTTTAAAATCGAAGCGGAACTTCCTGTCGGGGTCAATATGCGGGGAAAAACGGAGTAAGGGAGGGGGGAAGACGGTTGGTAAATTAAAAAATCTTACGGACGAACACGAAACTCACGCTAGCAACGTGTCGGTTCTGTGCGTAAACATGTCTTTGCGGTGCATGGGGACGCGAACAATATTACATACAAGCTCAGCCTTTGCTGGCGAAAAACAGATTCTAACCAGCTTTTAGATAACGCAAAAACACAGTCTTTATTTTGGCATTTAGCAACAAAAATCTGTCTTTTTATTCATTTGCTTCCTCTGTCTAAAGAGTGCATAGAGACGAGACTCAGTTTGTGTAGAGAAAGACCAATTGGCCAATCGCTAGCCCCGCCACTTACTCCTTTGGCCTTGCCCACTGACTCCGACAGGAAGTCCTGGTTCGAATTTGAACGGCGTTATTTTACAAAACTTATAGCCAGTAACATGTAACAAAAAGTAGTACAGTTGGTTGGCGACCGAAACGTCGTAACTAATAAGCTGCAGTTACGACGTTTAAGTCGCCAAACCAACAGCAGCAACAACAACAACAAAATGTCGGCCAATTGTTGGAGTTGAAAAACTCATATCTGATCTCAATGAATTATTTCACTGGTCGACTAGTCATTTGATTGACAGCCGCGATTGGTCAATTTCAGGTGGCTGCCAGTGCGGCCGGGATTTGAACCCACAGTCTAATACATGTTTCAGACCTCGTGACCGGCGACTGAACTACCAAGCCACGTCCCCCGACCTCCTCAGAAAGATATATATATATTAGATATTTTTTATACGCCGCCGTAGATGGTTGATTATTGGTATCACCTTCTCCGCCTGTTCGTCCGTCAGTCCCGACGACCGTCCGTCCATTTTCTTAACACATTTCCTCCTACACTTATGGCGCCTTTGAATTTAATTTCACAGAACGTTCATCGTCATCTGCCCTTGTGCATATAGTCGGGATTTCGCCATTTAAGGCCATAACACAGGAAAAACGGGGCTTGATACAAAATGTTTGTCTTGTCTAGGTGGTGGCGTGCATTGTAACTATGGCACTCGTGTTGGCATATAGATAAAAGGGTGCCATGATCACAAAATACGCCACCGCGTTATTTTTATTCAAGAAGGTAGCCATAAGGGCTTAAGGGTTAAAACTCATTTGTACACCAAAGAGAACAACTAGCAAAGATAATAAATTTTGCAATCAGCCCCCCCTCCTTTTTTCTTTGACGTAGCCTGAAAAGGCAAAAACCAGACAATAATCGCAAGGTCATATGCTGAAGTTTCATTCAAATTCGTCCATGAATGTGAGAGGAGACGTGTTAAAAAATGAGGACGTTCCGACCTACGTACGTCGGGACGGGAAAGGTGATATCAATATATGTCCATCTTGAACAGTGTATAAAAAGTAAACAGCAATTTTATAACGCGAACACCAAATGCTATGATAACGCTAATCGCTACACGCTATGATAACGCTAATTATCACATGCTGTAATAATGCCTATCGCCACACGCTATAATAACGCTTATTACCTAATGCTGTAATAACGCTTATCGTCACATACGATAATAACGCTTATCGCCTCATGCTATAGTAACGCTTATCTCCACACGCTGTAATAACGTTTGATATTTCACTCGGATGCGTTGTTAGGCGTTAAAAAAACTGATGCGGCACACTCGTTTTTTCAACGCATAACAACGCATCCTCGTGAAATATTTTTTCATATCTGAAATAACCAGTTGATTCTCCTCTATTTACCACACGCTATAATAACGCTTATCGCCACACGCTGTAAAAAACGTTTATTACCACATGCTGAAATAACGCTTATCGACACATGCTATAATAACGCTTATCGCCACATGCTTTTTACTGAAAAAATTCGTTCACCTATATTTCAAAATTACTTCGTCATACGCAAGAAACATTATCAAAACCGACATTTAAACAGAATTTTTTCATTATGCGTCACATCGTGTTGTGGATGCAATTTGCCTAACATGATTTTCGCATCGCTGATGTTATGGGCCATTCACTGTGACAGGAAGTACAAAGTCTCATTATTTCGTCTACTTAAGCCATTACCAGACGACAATTTTTAAGACTAGTCCAAATTGAAAGGAGTTGCAGACGATAACTTAAAGTTGGTGTAATTTTATATTTCTTTGTATTTCTGGGTAGAAAACATTGTGTAAAATGACGAAATTGCTTGGCACAACTGCAGCTTATTCAAGCTGTTGTAACGACGTTTACGTCTCAAACCAACCATTCTACTTTTAATGACCATAAAGTTTGTAAAATGAGGCTATTCATGGTATTAAGTCGAATTTTCTCAGAGAGAGGGCGAAAGAGAGGGAGAGAGAGAGAGACAGAGAGAGACAGAGAGACAGAGAGAGACAGAGAGACAGAGAGAGACAGAGAGACAGAGAGACAGAGAGAGACAGAGAGAGAGGGGGGGAAGAGACGCGTTATCTTGTATTTTGTTTAACCATTTACCAAACAAGATCGCTTTTTACGCCTCTCAGGGAAAATACCTGTGGAAAACATTGTGGTAAATGAGGAAATTTCTCATAACAAGCGATTCCTTCATTATCTACAATGCATTCTACCAAAAAGACAAAAAAGTTCAAAATTTCATTACCTTTTAATTGTCGTCTGCATCTTCTTTGAGTTTGGGCAAGTCTAAAATTTTGTCGTCTGGTAGGGGATGAAAACAGAAAGGGTTTTGGACAGAATGATGAATGCACTACTATCTCATAATATCTCTTTTTTGTTGTCTTAGCGGGGAGTAGAGAAATCAACTTTTGATTTAATGATATAGTCAAAATTCACATGTTTAAGCTTTTTTTTTTTGTGTGTGTGTGTGTGTGAACCTTAATTTCTATTACTTCTTTATCCAGAGTTTTCCTTGGGTGGATAATCGTAAACCAAATTGGGCTTAGCAACTGGAGGCTAGGAAAAGATGTTTAAGTCGTACTGGTGTGCGAAATACCAGGAATCCATGGATAGGTGCTCCAGCCGCCGCGACATGACTAAAATACTGTTAAAAGTGGTGTTAAACCAATACAACCAATCGCCTTTTCTTGGAGAAAGCGTAAAGTAAATTTCGAAAACACCGTAGAAAAAGAAGAAATATTTAGTGACCAGGAACTTCGTCATTAACCCATTCCCACACAAAAGAATTTTAGACTGGTCCAAATTGAAAGAAGCTGCAGCCGACAATTTAAATTTGATAGAATTTTAAAACTTGTCTTCCTTTTTGGAGAGAAAACATTGTGAAAAATGAAGATGTTGCTTGACACAAGCAATTCCTTCATTTTCCACGATGTTTTCCGAAGCTTTTTTTCTTGAGGGGCGTTAAAAGGAGGGATTAAGTGGGAATGGGTTAATTCTTACCAATTTCGTTTGTCTCTCCTTCTTAATGTAATGATACAAAGCAAACAATATTGAAAACCCAAAACACCAAAAATAACCCCGAACAATATTGAAAAAAAGGCGCATTTTCATCATTCATTCAGAAATTTTTCAACGCTGAATGACTTTAAGACAATAAAAACAACAACAAAAACAAAGCAAACAGCAAACAATAATAACAAAGATTTAAATAAGAGTGCCATAGTCAAAATATACGCCGCTATACCAAGGTCTCTTTTTCTGTGATGCAGTCTAGCATGGTGTAATCCTAATGAAATTCACAAGAGCAGGTGACTAGTTACATTATGTAAAAATTTTCATGCGAATCTGTCTTGAAATGGAGGCGGAGTTGCGTTAACAAGAGTTTTTTAATTAAGCCTCTCTTTCTATGACGCAGCCTTAATTGGCAAAAATGCGACAATGTGCACAAGGTAAGATGACTATTGATATCCTGTGAAAATCTTCCATTAAATTCGTCCATAAATGTAGGTGGAAAAGTTTTTAAAAGTTGTGGACGCAGGGACGGATGGACAAACAGCCGGACAGACATCGGGACGGACAGACGATACCATTATACATCCGCGGCGTATAAAAAGAAAATAAGGAAGAAAAAAACTATTGCCATTACTAAGTTTAGTAAAAGAATCGAGTAAGAAATCAAACTCAACCCTTTCGTGTTTTTGACTTTTAGACTTGACCAAATTCAAAGAAGTTGCAGAAGAGAATTAAAAAAGTGAGTGAAATATGAAAAGTAACAAACCTACAGGGTATAGAATATTGTGGAAAAGAAGCAATTTCTTCTTTTCCCACAATGTTTACTCAAGTGTAAAATCAAATGGATGTAAAAACCAAGCATAATGCAGGAAATGGTTAAAGAAGCTATATCAATAGTGAACAAGAGTATCAAAGCTACACAAAAAGATTTTAACAATAGATTTACTCTTTCCCACGAAATCCCCTTTTTACGACTCCAAGAAAAAGAATTCTGAAAACATTATGGAAAAGGAATAAACTACTTGTGACTTCATATTCCACGTTGTTTGCGAACTCTTTAAAAAATGTCAAGTCTAATGCTTTGTCTTCTGGAAAGTGATTTAGTAAGTTTTAACTTTATTGCCATGGTAGCCGATAAATAGTAAAATGGACAATCAATGATAAAGAATTTAGCGTAACATTTCACAAGTAAGCCGTCACAAAAAGTAAAAATAAGAAAAGATAATCGTGTATTGTCATCAATCAAAAAACTGAGCGGTCAGCCCTAGGGGTACATCTGCTATCATATGGTCAGAGGACCTGTCCAAACGGTCACCTCGGCGGTGTGAATTAAAGAATACCTGTGCCAAAGGCCAATTTGTTCATTATGACTCTATCATGGGCCGTCGAGCAGGTTGACTTATGGACCGTCTAGGTCTATTTGTCTTGGTGGCTGAGTTACGCTTTACCTGTGAAATTGATAATAAACTGAACACGTAGTGTGTTGGCTATATGCGTACTGTTTCTTCCTAGTTTTAACCCTTTACTGTTTTCCAAAATTTTAGACTTGCCCAAATTCAAATGGGTAGCACACAAAATTATTCATTAAGAACAATTGAAAAAGTATTCATCCTATATAATAGAAAAAATCATTGAAAAGAAGAAATTGCTTGTTACAAGCAATTTCTTCTTTTTCAATAATGTTTTCTCAAGTATATTGTCAGAGGAATGTAAAAATCAGAGATTGTAAGGGAAAGGGTTTATCGAGCCGCAGAAACCCACATAATGCTTTTCATTCCGACAATGTATTGTCCTATGAAATCAGGGGTTATGAGTTCAAAACAACAATCTAAAGCATTTGACTCTATAGACTGAAAATAAATTCAATAAGAAGCTTCAACTGGTCGTTATTTATGACCTTTTGCTAACATAAACTTAAGGACTAATTCCCGGAATTGCAGAAAAAAATCCTGGTATCGATCCTACATGAGTTGCGCAGATCAGAATGGAGTACATAATTTTTTACTTTCCTCAGATTTAAGAGTCCAATTGCGTCATTCTATCTTTCCGTATTCGATTTATAAATACGACCTGCGCAAGATCCGGTCTAACTTTCGAAAAAAAAATCGCGACCACCATCAACCGAAAATTGACCTATCTGCCTACTTGTCAAGTAATGTGTTATGATTATGCGTACTATGCAACGTAGACATTACGTAGAGAAGACGCAATGGTCTTTAACGATGACGTTGAGGCGGTCTAGAGATGACGAACAGATGCTACAGATGCATACCAATGAGAACTTGAGACACTTTAGTACCAGGTACTTAAGCTTAAACGTAATGAAGAGACACTTTAGTGCAAGGTATTTAATCTTACACGTAATAAAGAGACACTTTAGTGCGAGGTATTTAAGCTTAAACAGAGTGATAAATCGGTCTGCACAGGGACGCCGTTTGTAATTCGATTAAGTCAAGTAAAGTAGATAGGTGGGTCCAAAATTTACTTATTTGCCGTAGACCTACAATCGATTTACATCGGTAGATAAGTCGGCGCTAGACAGACAAACATTGTCAACCGACACTGATCTTGACAGTAAAGTTGTTCATATTTGTACAGGAAAAACCCTTGTCACTCCAATCTGTACTTTCATAACCTAATCTGACACAAGATTAAGGATGTCTTTCGAACATTTTGTTATAACTTACTTCTCCTCTGTTAATTTGTTTAACTAATACTAAGCTTAATTTTTGCAGAAACAAACAAGTGCAGGTCTGTTGTAATGCGGGTGCAGGTTAGTTTGCGCCATGCGATTCCTTAAAGGGGGAGTATCGATGGTTTTTAATTTAACGGATTTCAGATGTCTTTTATGCCCCCGCATCGAAAGATCGGGGGCATATTGTTTTACCGTTGTCCGTGTCTGTCCGTCTGTCTGTCCGTCATTTCATCTTTCTGTCTGTCGGTATGTCTATCTGCAAAAACATTGCCAATTACTACCAGCCTATTTCCGGATACAATGCTCATATTAAGCATGATGATTCATCTGCATAATACGCATCTCCTCATGTCAAGGTCATGTGATAAGGTCAAGTTCGAATACCAAGGTAAAACGTTTAGTCCTGTATCGGGGGCATTGTGTTTCACGAACTCATATTGTTATTCCTCCTCTATTTTGAAATGCACTTACTTACAAGTCGATTTGTAAAAAATCAGACATAGAATTTTCAAATTATAATACTCCCTCCGCTTCCGGTTAATCTATTTAAGGATTTCATATGGAAAGATAAAATGAATTGTGGGGCAGTCAAGTAGTGCGTCAATCGTTTTTTCAGTTTGAAATGAGTTTGATAACTCGCTCCCACCTCAAAACTATCATTATCGTGACGTCACCTGGCGTCATATTCGCTAGTGGTTCTGTAAAGCTCACTTCAAAACTTAGATGAATTAAAACAAGCAACTGCAGTCTTCAAATGACAATTAAATATGAGAGACATGTGTCATTTAAATGATAAGTCTTAAATCAAGCTTTCAGCAAAAACTTTAATGTATGTGTGTCATCTTGGTCACGTGATCACAGATATTTTTCACATGTTTTAAGTCGGAAAATGAAACCGTTTGATATTTTTGGTCAGACTCAAAAATATGTTTTAGTGCAAATCATCATTTGAATGAATTTGTTTGAGACAAAAGTTGACTGGGACATCAAGACATAGTGATGGAATTGGGTTCATGTAGGAAACGTATCTTTCATGTCTACATCCAAGCGAAAATATTTTAAATTTTAGTTTCTTCGATCAAAAAATAGCGTTCTAATTGGTAAAAAAAAAAAAAAAAAAAAAAATCATACAAAAGTTTGAGCACACAGCCATATTGTATGCTTCCGCACAAAATAGTTCCGTACAAAAAAGTAAAAAGTAAGATTCGTAAAGTGTTTGCTTTTTTCGCTCGATGCTATTAAATTCGCGTATTCATACAGTGCGATTAATTTTTTCGGTATATACCTCCACGAAAACTAAAAATATTCATCTCTTAAGACAAAGTGTGAGAGAAATCTATACTCTACACCCACAACCAATAAGCAGCTATGAACCATCAAGTATTTACAATAAATAGGCATCTTAGGTTTTAAACTAATATTAACTGAGTGCTTGACACCAAACATCTAAATCTCGGGAGTAAACATTTGCGTGATTTCTGTAGGGAGGATCAAAGTCAACAGTTGCTCAATGTCAAGTCGTGATCCTTTTTCCAAAAATCCTATACAAGGTCACACCAGGTTAGCTAGGTCAGTTACACGGTGCTTAATCCTTGGGTCATTAGCTCGAACTACGACTCGGCCAAAATTCTCTTCGATAACTAATAAAAATCCGGGAAAATCTCCATCTGTCTCTCGCAAACGGCCGAATGATAAGTTGTGCGTTTCACTTGGATGAGAAGCTATCTACGAGGATTGAAATTCGTAGAAGTAATGTTTGGAGAAGCGACATGAAGGAAGCCAAAATTAAGTTCAATAATCGTTTGCGATGGAACTATAAGTGTTGAAAGAGCTGTTTCCGAACAGATAGTCAGTTAACCACTCTCCTTAATCTACATTTAGTCTATACCAACTCACTTAGTTCGATTGCCACGAAATCGTTGGGCTTATATAGTCATTCTTGAACAATCACAATACAGATGATCTACGTCCCTGAAAGGGAGACAGCGGCTTAAACCGGCTATTAAATAATACCCAATTTTACAGCTGGGTAGACTGGGGCTGAACATTAATTATTTTGTCAAAGAACACACCCCGTTGACGCTTTGGCTTCAGCCCATAACCTTTTGGATCACATAACGAGCACCTGTACCACTCGGCCATCGAGACAGTTAATAGTCAACAAATGTAACATTGATACATAGTCAGGGGTAAACTTAAGATATCGGACAAGACTTTTGATATATTCATGGACCGTGGTCATATCGCAGTTGGTAACGCGCCGGGATGAGCAGCTGGAGGCTAGGAAAGGATGTAGTGGTAGGACTGGTGTGAGAAATGCCAGAATGCAATAGTTAGGTACTCCAGTCGCCATGGTAGGATTGAAATACTATTAAAGTGGCTCTAAACCCATTCAAACAAACAAAGAAATAACAAATCCACTTTGGATCTCAGCTTATATTGATCTTGAGCATAGTACGGATAATACAACTTAAAAAACTGACTTTAAAATTCAAAAACAAGCGCTCTGAGACATGAAACAGCCACTCTAGCTAGACTAACTATAAAATCCCATAAAAAGTGCTCTGTTTTGGACGAGGCAAGTGTCTCGTCCAATCAGAGTGCTTGTTGTTAAATGAACATTGTCATCGTGGTCCAAAGCGCAACGGACTGGCAAAGAACAAAAATCATGTTTTGATTTTCTAAGATTTTCTGAGTATATAACTTATATTATACTTAAAAACATACTAGTGCCTATATAAACGCAAGACTTCCTTGCGACAGATTTGAACTGATCTTTACAGAATCGAAAATTGGCTGGCGAATATAACACTTAGTGACGACACGATTTAGTTGATTGTGAGGCTTTAGCGTGAAATCAAACTTTTTTTCAAACTGAAAGTGTGAGCTTAGACGTTTGACGCACTATATGTCTATCCCGAAATTCATTGCGATGGGCAAAACGAAATACACTTTCTGGAATATCGCATTCGAACAATATGAGAGGGAATACAAAATGTTATAATCTACGACATGAAAATAATCTATACCCCCTTAATAAGACGCTCTTTTGAATAAAAGGTCATTAACCTACACCATTATGCCAACGCTTGATTTAGAAAATCGTTAAACATAAATACGAATAGTTTAATCTTTAGTTTCGTCTATCAAAATCGGGCGTTCTGATTGGTCGAAAAAAATTACTCATAACTAAATGAAGAAAATTTTGAGCACGCAACGATTTTGTATGCTTCCGCACAAAATAGTCCGATACAAAAAGGCATCAAAAGTGTAAAATGCTTGCTTTTTTCTCTTGATACTATTAAATTATAAGAAATGAAGACAATACTTTTTGTTTTCATGGAGGTATGAACCGAAAAATCTAATCACACTTATGTATAAATGCGCTTCGCGTATTCATACAGTGTGATTAGTTTTTTCGGTTCATACCTCCATGAAAACAAAAAAATGTTCTCTTCATCTCTTAAATGATAATTGAATGCGTACGTTTTCTAAATATTCATATAATCATGACAACAAATAATTGTGTTTACTTATGCATTTTTATGTTATGTATCATACAAAAAAAAAAAAAAAAAATCATAGATGCATGCATACTGCAAGACGGACTGGTGTTATTTGCAACTAACTTAACCCTGTCATGAACAATTATAAATCCGAAGCAGATTTGCATCAAATCAAAGGATTGACAGTACTGGAAGCATCAATTTTAGGATAATATTTCTTTTAAATATTTTTTTACAAACAATTTTGGTTCATAAAGTGTGGGATAGGCTAAGATTAGACTGCACATATAAGCAGACAAATCTTCGTCTGTACCTACTGCCAAAGCAGAAATATTCCGGGTTTAGCACGACAAGAGTTAATGTTTGTTTCGTCCATCCAGATCCAAGCGTTTTGGTTGGCTGTTATATTTTTCTTTTCATACTTCGACGTACAAAGTTTTGAGCACGCAACTATCATTTTGTAAACTTGCGAGCAAAGTAGGTCCATAAAAGTTCACCAAAAACTAGTCAATTATTCGTTTGGTTTGCTTGATGACATTATATTAAGAGAAACGTCCAGAGTATTTTTTTTTTGTTTTCATTGAGGTATGAACCTATAAGCCTAATCACACTAATGTATTCATACGCTTCATACAATGTGATTAAGTTTTTAGGTTCATTCCTAAATGAAAAAAAAATCTCTTCATATTTTAACGAAAATCTATTATTTATCCATAGACAGTGTTAATTTCTCCCTTTTTCGCATGTATAGGAGTATAAAAGATCATTTGTCGTTCAAAATACTTTCAAAATTTTCACTGCTTAAATTTTGGGTTTAACCCTAAAGAAACTAAATCCAGTTGTAAATCTTATGTTTGCTTTTGAGAAAATCCATAAAATATTTCCCATTAAATCTCGTCTAGTAGGCATAAAACATTGTAGTGAAGTAGACCCACTTTCTTTGAAGGTAACGTTGACCCAAGGATATTTTGTTTAAAAACCTCGGATACTCAAACCCTCTAATGTTTACAGCGCTCATCAAAAGCACATAAAAATCGAACATGTGCCACTGCATTGAAAAATCATTCTACTATGTTTTCCTTTGAGATAGTATTCTTTTAGAGCGACTTGTCATTAAAAAAAACATTATCCTGAACTTTTTATGTTTAAGGTTTGGGTTTTTTTGGCGATACATTCAAAAAGTCCTCGAAGAACAAACAAACTCCAGACGGTGAATAGCATCTTGTCACAGAAAAACAATGAACACGTTGAAATATGGGAAAGCTAACAAGGGTTCTATCTTGTTTGCTATGTCTTTTTTTGTATTGCTATTAGTGGATTGAGCAACTTGAGGCTCGAAAAGCATGTAGTGGTAGTACTAGTGTGAAAAATACCAGGAATCCATGGGTAGGTGTTCCAGCCGTCGCGATATGACTGAAGTACTGTTAAAAGTGGCGTTAAACCCCCTTCAAACTAACAAACATTGCTGCGCGAAAGTTGTAGGATAAAGAAGCTCTGAAATATTTTCTTCCTGTAAATAAAAATATAGACTAAGTCTTGTCATCTTCAGCGAGAAAGTGACCGGTTAAAAGCATTAGTGGCCAGATCCTTTTGCACGAAATATTTCGTCGCGGGGCGAGAAAAATGTCCTAACTACAGCTTGAATAAACCTGCAGTTACAACATTTCGCTCGCCCAATGACGATTAACATGTATAAATGATTTATAAATGATGAATATGAAATGTATTTAAATCAAAAGAAAGTGGGGTCATAGTATATACCATGTCACGGCTTTAGAATTTATTTGCAAGAGAGTACGTGTAATTGACTAATCGCGGCTGTCAATCAAATAGCCAGTAGACTAAGGAAATAATTCTTTTACACTAGAAATGAGTTTTGAACTCCGACATTGGCCGCCATTTTCAGCTCGGCTGTACTCGGAGAAAACCCGAGGTATTGTGATCACCTTGGCGTCGTTCGTTGGTGATGGCGTTGCCGTTGGCGTGACAAACTTTTACCTTGGTCATATCTATTTTTATTGAAAAAATTCTCATGAAACATGACATGTGCATTGACCATCAAAAGAACTATCTAGACTATTAAGGGGGATAATTCCAAAAATGATTTTGTAAGAGTTACGCCCCTTTTTCGACTTAGAATTTTTGCATTTCGACTTAGAATTTTTGCATTACCGAGCACCTGCAGCCAAGCATTGGCATCCGTGGGCGGTGCTCTTGTTGTTAACCATTTTTGTTGGTTTGGCTTAAACGTTGTAACTGCAGCTTTTTCAAGTTGTAGTCACGACGTTAAGGTCGCTTACCAACTATTCTACTTTTTTTATACATGCTACTAGTCAAAAATTCTGCAAATAACGCCGTCGAAGTCGAAGCGGGACTTCCGTACGAAGTCTTTGGCCGTGGTCTATGGAGAAAATGGGACGTGCCAGCGACTGGCCAATTGGTAACAATTTCACTGTATCAAAAGTCTACGAGGAAATAAGAAGTGTATCATTCAGAAACATCTCTCGTTTCAACTTAGTTCTCATTGAATAAAAATAATACATAGGGTTCTGACAAAACTTGAAAATGATATAAAATGGCTATTAAATAAGGCGTTACTATTGTATCTCAGATAAGAACTTATTTAACCCCTTTACAAATAGACTAGTCAAAACTCAAAAAAATTGCAGACGGCGAAATTTAGTTGTTGAATTTAAGAGAAAAAACAAAACAAAAACCCACTAAACAACAACAACCCCCCCCAAAAAAAATACACACACACAAAAAGAAAAAGACGCTGCGGATTGAAAGCATTGTGAAAAATGAAGACATTGCTTGTTGCAAGCAATATCTTCATTTTCTACATTGTTTTCTCAGGCTTTTGTCTTGAGAGCAGTAACAGGAATGGAATTTCGTAGGAGTCGGTTAATGCGTTAATCGGCCAAACTATCATGGCGGATTTGTCCAAAAACAATGCTGTCAAAGGCTGATTGAATGGGATTTAACGCCACTTTCAACAGTATTTCAGTCAAATCGCGGCGGCTGGAGCACCTAACAATGGATTCCTGGTATTTCTCACACCAGTACTACCACTACATCCTTTCCTAGCCTCCAGCTGCTATCCCACTTAGGTTTACGATTATCCACCCATTGGTGAGAGACAAATGTCGCAAAGAATATGTACCGCAGTCAGCGATCGAACCTATGACACCCCATGATTGAAGATTAGGAGTCTGACGCGCTATCGACTGCGCTATGACGGCGGTTCGTTAAAGGCTTGAGTGAGTAAATTGATAAAATACTTGTGTTAAACGATTATTAGACGAAAGTATTTTAGAATGGTCCAAATTGACAGAGATTAAAGATGATAAGGAAAAACAAAGGGCAAAAGGTTGCAGGAAAAGATGAAATTACTTGTAACAAGAAAGCCACGATTGGTCAAATGAACTTGATCCAAGTGCTCGAGAAAAATAACGCAGATATAAAATCAACGAACCGAGCCTTGCTGGTTGACAGATAGGGCGTTCATCATGTTGACTCTTACAATGCCTACTCCAAAACTTTTTTTTAACCTTTTCCTGATTTTCAAAATGTTAGACCTGTCCAGATTCAAAGGTTTTGCAGACCACAGTTTAAAGTTAATTTCGTATGAAAAACATTGTGGAAAAAGAAGAAATTGCTTGTTACAAGCAATTTCTTCTTTTTCCACAATGTTTCTCAAGTATAAAAACACGGGGACGAAAAATCAGGGATTGAACAGGAAAATGTTTTAAACAGGGAAAATGATTTAAAAGATCGACTTTAGAAATATTCAAACAAATGCTACATGCTGGTGAAACCTGTATGGTATGCCACTACGGCACTCGGTGAAATATTTTCGTCCCGTTTAACACATATTCCCATACAATCCCGCTTCTACCCACCCCGCCCCCCCCCCCCAAAAAAAAAAAGAAGAAAAAAAAGCACATTGGAAAATATTTTGGAAATGAAGAAATTGTAAACAATGAATTCTACCCTTCAAGGCAAAGATTTTTGAAATTTCATGAACTTGAAATCGTTGTCTACCCCCACTCACCCTCTTCAATTTGGACCAGTTGTATTGAAATGGGTTAAAGGAATTGTAGTTTTGAAGTACTACCATGAATATATATATATTTAACAAGGGATTATAGAGTAGACATATTTCAAGAGGAAAGTTCATTAAATGAGTTATTCAAATATTGATTATACGTCATATTTAGTTAACGAACAGTTATAGATCTGTAAATATATTTCGGTGGCTTAGAGCAAAAACTTCGTATTGCTCTATACATTGTATAGAGCCATACTATGTTTTGGCTCTAAGCCCTCGATTTCTTTTACCAACAGTCCTTCGAGCAAGATTTTATCAATCAAAAACCAACCTGATGATGATTATTCAGCATGCGTGAGGCATCCGCACGACATATCGAAGCAGTAGCCGGGAGAGCCCAATGAAGACTCAGATCAGCCTGTCATTCAGGCCGTCTGATTCGAGTCGCAACTGTACGCTCTTTTTAGCCCATTTCGACACAATGGCGCTTTTGGACGACCCTCAAGGAAAACAATTAGAAAATGTGGTGTAAAATGAAGAAATCCCTTGTAGCGAGCAATTTCTTCTCTTTACACCATGGTTTCAATCCAGAAAGTTGAAAAATGATAAAATTTCATAAACTTAAAATTTTCGTCTGCTAACCTTTTCAATTTGGATCAGTCTATATTTGTTTGACTGGTAATGCACTAAAATATGTACTGGCTTTTTATTTCATCAATGCTAGCATCGAATGTTCTAAATCTTGATTTTTTGGTTGGACCAATAAAAAGATTATTAAAGATGAGGAATAAACTTGTAATTTGAAATGCATAATTTTGCCATACAGCACCGTCTAGCTTAATATCTGCTGTCTAAACTAGATTGGCATAGTTCGAATCTGTTCTCTAGACAAAGACTTTTACCATTCGCTTCCAAGTTAATCCATGCTTCAAATTCCGTCGATTTTATAGAGCATTTACATATCTTGTATAATATTATGATTTGTACGACTAACAGGGGGTGCATGGGAACCCGCGAAACAAATATTTGAAAACCAAATCGGATCCAGAAGAGATCAAGCAGAGAGAAATAAACTGTAGTGAGGTAGAATGACCATTCTTGATTCAGAAAAATCGACTTAGACCGAATGATCTAATCCAGATCAGCCAGCCAGTGCATTCTCCAAGGAGCCCCCGTTTTGTTGAACGGGTCAGATTGCTAGGTGTTCACGACATTTACACACTTGGAAAAGAATTCGAATGCTAGTCTTTGTCTCAACTTTTTTTACGATAAATGTCCAATGTCTTTCACGTCCCTGAAAGAGAGGAATCGGCTTAAACCCACTGCTACCATTTTTGACACCGAGTAGACTGGAACAGGCTGTTAAGTGGTGGTGACCATTGGGCTCGAACCCATGACCACTAGATCTAGAGTCAAGACGCCAAACTGCTCCACGATCGAGACAGTCAAAAAGCTTAAGATAAGGGTTTAAGACCCATCAGTAGTTTAAGATGAAAACGGTCGATATCGTGGGAGACAAACTCACGGACCATAACCGAAAAATCACCGATATAAATCAGATTTTTATATGCCCAAATTTCCCATTAAAACGTTTATTATATTCATGAATAGAAAATATTAATAATTTTCACTGTTATCATTTTTCGGTAGCGTCCTTAAATCGGAGGAGAAAACCACGGGAGTCAGGGGAAAATCAAATTTTTGTCTTGATAGAATCATTATCTATCAAACAATAATTTGATTTTAGTTGTGGCTGTTAAAATCCCTTTAATAAGATTGGCTGAATTTTTTGTTTCATGACTATACATAAAAAAACCCAAAAACTATTCTATGGTTGCGTCCAAAAAGTTCAATAAAATGTCTCAAATCGATTAAGTCTTTGATTATTTGATATCCGTTGGTATACATCTCCTTGAAATTTCAAATAAAAGGAAATAGAGACAATAGTATTATTTTCTTGTAGCTATGAAACCAAAAGAAATAAACCGAAGGGGTCGCTGACAACGCCCACTGGTTTCCAACATAATGTTCGATTTTAATATCAAACGTCGTCATCTTGTGAAATCAATGTAACAATAAATAGATAAATAAATAAATAAATAAATAGATAAGAAGAAGAAAGTACAAAAAGATAAGTTGGCGACCTAAACGTCGTAACTATAGGTTGAATAAGCTGTAGTTACGACGATCAGGTCGCAAAACTAATTACAATGCCTAACATAAAAGAATTGAGTTCGTATTCCACTTCCGGTATAAATCTATCATTTGATTGGTCAATCGAAATTTTGATTAACGTCGGCGATCCGTTAATTATGCTTTGTTGCACGAATCCGTTTCGATTTCTTGTGGTTGTGTCAGGGCTATATTTGCAATTAAAGCACGAGCAGGTTCGACTATTAATGAGTATTGTTTTCATATGCAAGAGTCTTTCTCCCTCTGAACGACTTACCCTTATCCAGTCGTGTGCCGCCGTCATAGCGCAGTCGGTAGCGCGTCAGACTCCTAATCTCCAATCATGGGATGTCATGGGTTCGATCCCCGGCGGCGGCACCTATTCTTTTCGAAATTTGTCTCTCACCATTCGGTGGATAATCGTAAATCTAAGGGGGATAGCAGCTGGAGGCTAGGAAATACCAGGAATCCATTGTTAGGTGCTCCAGCCGCCGCGATATGACTGAAATACTATTAAAAGCGGCATTAAACCCCATTCAATCAATCATTATCCAGTCGTGGTCGTAAATTTCACATATTTCGCACGTATGGAGTATATGTTTGGGCTCTTTCTACAATCCTAAAGATTGTTGTCCTTTCTTACCGTCATTCCTTGAATTTCTTTTTCTGTTGCATTCTGTCTTTTACCACAACTCCAGTGCAGAATATCCGTCATAAAGGGACCAATCCCGTAGGACCTTGTTGCGACAAGAAGTGTTTCTAAGAAGTGATCCTTTGTACCTCCTTATAGAGCTTTCAATCAGAAGATGTAACAGACTTACTCTCTTGCAAATGCTTTAATAGGTATCGTGCAGATGCACATTTTCGATGTAACGTGGCAGGGATCGTAACGAAGTTAACGGGAGTTATAACAGGTGTTGCAGTTGCACTTTATCGATGTTACATGGTTTGGGCCGTAACGAAGATAAGGGGAGTTGTAACAGGTATCGTGCAGATGCACTTTATCGATGTAACATAGCTTGGGTCGTAACGAAGATAAGGGTAGTTGTAACAAATATCGTGCAGATGTACTTTATCGATGTAACATGGTAGAGGCCGTTACGAAGTTAAGGGGAGTTGTAAAAGATATCGTGCAGATGCACTTTATCGATAGGACATGGCAGAGACTGTTACGAAGTTAAGGGGATTTGTAACAGATATCGTGCAGACGCACTTTATCTATGTAACATGGTAGAGGCCGTAACGAAGTTAAGGGGTGTTGTAACAGGTATCGTGCAGATGCACTCTATCTATACATTATCGTACAAGTCCGAACATAGTTCTGGAGAAGCGAGTATGATTATTATGACATTTCAAAAAAAAGGGGGAAGTAAACAAAACCTTAATTCAGTAACCGCTATATGTTTGTAATGCACTTTAAGAGATCTTTTTTTCTTACTTACTTAGCAAATACGAAACCATAAAGTGGCTATGTCACGTGCTTAGGGGTTAAGAGGGTATCTTAAATGACCTGGTTGATATTTACTCCACATCATGCTAATTTCTAAAACGTGATATACCACCGGCGTTAATTTGATAATTACTGCCTATTGATTATGATGCCTTAATTTGTCTGCAAGCCCGTGCGGCCACTTATCAAGAAAGGCCTATGGCACAAAATTCACGATTTCCTTTAATTAAGCAAGTTTTCTTGGGTGTAATTGCCCATGGCATTTTCTCTATGGCGTTTAGAAGTTCTTTGTATTTGCTAGAAATAATTGTTATTACGATTTAAGTTGTAATGGATATATTTGTCCTTTCTGTCGAATCGAGGTTTTATTTCGAATTAACGCTTAAGATTATGAAATGGTTCTTGTTTAACTAATTACCATACAAATACGCATTTTGACACGCCAAAGAAAGAAATACTAGGAAAAAATAGTGTGGTAGAAGGGAGACTTGCTCCTTACAAATACTTTCTCAATTTGTAAAAAAAAACACACTAGGTGTTGGAATGACTAGCGGGACTGAAAATGTTAGTCTGACGTCACAAACTGTAATCTGAGATGGGCCTTCACACTCTTGAAAACGGAACAGAACGTTATCGCTATCTTATACTTTCGTTCATTTTGTTTATGGATAATTTTAGCTAGGTCTTGCATAGAATATAATACAAGTTTTACTGCATCAGTCCGGCAAATATAGATTTAAAATCTACGTTTGAAAATACTTGTTTAATCCCAAATAATTAAAAAAAATAGTGCGTACTTCATCTAGGTCTAAAAACAGTTGTATGCGATGTTTCCACAATTTGAATATAACGAAAATATTTCACAGACATCTACTGGGAAATTTTGTCAGAGGAAAAAATTAAACGGTTTGTTGAGAATCGATCGAATTGTCTGTCTCCCCAAATGCCGAAATGTTTTCGTAGTTTAAATGGGTCAAAGTCTTCCTGAGAAATTGGCCCATTCCAACGCAACAATTCTTTTTGGCATCCCGCTAGAAAAACAAATGGGAAACATTGTGGAAAATGAAGAAATTGCTCATCAATTTCTTCATTTCCACAATGTTTTCTCCCCAGAAAGTAGTGAAAAAAAAGTTATAAAAAAATTTGAACGAATAAAATAAATAAATTTATTAAATGCATAAACTTGAAATTGTTGTCTTCAACTCCTTTCCATTTAGATCAGTCTAAAATATTGCCATCTATTGCCATCTGGTAATGGGTTAATCTTATGTTTACATTCATATGAAGGTCTTTTTTTGCTAAGAAGAAAGAAAGAGAGGAGTTCGAAAAGAAAACGAAAGGAAGAGGAAAATATCAAGAACAATGAAATTAGGAAGAATAAGGAGAGTTTGAAGGATAAGCCGAATAAAAAGAAGGGAACGGCATCATTATTTCAAAACTATAAATGATAATAATACCGACATTGGTGATAATGATGATGAAAACAAAGATGATGAAATTCATCATCGTCATCATTAATTCTTATTTATTTCATTTTTTAATTGAACACCTTACAATTACAACTAGTTCAGAGCCAGGGCTTACTCTGTACGCACTTCTTTGTTTACCATTATACAAAGAGATTTTATTTATAATGAGGATAAGAAAGCATTCAAGATTGTGTTTCTCTCCATTTAAATTGATTGATTGAATGGGGCTTAACGCCACTTTTAACAGTGTTCCTGGTAATTCTCACACCAGTACTACCACTATATCCTTTCTTGGCCTCCAGATGCTCATACCACTTAGGTTTACGATTATCCACCCATTGGTGAGAGACAAATGTTGGAAAGGAATCAAACCCATGACATTCCACGATTGAAGATTGGGAGTCAGATGCGCTACCGAGTGAGCTATGACGGCGGCCCATTTAAACATGTACAATTTCATCTATAACAAAGTCTAAGTCTAGTGCAGGTATTTTTGCATGAACTTAAAAGAAATGTCATAGCTACAGCTTGAATAAAGCTGTAGTTACGACATTTTGCTCGCCCAACGACGATATGCAGTTTTTGGCAACTTATTATCTATTAGATCTAACTGTTCGTTTACCCTCACTTGTAGCCCTTTCATTTAAATAGCTGTTTAATGCTGCCAACTTGAAGGTTATCATACTTGGAGGTATATTTTTCGAGAAAAGGGTTAAAGCGTTTAGCAGTAAAAAATAAAAGAAAAGGATGAGATATTTGTAAGGGAATTTATTGTTATTATGGTGTATTATGATTTCACCATATTCTAATGAGAAAAAAACTCATTATGGCGAAACCTATGATACTTATGTGGTTTGAGAGGCTATCCGCAATTACAATAAAACACTTATATACCTACAAAATTCGAAAATTATTTTGACGAATCGGTGGTTAGGGTAAACCATTTGATATTGAACATCAAAATTTGATACAGATTTGCAAACAACCCTCTTAATTTCTTTAAAAACGTGGTATGTAAAATGCAGCAGGCTATAGACGTGATCAAATCGATAATTAGAACGCTGCCGATTTGGAGCATTTTGTTTCTTCAAAAGTCATACGTTTTTGACCAGAAGTTACAAATATATTCATAACTGCTTCAATGGCAAACATTTTAATAGTGCTTGTTTTTATAGAGTTTGTGTCACACACAGAAGCAGAAGTAAGGTCTATTCACTGTAGAATTTCTGCGGTTTTTAATTCCAAAAATAAATTTCCCACGCGGGGCGCTGTGTGTTTTGTACTAGGATTCCCTCATTTGTCACCGCTATCAAACTCCATCCAACCACGTTTTCATATACCAGAACTCATCAAGTGCTTTATTTCCAGACTTGTTTGCGATTGAGTGAAGCTATAGGCCTAGTCTCATTTATTAAGAAGTGGCGAATAATGTAAGATGTCATGTTCTAATATTATACAGAGTGGTAATTCAATTACTTCAATTGTCATGGGATTTCGAGGATTTCTGTGCGCCGCTGGGAAATTCGGAGAACCAACGGTTTTTTGGGTACCAGGATCTGCCGAATCTATAGCTGCTATTGTTCACAATTGCCGTAAGGTAATTTGGCTTAGTGAACGCCGATAATTAACTAAACTGACTGTAAAGTGGCGGAAAGGATTTAATTTTCTCTCCTGAACATATGACGTCTGAAGGAATTTTCTTTTTATGCCAAGATCTAACGGACTGTTTGATGGCTTTTATTATTTTCCCGATACTTTGAATGAAATCTGTACTGAACCATCTTTGCCATTTTAATTAAGAACATAGATCAATTCTTCAATTTTTAACAGACTGCAGTTATTTGACATTAAAAAGAAACCCATTTTGTCGAATTCAGGTCAATCAGGGGAGTTATTTTTACTTATATGCCACACGATCACTTTTTGACATTAGTAAAGTTAATTTTAAACCAGTCGCAAAGTGATTTAGGGCCATCTTATGCAAACACAACAACCAAGTCTAACTTCAAAATACGATCAAACAACACCTAACAAGAAAACTTTTGTGTTCTTTGAAGTATAATAACAAGCTCAATCTACATATAGTTTCAACAAAGATATAATATATTTAGTCAAATGAATCGGCATGCGGGGCATTTCTACTGAAGATTCCTTTGCACATACATTAGATAAAACAACCACTCTTGCTTGAACGACCACCTCTATTAAGCTATCGCTTGCATTAAGTGACCACAATCCAAACTTCCTTTCAAAATCAGATGTGGTCGTTCTTGCTCAATCACATCATAAAAAGATCCAATGTTGTTCGAGACCATTATAATCGTTTCAGTTATACGATTCTAATGAGTCCCAACAACAAAGGATTTAGCGAGAGTTCTGTTATGGCTTGAGCATGCAATCGAATCAATCCTTCATATATTTCACAAAGATGTTCTCTAAGCGACCATTCTATTAAGCGACCACTTTTCGGTCGACCCATGAGTGGTCGTTAGTACAAGATTTACTGTACCTACATTTTCTAGGAATTCTTACCTACTAATTAAATATAAATATTTGAATAGAAGAAGTCCCTTCAAAAGATGGACACATATACAATTATACTTTAACCCATTCCAACACAGTGGAATTTTAGACCTGTCCAAATTGAAAGGAGCTGCAGACAACAATTTCAAGTTGATGGAATTTTTGATTTTTTTTTCTTTGTGGATAGAAAAAATTGTGGATAATGAAGAAAGTGCTTGGTCCAAGCAATTTCTTCATTTTCCACAATGTTTTCCAAAGCTTTTTTGTTGAGGGGCGTAAAAAGGAGGGATTGAGTGGGAATGGGTTAAACCCAAACCAGGCTTATATACATATGCTTAAGGACTAACACATTTCCTATGTGTTGGCTATATTGACTAAATTGTGAAAAAAAACTTGTTCAAGGGTAACAAAATTAGAAATTATAGGCGATGAGTCTTGGATAACGTCACGGGAAAGGGAGAAATCCAAGAACGTTGTCTAATAATCATCTAATTTATAGATTTTAGTTTATGAATTGCAAATATTCCAAATACAATGAACAAGTGGTACAAGCAATTTTCCTTGCTGTAACGTAGGTATACCTCTTGTTGAAATTGTAGTTGAACTTTTTTCTGGTAAACAGCAGAGTTTACTGAGCAGGTTTTCAAACAGGGTGAGGGGCCGCGTATCCGGTATCGCTAACATTTTGTGCAGACACAGAGAGTCCCAAGCCGGAGTAAAAATTTGATACCAACAAACGAGCACTGTTTGTATTTATTCCCACAGAGCCAAGCCAAACAAATCGAATTTTCCCCACAAGGTTATTGACTAGTTGCTCATTATGCAAATTTTTCGTTTCCCTGCTAACTTCATTTATTCTCGTATTGGGACCAAGTTCAGTCGTAGTGCACAAGGACATCTTCACCAAGATGCTTGAAACAGACAGGGAAAATGGAAGGTTTTAAAAATTCTCTCTGAAAATCGCCTTTTCATTTAATGAGTTCCTCTGTGGTAAGCGTCGGAGTCCCAATCACGGGGTCCCGGGTTCGACCCGCGGTCGCAGCAATATTCTTTCCGACCAATGCGTAGATAATCGCAAACCAGAGTGAGATGACCAGCTTGAGGCTCAGTAAGAATGTAGTGGTAGTACTGGTGTGAGAAATACAAGGAATCCATGGTTAGGTGCTACAGCCGCCGCGAAGTTACTGAAATACTGTTAAAAGTAGCGTTAATCCCGAATCAATCGATCAATCAATCAATCAATTAATCAATCAATCAATCAATCAATCAATCAATCAATCAATCAATCAATCGATCGATCGATCGATCAATCAATCAATCAATCAATCAATCAATCAATCAACAAATCAATCAACAAATCAATCAACAAATCAATCAACAAATCAATCAATCAACAAATCAATCGATTAATCAATCGATTAATTAATTAATTAATCAACCTATCAATCAACCAATCAATCAACTATCTGTGGTAATAGTCTATATGTTACCGAAAAAAGGAAATACATACTGCTTGATAAATATTATTAAACAAGGTATTTGCTATTGGTCTAGCGATAGGTCCACAGTCAAGGCTAAAGGTCGAATGCCAACACAGCTGACCGACTACCCATAAAGGGGTCAAAAATCAAGTCACTTGATCAATGATCTATTTTTGTTGCCTAACTTTAGGTTCTGATCGATGTTTTAACAGTAGTTCAGTCATATCGCGGCGACTGGAGCACCTAACCATGGATTCCTGTCATTTCTCACACCAATACTTCCACTACATCCTTTCCGGCATTGATAGTAAACCATTAATAAAACGTACGTAATTAGACCTGGGCCTTTAGCAACGTCTTTTCAACGTAAAATACACGCCGTAATGCGTGAAATGACATCATTGTACGAACGACGTTTTACGTTTTGCAGAATATTACGAGGCTCTACTTTCCCTTTTAAGTTACCGTTACGTGATCTAATACGACTAAACGATTAATATTTTAATTGTTTAATATTCCTTATATCTTGTAGCCTAAACCCATTACCACACAACCAAAATTTAGACTTGTCCAAATTGAAAGAACTTGAAGACGACAATTTAAAGTTTATGACATTCTATATTTTTTCACCTTCTAGGGTACAACACATTGTGAAAAAAAGAAGAAATTGCTTGTAAATAGCCTATTTCTTGAGGGGCGTCAAAAAGCGCCATTGTGTGTGAACGGGTTAAAACGCTATTATTGTATTTTGAAATTCTCCTGGTGTTGATTACTGTTTCTAGATACATGTACATGTATTTATGTATCTGTCGTATTTGGATATATTTTTGAAGTCGGAACTTTCCCTGAAAGTCACGTGATCACACGTGACTCTGCGATAGTTAATGAAATATGGCTCATATTGTGTAACTTTAATCCAGACTCTAAAATTTTAGACAGGTCCAAATTGAAAGAAGTTTCGGACGATATTTCAAATTGCTCTAACATTTGAAAATAAGTGCAAAATAGGGTAGAAAATATTTTGAGAAAAGGAGAAATTGCTTCTCAAAAACAATTTATCTCTTTCCCACAATGTTTTCCATGGTTGTATTTCTCAAGGGCGGCAGAATGCATCCTTGTGGGGTAATGGTTAAACGCTTTGCTTGCATTTCAAACTTCATCCTCGTATGTTTTACTGATTCTAAACATGTTTTTATTTTCTAAAATATTTTTGGTGATATTTGATGGTTTTAAAAAGGGAATATTTATTCAGCAATACTTTTGATAAGAAATCGTTAATCTTTACTTTATTAATTTCATTTCTACACCATACCTATACTTAAACAATAAAAATAATAAAAAACTAAAAATTTTGTGTCTTTAAAATAAGAAAAAGAATATACGGAAAATGTAAGACGGTCCATAATTTTTGGTTCAAGGTTTCAAGTACAACGATTTTTGATTGATTTACAGAAGTATTTTATAACATAAATTATGACAGCCATAAAAGAAAGAACTTTGTGATCCACTTTTTGTAACCTTAACCATTAAGTGTTCATTTTATTACTACATTTTTCGGATATATGTTTTAGAATCTTTATGTGTTTTATCGTCGATTGGTAAATTGAATTTCGACATCATTTCCGAGGATATGAAAAACCGTTAATACAGGCTTCAGGTAAATAGTGTACATATAACACAATTGTTATATCGCCCGTGTAGTATTAAAGCGGCTCTTTAACATATTGTTACTATTATTTGATATCAACATATATCTCTTCAGTAATTATCAACTTCATTTTCACGATAAGTGTTCTTTCTTTTCCTGTTAAATCTACTAAATTTACTATAATTTGCAATTCGGGAAGAAACAGCGTTACGTGCACTTTTGAAATCGGGACGATATCGGCATTCCCGGACGACGTCATGACACTTCGGGATCTCTGAACATAAGCTTTTTAGTCGTTGCTATGTAGAATTTATTACGTCATTTGTTTTTGCTTGCAATTCAAATCGTTACAGAGTGATACAATGTACACCCGAGGAATCCGGATGTTGGGCCGACTTCAAAATTATGCATTACACTGCCTCTAGGTCCTGGTGCGCTTTTTCGAAATATCGAAATTTATAGGTTGAGGTCGGCGGTCTTCGGTTACAATCGATAACGACTGAATTGCTAGCGTAAGCCAATGACGTAATTTTATGCATCATGCAAACCATGAATATTGCAATGTTCTGTGAACTTTTATTCGACAAATTCCGGTTTCTTTTGGGTTGTCCTTAGCTGACCAACTTGGCGTTACGTAACGCGAAATATTTATGCTTCTTTCATTTTTTAAAGTTAGAATCGGTCACTTTCATTTCAAAATGAGGTTATTCAAATTCTTCCAACTTCTGAAAGTGTTATAATTAGGAATTTTGAAATTGAAAGCCAAAGTTGTCCTTCTATAATCAGTTTAATGGGCGCTTTAATGATATACCGCGGTTTATTTTACTCCTGCGCCGTATGCCATTTTGAAATACACCTTTTCCATAAACTGCCCCACTTTGCCATCTTGAAATAGCGATATGTGCAATTATAAACGTCGCGACTCGATATGGCTCGTAAATATTGATCCAGAAGAGACACCATAGTTAGAGCGAGGCACCGTTTATTCAAATTCAGAGCACACTTCATGGAAGGGGGAGAGAGAGACGCAGCACACTCGTGATGGAATAAATGAATATATTGACCACATTTATGCATATATTCATGGTTTACGGTCTAAAGTATACCCTAGTCACGGATTCAAGACAATTTTATTTGTCCTTTCTCCCGTCGAACAAACCATTGATTTCGGCTCCCCCCGAATAAAATATTAATACAATCGCATGCCTAGGAAAAAGACCCCACTTCATTTCCATTGCTAATGTTTAATCTGAATTGCATTCACAAATTTTGCATAATACGAATAACGTGGTTTTATATGCGGCTAAACAGTCGAATATAAGTTGGTGAGGAGAGTAGTTGAGTTTGGAATTCGCAGAAAAGTTCTTATAAAAGTGTTTTTTACTGCTTTTTCTGTGTTATTTTTCGAGTGTTAATTTATCCGTCTATATAAAGTGCCTCTTTCTACCTGGGATCGTATATTACCTAGTTAGATGTAAATCACACAATGGGTGTATAATCAAGCCGGGAACCAAAGTATCGCTTAGAGGTAAATGCTCATGCCTAACAAAAGCATGCCTGAGGTTGAACCCATAGCATACTACACCCTCTCAGATAGAGATGAATAAAAGAGTAAGCAATGGTGAAATGATTTTTCGAGTTTGGGTTGTTTAATGCATTGCGTTGTTGGGAGAGAAGAAGTTCTAAAGAGCATTCTTTCAGAGCATTTTTTTCTTTTAGAATAACCTTTTGAAAATGTTATTTTTGTCTTCAGTCGGAAAATTGTAAATTATTAAATGCGAGATCAACGGTGGAAAATAGATTCTTATCAACGAACGCAATGGGTTTGAACTAGCTTGCTGTTTACAGCTTGAAAGTGCAAGTACATGAATAGGGAGTTTATCAGTCATGCGGAATACCGCGTATGAACTTTACGCATGAAAGTGCTAAGGGACCCACATTACATAAAGGTAAGATGAGAATGAATCGTGTCATGCAAGAATAAACTTTTCACACCTAATCGAAATGTTTGACTTGTGCCTTCTACGAAAAAGGTTTATCGAATGTTTTCTTCGGGGGGGGGGGGTGTTATTATTTTTCATGTTTCATATTTTAATCATATATAATCCCTCTCATATTGTTTGAATACAATCGTATTCTAAGAATAGATATCAGAGACCAGTTATCAGAATGAAATATGGTATTTTGTTGCCTAAGCTCAGAGATTCGAAAATATTTTTAGATAGTCACATGGTGCGTCAAACGGTTGAACTAAAGCTTTCGGTTTGAAACCAGTTTGATTACGCGCTCATGCCTCACAATCAACGTCATCGTGTCGTCACAAGGTGTTATATTTGCTATCCGTTTATCGATTCTGTAAAGATCATTCCACTACTGTTGTTAGAGCTTATATCAATATAGACATTTTCAACAGTTTTTCGCTATCATCTCGACGAGAAGAAATTAATTAAATTAGTCGCTTCCCTTGTTATCCTGTTTTCAATCTACTGAATATGGGTCATAAGCTAATGAGGTCACGAGGTGCCGATTTCCGGTTTCAGAGTTGATTCTAAAAATTCCGACGAACCACTTCTAGATAACCTCAAAACCTCATTTTCGCTTACCAGATCACCATACCCAATATATCTGCTTCAGAGTGAGGTATTCATTGATTGTTTGAGTGTATTTTGGGCATTTGGGAAAATTCTCTTTTCCGTGTTTCAGAAATAACGATACCCCGTTGAGGGCGACATTTCGTTATGGACCTAGACATGAATCTTTTAAGATATTTGAAAAAACTTTGTACTTTTCTCTATGGAACAGGAAAAAATAGACAAAATTTGATTCACGCAGCTAAGCATAAGTTGACAACAATGTATTCATTTTATACTAAAATAATCACAAAGGAAATAATCTATCCCTCATGATGACGTCACACGATGTTGTAGTTTTTAAAGATTTTTTTTTTAAAACAAATGAGGGATACTGTATGACGTTCAAAGAATGAATACACAAATCAAATAATTTATTTAAATCGAAAGTGAACTTTAAACGCTCACTAAGCCGGCATTACATGCTACTGGCCATAAATTTTGCAAAATCATGCCGGTTTATATCAAAGTGGAATTTCCTTCGGATATTTATGGGTGTTGCCAGCGCTACGTTGACTGTGTAAAGTTTTCTAGGTTTATGTCGACATTTCTTTAGAAACACATTGAAAACTGTTGATTCGAGCAAAAAAATACAAAGCCGGTGCGTAATATTACCAACCGTTTCACATATGATTGACGTGCTGACACCAAGCAGCCTGAGCTGACACCCAGGATATTTTGAATAATTAAGAGAGGTAGATATAATTTTTTTTATGGAGATATGATACCCTCCCCCCCAAAAAAAACACACACAAAAAAAAAAACACAAAAAAAAACAACAACAACAAAAAAATAAAAAAAACCCCACCAAAACATTGTGAATACGCGAAGCGGATTCATACATAAGTGTGATTAGGTTTTGCGGGGAATACCTCCAAGAAAACAACAACAACAACAAAAAAAATCTCTTCATTTCTTATAATTTAAAAGCATCGAATGGAAACGGCGAACACTTCATAAACTTTGATTATCTTTTGTATGGAACTATTTTGTACGGAAACATACAAAATGGCTACGTGCTCAAAATTTTGTTCATGGAGGTATGAATATTTCTCTCGACCAATCAGAACGCTCGTTCTTTGATAAACTAAAAATTAACCCTTGTCATGCTGAATAAATTACCTTATTGAATTGCTGTAAAATCAAAGGGCTGAAAGCACAGATAGAACTTGTTGAAAAATCTGTTTGCTTTTAGAAATAAATTTCATAAACAACTCTGGCAGGAAAAGTTCAGGCAAGAGGTGTAGACCAAGATAAGACTGCGATTATGTGCAGGCTGATCTTGGTCTAAACCTCCTGCCAAAACCGGAATATTCAAGGGTTAAATTATTTGTTGATCGTATAAAGAAGCTTCGGGTCAGTATTTATCTGTAGAGCTGATAGTGAAAACTCTGACCAGACTGTGCAGATGCATGCACAGGCTGATCAGAGGCTTTACTATGTGCCCAACAGTAATTGTTTGAAATGTTGAATGGCTCAATTTATCCCATTCCTACAGGATACAAATCTAGATAGGTCAAATTGAATGAAGTTGCGAACGACAATTCAGTATAGATTAAATCTAGGGGAAAAGTTGTAATAACCTTATCCCACACGATATCTTCTTTTTACGCCCTTAAACCAAAAACTTTTGGAATTTTTTTGGAGAATGAAGAAATTGCTTGTTGACAACAATTTCATTCATTACTTTTCCATGTTTCTTTTTACCATTTAAGATAAAGATTTTCGAAAATCAATCATCTTAAATTGTCTTCAACACATCTCTGAAATTATACCAGTGTAAAATGTTGTCATCTTGGAATGTGTTAAAGTAGAAAACTAGGTTGCAAAATGATAATTGATGTAAATGATCATTAACTCAGCAAAAGATTTTATTGAATAATATTATCAGAGTGAAAAAAAAAAGGATCGTACAGGAATCATGGATTACTCGTTTACCCCCCCCCCCCCCCCGATTCGCATTCTCAGTATCTATTAGCCCATTACTAGAGTACAAAGATGTATAATAATCCAAATTCAGACGGAACTTTAAAAGTATACAGAATTTTAGATAATCCCGTCTTTTTTCTTTTAAGAAAACAATGTGGAAAATGCATAAATTGCTTGTGGAGAGTAATTTCGACATTTTCCACATCGTTTTCCCGGACTTCTTTCATAAGTATACACAAGGAATAATTTTTTTGGGGGAAATTACTTATTCTTGTGACCCCGTCTCATTTGAATGTTATGCAGCGGTAAGCAACTAAATTACGTTAAAATGATTTAAACATTTATTTCTCCTACATTTTGTTAATTTACTCTGTGATATTTTACATAGAACATGCTCTTTCAAAAAAAATAATGTGATAAACAGCATTTTCTTCTATTTTCATATTTTTGCTGCCATTTCTGACACAACAATTAGATATTTTGCCACAATTAATAGGCGTCTGCAACTTCTTTCAATAAGGAAATCATCTCGTACTGGTTAAAACTGCCATGGTCCTTTAACATGTACCCCATGAAATCAAAGTACTGAAAGTACTGTAAGCCAGCAAAGTATGATTTTATTGAGTATTCTTCTTTGTCAAAGGCTAGAAAGTATTTGTCTTGTAGGGTAGAAAGCAGTGTGAACAATGAAGAAATTGCTTGTTACAAGCAGCAATTTCTTCATTGTCCACAATGTTTTCCAAAGCTTTATTCTTGAGATAATAAAAAAGCGTGATTGGATGGGATTGGGTTAAGTAGCATGCTTTTGAAGGAGTTGTCTACACTTTGCATAAAGTTAATTCATGCGGCCATAAAATTCAATGGCAGAGTTTGCAAAATTCCTGAAATAAGAACTACTTTTTATGGCGAAAGCATTCATTGGATTTAGTGGTTAAGCCTCCAGTTGCAGTTCGCATTCGTTGAACTCCGAGAAGACCTCAAAGTCTTGTCTGTTAACTTGAGATTTCAAAGCTGACGCTCTGCCTGCTAAAGATGCAGGAGAAATAGCAAAGTGCTGTACATCTTCTTTTACCTTCATTATTTTATGTTAAGCCACTTGCCACACAATGGCGCCTTTTGACGCCCTGAAGAAATACGACCATAGAAATCTTTGTGCGAAAATGAGAAAATGGCTTTGTATCAATTTCTTTTTTTCACACAATTTTCTTTACCTTATTTGGTACTGATTTTCCAATTCAAGCGTTATTTGAGATGTTGTCTGCAATCTTTGAATTTGAACCAATCTAAAGTTTAGTCGTTTGGTAATTGGTTCAGCTATAGTCGACAAATACGAATGTCTCGTCGATCACTTTGAGAGAAAGCAATACTAAGGCTATATGCGAACTTTTATAGAGAGGATGAAATCATCTCACCATTTAGTAAATGTCCAATACGATTTTTATTTCTGTCAAGTACAAATTTGTACGCATGAATGTTTGTACTTCAAAGGGTAAATTGCGAGATATGCAATAATATGTAATATTGCCCACTCTATCTATTTGATAACTAAACGCACATTTGATACTTGATTGAGCGCCGATGGACGCAAGCTATTTAGTCATATTGCCTTGCTTGCGTCTTAAACATTTTGTTAAAGGCAAGGGTACGAAACGCAACACCCTTTTACATGTAACCATGGACGCGAGCAGGATTCGCACCAATCATCGACGTTTTTCAAAAATGACCGAATCACAGCTTTTGACCCTTTCCAAAGCGCCAAGCGGAAATCTTTTTCAAAAACAAACTGAATTTGAAAAAATAAGATACCAGAGAAACATTTATTTCTACATACTTTCTTTTTACATTATTCAAACCAACATTACCTCATAAAATAATAAGTACCATTTTTATTGGAGAAAATAAGATAAGTCATTTATATTTTACTTTCCGCCACCAAAATATGATCACTCTATTCAAAGAAACGCTTTAAGGTCATGGGAAAATCTGTTGATCAACTCATCTAGTTATTGTCGTCTCGGTGTAATAAAGCAGAAAAAAAGATCTTTTTACCGATAAGTATAGATATAGCTGAAACTTTAATGTGCAATTTATTGCGGACAGATAGAAACGTATCGCCATTAAAACATTTGAGGCTATTTCACCTTGCAACAATATCAGGTTGATCAAGCGTACAGTTTGCCAAGATCTGCCTTCAACTTGTAAGAAATTGTATGGGAGCACATTTACGCCACAATTGTAGGTTAACCGCCAGGAATGTGTACACCTATTATAAACCGAATGAGAATTGTTGTATAGAAAGACAGCATTGAACCTGCCAGCTAATGTTTAGTTATAGTAAAGTTAGACATATCCTTTAGGATTATCTGTTTTTCGAGCAAAGAAGTCTTTAAAAATGTCGACGGTTTGTTTTCTATGGAGTAATACGTGAAAATAAATGATGGTTGGTCAACGCCAGAGATTTAGGATAACCCAGGTTTAAAGAGGCGCTTGGACAAATTATTCGAAAAGTTTGAGTCAAATTTTGGAGAATTACTTTAAAAGGAGAAGCGAGGCAAAACTTTCTTGTGGTGCGACATATTTGACCTTTCGCCTATAGACAGTCTATAAAACAATCATTTAACACTTTACTGTATTTCATTCAAAATGTTAGACTTAACAAAATTCTAAGCGATAGCAAAAGGTGTTATAAAATGAATACAAATAAAAAATTATCCATACATTAGCATAGAAAATATAGTGAAAAAAGGAAGAAAATGCTCGTTTGCAATTTCTTCTTTCTCTACAATTTTCTCTCAAGTATGATATCACAAAAGGGTAAATCAGAGATTGTACGGGAAAGGGTTTTTGCACATTAAGTAGTTGAAGTCGATATCTGCTTAATGTGACCATATGTTTTTAGTACGAATAGGTTTATGGGTCAACAAGTCTGATTTGAATTAACCGAAATTTTGAGTGATGACTTGTAGGATATTTGGTTCTTGTTCTGTAGTTTCCTTAATTCATTTCTAGATGTTTGTTTATTTGTTTGTATGTTTGTTTGTTTTCTTTGAATGAGGTTTAACGCCGCTTTTAACAATTTATTTCTAGATGTATACTGACCAATCGCGGCAGTTGACCAATGATATCATTCACGTATACCGGAAAGTAACTTTTAATTCCGACATTGGCTGTCATTTATGTGAAACACTTTTGTAGGTTTCGCGATTTATCCGTCGTAACTACAGCTTTAATAAGCTGTAGTTACGACGGATAAATCGCGAAACCTACAAAAGTGTTTCACATAAATGACAGCCAATGTCGGAATTAAAAGTTTCTAAATCGCCAACCAACAAATAATTCTACTTTTTGATACATGTTACTGGCCATATTATGTCATTCAAAGTCGAAGTGGAACTTCCTGTTGGTAGTCAATGGGCGGAGCTAACCGAGTAAGTGGGCGGGGCCTGTGATTGGTCAATTGTGGGCGGGGCCAGTGATTGGTCAATTTCATACATGCATGTAACAATCTACCTATTTTGCTCAAACAAGATACTTTGGTAACTCACACACCTTTGTCCGTATACGAGCCATTTCGAGATTTACTTTTCAAGCTAAAAAAGGAAAATTTAGCCCGTTCCGACTCGAATCCGCCATTTATGGCCCGAAAGAAAAAAAAGTTTCGAAAAAAACATCATGAAAAATGAAGAAAATTCTTATCTACTATGTTTTTCTACCTAAAATTTGATATTCATATCGTCTGAAACTTCTTTGAATTTGGACACGCCTAAATTTCTTTGGCTGTTAGATGGTTATTCAGTTGCATACAGAATTGCATTGTTCATCCTTGAATACCTATACATACACATTTTCTCTCTGGTTTTTCACGTTCAGACTCCATGCCGTCGAGGTTTCAGTAGCAGCCGATAGGCCCCGGGCCAACATATCACTTCCACAACAGCCTCTCAACTGTTGACAGCCAATCGGTATTTAGCCTCTGTAACATTTCCAATTTCATCTTCTGTCTTCCGTGTATTAAGAGCCTCTTTGTTTATTGTCAGATTAGACACCTTTTGCTCGGGGTGATTTTTTGGCCATGACACCGGTAATAGGGCATGGCAATCGGAACACGGTGTCATTATCGCGAGAAATTAAGCTTGCGGCGAGATTTCGTTCGACTCTTTTCTACATAGGTATTTTATTTCACCGTTTTGTCATGACGAATGTCTTGCGAAAAATGTATAAAAGATCTAAAAAAGATGTCATACTTTTGATCTAAAATAACAATAACAATAAAAATTGATTTTTAGCCAAAGAATTTGTAATTCGATTTATTTTTTTAAAGCGAAAATAACATGACGAGTTCATACTTGTTTCAGATGTAAAGGTTTAAATTTTCCGGTTTTAGACGTTATCGGTCCCGTAGACTCTTACAAAGCGTGATAATTTCCTAATGTCATTTGCAAGATACCCCATTTATAATAGTGTATTGAGTTGGTAAATTAAGTTTGGAACGTAAACCTAATTTTCGGCCATATGAAAGAAGATGATATCGTTTAATTAGTGACTTGAATAACATCTGTTGGCGGCCAAACATTATGGGGTAGGCAAAAAATTAGGGAGAAAAAGTCAGTACATCAGAAAATGGTTAAAAGCAGTTTCATGTTAAAGATACCATTGAAAAGATTATGGGTGAAAATTTTTGGCTTACAATTTCCAAAATTCTAACTTGATTGCATTCGGAACATTGAAAGAAGGGTATTAGGCTGTTTAGTAGTCAAAATGACAGTTCATAACTTGAAAAAAAAAAAAAGCAAAATAATTTCGCGTTGCCTAGCGCCAAAATAAGTCAGCGAATAATAACACGAATGGAACCGGAATTCAACGGATAAATCCGTTATTTTTCGATTTTTGCCGATCATTGCCTACTTGACTTCCGCTAGCAATTTAGTCGTTATCGACATCATACGAAAACTAACGCCCACATTCGGTAAATCCTATGCTTAAATGTGGGACACAAGCAATATAAGTATTTGAAACTGTCGTGTAATATATATATATATATATCGTGGCATTTAAATGATTCTTGCCCGCCGAATTAAGACTTGAATAAGCTTGCGCACCACAGCAGTCTGATCTCAAACTGTCTCCAGAAAATCGGCGAATAATCTGCAAGCACTATTTAGATATATAACTCATCTGTGTGTACATTTCCTGTACGTGTAAAATTGACGGATCACTTGCCACGCCCACTGACCTCCGACAGGACGCTCGGCTAAAGATATCAACCCTTGTCATGCTGTATAAATTACCTTACTGAATTGGTGTACAATCAAAGGACAGAAAGCACTGGTAGAACTTGCTGTTCAAAAATCAATTTTTCTATTAGAAATTATTTTCATAAACAACTCTGACAGGAAAAGTACAAGTAGGAGGTGTAGACCAAGATCAGACTGCACTTATGTTCTACATCTCCTGCCAAAACCGGAATATTCCGGGTTCAACATGACAAGGGTTAAAAGACGCTGATTCGCAAAGTTTATGTCCACAAAATTGTAATAAAACGAGTGAAACGATTGGTTGGCGACCTAAAACGTCGTAACTACAGTTTGAAAAAGCTGTAGCCACGACGTGTAAGTCGCCTAGCCAAGGTAAGCATAAATTTCCCAATTCTTGTCTAAATGAACAATATGATTGGTCATTCTAATTTCTGATTGACATCGGCGATCTTTCAATTGTTAAAAGTGTCCATCAAAGTTTTAAATTTAGTTATTGCATTGACCTGAGAAGCGGATTTGATCCAGTTGGCCGAATAATTTCTGTGTTTAAAATTACTTATAGTCTCCGCTTGTGTCGAAGTGAAATTTTTGTCTAGTTTAATAAAACGGTAAAATCTTTTTAAAAATTAGAAAATCAAACACTTTCCATGGGAAGTTGATCATTCTGATGTTATAGTGCCTAGGAAAAGGGGGTGGTTAGGCTACCCAGAAAAAATGGAGGGAGGAGGCTTTTGCTTTCCAATTTGATAATCGGCTTTGAACATACTGGAAGCGAAATTCATCCCTTTTTCCCCTTAAAGTGTAATTTCTTAGTTATAGTTCTATTTTTATGGGTTGTCATCTTTAGAATGGTGCGACTGAGTGGTCTTATTTGAAATCGAGCTGGATTTATTGCGATTGAAAAAAATGAATACATCAATGAATAAATATATTGGTAAACTCGTGTTAAAATATTTTCAATTACATAAGATAATAACAAGATAGGTCGATGTTTAGACATGTTTATTTCGTTTACATATATAGAGGGTAATTGTTAATTCAGTGTAAGATAGATTTATCTTTCAATAATTTAATTGTTAGTTTCGTCTATCAAAAACGAGCAATCTGATTGGTCGAAAAATTTAATTCATACCTCAATGAACAAAATTTTGAGCACGCAGCCATTTTGTATGCTTCCGCACAAAATAGTTCCATACAAAAAGGTATCAAAATTTGTAAAGTTGTTGCATTTTTCCCTCGATGCTATTAAATTATAAGAAATGAAGAGAATATTTTTTGTTTTCATGGAGGTATGAACCGAAAAACATAATCACACTTATGTATGAATCTGCTTCGCGACATTACAAAGTTAATAAAATTTTAGATTTTTCAACTTTCTTGGTAGAAAACATTGTGTGAAATGCAGAAATCGATTGAAAGCTTGCAGAGTTACCTCTGTCAATGTGTTAACATGAGCTCAATTCTTAATGGGGGGCCTATCTTCTTCATTAATAGATGGGTTCGATCCCCTGCAACGGCACATTTCCTTTCCAACATTTGTCTCTCACAAATGAGTGGATAATCGTAAACCTAAGTGGGATAGCAGCTGGAGGCTAGGAAAGGATGTAGTGGTAGTATTGATAGTACTGCGAGATATACCAGGAAATCATCGTTAGGTGCTCCAGCCGCGATATGACTGAAAATTGTTAGAAGCGGCGTTAAACTCCATTCAAACAAGCACAAAAATGCTTTAAATAGTGGTTTTCAAAATAACACGGCACGGCTTTTCCTCTTCAAAAGTACTAATGTCACGGGCAAAGTCTTTTTGGGTGCTACAAAGGTCAAGGTCACAATTGAAAGTCAAGCAATTGTGCGAGGCGATTCGTGTGTGCGACTCATTTCTAGTTTTATTATCTTTATTATTATGTTTGATTACTCCGGTATTTACTTCTTAAGAAATGCTAATGAAAGGACCAAATATTGCATTGTTTATAAACATCGCAATATGGCTCCCAACGAAGGCTTTTGTCGTGGGAAAAGTATATAGGAAATAATGGCGCTAAATATTTGCATGCGTGTGCCACTATGGCCGGAAACTGTTGATGCACCAATCAAATTAACAGAGAACCCACAGTTTCATTTATGAAAAACATTTCACCAGGAAGGTGATCGAAATGTCGTAACTAAACCTTATACAAATTGTATTTAGGGCGTTTTGGCCTCCCACTAAGGCCTTTCTTTTTTTCTCTGACCACATTGGAGTAAACTTATTTTGATTTGTATCTGCGACGAATGTGTTGTCGGAGTATCGAACTGTCAAATTGTTCCTTTTTGCTGAGACACGTAATTGCTTGATTATGTGAAGTAAAAACCAATCATGTAACAAACGAAGAAATTAATTGCTAAAGAAAAAAATGTCAATTTATTGAAGTTCTTTATTGCTCAAGACGGGTGTCTTACTTTACTGCTGTCGTGGCGCGCAAGTTTTATCATTTAAAATATCTTTAAACACTTCAATGTGTTACATTGTGTACCAAAAATGTGTTTCACAAACAAAATGAAACATTGTCATATAAGAGATGAAGATGATATTTTTTTTCATAGATGTATGAAACTAATATCCGAACCACGCTGCATGAAACATCCTGCAGCATATTGAGCAATCTCCTGTCGTAAGCAAGCACCTTTTCGTATGTTCTTAACCCATTCCCACACAATGGCGCTTTTTGACGATTGCAAGCGATTGCATCATTATCCACAATGTGTTCTATCCAAAATATGAAGTTTTTTGTTTTAGTTTCACCAACAAAAATTGTCGTCTGCAACTTCTTTCGATATTAACCAGTCTAAATTTTTGCCGTCTGGTACTAGGTTCAATACAGGTAGGAAAATAAATTTATCCTTCGATTTCGGTTGTGTAAGCGAAATTTACAGAATGTTAAGAGTGGATAAATACCGTTCGTTAATTAACGCTGATAATTTGATGTACGATGCTGAGATTTATCCTTTTGTGTAAGCTAGGTTTACAGAATGTTAAGAGAGGATAAATACACTTCGTTTATTTACGCTGATAATTTGATGTACTGTGCTGAGATTTATCCCCCGAATTCGGTTGTGTTATCTAAGTTAACAGAAAGGTAAGAGAGGATAAATACACAGCGTTGATTTACGCTGATAATTTGATGTACGATACTGGGAGATGCAAAGCGCAAGAAAATTAACGAACCGTCTCATGAATAAGATCCTTATTTTTTTGCCGCTAAAAGATAAAGAGAGAAAAAGAAAAAAAACCTCCTAACTTTGATTTATTAACACGAAATCCAACGTTGAGGAATTGGTTAATTTCGTGATGACAGATACTTACATGCTTATTTTATTTGTGTTGCCTAAAGTCGCAATAGGTCTTTTTAGTTTTAACGAATATTTTTAGTCATAGTGTATAATTCCGCAATCTCTTAACATAACCAAACGACCGATCGCTGGCCACATCCGCTTTACCCGCTGGCCGCGCCCGCTTTACCCGCTGGCACGCCCGCTTTACCCGCTGGCCACGCCCGCTTTTCCCGCTGGCCACACCCGCTTTACCCGCTGGCCACGCCCGCTTTACCCGCTGGCCACGCCCGCTTTACCCGCTGGCCACGCCTGCTTTACCCGCTGGCCACTCTACTAAGTGCCGACGGGAAGTTTAACTTCGACATTAAACAGCGTTATCTTGCAAAATTTACGGCTTGTAAAATTTAACAAAAGGACAAAAGTATGCTGGCGACCAATATAGCGTAAATTCAGCTTGAATATGTCGTTTAAGTCGCCAAACTAAGTGATCCGTAAATTGGCATAAATCAGCCATTTAGAAAGCCTTAACTGGGGCTGGCTACAGATGAAGCGTAACAAGGGTGACGTATGTTGGTGCCGTGGATGGTTGATCTTTAATTTAAAAAAGTATCAACTTTTATTTGGACATGTAGAGATAATGCGATTCGCTTAAGAAGGAAAATTTGCCACTGTTCATTGGCAGAGAACGGCGACATATAGTTTTATTAAAATTTAAAATGACATTCTTTTGTTTAATTAAAGTCATCGAGAAAGGTTTTAAACGACTTGTTTTATTTTTATATTGAATCAGAGAGATCCAAGCAACATGGAAGTCGAAAAGATTTGCACCATACGCAATAGAAGGACACTGAATTATCCGTATCACACTACATCTTAAATGACGTAATACATCCCACATGATGACGTCATAAATCGTTATTATTTACGGTTGTTATATCATTGTCTAATCTCAATTCCTTGATATAGATAAAACTATAAGTACAGTCTGATCTCCATCTACATCACCTGTCAATCCCTTTAACCCATTCCCACACAGTGACGCTTTTGGACGCCCCTAAGCAAAAAACCATTTGGAAAATATTGTGTAAAATAAAGAAATTGCTTGTAACAAGCAATTTCTTCATTATACACAATATTTTCTACCCAGAAATATGAAAAAAAATCTTATATTTCACAAGCTTTAAATTGTCGTCTGCAACTCCTTTCCAGTCATATCGCGGCTGAAACAAACAAATAAAAATACATACAACAAACAAACAACAACAATAATCACAACCAACCAACTAAATAAACAAAAAAACATCAGCAACAACAAAACACAAAACCCAAACCAAAAAAACAACAAAACAACTTGCAAACATTCTTATATCAAAAGCCTCATTTACGTAAACTGCCAGGCAAAGCTTCACCACCTTAAAAAAGCGATAAAAATCGGCTATGATCAGACTGCGCCAGCTGATAAGGTCGAAACATTTCACATCTTCAGTCTTCAATGAAAAGAATGATCATTATTTATCTTTTTTTTTGAAAACTGATTGACCTCTGCTGGATCCGAACTCTTTTTCAAATATTTGTTCCATGTTGAACTCGCATAGTCCTTTCTCTCGAGATGATTAATATTGACATTCCCTTTTGAACACATTACCAGACGTCAAATTTTAATCTGGTCCAAATTGACCAATCACGGCTGTCAATCAAAGGACCAGTCGACAAATGAAACTCCAACATCGGTCGGCATTCTATTTAATAGTTTTTGTTTGTTTGGCGATTTAAAGGTCTACAGCTTGTTCAAGCCTTAAATTTTACAAAATAACACCATTAAAAATTTAAGCGAAACTTCCATGGCGGAGTCAGCGGGCCTGCCCAATGGGATAAATTGGCGGGGCCAGCGATTGGTCATTTAAAAGAAGTTACAGATGACATTTATTAGTAGATGAAAATGATTATGAAATCTTTGTAATTCTGGTTAAAAACATTATGGATAATAAGCAATTTCTTCATTTTCCACAATGCCTTCCAAAGCTTCTTTCACAAGGAGCGCAAAGGCGCCGGGATTTTGTTGGAATGGGTTAAGAAACTTGGGCAAGTTTTTATATGCCCCGGTCTACATGTTTTGCATCACTAAGCTTCAACTTATTGATATTTGATTACCTTAAAAATGCTAAAATATTGCCGAACCGTTTATACGCTATAAGTATTACGATAGGCAATAATCGTTAAGATCGACGCATAGACGCAGGCAAAATATCAGCCCCCTCCTTTACCCCGAGTAAAATGATGTGTATCCGAATTTAGTTTTAGTTTCATATGCTGTATAATTCGAGGCATAGACGCAGGCAAAGTATCAGCCCCTCCTTTACCTCGACTAAAACAACGTGACTCCGAATTTAGTTTTGGTTTCATATGCTGTATAATTCGACCCACTTCACTGAATGTCACGTCACGTGTTGACAAACAGAAACCTCTGAAATCACAACATTGGCGACTGTGTTGTGATAACCATTTAGCGTCTTTCGGTTAAATATCAAATGTCTTAGATTAACTTTAGCTTTCAGCGTAGACTCAAACTTGTCTTCGTCAGGTGACGCAATGACACATTCAGATTATATGTCATTACCATACGCTATTTCTTTGTTTATAATATACTGGTACTGCAAGTTTAGCGGTCAGCATATGTTATATGCGATCAATGGAACTTCAGATCAAAAATAATTCCTCGGAATTGTGAAGGTATGGCAGAAGAAGTCATTTGCGGTCCTAAACCTGATTTTCCGACTACCTCGAGGATAGATATCCTCTTTTTCTTTAACACAGAGAAATGAGTAAAAACCCATAGTCTAACAGTCGCGCATGTAATGAAATGATACGTGAATAATGAAGCTGAAAGCGTTGTGAACAACAAATACCTTCTTGTTACCATGTGATCACTTCACTAATCTATTAGTTGGGTTATTTCTAGTGCTGTAAGTCTGCTTTGTATTTTAAAAAGCAAGAAATACGCAGCAATGAGTAAAAAAAACCACAAAAACATAGCCTCTCTTTCGTTCTTGAAATGAAATGTGAACTGAATGTTCGAAAGCGAATAGAAAAGCTGAAACTGTTGTGAACAACAAAAACCTTCTAGTTTCTATGTGATTACTAGAGATCACCTAATCCAATGCAGTAATTCTAATGTTTAATTCAAAAAAGTTTTAACAACATATACCTTCTTGTTTCTATCTGGATATTTTAGATCATCAATTTGTCGGGTTACATCTAGTGCCGTAAGTCTGCTTTGTTTTTTAACAAAGCTAGAATACGCAAAAAAAAAAACAACACAAAAACATAGCTTGGAATGAAATGTGAACTGAATGTTCGAAATCGAGTAAAAAGCTGAAATTGGTGTGAACAAGAACCTTTTTATTTCTATGTGATTATCTGAGATCGTCTAATCTCATGCATTAATTCTATTCTGTGGTTCAAAAAAGTTTTAACCTTGGTGCTTTACTTTTTTCTAGAAATTTAATTTCTACCTAAATGTTTCCCTGTTATGATGCATCTTTATATCTTTGATGCCGCCGTCATAGCGCAGTTGGTAGCGCGTCGGACTATCATTCAAAGGATCCCGGGTTCGATCCCCGACGGCGGCAATACTCTTTCCGACATTTGTCTCTCACCAATGGGTAGATAATCGTAAACCTATGTGGGATAGCAGCTGGAGGCTAGGAAAGGGTGTAGTGGTAGTACTGGTGCGAGAAATACCAGGAATCCATTGTTAGGTGCTCCAGCCGCCGCGATATAACTGAAAGATTGTTAAAGCGGCGTTAAACTCCATTCAAACAAACAAACAAATTATATCTTTGATTTTTACCTCTATTATTTTGGTATGAACGTACCAAAGTCGTTTACGCTATCCATACAGAGTACTGTATGTTGTAACTCTTCCTTATAACATAAAATAGAGGTTAAAAAGGACCAATTCGTAGCGAACTAGTATAACCCATTCCCACACAACAACATTCTAGACAGACTCAAACTGAAAGAGGCTGCACACGACATTTTGAAATTGGTGGATTTTTCATTGTTCTTTTTTGGTAAAACAACAACAACAACAACAACAACAACAACACAATTAAAACAAAAAACAAATATTGTGGACAATGAAGAAATTGCTTGATACAAGCAATTTCTTCATTTTGCACAATGATTTTTATAAGGCTTTCTTCTCGAGGGGCGTAAAAAGGAGGGATCGTGCGGGAATGAGATATTCGAGGTAACGTTGTGAAGCCATTAGCCTTGGCTAGCCCGCGGATACATAAAGCGTGATCTATTGCCTTCACCGTTTACGGTCCATTAAAGGCCCGAATGGTAGATACCACAGCGATTATCAGCTCTTCCGCTTCATTTATTTATGGTATCCAAAATGTCATGTGACCGCCGTTAGTCTTAAGTGTCCGACACCAGTTGTCTAAACTAACTTCACCTTTTTAAGTATTTCCCGCCACGTAATATAATATAATGTCTGACTTCACCGCTATTGATTGCTTAAAGTATAACATACATATATCAATAAAGGAATCGTATGTTATGACAAATGACGATTCATGGGTGCAAATCGAAAAATCGATAAACCAAAATCGACAGACATATCAAATTATACATTTAAACCGAAAGTGGACTTTGACCTCCAACATTTTCCGAGATTAATGTGAAGGATTTTTTTTATATTATTTTGGCGACTTAAACGTCGTAACTACAGCTTATACAAGGTGTAGTTACGACGTTTAGGTCGCCAAACCGACCATTTTACCTTTTTCTTTCGTGTTGCTTGCTATAATTTTTTGCAAAACATGACCGTCTTATATCGAATCGGAACTTCCTGTCGGAGTTCAGTGGGCGTGGCCTGTCGGAGTTCAATGGGCGTGGCCTTTTGGAGGTCAGTGGGCGTGGTCAGCGATCCGGTAATAATGACTATCTTTGGTATTTTTACCGAAAACTCACTTTATTGAATCATATCCAAAACACAAACTAGAAATAAGATTTATGTTTTGTTAATTCTTTAATCTTTTTTGTCAACACGCCTTAGATTTAAATAATTAAAAACGTAAATATATACATGTATCCCATTATTTTGAGGGGCTACCAATGCATTGCAGCTTCATAGGAGCTACTGAGTACGCTGTAGTCATGACGTTTATAAGTCGCCATTCCAACAAATATGCTTCACATAAATGTCGGCTAATGCTGGAGTTCAAAGCTCACATCAGGTCTGGATGAATGATTTCATTAGTCGATGGATTCGTTGGCGGACAGCTGTGATCGATTAATTACAACGTTCTTTAACAGATTTTAACCTATAACCAAACAACAAAATTATAGAATAGTCCAAATTGAAAGAAGCTGCAAACGACAATGTCGAGTTGATGGAATTTTAATTTTTTTCCCTCTTTTTGGTTAGAAAACATTGTGGATAATGAAGAAATTGCTTGTCACAAGCAATTTCTTCATTTTCCAAAATGTTTTCCAAATCTTCTAACTTGAGGGCGTTAAAAGGAGGGATTGTTTGGAAAAGGGTTAAGCAAACCCACTCATTAGGATGGTGTATAATCAGTTTAATATATCAAGCGATTTTCAGTTTAATTTTAGGATCCGTAATATAGTAAATCATTGAATTTTGTTTGAATGGAGTTTAACGCCACTTTTAAGAGTATTTCAGTCATATCGCGGATGCTGCTAAAGTTAAACATTGATGTTTGTTTGAATGGAGTTTAACGCCACTTTTAACAGTGTTTCAGTCATATCGTTGCGGCTGGAGCATCCAGCCATATATTCCTCGTATTTCTCTTACCACTGCATCGTTTCCGAGCCTCAAGCTGCTTATCCTACTTAGTTTTACGGTTATCTATCCATTGGTGGGAAACAAAACTATTAAGCCATTGTAAGAAATAAATCGGGATATGGCTAGTTTCGACCAAGTCCCCATCGTTTGAAACTTAGTGCTGAATTGACAGACCTTGTAATACTTCGACAATAAACTCGTCAACGTAATTGCACTAAAATGGCCGTAAAACTGACCATGGCGATTGGTCAAACAAGACGAAGTGTCCAGTTTATGGCGATGTGTATGCGAGAGTGTGCTGTGATCTAGGTTTAATGAGCCAATACACTCAGTCAGTGTTAAAGTGATCACCCTGACCTCACTTTTATGATGTATTAGTGTGCACTACTTCTTTCTCTAATTGGCATACGATGACGTGGTCGTGGTTTAACTAATTACCAGAACAGAAAATTTTAGACTGGTCCAAATTCAAAGAAAATGCAGGCGACAAATTTGAATTGATCAAATCTTAATGATGTTTGTCTCTTCGAGAAGAAAGCATTGTGGATAATGAAGAAATTGCTTGTGACAAGCAATTTCTTCATTATCCACAATGTTTTCAAGAATGCTTTTCTTTAGGGGCGTGAAAAGGCGGGACTGTGTAAGATTTGTTTGTTTGTTTGAATGGGGTTTTACGCCGCTTTCAACAATTCTTTAGTTATATCGCGGCGGCTGGAGCACCTAACAATGGATTCCTGGTATTTCTCACACCAGTACCACCATCACATCCTTTCCTAGCCTCCAGCTGCTATCCCACGTAGGTCTACGATTATCGACCCATTGGTGGGAGACAAATAGTCGGAAAGGATGAGTGCCGCCGTCGGGGATCGAACCCGGTACCTCTAGATTGACAGTCCGACGCGCTACCAACTGCGCTATGACGGCGGCTGCACTGTGTAAGAATGATTGAATGTTACCAGTGTTATACCGGTATGACCTCCGGTTATCCAAACAGAAAGAGCTAAAATACATTCATTAAAAGCTCTTTAATATTTTACAGATCGCGGCCATAGAGCAGTGGCAGCGTGTAGGACTCCTAGTCATGTTGTCCCGCGTTCGATCCTCGGCCGCGGCGATTATTCTCTCCTACATTTGTCTCCCACTAATTGGTGGATAATTGTAAACCCAAATGTGATAAACAGCTGGAGGCTCGGAAAGAATGTAATGGTAATACTTGCGTGTGAAATACCAGGAATCCACGGTTAGGTGTTGCAGCCGCCGTGGTATGACTGAAACATATTTAAAAGTGGCGTTTAACCCTATTCAATTAATCAATTTAATGTTTTAGAGGGTAGTCAATGCTCACAGACACACGCACACACACTAAAAAAGGTTTTAGTTTAGTGTGCCATTTAAACCGTACTTATATTTTGATAGAATGAGGATGACGAATGGTGACGGTGAAAGGATGCTTATATTATTGATGATAAAAGATCTATTTCAATTCAGTTTCGTCCTCAGTCTTTTAGTGTGTGTCTCTGCGTATGACTTCAAAATTGCAGAAAGAATTAATAGAATCTAGTATAGGTCCTAAACATTTCGTTTTTGTGAGATTTTCTAAATGTTATTTTGTATTCATAGAATCTACATGTGTTTAGCCCCAAATCTTTATCAGATAATACGTATATATTTACAGAAATCTCCAATGATTTATTATTTTGTGACGTCATGGACTCCAAACAACATGTAGAGCATAAGTAAATGAACCAGTTCTTCCTTGTTTTCCATCATAGAATGATGGAATTTGTAAAAATTTATCGCTCAAAAATAAGCTTAAATTTAAGAGGGACAAATTATGTGATTTATATAGAATAGCCTTTAGTTTTGCTCGTACCCTAAACAAATTTCACCTTGCCTTATTTTGTATCTTTAAAAAAAAACCACATTACTTCGTTGCTTATTAAGGATCGGTACAGAACAAAGTGTCACCACAACTTGAGGACAGAAATGGTCAATTACCCCGGTCAATTGACCCATAATGTCAAGGTCATGTTTATTTCAAGCCAATAACTTCCCCCCAATTTCGAGGACCCATAAAGGTGACAAAAAGCTACCCGCCATTCACTATTTCGCAGCATCAAACTTTATTCCAATAAAATCAATTACATTTTATGAATTAGACACTCGAACGACAAATAAAAGGAAAACATTAGTGACCAGTTGACACTTTGTGAGAGCCGTCACGGAAAAAAGGGCCTCCAGGACTTTGCGAAAAGAATCAATGCCGCCCGGACTAAGCGAACGGCACGGTTTTATGCCAGGATTTAATTTTTCCGATATTTGAAAATTTTGAGAATGTACAGATAACAAATTAGTCCCAGATCAATTGCGATAAAAGCTTCAAGCTTATGAAGTCACTCTTGTGCACTCAATCCAGATGGTTCCGCGTCCCAAAGACAGGGGTAGTGGCTTGAATCAAGTAGCTTGGTTGACTGGGACTGTATGTTAAGTTCCTTGCCAATGATCATACCTGATCTCGAAACCCTGGCTCTAAGATCACGAATACTCGACAATTGAGACGGTCATTGTTAGTGTACAATTAACCCGTTATCAGACGGCAAAACTTTAGACTGGTCCAAATTCAAAGAACTTGTAGACGACAATTAAAGCTTATGAAATTCTGGATTTTTTTTACTTTTGGGGTTGAAAACATTGGGTCTATTGAAGAAATTGCTTGTAACAAGCATTTTCTTCATTAGACACAATGTTTTCCAAAGCTTTTTTTCTTCGGGGCGTCTAAAAGCGTCACTGAGTTGGAATGGGTTGATACCTTGAACAAATGTATATTGGTCAGTCGGGAATACTTAGGCCGTTAGCTAGAATGCCCAGCCAAGCACGACCAAGAGCTTATTTGTGCAACATTTATCTTCCATGACTGGGCAAGTGATTAACAATTTGCCGTATTGACGGATCGCGAATGTTGGTGAAGAAAACGATAGACCAACAAAACCACACATTGACCCTTGTCATGCTGAATATTATATTTTGCTAAGAACTGCACTCAATCCAAAGGGCTTAAAGCACTGATAGGTCCTAAATGTTGGTCAATATTTGTTTAGGTAAATGATTTAATAAACAATTCTGACTGAAAAAAGTCAAGCAGGTGGTGTAGACTAAGATTAGACTACACACATGTGCAGGCTGATCTTAGTCTACGCCTCCTTCTAAAGCAGGGATATTCCGGGCATGACAAGGTTTAAGACTGAAGGTGAATTTTGACTTCCGACATTGGTCGATATTTATGCGAAGCATTCATGTTGTTTTTGCGACTCAAACGTGTAACTACAACTTATTTAATCTTAGTTTACCGGCTTTGATCGTCGTAAATATAGCTTTTCCAAGAAGTATAAGTCGCCAACAAACCATTTTATTCTTTTGTAAATGTCACTGCTCATAAAGTTTGAAAAAATAACGGCGAACAGTATCTAAGCCAAACCTCCTGTTGGAGAACGGTTTGACCAGCGATCAGTGCACTTTGAGACAACGTCTAGTAGTACCCAAGATCGGAATATCACCGAAAATTTCATTAAAGTGGCGTTAAACGGTAACTTAAATCTACTCCAGTTTAACACAATTTTGGAATATCATTCTAGACAGACCAGTACGGATGTTCAGTGATTTCTGTTTCTTTAAGCAATGACGGTTCTCTGGTACAGCCCTTTAAGCTCCAATATGAGTTTCCGCTTAGATATCAAACGGCGTTATTTTGCAATATTTATTGCAAGTAACATGTTAAAAAAAAATAAATAGTTAGTTTTGCGACCTAAACGTCGTTACTACAGCTTGAATAAGCTGTAGTTACGACATTTAGGTCGCCAACACCAACAAAAAATGCTTCACATAAATATTTGCCAATGTTTGAGTTCAAACTTCACTCCCGGTATAAAGAAATAATTTGATTGGTCGATTTAGTTTTTGATCGTGATACGCGATCTGTCAACTGCCCGACGTTCTCGATCTGTCCGATTTGTCCTTTTTTGTATGTCGAGTCTCAATAACACTCCGAGTGACCACAGCCGGCGCTAGTAATTTACCTTAAATGCCCTTTGGGTGACCATCCTAAATGAGGGTGCTTTATCCCCAAATGCCCGTGTTGTGATTGGGGTACTTGATCCTTTACCCGAAACCTGTCTCTTTTTTTCTCTGCGCCGTCTCTAGGAAATGAGACTCAAGGAAATGAGAGCTAGAATTACTATAAATGGTTTTAATAATAAGTTTGCCGTAATTATGTGGAGATTTGGAACTTTGATACCATAGTTGAAAAATCTGAAGGCTTAGCTGCCTTATATAGCTTGATAATAATGATTCTGTTTTCATATCTCAATGAAAAAAAAAGGGAAATATACATAAACTTTAACCATACTACTTATGTGGTTTAAAAAACATGGCTAAATATTAGCTATCTGATTTTTTGTTCTTCTTTGTATATGAATTTCTATAACCCATTAGCAGATGGCGACATTTCAAACTTGTCCAAATTGAAAGAAGTTGCAGACAACAATATAGCAGTTATCAAATTTTAGATTTTTACATCTTTCTGCTTTGAAAATAATGTGGAAATGAATAAATTGCTTGATACAAGCAATTTCTTCATTTTACACAGTTTTTTTCTCAATTGTTTTTCTTAGGGGTTGTCAAAAAAGCGTTATTGTGTGGGAACGGGGTAAGGAGTTACATCAGCAGGAGGTAACCTGATGGAGAAATAAAGTATATTAGATTAATGATGTTTGTGATACTTGTAATGATGATGATAATGTGGTATACGATACTACTACAACAACTGATCATAATGCTAACACAGTATTTCTACTACACAACGAACGATTATAACTTTATTTCGAGAGTGTTGTTATTCTATAGAAGTTTTTAAATGAAATGGTATTAAATTTGTAGCGCAACACCAGTTGCACTAAAGGATGACTTTTCAACCTACAAATCACAATTCTCCACTTTTTGAACTTTTAAATACTTAAAACTCACAAAACATTTTATTTTTAAAGGATTGATGCGAACCAATCACATCAAAGAAGGAAAAATCGATAAGTTAATTAAAGGTGAAAGGGAGATAATTCTTTATTATCGTTCAAATAATGTATCGTTTTCGTAAAAAGGGTGTTCGCATTGTCTTTATTGCCCCGAAGGGGCTCCGTCATACATATTATTATGTATTTCTAAATCTTTATATTTAGACTGACTCTTCAAAACTATCCTGGTTATAGCTTTTTTTCCCTTCCAATCAAAAATACTCACATGTCAGTCTACAAATTATGAGAAGAATTAATAATTGAGATGCTTCGTCACGTATCATAGAAATAGTTTACAAACACCAACGCCAACACCCATCACCCCACCAACCCCAAAAATGAAAAAAACAAAAAACAAACAAACAAAAAAAAAAAAAAAAAAAAAACACCGACCAACTAACGCTTGCTCTTTTTTTGTTAACGTAACTGTCTTTGATGGTAGTTAAAACAAAATGAACTTCTCAAAAATTGAAAGGCTTATTGTCTCATTGAAGAAGGATTATTTAGCTGGAAATAAATGAAAAATGTTTGAAAAGAGATCAAACGGACGAAGAGTTTGTAAGTCAAAGACCAATAAATAAGTTGTTAGGACCCTGAAAGCTTTCTCAATATAGTCCAATGGACCCGCTTGGGTTCATCTTTAAAAAGGAATTGAAGACTGTTCTAGCAGTACATGTACTTTGTTTGCCTGTAACTATTCTTGAATCCATTACCAGACGGCAAAAGTTTAGACCAGTCCAAATTGAAGGGAGTTGCAGACGACAAAATAAAAGTTATTAAATTTTGGATTTCTTTTACTCTTGGGGTAGAAAACGTTGTGGATAATGAAGAAATTGCTTGTAACAAGCAATTTCTTCAATTTCCTCAATGTTTTCCAAAGCTATTTTTCTTGGGGGGCGTCTAAAAACCTCAATGATTGGCAATGGGTTAAGTGCAATTTTTATATAAAGATGTGGCCTTGCTTAAAACGAATAGCCGATTTTTAAGTCATGGACCCTGAAGTAAATAAAATTTTGACAGGGACTCTCGGGTCTCATGGGATCCCATCTTGTTGAAGGCGGACTAACAACCTGATCGAGTTTCAAAACGCCATATCAATGTAATAAAAAACTGCAGATACCTACTAAAGTTTATCGAGAATGATTTCATTTTTTTTTTCACTTAAAAGATCGATTCGTCTTTCACCAAGTGACCTAAAGGGCTATGATATTTAGGGCCGAAAATATAGCTCTCTTTGTTCTCGAAATGAAAGTTTTTACGATCTTGCGCCCATGTTTTATTTCTTTCGTGCAAACAAGAGAAAATATTATGATGTCATGATATGACCTGTTCGAAGAAATTTTCTAAAAGCTAGTCATTACGCACGTTTCTTAAATGGCAAGCCCAATAACGTCACAAGTTTCTTTGCTACCAAACAAACAAACAAAAAAAAAAAAAAAAAAAAAAAAAAGGCAAAACGTACCAAATCAACGAATTTCTTATTTCGATAATTTCAATAGTTTTCATTTAAATGATCATGTTAAAACCTATCGAGAAATATCAATTGTCCATCGGAAAATATGAAAGCACGTTTCCCTTTCTTAGAGTCATACATTGTATATGATTAAAATATTTTTTTTCAAGAAGTATTTATATGAATTGAATATACAAGCTCATTGATATTTGACATTAACGAATCGCTAGCCAAGCCTATTAACCTCCGATAGGATGTTCCACTTCGAAATAAACGACGTTGATTTGTAAAATAGATGTAACAAAAATGTAAAATGGTTGGTTGGCGACTTAAAGGTCGTAACTACAGCTTGAATAAGATGTAGTTACGACGTTTAAGTCGCCAACCCTTTTTAAATGTCGATCAATATCAGAGTTCTAAGTTCATTTCCGGTCTAAATGATAGATTTGATTGGTCGGTTGATTCTTTGACAAACAGCCGCAATCAATCAATTAAGAACAACTCAATACATTCGTTCGACTATTTGCAACCTTTAAAAAAAGGAGAAAAAAATAAAAAAAATACAGTTTTTGACACTATCCTGTTACATGACTTCACACTAATGTACAGCCACGTCTCATGTTTTCCCGCCTTCGAACGAAAGCATCGCCTTCAATTCGGACCCCTTTTTAAGAGGGTTCTCAAATTGCACGAAAGAGCCATTTTACAAGCTCTTTAATAGGCACATGTCGCTGTGGACCTGTCTTTTATTGTACGGTAGAGTAACAATCTTCACAGTCAGGGATATCAGACCGCAACTCCTGGCCCTTTATCCTGGGGTTAGCTGCATTCACCTTCCCGAGGAAGGTCAAGGACACTCGAAAAAATTAACCCTTGTCATGCTTTATATAATCATTTTCAGAATTGTATTACAATCGAAGGGCTGAAAGCATTCAAATCACTACGTCTCGGTCACTATTTCTTCTGAAAATCAATCTCATAAAGATGGTTGGTTGAATGGGGTTTAACGCCACTTTTAACAGTATTTCTGTCATATCGCGTCGCCCGGAGCACCTAACAATGGATTCCAGGTATTTCTCACACCAGTACTACCATTACATCCTTTCCTAGTCCCCAGCTGCTATCCCACGTAGGTTTACGATTATCCAACCATTGATGAGAGACAAATGTCGGAAATCTTGAATGATAGAGACATTCGGGTAGTGTAGACTAAGGTCAGACTGTACAGATAATTAAGCTGATCTTTGTCTATATACCTCTTGCAGAAACAGAAAAATTCGAGGTTTTGCATGACACGGGTTAAAACTTTTGCTTACCTATTACCGTAAAGAGATTAAAATTAATATGGACTCTTTTTGGTGTATCCTAACTGATGCTCTTTTAATGATATACTTATTGTTAAAAAAGAAAACATTATTTGAATTGAATTCATTAACAATGCGCTTTAATGTTACATTATTAGAAATTAATCACCGAATGCAATGTGGTACATACATACAGCAGTTGTTGTTGTTGTTTTCAATCGATCAACAATTTCATTTAACGAACTATGACGACAACTTCTTATTATTATGGCCTTTGTTATATCTAATGAAGTTATTTAGTTTTAAACCAATTAATCAATTGTATAACTTTTATATTATTCATGAATATATGCAAAAGCTAATATACAAAAATCATCTTTTGAAAAATTTTGCTCCATAACAGACCCCTTCAAATACCCCCCCCAAAAAAACCCCAAAAAACAAAAAACAAAACAAACACACACATAAAAAATAAATCAAAACACAACAACAACAAAAACAACTAAGAAAACAAACCCCAAACAACAACAACAACAAAACAGAACAACAACAAAATACAACAACAACAAAAACAAACAAAACAAAAAAGCATACAGTTAAGGGGAAGCTTTAAGCCACTAGCCCTCGATAGTCTTTCATGTAAGATATCCCTTGTACGAGAGAGAAAAATCGTGTGTAAGAGACAATTCCTTCTAATAGCAAATTCCGTCTATCATGTTAGACATTTATTTCAGTATTTACCTTCATATTTGCTTATCGTATGCACTCTCTTTGAATTTGGACCAGAGTAAAATCCTAGTAACTGGGGAAGGGTTACAAATGGAAGAACCGCCCCTTGTGTGTCGACCGTAATCAAGGCTCTTGTAACCTTTTATTTAAATTGATCGTTCTGGGGGTTTTGAATCCGTCTTCTCTCTAATGTTTGATCACGTTCTTAGTTATACCCTTAACCCTACACTGTTTTTCAAGACATTAGAATTGTCCAAATTCAAAGGAGTAGCAGACAGCATAGTAAAGTAAGAACAATTGAAAAAAAATCCTTTAAGGCAGAAATATTGTGGGAAAAGAAGAAATTGCTTGTGACAAGCAATTTCTTCTTTTCCCACAATGCTTTTCTCAAGTATAATTTCACAATGACGTAAAGAAATCAGTGATTTTACGGGAAAATGTCAATATATATGTCGCAAACCAACATTTTTTTGTTTGTTTCATGTTACTGCAACGATTGATTTTGCAACATCAATAACAACAACAACAAAAAACCCAAACAACAACCCCCACAATAACAACAACAACAACAAACAAACTTAAAAAAAACCAAAAAAAAAAAACGCCGTTTGATTTTTTAGGCTGAACTTTCTATCGGAGGTCAGTGGGGCGTGGCCAGCTGTCAGTCAATTCCAGAATTTTGTTGACTTCAAATTCATGGCTTAAAGATGGAAATGCCACAGATTTTCATTGGGCAAAAAGTAAATTTTCTCAACTCATTACCTTAAAGTTCCGCTATTTGATGTCCCAAAGAAATATAGTTATTGAATTATTTTCTTTAAAGGAGAAATTGCCTGTAATGGGTTACCTTTTCACTGTGGTTTCAAAATTATTTGGCATTTTTTTTTTATAATTTAGCACATTTTGAAACCTCTTTTACAGCTTTTTATTTTATTATGACCAGTCTAAACTTTTGTCATCTGGTAATGTGTTAAGAAGTGTTTCGCCTTACCATATTATCATTTCATCTCATTTTTTTCTTTTATTATTTGACTCCTGAAGGAAGACAAGTAAAATCTAGACCAGTTGAAAAGCTTGAAATATTTTCTGTAATAAAATAGCCTAGACCGTGATTTTTTAAAACCTGGAAAACGGGATTCTATTGGAGAATCGGTGGATTGTGACTCTCGATAAGAAAATCCTTAGACCTATCAGATCATACATCAAAATAGATAGCGGGCGATATTTATTTGATACTTTTTTGTAGGTTTGGTGACTTAATACTTTCCCGTTCAATCCCTTACTTTTACGTCTCTTTGAAAACTTGAGAAAATATTGTGGAAAAAGAAGAAATTGCTTGTTTACAAGCAATTTCTTCTTTTTCCACAATTTTTTCTACCTGACAGAATGATTATTTTTCAAATTTATTTGACTTAAAATTGTCGCCTGCAAAACCTTCGAATTTAGACAGGTCTAAAATTTTGCGAAATGGACAAGGATTAAGGTCTTGCATAGGTCTCCAACTAACCATTTTTATTTTATAGTGTGGTGCATGTTACTGAACATACATTTTGAAAACAAATAACGTTGTTTCTTGTCTTAGTCGACTTTCCTACCGGAGCTCAGTGAGCGGGGCCAGCGATCTCTTTCGCATTGACTTGGTCAACGAGCTTCTAGTGACGTCATCACATCTTTTATCGTTCTTGACGACTGGTTGAATATTAAATTCGTATCATCCAATGAAATGTATATGTACAATAGAGATGTTTACTAGCTCCTATAGAATCCTCATTTTTGTTCATAGAACGTCATGTATGTCTACTAGCTTAAAAATAAGTGTTTCATTTTTTTCTGGTAAGTGTTAACCTCATTACCAAGATGGAAATAGTCAAAAAGGAAATGTTATTTATTGGAAATAGTGCAATTAATAAACAACTTTTAATATGATAAATAACAAAATACTCATAATGATCACTAGCTCTGTTCTGTTATTTGTGCTCCTAAAATGATTTTATCATTAGTACTTAAATAAAGCTAACAAAAATGTTCAATGCAAAACTCACCCCTTTAACACATTCCCACACGGTGACGCTTTTAAACACCCCTAAAAATTGAAAGCTTTGGAAAAGATTGTGGATAATGAAGAAATTGCTTGTTACAAGCAATTTCTTCATTCTCAACAATGTTTTCTACCCAAAAAGATGAAGATTTTGAAGGTTCAACCAACTTTATATTTTCGTCTGCAACTTCTTTGAATTTGGACTGGTCTAAAATTTTATCGTGTGGGAATGGGTTAAAACAAAAGTTATCTATCAAATGTGCTTTGTCACTCTTGAAAAGAAATGTGTCATGTATAGACGTCTCGAAGACACAAGCTGAAACAATTTCGAAAATGAAAACAAAGAAGAGGGTGGACAGAGGAAATGTCTCATCTGTTACCCTAAAATGAATAATCTAAGGGTGGGGAGTACCAGTTGTTGTTTACGAAAAAAATTTAATGGATTGTTGAATTCACAAGAAGGTTTCTTTTACTTAACGAGCCTTAATTTGGGCAACGCCAGTATGTCTCTAATCTCGAAATCTTAGATTCGGATAGTGAATCCCTCGGTAATGGAAGGATAAGAAAATATTTAAGAGATGAAGAGAATATTATTGTTTTCATGGGGGTATGAATCGAAAAACCCAATCACATTATATGAAAACGCGAACTTTATCACACTGCATGAATACGTGAATACCTCCATGAAAGCAAAAAAATTTCCCTTCATCTCTTATAATTTAAAAGAATCGAGCGAAGATAAGCAAAGACTTTACAAATTTTGATTTTTTTAGTATGGAACTTTTTTCTGCGGAAGCATACAAAATGGCTGCGTGCTCCAAATTTTGTACATGGAAATATGAATTAATTTTTTCGACAAATCAGGACTCCCGTTTTTGATAGACGAAACTAAAAATTAAATTATTAAATAATATTAATATCTTTCAAACTGAATATTTCCTTTTATCGTCTTATGATTTTCCTACTCAAATTGAATGGATTTAGAAATAGGGCCGATCATTTATACAGCCCTGAACCATGTATTATAATGTCAATAAAACGTGCCTGGAAAGATCATCGGAACTAAGGAACGGAAATGTTATACATTTCTTTATACGGAACGGCGTTCCCGAAAAGTGGCTTTAAGGATCTTATTTCACGACAAGAAAAACCATTAATGCACTTAATGGGTCGTCCCATTCGATATCATAGTTTTATGACGTTTCCTCTAAGCCGCCATCTTGGCGGACGTGCCTGGTTTACGATTTTCCGAATCTTTTCTCGACCCGAACAAGCTATTTGCAAGCGTAAATGTAATCAACACAGTCTAAATCTCGGAGGGGGTTTTCTTTGGGAATTCGCCTAAATGGGATGTAAATTTGTTTTAGATTATTGTATTGCAGAAAATATGCAAATATTTGGTTGTAGTAAAAGGAGGGAGAAATGTGCGATTCAAAGTTTTTACTCTGAACCAAACCCTTTTTTCTCCCACTTAAAATGATAACTGAGTGAAAACGGTTATAATCCTCGCCCCAAATCTGGAAATAATTTCACAAAAAGGCGCTTATGTCGTTGATCTAAAATTGATAAGACATTTTGTCACAAAGTGAAGCAATTAAAAAAAACATGATATTAAAAAAAGTAATATATTTTTCAAGGTATCGTTCTGATCTTATTTTTATTTGGTATAATATGTCTTTCTATAGGGAATCGAAAAATATTACTAAGTAAGTGAGTGACCTTAATGAGAATTAATGATTAAAAAATCAAAATATATTTTCTGGATCATATATTTCATATGTGGCCATGTCGAAAAACTAGCGAAAGAAAATTACCGAATAAATATCTGAGTTCAGAATTTACTTCTTATGTAAATGAATTATTTATTGGTCACTCGATTTTTTTATTCTCAGCGACGATCAGTCAAGTTTTTGTTTAATCGTTAGATTTCTAAGTTGTCCAGCCATTTCCATGTCACAAGGAAAACCAGATATATTTTCGCAAATTCATTTAATAGTTCTTAGTTTAGATATACAGAACATTAACTCTTGTAATACCGCATAAAATTGCTCTACAGAATTTTATTTAAATCAAACGGGTTGAAGCACTGGAAGCGCTTATTGTGTGTGAGTGAATGTCAAATTAAAAAAAAATCTTATAGACAACTCTGGCTTAAAGGGACAATCAAGTGTTTTAGACTAAGATCAGATTGCACACGTGTACAGACTCATCTTTGTCTATAGCTCCTGGAATATTCCGGGTTCAGCATGACAAGTGTTAACAACTCGTTACTGAAATTATGGGTTAGGCGTATGTATGATTACTGCATGCAACTTGATCAGTTTACGCCCTGTTCACCTGCTTTGAGACTATTTGTCTCTCACCAAAGGGTCGATAATCGTAGACCTATGTGAGATAGCAGCTGGAGGCTAGGAAAGGGTGTAATGGTAGTACTGGTGTGAGAAATACCAAGATTCCATTGTTAGGTGCTCCAACCGCCGCGATATAACTGAAAGATTGTTGAAAGCGGCGTAAAACCCCATTCAAACAAAATCACCTGTTTTGAGAAATAAATTGAAATTCGTCAGGTTAAAACTAAAAAGGATCTTCTGTGAATTTCGAAAAAGAATCGAGCCCGGTTAGGCTGTTAATTTTATTCGGAGCCCGGAATGTTCCTATTTGGGCAGGAGCTATTAGATAAAGATCAGCCTGCACATATTTGTATAAAACACCTGCTTGTCCCTTGAAGCCAGATTTATCTAGAAAATAACTTTCAAAACGAACATTTTCCCGAAATAAGCGCTCCCAGTGCTTTCAGCCATTTGAGTTTAATGCAGTTCTGTAGATAATTTTATTCAGCAAGACCAGGATGAATAAGTAAGGCAACTTTTCGTCTCTAAAACAACTAATATCCCTTGATAACCAGACTGGAGAGTTTTAACAGAACTGAGAAAATTTGGTTTGTGTCAATTTGATTGCTGTCGTCAACGATTTGTGGAGGATTTGGTGTAATAGGACCACTTTAGAAGTATAATCAAAGGGCTGATAGACCCAAATGTCGCCTGATATATACTCCAGTGACCGAGTTTTGGGCTTTAGGTGATCAAATATCAAATTTGTTCAAGGCAAAAATTCTGGTCAAGTTTCAATCTATTTACAATTTTCTATTACTCTAAACGAAACACCATACGAAGAGACATTAACCCATTCCCCAGTGTTTCCAAATATTCTTTCTCTTATGGGCGTCAAAAAGCGTCATTGTGTTGGAACATGTTTAAAAAGTACCGCGTAATGGTAATTTGGATTTCTTTTTCTTGCACAAAGCTTGAATGCCACCGTAATCAGGAGACTCGGAAACGACGTTTTTACGGACTTAGAAGGAGACAGCTTACCAATACAGAAATTTCAATGCCAATTGGCGGTAATAGAAAGAGAACTTATGCTAATATGAAATTTAATGTTTTATGAAAGACTGAAATCATTTAAGACATATAACCAAAAATACGGTGCAATATTATAACAACTTTCTGAAACCTTGGTTCAAAACTGCTATTTCTATAGTCTTGAGAGCCTTATTAATTCAATTTTCTTATATGAGCTTTCGAACCACTCGACAGAAAACTGCAAAGCTTACTCTGTAAACACTTGTAACTTATATCAAGTCTAAGAAGTATTTTAACTTTAATATGACTAAGGCTTGTATAAGTTTAAGATATAGACAAACAGGCGGTGACCAAAGAGGAATTTGAGTCAGAGTCAGAACTAGGGCGTGACGCAAGTATAAGTGACACAACCAGCAAAAAAAGGACTTTCTACGAGTTATTAAACCCATTACAAAAAGAAAAAAATGCTTTTTGGCGCCCCCCAAAAAAAGTAAAATAAAAAAAATTGGGAAAATATTGTAGACAATATTGACAGAATGTTAAAAAAGAAAAAAAATCATAAACTTTAAATTGTGGTCTGCAGCTCCTTTGAATTCAGACCAGTTATTTAACCCATTACAAAAAATGACGCCCCTCAAGAAAGCAATTGGGAAAATATTGTAGACAATATTTTCTACCAAGAAAGTTGAAAAAATCAAAAAGCTTAAATTGTGGTCTGCAACTCCTTTGAATTTGGACCAGTCTGAAATGTTGCTGTCTTGTAATAGGTAATAGCTGAATAACTGAAAATGAGATTCGATCCATCCAAGGTCGAGTATGGGTGGTACATTGTACATTAAAAACGGATCTTTAGCTTCGAAGATGTATAATTCTGCATGCTGGAAACATAAAACACCATTTACAACGATTAAGTTTCAATCCAAGTCTGTCTGCACAGTCCCAGCTGTCTGATGAGGGGGCGATACTTTTCGCATCACCAAGAAGCTCCATTTAAGCTCGACGAGTCAAATACTAGGTGTACACAGCGTCAATCTGGATAAAACATACTGATGATGTCATTAGGTTGTCACGTGATTCAGGTGACGCGCATTTAAAACCTTTGTCAAAGAGATTTCAAAGTTAGTCCATTTTTGCCTCAAAAGAATCAGAATAATCTTGCGAAATTTTTGGAAATGTCACGCATAGGCTCATTTTATAGCTTGACTAAAATCAATGCGTCTAGTTGTTTAATTTTTATCATTTTTCAAATCGCATTAATTTCACTGAAAATGTAAGAAGCTTGACAAGTAGGTACCATTTTTTCTAGATGTTACATTATATCTATTATGCTGGTCACTTGCGTTGACCTACTCTTCCCAAGAATTACAGCGTAGACAATTTCTGAAGACCTACAGTATTTGCCAATGAATTCGTAATTAACAAAAGCACACATCATTGCGACAGTATATATTTACTATGACAAACTTAATGTTATTTACTCGCGTGATAAAGGCGCCGACTCTTAGGCGTTTTTTAGAAGAAGTTGTCAAATTTTAATTAAACTCAATCCAATTGATAAATAGATAGATAAACCCCGGAGCAAACAGAAGAGAGACATCGGTAATAAGTAAGTTAAATATGTATACATATACATTGTTTAAATAGAACACCGAGTTAAAAAGGTAGGGTCTATTCGCGTTTGTTTAACAACGTAATGAATCTCTGAATCAATAAAGTACCAACAATGTTTGTAAACAGATATAAGTGCGACAACCATTTATAGACTAAGAAACAAATAGGTATTTTTTGTACAAAAATTAATCGAATATCCTATCTTTGGAACGATCATTATAAGGGTTAATATATTCAAAGGGTAATACTTAAAATTTAATACATTGAAAGCCTTGTTAATATAATATACATATTATCATGAATATGACGATTAACTTTATATGTTTGTAAATTAGCATAAAGATTTTAGCCGTATTATGACAAAATCGAACGTGCATTTTTAGGAGGGAATATAGAAAAAAATCATATTGTTTACGTATTATCGCCAATACTTCATCAAATTCTTAAAAAAAATATATGTTATTACACGAAAAACAAACAAAAAACATAACAACAAGAACAACAAAACACATCACAAAACACACAAACAAAAGCAAAAAGCAACTGGTCCCTATAAAGAAAGACTATGAGCTTTCCACAATACCTATGCCAAAATGACAAATACTCAATTAGTGCTCTGTTGGTTACATATATGATTTGTTACAAATATGATCCAACAGTGCTCGCGTCGAACACATAACCCATTCCGACACACTCCCGCTTTTTACGCCTCACAAGGAAAAAACATTAGAAACTATTGTGGGTGATCAAGAGTTGCTTGTTACAAGCAATTTCTCATTATCAAACATATTTCATACCCGAAAAGATAAAAAATCTAAACTATCATGACCTAGAAATTGTCGTCTGCAATGTCTTTGAATTTGGACAAGTCTAAACTTTTATAAACTGGTAATGGGTTAATTCAAAGGATTTATGAAATTGAATTTGAAACAAAAAGAGACGTTACACTTAACCCTTTCCCGAAATTTTAGAGTGGTCAAAATCGAAACAGGTTGCAGACGACAATGAAAATTGGATGCAATTTGAAAGGAAACCACTCTGTGTGGTACATATTAGTGTGTGAAAAGTTATTACTTGTTACACAATGTTTTCTTAAGTATAGAAACATAGTAACCTAAATTCCCTAGTTTGAACAGGAAAGGGTTAAATATTTTTTCATTGGGGGACTACAGTAATATTGTGAGTAAAAGACTTCTTAGTTTTAATGGCACTTTAGAAAGAAAACGCGTATAATAAGGGGCTTAGAGAAAAACTATTGAAAGCACTTGTTAACCCATTACCAGATGGCAAAAATGTAGACTGGTCCGAATTAAAAGTGTGTTGAATTTGAGACTTTTTCAACTTTCTGGAAAATATTGTGGAAAATAAAGAAAATGTCTTTTCCCTGCAGTTTCCCCATTTTTACACAGTTTTCTTGGGGCGTCAAAAAGCGTCAGAGTGTGGCAACGTGTTGAAATTTTGGCACTTATGAAAGTGTTTCACGTAACCTATTGCTGTAGGTTTAACTCAATTCCACACTATCCAGCCTTTTTTTTACACTCCTAAAAAAGAAGCTTTGGAAAATGTGTTTTACACAAAAAAAGACGTCGAATTTTGAAATTTATTATCTTGAAAAGCAGCGTACCATCATCGAAACGAAAACGACCCGCTTGGTCATTTGAAAACAATATTTGTTTGCTTTCTAGATTTTTTTGTTTTGAATGGGTATAAAGCCGCTTTTAGCAATTTTTCATTTATATCTCGGCGACTGGAGCACCTAACAATAAATTCCTGGCATATCTCTTGTCAGTACCACCATTACATCCTTTCCTACCCTCCAGCTGCTATTCCACTTAGGTTTACAATTACCAACCCATTGGTGAGAGACAAATGTCGGAAAGGATATGTGCCGCCGCCGGGGATCGAACCCATGAAGGATTCTGATGGGTTACCAACTGACAGGTGCTTGTTTGATTTCTAGAACAATAATCTCCTGCTCCTTATATAAATAATAAAACACGAGGGTAATTTACTGATGAAATTCAACATGGCGGTAATACTATTTACATTTATGTAAATATTCCAATTTACAAATGCGCATAATGGTCTTTTAACATTTCTACACACTAATAAACGCAAACACACATCGGCTTTGACCGTAGCTTAATCAAAACCGCATTTATTCGCCGTGGTGAATTAAGTTTCTTTTAAGGATATCTCTAAATGTTCGAGTAGAAAAAGGAAAAACAAGAATGTGGTAAGTTCGGTATTCTTTAGTTTTCAACTTACCGGCTCCTAGGACTGAGCAGATATTGATTTGAGACGCTTGCACAACACGACGAAAGTCGTTATATTTGAAAAAAAAAAAAAAAAAAAACGGTTGAAAGAGCCGTTATATGCATGTAAGCTAGTTCATAGGACTTACTGACTTGAAAGAAAAAGGAAGCCGCCATTTATTAACGTTAGCTAGTATACAGACTTTATATATTCCCACACAATGGCGTTTTTTGATGCCCACCCATAGGCAAAAACAATTTGGAAAACATTGTGTAAGCAAGCAATTGCTTCATTTTCCACAATGTTTTCTACCGTGAATGTTGAACAAAACTCTGAAAATTCACAGTTTTCAAATTGTCGTCAGCAACTCCTTTCAATTTGAACCAGTCTAAATAATGTCATTTGGTAATCAGTTAAAAATTCCGAAATACATAATGTAGTACACACCTGGTGAAAATTGGGGACAAAATTTAAGCCATGACATTTTGTTCATCTCTAAAGTTTGTCTTTCAATTCATTTGTCTTCCGTTAACCCTTAACGGTAGTTAGTTTATTTTTAACATATTTTATATGCGACTGACATATACACAGTACTATACAAATTATCTAAATTTACAGCAAATTTGATCAGAACGAAAGCAATGCCTATAGGGCTCTTCTCCATAAAGATGAAATTGTATGAGTACAAGTCGTCGAAAGTATATAAGCATTGAAGAAAAATGATATCATAACAATGAGGGTTTAGAAATAGGAAAGGACGAAATAGTAAGGAAGAATAATGGAAGAAGTAAGACAAGGGAGTGTTCATTAGAATTTTGATAGTTTGTATTCTCCTAATACAATTTTGCATTTACAGTCTACTTATCAACAAGGATTTGAATAAGAACAATAATGACATTGAGAATCTTTTACTTACGCGACTTCAAGAAAAATCTTTTCATTGTCGCAATAAGTCAAACCATCTTTTCCAAAAAAGAAGCATGGTTCTGTCAATGTAATCAAATACTGAAAGAGAGTTTAAAAGCATATTCCCAATAGTATCATAGTCTGTAAATTCGACAAAAAGAGTGTTCGCTCGTTTGGGCCATACCACAATTACAAAGTGGGGGATTCAACAATGTTTTTGTCAAATAGATGCTGATTAAGAGAGCTGCAATAATTTTTAATTCGTGTATGGTTGACTTGTAGCTTTCTTTCAATAGTATTTCGAGCTATATGTAACTTATTTACAAACCTATATGAAATTTGATCGATCTTCACTGCAGTTAGCCCATTCCCACACGGCAAAAAATCAGATTGGCCCAAATTGAAAGATGTTGCAGAAGACAACTTCAAGTAGGTGAAATTTAAAAATATCCTTGCCTTTTAATGTAGAAAACATTGTGTCCATTGAAGAAATTGCTTTGTGACGCCTCAAATAAATATTTTTCGGAAAACATTGTGAAAAATAAAGAAATTGCTTGTTACAAGCAATTTCTTTATTATCTACAATATTTTCAACCACAAAAGGCAAACAATTTCCAGATTTCATCGATTGTCAGCTTTTTCGAATTTGGACCAGTATTAACTTTTGTCGTCTGGAAAATGGTTAAATTGGAAAGTATCAACTTGGTCATTCAGTTCGCGAATTGAGACGAAGGTCTCTACTTTTTCGCTCTGTTATGATAGTCCCCCTTACATGTAGCACGACGAGCCAAATAATTTAGGCCTCCGTCATAACGCAATCGGTGGCGCATCAGACTTCCAATCTTCAATCGTGGAATGTTGTGGGTTTGATCCCCGGATCCGGCACATATCCTTTCCGACATTTTTCTCTCACAAATGGTTGGATAATCGTAAACCTACGTGGGATAGCAGCTGGAGGCTAGGAAAGGATGTAGTGGTAGTACTGGTGTGAGAAATACATGTACAAGAATCCGATGTTAGGTGCGCCAGTCACGCGATATGACTGAAATACTGTTAAAAGTGGCGTTAAACCCCATTCATTCAATCAACCAAATATTGTAGAACAATATCACAACAATATTCCCTCGGGAACTATTAAAGCACCATACAAAAATACTCTATTTTCTAACCTAAAATGAATCATGGAAATATTTCAGTTTTTGCCGTTGTAAAGGCGGTATTTAGCACATCCGTGTAAATAGCTGACGACGTCCACAACATGGTATATAAAACCAGGACTCATCATGGTTATTTTGTATGTTAAATTGTTGATGGAATGGGCTGATAAGCGCGTGTTATTATTGACGATAAGAATCTATGGGCCTTTTATCACAATCGCCGTTTATTGCTATAATATAACCATTTATCTAATATAGTCTCGTTTATACAAAATCAGAACGGAAGAGAGGGCACGCGGGTTTCAACATAATTGTTTTTTATTTTCATTTGAAGCTGAATTACAACATAGATATGTTTAATATGCTTTAACGAATTTTTTATCATAAAAAGTCCTGATGTAATGATCTGTTTTTTACATTTTATGCAGTATGATATCGCACTTTTACTAGAAAGGAACGTATTTTCTAATTGTGTTAATTCAAATGTTATTTTATTAATTTCTCAATTATTTCATGTCAAGTTTTGGTTTTCCGTTTTAATCCATTATTTATCTAGATCGTTACTGATTAATCAACTTGTTTTCTCTTTTAAATGCCCAGATTCTTTTTAGGCGCTTTCATTTAGCCCATTGCTAGACGACAAAATTTAAGACTGGTTCAAAATGCAAGATCTTTTGCTCTTTTTGCTCTAAAATCTTGGCATCTTCGTCCTTACACTCCCCTAGGTTTTTGTTCACATCATTGCACTTCAGCGATATCATCATGGTAGTGTTTTCTTAGACCTACGGTATTCTGGCGTTATTGTCACCGTGTTATCCTTCCCTGAGGTTATCAAAATCGTACTCGCTCTCGTCGCGTTAAAAAGCGACAAATCGTTTTGCGATTGCCTTTACGGTATTCCGTACACTGATTCAACGGCCTCCGTATATTCGACCGAACTCGTACTTGCAATCGAAATATCAGTGCAGTGAAAAAATCGAAGCCAATTGACGCGCTAAAGTTTTGTTGCCAAATTGTAAATTTGAATCGGGACTATGAAACGTGCATTGCTAAAAATGAAACTGATATATATTCGACTACAATTATTGAGGGTAACTCACCAATCGCTGGCTCCGCCCACAGACCTCGTAAGCCCCGCCCAATCACTCCAACTGGAAGTCCCGCTTCGTTTTTTAACGGTGTTAGTTTAAAAAAATAAAGAAGTATAGTTGTTGGCGACTTAAATAATAAACTATATTATGACGTTTAATTCGCAAAACCAACGAAAGAGGATAACAAAAATGGTGGCAAATGTTGGAGATTAAACCTAATTTTTGGTCTGAATGTATGATTTCATTGGTCGACTGGTTATATGAATGACAGTCGCGATTGGTCAATTATGACTCAGACCAAAAATCAGGGCTGTATGATTAGCGTAAGACCATGATCAGGCCACGCATTTACTTTGAGCAAGTTAGAATTAATCCCCAAACGTGAATAAAAAGTAAATAGGTAAAATCTGTAAACCATCCATCGAGACCTGGGCGGAGCTCAAGCTGTCAGACTTGAAGACACATGTCCCATAACGCGTCGTTGCCTTTGAAAATGCTCTTTGAACTTAGGTGTGAAAATAGCTTTGCAGTACCATTTTTTATCTGACGTGAAATCCACAATTAGGCCAAACATATTTTATAGACTGTTTGCGAAATTAGAAGAATCACCTGCCTTTATGCCGAGGAGAGATTCTTTGCGGTTGAAAATGGCAAATGTTTCATCTACACGAACAGAACTTGATATATTGATTGAATGCGTTTAACGCCACTTTTAAAAGTATTTCAGCTGGAGCACCTAACAATGGATTCTGGTATTTCTCACACCAGTACTACCACTACATCCTTTCCTATCCCCCAGCTGCTATCCCACGGAAAGAATATGTGCCGCCGCCGGAGATCGAACCCATGACATCCCATTATTAAAGATTAAGAGTCTGACGCGCTATACCGACTGCTCTATGACGGCGACATGAATAGAAATAAATAAAAAGTTTTGATTAATCCCGTTTCATTGCCACCGATAGTATTCTTAACGGTTATCCCCAAATGATTTAGTTTTCAGTTTCTTTTATTAAAAAACGGGCGTTCTGATTAGTCGAAAATATGCATACCTCCATGAACAAAATTTTGAGCGCGCAGTTATTTTGTGTGCTTCAGCACAAAATAATCCAATACAAAATGTATAAAAATAAGTAAAGTTTTTGCTTTTTTCGCTCAATGCTTTAAGTTTATAAGTAATGAAGAGAATATATAGATGTATATATATTTATTTTCACGGAGTTATGAACGGTACAACCTAATCACACTTGGTATGAATCCGCTTCGCGAATTCATATAGTGTGATTAGTTTTTCGGTTCATACTTCCATGAAAACACCACCACCACAAGAATGTTCCCTTCATCTCTAAATAAAACAGCATTGAAGAATTATATCAAGCCATAAATGCGAAATGCGGTTTTTACGTCCATTATGGAACTAAAACAGTAAAAAGGATTGAAGACATTTTTCTAGTTTCATTTTAAGGGAAGCGATATAAGAAGTTCATTTTTTATTAAATAGCATCGCTACAGTTTTTCATGACACTGGTAAAAAAAGATACCATAAAAGTATCGTAACTAAGAGACATGTATTGCTTTGAACTAAGTACTTTCAGAAGGAAACAAGATTATTCATTGTGAATGAAAACGTATACAAATCAAAGTACCGAAAGTACTGTAAGCTTGCAAAGCATGGTTTTGTTAAGTTACCTTCTTTGCCAAACCTTGAAAAATAAACAAGGTTAAGTAACTCAGGAGTTAACCCATTACAACCTGGCTAAATCTTAGACTGATTCAAACTGAAAAAAGTTGCAGACGACGTTTTTCAAGTTTGTTCAATTTAGAAAGTCTTTCCCTTACTGGGTTGGAAACAGTGTGGACAATTAAGAAATTGCTTGTTACAAGCAATTTCTTCATTGTCCATAATGCTTTCAAAAGCTTTTTTCTTGAGATGCTTAAAAAGCGGGATTGAGTAGTGGGAATAGCATGCTTTTGAAAGAGATACACGTGTACCTTATATAAAAACACCCTATTACTGCAGTCTGAGCCTCTTTTTATTCAGTTTTTTTTTAGAATTTCGGTAATATCTTTTTAAGAATATGAAAAACACGGAGATTTCGCCAAAAATCTTTTTTCATCGATTTCTGATATGATTTTGTCAAAAAAGAAAACCATAGCTTTTATTAACGTAGAAGTAATTGTTATTTCATTTCAAAATCGTACTTTTTTAACCAATGCTTTTGCTATAGTAAGCGTGTTTGAAAGAAATGGGCAGGAAATTTTGTCCTCCTCTACCAGGAAATGAGCGTTAACCGAAAGATAACAGCGCAATGGCCTTTTTCATACAACAAATTTCTTCAAAAGAGAAGTGAAGTCTTTCTCGCACATCAATCATAACTTCTCCACATAAATCATTCACGGCGCTCGAATTTATTGTCTTCAGACGACATATAAGGCTTACAAACGTGAACGCTATCAGGGCTGGGTTGTCATGGTTACCCGAACGCTTGATTGTCATTTTCAAGGGCCCTGTTCGGAGCGGTCCCTCGGTATATTAAAAGAGCAGACTTTCGGTGGAGTGGGATCTGTCAAGTTTGCCCGAAAAGAAAGAAAGTCAAAATGAATTGTCGCGTTAATATATAACCCCAGGTCAATCATGCCACCACCGAAATATGTGGGAGAAAGTGGGAAGAGTGGAAACCTTTCACGCTTCCAGACAACTTTGAGACTTGACGCTGCCGAAAAAGAAATTGTTAGTAAAACGGCAGAAGAAGCTACTTATATCCTGTATCAGTATATTCATTATTCTGAATATTCTAGCACCGAGCCCGGTTATCTCATTCGTGGGGCTTGAGATCGAATCCGGGCTCTACCATTTTTTTACCGACAATTGACAAAAAGTCGGTGCGCGAGTAAAATGCCATGCCTCCAGCTTTTATAAAGCTGTAGCTACGACATTCTCCCCGCGCACCGACCAAAAAGTTCAGATTTGTTTCTCACCAATTGACGAATAAATATTGCGCCTCAGTGAGATAAGTAGCTGGTGATGTGGATATGTTCTAGTGTGAAAACAACAGGACGTCAGGGTTAGGTGCACCAGCCACTGCGATGTGACTGAAGTTCAATTGAAAGTGATGTCTGACCTGCGAAATAAGTAAGCTTATTTGGAATCGTTGCAAACCAAAAGAAAATTGGTAGAAAATATTTGAACAAAGAATCAAAGGCAAACCCTTCTAAAAAGACAACCATGCGTAACTCGGGTGAGAATTAGAAAAAGAAATGAATTAAGATAATCGAAAGATACGTTTTGAGCAGTGGTTTTAAAACATTTGTGTATCCACCTCTAATAAGATAATTAATTCTACCTATAATACTGGAAATAATGATACTTATAAAGTGTGTGGAAGAGAGATAGGGAGAAAGAACAGAGAGGGAGAGAGAGAAAGAGAGAAAGAGAGAAAGAGAGAGACAGACAGACATAGAGAGAGAGAAAGAGAAATGAGAGAAAGAGAGAGAGCTGTAGCTACCACGTTTAAGTTACAACCAACAAAAAAGGCTATATCATATCTGGTATCGATGACTGATTTCATTGGTCGACTGGTTATTTGATTGACAGTCGCGATTGGTTAGTTATGCATTTAGTATCAACTATATATAAAATAGCTAACCTTTTCATTAAAAAAGATTTGAAAGAGACCAATATGTAACATTTTCCTAGTGATAATGACTATGATTAACCAATATTACTCGTAGGGCGAAAAATGACCTTCTGGGACAATCGAAAATTTTCGACCCGAGGCGAGACTGCTAAAACTTGGCAGTCTAGCAAGGGTTGAAATTTTTCGCTGGTGGTAGATTTTTTTTATTTAGAAGATGCATTCTGCTTCACAATAAGTTCATTTTCTAATCACTTTCTCTAATAGATCTCTGCTTGATTTCATTTTTTTTCAAGTATTTGTTTTACGGAACATCAAACGGTTTGTTTTCCGCCTGAAGGTCCACAAATATTATGCTAAGCGCCAATGCTATGCGTGTATTTCCGTTTATTTATCGTCGCTCCCGTAGCACATGCCCGTATGACCGACAACCCCAAAAGACGGTTAGTTATTACGGGGAATGGAGCAAGGATATGGGACGAAACTGATGAGAGCTCCGCTTAGTTCTTGAACGTACTCGATCTAAAGCATTGTCACACGGGGCCTCTATCAAACGTCTAACCCGAACAGTAATTACAAATGTAGTTTGTTAATTTGGTAAACCCAGGGATCAAACCCGTGATCTTGAGGTTTGAAGTCAAGTGTTCTACGGACTGAGCCAATCGGGCTGCCAATGCAAGGGTTTTATATTTACGGTGTACCGTTGCTCATCCTGATAAGGGTTAAGATAGAATCACGCCGAGGTGTCAAATGGATCATACCATTCTACCCTTTGACCGGAACGAAATGCCCACCTATTATATTCATATAAACTATTTAGAAATGTATTTAGAAAGTTAATAAATGCGTAGGAAAGTTATAAATGGCCTCGCGGGAAGTCCGCTGATCCAGTATAATACACCAGCCAGTCGCTTATTGACATGTATTGAAATTGGTCTCAAAGAGGTTTTGATTAATTTGAAAAAAGTGGCAAACTTGAACCGCTAGTCTCTTTAGACTTGAAATCGACCACGAATAGAGTCATCCGTGCGAACAAAACGTAGTGTAAAATTTGAAACAATTTTTTATTTCATAACCACACTTCCTGTTTGTGCTAATAGCAGAGTACAGGCAGTTCAACGAAAGCGAAAAGAAAGATCTTGTAAAGAAGTAGGGAGATACATTGTGACATATTTCTGCAATGGGATACGAAATATCTACATTTATCACGATGATGCGGAAAACTGTCACGATAAATTGACGTTTTCTGGAAATTTTATAACATTATCGAAATATCATCGATACACGAATATATCTCTTTTACGGTATTTCCCATTACTGACAACATTTAGCAATACCAAAGTGCTTCTTTTCTAGAAAATGTTGACATGATGTACAAATTGCCTTACTGTATTGCTGTAAAATCAAATGGCTGAACGCACTGATAAAACTTGTTGTTCAAAAATAAATATTTCGTTTTAAAAAAATCAATTTTACAAACAACTCTGGCAGGAAAAGTGATAGAAGGAGATGTTGGCCAAGATCAGACTGTACTTATGTGCATGCTGATCTTGGTCTACACCTCCTTCAAAAACCGGAAAATTCCAGGTTCAGCGTGACAAGGGTTTATATTCATAACGAAAAATATTGAAAATCGATTTATTGCGAAAACTTAACTTGGCAAAACATACCACAATAAAGAGTGACTAAAATACCACTGGGAATTTGAAAGTCTTCTAAACAGCCTAGGTAATTGACGGTTTGCTGGAAGCAAACTGAGCTCAAACAGGAATTTCCCCTTCGATATTTCACGGCATTATTTTAAAAAGGGGTGAGAAAAAAAATTCAACCAACAAACTAACGAAACAAACAAACAAACAACGACGACAAAAACACCCACATGGACAGTAACATGTAAAAAAAAAAATTAATGAGTTGGTTTGCGACCTAATAGCTTGAATAAGCTGCAGTTACGACCTTTTTGTCTCCAACTCAACAAGGATTTTTTAGAAAAAATCCATGATCTTTTAATTGTTGTCTGTAACTTCTTTCAATTAGGACCAGTCTAAACTGTGTGCCCTTTGGGAATGGAATAAACGACAAAAGATCTTATGCGTAGATTAGCAAGCCTTTCTTGTTGTTATACGCTTTGTATAATTGTCTACATTTGGATCTATATCGAGGGCTTAGAGCAAAAACATAGTATGGCTCTATACAATGTATAGAGCCATACTATGTTTTTGCTCTAAGCCCTCGATATATTTTCGATACTTTAGAATCCAAAACCCCCCAAAAAGCTTACATTATGAACTTGTTGGCGCATAGAAACTTTCCGGGCGTTCTGTAAAAGAATTGCATAAATTTAGAAAAAAATAAATGAGTTAATGAAAATAAAAGTGACAACGAAAGAGTCCGACAGAGGCTAAATAGAATCCGGCGTTTGACAACACAACATCCTTACTATATTAACCAATAACCATTGCATCGGCTCTTTTCGAAAACCTCATAACCGCAGCTGGAATCAAGCTTTAGTTCCGAGGTATTGGAAGTGTAACGACGATTTGACTTTAATAAGTAAAAAGTGCAACAGTACATGTAATTAAATAAGCTTCTTACAGCCAGGACAGTGTAACGTATCCACTGAAGTTATTATTAAGTATTAAAGAGTGAAATTTTAGCCGGATATCGTCTTTTGTTACGCTTATGAATTAACATAAAAGTGCAATAGCATTACAACAGGGTTAACCCAACTTCCTATGCACAAAATATCTTTTTTTATAGGTACCTACTTTCCTTCTTTAAATTAAGAGCTCCGTGTTAATTTCTAGTAGTGAATGTCCTGAATTGACGGATCGTTGACTCCGACAGGAAGTTCCGTTTTGATATTAAACGGCGTTACTATGCAAAAAGTATCTCTGCTTATTCAAGCAACAGTTGGGACCTAAATGTCGCAACTGTTGCTTGAATAAGAAGAGAAACACTCTGTTAAAAGTATCTCTGCTTATTCAAGCAACAGTTGCGACCTAAATGTCGCAACTGTTGCTTGAATAAGTAGATATACCATTTGCAGAGCGACGTTAAGATCGCCATTGAACTATATTACTGTTTTTTTTAAAGTGTAACTGGGCATATTTTTAGCTCGGCTGTTTCCGGAGAAAACCCGAGGTATTTTGATCACCTTGGCGTCGTTCGGGTCGGCGTCGGCGTTGGCATGACAACGTTTAACCTTGGTTATATCTCTGTTGTTGATGAAGATATCCTCTTGAAACTTTGCATGTGTATTGACCATCGCGAGAGCTATCTAGACTATCAAGGGGGGGATAACCCTTAAAGCGTTTTTGTAAGAGTTTTGCCCCCTTTTCGACTTAATTTTTGCATTATCCAGCACCTGTAGCCGAGCGTTGGCACCCGTGGGCGGTGCTCTTTTTTTTTTTATCAAATAATGACGTATAATATCAAAGTGGGACTTTCTGTTGGAGTGAGTGGGCGTGGCCAGCTGAGTGAGTGGGCGGAGCCAGTTATCCGTCAATTTTTTTTATTAATTTCTCTTTGAGTTGTTCGAAATCTATAAAAAATATATTCATTATGCCCATTTTACAATACTCTTGAATTTAAAAAGTGGGAAAATGTCCAGAATGTCATAAATTATTTCAGGAAAGCTTCGTCAAATTTTAAGGCATCTTGACCAAAACTTTTCAAATGAAGCATAAAAAAATATCAAAATGTAGATAGTAACATTTTTAAAAAGACAAGGTAAGATCGATTTATCTTTCATGCTTTCCGGCAGATTATCACGAAAAAAGGTGAAAATAGTCAAAGTTTTAAAGTCTCTGGTTTTGTAGATTTAGCCCAGCTTTCGTTCATTGCGAGCTACTGGACGCAATCTACGCTGGACCAAAGACACTGGTGACGTCACCAGGCTGCCATATAATTCACGTGCGGAATGACACGCTTTTTGAATTTTTCAAAAGAAAGTAATATTGTATAAAAAAAAAAAAAAAAGAATAATTGTTTGTTTTTCCTGTAAGACTGGCCTGTCTTTTGATTTCGTGAACAACTCGCGGCTCCAACACTCCTGAAAATATAGCTTACTTGTTCACTCTATGAAAGATACATAGATCCTACACCGATACTCTATTGCTAGCGGAGGTCAATGACGTAATTGATACTTCACGGAAACCACAAATAAGGCAATTCTTGTCGAAATCGACCGATAACGTAATTACCTGATGAATTTTCAGTTCCATTCGTAGACCTATACGGCGTCTCGAAACGCGAAATATTTTTACTCCGTTTCTTTCTTTTTAAAGTTATAAATAGGCAATGACAAAATGAGCTTAATCACTTTTTACATGTCTGAAAGCATTACAGTAAGAACAGTAAGAAATTTTTAAATTGAGAGCAAACATTTTCTTTCATAATCTGTGCAAGAGCCGCTTTGATTAAAGTTTCGCCCCCCCTTTTTTTATGTAAGAAAGATAAAGAAACATTTGCGCAACGCTAATTCATATAACAAAATTCAGGTATTTTTGTTCCTAAGCAAGAAAATAATACGAAACTGATTTCCCATATATAGAATTGGTACTAAACTTTATGAATATTGAAATTGATATTATGACTTATTTAAGATAAGATTGTTTGAGGAAAAGTTGGTTTATTTAAACTACCTGTTATATGATTCCGGAAATATCGCATTTTTCACGAGCGATAAAACATCTTTAAATGGGTGAAATTATATTTCAGACGAATATCTGTGTAAAATTTTGTATTAAATTAAGCGTTCTTGGCGTTTTATTGCTTTTTCCAGGGTGTCTCTTTACTGCAGATTCAATCCTACGCTAGTCACGAGGTCACAAATATACGTATCGCCGCTGTTAACCCATTACCAGACGACACTATTTTAGAGTGGTCCAAATTGAAAGGAGTTGCGGACAACAATTTAAAGTTTATGATATTTTAAAAACCTTTATCTTTTGGGGTAGAAAACATTGTGAATAATGAAGAAATTGCTTGTAACAAGCAATTTCTTCATTTTCCACAATATTTTCCAAAGTTTCTTTCTAGAGGTTAATCAAACAATTGATTGACCAATCACGTCATTCATTTAGATCGGATCTGAATGTTGAACTCCGACATTTTTATCGTTTGTAGTCTAACACGTCGAAATTTATACAATTTGCCGACGATTTGCCTTTTGCGTTCTATTTCTGACCACAAATTATGCAAACACAAATCGACTGAAGTAATAAACGATTTTTATTTTTGGAAAATATGTAGTCAAGGAGATAATATAAAACGCATACCCTTGGTTGACTAAATAAGCATCGTAATTACAGTGTTTTTGTTTACCAAACCAACAAACAATACCTTACATAATTGTTCGAGTGTGCAGTCTAAAGGACTGATTTGATTAGTCGATCGACTTTTTGATTGTCTGCGGTGGTTCGTAAATTGCTCTAGTTTGTGCGAAGAAAAAAACATATAATTAAAGTCAATGAAGTTTATCGTCTTAAAAGTTGAGACACACCGTATAATATCAAAAATCCAAGTAACTTGCTTGAATGTTAATTAATAATAAGAAGAAATGATAATAATGATAATAATATATATATATATATAAATATTCTTTTTATTGTGACAATAGTGAACCAAGCTACGGACTGCTAAATGAACGCAGGTTTTTAGATCTAAGTGGGATAAAAGAAGGACACTGTCCAGCTTAATTATTTCATAAATTGTCATTTAAGATATTTACTCTGAATAAATTGTACACTGTAATCAATATTTTGATTAGCGCTTTAACCAACTCCCATTTAGACCAGTTCAAATTCAAAGAGTTGGCAGACAACAATTTTATGTTAATGAAATCCATACAACATTTTTCTTTGGGGTAGAAAACAATGTGGAAAATGAAGAAATTGCTTATGACAAGCAATTTCTTCACATTCCACAATGTTTTTCAAAGCTTTCATTTTGTGGGGGCGTCTAAAAACGGCATTGTGTGGGAATTGGTTAACCCATCATTTTGACTTTGAAGTTTTGTATGAATGATAACCTATCTACTTCAGTAAAATCATATAACCCTCGATTTTCGTAACCTTTGATCTTTGGAAACTTCTTGGATGAGTAAATATGAAAGGAAAGAGGGCATTTATTTGTTTTAAGTGAACGACCGATCTATTCTATCTTAAACGCATAATGAACAATTATTTCATTTCTTTAATGTAAAAGTTAACTTTGAATAATAGCGAATTTTTGCACAAGTGACAAGCGCCCCGTCATTCATCAAGGGAAAATATCCCCCCCCCCCCCCCAAAAAAATAAAATAAGATAGAAATAATAATAAAAAAAACACCCCCCCTCCCCCCAAAAAAACCACACAAAAAAACAACATCATCAAGAACAACAAAAGGTAAAAAAAAAACCAAAAAAAAAAAACAGAAAAAACAAACAAACAAACAAACAAAAAAAAACACCACAAAACAACAACAACAACAACAACAACAAAAAAAAAAAAAAAAAAAAAAACACGATGATTCTCTGAAAAGATCCTTTAATTCCTTCCATGGGACTACTTTAAAGATTTTTCTATAGGAATCTCTTAAGATACAAATTATTATAAATTCAGTGTTTTAAGCCATTTTTATTCCCTGCTTGAAATACTAAATTTGTCACAATATTATTTGACTACTATCTTATTACGTCATTAAGGTTAGACCCCCTCTCTCTAAAACAGAGAACTCGCACACTATACGGTTCTTCAATCAAAGTATCGAAAGTACTGTAAGCTAGCAAAGCATGGTTTTGTTTAGTAATCCTTTTTGTCAAAGGTTAACATGATAAATAAGCTAGGTTAAAGTAACCAAGGAGTTAACCCACTAAAACGTGTCAAAATTTTATACTGTTTCAAATTGAAAGAAGTTGCAGACGACAATTTCAAAAAAAGTGGAATTTCGAAGAAAACACTGTGGACATTGAAGAAATTGCTTGTTACAAGCAATTTCTTTAAAGTCCACAATGTTTTCCAAAGCATTTTCTTGAGATGCTTAAAAATGTGGAATTGAGTGGGGATGGGTTAGATAGCATTCTTTTGAAAGAGTGCACTGCAATTTGCATAGAGTTAGTAATATTCTTCAAATACACCAGAACTACTTTTTATGGTGTATGCATTCAACTGATTAGTGGTTAAGCCTCCAGTGGCAGTTTGCACTCGTCGAACTCTTAGATCACCTCAAAATTTTGGCTATCAAAGCTTATTGATGTTTACCAGTCTAGAATCAAAGGTTTTGCAGACGAGAATTAAAAGTATTTTTTATTTGAAAGATAAGCATTCAGTAGGGTAGATCATTTCTGCAATAGAAGAATTGCTTTTTATAAGCAATTCCTACTTTTCCTACAATGTTTTCTCAAGTATAAATATACAGGGACGTGAAAACATGTATTGAACAGGAAAGAGTCTATACCATATTACTATCTTTAAATGAACTCAGCTTGAACCTATCTCTTTATAAGATATCTACTTTACATTGTTCCCGCAATGACCATTTTGCCTCACGTGTTCCAACTTGATTCTTAACCCTTTCCTGTACAATACCTAATTTTTACGTCCCTGTAAATTTATTATTCGAGAAAACATTTTAGAAAAAGAAGAAATTGCTTGTAATAAGCAATTTCTTCTTTTTCCACAATATTTTCTACCCAACTGAATGGTTATTTTTCGATTTAAATCCTCTTTCAATTTTCGTCTGCAATACCTTTGAATTTGGACAGGTCTATAATTTTGCGAAACAGGAAAGGGTTAAACTGATACCATGCAATATTACGCTGCCACTGGGGTAATTAGCAGCATTAATGAAATAAATATTTTGGTGTCAAAATATTTGACTGCATCGTTTATCATAGCGGGATAAAACAGAGCAGGAGAGACCAAGTCATACGGCGACCTATCAAACACGCCTTTGTTTTAATATTGGGATAAATCATAAAAGTTTTACGTGTTGAAATATGCTAATTATTTGACACTTGCAAAAGGTAAAAAGGTACATTTTACTTAGACGATCTTAGCCTGATTTTAAACCAGAACTTGTCATTTATTTAAGAGATAATTTCGTTATTATCATTGTTGAATGAAACTATACAAGTTATTGGCAGTTTTTGATGAAACTACTTCGCCAATAAGCCTGTAAAATAGTTCCGTATTCACATCTTCGTGGAGATGTGAAAGGAATTTTTCCGCCGATAATAATCAATAATCTTGATATTTGAAACTAAAATTTAACTTGAAAATTCCCTGGACTGACATCCAAATCAAAGCTAGATGTAGACAGTTGCATTAGCCACTCTGATTCGGTTCAATTGAATTCTTAACCGACAAAGATACCTCTGCAAAATAACCAATAAAGTCAAAACAGTTAGTGAAAATTTTTTTACGAAAAGGCACATTCTTATGCAAACTCTGAAAAAAAATGTTGCCGTTATTATGAACATTTCATATGAAAATAATTATAAATAAAATATTAAATCATAAAATAAAAAAGAATGAGTTGATAAAAAAAAATAGTCATTCCACGATATTTTAAGATGCTAATGTTAAATTTCGGAACATCAAATCACCATTGCCCAATTTGTGAAACCGCACGGGGATACTTGCTACAGATTTTTGAAAACGAGATGTTATTGTTCTCACTATCAACCAATATCTAGCAACTTTTTGAATGACAATCGTCGTTTTGGTACCAAGATTCACTATCCATTTTAACACATTCCCACACAATGACGCTTTATTGCACGCCCCCTCTAGAAAAAAATGCGTTTGAAAACATTGGTAAAAATTAAGAAAGTACTTGTCACAAGCAATTTCGTCATTATCCACAAATTGCTCTTCCCTTAGATACTAAAATCAACTGCAACTAATTTGAATATCGACCAGTCTTACATTTTGTCGTCTGATTATTGGTTAAAGCACATTTTCAAGCATACGACTCTTAACAAGACCATGTATCTATCTATGTAAAATATTTTCCTTTCAATGGTATTCATTGGAATCGGAATAGTCTAAAACTCTGTGATGTGGTAATGGGCTATAGGTGATTGGTTTTATAAAAACGGGGGTTCGTTGCTAATTATCTTATAACAAATGACCAAGAAACAAAAACTTCCGTCTTGAAATGAGGGTTTGCGTTCGTCTTAACTTGTGACATTTCATATGATGAAGACAGCTTAGCTGACAAACGTATCAAAGTTGGTTTTAAGATGGATGCTTCCAAATTTATCCGTTCTGAAGCCCGTGTCAATCACGTTTAACTAGTCATCTTGTTTGCTTCGCGAAACCGGGGCGTGGAAAAACACACTAAGACGTCCTAAACCACAAAGTTTGATTAAAGTTTGTGGTGAAAGATAACGTTATGAAAGTAAAAGTTCTGTGAAACCTATTTGATTTCTTTTGGGCTTATAGTATTCTTCACCGAACAAGATGAATGTATCATTGATAGATACCTACTTATTACATGTATATAAAAATCAAGCCGTAGATTGTACAAATTCGTGTTTTTCTGTTGGTTATTTTTCCTCTCTTTCGCTTCTTCCATGGATATATCTCCATACCGTACAGGACTAACAAAGAAGAGTTCGAATATTTTTTCTGTAAATAGTGTTCGTATTATTTGCATGTTTATTTAGACTGGAAGATGAATAGGGCTTTACAGACGGTTAATGAACTGATTGACGGCAAAATACCGGCTATGCTTATTGTTTGGGTACATGCTTTTAGATAATTTGTCTTTTTTTCAATTTCGCTATCAAAGGTAGTTGCCTTAAATCAGTTTTTAAATAATAATAATATATTAAGATAAAAAATGAGCCTATGCATGACAATGCCAACCATTTCGCATGTGTGTGACTCGCACACATTGAGCACCCTTGACAGCCATTCGGAGCAATTAGAACATTCGCTGATTGTTTAAAGAAGCTTTGGGTCAGTATCTATCTACAGAGCGCAGAGTGAAGACTTTGATCAGACTGTGCGCACGCACAGGCTGATCTGAGTCTTTACTTGGCGCACATGTGTAATGGTTGGAAATGTCACGCATGCGCTCAAATGATAATATAGCTTTACTGAGCGATGCATATTTGCTTTCACGTAAGGGAAGAAATAACATTCTCCAGTTTATTAACACTTGTCATACTTGAGGAGAATTGCTTTAAAATCAAAGGGTTGACAGCGCTGAAGGGTCTAAATGAGGGTCAATATTTCTCTTGAAAATTTAAAAAACTCTGGTTGAAAGGGGACAGGCAGGAGGTGTAGGTCAAGATCAGCCTGCTCTTTGTCTATAGCTTCTGCCAAAACAGGATGATTCCGGGTTCAGCATGACAAGGGTTATGTTACAAGTTTATTATTTGTAGCTAAAGGCTTCGCATAGTATCTTAAGCATTCGTTTTCCATTTTTTTACTTTTTTCAAAAAAGTATTTTCTTTTCAACCAAAACTATTATCTAGTATCTTTCTTTTCTAGTATGTAACCTAAAATATATTTTAATTGCAGCCATGGTCATTGATTCGCAAATTAAACAACTTTAAACTATTCCCTATTGGAATAATTATTTTCTGTACCATATTAATTCATTTCTACAATGTAAACAAAACATTTTTTATTTGCAACCAAAGACTTCGTTTAGCATCATACGATATAGTAGTAGTAGTATCCTACTGCTTAACAAAAAAGTTTTTTTATTGTTACCAAAGAAATTATTCTGTATCCTAAACATTAATATACAACGTGTATTTCAGCCCAATTTATCGAGTCCATGTCATTGTTTCAATTTCAAGCCTTTCTTGATTAATCCCTGGTTTTTACGTCCCCGTAATTTTATAACTGAGAAAACATTGTTGATAAAGAAGAAATTGCATGTAACAAGTATTTTCTTCTTTTTCAATAATATTTTCTACCCAACTGAATGCTTATTTTTCAAGTTTAATCCACTAAATTTTCGTCTGCAAACCCTTTAGATTAAGTCTTAAACTTTGAAAAACAGGAAGGGTTAAGGCAACTTTCGGTAAATAAAGTTGAACATTTAAAGACATTTTTTAACCAAAGAGCATTTTTTTTCAAAGTCTTCCTGAAGGTTCTTTGCAAGCATTTGAAACTCCTAGTTCATACATTTACCGACAAAAGCCTTAATTTTTCATTCGAATCACTTAAGTCAATTTGACTGGGAATTGACTAATCACGGCTGTCAAATAATCAGGCGACGAATCAAATCATTCATTTAGATCAGAAGTGTGTTTCGAACTCCAACATTGGCCGCAATTTTTGTTATTTTTTTGTTGGTTTGGCGACTTGATCGTCGTAACTACACATGTTGGAGTACATTGGCGGGGCTCACGGAGTGAGTGGGCGGGGCCAGCGATTAGTCAATTGGTGTAACGATGGCAATTGGACTGAGATATCAAACAACATAAGTTTGCAAAATATAAAGGGAATACTATGTCATGATAGTGATACAACATCTTATATTGTGGAGGAAATTTTTGATTTTTCACGAGACTGAAGTCGAGTGAAATATCAAGTTTTCATCCGCAGGTAGACGCAAATAGATGTCGTATAATTTTCTTAAGTTAGTATTCGTTTATTGTATAGCTACATTTTTTATTAAACAAATTGGAAATGATAATTAAAAATCTGTATTTCCGCAAGTACTTCCATTTTTCTTTACACTTCCGGCAACGTTTGTTCGCATCATGACGTCATCTACGAACATGAAAATGACGTCATTCTAGAGGAACCGTATTTTACATTGTCAGATATGGTTTTCTTTTCTGAAGTGTCCGATTTTGACTGTGTGGAATGTATATATTTTACTAGAAACATTTATAGGTATTATAATAAATATCAGAATCATGAAACACAAAATAGTTCGTTTGTCTGCGCCATAAAAAACGTTTCTACAGATTGTTCATTGCTTCAGATTTAGTTACGGTGTTTAAGTCGCCATACCTGACATGAATATCGGAGTTCTTCATTAACTTCCGGTTTAGATAAAGGATTTGATTGGTCAATCGCCTTTTTGATTGACAGCGGCGAACCATCAGTTGAATAACAATGTTATTTTTCTTATTTTCTCTTTCGTATTACAGTTGCCCCGTAAACTTAATTCTCTGGCTCTCGTATTTTTATTGTATGTGTATGACAACACCTTATTATGTAATTTTAACATCCCATGATACATGGGATTTCATTCAACCATTAAATTAATTCATTTTAATATGATTTACAACATCTATGATTGATTGCTTAACAAACGCCCATTCTGAACTCAGAATCTACGTTTGTTCAAAGTGAAAGAAGGGCGATATTACATTTCCTATGGAATCAAAAATTAAGCTTGTATATTTCTTTATCTTTACCCTTTAACCCATTCCAACACCCCCCCTTTTACGCCCCTAAAGAAGAGGACTTTGTAAAACATTGTGGAAAATGAAGAAATTGCTTGTATCAAGCAATTTCTTCATTATAATAATGTTTTCTATCCAAAAAGACGAAGAAATTTGAAATTCCTTCAACTTGAAATTGTCGTCTGCAGCTTCTTTCAGCTAAAATATTGGCAATGTTGGAATGGGTTAAGCATTTTACTTTCGTAATTCATGTTGTATATGGTTAGGTACAGCTGTTAATAATTGAATTCTAGACAAATATGTCAAGATTCAAGCAGGTTTTTTTCATGCTTCCAAAATGAGTACGCAACCATTTTGTATGCTTGCACACAAAATAGATCTATAAAATTTCACTTAACCCTTTCCTGTTCAATATCTGGTTTTACGTCACTGTGATTTTATAGTTGAGAAAACAGTTGAGAAGAAGAAGAATTGACTTGAAACAACCAATATCGTCTTTTCCACAATATTTTTCACCCTACTGAATGATTATTTTTCAAATTACATCCAATTTAAATTATCGTCTGCAAATCCTTTGAATTAAGGCAGGTCTAAAATTTTGAAAAACGGGAAAGGGTTTATACTAGCTAAATATTTGTTTTGTTTACTCGATTGCATTGGATTGAAGTAATAAAGAGATATTTTTTTTGTTCTTGTCATTGACTTATTCACCTTAAAACTTAATCAGATTAATGTATGAATCTTCTTCGCGTATTCATACAGTGTGATTGTATTGTCAATGTAATACAAATATTCTCTTCATTATGGCCTTTTTGTACGAGAGTGAAAATAACCGTTTTATTTTTTTTAAATTTGGCAATAATATATTAGTATATACAATGAGTTGTAGCCTAAATAAATGTTTTCTCGTTACGATGAGATGTGACGTCATAATTCTAAGAATGGTTAGATTTTACAAGCGGTGGCATGTCTTTCGCGGTATGTAATAAACCGAGAAAGATGTTAATTTTTCGTTTAATCGTAAGTTATGTTATGAATAGAAATTCAATGTAAATTCATGTTGACGAAAATTTCTTAGATATAAATTTGAAACGGATAAAAACTCGACCAAGTCTCACAATTGTCTATTAATAGATGACTCGTCCTAAGTTCATTCCCATAGTCTGGAAAAATCCTTGACTATAAGCAAAGCATATACCGATGATCGCCGAATAATCCCGACCTTTTGCCAAAAAAAAAATCGTTTAATGAACAAGCTTCTGTTAATATGGTATGACTACAAATCTTTTATTCTGTTTAACCAGATTTACCGAAGGCTTGGTTCACGTCTGCTGCGGGCGGCGGGATGGTCAGGCGACTAGACTGTCGGTTGGCGTACGCGGGCGTTATCTTTACCTCGTGTGCGTGACTATTATTACAATTATTGACGTGTTTTGATGACATTTTTACAAAGCACGTTAATAATCATTTTTGCTGAGACACAGTCAAGCCATGGATGCTTCAAGTGTTTGTCCGTTTATTTTTTAGTTCTTTTTTGTGAGAAGTAATAACAATACAATTTGGAAAAGTTCTTGATGACCTTTTGGGTCCAAATTATCACTGTTCTGAGTCAGTGCTACATCTTTTATTTCCCCCTAGCGTCACCGTCTGTCGCGAAAGAAACGCTGCAATACTTCATCCTGAAAAATACATAAACCGAGTGATTTATGATAGAAACCTGTCACATTTTGAATTCCATATATTTCTTTACTAATTTATGATGATGCATATGCATTTAGCGTTTGTCAAAACCGAGTTGTAAGCTTTTATGTACGTGTTGGTGTTTTTGAAGGTGTGATTTCCTTGTCGTATTTGGCACCTCCTTGTTTTAATATTTTAATTCAAAAAGGGATTTTTTTTCACAAATACTCAACCTGATAACATTCATACTTTTATGCCGTCAGCAAATTAAAAACTATTCATAAGCAATGCTTGCGTACATAAATAATTATAATATAATATAAGAAGATCATTATGTATCTTTATATATCAAAATCATTACATGGGTCAAGGAATACATGTGTAATGTATTCAAGTAAATAAATAAACAAGTAAATAGAGGAACATGAATAAGTGGGCATGAAATACCAAATCATGAACGAAAAAAAAAAATAATTTTTTTTTAGTTTCGTCTTTCGAAAACGTGTGTTCTGAATGATCGAAACATTTTTTATACCTTCATGATCAAAATTTTGAGCACGCGGCCTTTTGTATACTTGCGCACAAAAAATTCTATAAAAATGTATCAAAATTTGTAAAACTTTCATTTTTTGTGCGTGATGTCATCAAATTATAAGAAATGAAGAGGGGTTTATTTTGTTTTCATGGAGGGATGAAACGAAAAAACTAATCACACTTATACAGTGTAATTAGTTTTTTCGGTTTATACTTCCATGAAAATAATATTCTCGTCACATCTGAATTAATCTATTTACAGATGCAAGCAATGCATTTCTCGAGTTTTAGCTAGCAAAGTTAACAGACAAAATCTTAAGGTCTTCTCAGAGTTCAAACGAGTGCAAACTGCCACTGGAGGCTTAACCACTAAATCCACTGAAGGTCTACACCAAAAAAGTAGTTCTTGTGTATACTTGAGCATAATGAGTTCAAAATGACTGGCCACATGAATGAACTTTTTTCAAATTATAGAGAACACCTTTAAAAGCATGCTACACAACCCATTCCCATTCAATCCCGCATTTTAAGATTCCTCGTAAAAAGGCTTTGGAAAACATTGTGGACAATGTAGAAATTGCTTGTCACAAGCAATTTCTTCAGTGTCCACAATGTTTTCTATCCTATAAAAGGCAAAGAAGATAACATAACAAAACAAGGCTTTGCTAGCTTACAGTACTTTCAGTACTTTGATTATGTTTATGATGACATGGCGAATCAAAAAAACTTTGTATTCTATGAAAACGAGTTTTATATATTCTAATCATAACATGGGCAATGTTTTATCATTATTATTATTTTTTGTCTTTTCGGTGAATCGATTTATCTCTTGAGATTTATCGATTTATGATATTCCGCTACAAAAATTACGCCGTCCGTGAAATGACGTCATTAAAAGTATTTTGGCGTATTTTTCCAGACAACGCAAAAAAGCTCCAGTTAGTTTACACAATTATTACACTAGTGTAGCAATAACCATGAAATGTTAAAAACTTTAAACTTGTGTATTTCCCTTCCTCACCGAAGATCATATAACAAAATGCATCAAAATGATACCTCTAGTTGTATTCTTTTCAAAGTATGGTACGATGCTTTTCAAAAATATTACCCAAAAATATTACCAATATGACCTATGCAACGATTGGTTTATACAATAACATAACACAGTGCAGATCGGGAAATAAACCGGTACCCGCTACACGGGTCGAAAATACCGTGATAGCAACTTTTGCGATTCTCTCTGAGCCTATGACCACATTATAACATTTTATTAATTGTTTGTGATAGAATATATGTTGTCGCTGAGTTACTAAAGCATCGTAGCTACAGCTTGATTAAGGCTGTCGTTACGGGGTTTCAAGTGGGCCCGAGCATTGAAACATACGCCATTAACCCTTGTCATGCTGATTATAATCCTTTTCACAATTGAATAAAATTAAAGAGCTGAAAGCACTGGTAGTACTTGTTGTTGGGTTGTCAATACTTCTTTTGAAAACTAATTTCATTATCAACTCTGGTTTCAAAAAGACAGACAGGAGGTGTAGACTAAGATCAGACTGCACTTAGGTGCAGTCTGATCTTTGTCTATACCTCCTGCTAAATCCGGAATATTCCAGGCTCAACATGACAAGCGTTAAAATATGGTGAACCCCCAGAACTCTTTTAGAGGATCATGAAACATGATAACCTCAACTTATAGATAATAGTGCTTAACCCATTCCCACACAATAGAATTTTAGACCACTCCAAATTTAAAGAAGTTTCAGACGACAATTTAAGTTGATGAAATAGTTAAGATCTTTTTCTTTTGAGTTTGAAAAAAATTGCGGATAATGAAGAAATTGCTTGTTCCAAGCAATTTCTTCATTTTACACAATGTTTTCCAAAGCTTTCATATTAAGGGGTGTTTAAAAGCGTCACTGTGTGGGAATGGGTTAACATTATACACCGAAAGCAGCTTTCGGGAAAATCAAGAGATACGTTTCCTCTCGTAGCCCGGCCTCTTGTGGAAACGTGGCCTTTGCTTTTCACAAGAGTTGAGAATAATCCCAGCAACTTGGAAAACGTTTCCTAAATAGATAATTAAAACACTACTTACAAACTTATGAGCGCTAATTATACTGACTATAATGATTTTCCGTTCTAGATAAAAACTTTCTGACTTTTCCCAATCTTAAATTTGAAGGTCCGGTTATTATCTCAAACTCTATGCAGTTTTGTTTGTAATACCTTACTGTATGTTGTACATACGTAGGTGAAATAAAGAATTTCGGCGCCGGCATATATTCTTTCCGACATTTGTCTCTCACCAATGGGTGGATAATCGTAAACCTAAGTGGGATAGCAGCTGGAGGCTAGGAAAGAATAAAGCGGTAGTACTGGTGTGAAAAATACCAAGAATCAATTATTACGTGCTCCAGCCGCCGCGATATGACTGAAATACTGTTAAAAGCGGCGTTAAACCCCATTCAATCAATAAAAAAAAACTTTTTCGTGGTGTAGAGTGATAAAATAAGTGTAATATGTGATCTACATATTAACAATTATAATTACCAATTCAACATTGAAGGTAACAAAGCAGAACAAATAACACATAATAAAGATACAACAACTTGCAAGTGACGGAACGCAGCTGTCAGTCAAATAACCGGTCGACAAATAAAATCATTCATTGAGACTAGACGTGAGTTTTGATCTCCAACATTGGCCGCTATTTTCGTTAACCTTTTTTGTTGGTTTGGCGACCTAATCTTCCCGAATCGATATTAAACGGGGTTATTTTGAAAAGTTTATGGCCAGCAGTATGTAAAAAAGGAGAATGGATGATTTGGGGACATAAACGTCATAACTACACCTTGAAAAAGTAGTTACGTCGTTTAAGTCGCCAAATCAACAATAAAGGTATCCAAAATGGCGGCCAATGTCGGAGTTGATAAGCTCAGGTCCGGGCTGAATAAATTATTTGATTGGTCGGTTGGTTCCTTGATTGACGGCCGCGATCGGACAATTAGTTCGTAAGTGTAAGTTTAAAGATAGAGATGTAACTCGGATTTATGCCTGAAAAACGAAAATGATTTTGTTCAGAAACGTACATAGTTTCGCCTTTCAAAAAATCCATTGCTTTTCGCTGTTGCATGCCATTATTGCATTGCTTGCTTAGAATAACATGCAGGTCAAACAGCTGGTTAAAACGAAACATATTTCATATAGAAGGGGATATGGTTTCGTTTTCTCAACCCATTACCAGACGAAATAAATTTTGACTAGTCTAAATTGAAAGAAGTTGCAGTCGACAATTTAAAGTTTATAAAATTCTATTTTTTCTCGATTTTTATTGTGTAGAAAATAATGGTGAAATGAAGAAACTACTTGCTTGCAAGTAATTTCTTCCGTTTACACAATGCTTTCCGTGTTATTTTTCTAGAGGGGCGCCAAGAAGCGTTATTGTGTTGGAATGGGTTAAACCGCTGCTGCTTGTTTAACCAAACACCTGCATGTTTAATACACTTCTTGCAATGCGGATGTGATATTTGAACTCTAAAATATCACAGACTAATATATGATAAGCGCATATCTAGTTTGTCATAAGATTAATGATGGCGAGAAAGATGGATGGATGTCACGCTATTGATATTTATATGGGTAATCAATAACCACAGACATTTTGGAACAACCTTTAGGCTTCGTAGGTATAACAGCAATTTCTATTTTCTGGAATATTGTTTCAAAATTCAGTGATATGTGTCATTATTTTTCAATCCTTATCAAAAGCATAATTCTAGTTGGATTATTATTGAATAATTTAATTTTTTGTTTCGTTTATTAAAAATGAGCGTTTAGATTGACGCACAAAATGGATTCATAAAAATGTATCAAAATTTGTAAAATGATCACCCTTTTTCCGATCAATGTCATCAAAATATAAGAAATGAAGTGAATATTTTTTTTTTACGCTTCGCTTATTCATACAGTGTGATTAGGTTTTTCGTTTCATACCTCAATGAAAACAAAAAATATTCTCTTCATCTCTTAAATGATAATAATTATAATGATGATAATTTTGATAATAATAATGACAATAATAATTAAAAAGTTGATTGCATTTTCTCCATAGCTTTCGATTTATCATCTTTTCTTTAACCCATCTGGCAGAATTGTAGACTGGTCCGATTTCAAAGAAGTTGCAGACGACAAGTTCAAATTGAGAACATTCTGAGTATCACAGTCTGTTTGGATAGAAAACAAGGTTGAAAATGAAGAAATTGCTTGTAACAAGCAATTTCTTCATTTTCAACCTTTCTTTCCCCAAGTCTTTTATTAGGCGCGTAAAAGTGGAATTGTTCGGGAATGTGTGGTTTTCGGAGGATTATCACGATTCCTCGATGGATTATCACTTGATAATTTCACCGAAAAATAATGGAAATGATCAAAATGATAAGGTCACTGTTCGATTTAGCCCTGCCTTTGTTCATTCAGCAGAACTGAACGCCATCAAAGCAGGACAAAAGATGCAGAAAACGGCAACAAACTCATCATTTGATTCACGTGCCAAATGGTGCGGCTAGAAAGATTTGAAAAAAAATATATATATATATCCTCTGCATAGTATCATGTCATGAACATTATGTCTCATGACACACCTTGGACTTATAAATACAAGTGTCAAATTGAAGAAGTTGGAAATACGAAAGTTGCACCCAAAAAAGAAGGAAGAAATAGAAGAGAAGGGGAATAAAACAAAAACATTTTCATTATTAGAGAAAGGAAATCTACGATTGTCTCTTCACCAACGAATAACTATGAACTTAAGTTTCATAACTTATTATTTCTACAACTTTCAAGAAGTCGCCTTAGGTTAGACTTTTGTTAATGTTATCACTATAGACTTACGGTGTAAAATGATTTTTTTTGATGACAAAATTGAAACATTGGTTTGTAGTGGTTTTTACCATATGCCGTCAGGGAATTGATCGTGAAAATGTCTTACCTAAGGGTATTGACTTCATTGGAAATTAAACATATAAAACTTCTAGCTGAAACTCAAAAGACAATAGGGGAAACAGTAAGATAGAGACTTGTGACACAGAATTAGAACTGCAGGTCCTCACGCAAGATTGTGTTAAGAAAATTATCTAAAGTTTCCAGAAATACGGTCCTCGGAGATTGCTCGCTTTTCCAAACACCGGATATGAACCGGAAGTAGTCTCCTGAGAAAGAAAGCACGTTTAGTGGGGACTTTTGGTAATTATCCGCGACGGTGCTGTGGGACTACTTTTTATTAGGGAAGTCGTGCTAGGGTCGCGGCAATCCAATCAGAAAAGGGAAGCGGTAATGTCAAAACAATATCTCGGAAATTAGATTTAATTTTCTCTCAACTGGAGGAATCACACTTCGATTTGTATTCGTGACTTGCGTACTAATTATTTTCTTTGTACTGATTTTGTTTCCCGAAACGTTGACGGGCATGCCTCTGCATAGATAAAGTAAATTCAAAAATAGAATGCCAATACCTTATATCTATACTAAATAGAATGCCAATACCTTATATCTATAATAGCAAATAAACTTATATCATGAATGCAGGTATAGACGATTTGACTTTTTTTCACAAACTTATAATATTTAAAACTATCATTATTTCACTCATATTCAAACAAAACTGTGGTTGGTCATAACCTTTACAACGCAGGGATTTTTATATACAAATGTTCTTCGAAAAAGAATATGATTTTATAAGACTATTTTTGTAAAATATACACAAAGCAATCTATTTTTTCTAACGATTTCGATGACCCCTTTTCTGTAAATATTTCATTTATGTTCATGTCCACTTACTGACCATTGAAAAACAGGACTTCTTTCGAAACATGCTGATACGACACTTACTGTTGGTTATCTTTAGTAAGATTACAAAGCGGTACTAACTAAATTGCTGGGTTCGAAAGAATTACTCATAACAACGACTTATAGGCATCGAAAAACATGATATACTTTGCTTTAAACTGCTGTTGTATCTTTTAGATCACTTGACCTTTTAATGTAATATCAAATCATGAAAAGTTTCTAGGAATGTTAATTGAACATACTAGACATTTGCAATTAAGATCATCTCAAAGTTGTCGAAAGAAATATCTTTAAATGAATTTGGACTGGACTGGAAGGAAAGGAATCAGCAAGTTTTAGATAAATTAGCGTTTTTAATGAAACGAGCGATATGAGATAAAGATTTGCCTTCACATATGTGTAAAATGATCTTTATCTACACCTCCTCTTTGTCCCTTTCATGCCAAAGTTGTTTAAAAGATAAATTTCAAACAACAGCATAAACAACAACAACAAAGATGTTAGCCAACAATTAGTGTTTCCAGAACCCACAGCCCATTTGATTTTAATGCTATTACGTAGAGGATTTTATTCATCGTGAAAGGGTTAAATCCTTCGAAATCCTTCAGTACCATACTACGGAATTCTTGATTGCTTGTAAAAATATTTATCAACTTGCGGGCCATTTCGAACGGTTGCGCTAGTTATTTCAATGATATTATTGTATTAGATGAACAGTTTGAATGGAAAAATGAGTTTCTGAACATCAACCTCTTTAAGTTCTTAATTTGACCAATCGCGTCTGCCAATCAAGGAATAAATCGACCAATCAAATTATTTATTCAGCCCGGACCTGAGCTTATAAACTCCTACATTTGCCGCCATATTAGTTACCTTATTCAAGCTGTAGTAAAGTCGTTTAGGTCACTAACCAATCAATTTATTTTTTTGTTATACGCTGTTAGCCATACATTTTGCAAAATAACGCTGTTAAAAATCGAAGCAGGACTTCTTGTCGGAGTAAACGGGCGGGTCCTAGGTAGACAGTGGGCGGGGTCAGCGATTGTTCAATTTTAGCTGAAAATATAGGATACCGGTAATTCAATGATACAAGATATGGTATGTCATCAAGTAGTAGATATGATCTTTTTTTTTTAAATATTTAGATGCCGCCTTCGCATATCAACAGTCAAACGTTTAAAAAATCTAAAGTCGAGATTTTATTGAATAGGCCAATAATAATTCAAGTAACAAAAGAAAATAACAGCAACAAAGATATTCGAAGATTTGTCACAAAATTCGTATTTTTATCACTTGTGATGTTTCCACCGAGTATTCCTACAATTGCTCGAAACATTAACAAAAGTACATGTAGTCTTCGACACCTGCTCACCATTAAAAAAAGGATAAAAATCTTCGTAGCGTGACCATAATGGCGTAGTAGCAGAAGCTACGACACTATGGTCTCCATACGACACAAGGATCTCTAGAACCAAGTTAAGAACCTTGCATTCGTTCCCAATAATCACATATGACGGTTCTTAATCGGCCTTGTGAGCCCTTATAATCATTATTCATTTAAACGTTGCTCAAGATTTTGATGGCTAGGTTAGCTCTGTTTCCCGGATTTTATAGCTTTAAGCACGAGATGCAATCTTGAAACATAACCGATTTTTGTTGCCATATTTTTGGGTTATTTTTTCATATTCTTTCAGATGTAAGAATTTTGCGAAAGAAATTCATTACCTATATACAACTCACTAAATTATACCCAATCTTCTGAGGATTCTTATATCGTTTATTGTTGAAATCTATTGTCGCAAAAACATAAGCATAAATAAAATAGTATGTTGTCGAAATATTTCGTAGAAAGTATAATACTCTGAATATCTGATTTTAGCTCACCTGAGTACGAAGTGAGGTGTGAGCTTATGCGATCGGTCATTATCCCTCGTCCGTCCGTCCGTCTGTCTGTCAACAATCTTTAAAAATCTCCCCATCCAAAACAAGAAGGACAACCCAGTGGAAAATTTTCAGGGATGTTTCTTCGATGAAGCTCTACAAAAAGAAACAGTCATATAGCCTAAGTGTAGAAAATATCTTAGGATTTTAGTCCAACTTGTGTACTGCAGCCAATGAAGAAGAATGTCCAAAATTACTTCTGTACACAGATTGGTTGCTCTTCAGAGTCATCAAACTCATCCTGAGATGTTGGGATTCGATTGACATTTAAAATTTCAACCAGTTACACCTAACTATTATCTAGTAAGGTCTACTGTTAGAAAATAATGTGATTTTCATCCGAATCAAAATTAAGCTCATACAAATGATTCACTTTTAAACTATTGCTTAATCACGCAATGACGACTAGAAGAACAAAATGATAATATTTTGTAAAAACAAGAGCACACTGATGGTCCTCAATCGCTAAACCGGATAATATTTTCTTAAAAAATAACAGTGACTTTATTAAGCACATTTTTGCCTTGGTTTAGCCCTAATAGAATCAGAGTAACACGATTAAAACAGTTTTGTATATGGTAACGCCACATGAAAAAAAAAAAAAGAAAAAAAGAGAAAAAAATATGTGCCACAATATTTGTCCTTGTAAGAGTTTGGAAGATTTCATCCTTTATTTCTATGTAAAACAGTTAGTACCAAGATATAGTCCCGACTGGACACCAGCTAGAGCTGCGTCTATCTAATATCCCCGCCAAGTTTCGGCCTTACTGGTTCTTAGAAGAAGTTTTAAACGGGATTGTAAACGGACGGTGGACAGTGATTTAAAACAAAAACACGAGGTGCTGGAATGAGTTTTGAAATTGTAAATCGTAACCAGTTTCGGAAATATGTGCACGTTAGAAGATACAAACTTTAGGTACAGACTGAGGCCTTATTAGTTTTTTATTAGAACCCCGTGATTTATCTCAAATTCATTTTACATCTAGTGGAAGCCTGGTTCTCCCCATGTCCAGTGTAGAACATGAACAATACAGTTTAGTAAATAAGCTTTAATAGAAAAAATATAGAAAGCTAAGTTGTAGTAAATATGTGGCAACAATAATTAAATTTAATTTATATATATATATTTTAAAAAAAACATCTTCTCCCGACCCAGAAGACATAGAACCTTGATATTTTGCATGAAGCATCAATACATTGACCTATTTCAAAACTACTAAAATTTCAGAGCCCCAGGGTGACTGAGCCTATAAAGAAATAAAGGATGCCACTCCATAGCAACACAAGTTGATTTCAGCCAAATATAGACAAATACAACTGTACCACATACGAGTACTGTAAATAAGTTGACCGAGCTTAAAGTAAATGAGACCTTTATCATTGCACTATAGCCTGCGACAACTAACTATCTTCGGAGGTAATCATTCATGGACAAATTGTGCGGTAGCGACGATAAATAAAAAGAACTACAACTGGCTGATTGGCTGTCATTCAGGCTCTTTTCGGTTCAACTTTTTAACCAAATAGAGTACTTCGTTAGACGATTAATACTTCGAGTAAAAGTGTTACTTCAAAAGTAGACCAGTTTGGTTGCATATAGCCTTAAGGTTACTGGGGGTTTCTCTTAAAACTGTCTGATATACGCATTTAATGTCCAAAAATCTGTCGAACTGGAGCTTCTACTGATAAATGACGGTGGATTTTGACTGAAGGATCAAATCTAGGAAGTCAAAGTGTGATTTAAGCTTCAATTGAAATGTCCACATATCTCTAAAACTTCTGACCTTCCTATTGATTCAACAAACGTTCAAATATCTTCCCTTCAAATACGAGTCTGTGATCGTCTGGATGGAATACAATCAATAAGAAAATTCTGTCGTTGTCATTCAAGAAATGAGAGAAAATTTCAAATTCTATCAAACGTCAAAATTTAGAATTGTTTATAGGCCAAAAGAGCCCAAAAAACCAATATATATGAGTGTACCTCGTTCTAAAGGTCAAATTGGGAACACTTCTAGGTTGCATATATGTCTATCTATCGGCAAATAAAAGTCAATAACATTTTATTTTGACGGTTAAAATATAGATATATGCGATAATTGACCAATCGCGGCTGTTAATTAGGGAGTCAACCGACCAATCAAATCATTTATTCAGTCCCGACTTGAGCTTTCAACTCCGACATTGGCCGTCATTTTCGTTAACCTCTGGTGACTTAAACGTCGGAACTACAGCTTATTCGAACTGTAGTTAAGACATGTAAGTCGCCAACCAACCATTTTATACTTTTGTGATATGATACTAGCTGTAATTTTTGCAAAAAATACCCCAACGTCGTTTAGAATAGTAGCGGAAGTTCCTGTTGGAGTCAATGGGCGGGGCTAACGAAGGAAGTGGGCGGGGCCATCGATTGCCCAATTGTATTACAATGCACACAAGTGGAATGCACGCTTTGGATAGCTTCGTATAGCATGTCTCATCAGCGAAATGGACGTCACTGATCCTCCGTTAAACAAATGCTTGTTAAAGAGATCAGATTCAGAAAAAGGCAAATCTTTTAGATGATTCTTTGATTGACAGCCGCGAATGTTAAATTGACCAATCGCTGGCCCCGCCAACCTATACCGTTTGTCACGCCAACCTACTCAAACAGGAAGTCCGCTTCGGTTTGAAACGGCCTTATTTTGCAAAATCAACGGCAAGTAGCATGCAACAACAAAAGTAGAAAAGCTGGATGGCAACCTAACAGTCGTAACTACAGCTTTGATTAGCTGTAGTTACGACGTTTAATTGCCAAACCAACAAAAAAGGTCAACAGAAATGACTGCAAATGTTGGAGTTCATAATTCCTGTTCTGAATGAATTATTTTATTGGTCGACTGGTTATTTGATCGACAACCGCGATAAGTCAATTGGTGTTGGTATCTTAACCCTTGTCATGCTGAACCCGCAATATTCCGGTTTTGGCAGGAGGTGTAGACCAAGATCAGTCTGCACATAAGTGCAGTCTGATCTTAGTCTACACCTCCTGCTTGTACTGTCCCTGCAAGAGTTGTTTTTGAAATTAATTTTTAAAAGAAATATTGATTTTTTTAACAACATGTTCTTTCAATGCTTTCATCCCTTTGATTTTTCAGCAATTCAGTAAAGTAATTCATACAGCATGACAAGGGTTAAAATTGATGTTTTGTCGAATCGAAGAATTACTCCGCATTCAAAATATCTACTCACATTAAAAATTCTCAATCTGAGCAGCCTGCTAAGTCTTCACAGTCTGAGCAGGGTCGAAACTTTTCTTAGAACTATCGAAATTTCCTTTCGCTTTACGGGTCACGATTTGTTTCCGTGGTTCGTGGTTCGAAGTCATTTACGACAACAACCTCCAAACTTTAAAGTTGTAAGACTTAATGATTTTATGGAACATTGATTGATAAACCCATCGAATTCATAGAGATTTTATCTGCATTATCGTCATCAATCGACATGCGGATTGTTGGATGGTGCTCTGTATTAAACAATAACGACTATAGCGCTGTTAAATCTTGTTGGTACCAGTCTATCTGTAAAAAGATCTTATTATAATTTTAATATCCCTAACACTGCACCGAGTGTTTCCTAACCGTGCTTTCTTTTTATTTGAAAGCAAGTTCTAAAATTGCTGTTAACTTACCTGAGTTTCTATAGGTGGTTTCTGGTTTCTAGTGGTATAACATTAGTCAATAACTTGATTGGTTGATTGAATGGGGTTTAACGCCACTTTTAACAGTATTTCAGTCATATCGCAGCGGCTAGAGCACCTTACAATTGATTCGAGATATTTCTACAACCAGTACTACCATTACATCCTTTCCGAGCCTCCAGCTGCTCATCCCACTTAGGTTTACGATATTATCTACCCATTGGTGGAAGACAAAATTAACGTTGGAAGGATATTTGGCGCGACAGCGGATCGAACCCTGTACCTCATGATTGAGAGTCAGCTACCAACTGCGCTCTGGCCGTGGCACAGTCAATAAAAAATAAGATTTTGTTAGTAAACATGCATGAATACGAGTCCTGTTTGACCTAAGATGGATCCCATTTAAACGAAATCTTAGACTCTGTTACAATCACTTTTTTGTTGAGTACATATATGAGCGCGTGCGTGACATTTCCAACCATTACATATGTGCGCCAAGCAAAGACTCAGATCAGCCTGTGCATCCGCACAGTCTGATCAGAGTCTTCACTCTGCGCTCTTTAGATAGATACTGTCCCAAGGCTTCTTTAAACAATCAGCGAATATTCTTATTGCCCCGAATGGCTTCCCAGGGTGCTCAATGTGTGCGAGTCACCCACGAGCGAAATGGTTGGAAATGTCACGCATGCGCTTATATAATAGTATCAAATCATAATTTGATTCACTGTTATGCCTGAAGATATATTGCAAACAGCAAAATTGACCAAGTACGGCTTTCAATCAAGAATATATTGACCAATCAAATTATTCATTTAGCCGGTATTTAAGATTTCAACGCCGACATTGGCTGCCATTTGTGTGAAACAGTTTTGTTGTTTGGCGACTTAAACGTCATTTCTACAGCTTATTCAAGTTACGACGTTTAAGTCGCCAAACAACGATTCCACTTTCTTGTTACATGCTACTGACCACAGTTTTTCTAAAATAACGCCGTTTAAAATCGAAGCGGGACTTGCTGTCGGCGTGACCAAAGGGGTAAGTGGGCGGGGTCAGCGATAGGTCAATTGCATCTCTTGAAAGGTAAAAGGTTGAGCAAATCTTCTTGAAAAAAGGAACACAGAAAAGGTTCATTGAGCATGCAATGATAACCAGGAAGCTCTGAAGTACACAGCGTCCAAAGAGTACGAAAAAAATATTTCAACCTTCAGATTATTTATTGTTAAGTAAAGGATAAGCGATAGCATTAATTGCTGGTGATTCTGTTTGCTCTTTAACTAGAAATTATCAATTCTTCTGATCGGCACTAAAGCATAACAGATCGGAAACCATGAGCGTGTTCTCTTTAACGTTTACCTGAGTCGGTCGTGAAACGATCGTTTCAACATAATTTAATTAAGAAACGCTTTATGCGCATTTAAAACTATCAAACGAACCATCTGTTTTTGCGATTAAGTCTTTCATACGTCATTTCACGGGACACGTGACTGCCCTATCTCACGCGATTGAAACCTTGTCTGTGACAATTGCTTTTTGTCCATATTCTCTCTCGAAGTGTATAACAAATGTTCTGATAGGAAATTTTGCATTTTATACAATTTTAAGTATGCTGGAAAATCAGATATTAAATTTATTTCAGAGCATACATTGATACCTTTTTTGTTTGTACTAATAATTCCGGTTGTATTACCTCCTTTATTTAGTCTCTTTCAGAGAAAAACAGCCAATCAGTCATTTTTGATTATATTACTTCTGTTGGTTTGGCACGTTCAGCCATGCAAAATTGTTTCATTTATCCCTATTTTGTGGATTGCTGACGAGAAAGGAAAACAATTTTTAAAACATATACCGAACTTATTATAAAGTCTTAAAAAATATAGATCATTTTTTGTTCAAATAGATAAAGGATATCCAAATATGACTCTCAGAGTTCACAGAGCGTATACTATTTTGGTACCCCTTGTAATCTTAGATATAGGAAAGGCAGCAAAAAATTGTTTGTTTACCCAATATTAGCATTTTTCAGCTTTTCTTTATAAATGCTTTATAAGTAAGACAGACGGACTGACAATTAAAAAAACCTGCTGTATAAAATGTTTGAAGAAATATCTAAATACTCTCTTTGCCATACACAGACAAAATAAATGCATATCCAAAAGTGTTAAAAAAAATCATAAAATCGCAAATTGTTACAATCATCATGAGTTCATCAATAACCTAATGGATTAGATGACACGTTGAAACGGTGCCATTTACGACACTAGATCTTGTTGCATTGCATATCAATGTTTTAAAAGTCAATTGAAATATGAATCGTGAACCAAATACTCTAAACAAGGCTCTACCAGAAAAAAAGAAATTTTAATGAAAATATGCAAAATGAAAACATGGTGTTAAAGAGTTGAAAACTAAAGAATGTCAAATACAGTTCAAATAACCGTTGAATAGATAATGCCTTTTTGGTTGTGAATATGGAGTGACAGTGCGAAGAGTACCTGCTTTTTTACCGTCGGATACCTTAAATTTCCATTAGTAGACCGCCTTATGATAAAATGCATACTAGGTGCGTAGAGAATTTTGGTATTTCATTTTATCACTTGAAAGTATTTACATGTACAAATTGTCTAGATGCCACGTTTACAGTATAGAAAGCGAGAGAAAAAAATCCGAATCTGACAGTGTCAACAACGGGTCAATATAATGTTGGTTTCAGATGATGTCAATTACCTCCTAGAATGACGTCATGAAAAATACATTTTCTATAAAGACGACTGTCTATAAACTCGGACCAATCAGACACCTCTAAATCCGGGCTAGCTAATGAATCAATGGAATGTTTATAGCAACGTGGTTGAAGTTGCGGAATGTTTTTCACTATTTGAGTGAGTTATTCTAATGATACGAGTAGAACTTTGAACGATTGATTTTGAATGAATTCATGATGTTCTTAACTATATTCCATATTCGATGTTTTTTATGTCGCAAAGTTTAATTATTTTTATTTCCTCTGATATATCATTCTAATACAATATTCTGAAATGTAGTTTTGCGAGAATCAGAGACCTACCGGTTTTCAAAATAAACTAGGGTATTTCCCTAAAGGTCTACGTAGGTTTTTAATCTATTTTTAAAATTCAGGAACCTTTTGACTTAGTTATCTTATGTTGACTTTAGGTCATATGCAAATGAGGTCATGCGGTATTGACAAGGGAATGCCGTTATTTCTAAACATAACATGGATTTCCGCTGAACCTTTCCTAGAAAACCTCAAAAAGCCACTGGTAGCCTATGAGTTTACCCTGGTCATCAAAGCTATATAACGTGTTGTTAAAGCGAACTTTTCGAGATGGAAACTGAGGACATGGAAGTGACAATTTATGTTCTGCCAAGATGTTACAATGTTGTAAAATAAATCTGTGTTCTTTAGAACTAATCAGCTTTGTGCTATAAATGATTCATAGCGTAAACAGTAACGAGCTAATCGATTTAGAAAATCCTAATGTCTTTTCTCTGCCTAATAATGGGTTGTCTGATTCTGGAGAGAGAAATGTGCATAGAGTTTCAGTCTAGAAATCATCTACAACAACAACATCAAAATCATTCCAAATGGAAATCACCAAATCCATATTTAAGTTTTCAGATTATTATAAAAACATTTGTTTTGAAAACACTTATAAAGAAACAATAAGAAATTTGTTATATTATACATGTTTACGGGTCAGTGAATGACAATATCTTAGTGTCAACTGAGAGACGCATTCACACTTTACTTCAATCTTAATATATACATATAGTTCATCAATTGGTCCTGTTTGCAACTATCTGTGCATAAGCTATACACAAGAAATTTCGTAACTTTTTCGTTATTCGCACATGTATGCTCATTTATCGCTGCTTTCACTAAGATATGTTATGTGTATCAATTGCTTCTTATAATGACTCGAATTCGCTATACTTTCAAACGTGTTCCTTTTGATTTCATGAGTATATAGAAATGCAGGTCTTATCATATATTCCATGGTGTGATTCTTTGCGTTTCAAAACATATATTTACTTAAATATCAATGTTTTATTTTGATATTAAAAATAGAGCGCCCACGTTGACAAATCGTTTCTCATCTTACTTGTAAATCTAAATTGAAATCCAATAACATAAAAATCCTAATAAAATTTTATCATTGTACGGCATTAATGAGATGTGAGAGGGTCGATTTTCCCAATCCGTTCGCCGTAGTCCTGCACCAAATCGGTCTTAATCATATATTTATATTATTCATGAAGTCAGTAATTCCCTTTGTCCAAATAGAAATTAGCATTAGTTTGGCGCGATGAAAACTTGCTAATCTCCGAGCCTGCTGAATTTTAACACAAAATTAGTAATCGGAGCACCGACGAATTTCCTTAAATAAATTCATGCTTTCGACACACAATTTGTCAGTCTTTTATAAGTCCGGATAGAGTGAAAATATATCGTTTCCTACATAATGTTTTGGAATATATGTTTAAATCGTTCATTTCGTCTTTGTTGACACGTGTGGCATATTCTGTTTATTGCAGGCTTGAATATGGCATGTCCGATCTTGGATTATATTTCCTGTGTTTACGTCTGGAAATCTGGTAAAACTGGTCTCACCTAAAACACAACGGAAAGATAAAAACACTCAATGAGTAAGTAAAATGTCAACACCTTAAGTTCAGCATTGTAGAGACACTAAGAACAGACTTACGCTCTCTCTTACAAATGCATACTGCGTAACTCACGGACGGCGAGGGGAGCATAAGAATGTGTTTAAGTTTCTTTACAGTATATATATTCTAAAGATCCGCTTTGCACTTACCTTTTCGTAATTGATATGTATGTAGCGTAGAACTTTGTATGTACTATGACATGTTTTACACTGCTTTCGAAAATTCTGTGGCGGTGCTCTGTCGATATCAGACCATGGAAGAGCTATGTGATAAGTCTAATTTTTACACAATCAAGTTTGAAATAGTCGAAATCATCGATCTTCTTACAATGCAAGTAAATTTAAATTTTGTAATATACGTTTTAACGATGAATTAAAGAGTCGTCCTAAAATGTATATGAAAGTCCATTCTGCACGGGTTTTTTTGTTCAAATTTGCTAGTTATGTATTTATAAATAAACAAACTTTTTTTTCAAATATATCAATATGCTTCACTCTCTCCAATTTAGAGAAAACGTTTGTTCAATTATAATAACAATGTGCATGAGCAATAACCAGTGTGTCAATGTTCGTAGTAATTTTCTAAGTACACGTAGACAAAAAAAAAAAAAAAAAAAAAAAAGAATATGTTAGAAGATACAAATCAAAATCAGTGCCTTGGAAAAGGGCTTGATAAGATTTTAGTCGTGATGTTTGTTACTCTCCATTTCTCCTGAAGGCATGTTTTATTTTTATGTACCCGTTTTGTACATGTGTGGATACATGTATCATTGTAGTCCTTATATCGTGAAAATGGACTGTTCGAGATCATTGTAAAACAACCTTCTAAAACAAAGAAACAAACAAAACAAACAAAACAAACAACCAAAAAGCAGATCTGATCCAGCGGAGGTCAATCAGAGTTTGTTTGAACCCATTGTCACACTACAACAGTGTGCACTTGTCAAAATAGAAGGGAGTTGCAGACGACACTTTAAAGTTGATGGAACTTTGAAAGATATTTGTCTTTTGGGGTAAAGAATATTGTAGATAACCAAGAAAGTGCTTGTATCAAGAAATTTCATTTTTCCGCAATCTTTTCCATAGTTTTTTCATGAGGCGCGCAGAAAAGTTGGAAAAGTCACAATAATACAAATAAGATGGTACGAAATTTTTAAATTTACCTTCGAATCTTGATTTTTATAATTTACCCTTTAAAAATATGAATGTTCTATTGTTGCAAAGCTAGATCTAGTATACTAAAAGTAATTCCTTCTCGTCCAAACATGTATAGGACCCGAAGTAACACCTGTGTCCTTTGAAGGGGCACATCAAAGAGTTTCTTTAGATTTGCTTCAAAAATATTGATCCGTTATACGAGTTAACTTTACCTTTACTTTATTGTACTCCCTTCGTAATTCTCAGAGAGTTGAAACCCTGAGTAAAAGTATACAATATTTTGAAATTCCGTTAAAAAAAAAAACCCCTTTTACTTTCTTTATTAAGCCATCACTAGACGACACAATTTTAGACTGTTCCAAAATCAAAGAAGTTGCAGTCGACAATTAATTTGCAGTTGGTGGAATGTTTATAATCTTTCTTGTATGTCAGAAAACATAGTGGATTATGAAGAAATTGCTTTTAACGAGCTATTTCTTCACTTTGCACAATGCTCCCAAATCTTTTTTTGTGTGTGAGGCGAAGGTGGGATTGTGTGGGAACAGGTTAAGTGGGATGGGTTGGATAAAACCCATTTCAAAAAAAAGAATACACACATGAAGTAATGTAAAACTTCCATTCTCCAGTAGAAAAATCTTACAAAAGAACGAAATTTCGACTTTAGTCAGCCTGAGTTATCATCGCTCATACAATTTAATTTTCAATTTCGTCTATCATAATCGGGCGTTCTGATTGGTCGAAAAAAAATATTCATAACTCCATGAACAAAATTTTGAGCACACAGCGATTTTGAATGCTTCCGCGCAAAGTAGTTCCATACAAAAAGGTATCAAAATTGTATAAAGTTTTTGCTTTTTTCGTTCGATACTATTAAATTATAAGTAATGAAGGGAATATTTTTTTTTCACGGAGGTATGAACCGAAAATCCTAATCACACTTATGTATGAATCCGCTTCGTGTATTCATACAGTGTGATTAGTTTTTTCGGTTCATACCTCCATGAAAACAAAAAATGTTCTCTTCATTTCTCAAATAAGATAGTCAGCCCGGTCCATGTTTCAGTTCTGTTCGTACTATGGCAGGTCTGACAATATTGGCACGTCTGACAACATGTGTTTATAAATTCACCCGTATTGACTTTAGTCTGTGTGTGACATTTTAAACAATTACTTTAATATAAAAAGTAAAGACTCAGGTCAGCTTATATATCTGCAAAGTCTGATCAGTATCTTCACTGTGTGGTCTGCGGATAGGTACTGACTGAGAGCTTCTTCTTACGATAAACGAATATTCTGCAACTCTTTACCTTACGAGGTTTCTATGTGGCTGAGCTTCAAAGCAAATGTGATTACTTTGAAATGTCACGTTCTTGCTCATTTTACCCTATACCAGACTCGGCCAAATGAAGGAAGTTGCAGACGGCAAGTTAAAGTTGATTAAGTCTCAAAGATCTTCGTCTACAAGCCCATAAAACATTGTGTATAATTAAGAAATTGCTTGTGAGAAGTATTTTCTTCATTTTTACAAAGTTTCCCGGATATTTTTTTCTTGGTGGGCTTAAGAACATAGGATGGTGTTGGAGAGGGTCAAGACGGTACTTTTCATTGTAAGCCTTGCTGATTCTGATTATGATCTTAGCACCAAGGAATCTGAGTGTATTTCTCAAGATCTGTTTCCCCTGAATTGGCCGTAACAAATGCTATATCAAAACGCCAAGCTAGTCATTAAGGTAATCGCCACAAAATTGAAGATTGAGAATAAAAAGATAAAGGTCCACAGCATCAAGTCTTATCAGATCTTGGCTATATGATCTTTGATATGGGATACCCGTACAAATACCACCCTTTGCTCCACCAGAGCTGTCTTCGAGGAAGGCCGATCCATATATTAAATAGTTATTTAGGCTTTCCTAGTCATCTAATTGTTCTTTATGGCCCCAACCCTCTTACTTGTCGGTGGCAAACCTGGAAAGTAAGAAAGGAGATCGTGTAAACAAGACCTTGTATACATTCAACCTTTGAACAAAAATTCATTTTTTCATACCAAAGGGTGTTGGCGAATGGATGCAGTGAGCGCTAAATTGATTTTCACCCGGTATCATATTCCTGTGAAAACATAGGATAAAAGGACCAGTAGACCACGACCAGGGCTTTCTTCACTTCATATAACTTCTAGTGAGATCATGGTTTTGAAGGTATCCACCATATCTATCACACGGTTTTGTAGTTAAACTGAACAAGGTTTCATACAGTGATTGAATGCTTGTCTCGAAGGCTTATCCATCGTCCAACGCCTTAGATAGGTTGATCTTAAAGTCTATTAGTTTCCCTTGATTTCAAACTGTACACCATAGGCCTTGCTGAACAGTGTCTTACTATACATCACTTACTGGCTTCAAAAACAAAATATTTTTATATCAAGTCAGAAAATGTTTTCAAATATTGCCTTTGGATGGTTTTCCTTAAATAGTGTTATGCTTTCCTTGATGGACAATGTATTTCACAATTTTCTTCGAGTTACGATTTCAAGAGGACATTTTCTATATCTTGTAAAATGATTTAAGAGATGAAGAGAATATTTGTTGTTTTCATGGAGGTATGAACCGAAAAAACTTATCACACTGTATGAATATGCAAAGCGGATTCATACATAAGTGTGATTAGGTTTTTGGGTTCATACCTCCGTGAAATTAAAAATATTCTTTTCTTTTCTTATAATATAACAGCATCGAGGAAAAAAGCAAAAATATTTTAAAAATTTTGATACATTTTGTATGGGACTATTTTGTGCGTAAGCATACAATATCGCTGCGTGCTTAAACTGTTGTTCATGGAGTAATGAATATTTTTTTTCGAACAATAAACAATCGGAACTCCCGATTTTGATAGACGAATCTAAAAATTAAATTATAATGGAAACTACAATGAGTTTGTGCGTGTTCAATTGAATGACTTTAAAATGGTATTCGTCATTATAACTTTGTGAGGGTTAACAAGACCCATTAACAAATGCCCCAGCTAAGGTGAGAGATAAGTGCTTGTAGTCCATCAGTCATCTTCACGCCTTAACGTTCAACAAAAATGATTTATTGGACGACCCCTTCCTGTGTTTAAAATGATAATGAGGTACCGTGAAAGGTATAGGACCGTGACGCATGAAGGACATAATACACTATACTTGAAGTCACTGTTAATTTGCTCTGATTCGAATTGATGTTATTGTATCATATTGAAAACACCAAACAACAACAACGAAACCTAAAAAAAAAAAAAAAAAACAAAAAAAAATCAAAAAAAAAAAAAACCAGTAACTAATTCTTACTACTTAGAACCGTGTTCATTTAACTTTTTGTTCATTACCCTTGTCAAAAGAATAAAATCATTTAATAAATTGCACTAAAATCAAAGGGCTGACGGCATAGAATGCAGTAATTTTTTGTTAATGATAATTCATGAATTTGAAAAATTATCCTAAGCAAATCTTACTTTAATGGTGTGAGCAGGAGGTTTGGACACAGATACGACTGCCACATATATGCAGGTTGGTCTTTATCCAGACCTTTTGTGAAAATAGGAATATTCCGGGTTTAGCAACTTATTCAATCTGTAGTTAGGACGATTAGGTCGAAAACTAACTATAGTACTTTTTTGTTACACGCTATTTGCAATAACTTTTGCATAATAACGTGGTTCAAAGTCGAAGATAGACTTCCTGTCGGAGACGATGGGAGGGGGTTAGCGGTTTTTGGTCAATTGTCTGTGTTATTTTCACCTATTTGATTGCTCAAATGCTCTTACTTGTTCTGCTCCATACTATATAATTAACTATCTATTTGTTTCTTATATATACTTATAAACAGTCAAGAACAAATGGCAGAAAGAAAAGTCAAGGAGAGAATTCTATAAATGTCCTTTCTATATTTCAAGTAGTCAACCTATAGATAGAAACTTCCTTACAAAGGCATCTCAGCAGCGTAGCATTTAAAATATGTAAATTGCCTTTATAAAGTATCATCGAGCCAAATAAGGACAATTAGCGATCTATAGCCAAATCCCCGTCTATCTCTTTCTTCAATCAGACTCTCTAGGAGAACCTTTACGCTCGCTTGTAGGAGCCATTACCCTATATTAGCGTTATCTCCTGTTCATGCTAGATCCCGTTCCAGAACCTATTACACGCTCTTTACGACAAATGAGGCGTTAAGATTGCCATTTCAAGCCACGTCCATGAGCCTCGATGGGCTGAATTACGCCGAAAGCCCCTAAATGATACTGCAACCAGATAATGGCTGATTGGAAAGGAACCTTCAAACAAAACCGCTATGTAATTACTTGATAAATTACATTCTTGGAAATCGAGATACTGCGGAAGCTTCCGATGCAATTTTTAAAGCGCTTTGAGGATGCTGATTTATAACGTTAGCAACTGTCATATAGAGAGGGGATTTTGCGGGACTTAAATGACATGATTACGGGGTTTGGACATATGATTAACCGCTTAATAAGGCAATACGCGTCGCTTAGGTCTACTGTAACAAATGGAATGAGTGGCTAATGTGTTTTTTTCCTGGGAAACTTTCCTACTCTGGGCTTCTTGTTAAGGAATTTGATATTTCTTTTCCCTGTAATCTTCTACATCTGGAATTATCAAGCTATATAATTTGGGTACATTTTAAGGGGTTTGGTGAAGAATACTTCGGTAATTTTTAGTTCTTCTTTTTATATATTTGACCCATATGATATGTAGTCGAATTCATCAAAGTATCCACCTCTATGAAGCAACATTTTTTTTTGTTTATAGTAACACTTATAATTGTTACAATAAACGTAAATATGTTGCCTTATAGGGGTGGATACTTTAATGAATATTGCCCTAAAGAGGTGGATACTTTTATCAAATCGACTACACAAAACTATAATCTAGTATACGGAAATGTTTCTTAATCTATAACAAGAAATAACTCTTTGATTAAACTATTAGGAAAGAATGCACTGCTCAAAAAATAAGCTTCAGAAATAAAAATAATTTTAACAAAAAGTAAGTTATTGCTCTCGGTAAAAGGCGTCGTGGTCTGCAAATGATGGTCTTAAATTTAAAATTAAAAGAGCAAGTGCTTTGCATGTAAAACAATAAAACAACAACAACAACAACAACAAAAAAGAATAATTTTTTGGTAATATGAGTAGCTTGTTCGGTTGAATGAAACTTCAGCTTTATTTTACAAAATCAGAGGGGATTCTCAAAATTATCCGTATTCCGGCTTATCTGATTTAAGTTTTTATAGAAAATTTAATTATACAAGCACATCAGAGATATCATGAAAATCTGGTATGTTGTCTTGGGCAACTTAAACGTGGCTACGACGTTTAGATCGACGTTTAGGTCGCAAACCACAGATTTACTGTATGATCCTGACACTTTTTTATCACAGTCGAACTGCCATGTTGGAGGCTAGTGGGCTAGCCAACAATCGGTCAATTTCAGTTCGACATAAACAGTAATTCGAGATAACAGAAATTATGTACCTTCACTAGTGCAATAACTATGCAAAAGAACGAACTCCTTTTGTAACGCATCGAATGTATATACATACGCTGGCCTTGAATGGCTAAGTTTTCGTTAAAATCAAGAATTGCCGAGTTAAGTATACAACACGCAGGCTTTTCCTCAGATTTGTTTTGCTTTCCACTTAATACATTCCAACACAACAAAACTTTACACTGGTCTAAATTAAAAGTAACTGCAGAAGACAATTTCAAGTTGATGTAATTTAATTCATTTATTTGTTTATTTATTTTTGGTCTTTTTTGAATAGAGGAAATTGTGGATAATGAATAAATTGCTTGATAAAGCAATTTCTTCTTTTCCCACAATGTTTTCGAAATTTTTTCTTGAAGGGCGTTAAAAGAAGGGTTTGTGTTGGAATCGATTAATACATTGTATCTTAGTTTTGTTTGCAAAGGCTTATGATGAAAGTTTTAATAAGCTATAATAAGACAATTTTTACTTCAGATCAACATATTTTACGAGTTCCCGTGTTTATATCTTAAAACTCCGAAAACGTCAACACTTTAATTAAAAGAACTCAGAGTTCGACGTTTTGTAAATTTATTGTGCCCCAACTTGCTTTTTATTGCTATAACCACTAGAAGAGCGTGATTAATCGCCCACAGCAACCTTCAGAAACGGCCCAAGAATTTATCCCTGTTTCAGGGGAGAGCGTCATTCAAAAAACGGTCTTTTATCAGGCATATCTTCGACAGTTTCCTAAAACATTGTTGCTGCATCTTGCGTTACGTCGTTCAGCGTGCAAAATGGCATAATTGCAGCTTTAATCAATTTGTTTTGCTCGCCCAACGACGATAATGTCGATGGTCAATGTGAAATAGGGGGAGGAGGGGGGGGGGGTACGAAAGTAATAAACGAAATTGTCCAGATTAGGTTGTTGTTCAAAAAGGAAAGGTCATATGGGGACGTGACCTCGATTAAAAAGTGTTTTAACCCGTCCAGATTCAAAGGTATTGTACACGACAATTTAAAGTTGATTTCATTTGAAAAATAATTATTCGGTAGATTAGAAAATATCATGGAAAAAGAAGAAATTACTTAATACAAGCAGTTTCTTCTTTTTCCAGAATGGTTTCTTATGTATGAAAAAAAAACTGCACACACACACACAGGGGCGCGCAAACATGGATTGAAAAGGAAAGTTTTAAGAGACAGATTAAACGAAATAACGGAAAGAAGGACTTAAAGCTATATTATATCTCGCAAATATAAATAATATTAAAAAAAGAAGAAATAAATAAACCCAATAATCTAAAGATTGATTTAATATTGTATATAAGGTTAACAACCATTTCTTATGTGATTTCAAATGTACTCCGGAGATTTTGTACCAGTCGTTATGAAAAATTCAACCAAAAGATTTTATTGGCTAATTCACCCTTTACTGTCCGATCAGTTGGGCTGTGATGAGTTGAGAGAGAGAGAGAGAGAGAGAGAGAGAGAGAGAGAGAGAGAGAGACAGAGAGAGAGAGAGAGAGAGAGAGAGAGAGAGAGAGAGAGAGAGAGAGAGAGAGAGAGAGAGAGGGAGGGAGAGAGAGAGAGGGGGGAGATAAGAGAAAGATAAAAGACAATCAGAAGTATTTTTATTTGTTCACTTTTTGACAAGCAGACACACTTAAAGTCTGGTAGAAAGGCTGGGCTAGACCATTTGATTGCCATTTTTCATTGAAACTTCTTAATCAAATATTCGAGACTACCAGTACACAATTTTTAAATATTTTGCTTCCTTACTTAAATCGGCCAAAATAAATTTATGTTTGATACCTGTAAAGCGGCCCTTGAACAGATTTTCATGCAAATTTGATATAGGGGAACTATCTGCTTTTCCAATTGTTTATAATGTAATTTTCACGATAAATATTCTTTGAAAAGACTAAATTCACAATCAATTCAATTTGATTTGATCTATTCTCAATGCCCTCTTTCGTAACGTTGGAATTTATCGGGTGAGACGGTTTGTCTTCGAATTTCGATAACGACTGTATTGCTAGTGGAATCTAATGGCGTAAGTAATACGTCATAGAAACTACAAATAATGCAAGTTTCGGTTCAATTGACAGAGAATGTATTTATCCGATGAAATCCGATTCCATTCGGGTTGAACTTCGCTGACTTTTTGGCGTCTCGTAACGCGAAATATTTTTGTTTCTTTTCTATCTTTTTCTAAGGTTGTGAACAGTCATGTTTATTACAAAGTCGGCTTGATCCTTTTCTTACAAATTTCTGAAAGCATTTGAGTTAGAAATTTGAAAATTGAGAGCCAAACTTTTCTTGAATAATCTGTGCAAGAACTGCTTTAAACGGTCTTATTTATTGACATTTCAATTTTCTTCTTCATTTCTTATGTAATAAATCTGATTCTAATTTTCAGATTTTTTAGAACCCGCTAAGTAATTACTAAAAGTAAAATAGCTACGATATAGTTAGCTAGCAAAGCGTCGGCTTTGATAACTTAAGTTAACAGATAAATTTTTAGGTCTCCTCTGAGTTCAACGAGTGCAAACTGCCACTGGGGGCTTAACCAATAATCCATCGAATGTCTACGCCATAAAAAGTATTTCTAATTTCTGGAATATTCCAAACTCTGCCACTGCTTTTTACTGCCACATTAATGAACTTTATAGAAATTGTAGACAACTCCTATCAAAATAGCTTTGGAAAACATTGTGGACAACGAAGAAATTGCTTGTAACAAGCAATTTCTTTATTGTCCGTTCTGTTTCTACCCTAAAAGGCAAAGGTTTTCTAAATTCTATAAAACATGATAATCTTTGACAAAGAAGATCACGTAATAAAATCATGCTTTGCTAGGTTACAGTACTTTCAGTACTTTGATTTTAAATCATGTTGAAAACAGTGAACCTTTCTCAAATTTCGGACGGTATGAAATTTGCGGCAGATCCACAAAAACTGCTAGAAATCGATCAAGTCTGCCAACTTCTATTAGTGAAAGATCCTAAGAACAAATTCCAGAGCCTAAGTCATTTCTGGCAGCTATTCAAAGTCACCGATATCCGAGCGTAATTCGATTTATAAACACAATTAGTGCCCGGAATTACGGAATCGCGCGAGTTATGGCGCAATATGGCCTCAACGAACAAAGCAAAGAAATTGGATTTATTGAATCAAGGGGGCTAGCACAAAGCGATTCGTGTGTAATTTAACATGTTTTCATATTTCTCGACTTAATGATCGAAATAACAGAGAATTTGTTTAAAGACTGTCAGATCTGATAAAATGTAGCCAGAGTTGATCAATTGGTTCTGCCATTTTGTTTTTAGACACGCTTAAATTGTGAGAGGAAAAAGAATATCTGTTTTATGTATTTTTGCGTCAAAGTTAAAACTCTAATATCTCCATGAAGGTTAACAGCGGGGTTCAGTGCTTAACTGAATACCAGACTTTTAAGCCCCAAAAATCATATTTACGAAAAGATCGTGATAAAAGGACAAAAAGTAAGAAGCCATTTCACCTTTTCTCACAATGTTTTATATGACATCTGTATTTGAATTTAATATGAAAATGTTGAACATTTTCTTTCAAATTGAATCATTCTAAAATTTTGTCGCCATGTAAAAGATTAAGAATATGGGCTAGTGACATGAATATTTCCTTAGGCAACGCAATTGTGCTTGCATGTTCATGAAATGTGAATATAGACAGATATATCTATATGTGTATATATGTATATATATAACAAATATAAACGTGTTCATTTTCCATTTAAAATAAGCCTATTGGTATAGGTGCTTGACTCCTGATCTAAAGGTCACGGGTTCATGTCCAACCGTTGTTAGAGCCTAGTTTCTTTCAGATAATTCTATTAGAGACAAAGTGTTACTGGGACTTTAAAGATCTTAGGAAAAGGAAAACATTATTAATTGATTTTAATTGGTTGATTGAATGGAATTTAACATCACGTTAAACGTCATTTCTGTCATATCGTGGCGACTGTTGCACCTTACCATGAAATTCCCGGTATTTCTCCCACTATTACTACCACAACATTTCTGAGAACCCAGCAGCTTCTCTTCATTTTCGATAATCCCCCATTGGTATGAGATATGTGTCGGAAAGGATATTCGCCGCAGCAAGGAATCCAACCCGGAACCCCATAATAAGGAGCCTTACGCACTACCAACTATGCTATGGCCGTGGCTCTAAGAAAAACAAAGGGGACTTCAAAGTACCGTTAGACGCCACTTCTGAGACAAAAGTCATTAGACACGCATGCGCCAATTTTGTCTAATTACCTATGTTTACAGTATCAATTAAAACCGTTACACTTCGCGTGCTAAAGTTTCCCTTTCAAAGGCACTTTGATTTTATTATCGATAATACCTGATTAGGCGACTTAATTCGAGCAATTTCCCTAATTCCAAACATTAATTACGGGCGAAATTGAATTAGACCGTAACTGCGGAGAGCGACCACGCTGCACAGAGGACCCCCAAAAAAGAAAATCCAATAACTTGGGAAACAATTTAACCCTTATTATTTACGGGGGAATCTTTTTTATCTTATGAAAAAGCTTTCTTTTTGATACAGACCTTCACTAGGATGCTTTACAATATATGTATTTATTATTAATACCAACGAAATGCTTCATTGAAAGTGCTGACCCAACTACCCCTTCAGCCAAATGCCTCCGCCAAAACCATTCCTCCGCCAAAACAACATCATCAACAACACCACTAACAACAAAATCACCACCACTAACAACAAAGCCACCACAAACAACAACAAAACAAACATTTGGATACAAGAATAAAGCCTTTTCAGGTTTTTTAACTCGGGGCAATAACCCGGAGATAAAAGTAAGATGACTGTATCCGGAATATACGCATCATTACTTAATACAATGTGCACAAGTAAAACTTGAATCAATTTAAGCTGAAGAGAAAATGAGTGGATATAATTTTTTTCTAAAAGGGCCGTTTATCCGAGAAAACTGAATGGAATGCAAACAAAAAACAAAGTGCACATCTTTTCTTGATAAGCTGTGAATAAAAATAGTATAAAATCCATCCAGGTGTTTAGGTTAAAATTGGGCGGATAAAAAATGGCTAAAGACCTACCGACCAACCATTCGACCGTCAAACCAACGACTCTTATATGGTCCGCATACGGAGTTTCGGGGAGCATAACCAGCATCTCTAGTTTTCTATGTAACCAGCTTCTCGTTACCATATTCAATTTTATCGTTTGACATTGGACGCGGCAGTAAAATGAACCCGTCTAATATGTTACATAATACACTCGTCTTATATATTTCACTATGCATATGATCTGAAGCCTATGCTGACGTCTTTACATTGATGTGATAATGCCAGTAATGCACGGGCGTTTGTTTTGTGATATTCCTGATTATCATAATAATATACTATTAATAGTGTATAAAAGCCGCTATGTAAGTTTTATTCATATAAGAGATGAAGAGAGTATTTTTTTTTTTTTTGTTTGCATGGAGTAATGAAGCGAAGAATCTAATCACACTGTATATACGCGAAGTGGAAACATACTTAAGTGTGATTAGGTGTTCGTTTAATACCCCATGAAAAAAAGATATTCGCTTCATTTCTTATAATTTAATGACATCAAGTGAATTACGAATTTTGATACTTTTCTTATGGAACTATTTTTGGCGGAAATATACAAAATAGCTTCGTGCTCAAAATTTTGTTCATGAAGGTATCAATGTTCTTTTTCGACCAATCAGAACGCCCGTGTTTGATAGACGAAACTGAAAATGACAATACAGAAATATAAAACAAATGCCTATGCAGTAATGATGTCACTCTAAAAACGGCTGAATATATTTCACAGTTAAAAATTTCACGATTTTCTTCAATATATCGTAAAATAATAGGTAATATTGCAATAGGAATGACGAATTTGTCACCACCTACCCGCAAAAAATAAATGAAAAAGAGTCAACTTGAACAGATAAAAATCTCCGCAAAGCCTCGCTTTTATCTGTTTCAAAGATGGTTAGTTCAATTAATCCGGTAATTCATGATAACTCTTTCAGTATCTTCTATTTTGTATACATACATGAACATGAAAACCTACCCACTAGTAGTTCATATCTCGCTCAGACAACTCGTATCTCCAAACCAAAACTGGCACTGAAAGTCAACCTAATCTTTGACGGAAGGTAACCGAGGCCAGAATGAAAATGCCTAGCTTCCTAACTTGAATCTAGAAGGGTGTGCATTTATCTTACATCATGCAGAGTTATTGATAATCTCTTAATTGACAAATCAATATTTTTAAAGTGTCTAAACTTATTTAAGTCACTGAAAATATTATGAATAGATAGGAAACTTTTATTAACAATTAACTTTTATAAACTTTTCAAAGATGATCTCTTTTCGATTAATAAACTTATCTTAAAGATTATAAAAATCATTACATTCGTTTTCTAAAAAACATAGTGAGTTTTATTTCACACGTGTCATTCTGGATAAAATAGTTTCCAAGAGCAACGTATGAATCATAGGACTGAAAGCACTGAATGATCTTTAAGTGGATTAATAATTCTTTTGCAAACAACCCTGGCTTAAAAGGGACAAGAAACTGATGAAGACTAAGGTCAGACTCCACTTATGTGCAGGCTGATCTTTGTCTATACCTTCTACCAAAACAGGAACATGTTGGTTTCAGCATGACAAAGATTAACGTATGATTGTACAGGCTGTTCCAATAAAAACAAATCTAGGACCATTTTTGGAAAATGAAAAATGATTTATCTTTATTTTGTTCTAAACAGAAAGAAAAAGTTTCAATAATAATTTTGCTTTAGTTTGTGACTGCAAGCGTATTTTTATTTGTAACATGAGTTTACATGTCTAGAAGATGTTTTCAAGGGAAGAGTATTTAAACTATTATCATTTTCCTAACTAATGCACATTTATAATTCACCTATTCTGTGGCCAATCTATCAAAGGAGGGCGTTCTGGGAAGCAAAAAAATATCAACCCTACTCAGACCACTCGGACTGCGCATACTGACCAGGATCGATATTTTAAGCCCCTTGTGCATGTTCTGAATCTAAAATTACCACTCCTACATCAGTATATAATAATTTTCGAAATACGCCCTCTTGACGGACGCTGCTGGGTCTAATCTCTTTTACAAGTATTCATTTTTACAGTTCACCCGTTAATTGTTAATTACAGTTAATTGTACCTTTTGGCTGGATGGGTCGAATATGTAATCCGTTTTCATTGTGTCGGTTGTACTCATTAACGATACAAAAAGTTCATCCAAGAATGGAATACTAGTATTATTTCTTAACCTATGACTAAATAGAAATGTAGACCTGAACAATTCAACAATTTGAATGTTTGCTTGCCTTTTGAATGCAAGTACACTTACTGACAAATGGTAATGTACAATTTTAGAATTAAGCAAAACAAAGCATTACAAAATAAAACGAATCTAGGTTTGCGATAACTTAAACAAAGAGTTATCATGACTACCAAGTAAGTTCGCGGTTAACTGCAATGATGGTGATTTGTACCAAAAAGATTTATTAAGAAGAATAAAAGCGGTTTAGATATTTCCACTTGCCTTACACCATAGCGTTACACGGATGAAGTACTTTGTAAAAGTAACTCTATAGATCACCGTGATTTATATCAGACTCTTTCTTCCGTTCTATTCAAATCGAATTAAAACCTTCTTTTATTGGCGATCTTTTGAAATAGAAGAAGAAAAGATTAATCGAAAAATGTCTCGTTACACTATTAGTGAAAGTGGGTGAGTATGATTATGGGAAACATTCCGGCTTGAGAAAAAAATACCGTCAAAAATAGAGTGTTTATTTTGTAATTATATAAGAAGTGGTTAAAGATTATTTTTTCTGTTCTTAAATAGTTTTAAACAGTTTCTCATTTTGAATCGCATGTCAACTAAAAGCTTATTATAACCTTTCGATACCGCTTGCTAATATACTACTAAAAGTAGAAAAATAATAATGATAATAAAAAAAAGATAAATAATCTGCCCCGAAACTTTCAAATACTTTGGTTATAAGCTAAGAACAGTAAAACCTCTTTGTGACGTTATTGAAGTAATCAATTAATTGATTGATTGAATGGATTTAACGCCACTTTTAACATTATTTCAGTCACATCGCGGTGGCTGGAGTCCATAACAATGGATTCCTGGTATTTCTCTCACCAGTACTACCACTACATCCTTTTCCTAGCATCTAGCTGCTATCCCACTAAAGTTTACGATTAGCAACTCACTGGGGAGAGGCAAATATCTGGAAGGATATGTGCCGCCGCCGGGGAGGTTTGAAGATTGGGAGTCTGATGCGCTACCAACAACGCTATGACGGCTGCTGAAGTAATCAAACTTAACAGGTTAAATCAAATTTTCAACATTAACCCATTACCAGACGGCAAAATTTTAGACTGGTCCAAACTGAAAGGAGTTGCAGTCGACAATTTAGACATTATGAAATTTCAGATTTTTTTCAAGTTTCTGGGTAGAAAACAATGTGAAAAATGGAGAAATTCCTTGTTGCAAGCAATTTCTTCATTTTCCACAATATTTTGCCAATTGCTTTTTTTGCTGGGCGTTTTAAGGCGTCATGTTTGGGAATGGATTAACAACAGTGGGAATGGATTAGAGAAAATATGTTGTCAAACAACAACAACAACAACATCATCATATTTTTCAAAGCCTGTCCTTTTATTTCAATGCTGCCGAAACATACTAGCACACTTTTCTTATACATTAGATCAAGTATACGCATCAGGCAGTATTGCACATCGAATCATCGTGGCAAACAGTAAGTTCCTAGCGAGACCCGAGGAAACTTACTTTTAAGACTTTCAAACAATGTTGTTAATCTTGATAATATGGCGCTGTTGTTGATGCATAGGATTTGAAAACAGGACTCTTTATAAGAACTAAGGTTGACGGGTTCGATCAGCAGACAGGTCTCTCGCTACGTGAGTTTTGTCTTTTTTTTGTGCTGCAGTATTAGGTTTGCAGTACATAAGAAGCACAGAAAACCTCTTTTGGAGGACCCAAGAATTTAGTTTGTTTTGTTTGAATGGGGTTTTACGCCGCTTTCAACAATCTTTCAGTTATATCGCGGCGGCTGGAGCACCTAACAATGGAATCCTGATATTTCTCACACCAGTACTACCATTACATCCTTTCCTAGCCTCCAGCTGCTATCCCACATAGGTCTACGATTATCGACCAATTGGTGAGAGACAAATATTCGGAATGGATGAGTGCCGTCGTCGGGGATCGAACCCGGGACCTCTAGATTGACAGTCCGACGCGCTACCAACTGCGCTATGACGGCGCCCCCAAGAATTTAGAGAACGTCGTCTAGATATAACCAAAGGGGCATTCAAACGGCGAAAAATAATCATTTTTATTTGATTTTTGATATGGTATTTTAATTACAAAACCTTTATCGGTGAAAATGATTTTAAATCCTTGTTTATTTATAATTCACAATATCAATTAATTAAACCCATAAAAATTCCATAAATCTGAGGGTAGTAAACCGTATTTTCTTTGAAATGGCAAAGCAAGGATTTTTCCAGTTATTGCATGTAAAATACGACTATATATTGCACGCAATAAATGTAATAATGTTAACAATCTTTTTTATTCACTATAACTTTAACGTTTTAAAAATGCATAGATGATGTCTGTAATGGTACACTTTTTTCTCTGGCTTGATTTCGTTTCTTTCTAGGACAGCTCTTCTCTTTTCCAATCGAATATGAGCTACCATGAATTATGAATTGCCCCTTTAATTAGGAAAGTATTCGTTTTTAAGTGAGCATAAGCTACCGCAAATTATCTTTATCCATCTCGTAGAGAAACGTTCGGATTCAATATCTATCACTATGCAGACGATTAGATCGACGGATCAAAAATTGGGGGCACGGAGAGGCTATTGTAAAGGTGGCAAGTTGAAAAATGGCTTTCCGATGTGAGAGGTCGACAGACCGTATTCGTATCAATGATACATACCCATTTGGGCTCTAATTCAATCTTAATGGAACGAAATTAATTCGTATTCTCCCTCGCTGATCGATCACTCTCACTGTGGGGAAGGTCAATCATAATGATTACCGCCCTTGACTCGACAGGTGGTGCTTTATTGAGGTCAACTGCGCATGTGCATTCTGTATACGGACGGGGCTTAATGTGAATCCAAGTATAGGCATTTGTTTATTCCTCGGTTTTTGAGTACAGACGAAACAAATTTCCGAAGTTATGTGTTTATTCAAATAGTTAATTTTATGATTTAACCCAATGTCACATGGCAAAAATTTAGACCAGTCCAGATTGCAAGGTGTCTCAGACGATAATTTCGAGTTAGTGGAATTTACTCCCTAGGGTAGAAACATTGTGAATATCGAAGAAATGTTACAAACAATCTCTTCATTGTTCACGATGTTTTCAAAAACCTTTTCCTTGAGGAAAATTTCGGGGCTATGTGGGAAAAGGTTACACGGTGTATATCCCGTTATGTGCACTATGTATAAGGACGGGGCTTAATGAAGATCTAAGTATAGACATTTGTCTTTCCACGGCTTTTGCGTACGAACGTGATTTACTTTCACAGAAGAACCACATTTCCGAAGTCATGTGTTAGTCCATATGTTTTCTGTTTTTCATGAAAAAATCCCCTATATACACGATACAGATCTAGTTATGTGATCTTTTATTTCTGTCTCAACATTACAATAATTAAACTAAATTTTATTTACGGTGCGATCTCGTCATTAATGCGATGCATATTGTGTGACTAAGTTTTTTTTTTTCTGCTCATTGCATTACTGCGACGAACATTTCCGTTGCGGGTACGCCATTGATGTGGTATATATCGTGTTGCGCAGAATTTTATGTTCGTCTCCGCACTGTATAACTGCGACGAGAAAAGAATTGCGCACATTCAGAAGCCGAAATTTTATTTCCGTCGCGGTAACGCCATGGATGTACTGTTTATCAAGTTACTCAGTATTTTAGAATCATCTCCGCATTGAATTACTGCGACGAAAATAGAAACGCGCACAATTTAAAATAAAATTTTATATCAGTCGCGGTAACGCTATGGTTACCGCGACGGATAAGGTGTTTATCGTGCTACGCAGTTTTTTATGTTCGTCTCCGCATTTCATTGCTTCGACGAACGCCATGAATGTGATGAATAACGTGTTAAACAATATTTCATTGTTGTACCCGCATTGAGCCGCCGTCATAGCGCAGTTGGTAGCGCGTCGGACTGTCAATCTATAGGTCCAGGGTTCGATCCCCGACAGCGGCACTCATCCTTTCCGACTATTTGTCTCCCACCAATGGGTCGATAATCGTAGACCTATGTGGGATAGCAGCTGGAGGCTAGGAAAGGATGTGATGGCGGTACTGGTGTGAGAAATACCAGGAATCCATTGTTAGGTGCTCCAGCTGCCGCGATATAACTGAAAGATTGTTGAAAGCGGCGTAAAACTCCATTCAAACAAACAAACAAAGTACCCGCATTGCTTTACTGAGGCGAAAATAAAAACGCGCTCAATTCGGAAACGGAAATTAAGTATTGCGTAAAGGGGTATGCTCCGTAAAACAAGGCATATACTAATGACAAACTTCCCGAAGCCCTGGTATTTTATGTAACAGCATTTATAACATTTTTATTGTATTATCCGACAACGAAACCCTATGCTGTTCGTACTCATTAAAATCAATGAGACATTCTCGTGGGAACCAATGATATAGGGCTTTAAGAGAACATTCTAATTTGAAACGAAAATACTGCTAACCTCTCCCGTCTATAAATTGTTCGCTTTAAGACCTCTATTTTTGGTATCTTTGATGTCTTAATTTACAGGAGAAATCTGTCAACGTTCAAAGTACTTTAAGTCTAATATTCCAAGCAGTAAAACAAATCAATTTGATAGCTCGGACGCGGCAATTACTCCGTTCAGAAGTCCGTCCAATACAGCCATAAAACGTGACAGTTCGTCGGGTCATTGAATTAGACGCCATTTTGTGATGGTGACGTGCAGGTTCTATTCGGAGACCCTTGGTAACCAAATGGGATTTGGATAAACATGGAAGCGTGCCGAACAACTGACAGCTGTCGTCTGCTAGGGTCTGTGAAGTTTTCTAGATCCTGACAACCTTTAGTGTTTCTGACAGAAGTGTTTTGATATATGCATACAAGTCCAGACAATAAAAAGAACGAATGACACAAAGGCGTGATACATAAAACTGGAACGCATATAGTCAAACTTAAAAAAAAAATGATATTAATTTATCTTGGTTGTTCGAGCGACAAAAATCATTTTTTGAGAATTTTCTATACAGTCCGTAAATTCTACCCTCGAGGAACTGAGGAAACTGGCCCCTCCCGATGACCTTCGACAGAAAATAAAACGACGTTATTTTGTAAAGGTCAAGGTCAGTAACATGTAAAAAGTAAAATAGTTTGTTGATTGGCGACCTAAACTTCATAACTGCCAGATAAAACTTATGAAATCTTTGTTGTATGAAATCTTTGCTAGGATATATGCCTTGATTGAATTGAATAATAAATGAGGGAACTTCTTTTCTTTGTGTTTTCATGGAATTAGAAACGTAATCACACTTTTGTATGAATCTCGGTTGACAGGACATCAATGAAAACGAAACGTACATTCTCTTACCGTTTTATTATATTTAAGCATGTAAGAAAAAATCTCGCTTTTTATGCCCTCAAGAAAAAAGCTTTGGAAAACATTTTCAATTACGAAGAAATTATTTTAAACACTTTCTTCATTTCCCCTAATGTTTTCTATCAGAGAGACAAATATTTCTAAAATTTCACCAATTAGATATTGTCATCTGCAACTTATTTTCAATTTGAACCAGTTTTTTTCTTATTGGAATGGGTTAACTGTATAAGACAATGGTTTTATGGTATATCTAAGTGCGTCTGCCCGATTAGTTCAGTTGGTAGAGCACTTGACTTCAAACCTAAAGATCACGGGTTGGAGCCCTAAATGTCTTTCGGATGATACGTTAAACCGAGTCACTGTGTGACGGTGCTTGATATCAAGCACGTTAAGCACCAAGCGGGGATCTCAGCCTTTTCGTCCTTTATCATTGCACTGACCCCCGTAACAAGTAATCGTCTTCTGGGGGCGTCGCTCATATGGGCATGTGCTACGGTAGCGACGATAAATAAACGGAAAATACATATTTACTTGTTCTAGTCCCTGTTCCCCTTCTTTACAAGAAACGTGAGACATAGCTATCTAATGGTCAATAACTGTCGGCGGAATATGATTACTCAAATAGACGGGGTAAATTTGCCAGTACATTTATGGGTGTTTATTCTAACGTCTGGTTGTAAACTCTGCGGGAAAGCTTTGTTTATTTTGTTGGTTGTGCAATAAAAATGAATTTCTTTCCAACGCATTTCAAAGACGGCGATATAAAGACGAAGATTATTTTGATAGTACATGTAATTACAGCCTTTAGTCACGACCTTATAGGTGAAACAATGTTACATTAAATTATCGCAAAACGCACTATCCTAAAATCATAAAAGCAGTTCATACATATCCTTCACTATTGATCAATTATTTCTAATCATTATTGATGTCTCGAAGCAGCTCTTGAACAGTTTTTCATAAAAAAAAAAATGATATAGAAAAAGTATCTTATTTTCCAATAGTTATTTTAAGACATTTTCCTAATAAATGTTCATGTTATGTCTTATAAATTCCCTACAAATTTTATTTTCCCTTGTCGTGCTGAACCCGAAATATTTCGGTTTTGGCATGAGATGTAGACCAAGATCAGCCTGCACATAAGTGCAGTCTGATCTTGGTCTACACCTCCTGCTTGTACTTTTCCTGCCAGAGTTGTTTGTGAAATTTATTTCTAAAAGAAATATTGAATTTTGAACAACAAGTTCTATCAGTGCTTTCAGCCCTTTGATTTTACAATAATTTGGCGAGGTTGTTTATACAGCATGACAAGGGTTAATGTGATAAATTCCCTATGTCCTACTTTGAAACATAGGAATTTATCGGATGATGTCGTTTGTCTTCGGGTAATGTCAATAGCGCCTGAATTGCTAGCGCAAGCCAATGACGTAATTGATACGTCACGGAAACCACATATGAGGCAATTTACGGTGCAGATCGGTCGATAATGTATCTATTTTCGGTTCCGTTCGGGTTGTACTTCGTTGATTTATTTGGCTTCTCGTTACGCGAAACATTTTTGTTTCTTTTCTTTCGCTTATTTAAGTTGAGAATAGTAATTTTCAATTACAAAATCAGTTTCATCACCTTCTATCAAATATCTGAAAGCATTACTGTTGAAGTTTGAAAAATGAGAGCCAATTTATTTCTCCCAAAATCTATGCAAGAATCACTTTAATCAGAGAAACTTAACGTTATTTCGCCGAACTATACAAAGCTACGTCACACATTTTTATTTTTTTTGTTGTTGTTATCAACCTGCTAGGGCTCTTTTAGTGCTTTAGATTTAGGAGTCCTTATCTTCTTGACATGAAATTTTAGGGGTCAAGACTGGTTTTAAGTTGAAAAAAAAAAAAAAAAAAAAAAAATTCACGAGAATATATTTGAAAGAGGACATCAGAGGTTTTTTTCTGTAAAGATATGAAAACGTCATTAATTTAGTGAATTTTCAATGGTACATAAGAAACATTAATGTACTCTTTCCTTCCCTTAGCAATTTCTTCCAATTGATCAGCGTCAAAATAGGATACATATTTTAGATTTTTGAGAGTCAAAACCCTGGTATTCAATCAAACAAGAGCCATGCCTACGTATAAAATGTTTAAAGAAAAGCACACACAGGTGCGGAAGCTCAATATTTTCTGTTTAATGCTTTAAATTCTTGTATTTCAATTTATCAACACATTTCCAAACGACACAATTTTAGACTAGTCTAAGTAAATGGAGCTGCAGACGACAATTGAAAGTTCTTGAAATTTTAGACTTTTTCAACTTTCCGGATAGAAAACATTGTGTAAATTTAAGAAGTTGTAAGTAACACAGTGTTTTCCCAACTGATTTCTTGCTTTTGGAGGCGTCCGAAAGCGTCATTTTGTTGTCATGGGTTAGGTAGTCATTTCACTACTATAGAGTATTCATGTGCTCATCTCCGTTTGTGAAAATACTTTTAACCAAATACTAGAATACAGTAAATATTGCTTATGCGACCACCTCTAGTAAGCGACTAAAATCCTCTTTTCAAAATCATAGCTCACATAAGAAATTATCGTATTTGCTAAACGCATATAACAAAGAAATCAAACGTTGTTGGAACACATTAGAATCGTCTCACTGAGACGATTCTAATGAGTCCCAATAACAAATGAATTATTGAGAATTCTGTAATAGCGGATCAATCCTTAATATGTTTCACAGAAATGTGTTTTAAGCGATCATTTTCATAAGAGACCACTCTTTGGTCATCCCATAAGTGGTCGCTCTATACAAGATTTACCGTATTCATTTTAAAACGAGTCCAAATTCAATCATAACTTACACAACGTAAAATGTGTATAAATAGAATAAAAGTTGTTCTAGACATAAAATATACATGTAGTTCGAAAACAAAAAGAAGAAAACGGTGGTTATCAACAATTTCTCCTTTAAGCGAAAAAATAGGAATATTCCACATTTTTGTTTAAACACAGGATTTTATTAAGGAACAGTACATTTATTTCGCGCTGGACCCCCATTCGTATCAAAGCCTATGAGAGAGGTTATCACGAAACACAATGCAATCACGGTCCCGTCTGCGCATTTGGTTAATGACCAGGAAATGGAGATACTGACCGATGTTATATTTGGACATCGACATATTGTGTATTTCAGAGTGCAAATCGATCAGTGTCCATCTTTGTTTACTTTGTCAATGATGACCATATTTTGGTGTCCGTGGAAATTGACCATAGTTTGTCAATCAATGTGATGCATGAAGTCTAGTCTTCTTGAAATTTCCTAACGTCAAATTTATATTGAATGCTAATGAATTGGTTTTATCGCTTAATCAAGCAATAAATTTACTTTCAGGACTCAGGCGTTTTGACTGGCTTGGTTATATATATTTTCACGAACAAACGTTTGAGCTCACAAATATTTTTATACTTGCGCCCAAAATAGATCCATAATATTTTACCCAAAACTAGTAAAAACAATTGCTTTGTTTCGCTTGTTGGCATTAATTTATAGGGAATAAAGATATCTTTTTTGTTTGTTTTCATTGAGGTATACCCAAATGAAAACAAACAAAAAATATATCTTACGATTTTAAAAACTCTATTGCACTGTATGATTTCGGTTCGGATCACGGTGTCAATAAAAAAATCAAAGCGTTCATTTAGACCGAAAGTTAAATTATTCATGACAAACATGTCTGCTGGTTTCTCGACTAAAATGTCGTAGCTACAGTTTACATTCGCCGCGTAAGTCTTACATTTCAACTGATCTTCAATCACGGCCAAATATCAAAATAAGCTGCTTTGATCCTTAACAAGGTTTTATATCATAACTGTAGATCGATACAGGGATATTCCTTCATTATTTCTTGAAAAGCGAATTACATATATAGTACAGAATTGAACAGTTTCCAGAAAACGATTTCATCTCGGAGCTCCCGTTACATACGTGACTAAAGTATTACATCAAGTTTCCTCCTTTCAACGTAATCTGACCCCTGTAAGCTTTTGGCCTTTTAGATGCTCGGAGAATAATTTGTCATTAGGAAATCTCGTGCACTTTGCCACTCTGCTTTAAGATGTTTCTCCGATAGAGTTTCGCATTTGATACATATCATTCCAAAACGCGGCAGAAAGATGGATGTTTTTGGTTTTAAGACTGTCAGAATGCGTATGGGGCCAGAAAATTCTGTCAAAATAAGATAAATGGCGATTTCCTCGCCTTACAAGTAAAATCGATTACGTTTTATGCAAATATAATTGAAAACTTAGTTCCAATTTTCCCATGTTGATTTCCAAATCCCCGAGCGAATCCCGGGAATTATGAGTTATGACCTGTTATCCAACCCAGAGTTGTAAGAGAAGGCAAGGCCGGCCCGGTCAATAGTTACTCCGACATTCTGACAATAGACTTTGGCAAGGTTTCCATGTTTCAAGTTCTGTCCGGAAAACAAATTCTAGACTCGCGCTGTACTTGTAGAATTTCATGATATTTTATCCTAACAATTCGGGAGTAAAATCAATTTCTTTGGATTTTTTTCAAAGCTTGATATGGGGATCGTACCCGTGTTATCTTCCCCCTTTTCTTGTTGAAAAACCCTTTCCTGCTTTTTTTGAATTTTAGACTGGTCAAAATTGAAAGAGGATGCAGACGAAAAAGAAAACTAGGTGCCATTAGAAATGAAACCATCCTATGTGGTAGAAAATATTGTGGAAAAAGGGGAAATTGCTTGTTACAAAGAATTTAATCTTTTTCCACGATGTTTTCTCTCGTGTAAAATCACGGGAATGTAAAATCCCGTGTTTGAACAGGAAAGGGTTAATTGTATATTGGTCCTTTCACAACATTACTTGAGTTTTTATCCTTGATCAGTATTGGGAACTTGTAGTTTTTTATTGCTATTCACATCTTTACTATAGATAAAAATCTCACAAACATTGACAAACAATACAAACATGATGAAACAGATAGTAACATTTGCCAAAAGACAAATAGATACAAGCACATATAGAAAGATAGAAAGAAAAAACGAGAAAGAGAAAAAGACGAACAGAGACAGGAAAGAGAGAGACAAGCAGACTGATAGAAAAGGAGCGAGAAAGAGAGTAAGAGAAAGGCAGACCGAGAAAGAGAGAAAGAGATGGGGAGAAAGAGGGATGAATGGAAGGATGGATGGATAGATTGAATGACGGATGGATGGTTTGAGAGACACAAAGAGAAAGAGATAGGGGAGAGAACATAAATTCATTCAATATCCCGGTATCAAATTGACCTTATGTTTATTTCGAAAAATAGGTTAAACTATGTGCTTAACATTAACAACAACTGAATGATCGCTTGCCCCGCCCACGGAGCTCCGACGGGTAGTTCGACTTAGATATCTAAAGACGTTATTTTGTAAAATATGTACGGTCTGCAATATCTAACGAAAATGAATAGATGATTGGCGACCTTAACGTCGTAACTACAGCTTAAATAGGCTTAAGCTACGACCGTTCAGTTAGCAAATCAACAAAAATGCTATTCATAGAAACCGACCAATGTCGGAGTGTAGAATTCACTTACGGTCTAAATAATGTATGATTTGATTGGTCTGTCGATTTTTAGCTAGCAATGCGTCAGCTTTGATAGCTTAAGTTATCAGACGAAATTTTGAGGTGGTCTCAAAGTCCAACGAGTGCAAACTGCCACTAGAGGCTTAACCACCGAATCCATTGAATGCCTACGCCATAAAAAGTAGTTTTTATGTATTTCAGGAATATTGCAAAGTGAAACTCTATTCAAATTGTAAAGAACTTTGTCAAAGGCATGCTTTTTAACCCATTCCCACTCAATTCTTCTTCTTAAGCATCTAAAGAAAAAAGCTTTGGAAAACATTGTGGGCATTGAAGAAATTGCCTGTAACAAGCAATTTCTTCAATGTCCACAGTGTTTTCTATCCAACAAGGGAAAGATTTTCTAAATTCAACCATGCTTTGCTATCTTACAGTACTATCAGTACTTTGATTTACTGATAGCAGCGGGTCATCAATTTCAAAAGTACCTATGGCGGAAAAACTGATCAGCTTTGACGTCAACATATTGAATTTAGGTCGCAGAAAACAGTTTGTTGTCCCGAATAAAGCAGTCACTAACATACAAAACGTACGATGAAGGTCCTGATCAGAATACATGTGCGTAGATAAGTAGGTTGATCTGAATTTTTATTGAGCGCACATTTGGAATCGTTTGGAAATATCATGAGCAGAATTTGATTTATTCATATGGCTAATTTTAAATTTCTTTGAGTAACCTAAAGATGAAATTTTCAGCATATGCGCGACATTCCCAGCAATTTCATAATTGGGACTAGTAAGGGCTAAGATAAACCGTGTTTCTGTGCAGGCTGGTCGGAATTTTCACTATCCTTGGATAGTTACTGACTCAAAGCTTCTTTCGGTCCAACTGTCTATCGATCAAGTTGTTGATTGGACTGAATTGTGTAAAATAGTACAAGAAGAATCAATACAAAATAAACAGTAAAACACGGACAAATGTTACAACAACGGAAAAGAAAAAGACGAAACAAACACACAAAACAAAACAAACAAAACAAACAAAAAATAACATGCAAACGAACAACAATAACATCAACATTCACGACATCATTTTTTCAAAGCCAGATATGCAGCTAGGACATTTAACCAACTCCAACACAACAACATTTTAGACTGGTCCAAATTGAAATATAAGAATCTATCTTTTTCGGTAGAAAATATTATGGATAATGAAGAAACTGCTTCATACAAACAATTTCTTCATTTTTCATAATGATTTCCAAGGCAATTTTTCTAGGGTGCGTCAAAAAGCGTCATTTTGTACGAATGGATTGAACAGCAAAATTTTAGACAAGTTAAAACGAATTAAAGTCGTAGACGACACACAGATACTTATCTATAAGAGGATTATATAGGGCAAATCAAATTGCAAAAGAGAATAAGCCTTCCTTAATCTATTACCAGACGATAAAATTTTAGACTGGTCTGAATTCAAAGATGTTGCAGACGACAAATTTTACTGGCTGAAATTTTAGATTTGTTTGACATTTTGGGTTGAAATCAATGAAGAAATTGCTTGTGACAAGCAATTTCTTCATTATCCACAATGATTTCTAAACCGTTATCTTGGGGGGCATCAAAAAGCGTCACTGTATGGGAATGGGCAAATGCTGGGTTTTTTCCTAAGAACTGGAACTAAGAATTGGGTATCTAGGAAATAATTAATTACAAAACTAGTTTTTTTTTCTCAAACTAGTAGATACAATACTTTATTGACGTAAACTATACAGTTTCTTGTCAAACAAACAAAAATATTAACAAACATAAACAGCACGAATAGTCCTAGAAAAATATATGTAAACCATAGTGTATGGAAGAGAAGCAGATCACTAAATAAAATTGCATAGAGCTGTATCTATTAAAAAGAAAGAAAGAAAAAAAGGAAAAAGGTTATCCAGACTGGATATTGTTTACTATATTTGTTCTCAGTAAGAATGCTTCTTTTATATACTTCGCCAAATTAAGTAAATCGTTCCTATTAGTCATATTTAACATCAGGATAAGTTTGTGCATACTTGGTCGAATTAAATACTTCTTTTTGAGGTGTTTTGTCCGTATATCTGAATATGCATCACAAACAAATAGAAAATGAAATTCATACTCAATTTCGTTGGCGTTGCATATCAAACATGTACGAAGATTTCTCTCTATTCTATTATTTCCATGTCTGCCAGATTCTATCCTAAGACAGTGAGATGAAAGCCTCAGTTTAGCAATGAAATTAAACCATTTATGTGGCAAGGCATTTAAATATATTTCTATTTCATTATGGACTTTAACAAATTTAAATGTAGACAAAACCGTGCTATTACCAAGGTAACTATGTAGGTTTTGATGAAAATCACCAATCAACCTTGATTTGAAGATTTTATAAAAACTTCTATGATTAACACAACGAGTTACATGTAAAACTCAAACAGGATTTGTAGTTCTTACTTTCGTTCACTATAAGGCAAGATACCGTTTTTTTGCAAAATAATAAGAAAAATAACTACTTTTACTGTTTTTCAAAAGTTTAGACTTGCCATAGTTAAAAGACGTAGCAGACGACATTGTTAAGTAAGATTAATTAGAAAAGAAGCTATATGATAGACAATTTAGTTTGACGAGAAATTTCTTCTTTTGCGACAGTGTTTTCTCAATTATGATATCACAGGTTTTACGACAATGTGTCTCAATTATAATATCACAGAGACCTAAACATCAGGGATTTTTCGATGATATTAAGTAACGATCTCTAAGCTCTATTTTTATCAAAACGAACTCTAACATTTTTTTTAAAAAAATATCATTCACTCTGCTTATTCCAAATACGAAATATTGTCAAAATCAATCAATCAATCAATAAATAAAACGACAACAATAATTGCAGAAAAGCTTGAAGATGCCTTTTGACGACCTTATTAAGTGTTTGAATTTTAATCTTATTCGAAAATACATTCGTAGAAATATGAAATTAAGACCAATTTAGCTTGTCCACATTGGTTAAGAACATAAGGCTAGTCTTGAAAATACGGTCAGTCTTGCTCAAGCTACCACCTCTATTAAGCGACCACTTTTATTAAGAGACCAGCATCACATTTCCCTTCCCAAATACAAAGAATCTTCATATTTGGGCGTTTTCGCTAATACAAATATCGAAACTAAAACCTATGATGGTGGATCTCATTAGAATCGTCTCATTGAGACGATTCTAATGAGTGCCATCAACATAGGATTAAGTGAGAATACTGTAATAACTTATGTAGGCTGTCGAGCTTATCCCTCATATATGTCACAAAAAGTATATTAAGCGACAACTCTCTTAAATGGCCACATTTTGGCCACCTCTCGTCTAGTCGCTAAATACAAGTTTATCTGTATTTTTTTCTGAGTAAAGATCACAATGGTACCTGATTGCTTTCCCATAAACCACGTCTTTGAAAGCATTTTTGTCATCGAGTGTTTTATCAGGGCCGGTTTAAAATGGATCGGAATAAATATCGATAGATATCGTGTAAGGGACTGTGTCTGCGTGTCTGAGGCGAACTCAATTTGCATTTTGAATTCAATTTGCATTTCATTAGACCGAGGATCAATACCTAAATCATAGTTAAGGCATGAAGAAATTCAGCAATCAAATGATTTTCTAATTTCCAGCACGTTTGTTCCTTTAAAGAACCGTATCGCGATTTGTCATGGTTGTGCTTTTCTAACGGGGCTCCGGTTTGTTTGGTTATCCTCGGTATTTGTCCTATTGGGAGATTAACTACATTTAAATTGAACGTTGTAATCCTTGTTTATTTTCTTTGTTTTTCGTGTCATGACTTTTTTAAAATGCGTTTTATTTTCATACACACGATTATTCCATTGCCAGAAATTTTAGACCGGACCAAATTCAAAGATGTTGCAGACGACAAATTTTTTGTGATGTGATTTTCAATTTTTTGTACTTTTTGGTTAGAAAAAAATTGTTGATGGGATTTTCAAGTTTTTGTACTTTTTGGTTAGAAAACATTGTTGATGATGAAGAAATTGCTTGTACAAAGCAATTTCCTTCATTTTCTAAATCAAATTTTCTTGTGGCGTTTAAAAGCGTCATTTCATGGGAATGGGATAAAATGTACATATGTACATAATTGATTGGAAAATAATAATTTGCATTCATTTCGTTTTAGAAACATAGTCTACAATCTTTAAATCATATCTAGCCAAAAGTTCAATGTTAACCCATTCCCACACGTGAAAATTTTAGACTGGTCCAAATTTAAAGAAGATGCAGACGACAATTTTAGGTCAACAAAATTCTAGAACTCTTTGTCTTTTGGAGTAGAAAACATTGTGAACATTGAAGAAATTGTTTGAAACAAGCAATTTCTTCTATGTCCACAATTTTTTTCTAAAGCCTTTTTACTGATGGGCGTAAAAAGGAGGGCCTGTGTGGGAATGGGTTAAAAGGCAAGCATCACTTGGTCTCCAACAGAAAAAAAGCTAGATATATCGGGCTCTAAGACCTCTTATGTGTTCGTCTTACCAAATAACATTTAATAAGAATAAAAAATAATAATAATAAAAAAAAAAAAAAAAAAAAAATAACGAGAAAAAATTCAACTTTGGATTTCGAATCATGAAAATACCTCATGATTGCATTCCCGAATGACAAATAGATATTAATGTTCGGACCGAACACTGACTTAAAAAATGACGATGGAATTTAATATAAAAAGAAAGGGGCAAGCCCCTTTCGATTTAAATTCAATCTTATTAACCTAATTAATTAGATTTCGACCCAAATAGTTCGTTTTTGAGTCATTTTGGTAGATATCATATGACTTTTTGCATGATTTAGAATGAGGTTATAAAAAAAGAAAATGGCACGGTGAGAAATGAAGGTATGGAAATTTTCATAGACTGGTATTTTTCGATTTACTCTGTATAAGATAAAGAACATCGTTGGTTACCTATCGTACTTTGTTTACTTTACGTCACTCCATTCACTTGAATGGATAGACTGGTACCACTGTCGACTTTTACAAAGCTTTGTTAAAGTCGACGGCGGTACCGGTCTATTGAATGGAGTGACGTAACATAATCAAAGTACCGTGGAATGAAGTACTACCCGTGGGAACGGACGATGGTTGAAGTGTTCCTTTGACCTAATCTTTGTCTTTAGAACAAAGTTGTTTCGAGGATCCTATTGGTACCGTACGTAAATAGCTACAACAGAAGACAATTATAATTTTATTTCAATGAACATATCGTACAAAAGCACATGAAATGAATTGTATATTTGTCAGGTAACATTGACTAAGTCGCTAGCGTAAATTAATCCGTTATCGCAATTTTACTACCTCGTAGATATAAGCACGGAAAAAACAATGTGGACATTGAAGGTGCGAGTAGCTTAATAAGTAGTTTCTTAATTTTTATTGGCTTGTTGTTGTTTATTTACCCAGAAAAATAAATCTTTAAATTTCTAAAAAATTGAATACATTTTCTGTAACATTTTTTAATCTAAATCAAATTTTTCCTGTCTGGAAATGATTTAAGGAACAGAAAATGTTTAAAAACAGTACTATTCAAGATTAAGTTTTAACATTCAAATATAAGTGGCTTTTTGGAGTACAATGGTTTTATTTATCATTTATGTTTTATGGCAGAACATCGTAAAATACTACAAAGCTCTGAATACCGGTTGACCTTAAATGTCCCCATACTTTTTCACAGGAAAACGTTTATGCCAAATTAATACATAGGGATCGTTTTAAGCACAAAACACATATTTTGTTCGGTAGGACGGCGATAATCATCAAACAGGTATCAGTTTCCTACGTCCCTCTATACTGTGCGAATTGGCCGTGAAACCCGACCACCTCTTTTTATACATTTATGTGCCTGCTTGCCATTTAACGTTAATAAACAACATAACTATTACCTTTTATCGCCTCCCAGAGTGTAAAACATGACGGCCCCATGAATGGTTCCCTACCCAGAGGTGTACAATAGCTGGTCGGGATGCAGCAATAAATCACGTGATCAGATTAGACTGGGTTACAGTAAAATGTCGGGGTAACAATGGCGCATACTTGAACGTAACAATGCGGACAGTGTGTGTGCAGGTGTTGACGTTAAATTGTGCCACATTCGTTCACACTGTACAATTACATCAGTTTGTTACATGGATGATACGAGGTTGATGCCTTTAGGAAAGATTATATTCTTATTGAAACCCTGTCAAGTTTAGAGAGACGAAAAACCCTAATATTGTCTTGTGTACTATTTCAATTACGAAAAAATAGGCTTTCGCACATTCTTGTTATTCGAGGAATACTTTGTCTGGGTATCCTTTCCACAAGTATTCAATTGATTGATTGAGTGGGGATTAACCCAATTTTAACAGTATTTCAGTCATATCGGGGCGTCTTTAACAGAAACATCTTTTGCAAACCTCCAGCTGCTCATCCCACTTAAGTTTAAGATTATCCACCAAACCAACTTAGATGCTTCTCAAAAATTTCAGCTAATGTTGGAGTCCTGATTTCACTTCCGGTCTAAACGAATGATTTGAATGGTCGATCGACTGTTTGATTGACAGCCGTGATTGGCAGCTTCTCAAATGAAAATTATTTGTTGAAGATTGTCGACTGATATGGATATAAGTATAGGCTTACTCATAGTGGTCTAAATTAATGTTTATATATAAATATATATGTTGTGACAATTCATATATACATAAATGTGCAAATAAATTTGTTTGAAAGGTCTGTCATAGTTTTAAAAAAATATGTATATTGCTATTCTATCCGTCAGAGGAACAGGATTGAAAATATTTAAAACATTACTAAAAGACATAATTATAAACTTTCCAAATTGAAAGCAACTAAGGCGGCAATATCAAGTTGACAGGTTTTTTTGTAGGAAATGAAAATAAGGAGAATGCAGAAATTGCCCGTCACAAGCGATTTCTGCAGTTTGTAAAATAAAGTCGTCTGCAACTTCTTTTCCTTTGGACAGGTCTAAAATTCCTTTAGCCAAATTATATACTTTTTAGCGGTTAATTGATAAGGATGTTGAAATTTGTCGAACTGGATGACAACACAGATCGTTTCCAATATGACAAACATTACGCTGCTTTTTCAGCAATTGTATTATTTGTCGTATTATGAACATCTCACTTCAATATCAGCAGTATTACAGACCATAAACAAGGAAATACAAACAAAGCCGGAAGTTGTATTAATGACATCAAGGGTATGGTCTAAGTCTGCTTCACTGTCATTTACTGTCGTCATCCGATACCCACAACAAAGTAAATTGATTAGGCCTAATTATAAGCCCTGTGCTAACCCGGCGGGGAAAAAACCATGGGGAATGTGACCGGCATCCGGTCCTTTATTGGACTGCCACGCCCACATTGATATGGACTGACGTGCAATTGGACAGTTTTAGCGCCATATTCATGGCCCCCGGGGAGGGTTAAGAAAATAGATTTCCCGCGGTTTGAGCAATTTGCATGATCAATCAATATTAATAAAATGGCAATTATTGCTTCATGCTCTAATACTCGATAACCCACGAGTGCAACGGCTATGACATTCATGAATAACTGGGATAGATGAAAAATGTAGAAGCAAATCTTGCTCGAGCGACCATCCTTTTCAAGCAACCACTTGCATTAAGCGACCACAATCCAATCCCTTTTTCAAAATCATAGCTCACTTATGAAATGGCCGTATTCGATAAAAGCATATCTTATGTAAATCCAATTTTGTTGGAACTCAGGGAGGCGATTCTGATGAGTCCCAGATACAAGGGATTTAGCGAGAATTCTGCTATTATTTATGTAAGCCTTCGAATCAATCCTTCATATATTTCTCAAAATGAGTTTTAACCCATTACCAGACGGCAAAATTTTAGGCTAGTCCAAATCGAAAGTTGATGAAATTTCAGATTTTTCCAACTATGTGTGTAGAAAACATTGTGTAAAGTGAAGAAATCGCTTGTAACAAGCAATAAGCAATTTCTTCATTTTTCACACTGATTTTTCAGTTGGTTTGATTAGAGGCATCCAAAAGCGTCATTGTGTGGGAACGGATTAAGCAACTATTTCTTAAGCGACCACTTTTTGGTCGTTCTATGAGTGGTCGCTTAATACAAGATTTACTGTAAATGTACCGGTTGTAATATAAGGCTCGTTCGGACCAATTAAAATGCTTCCACAAATGCTTCGTAGACTTGTTTTTTATATCTGTTTCGCACTCCTGTATTATGAAATCGTATTGACGGATCGCCGGACACGCCCACTGAGCTCCAACATTAAGTTTCGAATTCGTTATTAAACGGCGTTGTTATGCCAATATTATTTGCCAGTGACGTTGAACAAAAAATTTAAAAAGTTGGTCTGCCACGCAAACTTCTGCCTCATACAGTGTGTTCAGGTTTCTATTTTCATAACCCCCATTAAAAAAAAAAAAATAGTGTCTCATTTTTCTTTGGAGAAGCTCGAGCGCAGACCAACTCTGACGTCACCAAAGACAACGTTTCCTGATGACGTCAGCCTTTATCAAAATCATATTTGTAGTCGATCAAGCCGACCAATAAACGGCTGTAATACAATCTCCTCTCGATCATTTAGATTTTTTTCCTCGATCTTCTCCGGTTCGTAACTCATTAAGATACATACTTAGCCAATTCCTACACAGTCCCACTTTTTGATGCTACTAAAGAAAACGGTGTTTTTGTAAGAAAAAAGTCCTTGTTACTTGCAATTTCTTCATCATCCACAGTGTTTTCTGCCCGAAAAGACAAAGACTCTTTTTTAAATTCCATCGACCAAAAAGTGTTATCTGCAAAACTTTCAATTTTAGCCAGTCATAATTTCGAAATTATTTTGGAACAATAATATATAGAAAAATTCGAACGAAATCAGTTCCGCTAGAAACTCGTTCGAAATTCAAAATTCCTTACTTCGAAATGAGTCGATGCCAACCTGAAATTCGCAATTAGATTCAGTGCCTCGCCTTAATTTAGACCAAAGAAAGTAAAGTCTAAAAAAGGAAAAGTCAAAAGTTCTCTCATGGCGACAATAAAGTAATTACCGGATTTGCATACAGATTGGACCGTTAGATTCCGCCACATAATTCCGTCTTAACGTCCCATTGTCTTATCGACCCGCCGTTTCTAACCAATCCAGACTCGGAGTGAAGGTAGCCAATATCTAACAAGGCGGCCATGTTGGGATCAATCTATATGCAAATCATGTTCTAAAGGAACGTGAAGATTTTCAAATAATCGCACACTGTAAGATTCACTGTGCGTCTTAAGAAGGCTGGGACTCGTTCAAGAGAATAGTTTTGAGAATTTGTATTGGAAATTCGGTCAAATGTAATCGTATTTACATATGAGAAAATCCAAATCAGCGCAATGGTTTTCCCTGCAAAATTAGCGTCATTTTTTTTTCGTTTATCTTTTAAAATCCCTTTCCACACAATGACGCTTTTTCAAGCCACGCAAAAGGAAGAAATATTGAAAAATTATTGTGCACAATTATGGAATTGTTTGAAATGAGCAATTTTGCAAATATACATTTTTTTTTATTTTACGAACTTGAAATTGTCGTCTGCAACTTCTTTCAACATTGGACACTTAAAACTTGTATCGTTTGATAAAGGGTTTAATAAAGAATGTTTTTTTTAGAATCAATATCATTTGAATGTCACTGATATGAAGTGACAGGACCAAAGCTACTGATCTTAAATAATCATCAGACGACTCCATTTTAGACTGCTCCAAATTCAAGGATTTTGAAGACGAAACATTTTAGTAGCTAAAATTATAAATAATCTTTGGATAGAAAAACTCTTGATAGTAAAGAATTTGCTTTCAAGAAACAATTTCTTCTATTTCAACAATATTTTTCAATGGAAATTGATACAGGTTGATTAGGATTTTAGGTTCATACCTCAATGAAAACAAAACACATTCTCTTCATATCTTCAAGGGAACATTTGGATAATAAATTATATTAAATTCGACTGCCTTTGTGGAAGAGAAATGTGCTAAACTGGCGAGATGGAGGTTCGAGCCCAACTGTCATAGGGTGCGTGTTCATGGGCAAGCCACTGAATAGTCAGCCCCGTTCATTCGATACAGCTGTAAAATTCGATATCGGTGTGTTTAAGCCACCTCTGCCTTTCAATAGGATGAGAAAACGAGAGCGGTTCTATAAGCTAAAGGCTTCTATGTGATTGAGACATAGTTATGTTTAAATCGACGAAAAATCATGGTTTCAAATATATACTCGTTAATGCCATATTTTCTTGCCTTATGGCTTCCTTGGGGAACAATAGCAAATATTTTACAAGAGAGTGAGATTCCAAATAGTTTCAGTAAAGCTTGTAATATGAGATAATTTCGTCTGGAAGTTTTATATCCTACTGCCTCAGAACAATATAATAGACGGTAGTATCGATTTGTTTTGAACATGAGTTAAAAAATATATGATTTAGTATTTACAAATAATCAATTTAAAACAAAAACAATAACAAAAACAAAAACAACAACAAAAAAATAATAATAGAACATGGAGTTAAGAATATAGTTAGGTACAAATGTTACAACCCGTTTTGAAATAAAAGCCCATTTGAAAATAAATTATTTCAAATTGCGTTGGCGTGACAAGATACCTTCAATATCATATGTCAATTTGATATCAACCTGTTTTGAAATAAAACTCATTCTGAAATAAACGTTTAGCCTACAAAAGAAACGAGCAAGAAGTAACTATTTGAATGTTTAATACATAGCTATGGCATATTAGAAATTGTAAAATTCAAGAAAATATAAATATTTAGTGATAAAATGTGTCGAAGTCCCAGCATGATATGAAATGTTACAATCAGTTTCTTCAGTATACACAATGTTTTCCGACCAAAAAAGACAGAGATTTTGTTGAAATTTCATTAAGAAAAAAGCGTCGTCTGCGACTTCTTTGGAATTTTACTAGTCTAGAATTGTGCCGTCTGTTAATGGATTAAGAGAGATACTCACACGCATGTATAAATACACTAACAGACAAGGGTAATTATATATTCTCAAATCAGTTTACAAACCATTGGAGATGCGAACGACGTCGTTAAAATAAATCTTGGGAGATCATAGACGAAGGTTTTAACCCTTGGCATTCTGATCCCGGAATATTCCTATTTGGCAGGAGGTAAAAACAAAGATCAGCCTGCACATAAGTACAGTCTGACCTTTGATTTTACCACCTGCTTGCCCTTTATGTAACAGTTGTTTATAAACTTTCAAAAAGGAAAAAAAAAGAATAATATATATAAACCTACAGTTAGTGCTTTCAGTACTTTCAACCATTTGATTTTCACGCTGTTTTTGAACGGGATTTTATTGAGCATGACAAGGGTTAAGAACACAATATCCCGTGAGTCACGAACGGAGATTCACGACAATTATCGACAATAAAGTTAGTGAGACGATGGGGAAGAGGCGGTGATCAGTTCTAACTTTATTCCCGACCCAAACACTGTAATTTCAACTAATAGTGCATGAATACAGACCCGTCAAATTAACATGCGTCCAAATTAATTTAGCAAGAAATCTGACAGCAGATATAGGACCACATAATTTTGTCTTGGATTCGGCAACACTAGAGCCCTAGAAACATGATTTCGAATATGCAGAAGAAGGATGTTAAATTTCTTGAAGAGATGAAGATGATATTTTTTGTATTCTTGGAGGTATGAACCGAAAGAACTGGTCACACTGTATGTATTTCATGGAGATATTAAAACAACAACAACAACAACAACAACAACAACAAATTAATCACTTATGTATGAATCCTGATTCATACATAATTGTGATTAGGTTTTTCGGTTCATACTTCAATGAAAACAAAACAGTATTCTCTTCTTAAAATCTAATAGCATCGAGCGAAAAAAAAAAAAAAAAAGATTATCAAATTTTGATACTTTTTGTGTGGATTTTTTTTTTGTGCGGAAGCATACGCATTGGCTGCGTGCTCAAAATTTTGTTCATGGAGGTATGATATAAATGTCTTTTCGACCAATCAGAAGGCCCGTTTTTTGATAGACGAAATTAAAAATTAAATTATCATATCATGTTTTATGCAAAAACAAAACATAACAAAACAAACAAAAAAGCTGATATAGGTCTCCAAAAACTTGTCTTGGATTCGTTAACACTAGAACTCTAGCCATTATCTTGAATTCGCCAAATAAGATGTACAGAACAAATTGTCCTGTATTTTGCAACAAAAACTAAAATGCAACTCAAATTGAGCATTGGATTGACCGACAGCATCTTCAAGACAACAAAACGGTGTCTTCGAAACGGTATCACTAGAACTTTGAAAACATGATCTCGAAATCGCGAAAAAGTATGTGAAGAATTTAATATTATCCTGTATTTTGCAAAGAAAAAGTTAAACACAACTCACATTGTGTATTGGACCGATCGACAGTAGATACAGTATATTGAGATTAAGAAAAAAACATACATGTCATCGACTTGTGACCTGTTCTAAAATCATTTATAGAGGTGTTTGAAAACAACTTTACCGAATATTTCAAGAATCCTTTTGGTGGTAAACTGTGTCCCTACGAGAGTAGTAGAGACTTTAAAGCTTTGAACCATAGTTGAATATTCAGTCAAGCAAGAGTACAATATTGTCGTGTAGTAAAGGGCTATTCAATGAAACTTCCTATCACCTAAGTTTCCTCTGGACTATGCGATCTATGGGTTGATTGATTGATTGTAGTTTAACGCCACTTTTAACAGTATTTCAGTAATATCGCGGCGGCTGGAGCACCTAACAATGATTTCCTGGTATTTCTCACACCACTACATCATGACTAGCCTCATGCTGCTATCCCACTTAGGTTTACGATTATCCACCCATTAATGTGAGACAAATATCGGAAAGGATATGTACCGCCGCCGGGGATCGAACCCATGACATCCTGTTAATGGCGATCTATGGGGTTGCAAGGCTTTGAACCAGAGTGTGGAATTTATTTAGTAGTCAAGCAGGAGTGGTGTCCCTTTACTTCTCTGCATACAAACGCTCTAGGTTACAATCCTGTCGGAAAATAAGAAAAATGAAAATTGGACTGAAAAATTAGTATATTATTTTTTGTCAAAGAGTTGTTTTATAGCATTTAATACACCTTTGGGAAGATAAGGACGAACATAAAAAGCCTATTTCTTTCTTGGAGGGGGCTAAATGCCAACCTTTAAAGTGTTACAGTAGTACATGTAGTTTGTTTAGTACTGAAACTCAATTTACATAACGTCGATGGGCGAACAAAATATCGTAAATACAGCTTGAGTAAAGCTGTATTTACGATATTGTGTCGCCCACTGACGATAAGATGTTTATTTAACTTGGAACTATTTCAACTCCAAGATTAAATTCTTCTAAAAGCGTCTCCCAGCCAAATACCTAAGACGTTAAACATCGATTTTTGTGTTTTCCATTAAGATCTCTATTACCAAGACAAGATTCCCGTTTTTTTGGTTTAATGCGGAATAAGTAGATATCTCGATGTAATTGATTGAGAGGTTTCGTTTCAAATACAATAAACTTTGTCAGGTGCCATTTCGCTGGAGATGGTTTATATCTTTTTACGGTTTCACTAATTTCGATAGTTTCGGCAATAGGTTCTATCCCATGACAACAACGTACATGCACCGAAGTGAGAAAAGGGGCAGAGTAGCATCCGATACATCGTAATTGACAGACCAATCATCCAATCAAATGATTCCTTTAGATTGGAAGTGAACTTTAAACTCGGACTTTGGCCGACATTTATGTGAAGTATTTTTTCTTAGTTTGGCGACTAAAGCGTAGTAACTACAGCTTATTCAAGCTGTAGTTACGACGCTCAGGTCGCCAAGCAATAGTTTTTTCTCTTACTCGCCATGAGTTTTGCAAAGTAACGCAGTTTATAATCGATGTGGAATTTCCTGTCGTAGATTAGTGGGCGTGGCTAGCGATCCCTTAGTTACGAGAATTCAAAAATTGAGAAGAAAGATCTACAGATTTTAGGGATTTTTTTCTTCTTAAAATGCAAGGCATATACTGTTTGTTGCATTTCACAGATGGTTTTCAGGATCTCAAATATTTTACATATATTTTCTATATATATATATATATTTAATTCGCATTTCCTTTGGTATTCTCATTGGTTTTTGAAATTATAAAGATAATGATAATAAATGGAAATGATAACAATGAAATTAAATTAAATTCTCACAGTCATTTCACTTACTTATAAAAACCATTGGGTAGTCTTCAATAAATTCTTTATTTTGAATGGCAATTTTGTAAGATGGCAAAATTGAGTCAATCAAAATTTTTCCTAATGCACACATTATATTCTTTACTTTCCGATTCGAAAAAAGTCAAACAAATCAAACAAACATACAATTTTGATATTGATAAGACCCCCTCTATACAAAATATTAGCAAGTATAAAACAGAAAAATAAAAACTGATAAGCACAATTAACCTTTAGACAGACGTAAGCAAGTTAACCCTTGTCATGCTGACCCCGGAATATTCCGATTTTGACAGGTGTAGACCAAGACCAGCCTGCACATAAGTGCAGTCTGATCTTGGTCTACACCTCTTGCCTGTACTTTTCCTGCGAGAAATGTTTATGAAATTTATTTCGAAAAGAAATGTTGATTTTTTAACAACAAGTTCTATCAGTTCTTTCAGCCCTTTTATTTTACAGCAATTCGGCAAGGTAATTTATTCAGCATGACAAGGATTAAAATGTAGAAGTAGCATGTTAAAAGCCGTTTTAAACTTCTTTCTGTATACATGTATATTCTGGGGTAAAATTGTGAAATTTCTCTTAAGATAAAGGGTTGATGAACTGGCTTCTAGAAAATGGGCTTTTCTCAACATCGGTCGACGTACTAATCATTTGGTAACAAAACCCAGTCAAATCTCACAAATTTCGGATTACATATAATTTCACAACTCTCAGAACGGGCACGTTTGTAATTAAATCATTCCTGGATCTAATTGTATTTTTGTGGCCGTAAAAACAATCTTAAAACGACGTTTGACAGAGACTGTGTTTTTTACCCGTCCAAAAAGGGCAATAAAATCACCCGAACACGGCTAAGACGGAAACCAGCTCGTCTTTTCATTCAATTACGCAGCCTGTTTAACGGAGAACATCGTAATATTTTCTCAACAAAACGGGCCTCACTGCCATCTAAACCACTTCTATATCATAAACTGTCCGGAAAATATGAACGTATGACTGGCAGACCGGATAGGTGGGTGGGGTAAAACGGGCTACGGTAGTCTGCACGTGAAAAATAAATCTAAATATGTCAGAAGCGACCCTTCCCTTCATTGAATAAAAATCGTGTTTATTCAAGAATATTTGAAGTATGGAAGTTAAAATATTCAAACCTCCAGCGGTTTGAATCTTCTGAGAACATGCTTTCTTAAATTTCGGACAAAATCTGTTTGAAAAATTATTAACACTTTGTCGCCTTTCCTGTTTAAGTCAAATCTATTTTTAGAATTTTGGATAAAGGATAAAACCATGTTTTTATATCATACTCGTCACATAAACAGCTATTGTTGTTAGTTGTGTGAAATATTCCCTAACTTTTAAACTGACATCATCTGTCAAAATAGACGTAAAAGTTCTGATTTATTTCAAGTTTTATGTCTTTTACAGTAATACCTCTTCGCGTTATTTATTACTGGATGCGGTAATATCGCCTCTGTATTGAAATATTGAAACTATTAAATCTGGTTACAAAATCATTGCTCATTTTATCTGTATTTCAAAAAAAAAAAAAAAAAAATTCGCATTGCTGATTTACCTTAACCCATTATCAGACGACACGAATTTAGACTAGTACTAATTCAAAGGAAGAAACTGTTTGTTTTAAACAATTTCTTCATTTCACAATGATTCCCGATTGGATTTCTTTATAGACGTCAAAAGGCGTCATTGTGTAGGAATGGGTTAACCCATTCCTACACAATGACAATTTTGACGTCCTTCGAGAAAAACAACAGGGAAAACTTTGTGTAAAATGAAGAAAATGCTTACATCAAGCAATTTCGCCATTTTCCACCATATTTTCTACCCAGAAATTTGAAAAATGAGTATTAAACGTAGCATTCTCGTCTGCAACTCGTTTCAATTTGGACCAGTATAAAATTGTGCAGTCTGTTAATTCGTTCAAACCTGTGGTACATGTATTTAAAGAGAAAGATACGACGTTTGAAATGAAAATTTGCTAAAATCAAACTGTAACTTGCTAACATTAAGGTAGGTTAGTTTCTGGACTAGTTCCTGCATGAGTAACAAAATAACTACAACAATCAAATTTCACAAAAAGATTCAAATTGAAGAAATGTACACCTAGCATTAAAAAGCTTGGCAATAGAGGCTATGAAATTAGATTTTGAGGGTCAAATTGCTAATAAAAGTTTAAAAATATATATCCGAGACAAAACGAACGCTCAAAAGTAAGAGTTCTAAGTATTGAGTATATTTTGGTAAAAGATTTCATGTATCTGATATCTTCTTATTATATGTATATTTATAGTCTGATATAAGATCTAAACCTTGTCCTTTGACGTACAAAAATGTCGTAACTACAGCTTCATTCAAGATGTAGTTACGACAGCTTTAACGCCCTACTACGATTTGTTCTGAGTTTCGTTATCTTTCTTTTCAGTATGAAATGGTGAAATGAGACCGACAGACCAGTGATTGAAACCATTGCACGTCGAAGAACACACATTCATTAAATGTAAGTCACGCCTGTTTATTTTTTTTCTCCCCCCCCCCCCTTTTTTTTGTTAAAACACGCTGCCATCGGATCTAAAAAATACAACTGAACTAAGACGACATTTCTAGGGGTCAGGTTTCGCACGATGGCCAGTTCGGCGGCATTGGTCTCAAGATGGACGTATCGATGGATGTCAATTCTTAACCTCGCCGATGGCTTTCTAGATACATTTTTTTTATTCTGAGCATGTTTTTTCGAAGCCGAACCCAGGCAATGTTGAAACTTATTATTTAAATCAAATGGTATCAAATGGTATGGTACGGAAAAAAAAGACAAATTACTGAAATCAATTTGAAATTCAAATCATCATCCTTTCTGAATGTTTGTATACATCAATGGCTTTGTGCAAAAACATCATAAGTGTCTATATAATGTATAGCCTTTTACGGTGATTTTGTACTAAGCTATTTACATGAAAAACTTTTTTGATTAAACATTTAATCTTCTATAATGCCGGATCCCTGACAAGCCGATGGACCTCTCACAAGACGTCTGGATGAGATCTTAAACGACCATAGTATGACCAAGGACACAAACAGACAATAAATCGTTTGCAGGAAACTTGTCATTCTACCTTACAATATTTTAAAAAGTTATGTACAGACACTTATGATTTTTTTTTCAATAACCCGAAGATATTTAATATATCTCTATTGGACCCGGTTTATTTTTACGTAAGTTTATTTCGCTAATTTAACCGATTCCCGACGGCGGCACTCATCCTTTCCGACTACTTGTCTCCCACCAATGGGTCGATAATCGTAGACCTATGTGGGATAGCAGCTGGAGGCTAGGAAAGGATTTAATGGCGGTACTGGTGTGAGAAATACCAGGAATCCATTGTTAGGTGCTCCAGCCGCCGCGATATAACTGAAAGATTGTTGAAAGCGGCGTTAAACCCCGATCAAACAAACAAACAAATTCGTTGATTAAACGAGAGATCCCCCTTTGATTCGCGGTATCCTAAATTCGAATTTGCATATCAGAATCGAAGGACTAAAAGGAAATTTAAAAGATTCGGAGTGAAAATACGTATCTATTTACATACAGTCTGCGCATGTGCGACAATCTATCGGCAGCCATATCGATCGGGGGCATGCCGCCAGTATCCTGAAACTGCCAAATTGAATTCGTGACTAGAGAACAAATCGAGTAGATTACACAGAACACGTGATCCGGGCTTTATTAGCCAATTATTTTTCGCCGAGTAGTTTCTTTAAATTTCATGTCGAAATGAGCGCTTGATTTCTCTCTAAGATTTCTTTTTCCGTTTTCTCGTTTACATGGTTTGTTTAAATTCTTAAATTTGATTAAATTCTAAAAAATAAGTTTCGTATTTGGAATGGGTTTGTCAAAATTTGCACCATTAAATTACTTATTACATTTTTTATGTTCAAGCAGACAGTATTGAAACAAACTCAATAATAAACATTCTTGTTTAGAAGGGCATAAATCGTTTTTTCCTCCAGTTATACTCTTTGAAAATACATGTAGTTCTAGCGTTAGCATGGTTCTTAAGCTGTCTGTTTTTGTATTTACGTCTGATAAATTCAATGATAGAAAAATCCTTGTTTTAAAAGGCAAGGGTCGCTTTTTCCTCAAGATATATTCCAAAAAAATACATGTAGTTTATGCTTAGTTACGTTGCTAGATCGTTTATTCTTGTATTTATGTCTGAAAGTGAAATCATAACATGCATGAAGGCATTAAGAAGTGTTTGGTACATGTTAGGTTAAGTGACTTATCGCGCTGTCAATCAAATAACCAGTCGACCAATGAAATCATTCATTGAGACGAGACATGAGTTTTGATCTCCAACAATTGCCGCCATTTTTTTAACCTCTTTTTTTTTGGTTTGGTGACTTAAACATCGTAAATACGGCTTATCCGAGCTTTAGTTACGACGTCTAGGGCACCAACCAACTATTTCACTTTTTTGTTACACGCTACTTGCCATATTTTTTGTCAAAATAACGCCCTTTAAAATAGAAGCGGGACTTCCTGTCGGAGTCAATGGACGGGGATAACGAAGTAAATGGGCATAGACGTAAGACATAAAAAATATATCACGAGTGATGACGAAATACCGAATATATCACGAACAGAGTTTTAATCTGTTTTAGATGACGTGTTTAACCCTTTCCTGTACAATCACTGGTTTTTACGTCATAGTGATTTTATACTTGAGAAAACATTGTGGAAAAAGAAGAAATTGCTTGTAACAAGCAATTTCTTCTTTTTCCACAAGATTTTCTACCCTACTGAATGGTTATTTTTCAAATTAAATCCAATATAAATTGTCCTCTGCAAAACCTTTGAAATTGGACAGGTCTAAAAAATGTTGAAACAGGAAAGGGATAACCCTACTGTAGGGTAGAAAATCCGTATTCCTACAAATTCGGTATTCGGTTCTTGGTGTGAATAATTTTTGTATCTGTCCTAAATCGATATTCTGTAGATTTGTAGATTGAAGATATTCTACGAAACATATAAAAAACGGTCATAAATTGGCGTCATTAGAATATAATGACGTCATTTTCACGGTTACGAAAACCGGTACTATGAGAGTTCTGCTTAGGTTATAAGCGACAAGGGACAATCAAAAGCAGATTTTTAGCTGGTGGCCTTAAGTCTCAATTACAGCTTGAATGAGCTGTAGTTGCGACGTTTAAGTCGCCAACCAAACCAAAAAGCTTCACACGAATGTCGCTAAACGTCGGAGTTCAAATTTCTCTTCCGATGTAAATGAATAATTTGATTTGTCTGTTGATTCTTTGATTGAAATCGTGATCCATCAATTTTGATACCGTAATAGAGATAGGTTATTGACTTTACAGAAAGAATTTTTTAAAGTATGTTATAAATATAATGAGAGACATTCTTGGTTTATCCCTCATGAATACCGTCAAGACATATATTGGTCCTGATCAGTTTTGTTTACTTTGACTTTACTCTAAAGTAAAGTTTCTTTGCATTGTCTAGTTTAAAAGTCAGTTGTATAATGCCAACTGCAGATCTCGAAATGTCTGTTTCATTTTAAAATACATTTTTTGTGTTATTACCCAACCAAAAGCTGTATATATATATATATATATATATAAATACAACTTCCCCATACTGCACATGTAAAGAAACAGAGGTAATGAAGTGACAGGACGGATGTACGATTTGGCACTTCTCTGATTTTATGGCTACAGCAAAAAAAAAAAAAAAAAAAAAAAAGGGGGGGGAAGCTAACACAGGAATGGTCCTAATTGAATGCATGAAACTAATTTGTTAAAGACATATGAAGCGAAAGGGGAAATAGGAGAAATAGGGTAAATAATCAATTCAAATAAAGCTGATGGTTTTAATAATTCATTTTTAATCCAAATAGGAAAAAAAATAAAGGTCATGTATTTAATGCCGCAGTATGAAGATAATGGTTTTAAAAACAAATAAAACAAACCTAGCGAGGTCAAATTCACTGAAGGTGATAGGATGACACCAGAGTCAAGCGATACAGACGCTGAAGAAATTATCTTCACGATACATCAGTTAATTTAAATATCATTTTAGAAATATGACCGGACTTATCATGCAAAATCATATTCGGGCTCCATTATAGCGCATCCCGTTACTCGATCATGGTCGTTTAATGTCAAGCATCGAGCGTCCACATGATCTTGAATAGATAATGGCGATTTGCTGGTACCCCAGGGGACCGAAAGACATATGCAAATGATCGGGAAACAATTAGAATGATTCTGTTTTATTTGTTTCGAGTCGGATAAAAATATTTGTTTTGTCTTATCTTCCGTCTAACACTATAAACTGTCACAGTGGAGTTTTCAGATAAATTTAAAGATAATTTATTTTGATATTTAGAGGAGTTAAGAACAGTAAATAAAAGTTCATATTACTTATTGGATTGATCCCCGGCCTTTGTTAAATCTCGATCATGCAAATTGCGTTTCAAAGTTGATACATGAAGGTCGGTTGCAGACCAAAACAGCGTAAACAAGCACTCCCAAAATTAAATTTAATACACATTGTTTTCTTAAAATAGATGACATGCATTGCACAATCAGTACCATAGAAATAAAATCGTTCGGTAAAAAAAGGTAAGTCAGCTGTAGTAAAGACATTTAAGTCATCAAACCAACGAACTGCTTGACATTTATGTCGGAGTTGAAAGTTCTAAATGAATTATATGATTGGTCTATCGAGTTTTGATTTACCAATCGATTGACCTATTGCTGCCCCGCCCACTAACCATCGTTTGCCACACCCATCGACTCCGACAGGAAGTTCCGCTTCGATTCTTAACAACGTTCTTTTGAAAAATGTTTGGCCAGCAGCATGTATCAAATAAGTAGAATGGTTGGTTTGCGACTTAAATGTCGTACTACAGATTATTCAAGCTGTAGTTACGACGTTTAAGACGCAAAACCAACCATAAAGGTTAACAAAAATAGCGGCCAATGTCGGAGTTGAAAACTCAGGTCCTGGCTGAGTATATGATTTGATTGGTAAGTTGATTCCTTGACTGACAACCTCGAATTCGTCAATTACTTTGAAACATGTATTTCTACTTTCTTAAGATATGTTTTCCTTTCTTTTATCAATGAATATCATTGAAACCTTTAAGGAAAAAGAAAAACAATACAAAGGGATCTTAAGTGTTTGCGACCAGCTATTTTTCCATCAAGGTTAAAAACATAGTCTATATGTATCTTAATCTGAGTTCATTGGCTCAGGTCCGAGCTGAATAAATGATTTGATTGGTAAGTTGATTCCTTGATTGGCAGCTTCGATTGGTCAGTATTTCTGTAGCGTGTATTTCTTTCTTTAGCTATATCTTTATTTTTATCAGTGACACCTTTAAAAAAAATTATTACAAAAGTATGTTATATATTTCCTACCAGCTATATGCCATCAACGTAAAAAACGTTGTCTTTGTGTATTTAAATCTGAATTCATAGGCTCATACCACTTCTCTCACAGACCTTATTTTTAGTGATTTATCTAGGACGTCCCAGAACAAATTGTCAGATATTGTCTTCTTATTTAGGAATCAAGACTTATTGTCGCAAATATGGCCCCCGGATTTGAAAAACGAACAATAAAAGCGAGAAAACTTTCGATATCATAACGCAGAACGGCCATTAAATGGCGATTAGTAAAAGCGAACTCTACTGGTACCCGATTTTTATGAGCCTATTTCCCCATTTGGGAGCTTTTAACAATAGCGGGACCAGCCATTTTATTGCCGATAAATACCGAAGGCACAGCTGAGCAGCATAGAAAGTGCTGCTGAGGCATTGATCGGAGATAAATTTAGGCTTTCTATTAGATATCCATATATATATTCGTGAGTTAAAGGCATCCAGTGTTTCATTTAAACACGTAGAACCGACAATCAATTCTGGATTTGTAATTCAACAACGGAATGCAATTTGATCCTATTTATGTCTTATATACTCCTTGACAAAACAAAATAAAGCATTACAACAAAATGAAATTTAAAATAGCGGAACCAGTCATTTTAATTTCGATAACTATCGCAGGCACAACTGAGCAGCATTTAAAGCTGCTTCACGTGAATTGATCGGGGATAAAATTGGTTTTATACATATTCGCCAAGTTATTGCATATTTGAATCAAAGTACTGAAAAGTACGGTAAGCTAGCAAAGCATTGTTTTGTTCAGTAATCTTCTTTGTCAAACGTTATCATGATAAGAAACGAGGTTAAAGTAACCAAGGAGTTTACACATTCCCACACAATCCCATCTTTTTACAACACTAAGAAAATAGTTGTGAAAAACATTGTGGAAAATGAAGAAATTGCTTGTTACAAGAATTTGTTAATTTTTCACATTGTTTTCCACAAAGAAAGATAAACAGTTTAGACTTGTCATTAATTTGGAATTGTCGTCTGCAAGTTATCAAGTGAGCTAAAATACCTAGGAGATGAACTTGCAGACAGAGTTTGCAAAATTCCTGAAATACATAAGAACCACTTTTTGGCGTAGACATTTGATGGATTTAGTTGTTAAACCTCCAGCGGCAGTTTGCACTTGTTGAACTTTGAGATAACCTCGAAATGTCGTCTGTTAACCAAAGCTATCCAAGTTGACGATTTGCTAACAAAAATATAGATCTGACGAAGAGGTATTAAACATTGAAATGTAGTTTGAACCTGTTTAGAGCTTATATTTTCCTTGACAAAAACAAAACAAAATAAAGAATAAGAAATGAAACAGAAAGATAGATATATATTATATTTTTTAGTTTCGTCTATCAAAACGAGCGGTTTGATTTGCCGAAAAAATATTCATATCTCAATGAATAACATCTTGAGCACGCAGATATTTTGTATGCTTCCACACACAAAATAATTCCATAAAAAATGGATCAACATTTATAAATTATTTGCTTTTTTTCGCTTAATTTATAAGAAATAAATAGATTTTTTTTAGTTTTCATGGAAGTATGAAACGAAAAAAACTAATCACACTTATGTATGAATCCGCTCTGTTTATTTCATATAATGTGATTAGTTTTTTCGTTTCATACCTGCATGAAAGCAAAAGCTATTCCTTGGTGTAAAACAGTTTAGAGTAGTGTGTTTTCCTTAGTTCTCGGGTAGTGTGTTTTTTTTCTTTTCTTCACCCTATCCTATTTTCAAAATATTCGACTAGCCTAATTTGAAAGAAAATACAGGTAACAATTTCAAAAATAAGTGAAATTTGATAAAAATCAATTTCCAGGGTAGAAAATATTGTGGGCTGAAAAAGAAATTGCTTGTTACAAGCAACTTTTCCATTCCCTCTGAGTATAGGGATGAGTGTATTTTTCACTGCGTTTATTGGAGTATAAAGTGCAATTGCCTTAGCACATGGCAAATAACGCCCGTAGGGCGTTATGTTTAAGCCATGTGCTAAGGCAATTGCACTTTATACTCCAATAAACGCAGTGAAAAATACACTCGGCCCATATAATTGCAATACGTCTATTTAAACTCTGTAAATTATGATACCTGGGTCGATAACAGTTAGAATTATGAATAGATGCTTTGTAATAGACAAGAAATATAAACCTACCACATGGACACGATTGCATGCTGATGTGGCGAAGCCGATTCGACATCTCGGATTTACGGCTAATAAATGTGAGTTTTTCGAAATCTTCATGTTTAAAAAGAACATTATAATTGTTATAAGGACACTATTTGTTTTTCTATTTATTGAAAATCCATGGAAGTATAAAGGAATTCGAGGAAATCGAAATTCAAAAGGTGATGACTATAAATAGTAACAAAAACAATGTTGGTATTTCTTAGAAGTAAATTCCCAATATCGGAAATCCCTGACCTTGTTTGTTTCTATTTTTGTCGAAAATAGTTCTGCCTTTTATCGAGGTATAAAGTGCAATTGATTTGATCACGTGATACGATTTGGGCCAATGAAAATACTCTTTTTTGAAGTATTGCAATTATTATAAATATAAAAACCAGTGATTATGCATGGAAAAGGGTTAAGAAAAGTTTACCTCTCCGTTTAGTTTGAACAAGTCTACTTTTGTTGCCTGGTAAAAGGCAAAGGCAAACTTTTGAGCAGGATGTGAGAAACGGATTCTAATTAAAAAGTAATAAAATGATCCAAAGTGAGAAATAAAACTTCAAGAGTTAGATAATGAATTATCCCTGTCACTGAATACGTCACCCACTCGGTGCACCGGACATTTATTAAATTGTGCAATCAACAATTAAAACAAACTAGGATTAATTCATGAGCATTCATAAGCATTCTTGAACAAAGGAGAATTCGGTTTCGTTCGTTTTAGAAATTCTTCTCTGTCAGAAACATAAAGATTTCATCAATTAAAAAGAATTTATTTTAAGGTGTTTAACGCCAATTTTAACAATTTTTCAATTATACCACGGCCATGTACTTCCAGTGTATCGGCAGTACTCGGGTAGGGTTCTGAAATGCTCATGGATATACCCAGGTGACCAGCGACATAGCCGGGAATCGAATTCACAACCCTCGACTACTCTTGCCGCCCTAACTACTGAGCAAGGTAACACCCCCCATCCCCTTCCCAAACAAAAGATGAATACAAAGACAAAGAATGTGTGAACAGACCGATGCTAAAGAAACCACACACGTAGATGATTTGAACTCCGACATTGGCCGCCATTTTTGTTAAGTTTTTTTATTGGTTAACCACTTAAAAGTCGTAACTACAGCTTATTCAAGCTGTAGTTACGACATTTATGTCGCCAACCAACTATTTTACCTTTTTGTTAAACGCTACTTGCTATACATTTTGCAAAATAACGTCGTTTAAAATCGAAGCGGGACTTCCTGTCTGAGTCGATGGGCGTGGCTAAAGAAGTAAGTGGACAGGTCCAGCGATTGGTCAATTCTAAACCTGATTCCTGACTGGATGTTGAATGAATAATCTTTTTTCGAAAAGGAATGATAATTTTGTCCAAAGATACAGTATGAGTTACCTCCCATATATCTTATGTAGAAATAGAAAACGAATTTTAAGTTTTTATTAAATAGAGTAATACATAGGGAATATTACAACAGTGTCTTTTTCTCTTTGTTGTTATCGTGTTCGAGAATCGTGTGTTGGTATTTCTTATTGTATGAGACCGAATTATATACCTTTTAGGACATGACATTTAGAAATTCTCTTAAATGATTAAGAAATAACGTACTTTCCAAAAAAAAGCCGAACGTCAATTTACAAAAAGTAGTCTGTGTTTAACGGTACTCGACGAATACGTTTTTTTGGTACACGCCGCAAACGGATTTTTTTTCTGTCGAGTTGTATTAGATAGCCAAATTTTAATCTATATCTTTTATAGGTATATAATTAAAAGAGATATCATGAAAGGTCAACAAATTTTAAACGCCGCCGACAATGCGGTGTCGACGTTGGCGACACGAGGATTACAACCGAAGTACTGGAAGTTCTGTAAACTAGCAAGGCAAGGTTTTGTTATGCAATTCACTTTGTCAAAGGTTATCATGATAGAAAAACGAGGTTTAAGTAACCCATGAGGTAACCCTTTACAACATGACAACATCTAAGACTGGTCGAATGGACAGAAGTTGCAGACGACAATTTCAAGTTGATGGAGTTTGTTAGAAAACATTGTGGACATTATGGTCAACAGTGTTTTCTAAAAGAAGAAAACAATTCTTGACATGCTAAAAAAGTGGAATTAAGTGGGAACGGTTTAAATAGCATGCGTTTGAAAATGTTCTCTACCATTTAAATAGAGTTAGCAATATTCCTGAAATACATAAGAACTTCTTTTTATGGCGTGGGCTTTTAATGGAATTAGTGGCAGTTTGCACTCGTTGAACTTTGAGAAGGCCCCCAGAATTTCGTCTGTTAACTTAAGCTTTGCTAGCTAAAAAGAAAGCACTTCTAGTTTTCTTCGAAATGACCGATCGCTGGCCTCGCCTACTGACTCCGCTTGTCACACCCACAGACTCCACAGGAAGTTGTACTGAGACGTTTCTAATGACTTCAATCCATATAGGATGAAGTGAGAATGTTGCAATAACTTATTCAGTCGAACCCAAGCCTCATAATAATCATATATACGTAGGTCGCAAGAATGTGCATTAAGCAACCATTCTCTAAAACTTCCACATGTTGGTCGTCCATTGAGTGGTTGTTTTATACAAGTTTTATTGTAGTCTGATTACGATTTGTGCTTCTTGCCTCTCGAAAGTGAACCGCATCTTATACTTCTAATTGCAATGTGGACTGATTGATAAATCGCGGCTGTCAATCAAATAACCAGTTGACCAACGAAATCATTCATTTAGACCAGAAATGAATTTTGGTCTACGAGACTGGTCGCCATTTTTTAAAAATATTTTTGTTGGTTTGACGATTAAACGTCGTGACTACAGCCTATGCAAGCTGTATACAGTTACGAAGTTTAAGTCGCCAACCAACTATACTACCGTTTTGTTACATGCAAACGTTACTGTTGATTTTTTTTCAAAATAACGCCGTTTGAAATTGAAGCGGGACTTCCTGTCGGAGTCATTGGACGGGGCTAATAAAGTGAGTGGGCTGGACAAGCGATTGGTCCGTTGTATCGATTACCAATTTCCAATTATTATTCTTTAGCATATATCTTGCCATTTTATGACAGTTGGTTGAACTAAATTAGGTAAATAACGGGAGCCTGAAACAACACCAGATGTTGCGTTTAGAACACTATGACACAATAATTGTCAAGTGAACAGTAAATTCTGCCACCATTTCTCCGCCCTAAGTGCTTTGATGTGGGCACAAATTATGTCTCATAGACTGGTGAACCTGTCCCGTCTACGGTGTTGTATTCTCCGATATTGTTTGTTTCATCAGATTTGGACAGGCTCGCCAGTCAATATGTCTCATTATGTAGCGTGACCATACAGAATTTCAAATACACGATGAAATTTTACGGCTTAAATAAGCTGTACTAACGACATTTAAGTCTCGGATGCAACGAAAGTGCTTCACATGAATATCGGCCAATGTCGGAGTTCAAAGTTAACTATTTAGGGCTATATGAATTGGTCAGTCGATTCTTTGACATCCTTCATTTGTGCACTACATAACTACGTTTTCAAAAAGATATTTAAGAAATACTCTTCTTTTTTCCCCAATAAAGAAAGATCGAAATTGTATATTCAAATCCCATTAAAAATCAAAATTTAAAATCAATACAGTTTTTTCATCAAAGAAGATGCGATTTTTTATTTGAAGCAGTGATTTTCTTCTATTTTCATTTAAGATAACTATTACATTTTCAGAAATGCCGTTCGAATCTTCTGGGGGACATTTTCTTAGAATAAAAAAATATATATATTACATAGCTAAATTTAGAAAGATTTGAATTTTTCAAGCAAACAAATATAGCAAAGTAAAGTAACGCAAAAACTTTACAGAATCATTTACTCGATAGGTTACTGCAAAACAGTCAGAAGTGTGAATACATTTTTAGTCACTTATATTGTTTTTGCACTAACTTATCGACTTTTCGCTTTTCGTCAGCGTGCAGTCTGATTAGTGAATGTAAAAAACACGAAATTTGTCGCGACTTTGTTTATATGACCCGTCACGTGGAACGCGACCGTCTTGGGAGAGCGGAAAATATCGACCCTTTTCAGCCTGCGAAAAGCAGGCCGACTGACTAGGTCTATATCCCCCTTAATGGCAGCTGTTCTGAATATAAAATGATCATTCTACCGTACTACAGTTTTGTTCACTATTATCGATTTGAACGACATTATCGAGTCTCGATATCTTTTTCAAATATCTTTTCTACCCAACGCCCTCAAGACGTCAATACTATCGGGCCATATATCGTGGTGGGCGGTCAAAACCTCGTAACTACAGCTTTAATAAACTGTAGTTACGAGGATTAGATCGCCTTTCGACGATATGATTTTATGTCTTTTGTATAAACTTAACCGATTTAGTTTATTTATATATAGATATAGCGTGGGCTCGAATCCCGTCAGAGTCTATACCTGCACTCGCATTTATATATATTGAATTTTTACAATTATGTATTTTGTATAAATCTATACCGATTTAGTCTATTTATATATAGATCTAGCGTGGGCTCGAACCCCGTCAGAATCTATTGCAGTATATTCTACATGCACTCGCATTTATATATATTGAATCTTTACAATAACGTCTGTTTACGATTCAATGTAGATTTGAATCTATTCAGAGTCTAAACTGGTAAATCATCTATTTTGCAGAAAGACAAAGATTTACCGTACACGTGGTTGCTGTTCAGAGTTTCAATGGATGGTCCAGGCCAAATAAATTCTCAAGACGATGTCGACGATTAAAAAAAGAAGGCAACGATGTTGATCATGTTTGAAAATGGCACAGTTATGAAAAGATGGCGACGACGATGGCAAAAACGACGCGATGATAATGGTGAAGATCTGACCGTAACAACATGAATTCCGTCAGGCGAACGGTAAAGTCTTTTAAAACTCATCTACCGTGAATTTGTTCACCTAAAGCATTCATCGGTATGGTTATACGGAATAAACGCTGTTGACGTCACTGTACGAACACATTCGATATTTTCCGTTACCAACCGGAACTGTAAAGTAGTTGTCTGAAAGACTAAAGGAACTAATAAAGGTCGCTATGATACAAAATTGCCGTTATTTGTTTTGTACTCAATTTAAAAAAAACAAACAAACAACAACAACAAAAACAAAGAATCAGACAATCAATTGTGTATCATCGCAATAAAACGGTGTAGAGCGTTAGCACAAACTTATACTATATACATGTATTTAACCTTTTCCTGCTTAATCCCTGGATTTTCCGTCCCTGAGTATTTATACTTGAGAAAATATTGTGGGAAAAGAAGAAATTGCTTGTAACAAGCAATTTCTTCTTATCCCACAATATTTTCTACGGTCACTTTTTACGTCCTTGAGTATTTATACTTGAGAAAATATTGTGGGAAACGAAGAAATTGCTTGTAACAAGCAATTTCTTCTTATCCCACAATATTTTCTACGGTCACTTCTCAAATTGCACTCACTTTTAATTGTAGTCTGCAACTTCTTTGAAATTGGACAAGTCTAAAATTTTGAAAAAAAAACCAGTAAAGAGTTCAAAAATAAATCATCATTATGACGATAAATAAATTAAAAAAAAAATAACAATGCGAGTGCTGGGCCAAGGAATAACAAACATAATAACATAAACTTAAAATAACCTTTATTCACCCAGTAATTTACAAATTAGACATGGGGATAAGAATTAGTACATAAGACAATATACAGATCAGTTTGGTTAGGGAGGGGGGAATTTCAAAAAAGGTATTGATAAACATTTCCAGGACTTCAAACAGTATTTGATTAAGATACTGTTCTAAGCGTATATACAAATACATAAAATTAGACCCTTAGAACTGTCAGACAACCAGTCTATTAACTGTATGCGGTAGTTGCAGTACTTTTATTACATTACATAAACTATCCCGTGAACTCGCAGAGTCTTTACTATTTGACCATCGGTGTGACCAATAATGCTAATTGGCAGATGGTCTCATGTCGAACCAATTACATCTCATGCATAATAATTAGTCTGTTCATCGATTGTGTAGAGACTTGCATGGCGAGTTTTATACGTCGATAAAATTGCACGAACCTATTTTCGGTTGTGTGAGAACGCAAACGACAAATGAAGCTGCGGTTGAAATATTTGAGTAACCCATCGACGATATTTATTTTTCAAACATCATCCCTGATTGGGTGAATAATCGTAAACTTAGATGGGATGAGCAACTGGAGGCTCAGAAAGGATATTTCTGTAGTACTGGTGTTAGAAATACCAGGAATCCATGATAAGGCGCTCCAGCCGCCATGATCTGACTGAAATAATGCTTAAAGTGGCATTAAACCCAATTAAGTCAATCAACCGTAGGTTGTTTTAGTGCTGTGGGTCTCATTATTTATTGACCGCCAGCCCCGCCCACTGACTCCGTAGGCCCCCGCTTCGATTTTAAACTGCGGCATTTTGCAAAATTTATAGCCAGAAAAATAAATTTGTTTTTGGTTGGCGACCTCAACGTCGTAACTACAGCTTGAATAAGCTGTAGTTACGACGCTTCAGTCGCCAAACCAACAAAAAAGCTTAACAAAATTGACGACCAATGCCGGAGTTCAAGACTCAATTTCGTTCCATTCGTGTCCTGCTTCTTTGATTGACAGCCACGATTGGTGAAATCTACAAACATGTATTTGCAGGTTCGATTTTTACTAGACTGACGACTCAGAAGGTTCCAGAGAACATCAAGTCTGTGTTACATTCCTCTTGGACCAGAGGTGAATACTTATTGTTAGAATAAAGATGTCTGTATTCTGAATAATTAAAAAAAGATATCCAAATAAATGAATAAATAAACAATTTGATACATGCTGGTAAATGAATGGATACAACACCGAGAGAAAGAAATATGGATAAGTAGATAAATACCAAATTAAAAAAAGGACGAAACAGATAATTTATCAAATGACTAAATATGAAATGAATAATAATAATTTTAATACTAAGATTATTAATAAACGAATGCATGCGTATAACTTTTTCATATACATAAAGTTTACTTCTATTTCAAACATGTGCGTATATCTTTTGTTCACGACTTTTACCAAACCAAACTTAACTGATATATATATATATATATATATATATATATATATATATATATATATATATATATATATATATATATATATATATATATATATATATTCGGACTGTCAATCTAGAGGTCCCGGGTTCGATCCCCGACGGCGGCACTCATCCTTTCCGAATATATGTCTCCCACCAATGGGGCGATAATCGTAGACCTATTTGGGGTAGCAGCTGGAGGCTAGGAGAGGATGTGATGGCAGTACTGGTGTGAGAAATACCAGGAATCCATTGTTAGGTGCTCCAGCCGCCGCGATATAACTTAAAGATTGTTGAAAGCGGCGTAAAACCCAATTCAAACAAACAAAGCATATGTATATATACATCTTTCCTTTAGAAAAAACTTCGAATTCAAATAAAGACAGGAATAAATTCATTCTTTCTCACATTACTATGAGCCCATTTAAGATCAATTTATTTAGGGAAATCAGTTTTTCTCCCCTTTCTTTTTTTCGATATCATCGCCTTAATATGAAAAAATAACGTTCCGTGCTAATATTACAACTCTCAAGTTTACTGAGCACGTTAAAGATTTGCTAAGTTTTTGTGCGTGATGCAAGAAGACATTAACTGCAGATCGGGTCTTAGTGCGTGTTATTGATTTCCGTCTAATTTCTGGGATTGTTCGTGTATTTGGGAGAGATACAGTCTATATATAGGGCGGATTTGGGACAAATTATAGAGGTCTACTCAAGGGATTAGACATTTGCATGGAGGTAACGACATCATGAAAAGGGTCTATAGATTTCTTGAAATTTCGTAAGAGAGATAGCTGCAGCTGCCTACAAAAAATAGTTTCGTCGGAGGCGCGACTAAAACGTTGTAACTACAGCTTTATTCAAAGCTGCAGTTATAACAGTTTTGTCGTCCTACGACGGTATGATAGGATTTATGATGTATAATAGGATGTTACAAGTAGTTCAAAAAGGGGGAGATTTAATCTACTTTTATAATTTGCAAACAAACAGTCAACCAGTTCCCACACAATCCCTCCATTTTACGCCCCCAAGAAAATAGTTCTGGAAAACGATGTGGAAAATGAAGAAATTGCTTGTTACATGCAATTTCTGCATTTTCAACATTATTTTCTACCCAAAAAGAGACATTCAAATGAAAATAGAAATTCAACTATTTTAAATTGTCGTCTGCAACTTCTTTCAATTTGGACTGGTTAAGAATACAACTGTGTTGGAATGGGTTATAACGCACTTGAAAAATTCCATGGTCATATATGAAATACTTTTGCATCTGAAAGAACATACTCTTCAAAAATAAAACCTAACCCATTCCCACACAACACATTTTTAGACTGGTCCAAATTGAAAGAAGTTGCAGACGACAATTTCAAGTCTATAAAATTTCAGATGTTTTCAACTTTCTGGGTAGAAAACATTGTGGAAAATGAAGAAATTGCTTGTTACAAGCAATTTCTTCATTTTACACAATGTTTTTCCAACCCTTTCTTGAGGGGCGTCCAAAAGAGTCATTGGGTGGTAATGGGTTATACTATAAATGGAGTAACGAAAATTACCCAGTCCGTCCATACCATCGAATCATAAGCATTTTTTACAGTTTTGTTTTCATCTTTTTCATGTTTTTGTTTGTGTTTTCACATCCACACACTTGTACAGGTGTTCCATTTTTTCGAAAATTGACAAATAAAATGTTATCGTTGCTATACTCGAAATTGTTTCTCCCCCCCCTTCCATTCTCTCTATCTCCCCCACCCCCTATCTATCTTCTACTCTCTCGCTGTCTCTCTGAATATATGAAAATTATCCTGACAGAATTATCCTCCATTAATTTAGATTTTGTTTATTTTAAATAGAAACCTTTTGTCGAGAGAATAAATCGATAGGAGAGTGTTTGTGTGTGAAAGAGAGAGAGAAAGAGGGGGGGAGACAGAGAGACTTCATATATTTAACAAAATATGTTTTTTCTAAAAACTATTAAAATACAATTTGTAATGATAGGATGAAAGCAGTATCATATATGGAATGACAGCATGAAAGTAACAGTGATACGTTTTCGCCGTTTCTGTTTGATGTTTTAACACTGAACGTTATCTGTTAAATCGAGCGTACACGGCCCTCACTGATCCCTGGAGCAAATGTTACACTATCGTATAGCTGATCGATTAAAAAAGAATATAAGTGAAAATCATCCGTGAAAATATTGTCCGCTTCATTGAGTGACCGTGGTCGAAGAAAACTATCTTCCTTTTTATGTTTCCTTTTGAAACTTCGCTTTTCTTATCTTTTTTTTTTTTGTGTGTGTGTGGTGGAAATTCGGTGTGCAGTTACTAGTGCTTTCTCACACGGTTATTTATTTTCATTCTACTTTCTCTTCCCTGATTTATATCGTTGTTGGGAGATCAAATGTCGTAACTACAACTTTATTCAAGCTGTAGTTGCGACATTTTGATCGCACATCGACGATAGTGGTGTACACAGTAATAGGAAGATGGAATTTTCAGAAATCATTATATATCAGTGAATTTACTTCTATTCAGTTTTATTCTTCAAAACAAACTTTAAAATTTCACCTAAATTTGACCCATCAAGCAAACAAGGACATCCCGGATGTGCCGAAAATTAAATATTTCAAGCAGAGGTTAATCAGTGGTCGCATTCCAACGACGGTTATTAGAATAAGGAAATTTGGTCATTCTAGATTCATTAAATCACCAAAGAGCAAAATGTTTAGACCCTGGTCAGTCCACAGAGTCTGACGAGAGTCAATACTGTTCGCACTTCCTAAACAACCAAATAAATCGTCAACAGATAAAGAGATAGATATATATATATATAAAGAAAAAGAGAGTCACAGACCGCCAGAGGGGGAGAAGAAGGAAAAATAACTTTTTAATAATACCCTTTTTAATGCAAATTCTAGGATGTTAATATTTCTCAATGATAATTCATGGTATTCAATTCCATTACGTAACGTGTTCTATTATATCCAACAAAAGAACTAATTTAGAATTTATTCCGTAATTAAAAATAACGGTGTGAATATTGATCATATGGTAAAAGGGAAATAACCATACTTAGCATTCTTCGGCATATTTTCACTGGTTATTTCCCTTTGGCGAAGTCAACGCGCTTCTGTATTAGTCAAACGAAACCCACTCATTAATCGACAATCCCTTGGGCGGGGCTAACGCAGTAAATGGGCGGGACCAGCGATTGGTCAATTATCATATCTCCTTCAAATCCAAGGAACGCCGATTCTTTTCCGACAGGAATTTCGACTAAGGTTATAAAATTGCAGAACTTATGACTAGAAAGTTGGCGACTCAAGCATTGTAACTAAAGGTTAATCACGAAAGTGCTTAATATAGATGTCAGGGTTCAAAGTTCACTTCCATGGATAAATGACTGATTTTATTGGCCTATCGACATGTTTACCATTTCCTGTTCAATACCTGTTTTTTTTTTTTTTTACGGAAATGTGATTTTGAAATTGAGAAAACATTGTAGAAAAAGAAGAAATTGCTTGTGACAAGCAATTTCTTCTTTTTCTACAATATTTTCTATCCAACTGAATGGTTATTTATCAAATTTAATCCACTTTAAAATTTCGTCTGCAAAATCTTTCAATTTGGACAGGTGTAGAATTTTGTAAAACAGGAAAGGGTTAGGTGACACCTCCGATTCTTCAATTGTAATGTCCGATCCCATAAATTATTTAGTAAGTTTACTGAATCTAGAATCATCATCCTATGTAAATGTTTTATTCATTTTCGAAAAAAAATGCACCTGACTGACCTCTGCTGGATCAGGACTGTTTTTTTAAATATTTATCTCACAGAGTTCCCGATTGGTAGCTGGACGGGTAACACTGTTTGCTTGATTTTACTGGAAATTATTTGAATCGGTCTAAACCCTTCTCACAAAAACACGTTGTTTTGCCCCCATGAAAAAAAGGCTTTTGGCAATATTGTGGAAAATGAAGAAATTGCTAGTAAAAAGCAATTTCTTCATTATCCACTATGTTTTCTACCTAAAAAGAAATAGATTTTTTAATTTCCACCAACTAAGAATTGTAATTTGGACCAGTCTTAAAGTTTGTCTTCGTGAAATTAATTAAGGCAATTTCTCCTTATACTGGTTAGGGGATTTTTTTCTAATGCAACTGTCTTCCATTAAGGCATTTGAATAGAAATATTTTTCTTTAATCCGTTCCAACAATGTTCCGCTTTCACGCTCCCATAGAAAAATATTTAGAAAACGTTAGACATAATGAAGAAATTGCATTTTACATGTAAATTCTTCATTGTCCTCAATGTTTTTCTTCCAAAAATACAATGACTTTAAAAGTGCACCTGATAAATACTGTCGCCTGCAACGTCTTTCAATTTGGACCAGTCTAACTTTTTGTCGTCTGGTAATGATTAAAATCGAAATTTCAATTTCAGGAAGTTTACGACAATGATGACGTCATAATGATCCTTTCCGTTTTGTTGTGGGCCTCTGGGAAGACGTCGATGATCACGAAATGAACAAAACCTTTTGACCATCTTGTCATACCAAGTGCAGCGAACGTTCTACGGAAAAGATCTTAATTACCCTTTCCTTATGAACATGCCAGTTTTCCTACAGATACAAACATTTATGTAATAACAGTCTTGTGTCAAGATTTAAGACCACTCCCAGCGGAAATTAAACTGCAATCATTTAATAGATTAGAAAATGTTGGCGAAAAAGAAGAAAATGCTTGTCACGAGCAATTTCTTCTTTTGCGACAATGTTTCTTTTTCATAAAGTCACGCTGACATGAAAACATACAGCGGACACTTTTAAAATTGCAAAATATTGTGAAATATTCATTCAATAGGTTAGAAATTATTGTACAAAAAGAAGACATTGCTTGTCATAAGCAATTTCTTCTTTTTTAACAATGTTTCCTCGATTATAAAGTCACGCTTACGCGAAATTCAGGGAGTATATCCTTAAATTTAACGCCCCTCAAGTAAAAAGTTTTTGAAAATATTATGGAAAATGAAGAAATTGATTGTATCCAGCAATTTCTTCATTATCCACAATGTTTTCTATCCAAAAAAGACGAAAAATTAAAGTTCCACCAACTTTGATTTGTTGTCTGCAGTTGCTTTCAATTTTGACCAGTCTTGAAAAAATATGTGTGGGAATGGGTTAAAGGACAACCAGTGTGCTAGGTAGTTTGACTGAACTAAGATATCGTTTATGATAAGTTGTGTGTGTATTTCCGTTTATTTATCGTCGCTACCGTAGCACGTGCCCATATGAGCAACGCCCCCAGTAGACGGTTAGTTGTTACGGGGGATAGTGCAAGGATACAGGACGAAACTGCTGAGAGCTCCGCCTGGTTCTTGAACGAGCTCAGTGGATAGCACCGTCACACGAGGCCTCGGTTTAACGTCTCATCCGAAAGACAATTAGTTTGTTAGTTGATATGGTCAGCCCAGGGCTCGAACCCGTGATCTTGAGGTTTGAAGTCATGTGCTTTACCAACTGAAGTTGATGTGAGAAAAGAGTTAAATAGTTGGCGACCTAAGCGTGGTAACTACAACTTGTGCAAGCTGTAATTTTGATGTTTTAGTCGCCAATCAACAAAATACTACACTTATATTTCGACCAAGTTTGGAGTTCAATTTTCATTTTCTTGTCTAAATGTATCGATTTCTTTGATTGACAGCTGCGATCAATGAAATAGATATATGTAGGATTTTTCTTCACGTGACCGACATTGGTGTTGAACACGAATAAATGGCGTCCTTTTCACCGCTTCATAGGAAATTTCAAACTTCAACAAGCTATGTATTCAAACTACGTATTTTTTGCAGTTAAGCTACTGTCTAAAGTTTTCATTGATACCCAGCTTTTCCCTTTCTCTTCGCTGTATTTAGAGAACGCTTCGTGAATATTTTCGTGGTGGAGAAAATTTCTGTTGGGTGTTAAGCACGTCGCATCATACTTACGGCTAATACAATGTGCATGAATACATCGTTTGTTTTTTTCTTATTCCTATTAAACAAATGAATAGAAAATGTTCTTGTTTTCATTGAGGTAAGAACATTATAACTTAATTACAATGTATGAATACGCGAAGAAACATCCCTCGCTGTATAAATAGAAGACGGACCGCTGATCCCACCAACGAGCTCCAACAGAAAGTCCAACACAGATATCAAACTGCGTTATTTGCAAAATCTATGGTCAGTAACATCTAACAAAAAAGTGAAGGGAATGGTTGGCAGCCTACGGCTTGAATTCGCAGTAGTTACGACGTTTAATCTCCTAAACCAACAGAAATGCTTCACACAAACGTCGTCAGCCGTTCAAGGTAAAAAAACTCTTCCGGTCTAAATCGATGACTTGATTGGTCGATCGATTTTTAATTGACATCTTTCATTGGTTAATTATCGGGAGGGTCCTATGCAATAGTTATGACGAAAGATAACTCATTCAATCGAAAGAGAGAAAAATGTATTCGCAGTTATCTCCCTTAGACTGCAAAATATTAGGTCCAAATTCAAATGAGTTCCAAACGACAGTATAAAGCTTATGAAATTTTGGGGTTTTTCTACCATTGGTGTAGAAAACATTGTGGATAATGAAGAAATTGCTTGTAACAAGCAATTTCTTCCTTTTCGACAATGTTTTCCAAAGTTTTTCTTGGGAGCGTCTAAAAGCGTCATTGAGTGGGGATTGGTTAAATCCCCCTTAATATTTGATTGACGCAATTCTTATAATTTGTGTTTTGTACTTCCTATATGGAAAAATGACAGTGTAGGATTGGGTTTAGAATTGACCGATCGCTTGCCCCGCCCACTGACTCCCTAGGCCCCGCCCATTAACTATGACAGGAAGTTCCGCTTCGATTTTTAACTGCGTTATTTTGCAAGATTTATGGCCAGTAACATGTAACAAAAAATAAAATAGTTGGTTGGCGACCTAAACGTCGTAACTACAGCTAGATTAAGCTATAGTTACGACATTTAAATCGCCAAACCAGCAAAAAGGTAAGCAAAAGTTGCGGCCAATCTCGGAGTAAAGAGCTCGGGTCCGGGCTGAATAAATTATTTGATTAGTCGTTTGATTCCTTAATTGACAGCTGCGATTGGTCAATTCGCCGATCAAAAGCAATCCCAACTTTAATCCTTTTCTATTTTGCGAAAATACGCAGTATTTTGGCCAAAGAACAATTTGTTACACGTCTGTATTCATGAGCTCAAGACAAAGGCAAGATAACAAAAGGAATACATCAGTAGGAAACATTGTTTCTGGTTTTACAAAATTTCAGACCTGTCCGAATTCAAAGGTTTTGCAGACGAAAATTAAAAGGGCATTTAATTTGGAAAAAATAGCCATTCAGTAGAGTAGAAAACATTGTAGGCAAAAGAAGAAATTGCCTGTTACAAGCAATTTATTCATTTTTTACAATGTTTTCTCAATTATAAACTCACAGGGACGCTAAAACCAGGGATTGAACACGAAAATGTTAAAGGGGAACAACTTCAATACAATAATCTTCTACAGATAATTTGAGATATATTAAACAATGACTTATTTTTAAAGGGGTTACAGGACAAATCGTTGGTTGGTGACTTAATCGTCGTAGCTAAAGCTATATCGCCCAACAAGAAAATGGTATCGCATTAGTGTCGGAGATTAACAATGAAGCTAACTGACTAAATGGGGGAATTTGATTGGTCGATCGTTTTTTGTTTGACATAGGCCATTTCTAACTTATTGCCTTTATAAGGAATACTTACTTGGCAAATGATTTTAATATTTTTTAATGGGGTTTACCTCCGCTGTTAACAATTTTCCAGTCATATCGCAGTGACTGGAGCACCTAACAATGGATTCCTGGTTTGTCGCGCACCAGTATCACCATTTCGTCCTTTACTAGCCTCCCCCTGCTACCCCACTTAGGTTGACGATTATCCACCCATTGGTGAGAGACAAATGTCGGGAAGGATATGTGCCGCCTTCGAGGATCGAACCAATGACATCCCATGATTGTAGATTGTGAGTCTGATGCGCTACCAACCGCACTATGACAGCGGCCCTCAATTAATTTATGTTTACACATTACTCGTAAAAATGACCTTCTAAATGCAAAAAAAGGCTCTGGTTGGAAAGCGGACATTTGATTCGTATTCTATTACTAGACAACACGTTTTAACCCTTGTCATGCTGTATAAACAACCTCACCGAATTGCTGTAAAATCAAAGGGCTGAAAGCACTGATAGAACTTATTGCTCAAAAATCAATGTATCTTTTAGAAATCAATTTCATATACAACTCTGGCAGGAAAAGTACAAGCAGGAGGTGTAAACCAAGATCAGAGTGTACTTATGTGCAGGCTGATCTTGGTCTACACCTCCTGCCAAAACTGGAATATTCCGGGTTCAACATGACAAGGGTTAAGACTAGATCGAATTCAAGATGGAGGCGGACGATTTAAGTAAGATAACGAGAAATAGTAGACTGTGTTAAAAAGCGCTATATTTCATTTTTCCGTATTGTTGTCGGTTTACTTCGAAAAAACATCGAAACTACAGTCTAAAACAAGTTGATTCTATGCAGGGTATTTTATCTCAATTTCTTAAAAAAGAAAAAAAAGTCGGTTTATGAATAATGGAACCCTATGATGTAGTAGTAATACAAACCCTTGTATTGGATTCTCGCCTCGAAATAGAATTCGATATTTCACTCGACCTACGAAAAAATATCCGAAGTTTCCTACGTGGCTCGAATCCAATACAAAGTTTTGCATCATATCTATAACAATAACTATCCACCATACCTGTCTAAATCAACCTTTTTTATCAACCTTTTAACGTTTTTCTCCAGGGTACAACATTTTACTGATCAATGAGAGTCAGTTACATGTACGCAAACATTAAATATGTGCAGTTTTACGAAAGACTATATCAGAAGACAACAAATGAGAATTTAGTTTCATTTTCGAAACAGAAAACTCGATTAAGCTAACTTTTTAATTAACCCTTTCCTGTTCAAACCCGTGATTTTGCATCGTCGTACTTTTATACTTGAGAAAACATTTTGGAAAAAGGAGAAATTGCTTGTGACAAGCAATTTCTCCTTTTCCAACAATATTCACTTACACAAAGCATGCTTTCCTTTCAAACTGCATCCATTTTTCATTGTCATCTGCAACCTCTTTCAATTTTGACCGGTCTAAAATTTCAAAAAACAGGAAATGGTTCAATATAAACTCTACAATCAGGCTGCTAGAAAATAATGCTGATGTTTATGAGCTCAATAGTATTTATTGACAAGACCTTGCTCGTCAAATTCTGAAGAAAAAATAGAAATAAAAATAAAGTGTCCATTTTTCATTGTCATCTGCAACAACAACAACAACAACAACAACAACAGGAAAGGGTTGAATATAACTATTAATTAGGCTGCTACAAAAAATGCTGCTGTCTAAGAGCACAATAGTATTTTTTGACAAGTCCTTGGTCGTCAAATTCTGAAATTTCATCCTCCTAACTGTCACGAGACCGAATGTAAGAGTCGCTATGGTCATGTGAGATTACATTTATAATTTACCTACACTTTTCATAAAATAAAATCGAAAAAAATGATATTAAAAATCTGTATTTCTACGTGTTTTTCCTCCCTTCTTTACAGCATTCCGATAATGTTAATTCGCATTATGATATCATTTACATAATGACATCACATTTGACTTCCTTATTTTACACCGTCAGATACAAATTTCTCTTCTGACTTTTCCAAATTTGCCAGTATTTTTATTGGTATGGGGACTAACACGTCACCACTTTAAATCTGTGGTGTACAGGTAGCCACCCAACTGTTCTACCTTTTTGTGACATGTTAATGGGCCGTTTAATATTGAATTCGACTTTTCGGTCGGAGTTCTCTAGGCATGACCAGCGATCAATTACTTGTACTCTTGCGAAAGTCCATAGTCCTCCTTGTACGCCTCTCACATGCATAACAAAAATTCATTAAATATTTTTTTCGTGAATAATTTGATAGTATTATCCAATTCGTTTCGTGCACCTAGAGTAGCTAAGAATAGTTTCCGACATGCAAGACAAGGAGCAGAATTTAGTCCAGAACTTTGGCTAGGGTAAAACCCTTTTGCATTTTCTTTAAATCTTTTCAAGAGAATTTAAGCACCCCGTTCTCACGGTGAGTGAAAAGATGGATTAAGTAGGTCATACCTTTGCGATTTCCGATATTTTACGGTCCGGTGCTTTCTAATACATACACAGTCATTTATGTGTGACTTGGGGTATTTGTGTCACAAATTCTAACTTTTTGTGAAAAATAGGTTAAATCGGGCCATTCTTGTATAACGTCAAAATGATCCGGACTTTTGTGTGTCTGTGTTTGGTCGGAGCCGTTCTTGGACAGGTACCGTTTCCGGGAAAATGTCCCAGTGTTCGGGTAAAAGAGAACTTCGATCTGGCAAAGGTTGGTGTTTACAATTCTCAACATACCCCACCCGTATTATTCTTTACACCGTTTAATAATTTCAAAACGAACTGCCGGTCTTGCGAAGAAAATAAAGCCAGGAGAATATAGTGAGAAAAACGGTTTTACACCTTCTATTTTTTGTTTTCAGATGGCTTCATTTTTAGGACGATCATTGGGAAGAAGAATTAAAATTTCTTAGCAGATCATTTGAAAATGTCGTCTGCAATTAATTTCTAGTTCAGAACCCCTTTTATGGTCTGTTGAATAGCTTTAGCTACGAGATTTTGGTACACATTCAATTCTAAAGCCTTCATCAGTGTTCATATGTATTAACCATTTCCAGTTCAATCCCTGGTTTTTAAGTCCATTGGTATTAATATTTGAGAAACATTGTGGAAAAAGAAGAAATTGCTTGTAACAAGCAATTTCGTCTTTTTCCACCATATTTTCTACCCTGCTGAATGGTTACTTTTTATATCTAATCCAAATTAAAATTTCGTCTGCATAACCTTTAAATCAGGACAGGTCTAAAATCTTGCAAAACAGGAAAGGGTTAGCAGATTATTTGGAAATATCGTCTGCATTTTGAGCCTTTTCTATCGTCTGTTGACTAGTTATAGTTACGGCATTTTTATAGGCTACCGACGAATTTAATCTTCGACTCGTCAGGCGAAAAGGAAACTTCTGCGGGGCTTTTTTTCGTTCTTTAACAGGGGTCTATAAAAGGCTACTTCCCAATTCAAAAAAGGCTCTTTTCCCCCCTCTTTTGACAGAGAAATTTCACAAAATTACAGCTTCTTTTTGCATTATATGGATTTATTTTTTCAAAATTTGTTTTATTTAATATTTCTACTCATTTTATAACTGATAAGACCCTTAGATATTACTATTTATCATTGAATCTTGAAAATGATGCATGAAACTTACTTTTATTACTTTCTTTTATTAAACTTATGTTTCCCAATTCTTCTGAAAAACTGCGCAAAAATTTTCCAAAACGAACGGGCTAAAGCCTCATCCTAATTTCAAGAAAAAACGCCCTGTTCTGTATACCGCCAAAAATATTGACCCTGATCAGTCTGTCCTGATTTTCTGAATCTTGAATAACCGTCCTACCCAATCATATGTTTATTAAAAAGTGGAGAATCTACTTCACCTCTGCTGGACCCTATCTTTTTTTCAAATATTAGTCGAAAGACACCCAGAGTGTCCCTTTTCGCTCGAGAGTCATCTACATTATCTTTTATTGTTTGCCATTGCAGTATTACGGCCGATGGTTTGAGTACAAGAGAATTTTCGCCCCCTTTCAGTTCTTCTCGACCTGCGTCACTGCCGAGTACGCTCCACTGGGAGATGGGGTCGTTCTGGTGAACAACACAGGTTACGATGTCCTGTAAGTATTAAAGTATACTGCACATTGTCGTTTGTTGTTGATTCAAGCTGTAGTTACGAGGTTTTAGAACGACAACGACGATATGGATGTTTGTGTATTTGTGGATTATCGCCCCTTTTCAACTGTATTTCGTCGTCGGGCGAGCACATTGTTTTAACTACAGCTTTATTAAACAGAACAGAACAGAACAGAAATTTTATTAATCGACAAGTTCAAAAAGTACATAGCCATACAAACATATACAAAGTATACTAAGGGGAAAAGGTTTAGCATTTTTTTTTAGACCTACATTATTTTTCAACGTAAATGTATAAACCTTATAAAATCAGTCTCGTTTGCAATTTTTAAAAGCTAATTAACTAATTATGCATTAAGAGCACGTTTTCCTCGCTTCTAAAGGCTGTCTGACGCAGTTTTGCTGAAACATGTTCTGCACGCGCTTCCACATGTACGTGAAGTCTATATCCACAATATCTATCCCAGTTTATTGGTTAGCATCAATAACAAGATAACTCATTAAAATATTTAACAAAAATTCAAATGGGACGTCGCCCAGGGCTTAACTTAGACCAACGGAACGTAGCCGTCGGTATGCTGGCTGGTGGTATGATGGTAAAAGAGGTGGCTCAACATTTTGGCGTGAGCCAAAGTTCCATTTCAAGACTTAGAACAAAGTATCGTCAATTAGGCACCGTCAAAGACAGGCCACATTCAGGCAGGCCATGTAAGACTACCCAACGTGAGGAAAATTACATCGTGACGTGTTCACGGCGTAATCGCTTCCTCAATAGCACTCGTATAGCCGGTTTGGTCCGGGAACACGGATCTGTGCTCGTACTGTAAGAAACAGACTTCGTTCGGCACGTTTACGCGTATGTCGACCTTACGTTGGCATTCCTTTGACATGTGCACACAGACATGCAAGATTGAATTGGACAAGGGTACACCGTCAATGGCCAAGACGAATGTGGAATCAGGTCCTATTCTCAGACGAATCCCATTTTAATTTGATGTTTGCGGATGGCAGGGTACGTGTTTAGAGGCGTGATGGCGAAAGGATGGATCCCGCCACCGTTCTGGAGGCGGCAGCGTCATGGTCTGGGGTGGTATATCATACCGTGGCAAGACTGACTTGGTAGCTATTCAGGGAAACTTAAATGCCGTTCGATGCTGCACCGAAATTGTCCAGCCAGTGGTATTGCCGTTCTTGCGTCAAGGGTTTGCTTCCATATTTCAGCATGAAAATGCCCGCCCACGCTCGGCACACGTTGGACCTTTTACAGACTAATAATGTTGATGTGTTGGATTGGCCAGCCAAATCACCGGATCTGTCTCCGATCGAACACCTTTGGGACCATCTGGGTAGGAGAGTAAGAGACAGGAATGACGTTAATAACGTTAGAGACCTGGAACGTGTTCTGCGTCAGGAATGGGGTCGTATACCTATGGCCATTATGAGAAGACGCTGTGATGCCGTTATTGGCGCAAACGGTGGACACACAAGATATTAAATCTTTGTGTTACTTTTACTTCCGTACCCTTACCATGTTTGACGCTGTACAACAAACACGTATGACCTTGAAATCATCTGATTTTTTAAATACTGTGGCTAACACATAAAAGATTGATGTGTGAAAATATGGTTTGAATCCAAAGCTAGACACCGGAGAAATTGGCTGTAACGTACGAAATTGCTAAACTTTTCCCATCATTATAATACAATCCAGTCACAGTTTTTGGTCTTAGTCTGTAGGGTAAAAGGAGAGAGCAATGATACATGGTGTTTATTTGACAAAATTTTGGAATTCGGAAATAGTTGTTAGCAAATAAATATAGTGGACTTGTTCGTTACAATTGTATTAACAATAAAAACATCGAGAAAAACATAGGAAAGGGATGAGCGTTTAACCATGGCAAATGCTCATACTATACACATGTATTTATTCAAGCTATAGTTACGACATTTTCCTCGTCCACTGATAATTTCAGCTACAACACGGAGGCTGGTGCACCTAATCATGGCTTCCTTTCTCACACAATTACAACCGCAACATTCGATCCCAGCCACCTTCTATTCATCCCATTATAGACGCAATTCTTTTTGTTCGACAATTGGTGATGATAAATGATACATGTCGCAATGAATTTCTGTTGGCCAGTCCGGGATTCAAACTCAAGATTTATTGGGTTGAGAGCACAAGCGCGTTATCGAATAGACTAAGCTAACCACGGTCTGCATTATATTAGTGTTAGTAATTATTTCACTTGTTTCGTGTTATGTAGAACCGCCATAATGTGGCTGGCTTAAAACACATTTTGTGAAACAAATGAAGGATTGATTCGATTGCATAGATAAATTATCGCAGATTTCTTCCTAAATCCTATGTTGATGGGACTCATTAGAATTATCTCACTGAGAAGATTCTAATGAGTTCCAACAACCTTTGATTTAGGAATGACGTGTCTCCGGTAACACTTTATCTCCACCAGAGTTGACAAATCGCGGCTGTCAATCAAGGAATCAACTGACCAATTAAATCACTTATTTAGCCCTTAGCTTTCAACTCCTACATTGGCCGTCATTTTTGTAAACCTTCTATGTTGGTTTTGCGACTTAAACGTCGTGACTACATCTTATTCAAGCTGTAGTTACGACGTTTAGGTCGCCAACCAACCATTCTACTTTTTTTGCATGCTTCTAACCATCAACACACTGTTGTAATATTCATTATTATTATATACCTTTAGGACAGGACATTAAGAAAATTCTCTTTAATAATGAAGAAATAACCAACTTTCCGGGAAAACCCGAACGTCAATATACAAAAAAAAAAAAAAAAAAAAATAGTCCGTGTTTAACGTTACTCGACGAAACGGTTTTTTTAGTATACGCCGAATACGGATTCTTTTTTCTACCGAGTTGTATTAGATAGCAAGATTTTAATTCATATCATTTTTAGGTATAAAATAAATGAAGATCTTTGAAGCCTTGTCGAAATATTCCGTTCATTTTTTTCAGAAATGATAGATACTTCACAGCAATTGGTGACGCCATCCGTTTTGACGAAAGAGACGGTAAACTCGGAGTTTTATTTCCCGGAGGTGGGTAACATCTTTTTCTTTCTTTCCTTTTTATTAATCTAAGAGCAAGTAAGATAGACCCGTTCATCATTTTGACTAAGACAGAAACAAAAAATCACAAACGATTATTAGAAAAAAGCAAATTGATCCTATACTCGGAAAACTATACCATACGTGTATGCGTATAAAGATATGTTGAGCTTGTCAGGTACTTCTTTCAACTTATAGTAATTTACGAATCGCCGTTAAATTTCTATGTCGAACCTCTTATCAGGGCCTTAAGGGCGTGACCAGCAATCTGTCCGTGCTTGTATGCACAATTGTCCCTCAACCAATCAACAGGTGATGGCTGTCTGTTATGTTCCTCTCACGCTATGTCGCCATACCAATACAAATGCTTCAAATAAATGTTGATTAATGTCAAATTCAGAATTCATTTCCTGCCTAATATTTGAATTGATTGATGTATTATTTGACAATCCCGATCCGTAAATTGCGGGCGCTTCTTAATTTAGAGTCGTGGGATTTTCGGTTGGTATTAATCGAATGGTTATCGGATGGTCAAACGGTTCGAAGCGAAGCTGCTTTGCATAAGAGTCAATTTTATGATGTTCTTAAGTATGGGTGTATGTTCCCCTCCTCCCTGGGTGCCGACCAGCCTATTCACCCGGGTCTTAGTCCGGGTCCTTCGGTGGGTTGGTCGGTTAGAAGGAGGGGTGTGTTTACCCTAGCCGTTGTTTGTCAACTTGGCGAGCAGCTATCATTAGAGATTAGATGTAACAAATTTTGACTGCTCGTATTTCACTGGTAATAAACTGATTTTGTTCTAATAATGCATGCACTCTGATTTAAAAGATGATAGGCTAAAGATAAAACTAAATACATGGACGCTATACACACAAAGTTTCCTTCTAATGTCCATCAATAAAAATTATATTAATTACAAATATCCAACAGAGAGTGCCCTAACTATGGAAAGAGCCACATGTGCTTCCTACTAAAATAACCCTGGGAGTAAGTAACGTAAGATGTAAATATCACTAAAATAGACTTTACAGTTAATACTTAATACTCATATTTATGCAATATAAAAAAGTATGTTTATGGTACTTTTTGAGATGAAATATATTTGATTAAAGAAAGTTGAAAAAAAACTCGAGTTCACTATGTACCTTAACTTATATACTGCAATAAGAGAGTGGTAAAACGCAGGACTATCGATCCTAAGAACCGAGGTTCGAATCCCGAATGCTGCAGGACTTTTTCAGGGACACTTGTTGTCTCCCACCCAACTAGGAGTGAACTGGTTCGAAACCCAGAGGTATCGCCGTATCGTTGCTTCACATCGGTCACGTTAAAGAACCAGGAGGCCTATTCGTAGAAGACCTTGGGGCGTATGAACCCGGATCTCCTTGTATCCGTCTCTCTCTCTCTTTCTCTCTCTCTCTCTCTTCCCTCTCTCTCTCCCTCCCCTCTCCCCCTTCTCTCTCCCCACTCCTCTCTCTCTGTCCTCTCCCCCCTCCCCCCTCTCTCTAAGCAAAGCCCTAAGAGGGTAAACACTTCTTGCGATTTCTAAATATCCTTTTCGGCGCGACGCGGAACAGTTTTACTTACATTTCAGCTCCGGGTCGAGGTAACTACTGGGTTTTGGACACGGATTACGATACCTACACCCTCGTGTGGTCTTGTAGTGAAACTACGGTGCTGGGGTTTACGTACAACACACGTAAGTATACCCCGACTACGATAATGTGTCACTTAACGAGGATCGAACCGTGTCTATGCTCTTTGTATTTTTTTGTACTCAGTGTAGAATTTACTCAAACTTTGAGTTGGGATTTAAGATGTATTTCTGTTTAGATCCAGTGGTAATTGCATGAAAGAAATGGCAATATTTGTAGGTTTGTGCTTATTACACTTAATATACAATTGAAGTTAAAATAAGATAGTTGTCCAATTTTGAAGTTTCAGTAAATTCTCAATTGAGTACAAAAGCGTTTTATAATCTCAGGCCCAGATTGTTGCAGTTTTATAATCGATCAATCGTAGCTGACAACCAAATGACCAGTCGGCTGATGAAATCATTCATTTGGAGGAGAAAACAATTTTGAACTCCGATATTTGCCGTCATTTTGTCACCCTATTTTGATGGCTTGGCGACATAAATGTCGTAGCTACGGCTGTAGTTACGACATGTAGGTCGCCAACCAACTGTTGTACTTTTTGTTACATTCCACTTGGCCATTATTTTTTCAGAATAACGTCGGTTTATTTTGAAGCTGGAGTAAGTGCGTGCTGCCAACGTAGTAGGAGGGCGGGGCCAGCGATCCGACAATTGAACACACATCAGGTTGTTCGGCCCAATTAGTATGACAAAAAGCACCTGCTAATCTAGCTTCTATGAGACAAGCTAATCATTATCTCGGCTAGAACAAAAGATGTATTTAACCATTCCGACAAAATCCTGCCTTTTTTGTAATCCCCTGAGGAATAAGATTTAAGAAAATATTTTTTCATAATGTTTTCTACCCAATTTGGGTCTTAGTTTCGAGCAATTTTAAATGTCGTCTCCAACTTTTTTTCAAATTGGACCAGTCCAAAATATTGTTGTGTGATAATCAGTCTAGTATCAGATAGCTAACCGTCACTATTTATTGTGAATTATAATCGTCACAAGTTATATTTTTATTGTGATGCTTGAACCCTCAAAATCAAATATTGGAATTAAAATCTAAAAATAGCTTCAGAGAAAAGGACTGCTAGCCATCATTGGAAAGAAGCAATTGTGACGGTTAATATAGATAGATAATCTCATTTAAACTTTTCCTGTATAAGCTCGGAATTTTAGGTCAATGTGATTCTATACGTTAAAAAACATTGTGGAAAAAGAAGAAATCGCCCGCAACAAGCAATTTCGCATTTTCCCATATTTTCCCTCATATAGGGAGGTTTCATTTCAAATGGCATCATTTCCATTGTCGTCTGCAACCTCTTTCAATTTGGATCAGTCGAAAATTTCAAAAGGGCTAAACATAACGTCTCGCCTAGCCTGGTTTGTTTAATAGGTAATAATTTAATTGTTTGTTTCGTCTATCAAAAACGAGCGTTCTGATTGGTCGAAACATTTAATTCATATCTCCATGAACACAATTTTGAGCACGCAGCCATTTTGTATGCTTCCGCACAAAATAGTTCTATACAAAAGTTATCAAAATTTGTAAAGTTTTGCTTTTTTCGCTCGATGCTATTAAATTATAAGAAATGAAGGGAATATTTTTTGTTTTCATGGAGGTATGAACCAAAAAACCTAATCACACTTATGTATGAATCCGCTTCGCGTATTCATACAGTGTGATTAGTTTTTTCGGTTCATACCTCCATGAAAACAAAAATATTTTCTTCATCTCTTAAATATAGGACGTTTTCTATGCTAGAGCCTTGAACTTGACCACAAGTTCGGAAATAAATTGCCATTGTTACGCACGCCATTTGTCTTTCACCGATGGAAAAATAATCAGTCATTCGCCTGTTAACTTGGCTGAGCAGCTACACATGTAATGGCTCAAATTTAAAGATTTGAACGTGTTATTGGTATGAACAAAGACAGTAACCTCGGTTTTACTAAATACTACTGAAAGTGACATTAAACCAAATTCACTTGATCGCAGTTTTACTAGCTTTCAAGATCAATACTTGCTTTACTTTCCTGAGATTATCCTTTTCCGATTACAGTCCACAATGGTTACGATATCATTTCAGAAACTTGGACATTATTAGATAAAAAATATTCATTGAGAATTATAACCAATAAGAAACAAATAAGACATTCTCTGTATCCTTCAAACCTTCTAGGATTTAGTGAAAGCTTAACCAATTCCCACACAATCACGCTTTATACGCCCCTGAAAAATTCAATCAAAGAAAACATTGTGATAAAAGGAGAAATTGCTTATTTCTCAATGTTTTCTATCCTATCTGGGCCTTACTTTTCACTTTCGAAGCGAATTGAATTATCGTCTGTAACTAGTCCACAATTTTGTCGTTTGGTATTGGATTGAAAAGACTAATTCAAAATCTTTGATCATAAGTAAATGTATAGCTTAACACTCCCGCGGTATACAGCCGATAAACAAGAAGGCAAATTACTCACTTTGTAATTGAAGGACTGTGCGTGATTGAAACCGTGAACGCATCTTCGCTAAGCCGGTTATTGGAAGGTGTTTTCGTCTTTATGCGTTCTACAAATTATATAGAATCCTCGTATTACCCCATTTTCAAAATGTACAGTTGTTTTTTGGGAGACAGATTTTAAAAAAATAATAATCGAACCTATAACTGGGCACTACTTCTCTTCTAACTTAGTACATGTAACATTCTACTGGATTTTCCAAACTGGGTAACACTGATGGACGCATTCGGAGTCCATCAAAAATAGAAGACATATCTGATTAATATCTTATAACCAATTTCAGATATCTGACGTTATGTCGTAATCATGTCGTCACAAAAATGCGCCTTTTACGTTCTACGTGGGAATTCTTCAGCCCCAATATACTCAAGATATTGCTTTTTAATTTGATTTCAGAAAATACATGGGTTTTAGTCCGGGACCCGAGGACAATCGCAGAAACATCTTTGAAAGATTTGGATGACCTGATTGTTCAGTATAATATCGCAAGTCCATACCGTCTGACCACGCAACTTGGATGCCCAGGCAGGGGTTTTTAGTACAAAACAGAACATATTTTTCGCTGTTACGACTCAATTTGAATGGTTATTTTGAATGCCGAAAGGTTTCTTAATCGTCACTTTCTTACCGATTAAGTTAGAGTTTCATATACGGGTTTACCCTGATCTTTTTGTTTGCATTTGATTTTTTTTTTAAAATTTTTTTTATAAATTCTAGTTTATAATTGATGTTCCGAAATATTTTCCATTATAAGTTAAAATAAGCATCGGTCATTTTTAGCATTTTTGAAAGTTTCAACTCTACTTGAAATTCCATCTGGGCAAAAATATGTTATATATGTAATTTTCAATAGGTCTATTTAAGCATTCCCACCCTTAGACCATTACCAGACGGCAAAATTTTACACTATCAAATTGAAAGAAGTTGCAGACGACAATTTAAAGTTTATGGAATTTTGGGGGTTTTCAACTTTCTTGGTAGAAAATATTGTGGAAAATGAAGAAGTTGCTTGTCACAATTTCTTCATTTTCCACAATGTTTTCAAAAGCTATTTTTCTTGTGGGAGTCTAAAAGCGTCACTGAGAGGCAATGGCTTAACCAATTCAACTGTTAGCCCCTCCTACCACTGACGAAGTTTTTGAAAACAATGTGGAAAATAAAGAAATTGCTTCTAACAAGCAACTCTTCGTTATCAACAATGTTTTCTATGCGATATGAAAGAGAAGTATAAAGCTTTCATCAAGTAGAATTGGTCTTCTGCTACACCTTTTAATTTATGACCAGTCTAAAATTTTGTCGTTTGGAAATAGGTTAGATTGATTGATTGAATGGGTTTTAACGCCGCTTTTAACAGTATTTTAGTCTTATCGCGGCGGCTGGATCACCTAACAATGAATTCCTGGTATTTTTCACACCAGTACACTCACTACATCCTTTCCTAGCCTCCAGCTGCTATTCCACTTAGGTTTACGATTATCCACCCATTGGTGAGAGACAAATGTCGGAAAGAATATGTGCCGCCGCCGGGGATCAAACCCGTGACATCTCATGATTGAAGATTTGGAGTCTGACGCGCTACCGACTGCGCTAGGATGGCGGCTGGAAATGGGTAGAAAGTCATAAGATTCACCTTCATTTGACGTTATCATCACAATCACATATTCCCTGGAAAATGATTGGGACCGCATTTTGTTGATAACCAAATACTTTAAAATCGTCACATCCTTATTCAGTTGCAGATTTCATGACATAATGAAAGATATTTCTCTTTTTGTTACAAGTTTTTGTGATCATAGATGGTAATAAATCCAAACTCGCCTTTCGAAAAACGATTATAAGCAGACATTTTTTGTGTAATCCATTCCATAAACGAGCCCTCTTTTTTATGCCCCTCAAAAACGCTATGGAAAATATTGTGAAAAAAGAAGAAATTGCTTGTATCAAGCAATTTCTCCATTATCAACAATGTTTTCTATCAAAAAAAAAAAAAAAAAAAGCAAAAATAAATTCCGTCGACTTGAAATTGTCGTCTGTATCTACTTTCAATTTGTGCCTAATATTTTGGTGTTGTTTTTTTTTTAATTTTTTATCAAAGTCAATGTAAATTCAAAAGTTCTGCCGGAAGAATTCATGCTGGTTTCAGGAGAAATCATCTATTACTTACAATTTCTCTATATAATATGATATTTTCTGTAATCTTATGTAACAGAATGATGAATCCCAGGTATCCGCTGAAAGATCACCATAGAGACATCTAACATAGTTTTTCAAATCGAAACTATTTTCAACCTAAAAACAAAAAGAAAATTATCGAGATATTAACCCGTGTCATACTGAACCCGGAATATTCCTGTTTAGCAGGAGGCATAGACAAAGATCAGCCCGTGCATATGCTCAGTCTGATCTTCGTCAACACCTCCTGGTTGCTCTTTTTAAACCAGATTTTTTCATAAGATCTAATCTCAAACTAAAAAAGACCAAGAAAACCAGATCTGCAGTGCCCTAAGCCCTTTTTTTCATGCAAATTCGAAAGGGATTTTATTCAGAATGACAAGAGTTAAAATACTGCTCATAGACTGCTATGTTAGTAGATAAAAAAGGCATGCTGTTTTCACGGTTTTTATAGCTACAGATGTTAAAATGATTGTTTAGAACAGCGTATTTCGCATTCAAACATTTCTCTTTTTGAGATACGTCTATATCTAAAGCGGTTTATTTAACAACAGTTGTAATATCGATGGGCGATCCAAACTGTGAATGTTGTATGGTTGGTTGGCGACCTAAACGTCGTAACTTCAGCTTGAATAAGCTGTAAATACGACGTTTATGTCGCAAAACCAACGCAAATGCTTCTCAAAAATGGCTGCCAATGTCGGATTTCAATCTGAATCTCCATTCGAAATGAATGATTTCATTGGTCGACTTATTGATTGATAGGCGCAATTGGCCACTTGACCATTAGATATCCAATACACTGTCATTTGAGTTTGCAAAATAATTATGATCATAAATGTTTTTTATCTTTGTAAACGGGTGTAGAATAAAGAGCATTTTTTTCATCTGATGTCTGTTTTTACATATCAAAACATCTAACTGTATGTTTTACCGTCCGTCCGTCCGTTCGTTCATTTACATGTACCGCAACGACACCCCTCACAGACACACCAAAAATTAACCTCATTAGAATAGTCTCAATGGGATAATTCTAGCGAGTTCCACCAAAATAGAATTATGTGAAAATTCTGCAATAATTTATGTAATCGGTTGAGCCGATCCTTCATTTATTTCACCAAAGAATTATAAAGCGACAACTCCCTTGAACGACCACATTTTGGCTGTCCCTTGAGTGGTCGCTTAATACAAGTTTAACTGTAATGGTATACAAAACAAAACAAAAGGAAAGGATGTGATGGCGGTACTGGTGTGAGAAATACCAGGAATCCATTATAAGGTGCTCCAGCCGCCGCGATATAACTGAAAGATTGTTAAAAGCGGCGTAAACCCCCATTCAAACAAACAAACAAACAAAATCTAATACAAATCGACAGGAAAATTTCCGTATTCGGCGGGTACCAAAAAAACTGTATTCGTCGAGTACCGTTAAACACGGACTACTTTTTATTTGACGTTCGGGTATTTTCGGAAAGTTGGTAATTTCTTAATCATTTAAGAGAATTTTCTTAATGTGATGTTCTAAAAGGTATACAAAAAGGGAATATTATCTCGAATGGGTGTAGGTATTTTTTTTTTTATCGGATTCGACCTTCGGTCTCATCCAATGAAAAAAACTTACACACGATTCTCGAACACGATAACAACATACAGAAAAAGACACTGTTGTTTTATTCCCTATTTATTCGAGTTTGATGAATATTTCAGCTGATAGAGTCGCTTTAGAATACTCTCAACCCAGATGTTTTCTCGCCCCTGAAAGAGAGGTAGTGGCAAAATTTTAGACTGGTCCAAATTGAAAGGAGTTGCAGACGACAATTTAAAACTTATGAAATGTTGGATTTCTTTTACTTTGAGGTAGAAAATATTGTGGATAATGAAGAAATTGCATGTAACAAGCAATTTCTTCATTTTCCACAATGTTTTCAAAAGCGTTCTTTCTTAGGGGCGTCTTTAAGCGTCACTGAGTGGGAATGGGTTAAACCCACTGCCAACCATTTTTATAGCTGAGTAGAATTGGACTGGCTATTAAGTGTCATGAACAAACCCCGATGATGCTTGGCCTTCAAATCACGAGTCAAGCACCTGTACCACTCGACCATCGAGGCAGACGAAACGTTTTCGATTTGTAAGGTATACATTTAAAATGACCTTTTACGCGAGAAAGCACCATCTTGGATGAGTGAAAACTGCTCAGACTGCGCGGACTCGAAACTTTTCGCTTTTTGCAAACTTTCCAAATGTAGAGAGCACGATTGTCTCCTATCTCCTTTTATCTTAATTTATGAAAAAAATTATGAAAAACAAAACAAAACCCAATCGACGGATGGCTGGTTCCGCTCGCTGACTCCGCTGGTCAGTCCCTCAGACTCCAACAGGAAGTTCCACTTAGATATTAAACCGCATCAAATTACAGATTTTATAGCCAGAACCACGTTACAAAAAGGTACAATGGTTGGCTGGCGACCGAAACGTTGTAACTACAGCTTGATTAAGCTGTAGTTACAGCGTTTCAGTCTACAAACCAACAAAAATACTTCACATAAATGTCGGCCAATGTCGCAATTCAAAATATTTTTCCGGTCTGAATGAATGGTTTGATTGGTCGTTTAATTCTTTTTTTACAGATGCAATCCGTTTATTCTGGTTGACCTATGCTGGAAGCGATATTCGAAACTAATTCCATAGAATTCCGAGATAGACCGTTTTGCATTACATGATGCCGCCGTCATAGCGCAGTTGGTAGCGCGTCGGACTGTCAATCTAGAGGTCCCGGGTTCGATCCCCGACGGCGGCACTAATCCTTTCCGACTATTTGTCTCTCATCAATGGGTCGATACTCGTAGACCTATGTGGGATAGCAGCTGGAGGCTAGGGAAGAATGTAATGGTAGTACTGGTGTGAGAAATACAAAGATTCCATTGTATGGTGCTCCAGCCGCCGCAATATAACTGAAAGACTGTTTAAAGCGGCGTAAAACCCCATTCAAACAAAGCATTACATGAGTCGTGTTACTAGCTCAGGTAATTGGCAGTCATATAAGTGACTCCCGATCCCTTTGATGTTCATTTCTTAGGTCCTGTTGGTAAAAGCCGCCGTCATAACGCAGACGGTAGCGCGTCAGACTCCTTATCTTCAATCATGGGGTGTCATGGAATCGATTCCCGGCGGCGGCACATATTCTTTCTGACATTTGTCTCCCACCAATGGGTGAATAATCGTGAACCTAAGTGGGATAGCAGATGGAGGGTAGGAAAGGATGTAGTGGTAGTACTGGTGTGGGAAATACCAGGAATCCATTGTTAGGTGCTCCACCGCCGCGATGTGACTGAAATACTGTTTAAATCGGCGTTAAACCCCAATTCAATCAATCAACCTGTTGGTAAAATTATTTTAAAATTATCTATCTACCTCCCAGCTGTTGGGCCATTTTTAGGTGCTCAAGTCGCCGCGATATGACTGAAACGTTGTTTGAAGCGCCGTTAAACCCCGTTAACAACAACAACAAAAAAAAAACAGTTTGTGAGACGGAAGGGGGGTATTTCCAGAGTAATTCCAGTGATGAAAAGCATGGGTAATGTACCTTAACTCACTTACTGAAAGCTTAGGAGACAAACTATATCATTACTTTCATGACGTTTTTCAGCTCCATTTGTCGAAATGTGTCAAAACACGGATGCCAAAGCGATTAATTGCATGTTACACGACATTCAGTTGTGACCTTGGACCTTGGACTATCCAACATACCTTTACATATGGCACTATAACTAGTGAAGGGGACTAACTATGCAAATGTATTTCAAGATACGGCAATTGACCAATCGCGGCCGTCGATCTAGGCATCAACCGACCAATCAAACAAATTTATTCAGTCCGTACCTGAGATTATCAACTCCGACATGTTTCCCCCATTTCGTTTAGCTTTACTTTTTGTTTGGCGACTTAAACGTCGTAACTACAGCTTATTCATGACTTTATTACGTTGGGAAATTCGAGTGTTTTGATGATCATATTTTTTGAGTTTGGCCACGCCCCTCAAGAACAAACTTTTTGAAAACATTGCGGTAAATGTAGAAATTGCTTTATGCAAGTAATATCTTCATAATCAACAATGTCTGATACCAAAATAACAGATTCCCAAAAGTTAATCAGCTAAAAATTATTTTATGTATTTTTCTTAATACATATCAGTCTAAATTGTGTTATTTAGAAAAGGTTAATGAACAAAGATAATTACTTTGTCATTGTTTAAAGATATAGAAATTATTCTTTTGTTTATCACAAATATACTTTATTTTTAGACTCGAAAAATTTAAATCTTGGGCCGTTGGAATAAGTAGGCGGACCCAGCGATTGGTCAATTGCAAGAAACGGATATTCTACTTGAATTATGATTAGTTTTTTTTTAATAAGAATTCTGATTGACCTGTGCTTGATCAGATATCTTTTTCAACTAATTATTAAAAATAATTTCCAGAAGGTCAAAAATCGGCTTATTTCGTCTCAAATAATTGCTTAATGAAACAAGATCTTTCCATACCACTTTGGCAATCGACCAATCGGGACTGTCAATCTAAGAAAAATCTGAACCCCAAAACTGGCTGACATTTTTTGGTGTATTTTTTTTTTTTTTTTTTTGAAATTTTAGTTTATCGAGTCAATAGGTGTGGCCAGTAGTGCCAGTGGGAAGGGCCAGTATTGTATCGTGATTTTGAAGAATTTAAACTCGGCGCACTTCAGGGCCTGTATCGCTCCACGGACCGGAATTCGCTGATTTCGAGATAAACATTTACTTGAACTAAATACAACCAGAATCAAATCAGAATCATCATGGTCATTGTGGGCAGATAAATGCAAAAACTCAGTTCCAGAAAAGAATTTAATAAGAACTTAATTCAAACACAATGGCGCTTTTGGACGCCCATAAAGAAAAACAATAGGGAAAACATTCTGGAAAAAGAAGAAATTGCTTGTTACAGGCAATATCTTCATTATCCACAATATTTTCTATCCAGAAAGTTGAAATTAACTAACATTTCAGAAACTTTAAATTGTCGTCTGCTACTCCTTTCAATTTTGACCAGTCTAAAATTTTACTATCTCTCTTACACGGAAGAACGTTCGAAAGAATCGAGCGCTCTCTTCGCGGACTTTCTTGCAATCAGGTTTATTCCACGAACGACAACTCTGCTTGGAGATTGAGAATAACGATAGAGTTAATACGCTTTGCTTGAAAACAATATTCTATACTAGACTAGCAATATATCCAGAGTGGAACAGGTATCTATTGCACTTTTACTTGTGTTACTTCAACCCATTACCACACAATGGCGCTTTCTAATACGACGAAGAAAAACAATTATGGAAAACTTTGTGTGAAAAGGAAACATTGCTTGTAACATGCACTTTCTCACAACTTTTCCTAACCTATTTTAGCACTTATTTCGCAACGTCCTTTACAATTTCTTTTAAATTGGACAAGTTCAAAGAAAGTCGTCTGGACTTAAACCTATTTCGGTTTCTATAGAACAGGAACCGTGTCAAAACTTGGGACAAAATAACTTTGCATTTCAAATGATAATATGACCTTGCAGATGATTATTAACTTTCATCATGGCGTGGATTATCTTTGAGGATTTATGTATATAATTTATAGCACAGATAAAATGCGGTCAAATAGTTACATAGATTAATCTACTAATATAAAATATTGGTGAAATAACAAAATTATTCTCCAAATATCTATGTCTGGGGTCCAAGTATGAAGAAGTCAGTTATCGGTCAGTCGGTTGGATCATTGTAAATCGGTTTATCTTTTGAATTGATCAATCGCTGGCCCTGCCCACTTACTCCTTTGGCCATGCCCACTGACTCTGACAGGAGGTCCCGCTTCGATTTTAAACGGCGTTATTTTGGAAAGTTTATGGCCAGTAGCATGTAACAAAATTGTAGAATAGTTGGTTGGCGACCTAAAAGTCGTAATTACAGTTTAAAAAGCTGTAGTAACGACATTAAGACGCGAAACCAACAAAAATGTTTCACACAAATGGCGGCCAATGAGTTCAAATCTCAATTCCAGGCTGAATGAAAGATTTGATTGGTCCATATATCACTTGAATGACATCCGCGATTGGTCAATTTTTGGTCTCCAGCTTTATCATCTCCTAAACTGCTGGTCGAAATTGAATGAAACTTCACTGAACCACTCAGTTTCAACCAGACTCAGATGTTGTTGTTTTATATAGGTTACATTCCATTTCTTTTTCTCGGAGTTATATCCCTTTATTCAAAAAATGTGTACGCGCATTTTCTCTTTAATTACCAAATGGATCCGATTCAAATTTTAGATGTACATTCAGAATTGACCAAAGGTATGCATATGTTTTTTGGGTTACGGTCCAGTAACTTTTCTCGGACTTAATGATATTTGTTGAAAAAAAAGTCTTCTTACAGTAACAAAAATGTTGGTCTATTTTCTGTGAAAGGGAACCGCTGGGGTGTGATTAATCACAGCACGTGATATTCTACTTAGCACTTGAATGTATGTCGGTATGCTTCTGATTTATCAAGTTTTTTTCAAATACCAATTTTTACCAATTATCACACAATCCAGCTTTTGAGGCACCGAAGACGTATGGCTATGGAACACTCTGCCATTGGCCTATTATTTTCAATTTGCTTCCGTGTCGAGTTTTGTCCCTTAATTAATTACCAGACGGGAAATTTTTAGATTTGTCCGAATTGATAAACATCTAAGACGACAATATTTTCAGTTGATAATATATAAAATAATAATGATGATAATAAATCTCTTTTGGGTTTAAAACATGTGTAAAATGTGGATTAAAAAAAAAAAACAATGCAGTTTCATCATTTCAACAAATGTTTTCCAAACCTTTTCTTCTTGGTTGGCGTGAAAATCGAGAATGTTTGGGAATGGGTACAAAACCGGTACCTATCACAAGATCCTAAATTATTGTGAAATATAATTATTGGCCCACTGATAGGATATCTAAACACTTACAGATTTATAACTTAGTCTATTATGAAACCGGTCGACAGCTCTAGAATACGCCACACATCCCTAACGCTACATTGAATTCAGGTGGTGATTAGAGAAAGCGTTTCAAAGCCAACAATAATGTTGAATCTCCTTGCTTTAGCATGTTTGTTGGTTGGAACCCAAGGAATCGTGGTCCAATTCGATGGCTGCCCTCAAACCACTACACAGTCATTGTTCAACCAGTTCTTCGTAAGTTATCTTTTCTTGACACATATTATATATAAAAATCCGGAATTCAAATATTTAAAAAAGAAGGAATTGATAAATTAAAACAGAAATCGGTTGCAGCACTGGTCATCAGGACTATGGTGTACCGTTTGGGTCAAATGTCTAATTTAAATCGTAGTAGCATAAAATGAAGCAGGAATGCGTAAATAACATGGGTTCAATGGTAAGGATTAAGCATACTGGCTTAATCATTTTACATTGAGCGCATAAGGTCACTAGTACATTACAGGCCTTTGCTTTCTGTCGACTTTTTTTTTTCTTTTCACCACATGATGAAAAATAACATGTCGCAGAATCGCAGACAAATTTCCATGGTAGTTATTTGCCCTTGACTGCTGTACGCTACTTTCAGTGAAAACAGGTGTATGGGTTTTGGATAACTTTCGACATTTATCCGTGAAAAGTGTGTTAAATACTGTTACTTGTCGTAAGACCCATTTTCATGTCGCAGAATCGCAGACAAATTTCCATGGTAGTTATTTGCCCTTGACTGCTGTACGCTACTTTCAGTGAAAACAGGTGTATGGGTTTTGGATAACTTTCGACATTTATCCGTGAAAAGTGTGTTAAATACTGTTACTTGTCGTAAGACCCATTTTCACACAAGTTAACATGGTTTAAACGGGTTTTCTTGACACACAATGAAATAGTGACATGTCAAAGCTGAATAATCTAAGAAGTGGATTGAATTGTAGAAGACTTATTATTAGCTTCTAGAAAAAATCGTCCATTGATTTTTTCTTATTTTCAAATAATTTCGAATTTTCAGGAGTCCTTCCAATTGCAAAAAATCGAGGTAACTTTCACGCATATAAGAGAAAATTTCCGTATATCTTCTTATCCTACCCATCTTGAAAAAAATGCGTACCAATACTTATAGTCCTTCTTTTTCTAATTGACCAATCACGACTGTCATTTATTGAATATGTCGACCAATCAAATCATCCATTCAGGCCGGAATTAAGATTTGAACTCCAACATTGGCCGCCATTTGTGTGGAGCATTCTTGTTGGATTGGCGACTTAAACGTCGTAGCTACAGCTAATTCAACTTCCATTTTACTATTTTGTTACATGCTGCTGGCCATAAACTTTGCAATATAACGCCGTTTAAAATGGAAGAGGGAATTCCTGTCGGAGTTAGTGGGCATAGTCAAAGGAGTATGTGGGCGGGGCCAGCGATTGGTCAATTACGATGCAATAAATAGTTAATATTTTGTTACGATATAGATACAACATCTTGTATTTGCTTTGAGCAAATTGCGCTATTTTGTGAAAAGGGAGGGAATTCAATTGAACACGCCTTCGCCCGATTGGCTCGCGTGAACGTTTAATCACTCTTTGATTTCGATTTTTTCCGCTAATTATCTTTTAATATGATTTTTTCATATTTTAGCAAAAAATTGCAGGGATTTTTTTGCTTTCTACACCATAATGCAATAAAGCTAATTTCTTTAGACAAAATCCAGCTATACATTTCGAGAAATATTTCGGCATATCTATAATTTTACCCGAAGGATTGAGTAGAAAAAAATGTCGTAATATCATCTGATATTTTACCCTAATTATTTCTATATCTTAAAGTTTAAGAATTGCAAATAGGGTGCGTATGGAGTCCCTGGTGTGAGAAGAACCCAAATATAAACAAATTACGCCACTTATAATGTTAATACTACGTATTATGTCATGATGTCAACCATAAAGTCGGTCATCCTATTTAGCATTTTACGGAATCCTGTTTCCGTCATCGAATTTTCGATCCACGATTAAATCGAAAAGTAGAGATTCGTTCGAATATCTATTTTTCTAGAAAAAACAAAAACAAAAAAACATTCACCTGAAAAGTCGAAACGTGGAAGGTTTGACCTTGCACTTGTCATAAAACTTTTGACATTTCGACCTCACGCTTGACTAAAAAATGCGAACTCGGTGATTCCAACTTTAACTTTTCACAATCAACCAAAAAATGGATCGCGGCTGATTTCTTCCTTAGCCACGTCTGCTTAGAAACTTTCCGCGATAGAAATTACTATTTACAAAAATTGTCTTTTCAACTTTGGAACTTTTCCGATTTTCGACTTCTCGGAGGGATAGAAAAGTTATAGTAGATGTTTTATTTTGGGCATTATTCTATATATGCTTAAGAGGATGGCAAAAGAGGAATCCGTACATCAAAAATGTACGATGACGTCGTAAAAACATTGGTTTTAACGTGATGAATTAACGTCATTTAGGCAGGTTTCCTGGGTAACGGATAATGTTTGTACGATGACGTCATCAATTCATTGGAATTGTCCAACGTCACAAAGTTACATCATTCAGGCAGGTTTTCCTAGAGTATGCATAAAAAAATGCGATGACGTCATCACAACATTGAAATTTTCTCGGATCATAAAGAAACGTCATTTAGGAAGGTTCACGTGCATACCGTATCGTATGTATATATATTGCAGATGACGGGAACTTGGTTCGAGATCAAAAGATATTTTTTCATCGAAGAAGGCCTTTCAAGATGTAATATGTGGGAGTGGTCGAACAATTTAGACCGATCGGTCACACTCACCTTTTCTGGTATTAGCAGGTAATTTTGATCTATCTAGAAATCGACGGTCATTATAATCACATACGTAATACATGGTATTTCTGATTAACAAGAAAAACCCAGACCAATTTAAGAATAATTGTCCATCAACAAAGAAATGTCATGGTCTTTTGTAGAAGCACAAAGACAATCAGCGATAGTAAGTTAATAAAATTATCAACCACGATTGACCAATCGCGGCTGTCAATCATTCTACCAATGAATCATTCACTTAGAATAGAAGTTCAGTTTTAACTTCAACATTGGCCACCATTTTTTGTGAATCATTTTTTTTGGGGGGGGATGTCGACTTACACGTCGAAACTATAGATTATTTAAGCTGTAGTGACGATGTTTAAGTCGCCAACCAATCAATCTACTTATTTGTAACATGCTTCTTGCCATTTATCATGCAAAATAACGCCGTAAAAGTCGTAGCGGAACTTCCTATTGGAGTCAATTGGCGGGACCAAATGCTTTTTTGTTTGTTTGTTTGAATGGGGTTTTGCGCCGCTTTCTATATCGTGGCGGCTGGAGCACTTAACAATGGAATCCTGGTATTTCTCAAACCAGTACTACCATTACATCCTTTCCTAGCCTCAAGCTGCTATCCCACATAGGTCTACGATTATCAACCCATTGGTGAGAGACAAATAGTCGGAAAGGATGAGTGCCGTCGTCGGGGGGAGACCAAATGAGTCAGTGTTTAGGGCCAGCGATTGGTCAATTGAAGGTTCGCTTATCACGCCCTTTGATCTCCAACAGGAAGATCCTACTTCGATATTTAACGACGTTATTTCGCAATTATGTGGCCAGTATAACAAATATAAATCAAAGGACTGAAAGTCCTGAGAGCGGTTTTGCTGGCTTATCAGTAACCGCTCTCATTAATGCCAACATGTATCATCAAGATGAGTAAATAAATCGTACACCTAAGAGGGATGAGCAGCTGGATGCTCGAGAAGGATGTAGTGGTAATACTGGTGTGAGAACTACCAGGAATCCATGGTTAGGAGCTCCAGTCGCCCCGATATAACTGAAATTCTATTAAAAGTTGCGTTAAAACCCCATTCAATTAATCATGACCCTTTAAATGTTTACCGAAATCGCTATTTTGATTTAATCACAACGTTTTCTTTAATATTATTTCACCAGTGCGTGAAAATTTGTGGTTGTATCGTAAAAGGTTAAATGATAAAAGGTAAAGCAACCAAAGCTTACGTTCAATTCTTTTTGCTTTGAGCATATTATTTTTACAATTGAAGTACAGTACTACATGTTCGTTTCAAAGATATATATAGTCGATTTCAAGAGGTAAAGGGGTGTTTTTATGCGGTGGGGTTAATAGGCACTATAACAGGGTTGTAACTTGTAGCATATACTGCGTACACGGGGTGTAAATTTGCTCAGCCCTGCCAGGTCAAAGTAACAGACAGGATTAGGAGTTTGTTTACTCCACTAGTCACTGACCTAGATTCTATCTTGAAACGCGAGGAGATTATTTCTCTCATTTAGACAGTTCATTAGACAATTTACTATGGATATATTAAGTCGAATTTTTAAACCATTTTCCTTGATATTCATGACTAAAAGGAGGCTGTTGGCATTCAGCAAGTAAGTTATTTTCTTCATCAGCGATGAAACAAGATGGAGGCAATCAGATAGATTTTTTACTTCAAGTTTATGAGCATGCGTGGAAATGAGTAGAAAATTCGTGAAAACTTGTTTCCGGTTGATCGATGTGAAATACCGGTTTTGTCCTACAAAACCGCTAAAAAATAGAATGTTTGACTTGTGACCTAAACGGAGAATTTAAAGGTTGAATATGCTGCAATTACCGCGTTTGATTCACGTAATCAACAAAAATGCTGTATATAAATGTCGGCCAATTTTTGAAGTTCAAAGTTCGCTTTGAAGCATCTTATTTTTGAGATACTCGGAATCGGACATGGTCTTGTTCTGTCATGATTCTAAATTGGTTATTTCTTAGTCCCGCAGATATTAAATGAGGAAAACATAATTTAACAATTACTCATCTTGTACTTTTATGATTTTATCTCCGTGTTAAAATGAGCATCTTTAAAAACAGTGCTTCAATGATATTTCTACTAAACTGGTAGCCCGCCGATAGATCTAGGGGCGTTAACCCAATTCATATATTTCTAGCTCCATCACAGTGTTTTCCCTTTGCAATGCATTTGATCAAATCACTGAGAGTATTCTATTATCAATTGATTAAATTTGGGACCGGCGATGGCGAAGAAAGCAACTGCAGATTAAAATAAAATGGCCAGGCTATCTAAATGACCAATACCACTGATATTAATGAGCGTGTGGTAATTTAAAGTAAAAGTTTTGCCGATAATTACGGGAAACTTTATTAGTTTCACGCCTAAAAAACATAAGAGTTTGTGCTATTATCATACTTTCGGGGCTTGAATTATTCTTCCACCAATCTGGTTCTAGAGAGAACCATTCATGTCAAACTGTCCTTATTCGACTAGTAGATAGGTAATTATCTACATTTGACCAGGCAAGTGTTGTAGGATCTGTATATAGTGATTTGAGTAAACCGTTTGGCCTTGTAGCTACTGATATGTTCCCATTTAAACTAAGGCTTTATCATTTCACAACCAATGCATGTAAATTGTTTCGTTCATATTTGAGCAAAATACCACAGACGGTCAAAAATGGCACTGCTCTGTCCGACATTAAACCAATTTCATCGGGTTTTTCTGAGGAATTAATATTTAGTCCTATTTTATTTCTAACATAAGTCAATGGTGTTTCGTTCAACATAACATCAAACTTAAATATATTTATAGTGATGGTGCTACTCTTCATAAATGTAGTTCGCCAATATCTCTTATCACCGAATCCTTAAAACATGATCTTACCCGGATTATAGAATGATGCATGTATAACAACATGATCGTAAGTCCTGCAAAAACTACATGCATGTATATAGAGTCTAAACATAAGTTAGGAAACAGTTATGAATTAAAATCAGTTATATGAAATACGAAATTAGAAATTGCTACCCCACGAAAGCTTTTAGGTGTGTACATTGACAATGCTTTGTGTTTGAATGTTCTTATTGGTCATCTATGCGTATAGCTGCCATCGCAACTCTATCTATCTAAAATAATACACAATGTTCTCACAAAAGAAGTGAAACAAATCTTATACATTTCTTACATTACTCTATTTGACTATGGATGCAGTCTTTGGATCCATTGTAATTCTTCTTTACTTAAGAGCGTTGATAAAGTCCAAAAAGAAGGACTGCACACCATAACGATGAAGTCCGAAGGAAAATTTCTTTTCTCTGGAATAGTTAATTTTTGAAATTGGATGTAAATGTTTCACAATTCTTATGGTTTATGAAACTATTCATGGCTTAGCTCCAGTTTATATTTCTAAACTTGTAGTTGTGCTACAAGAACAGAACTCTTGAGAAAATTCTGTTCTTTTATTGGAATAGAATGTTGGAATGAAAATTCTCTTAACATAAGTTCAATCGAAAATATTTCATGCTATAAGTGATCTCTGAAAAAGTACATATATATCAAAAGGCCCAAAGCTTTTCCAAGTACAGCGACAATATCAAGAAATATAAATCATCTTCATTTTTTTTCAGGGACGGGGAAGAACTCTCAGAAACTTTTGTTTTCGAGACAGACTCCAACGACAGAGCTGTTCTGGACTTCGATACTGGTACGTCATTTTAACACTTGAACAGAATTTCGTGAAAATTTGATACAAGAAAATTATCTGCTTTTCCATTATCTATCGATGTCATTTTTTTCGATCAATATTCATTTTAGTGTTAAGTCCACTAAATTCAATATAAACTTAATTCAAAATTATATATTCCATATGCACTCATTCGAAACATCGGAATTTATTGGGTAAGGTCTTTAGTCTTCGGGAGATGTCGATAATGAATGCATTGCTAGCGGAAGCCAAAGACGTAATTGAAAATTCAAGGAACCACATATGAGTTTATACTCGGTGAAATCGACAGATCTGATGAATTCGGGTTCCACTTGGGTTGTACTTCTTTGACTTATTTGGTTTGTCGTAAATCGAAATATTTTACTTATTTTCTTTCCTTTTTATACAGTTATGAACAATCATTTTCATTACAGAATCGGCTTTACAAATGTCTGAAAACATTACAGTAAATTGAGAGCTATTTTTTTTCTATCATGATCTGTGCAAGAGCCGCTTTAAAAAAAAAAACATGTGATATCCCGTTTAACAAATATTAAAGAACAAAAACAAACAAATAAACAAACAAACAAACGATAGACTCATCATGGGGTACACATATTTGATATCTTTAGCAACTAATGTATTGAGGAATATTGACTCTTCATCTCTAGAAAGATCAACATTAAACGAAAAGCGTCGACCCTGGTCAGCCCGCGGAGTTTTGCCGCCATTAATAGTCTATGCTCTGCCGAGATAGTCAATTTGGAATCTAGGATCTCGTACTTTTTGAGTTAAAGGGGAGAAAGCATATTAATTTTACCAATTATCAAACTACATAATTTTAACCTGGTCCAAATAGAACAAAAAATGCAGATAACAGTTTAAAGTTGATGTGCTGTGAACTATTTTTTAGGGGGGGGGGGGAGGTAGAAAACTCATTCTGGGTAGAAAACATTGTGTAGAATGGAGAAATTGCAATTTCTTCATTTTTCCACTATGTTTTCGAAAGCCCTCTTAAGGAGCGTATAAAAGAGGGATTGTCAGGTATTAACTTCAGTCATTCGGATTCTGGCTTATTCATTCAGTCGAATAAGTATTTTCACATATCGTAATAAAACTTTTCTTTCTGATGAAATTACATGTGGGATGAAAAAGAACATCGAAGCATTCATCATTACTTTGGGACGACTTAACCCTTTTCAGGATGAATATATCTTTGTTCAGAATTGTATTAAAAGCATATGACTGATAGCACTGTTGCTCTATATTTAGTTTTTAAATTGATCATATAGACACTTTTGGCATGAAGAGGACAATCATGTGGTGTAGACTAAGATCAGACTGCAAATGTATCCAGGCTGAACTTTGTCTATGTTTCCTGCCAAAGCAGTAATATTCCGGGATCAGCATGAAAAGGGCTAAGTTTGACTTTCGAACCAAACAACCCACCAAATGTCATCTCTTGTTACAGTCATGAGTTCGATCCCCGGCGGCGGCAAATATACTTTCCGACATCTGTCTCTCTGGATGGATAATTGTAAACCTAAGTGGGATAGCAGCTGAAGGCTAGGAAAGGATGTAGTGGTAGTATTGGTTTGAAAAATACCAGGAATCCATTGTTAGGTGCTCCAGCCACCGCGATATGACTGCAGTACTGTTAAAAGTGGCGTTTAACTCAATTCAATCTATCAATCAATCTTCTGTTACAGGCCTGTTCAGAAAAGCCAAGTTTCAAGTGATTGCTACTGACTATATTGACTTTGCTATTGTTTATTCGTGTGACGAGGCGCCAATGTTAGGCGCGAGTGCGCGTAAGTATTTGTATATGGTATATTTCAACGGAGATAACGTTTTACTCAACGAAGACCGACTTGCGTCTACGTTCACGTAATGCAGATACACAATTAGAAGAATTAGAGCTTGTTAGGCCGGGAATACTCAACGAATATCAGACGACCGCATTGTTAGTAATAACAACACAGTCGCCAATGTTGTGATTTTCAAAGGTTTTTCCTTGTAACTAAGTGACATTTTGTCCACGATGACGTATAGCGCTTGATGCCTTTTTGATCCATAAGTATATTTCAATTGACCAATCGCTGGCCCCGGCCACTTAATCATTTTGCCACGTCCAGTTACTCCCACAGGAAATCCTAATTCGATTTTTAAAGGCGTTATTACGCAATATGTATGGCCAGTAGCTTGCAACATAAAACGAGAATAGTTTGTTGTCGACATATACGTCGTATTGTCAGCTTGTATAAGCTGTAGTAACGATTTTTAAGTCGCCAAAAACAACGAAAAGGGTCAAGAAAAATGGCATCCAATTTCGGAGATCGAAACTCATTTCTGGTCGAAATGAATATTTTCATTGGTGTACTGGTTGTTTGATTAACAGCCGTGATTGGTCAATTGTTTGGTTAGTTGTGCATTTGGCGATTCGTGGACTGTTTAAATGAAAGTCCGTGAAATCATTTAAGAGATGGAGAGAACATTTTTTGTTTTCATGGAGGTATGAACCGAAAAACCTAATCACACTGTATGAATACGCGAAGCGGATTCATACATTGTGTGATTAGGTTTTTCGGTTCATACCTCCATGAAAACAAAAACATATTCTTTTATTTCTTATAATTTAATAGTATCGAGCGAAAAAACAAAACTTAACAAATTTTGATACCTTTTTGTATGGGACTATTTTGTGCGGAAGCATACAAAATTGCTGCGTGCTCAAAATTTTGTTCATGGAGGTATGAATTAAATTTTTCGACCAATCAGAAGGCTCGTTTTTGATAGACGAAACTAACAATTATATTATTCTAAAATGCCTCCAATTTGGTAACTAACGGATCCCTGGTCACGCCCCTTGGTCTCCAACATATCACTTTGACTGAGGTAATAAAAGACACCATTTAGTAACAAACATAACTAAGTTCATAAAATAGAAAAAGTTAGTATTTGGTTGGCAACTTAATCGTCGTGATTGCAGCTTGAATAAGCTGTAACTACCACGTTTCAGTCGCCAGACCAACAAAAATACTTCTAGTGAATGGCAACAAATGTTGGAGAACAAAGTTCACTGCCGGTCTAAATGGATAATTTTAATTGGTCAATTGATACTTTGATTGACAGACGCGATCATTCAAATTTTTGCCTGTTTCAGAAACAGCCTGGCTCCTTTCCCGCAGTCCTTCTGGATTCTCGGCTCTCGATACAAGACGGATTAGACAAGCTTTGGCGGACAATGGAATCGATGAAGATTTATTTAATAATGTCAACCAATCGGATTGCGGCCGCTAACACTGTCCTGTCTTTCTTGTACTATACCAAACTACCAAAGCAATAAATAAATAAATAATAATAAAACAACAACGACAATTGACATATAATACACGTTATATTAGAGTATGACATTTCTAACAGGCAAAAAATTAAAGAAGCCATAGACTACAAATGATTTCCAGGTGGTAAGGTCGAACTTAGTGGGATATACTCGTAAATGAGTAAATGCTGCTTTTCGTCATCCACTGACGATTTTATTCCATTCAGTATTTTTTCCAAAGTTTTTCATTCTGAGATAATGCAATTTATGGATTTTGTTTGTTGAAATTTCAGACAGTTTCTACATATTTTTCCTTAAATTCTAAGTTAACTTTCTAATGTCAAAAGTAGAAAAGGGTTGTTTTGAGCAAAAGCTGTTCTACATTTTGTTATAACAAAAAGCCATTGACGTAGGAAAAATTGCGTTTGGCTAATCAAGTTTTGCAATGGAAGTTAAGTATAGCGTCACGAATAACGAGCTGGATTAATGCAAAAACGATTATCAAATATTTTTGTTTCGAATTCGATTAGTTGCACTTCTCGAATGTAAATAGATATTTAAGCTAGAAATATACTCAAAAGAATCGATTTTGTTGGTATTTATTCACCCAAGAAGCCAATCAGACTCCTAATCTTCAATCATGGGGTGTAATGGGTTCGACCCCCGGCGGCGGAACATTTCCTTTCCGACATTTGTCTTTCACCAATGGGTAGATAATAGTAAACCTAAGTGGGATGGAAGCCGGAGCCTAGGATAGATTGTAGTGGTGGTACTGTTGGAAGATTAACAAGGGATCCATTGTGATAAGCTTTAACCGCCGCTTATGACTGAAAAATTGTTTGAGGCGGTGTTAAGCCCCATTCAAACAAACAATCTAATCGTCAGCGTTTTAAAATTGTACAGACACTTACGATGTTTTTGCACTAAGGCATCGATACATGGAAAAGGTTTCTGATCGCTGGCCCTGTCTACTGACTCCACTGGTAACGCACACTGACCCAGACAGGAAAGTCAACTTCGATATTAAACAGAGTTAGTTTGCACAATTTATGGTCAATAAGGTCACAAATAGGTTAAAAAGTTAGTTGCCGATTTAAACGTCGTAACTACAGCTTGAATAAGTGAAGATTTTAAAATATACAACTAGTCAACTGACTCCAGTAGTAACACCCACTGACCCAGACAGGAAAGTCCATTTCGATATTGAACAGCGTTAGTTTGCACAATTTATGGTCAATAACGTCACAGATAAATTAAAAAGTTAGTTGCCGATTTAAACGTGGTAACTACAGCTTGAATAAGTGAAGATAGTAAAATATACAACTAGTCAACTGACTCCAGTAGTAACACCCACTGACCCAGACAGGAAAGTCCACTTCGATGTTAAACAGCGTTAGTTTGCACAATTTATGGTCAATAACGTCACAGATAAGTTAAAAAGTAAGTTGCCGATTTAAACGTCGTAACTACAGCTTGAATAAGTGAAGCTAGTAAAATATACAACTAGTGAACCGATGTCATACTGATCCCGGAATGTTCCTCCTTTGACAAAGGCTTGGGCAAGTGTTTAGACTAAGATCAGCCTGCACAGACGTGCAGTCTGATCTTAGTCTACACTGCTTACTTGTTCTTGTTGTGTTGAGAAAAAACTTTGATCTAACTATGTAAAAGTTTCAAAATTTATTAGAAAGAGGATAAATAATCAGCAGGACATGGGTTAACAGACTGTCTTTTAAATCGAAATCAAAGGCCTGAACGGCCTCAAATGCAGTCAGGACTGTATATTAGCAATTAGTATGATAATTGAAGCAATTCTCTAATTTGTCTGTGAAGTTTTCCTTATTATGAAATCACATCTGAATACTTTTATCTTTTTCTTCAAAATGTTTAAATGCCACTGGATATTTTGACCATTTGCTTAAAACATTTTAGCTGTGAAACCTTTTCATGCGTTTATATGTAGAAATTACGAAAGACCGGTGGTGACATCAAGAATTCACAGTTCACATTTCATACATAGTAGCTCTGAAGTGACAAGTTGGAAGTATGAAGTCGGAAGTTTGAAGTGTGAAGTTGGAAGTATGAAGTCGAAAGTTGGAAGTTGGAAGTGAGAAGTTGGAAGTATGAAGTCCAAAATTTGAAGTGTGAAGTTGGAAGTATGAAGTAGGAAGTTTGAAGTGTGAAGTTGGAAGTATGAAGAGTGAAGTTAGAAGAGTGAAGTTGGAAGGTTGAAGTCGGAAGTTTGAAGTGTGGAGTGTGAAGTTGGAAGTTTGAAGTTTGAAGTTGGAAGTTTGAAGTGTGAAGTTGGAAGTGTGAAGTAGGAAGTGTGAAATATGAAGTTTGAAGTTGAAAGTATGCTGTGTGACATATGAAGTGTGAAGTTGGAAGTATGAAGTCGGAAGTTTGATGTGGGAAGTTGGAAGTTTGGGGAGTGAAATATGAAGTCGGAAGTTGGAAGTATGAAGTCGGAAATTTGAAGCTGGAAGTGAGAAGTTGGAAGTATGAAGTCCGAAATATGAAGTCGGAAGTTAGAAGTATGAAGTCAGAAGTGTGAAGTTGGAAGTGTGAAGTTGGAAGTTTGAAGTGTGAAGTTTGAAGTTGGAAGTGTGAAGTTGGAAGTTTGAAGTGTGAAGTTTGAAGTTGGAAGTTTGAAGTTTGAAGTGTGAAGTAAGAAGTGTGAAATTTGAAGTGTGAAGTTGGAAGTATGAAGTGTGAAATATGAAATGTGAAGTTGGAAGCAGAAGTCGGAAGTTTGAAGTGGGAAGTTGGAAGTATGAAGTTGGAAGTGTGAAATTGGAAGTTTGGAGAGTGAAATATGAAGTCGGTAGTTGGAAGTATGAAGTCGGAAGTTTGAAGTTGGATGTGAGAAGTTGGATGTATGAAGTTAGAAGTTAGAAGTGAGAAGTTCGAAGTATGAAGTAGGATGATTGAAGTACGAAGTTGGAAGTAAGAAGTGTGAAGTAGGAAGAGTGAAGTTTGAAGGTTGAAGTCGGAAGTTTGAAGTGTTAAGTTGGAAGTATGAAGTGTGAAGTGTGAAGTTGGAAGAGAGAAGTTTAAAAGTTGAAGTGTAAAGTTTGAAGCGTGAAGTAGGAAGTGTGAAATATGAAGTGTGAAGTTGGAAGTATGCAGTTGGAAGTATGAAGTGTGAAGTTGAAAATATGAAGTCGGAAGTTTGAAGTGTGAAGTATGAACTTAGAAGTATGAAGTCGGAAGTTTGAAGTGTGAAGTTGGAAGAATGAAGTGTGAAGTTGGAAGTTTGAAGTCGGAAAGTTGAAGAGTGAGGTCGGAAGTATGAAGTATGAAGTTGGACCTTCAAACTTCACACTTCATACTTCAAACTTCAAACTTTTTTCTTTCAACTTTTTACTTCATACTTCAAACGTCACACTTCACACTTTCAATTTCACACTACAAACTTCCAACTTCGCACCTTAACTCTACACTTCAAACTTCCAAATAGATACTTCCAACTTCACACCGAATACTTCCAACTTCACACTTCCAACTTCACACTTCCAACTTCACATTTCATACTTCCAACTTCACACTTCATTCTTCCAATAACATACTCCCAACTTCAAACATCCAACTTCAAACTTCACAATTCAGACTTCCAACTTTAAATTTCAAACTTCAAACTTCACACTTCAAACTTCATTATTTCAACTTCACACTTCATACTTCCAACTTCACACTTCAAACTTCACACTTCATACTTCCAACTTCGCACTTCATACTTCCAACTTCAAACTACACACTTCAAGCTTCCAACATCACACTTCACATTTCAAACTTGAAACTTCACACTTCAAACTACACACTTCAAGCTTCCGACATCACACTTCACATTTCAAACTTCAAACTTCACACTTCATACTTCCAACTCTCCACTTCCCACTTCAAACTTCCAATTTCACACTTCAAACTTCACATTTCCAACTTCACACTTCACGATTCCAACTTCACACTTTCAACTTCACACTTCCAACTTCACACTTCCAACTTCAAACTTCATACTTCCAACTTCACACTTCAAACTTCATATTTAATTTGGTTTAATTATATACTGTGAATTTACGAAGTCACCACGGGTCTCATAATTCACAATTCATACTTCCAACTTCGCACTTCATACTTCCAACTTCAAACTACACACTTCAAGCTTCCAACATCACACTTCACATTTCAAACTTCAAACTTCACACTTCAAACTTCAAACTACACACTTCAAGCTTCCAACATCACACTTCACATTTCAAACTTCAACCTTCACACTTCATACTTCCAACTTCACACTTCCCACTTCAAACTTCCAATTTCACACTTCGAACTTCCAACTTCCAACTTCACCTTTCACACTTCCAACTTCACACTTCCAACTTCACACATCCAACTTCACACTTCCAACTTCAAACTTCATACTTCCAACTTCACACTTCAAACTTCATATTTAATTTGGTTTGATTATTTACTGTGTATATAAGAAGTCACCACGGGTCTCATAATTCACATTTCACACTTCCCATTTCAGACTGAATATGTGTGAAGTGTGTACTGTAAATACATGATGTCACCACCGGTCTTTCGTAAGAAATAGAATTCCTGTTGTTCACGAGGATCTCATATACAACCTCGAAGGTAAAAGTCGAGTGCTCTAACCGGAATTTGAGCTGAAAGAATTCACACAAATAGCGATCCACTTGTATGATCAAGTATGACAAACATAATTGTAAATATATTCTGTAATACAGATTTAGTCGAACCATAATTATAATTAATATAGGTGGTGACAAGAGTGTTTGTTTTGTTTGAATGGAGTTTTACGCCGCTTTCAACAATCTTTCAGTTATATCGCGGCGGCTGGAGCACCTAACAATGGAATCCTGGTATTTCTCACACCAGTACTACCATTACGTCCTTTCCTAGCCTCCAGCTGCTATCCCACATAGGTCTACGATGATCGACCCATTGGTGAGAGACAAATAGTCGGAAAGGATGAGTGCCGCTGTCGGGAATCGAACCCGGGACCTCTAGATTGATAGTCCGACGCGCTACCAACTGCGCTATGACGGCGGCGGTGACAAGAGTGACTAAGGCAATTCTTGTGAACTGTCAAAAATAAAAAGAATTGACTATATTTAGCCATAACATACTAATGCCTAAAGAAATACTATAAAAATTCTTGAATTTTGATTGATTCATTATCTGGTTGATATAGCTCATACGACAGCTTATACTATTATCCAATGAAACATTGGAAAATTTTCATTACAAGTAAAAATCCTCTCTAAAATGAAGTATCTGTACTGAGAGTTTGCAGTCATTTATTTTTTCAAAGTGGCAACTTTGACTAAATATCATACCATTATTGAAGTAATTGGCATTTAAAGCTGCTTGATTGTAGCCAGTTCACGACCCCTTGTTAGCATAAATACTTCTCACTTTTTTTTCTGTCCACCCATGCAACATTTCACTAACTTTTATTTTCTTTCTCCGTAATTCGAAGTCACGGAAATCGCCTTTTCCATCTGCTAATCGTCTTTACAAAAACAAGGACCACGTTTCGACACCCATAAATAGCTTGATCAACGGAGTATTTGTCAATTTTGTACAAAACACTCGAAGGATAGTTTTAAGAGCATAGCCCTCCGATCTTTCGAAAGATTTCAAACGAATAGATGGCTCTGAGAAGAGTCTTCGCTTCAGAATTCGAGTAAGTTTGAAATTACTTTCTCAATATTTTGTTCGGGTAACTTTCGACCCGGTTCATACATAAATTGATCGTTGGAATGTGAAAAATCAAAGCGCTGAAAGCGCTGAAAGCCTGAGATATGTACACAGGAGATATATAATCTGGGCAGAAAAAGTATCGGAGGTGCCACTTTTTACCCAAATCTACTGTCGATTAAGCGCAGATCTGCCAATTTGTGCGCTATGGGACACAACCTGCCCGCAATAATTTTCATCCCGTTAAGGTATTGTAACGATATATTTACATGTATATATCGTTACATATTTTTCACCCTATCAAAATGCTTTGAAGGGATGTGATAAAGGCCACCCAAGGATCCTTCCTGTGAATTTTGGTTGAGTTTGGTTGAATTATGTTCAGTACTTTCTGAGAAGATTTTTAATGTAAAAGTTGACGGACGGACGGACGGACGACGGACACCACATCATGACAAAAGCTCGTTGGCTTTCAGCCAGTGGAGCTAGCGAGAGAGAGCCAGTGAGTGGGAGAGATGGGGAATGGAGCGTGTAGCCAGGTTCGAACTAGGAGGTTCTTGCGTGCGATGCGAGTATTCTACCACACAAACCAATTTCGTTATGCAAATATGCGCTTTATAATCTCCAGATAAAGAGAGCGAAAGAGGGCGGGCGGTCGTTTACCAGGTTAACATGATTATATACACCTCTCAAAACCTGTGTGTAGACGTTGCATCCTTTGGGTAGAATTCGGAGTAAAAAATATATAGACACAAAGTCCGAGCACGACCAAACCGTTTTCAGACAGTGCGAATATGATCCTATGAATGACCAATTAATTTGTTAAACAAAACATTCCAATCGTGCGTAAAACCGACAGCTTCGCTTATCAGCTTTATACAGCAACTTCGTCTAACCGGACCGTTTTAACATTGTTACTCTAGAATAAGTAATATTATTTTGGTACGAAACAAACACCTTATTTTTTCTTAACAATATGTTATGATTATATATGTTGAATAATTTCAAATATATTATATATCTCCTTTCTTTCTTTCCATTCACTCGTCAAGTTTTGATAATTTTGCACACGAAAGTACTGTACATCAAACCGACAGCTTTCAATGAGTCATATCTCGCCTTCGTCCTTCTCGCTTCAATCGGGCGTATTAATTTATGGTCAGATTCGATCTACTTTTCATGCGACAGAAGATCACATTGATTGCGGTAGATGTTTTACATTATGTTTTCACATTAAACTCTGCATGGGTTTGAATTTTTAGCATTGTAATTTTAGCCTCCGATTGCTTTCGCAATCTCAGGCTCCGATTGCTTTCGCAATCTCAGGCTAACTAGGAATCAATGCATGTGTCGGGTTAGCGTCTTTTTTCGAAAGGGGGTAATAGTGGACCTTGAAAAATATGCATTGAAAATATTTGAAATACTAATCGGTGATTTTAAATGCATTTTTAACCAAATGATTATTTCAAAATTGCGTTTTTAGTGATTTACAATACGTTTTTACGCAAAACGCATTTTACCTGTAGCTCCATGTCACATGTGACATTCGGCCGATCAGAATCTAGTACAAACGGAACCATCCGGCCATTCCCGTAAGCGTAGATCGACAGAGAGATCGAGGTCGTGACCTAAACCACAGCGCAAATCATTGATTCGGCTTTTTCGTGAATGGGCTTACATTTTCAAGTAGTATCTACAAGAAATCATGAATCAATTTACTGGCAAGGATAAGTTTTTCAGGTCGTTGTCCGGTTCCTAGAAGGAAAGAACGAATTCGGCCGATTCCCAGATTACAGTCAGTATCCTGACTCCAATAAAAAAGAGTTGTGTTCCCTAGATTATCCTCGAACCTGTCACTTACCTGTACAGGAGTTCAAGAAGGCTCAATCTTAGGTCCGCTTTTTATTTTTGATATAACATCAATATATAACATCATTCAATGATGTCAATGATACAATTGAAGATATCAGTTCTAGTAGCACACTTTTAGCAGGCGATACATGTCTATCTGTTGTCGTTCACGATCAAGCTCTTGCTGCTTCTAATTCATAATCTGATATTCGAAAAATTGAACTTAGGGCAAATAAGATACGTGTGAATTCATAATCTCTCTAAATACCTAAAATATTCAAAACAAGTTAACCAGGCCTTGGTATGCCAAACGTCGATATATGTATCATGGAAGTTCACGAAGATCCTGGGCTTTACATTTCTAATAATAGATCTTGGAATCACCATATAACACCAATCTAATCCATTCATTCCGTCGGTAATCAATGATTGTAATAGTTTACCTGAAGAAATTCGAGACTTGGAATCTTTAAAATCAAATAAGAGCCCATCTTGACAGGGATGAAGATGTCAATTTATTGCTAGAAGTGCAGGCCTTTATCAGGGACAGCAGAAGGTTTGGGCTGTAAGATAGGTCAAATTACGTTAATTGCATATTCCAATTGTATTGGACAGTACCCTTTCCCGTTTAATTCCTAGTTTTTACGTCCCTGTGTTTTTATGCTTGAGAAAACATTGTGGAAAAAGAAGAAATTGCTTGTGACAAGCAATTTCATCTGTTTTCCACAATATTTTCTACACTACAGAATGATTATTATTCAAATAAGTTCAACTTAGATTTGTCGTCTGCAAGACCATTGAATTTAGACCAGTCTAAAACTAAAAAAAACAGGAAAGGGTTAAGTTTATTTCAAGTACATTTTTTATAAACTTCAAACTATACATGGGTGCATTCTTGAAGACATGACAATGGCTGTACGAAGGACGAAACATTAAAGGATCACAAAATCTCGCCAAGAGCATGCTATACTTTGGTGAGCTGAAAACTGGCTCTGCAAAGAGATAAGGACTTTCAACACATTTCGCGTTGGTACCAGACACGATTTGGATTAGAAAACTGTTTTGTTAAGGCGACAAATTGACGGATCGCCGACCACGCCCACAGGCTTCCGATAGATAGTTCGACTTTCAAATCAAATGATAAAAAGAAAAAATAATAAAAAATGTAACGTGCACAGCTCAAACACGAAACTAATCCATTCAGAGAAAATTCTCAACCTAAAACTTAACTGTTTTGCAAATTTTAGAATTGTCAAAATTAAAGGGTTTTCCAGACGAGCATTTAAAGTGGATTTATTTTTAAAAATAACCATTCAGTAGGGTAGAAAATATTGTGGGAAAAGAAGAAATTGGGGAAAAAAGACAAGTCTAATTATACATGAATATGACTGATTTATTCTCCTTTTAGTGACAAAAGGTAAATTTAATGAGTTAATTGTAATGGAACAGAATCTAAAGCAAAACAAACAAGAATAAGCACACACACAAACACACACAAACATACCTGATAATACCGTATGCCGTATGACTAGTCTAAACTGTTCGTTTTCATTTTAGAAAAAAATCATTTGTCATTTAAACCCTTTCTTGTTCAAACCCGCGATTTAACTTTTTTTGTGATTTAACACTTGATAAAACATTATGGAAAAAGAAAAAGTGCTTGTACTAGCAATTTATCTTTTTCCCACAATATTTTCTACCACATAAGATGGTTTAATTTCAAATTTCATCCAATTTTTATTAACGCCTAAAACTCTTTCAATTTGGACCAGTCCAGTCTAAATTAAAAAAAAAAAAAAAAAAAAAAAAAAAAAAACGGGAAAGGGTTAATAATTATGCTTGAGAGATAGAACATGTAGTATTTGTAATTCATTATGCAATCAGTCGCTGCTTCACGCGTCGGTTGGCTTCAATAAAGCATCGTCACTGCAGCTTATTGAAAGCTTTATCTTCCCCCAAAACTCACAACCAAATTAAAAAGAAGCACATACTCGAGGCACTAAAGTATTATATAGATATTACAATTGAAATTGTAAGATCAATATAATTCTGCACGGCACGGTAAGCCTGAATTTCATGAAAGAAGTTTTGATATTTGAAATTGTGATCCACCGCTACTCAACTTTCGCTTCTCATTTAAACACTGAGATTAACAAAATCGCCCGTAAAGTTTAGACATTAGCACCTGTGCATAAAATGGTCAATCCCGAAGATTAGCGAAAAATGTCCGGTGATCAATCGGGGACATTCGTCTCGATCTTAAAAATGTAAACATACACGAACTATATTCGATCAGAGAAAACACAAAATACTCTGTCCTGAGAACTCCAATGATACCCATCTTTTGCATTTTGATATTAAGCAGAGTCGTGTTTGTTTTAGTGAAAAAGTAAACGATAAATTGTTTAAACTATTTTTCCTTCCACGGAGGTAAAATCTGGCTTTAAGCTGCAGCTACGATGATTGTATAGCCAATCGACCAGTTGGAATTATACTCTCAACTTAAACTCGACCTGGACAATTGACTTGCGAGGTCATTGAAAATTTAGATTTATCTATCTTCTTGGCATCTAGGATTGCGTCGATCTCATCCATTTTGGCTTGCTCTAGAACTGGTTCCCTGGTTAAAACCCATGCGAATTCTGAAACAAAGAAAAATCGGATATATATGAAGAACAGACGTATCCTTGGCGGAGAGACATGAGTATCATAGATAAAAAGAAATGAATTGACTTCAGTTTTGTGTCAACAATTGACAGATTGTGATGTCAACCAAATAATTAATTGACCAATCAAATCAAATTTTACTGACAGCCGCGGTCCGTCAGTTGCCTGTTGATAACCGTACCTTGATGCTCGTTACTACCATTGGGTGCGTGTCGTTTTCTTAAATTCCCAACTGCTCTAAGTAAAGACTCAGATCAGCCTGTGCATCCGCACAGTCTGATCAGAGTCTTTATAGTGCTCTCTATAATTAAGAGTTTATTCAACTCTTGCGGTCTTTTGAAATTGTAGACTAGTCCAATTTGAAAGACATTTCAGAAGGCAGTGAAAAGTTGATACAATTTGATTTGTAACCATCCTATGTGGTAAAAAATATTGTAGGAAAAGGAAAAATTGCTGGTTACAAGCAATTTCTTCCTTTTCCTCAATGTTTTCTGAGGTAAAAGATCACAGCGACGTAATATCCCGGTCTTGTACAGGGAAGGATTAAGATGCACTGTTTAATTGTCTAGACCGCTCTATGTCCCCATGGCACTTTCTCGGTAATTTATCAATTCATCATTTAACTTTTAGTTTCGTCTATCAAAAACGAGCGTTCTGATTGACATAAGAAATAAAAAAAAAAAAAAAAAAAAAAAATCATACCTCCATGAACAAAATTTTGAGCACGCAGCTATTTTAAATGTTTCCACTAAAAAATAGTTCCATTAAAAATGTATCAAAATCTTTCACGAATTCATACTGTGTGATAAGGTTTTTCGTTTAATACCTCCGTGAGAACGAAAAATATTCTATTCATGTCTTAAATAATTTCACCTAAAAACGAGTGAAAATATCATAATGATAAACACACTGACAGATTTTATTCTGCATTCCTTAACCCTTGTCATGCTGATCCCGGAATATTCCGGTTTTGACAGGAGATGTAGACCAAGATCAGCCTGCACATATGTGCAGTCTGATCTTGGTCTACACGTCCTGCTTCTAATTTTCGTGCCAGAGCTGTTAATGAAATTGATTTCCAACAGAAATACTGATTTTTTTCAACAAGATCAATCAATACTTTCAGCCCTTTGATTTTACAGCAATTCAGTAAGCTAATTTATACAGCATGACAAGGGTTAATATGAAATGAACGTCATCTCAGCGAGACCAAAAACACGGATGGCGTCATCAGGTTGCTATGTAAATCACTCGCCAAATGACGCGCTTTTTGGAGATTTTCTCAATAAATAAATAAATAAATAAATAAATAAATAAATAAATAAAAATATTCTCTCTTTTGTGGCATTAAAGAAATAGAATTATCGTTTGTTTGAGATTATAAGATCGATTTATCTTTCATTTGATGAATAACTGATGCATATTTTCTTTGTGGCTTCGTCACTCTTGGAAAATATAGCTTTTGTTGTTCACTTAGAGAAAGATAAAATCGATGTTACACGTACAATAAAAAAGAACGATTATCATATATATATTTGTTGACTAACCGTACTCTGGAATATATCCCACACTACCCCTCAATCTAGCCTAGAACCGTTTAACCTATAGATTTCATACTTCTCCGTTTGGTATTGCATTTTCCATTCTAGACGATAGCTAGAATCTTAAAGTCTTGTTCTTCGAATTGGAAGACTACAGCTGCGCTGTATTCATGAGTATTAGTGGATTTTTGAGGGGGACTTTGTTGTTAAATGATCAGGTTGTTATCCCCCCCCCCCCCGATCCCCGGCTCCCCTGCCCCATTCCCCGCGTTAGACCGTCCCCACGTACATGCAACGAATTGTCGATGGTTGTTGTATTCAGCGTATATTTGTCGAAAAGTTTTAAATCCAAACGAAACTTGTAACAGGAGCTAAAAACCGATTGAAGTGACGCGTTTTACTACATTGTTAATTAGTGAAAAAAAAGGACAGGTGTGTTACAATTAGTGTATAGATACAAGTACTTACGAGTATTAATTGGTAAAAATGGCACCTTTGTGCACGACCAAACGATTGTGTAGGTGGTATAGTCTGTGGACACAACCCAGTAATCTCCTCGGGCTGGCGCTAAAATGATACAGAAATTCATTTGGTGCGTGTGTCCGATTCTTGTTGGGAGCAAGTCATCTATGGGCTTGCATAATGTCGTAACTACAACTTTTATTAAAGTTGTAGTTACGACATTTTGCCCATCCAACGACGATATTATCTACAATAGTTGATGGTTTTCAAAAAACTTGGCACGGTTGTTCCCTTTGATTAGTAATTAATTGTTATGCGTAAAATTCTGTTGGATACTACCAAATTCAAGGTCACCACTGAAGGTCATATGATAAGCAATTGAGCAGGTCATCTGTGTCCATTTCTAGCTTTGAACTGTTTCACACGGCAAGGAATTTTCTGAATTTTCTGAATAGACATAGTCATTTTATTAAAAAATATAAAGCGACTAACGCAGTATGACCTTTCTTTCACTTATTGTCCCTTTTAAACCCTTTTCATGCTGATTTATTTCAAAATTGCATGAAAATCAAAGGGCTGAAAACACTCAAAGTACTAATTTTGGGTCAAAATTTTATTTGAAAAGTTATTTCTAAAAGAAACAACAGGTGCAGTATACTAAGATCTGATCTTTGTTTAAACCTCCTGCCATAAAAAGTATATTCCGGATTCAGCAAGACAAGGGTTAAAATTGACTTTAGATTTGTCATCAAAAATCGTCCACGAATAAATTGAGTATGAACTATTTTGTATGATTGCGCACAAACTAGTTCTATAAAAAAACTGCCGCAAACTGGCCATTTCTTTTTCTTTTAATGACATAAAACTGGATAACATTAAATTATAAGAAACGACGAGAAATTGTTTTCATTTTAGTATAATTGATTTTTTGTCTATCAGAAACGAATGTTCTGATTGGCGGAAAAAAATGCTTGATACTTCAACATTCACAATTTTGAGCAGCAATTTTGTTTGCTTGCACACAAAATAGTTCCATAAAAAGCGTATCAAAATTGTCGAGATATTTGCTTTAATCGCTCGATTTCATTAAATTATAAGAAATAAAGAGAATATTTTTTTTTGTTTTCATGGAAGTATGAAACGAAAAAACTAATCACACTGTGTGTAACTAAAAAACTTATCACATTCGCGTATTCATAAAGTGTGATTAGTTTTTTCGTTTCATACCTCCAAGAAGACAAAAATTATCCTCTACATATCTTAATTTGAATTAATAACCTAATCATATTACTGTAGGAATCGTGGCCTAGTATAGTATTGTCAGGTTATAGGTTGAAAACAATAACATTTTCTTATAGCCTATATTTATAGGTCATAACTTGATATGGGCCCATGCGTGACATTTTCACATATCGTCGTTGGGCGTGCAAAACGTCGAAACTGCAGCTGTATTGATTCGTTTGAATGGGATCTAACGTCACTTTAAAAAAAAATTCATATCGCGGCGGGTGGAACATCAAACAATGGATTACTGGAATATCTCGTACCAATACCATCATAATATCCTTGCTTAGCCTCCAGCTGCTATCCCACTAAGGTTTACGAGTGGCCAGTGATTGGTGAGAGACGAATGTCGGATAGGATACGAGCCGCCGCCGGGGAGCGAACGTATGACATTCAATATAATCGGTGGATAATCGTAAACCTAAGTGGGATAGCAGCTGGAGGCTAGGAAAGGATGTAGTGGTAGTACTGGTGTAAGAAATACCAGAAATTCATTGTTAGGTGCTCCAGCCGCCGCGATATAACTGAAATACTGTTAAAGCGGCGTTTAACCCCATTCAATAAATCAACTTATAATTTAAGTCCCTATATACATTACACACGCTTACCTTTTTCCTGTCCCCCCCCCCCCCCCTTGTTTTTACCATCCTGTAGTTTCATACACGAGAAAACATTGTGGGAAAAGAAGAAAATGCCAGTAACAAGCAATTTTCTAACCTCTGGATCGGTAACTTGTCAAATGGCACTAATTTCAAATTGCCGTATGTAGCTTCTTAGACAAGTATTAAATTAAAAAACAACAACAACAACAACAACAACACAAAAAGGAAAGTATTAAAGTGAAAACTTTGATCCGATTGTGTGCACGTAAAATCGCTGGAAATGGCCCTTGCAGGCTGTTAATGATTTTCAACATACCTCCACCTAATTTGACTCCAAGTTTAGCCGGGATTTTAGGATCGGTTTGTATAGCGTCTCCCGTTGCCTCGGATACTTGTCGAGAACTGAAATTCCATAATTCCAAATTAAGTTGATGCGATTAGTGTGTTTATAAATATAGCCCAGCAAATCGTGATCGAGTTACATGACGACGAAAGTCGACCGAAATATTTGCTGTATTTACGATATTTTGGTCACCCATTGACGATATACTATTCAGCAGGGCATGATTCATTATAGATAATGAGTTTATTTCAGATATGAAGAGAATAATTTTTTTTTTCATGGAAGTATGAAACGAAAAAAAAAATCAAAAAAAATCACACTTTATGAATACGCGAAGCGGATTCAAACATAATTGTGCTCACTTTTTCCGTTTCATACCTCCATGAAAAAGAAAAAAATAAAATATTCGCTTCATTTCTTATCATGCAATGAAATCAATCGAAAAAACAAATATTTAACATACTTGGATACAATTTTATGGAGCTATTTGTGCGCAAATATACAAAATAGCTACGTGTTCAAAATTTTGGTCGTGAAGACATGATTTTTTTCCAATTAAAACACTCGTTTCTGTTAGACGAAACTAAAAATTAAAAAGAATTGTGTGTATGAACTTTTTACGACGCTGTCAGAGACGCCAACACCCTCATGAATCACTGAAAAATCTCTTAAATCCTAAATCATCAATTTGGCCTGTTATATCAGTTGTAGAGTCGAGGAGGTGCAAACGGTATCGACCTCGGTAAATGTGCAACGCAAGCCCACAATGGTAAAATGTTCGGTTTTAAGCTATAGCAAAGCGTCAGTTTTTATAGCTTAAGTTAACAAATTTTTGAGGTCTTCTCAGAGTTCAACGAATGCAAACTGCCACTGGACGCTTAATCACTTAATACATTGAATGCTTACGCCACAAAAAGTAGTTCCTATTTCAGGAATATGGAAAACTGTCTGCAAGTTCACCTCCAAGGTATTTTTGCCTCTCTTGAGCATATTGCGTTCAAAATGCGTCTGACCAGAGTCTTCACTATGAACTCTTTTTTGTATGGCCACATGAATTAACCTTATTCAAATCGTAGCGTACATTCAGATGTATGCTATTTAACCTATTCCACCTCAATCCCGTATTTTAGGCATGTCTTAAAAAAAGCTTTGGAAAACATTGTGGATAATGAAGAAATTGCTTGTAACAAGCAATTTCTTCAATGTCAACAATAATTCCTACCCTACAAGACAAAGATTTTCTAAATTCTACCAACTTGAAATTGTCATCTGCAACTTCTTTCAATTTGAACCATTCTAAGATGTTGTCGTGTTATAATGTATCAACTCCTGGGTTACTCTAACCTCGTTAGTTCATCATGGTAATCTTTGACAAAGAAGACTACCTAACAAAACAAGGGTTTGCTAGCTTACAGTACATTCAGTACTTTAATTTTATATGTAAACTGATATGGCCTTCTTCGTACTTTCATTTTTCAAATACATATTCCGACCGTGCATGACCTTTGCTTGAACCGTTGTAGAGTTTTCGGTCCCTATGCGCATGGAAAATAATGTTGAAATGACTTACAAAATGTTATAGCCTTTATTTAGAACAGATATGGTGCTGTCGCCTTGAATGGCGTAATCGGCAGTAACACAGTCTTGGAACAATTCGAATACAGCAAAATATCGTTTGTGTTCGTACCATTTACCCAAATACTGTAAAAGAAAGGAAAAGAAATATGGCGTCATTGGCAGCGGTAGTCTGAAAACTATTTGGACAAAGAGACTATCCAAAAGCTTATTGGCTCATTAGCTTCTTCCTTTTTTATTGTATTCATTTTTCTGTATGGAGTGATTTTTTTAATTGTTTCTGGCCCTTTTTTTGTCAAATAGTTATTTGTGTATCCTATACTTTCTATAGTGGAAAGCCATTGCTCGCTTATCAACTTAGAATAATCTAGACTCGCTTAATATCAGCTTGAATCAAAGAAAATCTCCTTACTGATGCTAAATTTGACAGTTCTTTGCTTTCATTCAAAAGGCCGATTGACCAATCAAAAATTTCATTTAGACCGGAGGTGAATTTTGAGCTCCTACATCTATGATACGTATTATTGGTTTGGCGACATGAACGTTGTCACTACAGCCTTTTCAAGCTGTAGTAACGACGTTTAAGACGCAAATCCACTTTTTTATTTGTTACAAGTTACCGATAATAATTTTGCAAAATAATGACCTTTCAATATCTACATTTAATTTCCTGTCCGAGGTCATTAGGCGTGGCCACCGCGATCCGTCATTTGCTCTTATGCTAGTCTTATATATTATAGATTCCAAACCACGTCCTTTTCTAAGAAAAACCTACAATAGATTACATGTTACTGACCATAAATTATGAAAAATAACACCGCTCTATATAAAAGAGTAGCTTCATGTAGGAGACCAGAGAGCGATCCATCATTTATTTGTATGTAATCGACACCCTTCATTATTTACATAATCTTTTTAATATTTGAAATAAAAATGACTATAAAGATAGTGAGAATAATTCAAAAGATGGTCATAATGTACAGAATAAATTTATGTCTTCTTTTGATGCTATTCTTATTTTTTGCTACATATTGCAAAGCGTCAGCTTTGATAGATTAAGTTTACAGACCCAATTTTGAGGTCTTCTCCGAGTTCAATCATAGGGGTCCGTAGTTCGAGTTCCTTTTACCCTTAAACAAGGGATTTTTCTTCGTTCAGCCCAATCATCCACCCACATGTACGAAAAATGCTGTATCTTTTTCAAATGAAGAGATAATTTGATCATCTTTTCATGAAATGAAAGCTAACACATTTTTCTACAAAGTAAATACAAATGTTTTGGGCTGTGAGAGCAAACTGACTGCAACAGAGGCTTTAATTTTAAATTATGCTGAAATTCTGCTTGATTGACAATGGTTCGTACATCGACTTTCAAGATATAAAATGCACTTTAAGTCAAATGAAACACACTTTACATACACTTGGAATAACATAACACACTGGTCTTCGATAATGACAAAACACTTCAGAGTTCGATGAGTTTCGAGTCAGTCGTCAAATTTCGTATAGAGGCCTACATCTTGGGTCAAAGGTCAAGCTAGACATAACAAGTGACTTGATTTGGCCGATCAGTTTTCCCGCCAGACTGTCAATACAAATCGGCCAATGAAGTTACATGTTGCAAAACAGCACCACACACCTTTTATTTGTCTGCCTCTTCGTAAATATTAAACTGATTGAGAAATTCATTGATTGTAGAATTATAATGCATCAAGGAGACCAGTGTGATATGTTAGCTGAAAGTTTAAACTTATTTTAGATGTATGTAAAGTATTAAATTGTGTTTCATTTGACCTAAAGTGCATATTATATCTTGAAAGTCAATGTACGAACTCTTGTCAATGAAGCAGAATTTCAGCAAAATTTAAAATTCAAGCCTCTGTTACAGTCAGTTTGCACTTACAGTTCCAAAACATTTGTATTTTCTTTGTAAATTTAAAAATTTCATTTTTTGAAAGATTGATTAAATTATCTGTTCATTCGAAAAAGATATAGCAATTTTCGTACATGTGGGTGAGTGATTGGGCTGAATGAAGAAAAATCCCCTGTTTATGATATTGGTCTATGGGGTGGAAGGAACTCGAGTTACGGACCCCTATGAGTTCAATGAGTGCAAAATGCAACTGGAAGCTTAATCCCCAAATCCATTAAATGCATACGCCATAATGAGTAGTTATTCTTGTTTATTTCAGGAATATTGCAACTCTACCTTAAAGGTAATCTCCTAGGTATTTTAGCTCGCTTGAGCATTTTGTGTTCACAATGAGTCTGATCAGAGTCTTCGCATTGCACACTGCTTTGTATGGCCACATGAATTAGCTTTATTTAAAAGGTAGAGAACTCCTTCAAAAGCATGTTATTTAACCCATTTCCACCAAATTCCATTTTTTAAAAAGCTTTGAAAACATTGTTGATACTGAAGAAACTTTTTGTAACAAGCAATTTCTTCAATGTCCACAGTGTTTCATACCCTTAAAGGCAAAGATTTTCGGAATTCCAGAAACTTGAAAGTGTCGTATGCAACTTCTTTAATTTGAACTAGTCTAAGACTCTGTCATGTTGCAATGGGTCAACTTCTGGGTAAACTAAACCTCGTTTATTTATCAGGATAATCTTTGACGAAAAAAAAAATCCATGCTTTCCTATGTAACAGTGCTTTCAGTACTTTGATTCTAAAGTGGGGAAGTCAATATAGTTAGTAAAACGAAGGCTTAAAAGTGTATGCATATTACACTTGATATGCTAATTTTCAATCCAGAAAACTTTTACTAAAAGTTGTTGGCCTTCATTTCAAGGGAACTCCACAAGCTAGATTTGCACAAGCGGCAGGGCCACAAGTGAAACCATATCTTTTGATGTTCACGAAAACTCCTCTTGAAAATAACAGTAATGATAAAAATAATGACGATGATAAGGAACATTAGAATGATGACATTAAAAAGCAAGTTATTTTTTTTTTAATCTATTTAATTAATTATATCTTATTTATTCTTTTGTTTATAAGAATAATAAATGATTGTAGTAATAACATTATAACAATAGAAATAAATACGACGGTGATTATTATTGTAACAATATAAGTTATTAATCCATTCCAAACGACTGGTCCAAATAAAAAAAGGTTTAAAGATGACAAATTAAAGTTGATGAAAATTTATATTTTTTATTATTATAGTTAGAAAACATTGTGAAAAATGAAGAATTTGCTTTTTACAAGCAATTTTTTCATTTTTCGAAATGTTTTCCCAGTTGATTTTCTTGATGGGTGTCAAAAAGCGTCAATGTGTGAGTGTGTTAAGGATATTAAAGAAAAGAAGAAGAAAGCCACTTACTGGTTCAAGCGTGAAATTTGCCCGCAGGCTTACATCAGGGCAGTTTCCAGTGAAGACTCTCTGTGCTTGTGAGAAAGCCAAGAATCCAGCAAACATAAACAATTGCAACATGGTTCTAAGATCAATTCTGTCGTGTAATCAAACACTCTCTCTTCTCCTAGAGCGATGGTCAACTAACGTTCGGCCACTTGGGTTTGTTTAAGGATGGCTCTATTTAATGGTCATTTTATACTGACCATCAAGTGTTTTGTCCTTGAAATAAATCGAGGTAAACAATAACCTTCCGACGGGCATATGTCCATCGTTCTACATTGACCGATCCTTAAATGGAATCAAAGTACTGAAAGTACTGTAAGCTAGCAGAGCATAATTTTGCTAATTGATCTTCTTTTTCAAAGCTTATCGTGATAAATAAACGAGATTAAATTAAACCAGAAGTTTACCCATTATTACGCGACAAAATCTTAGACTGGTTCAAATTGAAAGAAGTTGCAGACGATAATTTAAAGTTGATTGATCAAGCAATTTCTTCATTGTCCACAATGCCTTCCAAAGTTTTTTTTTCTTGAGATGCTTAACAAAGCGAAATTGAGTGGGAATGGATTAAATAACATGCTTTTGAAAGAGTTCTCTTCAAGTCGAATAGAGTTTGCAATATTCCTGAAATACATAAGAACTACTTTTTACGGCGTAGGCATTCAATTGGATTAGTGGTTAAGTCTCCAGTGGCAGTTCGCACTCGTTGAACTTTGAGAAGACCTCAAATTGTTGTCTGTTAACTTAAGTTATCAAAGCTGGCGCTTTGCTAGCTAAAATAGAAGAGGTATTTTCATGCAGTACTAGCTTACAATAAATTAATTTCTTTAACTTCGATGTTGATCAAAGATCAAAGATGTAAGATTTTGATCACTCGAGAAATTAAGAAATAAGGATGGATGCAATATGCTACCTAAATAAACATTTACTTTTATTCCGAATGTTTGTTTACTATTTTCTTTCGTAGAATAGGTTCGACATTAGGTCCGACAGGAGAAAATGGGTAACTTTCAATCCTTTATTCGTGTCATTAGGACCAAGAATGTTAACGTTTAATATATTTTTGAAAGGATCACTCCATGTTACTATTTAATAACTTGTAATTTTCGGGCCAAAGGTAAATTCTTGTACTGGATACGGTCAATAGTGTGAAGGTCGCTTGCCCCGCCCACACGCCCCCAACAGGAAATTCGACTTAGATAATAAACGGCGAACAATATTGCAGAAGTTATGACAAGCAACTTGTTGCAAAAAATTGGATTGGTTGGTTGGCGACGTAAATGTCGTAACTATAGCTTGAATAAGCTGTACTTACGACGTTTAAGCAGGTCGCCAATCCCAAATAAAACATTTGGACATGGAAATACTTAGAAATCCGACCAAGTATGATTTGATTTGGCTATCGATTTTTTGACTGACAGCCACGATTCATCAGCTAACTAAAACGATATTCATAACTGTTTTCATTTTCACAGGACAGCTCGTTAATTATTTGTATCGTTTATAAAAATAGGCTCAACCACTTTCAACATTATTTCAGTCTTACCGTGGCGGCTAGAGTAACTAACCATTTATTCCTAGTATTCTCACACCAGTACTACCGCTTCATCCTTCTGGCCCGAGATTATAAAACTTTTTTTCGTACTCATTTGAGAATTTACTCACAATTCGATTAGAAATCATGGATGTATTTTGACTTACACTCTTCGGTCAGTGCGAGAATATGACACTTTTAATTGGTAAATTATAATTCATAACGCAAACCTACAATTAACATTTATTTAAGCTTGAAGTTTGAATAATTTAATTGTTAGTTTCGGCTATCAAAAACGAGTGATCTGATTGGTCGAAAAATTTAATTCATACCTCCATGAACAAAATTTTGAGTACGCAGCCATTTTGAATGCTTCCGCACAAAATAGTTCACTACAAAAAGGTATCAAAATTTGTTAAGTTGTTGCATTTCTCGCTCGATGCTATTAAATTATAAGAAATGAAGAGAATATTTTTTGTTTTCATGGAGGTATGAACCGAAAAACCTAATCACACAATGTATGAATCCGCTTCGCGTATTCATACAGTGTGATTAGGTTTTTCGGTTCATACCTCCATGAAAACAAAAAATATTCTCTTCATCTCTTAAGTAAATTCTCAACTGAGTATGAAAAAGTTTTATAATCTTGGGGCTTGATCATTCCACATAGGTTTACGATTATCGGATCGCTTATGTAAAATGCCAAAGTGGCGAAAGTGACCACCCTGGAAATCTGTGAAATAAACTTTTGAAAAAAAAAAAAAAAATCAGAGATGACTATCTAGAGGTTATGCAGCTAGAAATTCTAGATTCAGGAAAAAAGATACTTGAGCGAAAAGTTTGGACATTCACACCGTCTGACAGCGCCGTCTGACCAGGATCGATACACTCTGCACTTCCTAGATTATTCATTTTCGTGTGACAATTGATACACAATCCTATAGGTAGATATTTCGAAAATCTGTTTACCGAATATATTTGCTTAGCTTAAACCAACAGAAACCAAGCTTAATGGTTAATTGGTTCTGTCGAGTTGAGCGGCACCTCCTTCAGAATTTCAGCTAAATCTCGGCATTTGGTGCACCTAGCCATGTCCTCCTGTCATTTCTACCAAGAGTATTTCCACAACATTCTCTCAGAGCCATCGGCTGCTACATGTTATCCATCTAAAATTCGTCAATTGACCAATCGCGGCTGTCAACTAAATAACAAGTCGACCAATGAAATTATTTATATAGACCAGAAATAATTTTTGAAGTTTTGCCAGCATTTCCGTTAACCTTTGTTGTTGGTTTTGCTACTAAAACGTCGTAAATACAGCTTATCGCGCACTGACGATATCAGAAGATTAACTACAATTATGTTGGAAAAGCCCTGGACAAATTGTGCATACAGACAGACGGATGGACAGCCATGGCATCTAAAATCTATCGCCCCACTATGTTGCGGGAAGAGGCCTCCATCTTGGCGCAATTGGTAGTCCCCAAATCTTCAATTATGGGATGTCATGTTTTACTAAATGTTTTCCTACTGTAATTTGAAATTTCGCAATTTTTGGTTGTATGACCAAGTTCGCCCCCACACGTGTCTTGAAACGTGGTATTGCTATAACTAATTACATAGATATCCCGTGACCACTTGACTATAAGTGGACAAAGTTCGGTCACTCCTTACACTTGTTTTGTTAAATAACAGAGAAGCCATTCATGTAATGAATCTTGGTCAAATTGTAAATTAAGGACGCACTTACCAAATATGTCAAATTAGGTAGGACATTAACTAGGATGATCAAGGGTCAAAGCTGGACATTGAAAACTGAAGACACGAGGACGCATTACGGACGAATTATTTCTTGCTACTAAAAGAACCTCAATAAGATGATAAAAGTCTAACAAAAGATATTGAAACTAATTGATGTTTCCATATAGTTTAACGAATAAATTGACCTTTTACCAGACAACACAATTTAAGACTGGTCAAATTAAAAGGAGTTGCAGACAACAATTAAAATTTCATGAAATGTTAGATTTTTTCAACTTCCTGGGTAGGGAAGAAAACGTTTAGTAAAATGAAAAAAATGTTTCTTACAATTTTTTCCTAATCATTTATCTTGGGGGGGGGGGGCTCCAAAGCGTAATTGTGTGGGAATTGGTAATAGTACAGCGCAAAATATATTAAATGCCTATATGGCAGTTCACTATTTCGTTAACCCATTACCAGACGGAAACATTTTAGACTAGTTCAAATTGAAAGAAGTTGCAGACGACAATTTAAAGCTTATGAAATTTAAGAACTTGTTTTACCTGTGGGGTAAGAAACATTGGTAACAAGCAATTTCTTTATTTTCGATAATGTTTTCTAAAGCTTTTTTTCCTTTGGGGCGTCTGAAAGCGTCATTAAGAGGGAATAGGTTAAGGATGAAGTTGTGGATATCAAACAGATTCGAGCGAACTCTCAGAACTCTGGGCCTGCGGTTTTTTTTTTTATCTTTTTTTTTTATTTTTTTTTTTTTTATAATTTTTCGTCTTACTAAATGTAAGAGAAAACGTTTGCCGGGAAAACTTTTATTTTATTTCACTTGACAATGGTTAAGCTAGTTACCTACCTTGAGAGCTCACAGTAAAGACTCATAATGTTCACCCACTGACCCACTGATCTCAATAATGTAAGGTGGGTTAGATTTTCATTTCAAAATATTTGAATTTTACTTTCGTCTATCAAAATACAAGCGTTGTGATTGGCTGAAATTATCATTCATACTTTCATTTATAAATGTTTTAGCACGCAACTATATTATAAGCTTGTGTACAAAATAGACCAATGAAAAAATTCGCAAAGCAAGTAAAACATTTTGCACTGTCTTGCTTGATGTTATTAACCGATTCTCGCACAAATTCTCTTTTTAGCTAGCAAAGCGTCAGCTTTGATAGCTTAAGTAAACTGACAAAATTTTGAGGTCGTCTCAAAGTTCAACGAAAGCAAACTAACACTTGCGGCTCAACCACTTATTCCGTTAAATGCCTACGCCATCAAAAGTAGTTCTTATGTTTTTCAGAATTATTGCAAACTCTATTCAAATTGTAGAGAACTCTGTCAAAGGCATGCTATTTAACCCATTCCAAATCAATTCCACTTTTAAAGCACATCAAAAAAAGCTTTTGAAAACATTGTGGACAATGAAGAAATTGCTAGTAACAAGCAATTTTTTCATTGTCCACAATGTTTTCTTTTCTACCTAACAAGGGGAAAAAATCTAAATTCAGCCATGATTTGCTAGCTTACAGTACTTTCAGTACTTTTATTTACACTCCCCAGAATAAAGCTACGATTTTGTTGGAATCATGACAATACATTGTTTAACATGCAATTAACTCTGTAACGTGTAAAAAAAGAAAACCAAAAAAACAAGTGGAATTACAATCAAAATAAGTCCCCGTTATCCAGGTCTTATTTGGGTGGATAAATCGAAAACCAAATAATGATAAGTGGAGCTATTTAATAAAATCGTATCTATTGCAAAAAAACTTCAGTAAAAAGAAACTTGCTTGAAATCTTATCTATTGGAAAACACTTCAGTATAAAGAAACTTGCTTGCAACGAGCGGTTTTCGATTTCCAAACTTTTTTAACCAACGAAATTTGGACATTAATTAAAGATGGATATTTTGTTATGCAAGTTAAATGAAAAAATCGAATGGGAAACATTTTTTTTGTAAAAAAGACATTACATGTCAACATCAATTCTGCGCCACTATTTCAATTTGAGTTTCTTATAGACCTGCTCCTTAGCTTTATTCTGAATGTATAAGGAATATCGCAACAGTATGTTTGGATAGCTTAAGTTAACAGAATAATTTTTGACGTCTTCTCAGAGTTCAATGAGTGCAAATTGTCACTAGGGGCTTTACCACTTAATCCATTGAATACACACGCCATAAAAAGAAATTCTTATGTATTTCAGGAATATTTCAAACTCTGCCTGCAAGTTCGTCTCCAGGGTATTTCAGCTCACATGAGCATATCGTAGGCAAAATGAGTCTTACTATCCGCATTGATTTGTATCAACACATGGATTAACTTTATTCAAATTTTAGAAAACCCCTGCAAAGGCATGCTATTTACCCATTTCCCACTTAATCCCGCCTTTTATTCATCTCAAGAAAAAAGGTTTGGTAAACACTGTGGATAATGAATTAATTCCTTGTTAGCAGGAATTTCTTCAATGCCCATAATGTTTTCTACCCTCCAAGGCAAATATTGTTTAAACACACGCAAAATGATCTTCTTCAATTTCTTTGAATTTGAACCAGTCTAACATCTTATAGTGTTGTAATGGGTCAACTCTTTGGCTACTTGAACCTCGTTTGAACCTGTGACAAAGAAGATTTATTTACTTAACAAAACAATGCTTTGCTAGCTTAAAGGACTTTCAGTACTTTGATTTTCTATCGTTTATGATCCTGTTCGACAATCGTGTGTGCGTATATGCTATTGCACAAGACCGCAGGTTGACTCCAATAGAAATACAGTCGATCTTTCTCGCGCAACCACGACTATTAAAGGCACATCTGCCCTCCGGGGAAGGAAAACCAGCTAAAAGAATCGATCGTTTATTTGGTCACTAAAGCAAACGAGGGCTTTTTTTAATTTCCTTTTACAAAAAGAGGGTATGAGGGATGTTCTCTAGAAAGAGTATTTTGTGTTTTTCATATCGGTTTCAACTCGTGTTTGCTTACATTTTGAAATAGATACGACTGCACCCGATTCTTCACCGATATGTTCGTTAATCTTCGGCATTGACTGTTTTATGCACAGGTGATACTAACTTAACCTTACGGGCGATTTCGTAAATCTCCATGACCGAACAGGTTGATTGAATGACTAGCGAAGGTTAAAACGTCATCACTGACGTCAACGTTTTAGGTAAACAAACCTTTAATTGTGATGGGTCACAATTCAAATTACCGAAACTTCTTTCTTGGATTGTAGGCTTACCGCGTATAATAATTTTGATCTAATAATTACAATCGTCATGTTTATTTCTGCTTTTGAGCATGAAGTATGGTTTTCTTACTTATTTTTTTGTGCATTTTGGCTTTAAGCGACCACTTCCATTAAGCGACATTAAGCGGCATTTAGCGACAATAAGCGAAATCTCAATTTAGAAAGCAAAATCTCGTAAGAAGCAAAAGCATTTTTCTTAAAAAGAATCGTTACAAAATACTATGCTGTCCGGAAAGACAGGCGGACGGACGGATGAACGGAGTGCAAACACAGAATCCGATTCGCATCGCCTATAGAGGCCAAAGCGCCATACCCGAGGTTGAAAGTTCAAAACCAATATCGTCTATCGGTCTTACCTACCTACTCCAGAACTTTACGAAATGGGCTTTGAATGCACTTATCACGATTAATTTGACTTTAAATTGTCACGTTTAAAATGACTCTAACTTGTCACGATTAATATGACTCTAACTAGTCACGATTGATATGACTCTAACTTGTCGCGATTAATTTGACACTAACTTGTCACGTTCAAAATGACTCTAACTATTCACGATTGATATGACCCTATCTTGTCACGTTTAAAATGACTCTAACTTGTCACGATTAATATGACTCTAACTAGTCACGATTAATATGACTCTAACTTGTCACGATTATTATTACTCTAACGTGTCGATATACCAATCGAGTCATACATTTAGACCTGAAGAGAATTATGAAATTCGACATTGGTCGACATTTGTGTGAAGCATTTTGTTGGCTTGGCTATTCAAACATCGTAACTACAGCTTCATCAAGCTGTAGTTACGACGTTCAAATAGCCAAGCCAACCAATGCATTCTTTTCATTACAAATACTGACCATGAATTTCACAAAATGTCACAGACGATTCTCATCAGTCAAGTACCCAATGGCTAATCGTTACCTCCTAGAAAAAAGTCTAGATTTAGCATTAGAAAGAATAATGGCAAACCGTCACTGATAACAAAAACATATGGCGGTTATATATAGCACAAGTATTAGAAATCTGAAAGTTTTAGAAACTTCGTAAAACCGTAATGGGGTTTGAAAAACCGTAATGGCTTGGTACATTACGGCATTACGGGCATGTGCATTGCGCATATGTATTACATACTGTAACAAAGTATTTATTGAAAATTAAAGCATTTTCTAAACATCCTATTACGGCGTGTGGCTCATTCTGTTCATGTCTGGAAATGAAATAAAGCAAGATTTTGATTCCAATTGTAAGAACTTTCATTCTTAAGAGATGAAGAGGGTATTTTATTTTCATGGAGGTAGGAACCGAAAAAAACCAATCACACTGTATGAATTCGCGAAGCGGATTCATGTAAATGTTTGATTAGGGTTTTTCGGCTCATACCTCCATGAAAACAAAAACTATTCCCTTCATTTCTTATTATTTAACAGTATCGAGCGAAAAAATCGAACACTTTACAATTTTTATACCTTTTTGTATGGGACTATTTTGTGCGGAAGCATACAAAATCGGTGTGTGCTCAAAATTTTGTTCGTGGAGTTATAAATAATTCTTTTCGACCAATCAGAACGCCCGATTTTAATAGACGAAACTGAAATTAATCATATTCGCATAGACACCATAAGAAACCTGATCGGCGGTTTTTGGCAGGGACAAAATTCATTTTTTGGAATAGGTATATTATGACGAATTACCGTCACAATAGGAGGTAACGATTAGCCATTGGATACTTGACTGATGAGAATCGTCTGTGACATTAGACAGTGACGGTTAATCGCCACAATGAAAATGAAATGGATATTTATCATAATGAACCGAGGGATGGACATCAGATACTAGATAGCTTATACATTATGTGAATACCATATTCTATAAGGTATTTTTGCCAGAGTCAAAGGTCGTTTATTAAAATAAACTGGGTGAGTTTTCTTAAAAACCTACGAAGATATTACGGTTTCAAGGGAGATGATTTTCTATGTTATACAATTTGACAAATCGCGACCGTCAGTTAAATAACTAGTCGACCAATGAACTCATTCATTTAGAACACAAATAAGTTTCTTACTCCAACATTGGGCACCATTTTTTAAAAAAATCTTTTTTGTTAGTTTGGCGACTTAATCGACGTTACTTCAGCTTATTCAAGCTACAGTTACGACGTTTAAGTTGCAAACCAACTACTTCCATTTTTTGTTGCATGCTACTTGCCATGAATTTCGCAAAATAGCGCTTTTAAAAATCAAAGCGGGACTTCCTGTTGGAGTCAGAGGGCTAAGGGCTAATAGGACGGTGCCAGCAAATGGTCAATTAAAAGAATCTCCAGAGCGACGAGCGACTATTTGCAATTGCGTTTTTATATGGACATGGTCGGCGCACTTAAAGTTCAGAGTCACTTTCTTTGATTGAATAGGCTTTGTCTGTCAGCTCTGAACATTACATTTGGTAGCAGCGGTGGGATAGTGACAACTGCCAGACCAGAGTTGCCTAACGCACGGATCTCCAAGGCCAAGACTCGGGACGAGCCTTCTCGGAGGGGCAAAGTGGGCCTACCTAACACCATATATTTTTGCTTCATTTTCTCTTTTCTGAGTTGTAAAGTTAATTTTATTATAAAATCAGCTTTATCCCCCTATGTACAATGATTGAAAGAATTAAAATTGCAAATTTTGAATCGGTGCGAGAGGCGCTTTAAACATCCCGTTTGGTTCATTTACAACTGGTTAAAAAAGGATTTTCCACAAGCTAGAGAAGAACTACTTTCCTTTCATATACGTGATAAGCAAAAAATTATTTCCGGCTTTTTGGCAAAAAGTAAGTGATCCAAAGACATGTTTGTTAAAAACATGGAATTGATTTACAATTATACATGTAGCCAAAAATGCAAACATAAATGAGGTGGACTTCGAAATATTGATAATGATAATAATGAATCAAAGCGCTGAAAGAGCTAAAAGCCTGAGATATGTATACAGGAGATATATAATCTGGGCAGAAAAAGTTTGATGGTCGGATTATCGGAGGTGCCACTTTCTACCCAAATCTACTTTCGATTATGCGACGATCTGCCAATTTGTGCGCTAGGGGAAACAACCTGCCCGCAATAATTTTCATCCCTTTGAGGTATTGTAACGATATATTTACATGTATATATCGTTACATATTTCTCACCCGATCAAAATGCTTTGAAGGGATCTGATAAAGGCCACAAAAGGATCCTTCCTGTGAATTTGGTTGATTTTAGTTGAATTATGTTCAGTACTTTCTGAGAAGATTTTTAAAGTAAAAGTTGACGGACGGACGGACGGACGGACGACGGAGACAACATCATGACAAAAGCTCGTTGGCTTTCAGCCAGTGGAGCTAGCGAGAGACAGCTAGAGAGTGAGAGAGATGGGGGAATGGGGCGTGTAGTTCGACCTAGGAGGCTCTTGCGTGCGATGTGAGTGCACACAGACCAATTTCGTTATGTAAATATGCGCTTTATTATCTCCTGATAAAGAGAGAGAGAGGGCGGGCGGTCGTTTACCAGGTTAACATGATTATGTACACCTCTCAAAAGCAGTATGTAGACGTTGCATCCTTTGGGTAGAAGTCGGAGGTAAAAATATATAGACACAAAGTCCGAGCACGACCAAATTGTTTTCAGACAGTGCGAATATGATCCTTTGAATGACTAATTAATTTGTTAAACAAAACATTCCAATCATGTGTAAAACCGACAGCTTCGCTTATCAGCTTTATACAGCAACTTCGTCTAACCGGACCGTTTTAACATTGTTACTCTAGAATAAGTAATATTATTTTGGTATGAAACAAACATCTTATTTTTTTCTTAACAATATGATATGATTATATATGTTTAATAATTTCCAATATATTATGTATCTCCTTTCTTTTTTTCCATTCATTCGTCAAGGTTTGATAATTTTGCCAAATTCAGAACACTCACATGAAAGTACTGTACATCAAGCCGAAAGCTTTCAATGAGTCATATCTCGCCTTCGTCCTTCTCGCCTCAATCGGGTATATTAATTTATGGTCAGATCCGATCTACTTTTCATGCGACAGATGATCACATTGATTGCGTCACATGGATTGCGGTAGATGTTTTTACATTATTTTTCTCATTAAACTCTGCATGGGTTTGAATTTTTAGCATTGTAACTTTAGCCTCAGATTGCTTGCGCAATCTCAGGCTAAAAACGAATTAACATGGGGCGAAAATTTAAACTCGTAAAACGGTACCTTACATGGGCCATAACCACAACTGATTGATCCTGATTGGCATTTAAAGAATCGATCGACTAACCAAATTAGTCATTTAAACCTGAAGTGAACTTTGAACTCTATGACACTTTTTTTCGAGTGTTTTGACATACTTTCTCTAGAATAGTTATTTTTGAGCACCGAAAATTCGGGAAACACCGTTATCAGCAATTTACAATTCTGCAAAAAAATCTAGTTATATATCTTTAACGAGTATAAGGTTGTGCGGACACCAAAGGTTGTGGGGTACCAGACTTTGGGTAGAAGAATTGAAAAATAACTAAACATATATGATTCAAATATAAATAATTAATCTTGAAATATCATTTCCTTTTAATCAAAAAAGGAATAAATGAACGAGCGATTAATATGGCACAAACGTTGAAACAAAACAAAACATAACTAATTCATGCAATTAAGTCTACAGGGTGACAGAATCTTAAACTTATCCCAGGTGATAACTTGGGCAATTACAACACGACACAATTTTAGACTGGTCCAAGTTCAAAGAGGTTGAGACCGCCAATTCTTAGCTGATAAATACTTGCCTTTTTAGGAAGAATAAATTGTCGATAATGCAACAATCAATTTCTTAATTATCCACAATGATTTCTAAATCTTTTTTTTTTCTTGGGGCGTCAAAGCAATCTTCCAGTATATTATGCTTGATGGTCAGCGACATGTTCTTTTAACAATTTATCATGAATCAAATCAGGCAGTTAATAAATTAGTCGGTTGGCTATTCCCAAATCACAGTCACTATAGCTTACTCATGCTTTAGTTGCGACGATTTTGTAGCTAATCGACGAGTTGTAATTGACGGATAGCTGTCAATAAAAGAATCAATCGGCCTATTTTTGTGACGCGTTTCTGTTGATTGGCGACTGAAACGTCGTAACTACAGCTCACTCGAGTTGTAGTTATGACTTTTTTGGTTGTCAGCCAACCATTTTACTTTGTGTTAAATGTTACTGGTCGTATTTTTTGCAAAATAACACCGGGTTATATATTTAGCTAGAAATTTCCGTCGGAGGTCAATAGGCCGGTCAAGCGATCCGTCAATCTTGTTTTTGCGCCCAATCAGCTGTCTTCTTATGTTCGATGGGGACAACGTCTTTGTTGGGTCATTGAAAATTTAGATTTATCGATCCTTTTGGCATCTAGGATTGCGTTGATCTCGTCTATTTTGGTCTGTTCAATCACAGGCTCCCTGGTTAAAACCCATGCGAATTCTGAAGTGAAGAGGAAAAAAACAGGTTTGTAAAAGAAATACGTATCCCAGGCTGAAAGAAAGTAAGATTTTCGAAATAATGTATCGATTATAATTTTGTTTCAACCATTAGACCCCGCTTTAGAGTTTAGATGCAAAATTGATAAAATCTAAGGGCGTGGGGCGAGAATTCGCCATGTTACTTCCAAACGTCCGCGGTCTGAATGCGAACAGACAACTAGGGTCCATTTTTTATTTCTAACATTTTGAATGCTTGTATAGGGGCTTAACGCCACTTTTAACTATATTTCAGTCATATCGCGGAGGAAGGAGCACCAAACCATGGATTCCTGGTAATTCTACCACTACATCCTTTCTTGGCCTCGAGCTGCTCATCCCACTTAGGTTTACGAGTATCCATCCATTGATGGGAGAAAAATGTCGGAGGGATATTCGTCGCGACCGAGGATCGAACCCGGGACCCAATGACTAGGAGTCCTACACGCTTACACTGCGCTATGGCCAGGACCCGATTCTAACATAAGATATGGGATGGGTCGATTTTTATGTCATTTCCCAGTTTTATACATCCACCACGTTTACGTCTTTGGCATGTTGACTTGACCATTGTGTCGATGGATCTCTTGGGTCTACGCTAACCCTTTCCTGTTTTTCAAACTTGATTTGATTTGCGAACAACCATTTAATTTCATGGTAAAAAAAATATTGTAGAAAAAGAAGAAATTGCTTCTGACAATGTTAGAATCGCAGGAACGTAAGAACAGGGATAAAAAAGGGAAAGATTAACATAATGCGGACTAAAAAGTTAAAATTTTACAGATTATTAGATACACGGCGTTTGTTGGTTAAAACAACACATTCGCAAAAGTTCTTTTTTGAAAGAGTTCTTATTAAAAATAATAGACATTTTATTCGCACTACAGAATCTGTACCTGTATAGACAAAATTGATCTTTGATCACTTACTATAACTCGTACATCTATAAGTCTACAGAAATCTTCCATCAACAATCACGCACTTTAACTAATTAATTTTCGTTTTCAGATATAAACTCTGTTGGGGTGATTGGGGGAAGGGGCAAATTGATCAAAAAAAAAAAAAAAAAAAAATCCATGAGGTGACAGTTCTATACTACCATAAATAAGTCAATTAAAATTCTTACCGATAAGATTTCTATTATTTGTATTGACATAATAGACACCATTGGGCCAAGATCCTAATCATGGGGTACCGGGTTTGATCCCGTGCCGTGGCGAATATCCCTTCCGACATTTGTTTCCCACCAATGGGTGGATAATCGTAAATCTATGTGTAATGAGCTGGAGGCTCGGAAAGGATGAAGTGGTGATTCTGGTGAGAAACATACCAGGAATCTATGGTTAGGTGCTCCAGCCCCCGCGATATGACTGTAATACTGTTAAAAGTGGTGCTAAACCCGAATCAAGCAATCAATGATATCATAAGATACTTACGAGTATTAAATGGTACAAAAGGCACCTTTGTGCAGGACCAAACGATTGAGTATGTGGTATAGTCTGTAGACACTACCCAGTAATCACCTCGAACTGGCGCTAAAAGAGAGATAGAAAGCTATAGTTATAAGCTAGCAAAGCGTCAGCCTTGATAGCTTAAGTTAACAGATTAAATTTTTTGGTCTTCTCTGAGTTCAACGAGTGCAAACTGCCACTGGAGGCTTAACCCCTAAATCCATCTAATTCCTGCGTCATAACAAGTAGTTCGTGCACATTGTAGGAAGATGGAAAACTTTGCCCGTAAGTCCATTCCCTAGGTATTTCTAGCTCAATTAAGAAAATTGTCTTCAAAATGAGTCTGATCAGCGTCTTCACTATGCACGCTGCTTTCTATGTCCACGTGAAATTACTTTTTTCTAACTGAAGGAAACACCTTCAAAAGTTGATTGATTTATTGAATGGGGTCTAACGCCTCTTTCAACAGTATTCAGTCATATCGCGGCAGTTGGAGCACCTAACAGTGGATTTCTGGTATTTCTCAGACCAGTACTACCACTACATCCTTTCCTAGCCTCAAGCTGCTATCCCACTTAGGTTAACGATTATACACCCAATGGTGAGAGACAAACGTCGGAAAGGATATATGACGCCGCCGGGGATCGAACCCATGACACCCCATGATTTCAGATTAGGAGACTGACGCGCTGCCGACTGCGCTATGACGGCGGTTTCCTTCAAAAGCACGATTATTGCTTAATCCAGCCTTTTTTGTATCACAAGGAAGAAGCTTTGGAAAACGTTGTGGACAATGAAGAAATTGCTTGTAACAAGCAATTTCTTCATTGTCTACAATGTTTTCTACCCTACAAGGCAAAGATTTTCCTAAATTCCACCAACTTGAAATAGTCATCTGCAACTTCTCTCAATTTGAACCAATCTAAGATTTGGTCATGTTGTAAAGGGTTAACTCCCTGGTTACCCTAAATTGGTATTTTAACATGACAACCCTTGAAAAAGAAGATTACTTAACAAAAACCATTCTTTGTTAACGTACATTACTTTCAGTACTTTGATTTTTTTTAGATGGTGAAAATGATTACGCATCCCGAGTGAGGAATGTTTGAACTTTCAGAGAGGGATGTCCATTTTCCACTCCACTTCTTTTCTAATTATTTTTTTAGGTTATGAACAGTCAATTCAAATGCAAAATCAACTAATTCCTATCCTTTCAATTGTCTGAGAGCGTTAGAGTAAGAAATTTGAAAATGAGAGCAAAGACTTTTTCCTTCATAATCTGTGCAAGAGCCGCTTTAAAGGCTTTCTCCATAAAAAGATGTTTAAAACAGTCAATCAAACACAGAGAATAGAAATCAAGCAAGATTTAAACACATTCAGCTAGTTCATTTCATTGATATAAATCAATCTTATCCCTTGCCATGCTGAATCCGGAATATTCCGGTTTAGGCAAAAGGTGTAGACCAAGATCAGCCTGCACATAAGTGCGGTCTGATCTTGGTCTACACCTCCTGCTTGTACTTTTCCTGCAAGGGTTGTTCATGAAATTGGTTTCTACAAGGAATACTGATTTTTGAACAACAAGTATTATCAGTACTTTCTGCCCTTTGATTTTACAGCAATTCAGTGAGGTTGATTGATTGATGGACTTTGGTTTAACGTCACTTTTAACAGTATTTCAGTCATATCGCGGCAACTGGAGCACTTAACAATGGATCCTTCTTATTTCTCACACCAGTACTACCACTACATTCTTTCCTAGCCTCCAGCTGCAATCCCACTTAGGTATACGATTATCCACCCATTAGTGAGAGACAAATGTCGGAAAGAAAATGTGGCCCCGCCGGGGATCTAACCCATGACATGCTATGATTGAAGATTAGGAGTCTGACGCGCTACCGACTGCGCAATTCCGTTAGGTCATTTATACAGCATGACAAGGGTTAAAGTGTACTGATACAATTAGTTACTTGTTTCAATATTTATGACATGAGTACAAGGCGCAGATAATACAAATGAGATAATATGCTGAAAAAGATTGGATAGCTTTCCATGCATTTCTTTTTTCGGGAAAAATTGCAATTTTAGAAAAATCGATTTTTTCCTTGAAATTGCCGTTTAATGGACCGCTAATGAAAATGTTAAATGACTACATGTAATAAGAGTCACTGAAAGTTTGTATATACATTTCAATAAAAAGAGAAACAATATATATATTTCAAATAACACATTTACATTGTGAAAATCCATGGTAATTTGTACACCAAAGATTTAGTTTCATTCAAGGAACTCGAACCTTGATATTCAGTGTTTGAAAATACGCATCTATGTTAAATAACCATTGTGTGGAGGAGAAAATATTGTGGAAAAAGAAGAAATGGCTTGTCACATGCAATTTTATTCTTTTTCTACAATGTTTTCTCAAGTTAAAAAAACACAGGGATGCAAAACTAGGGAAAAGGAAAAGGGTTTATATATTCGTTGATCGCATAAAGAAGCATTGAGATTTGTTCTTTCTGCAAAACGCATAGTGAAGACTCCGATCATGGGAAATACTGTTAATCATCTAAGCACAAGCAAAATATCGTCACTACAGCTTTATTGAAGCTTGTAGTTTAAGTTACGACATTTTGTTAGCACAACCAGTATAGGTTTTTAACTTACATCCACCGAACCTGACTCCAAGTTTAGCCGGGTTGTTTGGATCTGTTTGTATTGCGTCGCCTGTGGCTCTTGACTCTCGTTCAAACCTGAAATTTAGTAATTCAAGTTGGTGAGATTAGTGGGCATACAGATAGAGTCAAGTATATCATGATCAAATTTAATGAACACCCACTTCTACTCATTTGATTGTTTTTGTTGTTTTTTATGGGCTGTAATGCCGCTTTAACAATATTTCGGTCGATCCGCGCAAGTACCTAACAATTGATTCCTGATATATCTCGCACTATTACCACCATTACATCCTTTCCTAGCATCCAGCTGCTCTCCCTTTTAGGTCTACGATTATCCACCCATTGGTGAGAGACAAATGTCGAAAAACATATGCCGCCTTGGATCGAACCGATGACATTCCATGATTGATAATCAAGAGTCAATTGGGCTACCAACTGCGCTATGGCGGCAGCTCATTTGATCGTACATTGTATCAATTCTTAAACGATGGAAGAAGAACAGAAAAGTGGAAGGTTGTTTTTTTTTATTGATATCTGTAAAAATCAATAGCGACAGAACAAAATCAAAGTACTCAAAGTACTGTTAGCTAGCAAAGCATTGTTTTGTTCAGTAATCTTCTTTGTCAAACGTTATCATAGTGAAGAATAGTTGTGGAAAACAAAGTGGAAAATGAAGAAATTGCTTGATATAAGCAATTTCTTCATTTTCCACATTGTTTTCTACGTAGAGAGATAGATAATCTAGAATTTACAACGATTTGAAATTGTCGTCTTCAACTAATTGTATACTCTGATCAGAGTCATTATGAACACGATGTGCTCAAGTGAGCTAAATACCTAGTAGATGACCATGCAGGCAGAGATTGAAATATAAAAGAACTAATTTTTATTGCGTAGGCATATAAAGAATATACTGTTAAGCCTCCAGTTGCGGTTTGCACTCGTTGAACTTTGAGACGACCTCAAATTTTGTCTGTTAACGTAAGCTATCAAAGCTGACGCTTTGCTAGCTAAAAATATTTTCGGTAAATGTGCCCTTCTTTTATATATATTTCCTGTATACTTTCGTAGCATTCTCGGTTTGATCTTCCGCGTGCTGCTGCTGCTGCTGGAAAAAAAAAGGAATGACTTACAAAATCCCATATCCTTTATTTACGACAGATACGGCGTTGTCGCCTTGAATGGCGTAATCAGCAGTAACGCAATCTTGGAGCAGTTCGAATATGGCAAAATAGCGCCTGTGCTCGTACCATTTGCCCATATACTGAAAACAGAGAAAAGAATATTCGGTTGTTTACGGCTGTATTCGGAAAGTCATATGGAAAAATGAACTTTCCCACAGATAATCAGCCTTTTTTTTCAATGAGAAATGAAACAAAGTCCTGACCAAGCTGTATGGAGCCATGAAAAGTATTCATGCAGACGTCTGATTAGATTTTATTCGCATATTATATCCATTGCTTTATAATTTCAACCCGTTCCTGTTTTGCAAAATTTAAGACCCGTCCAAATTCAAAGATTGTGCTGAGGAAAATTTAATTTCAAAAATAACCACTCAGTAGATACTGTACAGAAAATATTGTAGAAAAATACAAAATTGCTTGTTACAAGCAATTTCTTTTTTTTACAATGTTTTTTTTTAGTTATGATATCACATGGGTGTAAAAATCGGGGACTGAGCAGAAAAGGGTTGATATAACCAATGCATATACGTTCAATCTTGTATTAAGCGAAAACTCATAGAACGTGGTCGCTTAACCCTTGTCATGCTGTATAAATTTCCCCACTGAATTGCCGTAAAATCAAAGGGCAGAAAGCACTGGTAGAACTTGTTCAAAAATTAATATTTCTTTAGAAATCAATTTCATAAATGAGTCTGACAGGAAAACTACAAGCAGGAGGTGTAGACCAAGATCAGACTGCACTTACGTGCAGACTGATCTTGGTCTACGACGCACTGATTCGATTGCATACATAAATTAGTTCAGATTTCTCGCTAAATCCAATTTTTGTTGGGACCCATTAGAACCGTTCCAGTGGGACGATTCCAATGGGTCCCAACAAAAGTGGATTTAGATATGGTAGCTTTTTTCGCAAATATGACCACCTTTTTTCCCAGAACTTTAATTTTGAAAAGGGGATTTCGATTGTTGTTGCTTAATCGAAGTGGTCGCTGAATCGAGGTGGTCGCTCGAGAAAGATTGGCTGTAAAGAAATATGCCAAAATAATCTAGAAAATCACTACGAAACTGTTATTTTTTGTGAAACTAGTACGGTCGCTAACAAACAAATAGTAACTACCCATTTTTTGTTCATTGGAAGGTGGATTAAAAAATATTTATATCCCATCAAATTACAGGAATTTCAATTGCCACTAAAGTAAATTGTAAATCATAAATCATCAATTTTCTATAACGTATATTCAGAAATCGATGCCAAATTCCGGGCTACGCCCTCACACGTAGTTCCATAAAGAATGAAGTGGTCACATGAAATGATTTAAGCATTTAGGTACAAATGACCTTCTCAGCGCCGCGGACAAGGCAGTTGATAACGCGACGGATTCCCAGTCACGAAGTCCCGGGTTCGATCCCCGACCAAGGCGAATACATCTGTCTCCCATGAATGGGTGAATAATCGTACATTTAAGAGGGATGAGGCTTGAAATGGTTCTTTCAGCAATACTAGAATGAGGAATATTAGGAATGCATGGTTAGGAGCTCAAGTCGCCATGCCAACTGAACTCCAAAAGGATGTTCTAATTGGATATTAAACGGCATTAATTCGCAAAAGAAATATGTCCTTTTGCTTAAGAGATGAAGAGAATATTTTTTGTTTTCATGGAGGTATGAACCGAAAAACCTTATCACACTGTATGAATATTTGCCGCGACCGGGGATCGATCCCTGGACCCCATGATTGAGAGTCCGGCACACTACCAACTGCACTGTGTTTATAAATAATGATATGATAATAAACCTTTCAATCATACAAATCAATGATAGCGATGATCTCTGTAAAATACAACGTACGAATGAAACAATTACACGTGATAAATTATTTTAATAACAAAAGTATCACTTACTGGTTCAAGCGTGAAATTAGATTGCAGTCTCACATCAGGACAGTTTCCAGTGAAGATTCTCTGTGCCTGTGAGAAAGCCAAGATTCCAGCAAACACAAACAAACGCAACATGGTTCTAAGCTCGATTCTTTTGAAAGAAATGAGTCCTCCCATGAGAGTGTCAGTAAAGTAACGTTCAGCTTAGGAATGGCTTTATGAGTAGGCCAATTTATACTGCCCAACAAGTTTTTTATCCTTGAAATAGGTCGCGGTAAACGCAATATCCTGTTGACAGACGTAAGTCGACCGTTCTGTACTTTTTGTCATTTGATGAAACATGCGGATCGGTCCTTAAATGAAAGAAATTTCAAGACACATCATAACACAGTGGAGGGGAGGGGAGAGGATTGCAAAAGCGTTATAGTTTACAATGATTCATTTCTCTGGATTCGATGTCGATCATTGTTGTAAAATTTTGAATATTTGGGAGATCAATTCGTAAAGATGAATGCACTTTGCTACCAAACTTTACTTTTACTCTTATTACGCCACGAGAAAATTAGCAACTTGCATACGTTTTTGACCTGTGCAAACTGGTCAGGCTGATAAGGAGCTATATCGTAAAAGTATCGAACATTTTCTGAGTATTAAATGGTCATTCTCAGGTCTTTTTTTCCCACGGTAAGTCGTAAATAGTGAGTTAATATAGTAAATATTTGACCTGTCACGCGAGTATGTAACACCCGGGATATACGTTAAATAACGGAAATAACAAAGCAGAGGCCATTTGAATTAAACTTTGAAGAAATAAACATACATCAAGGTAGAATGGCAATTCTAGATTCAGAAAAAAAAGATAATCGAGAGGTCATTCTAGATTTAGCAAAAAAGATACTCGAGTGACCAGAGGTTCGACCCAGATCGATACTCTCCATACTTTCTAGATTAATCCCTTCGGGTCACGATTTTTATAAGTACGCAATCAAATATTTAACTATCTTTAAGATCTGTTTACTGAATATAGGTGCTTAAATTAAATCAACAATAATATAGCTTGGATATTAACCCTAAATAATTGATTGATTTTGTGCTGAGTTTAACGCCACTTTCGTCAGTATTTCAGTTATATCTCGGCGGTTGGTGCACCTAGCCATGGTTGTCTGTCATTTCTTCTCACACCGGTAAATTAACAATATTCTATCAGAGTAACCATTCATTCAAATTGACAAATCGCGGCTGGCAATCAAAGAAACCATTGACCAATCAAATCATTCTTTTAGTCCGGGAGTGAAGTTTGAACTCCGACATTTGCCGCCATTTTGTTTAGCATTTTTGTTGGTTTCAAGCTGTAGTTGCGACGTTTAGGTCGCCAACCAACCATTCTATAATTTTGTTACATGCTTCGGGGCATAAATTTTGCAAAATAACGCCGTATAAAATCGAAGCGGACTTCCTGTCGGAGTTAATGGGCGGGGCCAAAGGAGTATTAGGGCGGGTCCAGCGATTGGTCAATTCTCGTGCCATGCCCGCGGCCATAGCGCAGTTGCTAGCGCGTCGTACTCCTAATCATCGCGTCCCGCGATCCATCCCCAGTCTTCGCAAATATCCTACCCCATTCAAAGACATTTGAGCCTATGTGCGGCATTTCCAACCATTTCGCATATGCTTGACTCGCACACATTGAGCACCCTGGACAGCCATTAGGGGCAATTAGAATATTCGCTGATTATTTAAAGAAGCTTTGGGTCAGTATCTATCTACAGAGCTCAGAGTGAAGACTCTGATCAGGCTGTGCGGATGCACAGCCTGATCTGAGTCTTTACTTGGTGCACACGTGTAATAGTTGGAAGTGTCACGCATGCGCTCATTTGTATCCAATAAATGGGTGGATAATCGTAAATCTAAGTGGGATGAACAGCTGGAGGATCGGATTACAAGTGGTAGTATTTGTGTGAGAAATATCAGGAATCCATGGTTTGGTTCCCATGGCCCCCGCGATATGACTGAAATACTTTTTACAGGTAGCGTTAAAACATATTCAAACAAAGAAACAAACCAATTATCATGCGATCATTGGTGAGAGATGAATGACGCATGTCGCGACTACCTTTGTAGTTTGTCATAAAGATTGTTGGTCGAGCAAGGGTTCGAAATTACTACCGAAGGATCGAGGAGCAGAACGAGTTACCAGCTGAGTTCACCGGACTCCGCTCAATCCTAAAACTCTTCACTGGGAGAAATTGACAGTCATTCTGATTTCGTTCTTCTGATGTGAAAAGAAAACGCTCGTTTCAGGTTTAACCCATTACTAGACGTCAAAATGTTAGACTGGTCCGAATTGAAAGGAGTTGCAGACGACAATTCAAAGTTTAAGAAAACTTTAAGATTTTTCAGTACTTTGAATAGAGACCATTGTGAAAAAAATGAAGAAATTACTTTTTGCAAGCAATTTGGACTTTTTCCACAATGTTTTTCCGAGGGGTGTCCGAGTGTTTTCTTTAGGGGTGTCAAAAGTGTCACTGTGTGGAAATGAGTTTAACCTATTCATTTTACATCGATCATGGTACAAGCTCTTCCAACTGGACCAACCCCTTTCAATTAATCTTGTATCAAATTAGCAGGAATAGGTAATTTTGAACTTAGTTATTAGATAGGACGACGAATGAACTATCTCAAAGTGTATGAATTACTACTGAATGATATCAATTTAGTTATTTGGTCATTATGACGTCACATGTTAGACTGTGTGGTGAAACAAATGATCTAAGGGACCGCCAATTAAATTTTTGGGGTGGAATTCCTTAGATTTCAAAGCGTCGTCAAATATCGGAAACATGTGCGAAGATATAGTCAAAATCTTCGAAAGAACGATGTTGTTTTAAACATTGCGCTATTTTTCTCAATGATTTCTAATTGTAGTATGAAAATTGCATGACCAAGTTCGGCTATCACGTGTCTATAAACGTGGTACTGTTATGTATCAAATTTACCCTTTCCTGTTCAATCCCTGTGATTTTATAATTCGGAAAATGTTGTAGAAAAAGAAGAAATTGCTTGTAACAAGCAATTTCGTCTTTTCCACAATATTTTCTACCCTAACCGAATGATTATTTTTAAAGTTAATTTTCGTCTGCAATGGCTTTGAATTTTGACAGGTCTAAAATTTTGCAAAATAGGAAAAGGTTGAATGAATATCCCATGACATCTTATGACTTCAAGTGGGCAAAGTTCGGTTACTCATTACGCTTGTTATGTTAAATAACAGAGACGCCATTCATGTTATGATTTTTTGTAAGTACGCACTTATCAAACATGTCAAATTAGAGGACATTAGCTCGGATTACTAAGGGTCAGCGCTGGGTAATGAAAAATGATATATCTATATCACCTTACAATCATAGCGAAGAAGGTAGCGCGTCAGATTCCCAATCTTCAATCAGAGAGTGTCATGGGTTCGATCCTGATTTCGGCACATATCCTTACCAACATTTGCCTCTCACCAATGGTCGGATAATCGTAAAGCAGCTGGAGGCTAGGAAAGGATGTAATGGTGGTACTGGTGCGAAATATACCAGAGATATAATTCTTTCCCTTATCTATTTAACCCGTTCCAATACATACAATATCTGTTATGGGTTCGATCCCCGGCGGCGGCAGATATCCTTATCAATGGTCGGATAGTCGTAATCCTTAGCGGGTAGCAGCTGGAGGCTAAGAAAGGATGTAATGGTGGTACAGGAGCGAGATCTACCAGGAATCCATTGTTAGGTGTTCCAGCCGCCGCGTAATTACTAAAAGATTGTTAAAAGCGGCGTTAATTCCCATTCAAAGAAGCAAACAAAACATCCTTTACAAACGTTTTGTTTCTTTGGGTACCAGTATAAGAACGTATAAAAAAAAGTCTACAGAAAGATTTCGAATCCATAAAATGACAGTCGGTATCTATCGAATATATTGATGATACAATGAAAAATCTGACTTAAAAGGCCTGTATCATTGGTCATTATTTAGGCAAAATTTATCAAAATCACTGTAAGTGTGTCACCCCTGACTCCGACAGGAAGTCTCGCGTCGATATTGAACAGCGGTTTTTTTGCAAAATTTGTGGAAAGTGACACGGAACAAAAAAGTAATATGATTGGTTGGCGACCTAAACGTCGGAACTACAGCTGGACTCAGCTGTAGTTACGACGTTTAAGTCGCCAAACATACTAAAAAATTCCACAGAAATATTGGCCGAATCAGAGTTCAAATATCTCACCAAAATGAATGATTCGGTTGGCCGTTGTTTGCTTTGATTTACAGTCTCGATTGGCCAATTCACCCCAAATTATCTTTCATAGTATAACTTTCTTTTGTCAAATGAAACGATAAGCAAGGATTTACTTAACCCTTGTCATACTGAACCCGGAATATTCCGGTTTTGGCAGGAGGTGTAGACTAAGATCAGACTGCACTTATGTGCAGGCTGATCTTAGTCTACACCCCCTGCTTGTACTTTTCCTTCCAGAGTTGTTTATGAAGTTGATTTCTTAAAGAAATATTGATTTTTGAAGTGCAGTCATAAGTGCAGTCTGATCTTAGTCTTCACCTCCTGCCAAAACCGGAATATTCCGGGTTCAGCATGACAAGGGTTAATCTTTCAATGAGAGACTAAGAGATTTGTTTCATCAAAATATAAAACGAAAACTAATTTTACTTCTCTCTTATGTTTTATAACAAAAACAGCAAAATAAAAATGATAATCATGAATAAGTAAATTTAATAAAGATCCAATTTGGGCAGATTTTATGCAACGTTTTAGCGCGCAAACATACGAAATAGTTCAGAATTCATTCTTTTCGTGGATTTATGAACGGCTATATCGTCGGATCAGAAAGCAAGGATTATGATAAACAAGGCTAAAGTTAATACATTACAACACAATAATGCTTTTGCTTTCTGACGCCCTGAAGAAATCCAACTTGGAAGAACTTTGTGGGAAAAGGATAAATTGCGTGTTACAAGCACAAATGCAAATATGCTTGTAACAGGCAATTTCTCTTTTTCTCACAATGTTTTACCCTATTTTGTACTTACATTCCAATTTTATCGAAATTTGAAACGTCGTCTGCAACTCGTTGAATTTGAACCAGTCTAAAATTTAGTGCTCTGGTAATGGATTAAATAAACTAGTATAATAATACGTTAAAATTGAAAATAACTTCTGAATTCCTTTTAAATCCGAGAGGAAAATCAAGGATTTGAACTGATATTCACGTATCCGGCTCCTTATACTCCCGAAGCCGACAGCTTTTCACAGAAAAATGTAGAAGAGAGAGGGAAGGAGATAGAGAGAGAGAGAGAGAGAGAGAGAGAGAGAGAGAGAGGGGGAGAGAGAGATAGAAAGAGAGAGAGAGGGAGAGAGAGAGGGGGAGAGAGAGAAAGAGAGAAAGAGAGAGAGGAGAGATAGAAAAGAGAGAGAGAGAGAGAGAGAGGGGAGAGAGAGAGATAAAGGAGAGAGAGAGGTGAGAGAGAGAGGGAGAGAGTGAGGAGAGAAAGATAGAGGAGAAAGAGAGAGAGAGATTCATTGAGGTAAGAATCTTAAAACTTCATCACACTGTATGAATACGCGAAGCGCATTCCTACAGTGTGGTGCGTTTTTAGGTTCGTTCCTCCATGAAAACGAAATTTCTTCTCTTCATTTATTATCACGTAATACCAACAAGCACAATATATCAAAGGTTTAGACAGTTATGAGTGTAAAATTTTATGAATCTATTCAGTCCGCAAGAACGCACAGTTTTGTTCGTGGGAGTATGAAATAAATGTCAGCCATTCAAAACGCTTGAATCTTGAAAGAGGAACTAGAAACAAATTATCATTGGTAATTCCATTCCTCTATTACTATGTCTTTCAGATGGTTTAAATACACATGAAATTCAGGGCCACACCCCAGATAAGAAGTCATTCTTTGATGACTTTATCGATGAAAAAAGGGGTAAATTCCCCCTCTTTTCCTATGTTGTTTTAAAAAGTCAAAACTGTTTTATAAGAATGAGTATCTAGTTAAACACCACTTTAGAGTCATGTTGATATTTGTTAAGTGGTCTAAGGTTGCATTTAAAAAACGGTATAGAAAAGTCCCGATAGATCCAGATGAGAAAGATTATCCAAATGACGGGAAAGGGTTCCACATTTTGTAAAATCAACAACAACAATTAGCATTCAATGGACGGATCGCCGGCCACGCCAACTGATCACCACCATGACAATCTGACTGCATTAATTTTCAAATTAAGGTCTAAAACCTGTATAAAAAATTGCTAGCTAGGTGACTCAAAACTGGGCGTGGTCAGTGACCTGTTAATTTCTCTTAAGAGATGAAGAGAATATTTTTGTTTTCATGGAGGTATGAACCGAAAAAACTAATCACACTGTATGAATACGCGAAGCGGATTCATACATTGTGTGATTAGGTTTTTCGGTTCATACCTCCATGAAAACAAAAAATATTCTCTTCATTTCTTATAATTTAATAGTATCGAGCGAAAAAAGCAAAAAACCTACATCTTTTGATACATTTTAGTATGGGACTATTTTATGTGGAAGCATACAAAATCACTGCGTGCTCAAAATTTTGTTCATGGAGGTATGAAATTCAATTTTTCGACCAATCAGAACGCTTGTTTTTGATAGACGAAACTAACAATTAAATTATTCATTGATGTAAGGTAACATTGAGTGGCATGGCCAGCCAGACGGGTCGACTCGCTCCGAGTCTCACTGATATTTATTTGTTAGATATGTACAGCTTTTGGCCTCTTGCTGTTATCATTCTATTTTGCTGATCAGTTTGTGAGACGTAGGGGAGGTAATTTCAATGAATGAATTTTGAATACGTGATGAGTGTACCTTAGTTACTTACTAACAGCCTTGGAGACAAGCTACCACACAGGGCATGTCGAATATCTAAGAGATGAAGAGTATATTTGTGGTTTTCACGGAGGTAAGAAGCGAAAAAACTAATCACACTCTATAAATATGCTAAGCGGATTTATACATAAATGTGATTAGCTTTTTCGTTTGATACCTTCATGAAACAAAAAAAATCTGTTCATTTCTTATCATTTAATGACTTCAAGAGAGAAAAAAAATTGAATAATTTTTCGAACTATTTTGAGCGCAAGCATACAAAATTGCTGCGTGTTCAAAATTTCGTTCGTGGAAGTATGTTGTTTTTCCGGCCAATCAGAACACTAGTTCTTGATAGACGAAACTAAATTATTTGCTATTCGTCTACTTTCACTTTAGCCTCGACCAAAGCGCAGTTGGTATCGCATAGGACTCCTTATCATTTGGACATAGGCTCGATCCTCGGCCGCGGCGAATATCCTTTCCGATGTTTGTTTCCAACCAATTTGTGGATAATCATAAACCCAAATGGGATGAGAAGCTGAAAGCTCGGAAAGGATGAAGTAGTAGTACTGGTGTAGGAATGTTTCGGCGGCTTGAGCACCTAACCGTGGATATCTGGTATTTCTCACGACGTTTAAGTCGCCAAACCATAAATGTCGACCAGTATCATTATTCGAGATTCACATCTGGTCCGAAAGGAATGGTTTGATTGGTCTATTGTATTTATTGTATTGTTGTTTGTTGTTGTTGTGCGTGATCCGTCAATATTGTCTGAAATGTCACGCATAGACTAAAATTGTTAGTCAGTGGATTCGCCACAGCTTAATGAGGATCGATGGTTTTCGCATTACCGAGTAGCACCATTTTAGCGTGCCGGGCCAAGATTGTTCGCGTGTTTAAACCGACCTTATCTAGTTCTCAAGGATGGGACAAGAGCTACTAATTATAAAAAAGATCCGGCCATCATCTAGATTTTATAAGCAATTGAATCACCACACGTGAAAGATACTGTTGCTTAAAGAAGATATCAAACTTCAAACTCGCTAAACGTGAACCTGCTGCCACGATGAAGATCGAACCCACCACCATGTTGAAGTTACTCGTCGTTGCATCTTTCTATGCTTACACACAGGCACAGATACCATTTTTGGGAGATTGCCCAAATATTACTCTACAAGAAGATTTTTCTTTGCCAAAGGTAAGATTTTTTATTCGATTATTGTTAAGTTTTAACCCATTCTCACACAATCGCTCCTTTTTATGCGTCTCAAAGAAAAAAAAACAAAATTTGGAAAACACTGTCGAAAATGAAGAAATTGCTTGTATCAAGCAATTTCTTCATTGTCTAAAATGTTTCTTTCCAAAAGGTTGAAAAATATCATGTTTTTTAAATAGTCGTCTGCAAATTCTTTGAATTCGGAATAGTCCAAAATATTACTGTTATAATGTTTTAAATCGAATATAACGAATACTCTGTTTGTTTTAATGGTTCTATCGCCATTTTTAGCAGTATTTCAATCATATCGCGGTGGCTGAAGCACCTTACCATGGATTCCTTGTATTTTTCACCCAATACTACCTGGTGGTTTGGATTTAATGTTGTGGTTGTTCTGATGTAAGTAATGATACGAAGACATGTTTATTTGTAACATTTGCCGCAATATTACTGATAAACTGTTAATTGATAGATTGAATGGTGTTGAACGCCATTTTTAACAGTATTCCTGTCATATCGCGGCGGCTGGAGCACCTAAAAATGGATTCCTGGTATTTCTCACTCCAGTACTACCACTACATCCGTTCCTTGTCCCAGCTGTTATCCCAATTAGATTTACGATTATCCACCGATTGTTGAGACACAAATGTCGGAAAGGATATATGCCGCCGCTGGAGATCGACGCAATGACATCCCATTATTGAAGATTATGATGAAATACTGTTAAAATTGGCTTAAATTCACTAACCCATTTATAGAGCACCGGTGAATAAGGGAAGCAAATATGTACATGGTGCTCGAGAAACCTATTATCATACTCTATAAGAAACCTATGCCCGTTTTGAAATATGTGAATACGACTGAAAGCAATTGGTGGCTTGCCACGCATTGACTCTATTGCGTCACCTCATAAGATCCGACAGGAATTTCCAATCCGTGATATGTATCAAGCGGCCCTATTTTTGAAAATTTATGATAAGTGACAGTTTGGTTGGCGACCTAAATGTCGTAACTACAGCTTGAATAAGCTGTAGTTACGACATTTAAGTCGCCAAACAAACAAAGGTGTTTCCCATAAATGCCGGTCTTTGTCGGAATGCAAAGTCATTTATAGTCTAAACAAATAAATTGATTGATCGAGTAATTGTTTGAGTGACAGCCGCGTTCTGTCAATTGCTCTCGGATATCGAAGGCTGGTAAAATGTGGAATCTAGTGAAAGCAGGTGTAAAAAGTACTAACTCTTAGACCTATTACCACACTACCAAATTTTAGACCGGCCCAAATTGAACGAAGTTGTAGACGAATATTTCGAGTTGATGCAATATAGAAATCGTTGTCTTTTCGGGTAAAACATTGTTGATATTGAGGAAATTGCTTGATACAAGGACTTACTCAATTATCCACATTGTTTGTCAAAAATTTTTTTTGAGTGGTGTCCAAAAGCGCCATTGCCTGGGATTGGATTGAGAAGTACACATAAACCTTTTAAAAATAGAATTAAACATTCAGGTTTTGTGAATTTCATCACTATACGCTTCTGATACTAATCATTCGTAAGAAATATGCTCCAAGAACATAGCGTAACCTTAGAAGTTATATTTTCCCTGAATTTTATATAATTGTCAATTTTACGACAATTAGAAACGTTTGATTGTCTTTTTTATATGTATTCATAATCATTCATTTGATTTCATTTCATTTATCAATGTTACTTTTTACAAATCTCAAACCTCTTTGGTGAACTAATTAACCCCTTCCTGTTTTGCTAAATTTAGACCTGTCATAATTGAAAGGTTTTACAGACGAAAATTTAAAGTAGATATAATTTTGAAAATAACCCATCAGAAAGGTAGAAAATATTGTGAATAAAAAGAAATTGCTTGTTACAAGCAATTTCTTCTTTTTCTACAATATTTTCTTAATTATAACTTCACAAGGACATAAAACATATAGATAGAATAGGAAAGGGTTGATAAAGAAGAGAAATAAATCCACACTCGATGACTAAGATATGTATGGTTGTACCTAATTAAACAAAATTGCGTATAACACCATCTTACGGTATAGAAAATTGCGGTATAGAAAATTTGATAGAAAGGATCCACTGTACGAGACTATTAATCATAGTCAAGTTTTAGGAGGTCCAAGGTTCGAGCCCTGGACAGGCCACATGCTTTTCTGTCTCTTTTTCAAACTATAGATGCTTTGATCGACAAAGTTTACATGTTTGTTACGCGTTCCTGATTTTAATTTTGCGAAATAACGCAGTTTAATATCAATGGAGCAAATAGGTGGGGCTCGTGAAAAAACGTTTCACATCTTAAATAGGGAAGTGTGGTACTGTACTGTTTTGCTTGCAAAATAGTCCTAGAGAAATAGTCCAAATGTTTTTTTTCATATTGATAAATTTATATACATTTATATGTGTGTGTGTATAAATTCCCTTCGTATTATATGATAAGATTTTTATAACTATGAGCAATTAGCCTGTTAAAAGTCCAGCAACTTTTCTTATATTTTACAAAAGAGACAAAGCATAAAAAGATTATTTCTTCGTTTGAACAACATCGTCCTTTCGCACGATGATCTATTTTTATAGGTTTATTTTTTTCTAACATTAACACTCTTTGAAGTATAATCTGAATCATCTTCAAATTTAGAAGAAGAAAAAAAATCATAAAATGTTGGCCTCTGATAACGGCTGAAAGATCGTTGAAACATTAAATAAGATTCCGACGCCCCAACAATTAAAGGCGACAATTTGTCTTTTTCATTCTTTAGATCAGAATTTAATTCAGGTTAAGAAATAACAAACCGTCTGATTCACGGACCACTTGAAAGTCACGCGGAGTTAAGAGCCATTTCATTATCTTTTACTCATAGCCCCGTGCATTTAAGCGCCTTAAAGGAATGAATATATATATATTTATCCCACATTTAAATATATATATATATATATATATATATATATATATATATATATATATATAAATGGAATATGGAAGCATTGTGAGAAAAGGAGAGTCTTCCCGTTTTAACCCTTATTCTTCTTTCTCACAATGTTCCCTCCTGGAATAGTAAATGTTGGGCTTTATCTATTTAAGCCACCAACCAACAAAAAATGCTACATTTAGATATCGCCCAATGTCAGAGTTCAAAGTTCACTTCTGATCTAAATGAATGATTTAATTGGTCTTGATTCTTTTATTGACAGCCGCGATATGGCTCCAAATTTCTCATTAGCGGTAAACATTTCTATAATCTGCGTGATTTTTTAAGAATGGTCTAAAATTGTAAATGAAAAGGTTAAGTAAATCGTATAGGCGATCTATAGTAAATCTTGCTCAAACGACCACCTCTAATAAGTGACCACTTCCATAAAGTGGGAGAGGCCAGCGATCCGTCGCTTGGCTGAGCATCTGAAGAATAAAAAACTTAAAGGTGTTATACTTAGGCTGTAGAGAAAAAAAGGCACAAATCTAATGCTAGATTCGCAAGTATCTTCACCCTTCACGATCGGGGGGGGGGGAGGCACAGAAATCATATTCTTCCCGGATAGATCAGCAGCACATTCGCCGTCGTCGGTGCGGCAAGATGAAGTGTGAATATGGGGGCTGAAAACCGTAAACCCCCAAAATATCAAGGTTTCAAATATTATTTTCTTTTGCCGCAGATGCCTTTGTAGATACCAAGGTTCGTAGAGCTTGACCATGGCAAAAAGGGATCCTGGATGTTCGTTAGAATTGTTTACAGATCCCTCTATAAATAATATCAGAAAAGTTCACAAGCCCTCTTTAATTTCAGAGTAGGTCACCAGTCCTCTATAATCTAATTTTTAGTTTAAACTATCAAAAACGAGCGTTCTGATTGGTCGAAAAAAAATATTCATAACTCCCTGAACAAAATTTTGATCACGCAGCGATTTTGTATGCTTCCACACAAAATAGTCCCATATAAAAAGGTATCAAAATATGTAAAGTGTTTGCTTTTTTCGCTCGATGGTATTAAATTATAAGAAATGAAGAGAATAATTTTTGTTTTCATGGAGGTATGAACCGAAAAACCTAATCACACAATGTATGAATCCGCTTCTTCGCGGATTCATACATTGTGTGATTAGATTTTTCGGTTCATACCTCCATGAAAACAAAAAATATTCTCTTCATCTCTTAAATGAAAAGCTTGGCTCAACTGAAAACGTAATTAATTTCACAATTATTTTCTGTTGGCAGCATAAACTAATTTTGAAATTTATTTCAAAACGTAATTAATTTCACAATTGTTTTCCGTTGGCAGCATAAACTAATTTTGAAATTTATTTCAAAACGTAATTAATTTCACAATTGTTTTCCGTTGGCAGCATAAACTAATTTTGAAATTTATTTCGTTTGCTAGACAACAAAGTTTTTTTTCGTTTTTTTTTCCATAGAGGGCCTGTGACCCATTCTGAAATTATTCATAGGAGGGTCAGTAAACAATTTTAAGGAACATTTCAGGATTCCTTTTTGTCAGAAACCCAGTCCCTACGAGAGCCTTAATACCTCTAATTCAAGCCAAATTATGCTGTTTTATTTTGCAGTATATGGGAAAATGGTACGAGCTGAAAAGGTATTTCACCACTTTTCAAGGACTTCAGTCCTGTGTGACAGCCGACTATACGTTGGAACCAAACAATACAGTACTCGTTGTCAACAGCGGCCTTAACGCATTGTAAGCCATTAACACTTGTCATGATGAACCCGGAATTTACCCGTTTTGGCAGAAGGTATAGACGAAGATCAGCCTGCACATATGTGCAGTTTGATCTAAGTCTACACCTCCTGTTTGTTGCTTTTAAGCAAGAGTTGGTCATAAAACAATTAAAAAAAACAATAAAATAAAAAGAAATGATAAAATAAAAAGAAATAAATAAGTCACAATTAGTGCATCCAGTGCTGCCGGCCCTTTGAATTTAATGCAATTTTCTAGAAGATTTTATTCAGCATGACAAATCTTAATTTGTTTCTTCTTTTATGGCCCCTCCTGAAGTTCTACGAACCAAATATTTGAAAACTTCATTGGGTCCGGCAGAAGTTAACCCCCTTCACGTACTATCTCTCGCTTTTACCTTCCTGTTATATCATACTTAAAAGATTATTTTGGAAAAAAAATCTTGTGAAAAGCAATTTCTTTTTTTCCCCGCAATATTCTCTATCATACAGGATACTTACTTTATGAATTTTTACTTACTTTGTGATGTCGTCTTCTGCCCCTTTGAATTTGGACAATTCTACAATTTTGAAAAATCGGAAAAGAGTAACATACCAGGCATTATTCTATAGCAACTTAAAGTTGTAATTTAATATTCAGAAAAACCGCCAATGAGGTTGATATTACGGACATTATAACTCTGTGCTGTCTCATCAGGATCTACAGGAGATCCTGGTCCCATTGAAGTCTTAAAAAAGCGTATCTATTTACCAGAAACAACAACAACAAGCAATCAAGATAAAACAACTTCTTTTTTCGGGAAACATGGAAAATTGTATTGAGTCGGTTTCACTCTCTAAATATTCTGCTAAAAGTGAAGACATGTGATAGCCGATGCAATCAGTAAGATTAAAAAAGAGTTCAAACAAAATAATAGTTTATTTGTGCAAAAAGGCGAGTGTACTATTTCTTTCGTTTAGATTTTCTTGGTACTCTTTCGATGTCTATGTCATATACCAATTTAACCCTTTCCTGTTTTTCAAAGTTTCAGTCTCATCCAAATTGTAAGAAGTTGCATATGACAATTATAATTGGGTGCAATTTGAAACGTAATTAAGCTACGGGGTAGAAAATAATGTTGGAAAAGAAGAAGTTGATTGTTGCAAGCAACTTCTTCTTTTCCTACAGTATTTTCTCAAGTATAAAATCGTCGTTAAAACCAGGGATTGTTCAGGAAAGGGTTAAGTGTCTATATATACATTGTAGATTAGTATTGCATTCATCTCTCAATTTTGATTGATGGTCATTTCTGTGTGTTTTGTTTGCTTTTATTGTTTTGTTGTTGTTGTTGTTTCCAATTACTGAGTGTCTCCACATTAGATTTTTTCACAATCTTTAGGCTACCTTGTGTTCAGATGTTATTGGACTACTGAGGAAATGATTTGGGCAAAAAAAGCAAAAAGTCTGTAATGCATTTCGGAGGATTATTGAAATTAATCGATAGATTTTCACTCGATAATTTCACCCAAAAGACAGAGATGATAATCTAACGTGACAGGAAGTCCCGCTTCGACTTAAAACAGCGTTATTTTGCAAGATTATTGGACAGTTGCATTTAACAAAAAAGTTGAATAGTTGGTTGGCGACCTAAACGTCGTAACTACAGCTTGAATAAGCTGTAGTTACGATGTTTAAGTCGCTAAACGAACAAAGAAAAAAAATGAAAACGGCGGCCAATGTCGGAGAGCAAAACTCATGTCCGGTCTCAATGAATGATTTCATTGATCGACTGGTTATTTGATTGACAGTCGCGATTGGTCAGTTAATTTCTATATAATTTAATTGTTAGTTTCGTCTATCAAAAACGAGCGATCTGATTGGTCGTAAATTTAATTCATACCTCCATGAACAAAATTTTGAGCACGCAGCGATTTTATATGCTTCCGCACAAAATAGTTCCATACCAAAAGGTATCAAAATTTGTAAAGTTGTTTCATTTTTCGCTCGATGCTATTAAATTATAAGAAATGAAGAGAATAATTTTTGTTTTCATGGAGGTATGAACCGAAAAACCTAATCACACAATGTATGAATCCGCTTCGCGTATTCATACAGTGTGATTAGGTTTTTCGGTTCATACCTCCATGAAAACAAAAAATATCCTCTTCATCTCTTAAATATACTACCAGTTTGATAAATAGACGAAAACTTTTTTTGAAATTTTCTGGTGTTTTTCTACAGCGCGAAGAAATACAGTGTCGCAAGGGGAGACGCCATTATGCCAGACCCCAACGAACCGGCTAAACTGAAGGTGAAAATAGGCGCAGGTAAGTTATTGACCAACGTCTGACCCCATCCACTCTATATACGCTGAACCATGCAGCCTAATGACTCCGACAAAAAGTTCCACTTCGATAGCAAAATTTATGTAATAAGACAATAATAAAAATGGCTGGTAAGCTGTAGTTACGACCTTTAGGTCGCCAAACCAATTAAAATGCTTCACATAAATGGCGTCCAAAGTCAGAGTCCAAACTTTACTCCCGGTTGAAATGAATGATTTCATTTTTTTTTATTTTATTGACAGTCGTGATCCTCCAATTTGCAGGTTCTTATATGCACCAAGTATAGAGGGAATATTACAACAGTGTTTATTTCTATTTGTTGTTATCGTGTTCGAGAATCGTGTGTAGGTATTTTTTATTGGACCGAAGGTCGAATCCGATGAAAAATATCTATATACCATTCGAGAACACGATAACGACAAATAGAAAAACACACTGTTGTAATATTCCTTTTATTATATACCTTAAGAAAATTCTCTTAAATGATTAAGAAATAACCAACTTTCTGATCAACCCGAACGTGAATATACAAAAAAGTAGTCCGTGTTTAACGGTACTCGACGAATACGATTTTTTGGTAACGCCGAATATTGATTTTTTTCTGTCGAGTTGTAATAGTTTCATAGGTATATAATAAATAAGTATATTGCTTATTGATTAGGTCGTCGCCTTGTATAAATTTCTGTAAGAATTTTGCCCCTTTTCTCGACTTTTCATTTTTATAATGCATTTGTTTTCGTTAAAGACACGCAGATACATGTATGTGTGGGAAATTAAGATCCTCCGTTTTTCCTATTTGTTTTTATTGGTATTTATTTTACAAAAACATGTTTCGTTTATTTATTGTCACTGCCCCTAGAAGACGGTTACTTGTTACAGGGAATAGGACGAAATTAAATGGATCCCCGCCTGGTTCTTTAATGTGCTTGATGGATAGCACCATCAAACGGGACTTCGTCTCATCCGAAAGACAATTAGTCTGCTAGTTTGGTCAGTCCGTGGATCGGTCTACAGTTTGAAGTCGCCTAAAACACTAAAAACAACAACAACAACAATTAAGCACCGATGTCGGCTGATGTCGGAAATTAGAGTTTATTTCTGGTGCAACTGAAAGATTTGGTTTGACGATTGTTTTTTTTTTTTTTTTTTATGAGAAACTGCGATTGGTCAATTGTATGTAATCTCTTGGAAAGAAAACAAATACGTGTATCTTAATTGACCAATCGCTGGCACCGCCTACTTACTCCTTTGGCCACGCCCTCTGACTCCGACAAGAAGTCCCGTTTCGCTTTTAAACGTCGAATGTAAGAAAAAGGTAGAATAGTTGATTAGCGACTTCAACGACGTGACTACAGCTTGCAAAAGCTGTAGCTACGACTTTTAATTCGCCAAACCAATAAAATAGGCGAACAAAAATGTCGGCCAGTATTGGAGTTCAAAACTCTTTTCTTGTCTAAATGAATGATTTCTTTGATCGATAGTTTATTTGACTGTCAGCCGCGATTAGTCAACTGTTTTGGTTTGATTTGCAGCACCGGCTCGAGGAGATTACTGGGTTGTGTCCACCGACTATACCTCCTATTCAATTGTGTGGTCTTGTGTGAATGTACCTTTCGTGCCAGCCAGCTTCCGTAAGTGAATTTATTGCTTTTAATTTGCTGTAGTTCAATCAATGCAAAGTTAAGCCATTCCCAGAGGACAAGACTATAGACGAGTCTAAATTGAGAGAAGATGCAGATTGCAAGTATAAATCTCAAAATTTCGAAATACATGTATTTTGTCTTCTCTTAGTAGTAAATGAAGAAATTGCTTGCTACAAGTAATTCTTTCATTTTCCACAATCATTATTATTTTTTTTTTTTTGGTAACGTGTATAGCTCGTAGACAAAGGAAATCTGTTTAGAGAAGGGGAACCTCAGCCCTAAATGGGTCGACTTTGTGTATATGTAACTACAAATAGTTAGTCTCTTTTGAGTTTCCTAAATTGCATACAACACAGCAAGATAACCATCACATTACTCTCCCCTCTGAGAAGACCTCCCGAGTCTTGGTCTGGGGGATCCGTGGGTAAGGCAACTATTGTCTGGCAGTTGTCATCTTCCCAACGCTGCCACCACATGTAACGTGTTGTAATCGATCCATTCAGAGAAAACAATCCTCCACCCTAAAAGGGTTGACTTTGTCTATATGTAAATACAAATACTTACTTAGCTCTCTAGAGTTTTCCTAATTTGCATATCACAGGTTAAAGAATAACAAATCATTGAAGAACGTTTCCATTCGGATTAAAGAGGATTAAGATATGCAACAAGAAAACACAACTAAACGAAATAAAACAGAAAAGCATCGATTTCTCTTTAAATGTGGCAGGCGTAAAGGAACGATTTTGTACTCAAAAAGTTAAAACTCCAGTTGACCTGATTGCTCATTTGTTTTGGATGACGGGTCATTAATGCCTTTAAGCAGCGGGCATAGGGTGCTTGTTAGTGCGTCGGACTCTCAGTCCTGTGGTCCAGGGGTCGATCGCCAGTCGCTCCAAATATTCAACGTATTTCTCCGATTTGTAGGTTGATCATCGTAAACCTAAATTGGATGAGCACCTGGAGGCTCGGAAAGGATGCAGTGGTAGTACTGGGTTGAAGTATACCGGAAATTTGTTTGGTCCTGCAGCCGCCGCGATTTCACTGAAATAATGTTAAAAGTGGTATTAAACTCCATTCAAATAAAACAAAACCCAACAACAACAACAAAAACACAGTAACAACAACAAATTCATAGAGTCTTGGTTCATCTGATGCGTTTGAAGCGTACACCAAGGTTTTGACTCTGAAAAATCTGAAAATGTCCTATTTCGACCCTTAGAAATTCCCCCCTAAAGGCTCAATGGGACTCTCTTGGGAAAATATACAAGGGTAAAAACAGGGTTTTATCCGGACACAATTTTTTAATGGCTTATCCGGTACTGTTAAACATGTATGAATAGTTTGCTTTCTTTACCAGAAAATGTCAGTTGGCACTTAAACCTTCAAATTTACGCTCATGGTTTGCTCTTTCTGTTGTTTTGACCCATTCAAAATCAGTTTTGAACCCTTGAATTTCTAATGAAAGCACGGGCCATAATAATGTTTGTTTTGTTTCAGAACTTGCCTTTGTTCTCACAAGGGAACCCGTCCTTGAAAAAGAGAAAGTTGACGAAATCGACGCTATCTTAAAGGAAAAGAATATCGCAAGGAAACTATTTTTGAATACACGACAAACAAACTGCCCTGGAAGAGGACCTAGCCAACAATATGATCAAAATGCTTTAATTTTTGACATGGAACACTAAAATGCCAAGACCCTGATTTAGTAGGAACAGGAAATGTACAAGGGGTGATCCAGAAATATATAAAAAACGTTATCAAAACACGACAAATTTGATGGAATTGTCTTAATCTATTATCATAGAATGTTAGACTGGTCTAAATTGAAAGACGTTGCAGACGACAATGTCAAGTCATTATAACGTGTGAAAATTCCCTTGCAGAGTAGAATATCTTTTGGACAGTGAAGAGACTGTTTGTTACAAGCCATGTTTTCTTTTTTTTATTGTGTTTTTTTTACCACCGGGATTGTTTGGGTATATAGGTTAAAATTAACAAATTATTTTAAGACCAAATCCTTGCATATGATTAACCGAATTCCACAGGGAATTGTGAATGAGTAAAAAGTTGATATGATTCCTTTTCTATTCCGAATATACCAAGAGGATGCATGTGTCCAATTCTTCAGCCATTCGTTCAGGATGACAAAACGTGATGAGGAAAGCATTCGGTGGTGCTGGTGTTTTCTCATACTGAGTGCATGCCTGGATCACCCTTCGTACATTTAACATTTTAACCCTTTCCTGTTTTTTTTTTTTTTTTGCTTTTTAATTTTAGACTGGTCCAAATAGAAAAAGATTGCAGACGACAACGAAAGTTGGGTGCAATTTGAAATGAAACCATCCTATGTAGGAGAAAATATTGTGAAAAAAGGAGAAATTGCTTGTTACAAGCAATTTCTCCTTTTCCCACAAAGTTTTCTCAAGTATAAAATCACAGTGACGTAAAATCCCGGGTTTCTACAGGAAAGGCTTAAAGAGAACCGTTATCTACTAACAAATATTTAATTTCAAATGAACATAAGTATGTCCAAAATATCTTTATTTTTGTTGTCAACAGGTATAATGTTAAAGAACGAAATTACGAGAAAAGAGGTTAAAAGAAAGGGAAACAAAATACTTGCAGCAATCTATTTAACGTTTTTTTCAACCATATTTTCCATTTAAAAGAATATTTCTTTCTTATCTGTACAATTCAATGGATGTCCTGTCCCAAATATCATACATTTTGCAACCCTAAGATAAGGTAAATTATCAAAGAAAATATTTCGGAAAAAACCCCACCCCCCTCCTCCTCCCCCCAAAAAAAGGGGGGGGGATTACAGAAGAAGAGGGATTTATTTGTTCAGGGCCCGAGATTATAAAACCTTTTTCGTATTCAGTTGAGAATTTACTCAAACATCCAATTTGAATAAATACATGCATGCATGTATCTTGTTTTAGTTTTAATTGTATATTAAGAGTTCTAAATAACAACCTACAAATACATGTATTCTCATTTATTTTCATGCAATTACCATAGGATCTAAGCAGAATTAAATCTTTAATGAAAATTTGAAGTTTCAGTAAATTTTCTACGGAGTTCGAAAAAAGTTTTATAAATCGGGCCTTGATCTCAATGTTTTTTCAAATTTATAGGATAATTATCTCTAGAACGTAGGACTGGATAAAGATGAAAATAACAAACTTTTACCTTTCTGGTCCGGCATTAAGATATCCTCGTTTATTCAAGTTGAAGGTACATGTACGAGGTAGCCAAATAGCTGTCGTCTGCAACTTCTTTCACATTGGACCAGTCTAAAATTTTATCATGTGGGAATGGGTTCAACTCTTTCCACAAATCATTTTTTTCTCTTCTTCTCCCAATAAAATCAAAGCTATCACTATGGAATCGTCCTTTGTCAGCAACGAATCCTTCAAAATAATTCATTTTTATAATGTGATACCATGGGCTAGAAAGACAATCGTTGCGAAAACCCAGTTTCTTGCAAAAGGAAACCTCAGCCTCCTCGACTGTCTTCCATCTTATGGCATAAGCTAACCCTTACATTGAAAAGATTCGTAGGATTGAACTAGTTTTAGAAATTAGTCATTGTAACAGATGAATTTTGTTAAAACACAAGTCTTGAAGTGTTAAATTGTATGCTAAATGTATTATTATTATCATTGCATGTACTAATATCATCATTATCATAATTTATGCAAATGTTCATTTTAATTCAACGGAATAATAGTGACCGGACCCCGGCAAAGGAACCCCCGGAGCATCCCGTAAAACGCTTTCTAGAAGAAAGGGCTCATCAAAGGTCGCATAAAAACAATGTGGAAAATGAAGAAACTGAAAGAAGTCACAGACGACAACTTACAGTTAATGAAACTTGTGATATTTTCGACTTGGTAGAAATTATTGCGGAAAATGAAAAAAATGTAAGCAATTTCTTCATTTTACGCCATGTTTTTCTATTTGTTTTCTTGGTGGATTCAAATGCGTCATTATGTGGGAATGGGTTAATCCACTCAAAAACAATCGCGCATTTTAACTCCTCTCCATAGAAAAATTTTGTGGATAATGAAGAAATTGCTTTTGCAAGTGTCCATTACAGTGTCCATAATGTTTTCTACCGTTATAGAGAAAGCTTGTTTCTTTAAATTTCACCAACTTAGAATTGTCGCCTGCAACTTCTTTTCAATTTGGACCAGTCTAATAGAGTTATCTGTCAAGATTTTGGAAGCAAGTGGACAACTTCCCAATAGTCTAGAAAAGAGAGAGGGTATTTCATAAATGATGATGGATCCCTATAACGATCTATCTACCAGGGCTTTGGAGCAAGCGGGACAGTGTCCCCGTGGTCTTAAGAAACTATGGATATTTATGATGTTTGGGGAAACAATAGTGCAAAATTGCAGACTTGGCATAATTCTCTAATAATCTTGCTTATATTTCGTCGTCTGGTAATGGGTTAAAAAAGGTTCATTGTATCTTCGATGTTGAGGTTATGTTGACGTTATGTTGACGTATTCTACGGTCTTTCATTGTTACATGTGAGCTATACGATATTTTACACGCTTTTGTAATTTAAGTTTATAATGTTTATTTGTCCCATCATGCGAAAATAGAATATCTAAAAAGTGCACAAAGACCTTGGTGAGACTGGGCGCATCTCGTATACTGACGACAGTGTCGAAGCATTTCTCTTCCAGAAGCAAGCGATGGGTTGCCGCCGAAGCTCACTGACTCCAACAGGAAGTTCGACTAAGATATCAAACAGAGTAATTTTTCAAATTTCATTCCCCAAAACATGTAAGAAAAGTGGAAAATGGTGGTTGGCGACTTAGACCATGAGAAAATATTGGAAATGTCACCTACAAGGTTCATTTGATATGAGAGTAAGTTAAAAATGTATAAGCACGATTGGAAGGAAAGTTCTTATTTTTGGGTTATGAAATTACAAGTTAAGGTCAGGCATCACGTTTTAGACAATTGACCAATCGGTGTTTCCGTCTACTTAATCCATTGTCCCCACCCATTGACTCTTACAGGAAGTTCTGTCGATCATTTGTCGGGTCGGCATTTTGATATTCTGATTAAAGTGAAGGAACTCTACACAGCGCATTCTGATCAGGGACGATTCTTTTCCAGAAAGTAATTTTTGGTGCAAAAAAATCGTTTGTTTTGTCAATGAGACGTGTAAATATTACTAATTGGAATTCATGCTGCTTGAATAAATCATCTAGAATCATCACTTATCAATGTGTTTTGTTTCTTTTTTGAATCATCCTAAATCTCATTGAAGTCATATCTAGGTTAGAACTTTTGCAAATACACTCTAGTATTTCTTTTCATCCAGTTACGATAGCGATTCAACATAATTGTGATTAGTTTCTTTGTTTCATACCTCCATGAAAACAAAATATAGGCTTTGAATTCACTTAAAGATTCCAAGTCTCGAATTCCTTCAGTTAAACTATACCAATCATTGAATACTTTAGAGAAAGTAGGACTTTTGTTTCTTTTCAGGGAGGTATGAACCGAAAATACTAATAACATTGTATGAATACGCTAAACGGGTTCATACATAAGTGTGATTAGGTTTTTCGGTTCGTACCACCCTAAAAACAACAACAAAAAAAACCCCAAAAAACCCCAATTCTCTCCATTTCTTATAATTTAATAGCATAGAGCAAAATGTTAAGGTCGAGATTTTTGTGAACTTCAACATTTGCTATTGAGACATTTGGCATAATAAAGTCAGGATAAACTATTTAAATGTTTTTAGACACTTTGAGAGATTTTTATTTCGCAGGACTAAATTTTACTTACCACATATTTGCAAAAGCTTATTTATTTATTTATTTTTTTTTGAATATCAGGTTGTAGATAAGAAGAAGCATAGGCATATCTCGAACGATAATAGATATACTTGTATCGCTTGCAAAAAGATTAATACTAGCACTGATATCTTGAGCTGTATTAATTATGTACGCAAAAAATAAAAAACGGACCCAAGATTGAGCCTTGTTGGACTCCTGCACAGGTAAGAGACAGATTCGAAGATGATATAGACAACTCTTTTTCTTCGATTTAAACGATAGTCTGTGAAGCAAATGTGTATATGACTAATTATGCCAGTATTTGTAAGCTTTAATAAAAAAGCTTTTGTTTAACTTTGTCAAAGGTCTTACTAATCACGAAGAAATTTTCTCGAAACTTTAGACTGTCATCTAACGCCTTACAAATTCTGTTGCATGAATCTAATAATTGATTGAAGGTTGAGTCTTTCGGAAGAAATAGCGACTGATAAGGGAATGAAGAAATTTTCGCCATGAAGAGAATTGAGTAAGGGTTGAAAGATTATTCTTTCAAAGTCTTTTTCTTTCCGACATTTCCAATGGTGGGTAATCGTAAACCTAAGTGGGATAGCAGCTGGAGGCTAGGAAAAAATGTAGCGGTAGTACTGGTGTGAGAAATACCAGGAATCCAATGTTAGGCGCTCCAACCGCCGCGATATAACTAGAATACTGTTAAAAGTGGCGTTAAAACCCATTCAATCAATCAATCAATAGCTCTCAGAAATGTTAAGGGTCTGCAATTCGATGGTAGAGATGGGTCACCTGACTTAAATACAGACATTAGCATTTGTCCAAACACGTGGAATAGTTTCCAAATCAAGTGATGTATTAAATTTGGCAATGAAAGGTCAAGCTTATTGACTCGCGCATTCATGTAGATTAAGATTAATGATACCATAAAGTCTTGGAGCTTTATTAGCAAGAAGAGTATTGAGTACATCTAATACCTCAGTATGATGTATATATGGATAAGATAAAGAGTTGCATCGTACTGCGGGAAATAGTCCGCTAAAATTTCCTTAATAGAATCATCTATAGAGTTTATGGATGCAAAATAAGAGTCGCGTAAATTTGATTTCTCTTGGTCTTCCATGATAAGCACGTCTTTCGAAATATCATAGAGAAGGGGATTGTGTGAATGTGTATTTGTTTAAGTAGAGACTTCAACGTTTTCCAAAAATCGCTAGATTTTAATTGGCCAGACTTTTGTTTATTAGATTTATTATCACAATGATTGGCGAATCATTGAGATTAAATTTGATTAATTGGTCTAATCGTTTCTTATTAGACCAATTAATCGAATTTGTTACTGCCTATAGCTTTCTTGTTTGGTGTATTTTTCACTTTATACTTGTCTTCAAACATTTCGAGTCTAAAGGACTGATAAACACTTATTTAAAAGGTAAATATTTTTCTGATAAACATTTCAGTAGATTAATTTATTTCTTTGCAAAAATATGAATACTTTCATTGTGAGTTAAATGCTAATTAACTTAGTACCGGTCATGTCTAACTTCATTTTAAAGTCTTAGGTCATATTCTAAAAAATTTCTTCTTTACAAAATAATGATGAAATGTAGATTGTTTATCTTCATGCGAAGTAAGGGAATGTGAGTCTGTTTTATTTTATAAAAAAAAGTGTAGTATCGTTTTTAAATTACTTTTGAATATAGATATAGCATAATTGATTTTGACAGGAATTGAATGAAATATATAACGTCTTTGGAGTTGCAATCTTCATTTGAATTCGCCGTGCAAATTATCAGATCAGGGTCCAAAAAAGGGGGAAAACCGCTTTGTTGAAAACTAACACATAATCTTTAGGACTTTCGACCCTTACGGCACACCATATTATATCTCTCACTGGTAGACTGGAATCTTTCCGTTCAATGGAAGTCGCTAGCCAACCATTATACTTATTGTTACATGTAATGGACCATAAATTTTGCAACCTATACCGCTGTTTAATATCGAAGTGGGATTTCCGGTCTGAGTCTGAGGGCGCTACCAGTGGAGTCAGTTGACCGGACCAGAGATCCAAAACACTTTCCGTGTATCGATGCCTTAGTGCAAAACGTTGTAGGTGTCTATAGAAAGTAAACATAATGACTATGTTTTTGCTTTAGGCCGTTGATACCAGTAGGGGATTTAGGGTGATCAAATACCAACAAAATAAATCGATGCCTATAAGTATATTTCTAGCTAAAACATCTATTTAGAAATCGAGAAATTCATGTTCAATGCTACATGCAATTAATCGAATTTGAAACAAAAAAATATTTGATAATCATTTTTGCATTAATCTAGCTCGTTATTCAGGACGCTACACTAAACTAGAATGCCGTTGCAAAACTCGATTAACCCAACGCAAATGGCTTTTTTTGGGAGGGGGGGGAGATAACAAAGGATAGAACAGATTTTCTCCAAACAATCGTTTTTAACACTTCACGTCAGAGAATAAGCTTTGTTTTGTTGTTTGTTTGTTTTTTGGGAAAAAAAATTGAGAAAATTGACATTATTTGAGAAAGGAAAAACAAAAGCCGAACGGAATGAAAGTTTTTCCAACTCGACCTTTTACCTCCCTATAAATCGTTTGTGGTCAACAGCTTCTTTAACCTTTTTGCCTTTTATAAATGTCATACTAAAATATAAAGTGGATTATATGCCCACTTTTTTGTGCGTTGGTAGTTTTGGTAAAGTACAGGAATGACATGACGTTGTTAGCGGCCGCAATCGGATTGGTCGACATCATTGAATAAATCATCATCGATTTCATTCTCCGCCAAAGCTTGTCTGATCCGTCTTTCATCAAGATCCGAAAATCCAGAAGGACTGCGGGAAAGGAGCCATGCTGATTCTGAAATAGGCATTAATGGCAATGAAAGAATCAATAGACCAATGAAAAATATTCATTTAGTCTTAACTTAAGACTCCAACATTGACTGACACTAATAAGAAGCATTTGCTGGTTTGGCGACTTATTCAAGCTGTAGTGAAGATGTATTGTTTGCCAACAATTTATACAAATATAATTTAATTGTTAGTTTCGTCTATCAAAAACGAGCGATCTGATTAGTCAAAAATTTTAATTCATACCCCCATGAACAAAATTTTGAGTACGAAGCCATTTTGTATGCTTCCGCACAAAATAGTTCACTACAAAAAAGGTATCAAAAATTGTAAAGTTGTTGCATTTTTCGCTCGATGCTATTAAATTATAAGAAATGAAGAGAATATTTTTTTTGTTTTCATGGAGGTATGAACCGAAAAACCTAATCACACACTGTATGAATCCGCTTCGCGTATTCATACAGTGTGATTAGGTTCTTCGGTTCATACCTCCGTGAAAACAACAACAACAACAACAACAAAACCCAAATTCTCTTCATATCTTAAATATTGTTATACGTTATTGGTAATATATTTGACGAAATAACGCCAATTACTATCAAAATTGAACTTCCTGTAGGAGGTCAGTGGGAGTGGTTAACGATCAGTCAATACTGTGATTGGTTTATTGATTGAACGCCACTTTCAACGGTTTTACAGTTATATCGAGTCAATTGGTGCATCTAACAATGGCTTCCTATCGTTTCTTACACTAGAACAACTACAACGTCTGATCCGAGCCGTCATCTGCTTATTCTACTAAGGCATACTACTTATCATTCACTCAGTGAGAAAAGAAAAATTACGCATGTCGCCATAGCTTTGTTAACGCTTTCCCTTTTTTGAATTTTTAGACTGGTCGAAATTCAAAGAGAATACAGACGTAAATTAAAATTGGATGTAGAGATAAAACCATGCTATGCCATAGAAAACATTGCGGAAAAAAAGGAAAAATCGATTGTTAGTATACAAACACAGTTACGTTTATTCCAGGGTTTGACCAGGAAAGGGTTTAATGTCGGAAAGAACGTTGATCAAACTTACGACCAAAAGATTGAGAGGTCAGTAATCTTTCATGTGAAAAATGACCTTGTGGGAAGAGCGCAGAGCATCGACCCTGGCCAGCCTGCATGGACGGCGCGGGATAGCCGGGGTCGAGACGTTTCGAGTTTGAAAGATTTAGTATTTGTAGAATAGTCATATTACCTTTATGTATATGTTTGTATGTGTTTGTATGTTTTGTCACTACAATGTACTTTGTACACGTCTATTGAAAAAAAAAATCTGTTCTGTTCTATGTATATTTGTATTTGAAAATAAAAACATGATTGACCTACGCTTGAAACGGTCCCTCATTTAAGTATCTGTTTTACTGACATCCCGATCGGGCCCGATTTTCTTTTACGGATTTCGCATGTATATATACTACTCAGAATTTGCGAGGATCACTTTATTCGTCCCCTACCGGCGAAGCCGAAGGTGACTATAGGTTTGCGCTCCGTCCGTCTGTCCGTCCGGACATATCAGTTTCACGGACTTTTTTTTCCTTTGGGAGATATCAAGCTTTTTTTTGGTGTGTGAGTCCGCGTCAACGAGTTACAGAACCAGTTCGAGTTTGATTCCGGTCCATTGGTTTTTGAGGGAGATACGGATGCTGGACTTAGAAAATTACGAGGAAATTTCAGTTTTCCGGACTTTTTTTTCCTAACCCTCGGAGATATTGAGCTTATTTTGGTTTGTGAGTCCGCATCAATGAGTTACAGAACAACTTTAAGTTTGGTTCTAGTCCATTGATTTTTTAGGAAGATACGGATGCTGGAATTAGAAAATTACCAGGAAATTTCAGTTTCTGGATTTTTTCTAAACCCTTTGTGATATGAATACGAGGAATACATTGTAAGGTGTTCCAGCCACTGTTATATGACTGAACAAATTGTTAAAAGTGGTTGCATGAAGTGATCAAGGCAAAATATCTTGATAACCCTATGTCCGAAAAGCATTCATAAACCTAGACAGTTTTTTGAAAGCTTTATTTCAAGGTTTAATTGGGCTTTACCGTCTTTATTCTTTAAGTTTGGTTCCAGTTCATGGTTTTTTTAGGAAGATGCGGATGCTGGAATTAGAAAATTACCAGGAAATTTCAGATTTTTTTCTAAACCCTTTGTGATATGAAGGTGGTTTTTGGTATGTGAGTCATTATTGATAAGTTACAGAACAACTGTAATTTTTGTTCCGGTCCATTAATTTTGAGGAAGATATAGGTGCTAGACCTGTGAAATTGCAGTTTTTTCCAGACTCTTTTCTTAACTCTGGCAGGTATTGAGCTTCTTTTTGGTTAAGTGGGTCAGCATTGATGAGTAACAGAACGAGTCCAAGTTCTGTTCCAGTCCATTGATTTTTGAGCAAGATATGTATGCTTTTGCAAAATAAGTTACATATTAATAATATTGAGTTTAATTAATAATATTGAGTTTAATTGCAGTCCATTGCCTTTCCAAGGCTTGTAAGGATGTTAGGGTGGTACTGGTGATAGAGTTACAAGGAAGACATTGTAAGGTGCTCCAGCCACTGTTGGGCTTTAGGGTCTTAATTCTCTTGGAACAGATGACTTTATGAAGTATATTTTGGCAAACAACAAAAAGAGACAACTATTTTTTATGTTTGTGTGTATGTGTGTGTGTTTAAGAATTGCTCATAAAATCTGATACAACTGTAATGTTTTGGAGGGGTAGTAATCCCTTTTCTACCAAAAGCACTTTAACCCTTTCCTGTTTAATCCCTGGTTTTTACGTCCTTGTGATTTTATAATTGAGAAAACATTGTAGAAAAAACAAGAACAAGCAAATTCTTCCCTTTCTACAATATTTTCTTCCCTTTCTATATGTTCTTTTTTCAGATTAATCGACCTAAAATTTTTGTCTGCAATATCTTTGAAATTGGAGGGTCTGAAATTTTGCAAAACTGGAAAGGGTCAATATGTGCGGTGTTCTTATGCTTCAATTACAACGCCTCCACATACTGACGATAAGCCTCCTGATCTTATATTGATACATGTCACTTGTTTACGAGGGAATCAACAATCTAAACATAAGCGACTGTGTTGTTATAACAAATAAACGGTCGTCTGTTAGTTGTTAAGTCTTCTCAATATATAAGTCTTTAGCCCTTGTCATGCTGAATTAAAATCCTATATGGCATTGCTTTAAAATCAAAGGACTGACAACACTGGAAGTCCTTGATGAGGGTCAATATTTCTTTTAAACAACTCTGGCTGAAAGGATACAAGCTGGAGGTGTAGACCAAGATAAAACTGCACTTACGTGCAGGCTGTTCTTTTTCTATACCACCTGACAAAATAAGAAAATTCCAGGTTCAGCATGACAATGGGTTCATTTTAAATCTTCATTAAGCGGGTTTCGGCGCAAGTCGGCCTTCGTTAAATGAAACATTATCGCCGTTGAATTATTCCATATCCATACAAATACTTACGTGTTCTTGCGCCTAACATCGGCGCCTCGTCACACGAGTAAACAATAGCGAAGTCAATGTAGTCAGTGGCAATCACTTCAAACTTGGCTTGTTGGAAAAGGCCTGGAACAGAAGACGAAATGTGGTTAGATGTTTGGTTGAAAAGTCAAACGTAACCCTTGTCATGCTGATTCCGGAATATTTCTGCTTTGGGGGCATAGACAAAGATCAGCCTGCGCATATGTGCAGTCTGATATTAGTCTTCACCACCTGTTTGTTCTCATCATGCCAAAATTGTCTATAAGACCAATTTACAAACTAAATATGATCTTAATGCAATTCTGAACAAGTTTTTAATTAAGCATGACAAGGGTCAAGTCGGAGCCATAGTAATAATGGATGTTTCGGTTGAAGTGTGTACAATTTCATCCTACCATCCTACATGTAACTTAGACATATAGTACGGATTTAATTAAGAGATGAAAAGAATATTACTTTGTTTTCATAGATGTATGAAACAAAATAGCTAATCACACTGTATGAATATACGCGAAGCAGCGTATTCATACATCAGTTTGATTAGGTCTTTCGTTAGCAATACAGTCGTTATCTACATCTCCCGAAGACTAACGACCTCCCCCGATAGAACCCGATGTTTCAAATAAGCGCATAGGGAATTGAATTAAATTTATAGTGAATTTAGTAGACTTAACATCAAGTAAGAATAATTTGTTGTGAAATTGACATTGATAATATTGGAAAAGCGGATAATTTTTCTAAATCAAATTATCTTGAAAATCTGTCCAAGATCAGCTTTAACCCATTCCTGCACGAGAAAATTAAAAACTGGTCCAAATTGAAAGAGGATAGTGGCGACAATTTTAGGTTGATGAAATTCTAAATTCCTTTGTCTTTCGGGATAGAAAACATTGTGGACATTGAAGAAATTGCTTGAATCAAGCAATTTCTTCTATGTCCTCAATATTTTCCAAGGCTTTTTTCTTGAGGGGCGTAAAAAGGAGGGAATGTGTGTGGGAATGGGTTAAGTAACGCACCATTATCGAAGTCCAGAACAGCTCGGTCGTTGGAGTCGGTCTCGAAAACAAAGGTTTCTGAGAGTTGGTCCCCATCCCTGAAAAAAAAAAAGAATAAATAAATAAACAAATAAATAAATAAATAAATAAATAAATAGAAATTAAATAGCTTATTATAGTCGCTGTAGTTGTTTGGTAAATGAAATGATGTATTTTTACAAGAACACTCCGTCTCAAATTTTCGATCACTTGACCTTTATCAAGTAACAAATTAAAACTTTCGAGAATTTAAAACTACTACATCTTTCCTTCATTACTTAGTACATAACCATTATGTACTACGTAATAAAGGAAACATATAGTAGCTTAAATTCCCGAAAGTTTTAATTTGTTTCTTGATAGAATTTAAAACTATTAAATCTTTCCTCTATTACGTAGTACATAATGGTTATGTACTAAGGAATAGAGGAAAGATGTAGTAGTTTTTAATTCTCGAATGTTATAATTTGTTTCTTGATAAAGGTCAAGTGACCGAACATTTGAGACAGAGTGTTCTTGTAATAATATATTATACATTAATATTCCCTGTGGAATATCACGATTTGAAGAATAAATGAAATGAACTCATGTATTACGGTAACAATTCTCACATTTTCACAAAGACTTAAAGGTAATCGTACATCTTTCGAAAAATGGCGAAATAACGCCGTTAGATATACAAGTTCGAATTTCCTGTTGTTGATCAGAGGGTGTTATCAGCGATTCTTCAAATGACAAAACGCTGGCAACGCCCACTGACTCCCTAAGCCCCGCCCATTAACTCCGCCAGGAAGTTCCGCTTCGATTTTTATCGGCGTTCTTTTGCAAAATTTATGGCCAGTAGTATGTAAGAAAAAAGTAAAATGGTTGGTTGGTGACCTAAACGTCCTAACTACAGCTTGAATTAGATGTAGTTGCGATATTTAGGTCGGGAAACCAACAAAAAAGTTTAAACAAAAATGGCAGCCAATTTCTGAGTTCATGGCTCAATTCCGGACTAAATGAATGATTTGATTGGTCGGATAATTCCTTGATTGACACTTGCGATTGGTCAATTATCCTTAAATGATTTTTTTGTGTGTGTGTTTTTTTCTTTTTTGTTTTCTTGTTAATCAGAAATATCATATATTACGTATGAGATTATAATGAGTGGAGAATGCTCGATAGTATCAACTTACGCTGCAATTCCTGAAAAGGTGATTGTGACCGATCGGTCTAAATTGTTCGACCACTCCCACATATTACATGTTGAAAGGCCTTCGTTGACGAAAAAATATCTTTTAATCTCGAACCAAGTTCCCCTCATCTGCAATGTATATATATGATACGATGTTCACGGAAACCGTGCTAAATGGCGTTTCTTTTTAATTTAAGAAAGTTCCATTGTTTTGATGACGTCATCGTACATTTATGATACGTAATCTTTGAAAACCTGCATGAATGATGTAACTTTGTGACGTTGGAGAATTCCAATAATTGATGACGTCATCTTACATACCTTATCCGTTACCTTAGAAAACCTGCCTAAATGACGTTAATTTAGGACGTTAAAATCCAATGTTTTGACGATGTCATCGTATATTTATGATACATGATATAGGAAAACCTGCCTGAATAATGCTACGGTATGACGTTGGAAAATTCCATTAAATTGGTGACGTCAGTGAATGTATCTAATCCGTTACCTTCTTAAATGATGTTAATTTATGACGTTAAATAATCCAACGTTTATACGACGTCATCGTACATTTATGATGATCTACGGATTCGCTTTTTCGCCATCCACATAAACATATAGGATAATACTCACAATGAATTATAAAAACTATAATTTTTCTACCCAACCGAGAAGGTGAAAAGCGGATAATCGGAAAAGTCGCAAAGTAGCAAAGTCAATATTGGTATATATTTTTTTCTTAGTAGGATATTCCACCGATGAAAGTTTCTTTCTTAGCTGACGGTTCTCAGGAAGAAACTTTCCGCGATAATATTTTCTACTTAGACTTATCCTATATGCTAATCGAAAAGTCGAAATACTGATTTTTTTTCTAGTCGAAAGATTTATGACAATTTGCTTGGTCAAAAAGTTCCACTTTTCCATTTTCCGAGGTGATTTTTTGTCTAGGAAAATTGAAGTTCGAACGAATCTCTAATTTTCGAGTTAATCGTAAGTCGAAAAGTGGATAGCGGAAACAGGATTCTGTAAAATGCTAAATAGGGCAAGAGACTTTCTGGTTGACCACGTCTTAACACGTTGTATTAAAGTTATAAATTACGTCATTTCTTTATAGATATTTGGGTTTTTCTCACGTCAGGGACTCTATGCGCCAATTATTTCCAATTTTTAAACGTTAAGACATATAAATGATTGGGGTAAAATGTCAGATAATATTATGTTATCATATTTTTTCTTTTAAATCCTTCTCGTAAATTTATGGATAGACCGAACAAGTTTTCTTTGATAGTTGGATTTTGTTTAAAGAAATGAGCTCGATTGCATTATGTTTTTTTTTCTAAAATGTGAAAAAGAATCGTATTGAAATATGATTAACGGAAAATAATATATTCAAGAAAAGATTTGACGTTTACATAGGTCGAAACGCGAGCAAGTCAGGTGATGGCATGTTCAGTTGATCTCCCTCCTTTTTTTTCACAAAATAAAGCCAACATACCAATCGCGGCTGTCAGTAAAAGAATACATCGACCAATCAAAGAATTCATTCAACCCGGAATTGAGCTTTGAACTTCGACATTAGCCGTGATTTGTGTGAGACATTTTTGTTGATTTGGCGCTAGTTACGACGTTTAGAAATCTCACAACCATTCTATCTTTCTGTTACATGCTACCGGCCATACGTTTTGCATAATAACACCGTTTGAAATCGAAGCGGGACTTTCAGTCGGAGTCAGTTGGCATGGCCAAAGATGTAAGAGGGCGGGGACAGTGATGGTTAATTGCTGGATTGAAAGATATGAATATCATTAGAAAGACATATACCGTTCTTATCTATTATAGTCGTAATTTTGAAAACTTCATAAGAAAAGGTATCAATATTGGTAAGCACTGTTTTTCAAGGTTTTGTTTGTTTGTTTGAATAGAGTTTAACGCCGCCTTTTAATTATTTTTTTAGTCATATCGCGGCGGCTGGAGCACCTTACAATGGATTCCTGGTATATCTCGCACCAGTACTACCATTACACCCTTTCCTGCTATGACGGCGGCCCCTTTTACAAGGTGGATTGGTGGATGTGTGAAGGGTTCCTTTTATTGTTTGCATGTGTAAAGATTTGGGTAAGGTCTGATAATATTTGAAAATTAGAAAAAATCTTTTTTTTCTGAAATCTAGAATAAGTCTTTTCAATCCAATCAACTTGTTATATTATTGATATCACTATTTCATCTTGTTTTAAGAAAACTCGTAAAAAACATATCACTTCGTGTTAAAATGAGTCTAGATTACGACAAGTGACATCATTTAACTTTTTTTTTCACAGATCTACGTCAAAAAAACCCGTAAAGCCAATATACCCGTTTTCACTGAAAGTAGCGTATAGCAGTCAAGGGTAAATAGCTCTGACCAAACAACTAGCGTGGAAATTTGTCTACAACTATTTTTTAACATATGGTGAAACTACATAAACATTCGACAAAAAAAAAAAAAAAAAAAGGAACGAGTATGCGTTTGAGCGCGCATGCTTACACCTGTATTATTTACGCGTGCATGCTTTATTCTATACTACTAAAGTATACTTTGAGCCGTGAACGGTACACCATAGTCCTAATGACTAGTGCAGCAACCGATTTTTAACTTATTGATATTTTCGTCTTTCATTTCCTCTTTTTGAAATATTCGCCTTCCGGATAAATGTGTCAAGAAAAGTTAACTTACGAAGAACTGGTTGAATGATGACTGGGTAGTGGTTTCCGGACATCCACCGAGGTCAACCACGATTCCTTGGGTTCCAACCAACAAACAAGCTAAAGCAATGAGATTCAACATTATCGTTGGCTTTGAAACGCTTTCGCCAATCACAAGCTAAATTCAATGTAATGTTATGGGTATGTGGCGTATTCTAGAGCCGTTGACTAATATTTATAATAGAATAAGTTGTAAATCAGTAAATGTTTTGATATCCTATCAAAGAGCCAATAATTGTATTTCAGAATAATTTAGGGCCTTTTGATAGGCTCAGGTTTTATACCCGTTCCAACACAATTTCACAACACAAGTGCACCAAGAAGAAATGTTTTGGGAAACATGTGTTGAAATGAGAAAATTGCATGTTTCAAACAATTCCCTCATTTTTAGCGGTTTGTAGGATAGAACCGGTATTTCACGTCGATCAACCGGAAACGAGTTTTCAGGCATTTCCGCTCATTTCCACGCATGCTCATAAACTTGAAGTGAAAATCTATGTTATCGCCTCCATCTTGTTTCATCGCTGGTGAAGAAAATAACTTACTTGCTGAATGTATATCAAGGAAAATGGTTTAAAACTTCGATTTAATAAATCCATAGTAAATTGTCTAATGAACTATCATAATGAGAGAAATAATATCCTGGGGTTTCAGATAGAATCTAGGTTAGTGGTTAGTAGAGTAGGCGAATACATGTAAACAAACTCCTAATCCTGTCTGTTAGTTTTGACCTGGCAGGACTAAGCAAATTACGCAGTAAATGTTACAAAGTACAACCCTGTACAACCCTGTTATAGTCGCGATTCAATCGCCTATTTAACCCCACCGAATAAAACACTTTTTACCTCGAATTCGACTATATATTTGAAACGGACAAGTAGTACTTCAATTGTAATAATGATATGCTCAACGCAAAAAGAATTGAATGTTACCTTGGTTTTTTTTACCTTTTATCATTTAACCTTTACCACCAACCACAAATTTTCACGCACTGATGAAATAATATTAAGAAAACGTTGTGATTAAATCAAAATAGCGATTTCGGTAAACAGTAAAAGGATAATGGTTGATTGAATTAGGTTTTAACGCAGCTTTTGATAGTATTTCAGTTATATCGGGGCGGCTTAAGCTCCTGACCATGGATTCCTGGCAGTTCTCACACCAGTACTACTACTACATCCTTGTCGGGATTCCAGCTGATCATCCCACTTAGGTGCACGATTTCTTTACTCATCTTTATGATACATGATGATACATGTTGGCATTATTGAGCGCGGTTACTGATAAGCCAGCATAACCGCTCCCAGAACTTTCAGTCCTTTGATTACTTTTGTTTCTAAACCTAAAGAGATTTTCTTTATCATTATTATTATTTGAAAACTTCTATCAACTGAAAATAGTGTCGTCTTTGATGTTTTTCACTTCGGTAAAATCTTTAGAAAATGTCGTCTGGTAGTTAATGGAGGGACACAGCTCGTCTCGGAAGAACGATAGATGTCATATGCTTCCGACATAATGTAAAAGTCATTGCGACATGCTTTATTTCTCTTACCAAAGGGCGGATGAAAATTAGTGGACCTAAGCGGGAAAAGCAGCCGTTGGCTCAGTTCGTATATTGTGCTATTACTGGTGTGAGAAATGACAGGAAGCCATGGTTAGATGCATTTGCATCCGTGATATAACTGAAATACTGTTGACAATTGTGTAAAAACCCATACGGTTGATTTACTTATGACGGATGCATGTAACAGAATCCTAATAAAATACGAAATAACTATCAATTTCTGCATTTTCGTTTTTCTTTATTTCTTTTATTTCCTTTTTTTGTGGTGACGAACTTAACCCATTATCAAATGGCTAGTTTTTAGTCTGGTTCAAATTGAAAGAAGTTATAGACGGATGTGGTAGTAATGTTTGACAATAAGTAGTGCCAAATAAGGCAGACAAATTGCGAGAAAAGACAAATTTCTTGTTAGATTTTTCCATAGTTATTTGTCTTCAATGCCTCAAAAAGCTGGAATTTGTGATAATGAGTTAGAAGTGTTATAGAAAATGATCTAAGTCATTGAAAACTAATAGTGATCCAGTTCATGACAAAATGATTCTTGTAAAAAATGTCAAGTTCAGAAGCATACCGACATAGACTATCACGTAATTTGAGTACTGACACTTCACCGAAAAGAGACAACATTTTGTCATTGTAATAAATCCTTTTTTTTCAACAAATATCATTAAATCTGAGAAAAGTTACTGGACCGTAACCCAAAAAGAATGTACACATTAATTCTGGGTATACATCTAAACGTTGAATTGATTCCGTTTAAAAGTTAAAGAGAAATTAGCGGATTTCAAACGAATGGCAGAAAAAGATATGGAATGTAACCAAAATTGAATAAGAACACTTTTGGTTAATACTGAGTGTTTGAGTGAAGTTTCACTGAATTCCAACCAGTAGTTTAGGAGACGAAAAAGCTACAGACCGACCATTCGACGATAAACAGACCTACAGTGTACCAACCAACTGACCGATCAACTGGCTTCTTCATACATGTACCCGTGCCGCCGTCATAGCGCAGATTCCTAATCTTCAATCATGGGTTGTAATGGGTTCGATCCCCGGCGGCGGCATATATTCCTTTCCGTCATTTGTCTCTCACCAATCGTTGGATAATCGCAGACCTAAGTGGGAAAGCAGCTGAAGGCCAGGAAAGGAGGTATTAGTAGTACATTGTGTGAAAAATACCAGGAATCCCTTGTAAGGTGCTCCAGCCGCCACGATATGACTGAAATACTGTTAAAAGTGGCGCTTAACCCCAGTCAAGCGATCAATTATACATGTACCCCAAACATAGCTTTAGAATGTATAATTCTGTGATTTCACCAATAATTTACTTTATTCACCTTGCTGTAAAATCTTGGGATTTCTCAGTTTAATAAATTTTGATATCGTCAGTGGAGTAACGATAACACTTTTCACTTTCACGTTCTGCCGTTATTAAGGAACTACTTTTTTGTCCAACCCAGTGACTTTATAAAGAGTCTATAAGAGTATAAAAATGGCGACTTCTTCAGTTTTGTGGGCGTCGCTTTGGTCTTAAATCGTGTATTCATCCGCACTTTTTCAACAGACCTTCTCTCTATCTAAAGATTAGTTTCGATATCTTAACAAAATAATAAGATAATAAGGTATATACTAAATAGAATAATGAACTGCATGGTTATTCCAGATATGAAAAAATAGTTCACTCGGATGCGTTGTTAGGCGTTTAAAAAACTCGTGCTGCGCACTTTGTTTCAACGCCTAACAACGCACCCTCGTTATTATTCTTTATATATCAAAGTAATCTTTGTAACTATTTGACCGCTTTTCATCTGTACTATAAATAATATACATAAATTTCAAAAAGATAATCCACACCTAAATGAAAGTTTAATACACTCAACTTCAAGGCCATAGTATCTTTTGCAAGGCAAACTTACTTTGTCCCAACTTTTGACACGATTCCTTTTCTATAGAAACCGAAATAGGTTTATCTTCTTGACCAGACGACAAAATTTTAGGCTGGTCCATATTAAAGGAAGTTGCAGAGGGCATTCGAAAGTGCGCTAAATCTAGAATGTAATTGCCGGAATAGAATAGAAAACATTTTTTCATGTAAACGTATCAGAAAGATAGTATACTCTTGGATTAAAAAAAAACAAAAAAAAACAATTTTGTCATAATAACTTCTTCAAAACGTAATATTCGACAGGAAATTAATGTATAACTTATCATTACAAAAACACTCTGTTTCAAATTTTCAGTCACTTGACCTTTATCAAGAAACAAATTAAAACTTTTGAGAATTAAAAACTACTATATCTTTCCTCCATTACTCAATATGGTATTGAGTAATTGAGGAAAGATGTAGTAGTTTTAAATTCTCCAAAGTTTTAATATATCGAGATTTTCCTGAATTGCGGGTCACATAAAACCCATCTTGTATAAAGAAAGAACTGCTTGAAAATGTGTACAGGAGCGCCACTGTTGAGTCTGCGCAGATTTCGCAGACACACCAGGTTCTAAATTGTTCACGTTTTGGTAAATTTTCTATACGTAAGTAATGGTTATTCTTACTAAATATGAAAATGTTATATTATTATTATTATTATGATTATTATTTTTAAGGAGGGCTTGATTGGCTTGTGCTTGATGAACTAACTATTAACCCTTTTCATGCTGAATAAAATCCTCTCCTAAATTATGTTAAAATAACAGGACTGAAATCACAGAAACTACTCATTTTGGGCTGTTAATTATTTAGAAAGTTGATGGTATAAACAATGCCAGTTGTAAAGGGACAAGCAGGAGGTCTAAACAAAGATCAAACCGCACATATGTTTTATAAAATCATTTGTCAAAAGAAATATTAATCCACAATTAGAGACTTTCGAACCTTAGATTTTGATGTAATTCTCATTTGAGATTTCATTCAGCATGATAAGGGTTAACCTTGGATTGCATAAGAAATGGACGATGGTTGAGATAGGAAATGTTTGACAATTTAATGACGTGTTTATGCCCCGCCATGTCATGGCGACGTAGAATTATATGCCCGTGTGTGAGTGTGTGTGTATGTTCCGCTAGTGTGTCTCTCCAGTTCTTGTCCGGAGGTATTTTTTCTTCATTAATTGGCCAATCATGACTGTTATTCAAGGGATAAATCAAATCACTCATACAGCCCGGAATTGAAGTTCCAACATTGGCCGCTTATTTGTTGGTTTAGCGACTTAAACGTCGTAACTACAACTTATTAAAGCCGTAGTTACGACGTTTAGGTCGCAAAACAACTATTCTACTTTTTAGCTCACCTGAGCACGAAGTGCTCTGGGGAAGCTATTGTGGTCTGTCATCGTCCGGCGTCCGTCCGTCCGTCCGTTCACAATTACAAAAAAATCTTCTCCTGATCTCACCATGGAATTTCAACCAAACTTCAAAGAAATGATCCTTAGGTCATGCTCGTTCGAAATACTTCAAATAATTGAAATCCATGAAGAACTCTGGTTGTCATGGCAACGGAGTGAAAAACTTAAAAAATCTTCTCCTCTAAAGCCGTAAGGCCTAGAGCTTTGATATTTGGTACAAATCATCATCTATTGACCTTCTACCAAAATACTTCAAAGAATTATCGTATTCTGATGATTAGCCCTTTTCTGTGCAATTCCTGATTTTACATAGAAATAAAGAAGGAACACTTAAAAAATCTTCTCCTCCCAAACCATGAGGCATAGAGCTTCGGTATTTGGTACAAATCATCATCTTTTGACCCTCTACAAAAATACTTCAAAGAATTACCGTATTCTGAAAATTTGTCCTCTTCTGTGCGACACTGATTTTACATAGAAATAAAGAAGGAAAACTTTAAAAAAAAACTTCTTTTTTTAAACCATAAGGACTAGAGCTTTGATATTTAGTATAAATCATCATAAATTGACCCTCTACCCTAAAGGCTTCAAAGATTTATCGCATTCTGAAAATTAGCCCTTTTTTTCTGCGATTCCTGATTTTACATAAAAATAAAGAAGGAACTCTTTATAAATCTTCTTCTCCCAAACCATTAGGCCTAGAGCTTTGATATTTGTTATATATCATCATCTTTTGACCCTCTACCGAAATACTACAGAGAAGTCTGGTAAATGGGTTAAAAATGCAACGTAAAAGATAAAAAAGACGGATGTGACACCTTCAAAATCAGTACATTTGTTTTACTCTGTATAAATGTACATGTTCTTTTTCGAAAAAAAAAAAGAAAAAAAAAATCCGCGTCAAAAACAACAACTAAAACAATAACAACTACAACACACACAAATCGCTGTTAAATATCGAAGTGGAACTTCCTGTGGGAGCTCAGTGGGCGTGGCTAGGGATCAATCAATTAAGTATCAATCGACAAAAATGATCTGTCTCGGCAAAATTAACCGTTTCCTGTTCAAGCCCGGGATTTTACGTTGCCGTGATTTTATACTTGAGAAATCATTGTGGAAAAAGAAGAAATTGCTTGTAACAAGCAGTTTCTTCTTTTTCCACAATATTTTCTACCACCCTGGATGATTTTATTTGAAATTGCATCCAATTTCATTGCTGCCTGCAACTTCCTTCAATTTGGACCAGTCTGAAATTAAAAAAAAAAAGGTTAAGACGGACTTTATGTGTTTGAGGGACCCTTTGGTAGGCACTAAGTTATCCTATCTCTTGTCTGCACTGTAACAGTTTACATGATATATTTAAACTTTTCTTAAAAGGGATGATTATTCCAAAGCAAATTGACATGACATCGTAATTTAATTTTATGATGATGTCAAAAAGTGGATACAATCAGTACAGGTATCGTAACGAACTTTTAATCGATTCGGTTATCAAATACTTCAGCATGTCAAACGAAAAATTTAGGGCACTGGATAATGGTTGAAAAGTAAGAGTTAAAGCCAATATTCAAACTTGAACTGATCGAAGAAATTCTTTTATATTTTATTTTGTTCGTTTGATTTTTATCAGTTGTATTCATAGTATATTGAATTCCCTCATCTACGACTGTCACAGTGATTCTTGTCCTTTTCAACTCTGGCGGAGGAATAATATTATTTCTGACTCGTACGGACTCTTCGAACCTGCGAACCTGCGCGGATACTTCAACGCCGCCTAGCGCCCTACAGTCGGACATATGTGTAAATATGGCAGCTCGAATTAGATAAAAACGATATTGCCTGGTAAATTGGAAGTTAGGAATATAAAAAAGGCAAATTCTTTGTTGGCGATCTGGACCTCAACAAATATACTTAATCTCAATGTTATATATTCAGATTCACACTTATCTACACGTTATAAATGTCGGAGCTCAAAGTTCTCTCCCAGTCTGAGTGATTAAATGTCTAATTGACTAATTGACTTTTAAATTGGCCGTGGCGATCCGTCGATTAAATGTATCGAAACTGCTTAAATTAACCTATTCCCTCGCAGTGCTCCCCTTTTCCGCCCCTTTGGTAAAAATGAAGAAATTGATTAATTATTTCCATCAGTTTGAAATTGTCGTCAACACCTTCTTTCAATTTTGACCAGTCTATTTTTTGTTGGAATAGATTAAAGGGTTAAAAGGTTAGGTTGTATTGGAGATAGTTTCAGTTTTCTTATGTATGGTGTTTTCTTCAAATCAAAAAGAAAAAGAAAGATAAAAATACGCAAGTCAAAGCTCCCAATCTAAAAGGCCAAGATCTTTTTTTGCATTCTTATTACATCGGTAGTTGAGAATGTTCATATTTGGTAGAGCCGACGTCATGGCGCTGTCGGTAGCCCGTCAGACTCCCAAACTTCAATCATGGGATGCCATGGGTTCGATCCCCGACGGCGACACACATCCTTTCCGACATTTGTCACCAATGGGTAGATAATCGTAAACCTAAGTTGGAGGCTAGGAAAGGATGTAGTGGTAGTACTAGTGTGAGAAATACCGGGAATCCATTGTTAGATGCTCCAGCCACCGCGATATGACTGAAATACTGTTAAAGGCGGCGTTCAACCCCGTTTAATCAATCAATCATGTTTGGTAAGCACGGGCTTTTGAATATGAGAACCAGTTTTATCACGTTCTTTATTAATTTATATTATTCTGTTGAAAGTGTGCGAATCGTGTGAGATTTTCAAACCGAAGGGGGTTGAATACCGTGTTTTAAGTAGAAATTTTACGGTGTAGAAATTTGTCCTACATACCATATTTTTTTCTGTTTATCACTATTTCTCATGTTATTTTTCTTGTATGGTCATCGTTGAGACTTCTCCTAATTCCCTTGTATGAAGTTAATAGACAGTTTTGTTTGATTTCACAATAAGGCTTGTTTAAGATTTGATTTTTTTCTCTTAGTTGCCATGCAACCATTGTTTATTTTGGTTTTTCGTTTCACTGATTTTTTTTCACTCATCGAACGTGCCTGCCAAGTTACATCAAGATTGGTCGACTTGTTTAGGAGGAGAATATGTTTGAATAAATAGTTGACAGTCGTCTCAACGCACTTTAGGCGATTAAAATAGCTCAAATTGAGTAGTTCGTTCTCGCGTGATTTAAAATTGTGCTGAAAACTTTGTGACTACAATGCCAGCGAGATAAGCTCAGTTTTTCGGGAGCTCGAAAAAAACCTTGAGATCCTTGAGATACGGGTTCGATCCTTGACTAACCAAAGTTACAAACTATTTGTCTTTCGGGTGATACTTTAAACCGAGGGCTAGGGTGACACCGCTCTCCATCGATCACGTAAAAAACTCTCATTAGTTTTGCCATGTATCCTTGCACAACCGCCCCCCCCCCCCGTAACGACGAACAGTCCTTTTTGGGACGTCGCTTATTCGGGAAACACAAGGTAACGATATACAGCTGTCTGTTCATAGGTAGTGTTTGACAGTTTCAATACAATTGATGGATCGCTGGCCACGCCCTTTGACTCCCCTGGCCATGCCCACTAACTCCGACATGAACTTTCCCTTCATTAAGCTGTAGTAACGACGCCCTAGTAGTCAAACAAACAAATTTGCCGATGTTGGATTTCAAAGTTCATTTCCGATCTAAATGTATGACTTCTTTGGTCGATTTATCTTTATTCATCTTTCATGGACAGTCGCAAATGGTCAATTCGACAGTCTTTGGAATTAAAAAAGAGGTTTTCGCACACGTTTAATACGTAAAACAAACAAACAAAAAACAACTACAAGAACAAGAGGACCATGATGAACCCAAATCGCTCACCTGAATTCTCTGCTGTTTAAAAGATGCAACTGGACCCAAAGTATTATAGCCATTTTCATGAAGGTTAATCCCAAACTCCGGCATCTATAGTGCAAACAAAGCAAGAAACTTCCCATAATCAACAGGATTTATCCTTAGGACCTAACAATTATTTTAGCCAAGTTTCGAGAAGATTGAGCCAAAATTAAGGTCTCTAGAATGTAAACAAAGAAATTGTCATTAAGGCCCCCTTTCCTGTGTTATCAGATAGAACCCTCCAATAATCAATAGGTTTCATCCTTATGACCTAACAGATATTCTAGTCAAGTTTCGAGAAGATTGAGCCATAATTGTGGCCTCTGGAGTGTAAACAAAGAAATTGCCATCAAGTCCCTTTTCTTGTGTTTTCTAATAGAACCTTCCAATAATCAACCGGGTTCATCCTTATGACCAAACAATTTTTCGGGTCAGATTTCATGAAGATTGGGTCAAAACTGTGGCCTCTAAAGTGTAAATACCTAATCGTTGACGCACGACGGACAACAAACCTTTTACGATCACAAAAGCTAACCATGACGTGCTCAGGTGAACTACAAAACAACAAGGAAATATAACAATGAACAAGAAATGTTTATTCGTATTGTAATGAATTCTAATTTCATATATATATCATATTGCTAAGACCCCCATTTCTATTTCGCAAAGTTTTAGACCCGTCCAAATTCAAAAGTTTTGCGAACGAAATTTTAAGTCTGTTTAGTTCGAAAAATAATCATTCTGTAGGGTAGAAAATACTATTGAAAAAAGGAGATTTTTTTTCAACATTGTTCTCTTGAGTATAGAAAACACAGGGACGTAAAAACCAGGTTATGATCAGGAAAAGTTAACATTAATCTCGTTTCGAAGAGCGACCAAATGTGGCTATATGAGTTTATTGATTGATTGATTGAATGGGGTTTAACGCCGCTTTTAACAGTATTTCAGTCATATCGCGGCGGCTGGAGCACCTAACAATGGATTCCTGGTATTTCTCACACCAGTACTACCACTACATCCTTTCCTAGCCTCCAGCTGCCATCCCACTTAGGTTTACGATTATCAACCCATTGGTGAGAGACAATTGTCGGAAAGAATATTTGCCGCCGCCGGGGATCGAACCCATGACACCTATGATTGAAGATTAGGAGTCTGGCGCGCTACCGACTGCGCTATGACGGCGGCTATATGAGTTTATCAACGAAGAATTAGGGCACAAATCCAACAATCATAGACAACACCAAAATAATGGAGGCGTGGTTAAGGGTATCTAATCAAATTTGCTCCCTCAACAGTCGATTTGGATGATCTGTACCAGAGGTTCTGGCTCTATATGGCTGTTAGCGAGAATGTTTTGGACCCTTCGTTTGGAAATCGGATTCAATCCAGTTTGTCTTCGAGACAGAATCCAGTAAGACTCTTAAGGGAGAGAAAAGTATGTTTTTCAGAAGAAGAAGAGAGTATTTGTCTTTGGAGTATGAAACAAAAACGCTAACAAAACGCAAGTAAAGTTAGGATATTCATTTCTAATCCCAATGAAAACAAACAAATAAACAAACAAACCTAATACACTCATTACCTTTAATTGAATATCATCATTGTATTAATCATAACTAGTCAATGTCTAGTTGAGTTCTTTTTTTTTTCATGGAGGTATGAAACTGAATTGCCAATCAAAAAGAATACGGCGGTTTTGACAGATGAAACGAAAATTAAATTGTTAATTAATAGAAATGAAGAAAAAAATATAAAAAGTGACTCTTCAGACAAATAGGGAAGTACAATATTCTTCCATTACTTTGTATAATGTAGAACCGATAGATAAAATAAAAAAGTATGATTGGCTGTTGACCTAAATTTCGTAACTAAAGCTTGAATAAGTTGTCGGTTCGACGTTTGGGTCGCAAAACCAACAAAAACGTTTCATATAAATGGCGGTCACTTTTGCAGTTCAAATTTCAATTCAGGGCTGATTGAATAATTTGATTAGTCGGTTGATTCCTTGATTGACAGCCGAGATTGGTCAAGTAACCGTTGTTACTACGTTTAAGTCGCGAAACTAGCATAAATGCTTCATATAAATATCGGCAAATATTGGAGTTCAAATTTCACTTTCGGTTTATTTGAATGATTTGATTGGTCGAGTGATTCTTTGGTTGACAGCCGCGATCCGTCAATCACGTCATGATGGGAAAGTGACAAAGACATAATGCGATCGCTTTTTGGGAGTTCCTTTGTCGGTGACTTTCCCTATTTTTAACCCCTTCCTGTTTTGTAAAATTCTAGATCTGCCCAATTTCAAAGGATTTGTAGACGAAAGTTTTAAGTGGATTTGATTAGAAAACTAAATATTCAGTGGGGTAGAAAATGTTGAGGAAATTGAAGCAATTGCTTGTTACAAGCATTTTTCTCTCTCTACTATTTTTTTTTTCATTTACAAAATCATAGGGACGTAAAAACCAGGGATTGAACAGGAAAGGGTTAAAATATTGTACTTGCGGGCGTTTGTATTCGTCAACGGAATCTGTTGACCAGAGTAGACCGCTGCATGGGAGGTGTGATCAGTTCCGATAACATTAAATGCGTTAAAAAAATGTATGTGAGTCATAACAGTTGACCAATCGCTGGCCCCGCCCACTTAACAGGTTGGCCACACCCATCAAATACGATAGAAAGTCACGCTTTGACTTTTGAATACGCCATTATACAAAATCTGTGGCCAGTAGCATGCAAAAAAAATGAGAATAGTTTATACTTCATTCAGCCCGGCATTGAACTTTGAACTCTAACATAGAACGCCGCTTTGTTAAGTCTTTTTTTTGGTAACTACAGCTACTCAAGCTGTAGTTACGATATTTAGGTCTCCCGCCAACTAGTCTACTTTTTTGCCTGCTACTGGGCATACATTTTGCAAAATAACGCCGTTTAAAATCGAATTGGGACCTCCTGTCGGGGTCAGTGGACCTGGCCAACCTAGTAAATGGGCGGGGCCGGCGATAGGTTAATTTAGAACGAATTTGACGGATCCTTGCCTATCATAACTTCGAAAAGCAATTTGCATCCATATCATCAGACGCACTTAGCTCGTTCTCTGCTGACAACAAAGCAATTAATAAATGTTATATGGGAGTCGGCGTAAAAAAAAATCACTCCCGGTCTAAACGAATAATTTTATTGGACATTCGATCTTTTGATAGACTCGGGTGTTCCGTTAATTGACCAATCGCTGGTTCCGCCCACTGACTCCCTAGGCCCCGCCAATTACCTCCAGTAGCATGTACAAAAAAAGTGAAATGGTTGGTTGGAGACATAAATGTCGTAACTACAGCTTCGATAGGCTGTAGTTACGACGTTTTAATCGCCAAGTCAACAAAAAGGTTAACAAAATTGTGGCTAATGTCAGAGTTGAAAGCTCTGATCCGGGCTGATTAAATGATTTGATTGGTCGGTTGATTCCTTGATTGGCATCCGCGACTGGCGATTTTCTAATAACTGGATACGACCTTCGTTTAACTCCAACATTCCAGGACTGCGAGGAAAGTATACTCCTGTGCTACTTCTTGATTCCTAGAATACAAAAAAGAAAAAATTACCCTTTCCTGTTTCGCAAAAATTCGACCTATGCAAATTCATAAGCTTTGCAAACGAAAATTAGAACTGGATTTAATTTCAAACATATCGATTCAGTAGGAAAGGAAATATTGTGAAAAGAAGATATTACTTGTTAAAAGCAATTTCTTCTTTTCTACAATATTTCTAAATTATAACTTTACAGTGATGTAAACCAGGAATTGAACAGGAAATGGGTAACTTTTTTTGTCTACACAAACTTTTAAAAAAGCACCAAAAAGATTTACGGGTAAACAGTGGCCAGAATGTGAACAATATCAGTTTGTTAGTATGCTTGTTTGTTTATTTGGTATAGTAATATAGAAGAGAATTAAGATATATTTTCGATTATCTCAAGTGTGTCAATCATAACAGAGAATGCATGCACCTTTGATATACTATTTCGAGCGATATAAATAAACGAATAGTCTCGAAGAAACAGTAAAATGTTACATAATCATGTGAATAACAAATACTAAGAAAACGTTAATTAATTATGAGAGTCATGGAAAACGTTAAGGGTAAAGGGTTCAAAATTTACCTACTGCCCATAGCCCTTTAATTTAAGGGTTTTGGTTATAGTGACTTTTTGATTTAGTAAAGTTTCACCTATCAACCGCTTTGACAATATTTCCGTGAACAAAATTTGGAGCACGCAAGCTTTTGGCACGCTTGTTCACAAACTAGATCTATAAAATCTTTTTCAAAACTAGTAAAAATAATGGCGGTAAAAAAATAGTCATATTTCTATAAACATAATTTCGAGCGAACAGCTATTTTGGTATGGATTTGGACAAATTCCTTTATTTCAGCTAGTTTCTTTACATTAAAACGAAAAGACAGATCAGTTGCTCTCTAAAGGCAATTAAATACAATTGAATGTTCGCCAATTTGGAAAAAAGAGACAATGTTTGACCATTGAAAATGTGGTTTACTCTGATCGAGCGACATGCCCGATTCAAAGATGGTCCGTCGTCGATATCGGTACTAAATGACTTACATTTGTTTTACTGTTGCGATTGATCAGTTCTAGGGGGAGCGGGGGGGGGGGGGGACGACGTAACAGATCAGGGGAGAATATATTGTCTGATTGGTTGATCTATTTTAGACTATCAAATGAGAAATACTTACCGCAGATTGACCCCTTCGAAATTAATCGTCACAGACCCTCCGGGGTTGTTCGTCCAGTCTCAAGTTGTACAAGTAGCCAAGCCTTGAAAAACAACGAAATATCGAGCCACCTCGAAGCAATCACCTCTCATCTGTTTTGTATTCGATAACAAGATAAAGCTCTCGACTACGTTATTCCTTCACTGTTGTTTTAAGTACAAACTTGTATCTGTTCCTTTATTGGTACCGATCGGAACCTTTGCACATGCTTTTCGGGATAATAAATAATCCCTCCGACACAGATTCGTTCATCTTAAATTCAATTAATGAACTATCACTATGAATCAAATAATGTACTAAGACCATTTGTCTGCATTTTTTTTCGAATTTAAATAAATCATTATGCGCAAGTCTGTGCAATATATAATTTTTCTAGAAACAAGTAAACGTAGATGTTTGCTTTGAACTTTGCCCGTTTGATAATGGTCACACAGACTCTCTATGCAATTGACCAATCGCGGCAATCAGTCAATGAATCAATCGACCAATCAAACCTTTTATTCAGCCTGATTAGCATGGACTGTAACGTGATTGGCTCAATCTTGAGGTGGAGAGTTGAAGCCTCGGTAATAGTTCCATTATGGTTTAGGACACAGAATTCGGTCATCAAGAGGCAACAAATTTAATCTAAATTAAATAGATTATCCACTTTCGGGTTTTTTTTCTCTGTATTTGGAAAAAATCCAGTTTTTGCCTATTTAGAAAACAAAACAAAACGATGCAGTTTAATGATATGCAGAATATGTAATCTACATCTAGAAAATCTGCAGAAATGCGAAATTCTCGAGTTCGAGCTGTCTGATAAGGGCAATGATAGAACCAATTACAACAGGACAGAAAATTTAGACAGGTCCAAATTGACAGATGTTGCAGACGACAATTTCAGGTTGGCAAAAGTTAAGAAATCGTTACCTTTTAGAATAGAAAGCATTGTCGACTAAGGAAAGATTGCTTGTAACAAGCAATTTCTTCATAATCCACGATGTTTTCCAAAGTTTAGAAAAACTGCAAAAATTGCGAAAATCCCGAGGTCTGACAATGACAAATGACATTATCCTCGACAGAATATTTAGATTGGTCCAAATTGAAAGATATTGGAAACGACAACTTCAAGTTGACGAAATTTAAGAAATCTTAACCTTTTATGATAGAAAGCATTTTGACTAAGAAAAAAAATTTTGTAACAAGCAATTTCTTCCTAGTCTACTTTTCCAAAGTTTAGAAAATCTGCAAAAATATGCAAAATCTTCGAGGTCGAAATTTCAGTCAAGAGCAAATGATTGAACCCATTATCGCATGACAGAATATTTAGATTGGTCCAAATTGAAGGATGTTGAAAACGACAGTTTCAGGTTGACGAAATTTAGGAAATCTTTACCTTTTATGATAGAAAGCATTTTGACTAATAAGAAATTGTTTGTAACAAGTAATTTCTTCCTAGTCTACGATGTTTTCCAAAGTTAAGAAAATCTGCAAAAAGCGAAATCTTCAAGGTCGAGCTTTCTTACAAGGGCAAATGATTGAACCCACTACCACACGACAGAAAATTTTGACTGGCCCAAATTGAAAGATGTTGCAGACGATAAATTCAGATAGTGGAAATTTGATATTATTTTGCCTTTTTGGATAGAAAGCATTGTGGAAAGGTTAAAAAATAAACCTGTGGAAAAAATCTTGGACTATGAAGAAATTGCTTGTTACAAGACATTTGTTCTTCATCAAAGATGTTTTCAACAGCTTTTAATCTGTCTGTCCGGGCGTAAAAATTGTGTGTTCGTGTGGGGTGGTCATGCGAGTATAAATAGTTCCTTCTGGTCAGACGGGCCATAAATTACTAGTGACACAGTCAAAACGACCATATTTTAAAATTTACAAGATTGGTATATAGCATGATATATAGTAAGAATTTCCTTTCATCCATAGAACATTTTAAGATTCGATCTCCACATTTACCACGACTTTAAGATGTAAAATAAAGGGCAGATTGAATTTGCACTTTTGATCCCCTCAGAGACAAGAAAATGAATCTCATTTAGCAGTTTGTAATGCACTTTAAATAGATCTTGTTAATCTTCAACTTAAGTAACTGTTTGCTTTTCTTCCAAACTATAAATGGCCAAAAAAGGTTGACCCCAAAAGCTACTTTTAAAGGGCGGTATCAATAATTTTAAAATCTTACATATGCTGAAAATATAGTCAGACGAACGTTAAATACTTAAACATGAAGCAGATATGGGCTTCTTAGTTATCTGATGAACGAACGTTGCTTTTTGTGGTTATCGAACAAAGGTATAGCTGAATCAGACGGTATTTGCTTTATACAACGTTAGTCTTAAAATCGAATTGACATCCCCCAACGCACTTAAACAATATCAAAGGACTGAAAGTCCTGAAAGTCTCCACGATCAAGATGGGTTTTTTATTAGGGAGGGGGGCAATGTTGACGGCAAGGGATTTCGGAAAAAAGGTTCTCAATTGCTATATCTGCCAGAATGATCAAATAGGCATAGGTAACTTACTGCCACCCTTGTACCTACAAAATTGTATCTGCTGGGTAAATACAAGGCTCAAACCCTTCGGGCCAACCACGAAAAACCGTATTTTCATTATCTATCAAAGGCTTTCTCGTGATAGCTACTCATTTTGGATCTTTTAGAAAATAGATGAGATGACATATTTAAATGGTAAATATAACTTTATTGGAAAGTGGGTGGCCTATAAAAGACATTCTAAAAAACTAAAAAAGCGACAAGGTAATTGCAACAAAAGGTTTGTTCTTTTCCAACAACAACTGTTGAATTAGTGATAATTAAGGCTGCGGAAGGAGTAGACTGGTACCACTGTCGACTGTAACAGGATTTGTTAAAGCCGACAGCGGTACCGGTCTACGGGAGGAGTAAACATTTTTAATTGTGGTTATTGGCTAATGAAATGTCAGTTTAATTCGAATTATATATTCAGTATGTTTCTGTGAAAATATGAAAAGGATATACTGAGCATTGCGAAAAGTTATTTTTCCTTTAACCCATTCCCATACATCAAAATCTTAGACTGGTCCAAATTGAAAGGAGTTGCAGACGACAGTTAAAAGTTGATAGATCTTTAGATTTTTTTCTAGGTAGAAAACAGTATGGAAAATGAAGAAATTGGTTGTCGCAAGCAATTTCTTCATTTTCCACAATGATTTCCCAATAGTTTTTCTCTATAAGGGCATCAAAAAGCGGCTTTTTATCCTTATTTGAACTTTTGCTTAGAACGCCATCAAAAAATAAAATACTAAAATCTAATCGCCACTTCTTCCAAAAACAAGAAAACAATTACCTTTTATTAAAGCGATATCGAAGAAGAAAAAAGGTTGAAGTACTCTATCGCTCATTTGGTCACTAGACTCACTACAGCAAACAAGGGCCTTCTTAATATCGATACGCAAAAGCAGGGTATGAGTGATGTTCTCTAGTAAGAGCATTTTGTGTTTTACTTGTCGAGTTCGATTTCTGTTTGTTTACACTGATTTCAACTGATATTTTGCTCGATAACCACAAAAAGCCACGTCAGATTACCGTAAAGACATGTTTGACATATATTCAATTATTGAATGTTCGTTTTGGTGTATATATTTGTTCAACGAGGAACGTTTTCCTATCTAGAAATCAGAAACATCGATACCTAACTTTAAAAAGATACTTCATTTCATTTTTGTATGAAAAAAATGTCCTTTCGAACTAAAAATCAACAATGACTATCACCAATGACTCTTTGAGATAATATCCGATTAAAAGAAATGAAAAAGACAAGTAGGGAAAAAACACGTATGACCTGCACGAGAGCGGACAAGAGGCTGATTGACCAATAGAAGCCTTAAGCACACTAAGAAGTATTTTCTCGGTTGACTCATGTCTGATATTCCTGCCTGTTTCATAAGAAAGGAAATGGACAGGGGTAACTTGTTGAGTAAGGTCTAGATGGATTTATAGAAGGTGGCGGAATCACGAAACCAGACATAAGTTGAACCATTGTCATGCTGAATTAAATCTGAAACAAAAAAGGATTAAATTTAAGGGCTGACAGTACTTAATGCAAACATTTTAAGTTAACAATTATTTTAGTATTTCACCTTACAAACTATTATGGGACAAGCGAGAGGTGTAGACTAAGATCATACTGCACATATGTGCAGGCTGATCTTTGTCTTTACCCCCTGCCAAAACAAGAATATTCTGAGTTCAAGCAGCATGACAAGGCTTAAATAGTCAACGAGAGATTGAGAGTCCCAAAGCTTGAAAATGCTCTTTGTGGACTGAAGTAAAAATCATGGTTTTAGTTCATTTTCTTGAAGGGACCTGGTTTTTCTTTCAAATAATTCCAGGTGATTAGGATATTGATGGGTATTGCGAACAAAAGCCAGTTCAATAGAATAACTTGTAATGAAAGCAGTCTTGGAAGCAAAAATGAGCAATCTGGTCTTTTGAGTTACGAAATTACGTTAGGGCAATCACACGACGGCGAAAATAGGAATTCATGACAACTAGAATATGACTGTTAGAGATCGAGGTAATAACAGCGTGTTTTCATCGCCATACTCTCGTATTCTCGTGATCTCGTATAATCACAAGTGTACTCTCGTATGCGCGTTGTTGTTTCATCGTGATTTCACGGTATTTCAAACTGGATGGATCGGGCTAATGCGAAAGTCAGACTCTTAGGTGATTGAAATAAGTAGAATCTGTCTTTTTTCCTATTAAGGAACCAGTCAGATTTTGCTATTCAATTAAACAGGCCTGCATATGGGAAAATAAACCCTCTTTTACATACCAAATTGTAAACAGGTTTGAAATAATAAATTTAACTTAATTAAGATCTATACGATTCCCTTGACAGATTTGTTTCTAAGAAATTAACTTTTTCTGATGTTACATTTGTTTCTTTGCAAATATTAATTTCTTTAGTTGATAGACCATAGCAATGTAAGTCTACTTTCACTGTGTAACCTAGAATTTTCCTTACAGTTACACGATGTTTTTCGATTTCTCATGGTAGTCTTTACCTCCAATGTGCCATTTTTGAAGATCAGCAATCTTCGGGTATTTTCTTTTACCTTTTGATTTAGGCGGAAGTTGCTAAAAATGTATTTGTCACAACATGTCTGATTCCGTAGTACGTAGATTTCGATCTTGGAACTATTTAAAAAATGTAAACAACATTGCAGCGCCCATAAACACTCGATTCGATTCATAGAAAATTTCTTACGGTGTAAAACTTAGAGGTTTATGTCGCCCACCGCCGAAACACAGGATTTTACGTTCCTTTGATTTTATACTTGAGATAATATTGTGGAAAAAGAAGAAATTGCTTGTAACAAGCAACTTCTTCTTTTTACACGATATTTTCTACCACATAGGATGGTTTCATTTCAAATTGCATCCAGTTTTCATTGTCGTCTGCAACCTATTTCAATTTTGTACTAGTCTAAAATTTCCAAAAAAACGGGAAAGGGTTAAGATTTCGAATCATTTTTAAGATCAGTATAATATTTTTTTATTTGAAGATCGTGGACGAGTAAACGTGAGAAATGAAAAAAATGAAAATTTATATCAATTGTTCGAATAAATATGAACTGTAATAGACGCTTAAAATGTATCCAAGTATATAAAAACTATCAAAACAATATTATATTCTGAGAGTGATTAAAATGTATTAAAATTTCTATGTGTAAGATAATGAAAGCATATCTGATTCTGATAAAAACAGGAACATTTAGTCTCGGCCCTTATACAGTTTATGTAGCAAATTTAAACCGGAACTACCCAGTCTAGTCAAAGTCGAGGGAGATAATTACAGGGCAATTTTCAGGTTAACTCCGTATATCGGTAGGGCCCATTAATAAAACTTACAATATAGTTTGATTTCTCGCACTGAAATATATTTTTTTATTATTTCTGTGGAATTGATTTTGTTGAAAGTCAGAAAAGTTATTTTAATGTAATTACAAATATAAAACATAATTGGCTGCGCCTTTAGCCAATAACATTGCCTCGGTTTTTTTTCTTCTTTCTACAATTCTAATAGCACTAAGGTCATTGACATTCCGAAAATTGACGGATCGCTGGTCCCAACCTCTGACTCTGAGAAGAAGTTCCATTCACCTTTTAAAAGTCATTATTTGCAAAGTTTATAACCAGAACCATGCAGCAAAAAGAAGAAAAAGTGGTTGTTTGGTAACCTAACGACGTAGATTTAGTTTTCATAACTTGAAGTTATGACGTTTATGTCGCCAAACCATTGAAACTACTTGAATTTCGTCCAATGTCGAAGTTGAAAAATCATTTCCGGTCTCAGGGAATGCTTTAATTGGTCGATTAATTCTTTGGCTGTCAACCACGATCCGTCAAGCCGAAGAAACGCATGACAGTCAATCATTATAACTTTTAGTAGGAATTAATTTAGACTAGTTCATCAGTTATATTCTGACCGAATGAGAGTACTTATTATTTAAGGCTCCATTGGTCGAAGGTATACGGGACTATTTCCACGGTGTTAGATCCGTCATGCTTGCGTGTATAAACTTTCTATTAAAAAAAACCTTAACCCATTATCTGACGATACACTTTTGGACGGGTCCAATTTGAAAGAAGTCGCAGAAGCTAATTCAAAGTGTAAAAAATCTTAGATATTTCAACTTTCTGGGTAGAAAACATTGTGGAAAAAGAAGAAATTGCTTGTCACAAGCAATTTCTTCATTTAACACAATGATTGTTCAATTGTTTTCCTCAAGGGGCGTCAAAAAGCGTCACTGTGTGAGAATGGGTTAAACTGTGTTGATGGATTTTAACCTTATTTATCAAAACGTTGCTTTGATGGTTCTCCTTCAGATTAATTTATAGAAGTGTGTTCCATGACGTTTTCTTTCTATACAGACAAATCTGAATACAATATGCATGATTTAATGCTTGTTTTGTTCTGTAATAGCAGCCATACATTTTGCTTGATTACTGAATTGTCGTAAACTTACGACAATTGATGATTTTATATTTCCTTTTTCTATTGCTTCGTCTCTCAATTCAGTTAATATAGTAAATAACACTTCCGGTTTAAAAAAATCAATTTCAAAAAAAAAAAAAAAAACGATGGCCAAAATGTGAGTCTTATCTTGTGGAAAATTGTATCAGCAGTGATACATAGGGAATATTACCACAGTGTCTTTTTCTATGCGTTGTTATCGTGTTCGAGAATCGTGTGTAGGTATTTTTATTGGATGAGACCGAAGGTCGAATCCAATAACAATACCTACACACGATTCGAGAACACGATAACAACAAATAGAAAAACACACTGTTGTAATATTCCTTTTATTATATACCTTTTATGAAATGACATTAAGAAAATGGCTAAGAAATAATAAACTTTCCGAAAAACCCGGAACGTCAATACACAAAAAAGGAGTCAGTGTTTAACGGTACTCGACGAATACAGTTTTTTGCTACACGCCGAATATTGATTTTTTTCTGTCGAGTAGTATTTGACAGCCAGGTTTTACTCCATATCTTTCATAGGTATATAATAAATTTTCTTATATCCCCTTGTGAAATGTCTTCACCCATTACCATACAAGAAATTTTAAGACTGGTCCTCTTAGGGCAGAAAACATTTAAGAGATGAAGAGAATATTTTTTGTTTTCATGGAGGTATGAACCGAAAAACCTACTCACACTGTATGAATACGCGAAGCGGATTCATACATTGTGTGATTAGGTTTTTCGGTTCATACCTCCATGAAAACAAAAAAATATTATCTTCATTTCTTATAATTTAATAGTATGGAGCGAAAAATGCAACAACTTAACAAATTTTGATACCTTTTTGTAGTGAACTATTTGGTGCGGAAGCATTCAAAATAGCTGCGTACTCAAAATTTTGTTCATGGAGGTATGAATTAATTTTTTCGACCAATCAGATCGCTCGTTTTTGATAGACGAAACTAACAATTAAATTATTTGGATAATGAAGAAATTAATTGTCACAAGCAATTTCTTCATTATCCTCAATGTTTCATAAGGCTTTTTCTGTAGGCACGTAAAAAAAGGTATTGTGTGGGAAAGGGTTAAATACACGACATATGACTGTTCTCACTTCTATAAAGTGTCGCTCATGAGTTTTTATTAAAATATTCTATTACTTATGAGAAGAACACTTATATTTTAGTTAAACGATTAAACATATTAAATATTGATTTTCCTTTGTTGTGCTTATTGAAAAAAGATTTTTAAAACAGCAAATTGCGAGTTAAACATCCAAAAAAGTGAGACAAAAATATCGATGCATTTCATGATAAAATCAGTAATCAAATTATAACCAGTTTAAAACAATTTCATAATCAGTTTGATTGTTTGCTTAATGAGAAGAGATCTTAAAGCCGATGGAGCGATGTAGTTATTTAGGATCTCTTCGATGCAATGCAATGAACAGAAAAAGGGTTTCCTTTTATTTACCGAGCAGTGCTCTGTCTAATTTGAGGGAAGAGGTGTGACGAAGCATTTGTATTGTAGTTTCTAGCTGCGAAGCATCAGCTTTAATGGATTAAGTTAACAGACAAAAGTTTGAGGTATTCTCAGAGATCAACGAGTGCAAAATGTCATTATAGGCTTAACCACCTAATCCATTGAATGCCTACGCCATGAAAAGAAGTTCTTAGATATTTCAGGGATATTTGAAAATCTGTCATCAACTTAAAATTGTCGTCTGCAACTTCTTTCAATTTGAACGAGTCTAGTATTTTGTCATGTTGTAATGGGTTACAATATATCTCCTGGGTACTTTAAACTCGTTTATTTGTCATGTTAACCTTTGACAATAGCGATTACTTAACAAAACCATGCTTTGCTAGCTTACAGTACTTTCAGTGCTTTGATTTATACCTCTTGTTGATGCTTCCCTGGATCATCTTTAACAATAGACTTCTTATTGACCTACATCGTTGTTATTTTTTTTTTTATAGAATTTTACCCAATTGAGCAATAGCGGCTGTCAATCAAATAACCAGTCAACCAATGAAATCATTCTTTGAGATCAGAAATGAGATTTGATCTCCAGCATTGGCCGCCATTTCTGTTAACCTTTTTTATTGATTTGTTGACTTAAACGTCGTAACTACAGCTTATTCAAACTGTAGTTATGACGTTAAAGTCGCCAGCTAATTACACTACTTTTTGTTACATGCTACTAGCCATAAATTATTCTAAATGACGACGTTGTCGGAGTCAGTGGTCGTGGCTATAGGAGTAAGTGGGCGGCTCTAGCGATTGGATGATTACCTCCTCTCAGGCACATTTTATATCTAACATGATAGAGGCTGTGAAGTAATTCTCCAGCATTTGGCATCGAAAATTCACTAGAAACTTTGTATGCCCCTACCATGTAATAGCGACTGGCAAAGAGAGTTACCTATTTGCGGGAGTAAGAGCGTCCGTGGTCGGATTTGTTGGTGTGAAAGTGTGTATGTGTCTGTTTTTTTATACGGAATATATCTTCTGTATTATTTTATTTCAAAAGATTGATTGGTTTCATGGGATTTAACGCCACTTTTAACAGTATTTCAGTCATATCGCGGCGGCTGGAGCACCTAACGATGGATTCCTGGCATTTCTCACACCTGTACTACCACTACATCCTTTCCTAGCCTCCATCTGCTATCCCACTTAGGTTAACGATTATCCATCCAATGGTGACAGACAAATGTCGGAAAGAATATGTGCCGCCGCCGGGGATCGAACTTGATATCAAAAGAACTTAGTACAGTTGTTTCCCCTGAAAAGTACTGGTGTATTGCGTTAATTGCTGTTGGATACTCTTAAGTTCTAAACTTAAGGTAAAGTGTCAAAAAGTTATGCGGGAACATGCGTGTCTGTGGTCCGTTTATAGCTCGTTTTATCACAACGTTTCCTTTTAGTAAAGACACTTTATAACCAAAGTACTGAAAAGTACTGAAAGTTAGCAAAGCATTGTTTTGTTAAGATATCTTCTTTGTCAAACATTGTCATGATAAAGAAACGGGGTTAAAGTAACCAAGGAGTTAACCCATTCACTCGCAATCCTTCCTTTTTACGCCCCTCAAGAAAAAAAGTTGTGGGAAAAAAAGTAGAAAACGAAGAAAATGCTTGTAACAAGCAATTTCTTCATTTTCCACATTGTTTTCTACCTAAAGAGAGGAATATTTCAGAATTTCAACAATTTTACTTTGTCGTCTGCAACTTCTTTGAAGACTCTTTTCAAAATAATTTTGAACACGATGTTCTCAAGTGAGCTCAAAATACACAGGAGATGAACTTGCGTGCAGAGTTTGCAATATTCCCGAAATACATAAGAACTAATTTTCATGCCGTAAGCATTCAATGGATTTAATGTTCAAGCCTCCAGTGGCAGTTTTGCATTCCTTGAACTTTGAGACGAACTCAAAATTTTAATTTTGTTTGTCTGTTAACATGAGATATCAAAGCTGGCGCTTTGCTAGCTAAGAAGGGAATAGGTTGATTTAAGAGTTAAAGAGAATATTATGTGTTTACATTGAGGTATGAACCGAAAAACTAATCACACTGTATGAATACCCGAAGTGTGATTAGGTTTTTGGTTCATACCTCAATGAAAACAAATTAATATTCTCTTCATTTCTTATAGTTTAATAGCATCGGGCGAAAAAAGCAAAACACTATTTCTTGAGGGATCATACAAAATCACTGCGTGCTCAAAATTTTGTTCATGGAGTTATCAGTATTTTTTTCCACCAATCAGATTGCCCGTTTTTGATAGACGAAACTAAAAATTAAATTATTTGTAAGTATTTCATTCTGAAATTTTGGGCGCATACATGATGTTATCTTTTGGTGACAAAATATATAGAGTGTGTAAAAAAGGGAACATCTCATCCGCGTCAACGAAGCCCTGTTCTTGGTCGTCTGATTGGAGCGTTGATCAGATTATCAACTAGTGGTTGAGTTATCTCGGGTAGAAATAATCGAATTTTTCGTAACACGGGTATAAGAAACGAAGGGCGGATCCAGAAAGGCTTAGTACATGTATTTATATTTAAAAACGGGCATTAAAATGAAGATAGAAAGGACACTCTGGACTCTTAACAGAATGTACTAAATGCCCTAGTATTCGACCCTGGCAAGACGGCAAAATCCATTATACGTTTTCACCTTCAAGATAGACCACTTTTCACGCGAAGGGCCTCGATGACGTCATACGATGACCTTTTTTCGAAAACGTTGTCATTCAGTACCAGCCAGTGGCATTGAATTAAAGAGCATTGAATTTTGTAGGAAAACTGTTAAGAAAGGTACACACCTAAACAAGTGCAACCAATCTAATAATCAATAATTTGCGGAAATTAAAGGTCTACAAAAATAAAAAAAAAAACATAATTCAACAAAAGGCTCAATTAATCTTAAATCTTAATTTACATGCTTCTTTTTTAAAGGCTTTTACACAGATAATGAAAGAAAGAAAAAATAGCTATCATCGAAAGAATTTTTTACTGTATTCTTTTTGACATTTGAAACAATGTGATTAAACTGATTTTGTAAGGACAGTTGAAAATTTAAAAAAAAAAAGAAAGAAAAGAAACAAAATAACGAGACGCCAAACAAGTCATTAAAGGTCGTAAGTACATCTAATTCAAGATGTAGTGACGACGTTTAGGTCGAAAACTAACGATTTGCACTTTATTTTATGTCCTTTTTCCAAATATTTCACAGAATTCTGATTTATACGAATGTCCGGTATTTAATCACAGAGGATCTGTGCGACAGGTATGAGGGGTGTTGGGTCCAATCCATTGTCAGACAGGATCTGGGCGACTCTTGCTTGAGGTATTACGCCCAATCCTAACCTTCTGCGAGACAGTACCCACAGTGATTCTGAAAACAACAAATAAACTAATTTACATTCTATAAAACAGCAACAATAAATCTATGATATTGATAGTTTCAGCGAGACCATTTGGAGCAGAGGTATTAAATAAGCTGTGGTGACGACGTTTATGTCGCCAAACTTACAAAAATAATTTACCAAAATGGCGACAATGGCGGAGTTCAAACTTAACTTCCATTCTAAATTATTTCATTGTTAATTTAGTTTTAACTGATTTTTTTAGTTCGATTGCGACGAAAGTTCTAAGTTTATATAGTCGCTCTCGAAACCCACAAGCCAGATGTTTTCCCGTCCCTGAAAGAGAGGCAATGGCTTAACCCACTGCTACCCAATACTAGCTGGGCTGGCTTTGACGTGTCTTGTCCATGAACACACCCTGGTGACGGTGGGGCTCGAACCCGTGACCTTCAGATAACGAGTTAAGCACCCCTCGGCCATCGAGGTAGTTATTTCATTGTTCGACTGATTATTTGGTATGGTAATGTAGTAACGGCTTTTCAAAACTGCGAATGTGACATCGCTTTTTAAAATTCTTGTATACATGATTTATTCAAAGATTATTCTCGAATGATTGATTGAATGGTGTTCAACCCCACTTTTAGCAGTATTTCGGTCATATTTCGGCGGATGGTCACCTAACCATGAATTCCTGGTATTTCTCACACCAGTACTACAACGTCATCCTTTCGAAACCTCCTGCTGCTCATCCCACGTAAGTTTACGTTTATCCTCCAATTGATGGGAGACAAATATCGGAAAGGATATTTGCCGCGAACGGGGATCGAACCCTGTTCCCTATGACTAGGAGTTCTTCTTGCCGCAGCCTATTCTCCATAAAGGTTTTCCTTTTTTGTAAATTTCGGTTAATCATTTAGGATGGCTGGTAAACAACATCGGAAAAAGATACGATTTATTTTTCAGCTTGTCATCTAAAATAGAATAATCCATCGTCTTAGCCTTATGGTGTACCGTTCCGGTCATAAGTACCCTTTAAGTAGACTTAGCATACAGAACGCCTGCACGCGTAAATGATATATGTAAACTCGTTTAATTTATGCATGCACGTTTATATTTTGAAAGTGCATACGTTATTAAACACGTGAACTTTAAAAGATATGACCGTGCACTGTAAAAGTTTAACACCTTCATATTCTGCGTGCACTTGAAATTTAGGCGTACGTACACATTTTATACCCTTTAAAGCTCAGTAGTTCTGCGCGCAATACTAAATATTTTGGAATTATTTACGCATCATTTACGGTAATTTTAGCTTTTACTACCAAAGACGACTTCTGACCCTTTTAGAGCACCATACAGCTTTGTTTATATCTGATCGTAAACTAGTTCTGGTATTTGATGAACTCTCTCAATAACAGTCTTTGTAAGCAACCAAATAAACGGAAAATTATTCAATCATCTTTTTCTTCAATGGAGGAAAGTTTGTTTGTTTGTTGGAATGGGGTTTTCGCCGCTTTTAACAAATTTTCAGTCATATCGCGGCTGGAGCACCAAACAATTGATTCCTGGTATATCTCGCACCAGTACCGCCATTACATCATTTCCTAGCCTCCAGATGCTACTATACATAGCATTACGATTATCCACCCATTGGTGAGAGACAAATGTCGGAGAGGATATATGCCGCCGCTGGGGATCGAACTGATAGCATCCCCTGTTCAAAGTTTAGGTGTCTGATACGCTACCAAATGCGCTATGACGGCGGCGTCGGAGGAAAGACCTGGCTCTAAATTAAAAATCAAATGTTTGTTCAGTATGACTTACGAGCGTTGCTGTTTGTGAATGGAATCTGTTCACAAGCGTAGACCACGGCGTAAGATTCGTAGTCGGTCCCAATGACTTGAAATGTTGCTCTCCTGAAAATTCCTGAAACGAATGACAGAGAATTGTGCTGAAACGATGATAAAGAGGAAATCTAAATTTAACTCATTCCTACTCAATCACGCCTTAAGACGTCCCCAAGAAAAAAACCGTGGAAAACATTGTGAAAAACGAAACATTTCTTGTTACAAGTATTTCTTATTTATCCACAAATGTTTTCTGCCAGGAAAGTTACAAGCATTTCTTCTTTATCCACAATGCTTCTACCCAGAAAGTTGAAATATAATAGAATATCGATTTCAAACGATAGTTATAAAAACCGAATCTTAATTTCATAAACTTTAAATTGTCATCTGCAACTCCTTTGAAATTGGGTCGGTCTAAAAAACTGACATCGGGTATTAGGGTTAATTGACCAATCTCAAGTCCCGCCCACTTACTCCTTTTGCCGCGGCCATCTCTCCGAAAGGAAGTCCCGCTTCGACTTTAAATGACGTTATTTTGCAAAATTAATAGCAAGTAGCATGAACCATGCAAAATGGTAGATTGGTTGGTTGGCGACCTAAACGCCGTAACTACAGCTTGGAAAAGCAGACTGTTTATTTGAATGACAGCCGCAATTGGTAAGTTGAATGAGAAAATGGGATACTTTGATTGAACATAAATAACGTTTGTTTAAATGGGGTTTTACGCCGCTTTCAACAATCTTTCAGTTATATTGCGGCGGCTGGAGCACCTACCAATTGAATCCTTGTTTTTCTCACACCAGTACTACCATTACATCCTTTCCTAGCCTCCAGCTGCTATCCCACAGAGGTCTACGATTATCGACCCATTGGTGAGAGACAAATAGTCGGAAAGGATGAGTGCCGCCGTCAGGGATCGAACCCGGGACCTCTAGATTGACAGTCCGACGCGATACCAACTGCGCTATGACGGCGGCCATAAATAACGTACAGATTGATTCTGATTGATAAATGGTTCGTAAATTACCGTGTTTCTACTTTCATAATGTTTATTCTATTATTTGTGTGTGCGTGTTCCTTTATGTCGATGGAATGGACGTGTAGCAAGGCAATTTACGGATCGCTGGCTCCGCCCACTGACCTCCGACAGGAAGTTCAATTTCAATTTTAAATAATTTGATTTGTTGTTTCGTCTATCAAAAACGAGTCGTCTGATTGGTCGAAAAAATTGTTCATATCTCCAAGAACAAAATTTTGTGCACGAAGCGATTTTTTATGCTTCCGAACAAAATAGTCCCATACAAAAGGGTATCAAAATTTATAAAGTTTTTTAGTTTTTTCGCTCGATGCTATTTAATTATTAGAAATGAAGGGCATTTTTTTTTTGTTTTCATGGAGGTATGAACCGAAAACCGCTTCGCGTATTCATACAGTGTGATTAGGTTTTTTGGTTTATACCTCCATGAAAACAAAATATGAGCGCATGCGTGACATTTCCAACCATTAAACATGTGCGCCAAGTTAAGACTCAGATCAGCCTATGCATCCGCACAGTCTGATCAGAGTCTTGACTCTGCGCTCTGTAGATAGATACTGACCAAAGCTTCTTTAAAAATCAGCGAGTATTCTAATAGTCCCGAATGGCTGTCCAGGGCGCTCAATGTGTGCGAGTCACGCAATTGTTGGAAATGCCTCGCATGGGCTCATATTCTCTTTATCTCTTACATGGCGTTATTTTTCAAAGTTTACGGACAGTAGCATATGAAATAAAAATAAAATGGTTGGTTTGCGACTAACAAGTCGTAACTACGGCTTGAAAAAGCTGTCGTAACGACGTTTAAGTCGTCAGACCAACAGAAATGGTTCACAGCAATATCGGCTAATGTCGGAGTTCAAAGTTCATTTCGGTCTAAATAAATGTTTTGATTGGTTGATCGATTCTTTGATTGACAATCAACTCAGTTATCCTAAAGTATTTTTTCCAAACTGATAAGCCTGTACACACTTTGGCTACGTTCAATACTGTTCATCCGTTCATATCGTGATTTGTATGACGGATAGCAAATCTATGTCGATGTAAAAGTTATGAGGAATATGATTTGTTTGTTTGTTCGAATGAGGTTTAACGCTATTTTTAACAGTATTTCCGCCATATCGCGACGGCTGAAGCACCTAAACATCTATTCCTGGTATAACACGCTACTACCACTACATCTATTCCTTCAGTTGCTCATTCCGCATAGGTTTACGATTATCCACCCATTAGCGGGAGACAAATGTCGGAAAGAATGTTTGCCGCGACCAGGGATCGAACCCGAGACCCAACGATTAGGAGTCCGACGCGCTACCAGCTTCGTTATGACCGTGTCCGTCTGATTAATAACATAACATAACACTTTTTTTTTATTTCACCAAAGTATAAGAGCATGCAGTAAGGTATTAAAAATACATAGAAGTTGGAAATTATAATACCCATCTAAATAAAGAGTACGAAAATAAGAAAGCTTAGATCAATATGCCATAATTATAATATGGAGAGGATTTTTTTCTAGAGCGAGAAAATCAATATAGTCTGTATAATGATGGCCTATAAGTATACAAAGATTACAATTGGTATGTATTTTTTTTTTTTCAATCTAGGAAATTCTTCTCCAAGTTATAGAGAATTGATCCCTCGATTCAAGTGAGCAGCAAATATTTCCACAATTTTGGCTTGGCCACTAGTGAAAACATATCGCTTGATTTTCACAAAAACTACTCTACTGAATAAATGACTGAGTCACTCACGCACTTTCAATCTAGCTTATATGGAACCGTATTTGACATTGTCAGATAATGCTTTTTTTCGTGTCCGAATTTGTCTGTGTGGAATGTATTGGTTGATTGAATTGGGTTTAACGCCGCTTTTAACAGTATTTCAGTCATATCGCGGCGTCTGGAGCATCTTACAATGGATTCCTGGTATTTCTCACACCAGTACAACCACTACACCCTTTCCTAGCCTCCAGCTGCTATCCCACTTAGGTTTCTGATTATCCCACAATTGGTGAGAGACAAATGTCAGAAAGAATATGTGCTGCCGCCTGGAATCGAACCCTTCGCCGTCGTATAATATTTGGCTGGAAAAATATATTAAATCTACCTTCATTGAACTCAAGCAAAGCGTCGTTGTCGGAGTCAGGCTGGAACCTATACTCTTGCTTTAGCTCTTCTCCCCTGAAAGGTAAATGTAGCTACGATTAAGAAAATCTCCTTTGACTATCAACCAAATAGACCGCGACGTCCTGTACAGCTCAACAGAGGAAAGGACCAACAAAACAATCCTTATGCAACTTCATTTGACATTCAAGAAAAGAAGTGAGCATTTTAAGATGTAATTGAGGTATGAACCTTAAAGAAACTTGGTCACACTAGGGCATGAAAGTGCTTCTTTAGCTCAGTCGGCATAAATCATCGATTCTGGACTGAGTAACGTTGTCAAAAAAAAAAAAAAAAAAAAATGGAAAAAAAAAAAAAAAAAAAAATAAATAAATAAATGAAAAGAATAAGATTCTCTGAAACATCATCAATGATATGAACAAAGTTCAGAAAAGCTTTGAACAATTTGATTTGTTTGATTGAAAGGAGTTTAACGCCATTTTCAACAGTATTTCAGTTAGCTGGAGCACCTAACCATAGACACCCGTATATCCACTACTTCTTTTCCGAGCCTTTGAACAATTTGAAGAATATAGTTAGCTGGAGTACCTAACCATAAACAGTAATACCGCTACTTCCTTTCCGAGCCTTTGAACAAATTGAAGAATATGGTTAGCTGGAGCCACTAGTCATAGACACCTAACCACATACACAAGTAATACCACTACTTCTAAAACTACATCCTTTCGGAGTATTTGAACAATTTGAAGAATATAGTTAGCTGGAGTACCTAACCATAGACACCAGTAAAACTACATCCTTTCAGAGTCTTTGAACAATTTGAAGAATATACTTTAACGATACCTGTAGAATGGTGGAGGAGCGAGGTTAAACGAGATTGAATAGAGCGAGGATCATTTGACGCATCGTGCCCTGAATTTAAGAATCAGCCGACCAGTCAAGGTATTTCTTTGGAAGTGACCTTTGAAACCCGGCATTAATCGACATTGGTGTGATGCATCTTTTTTGGTTTGTTGGTTTTGCGACTTAAACAACAAAACTATGGCTTATTGAAGATGTAGTCACGACATTTAGGTTGCCAACCAATAATTTTACTCGTTTGTTACATGTTACTAGCCATAAACTCTGAAAATTAACGACATTTGATATCGAGGTGAAACTTCCTGTCGGATCTCTCAGTTAGCTTGCCAGCCGATTGGTCTATATCATGATAACTGTATACCCGCCTGTGATATTATTTTAACATTGCGTTGCATCCCTCAAAATTGATCGTTGGCCTCGCCCACTGACCTCCGACATGACATTTCGACCGAGGTAATAAAGACTTTATATGTAATATATGTGGTGAGAGACATAAAATAAAAGGCTGGGGAGCCGCAAAACATTTAACGCCGATCGTAAAATGACGTCATCACACTCTTTTTCGGTAACGAAAAGGTGTAACCGTAGGCTTCGAATTCATTTGCATGGTTATTACTCTAGTGTAAAATCATAATATTTCATATATTCAACGGAATTTTTTCGATCCCGGGCCGTATGACATAATTTAATTGCTTTTCTAAGGACAAACCTTGGAAAGGAGGCTTCGTATTTTTTCCTGCAAGTAGTTGACTCCTACAAAGAAGTCAATATTAGTTCAGAAAATCATTAAAAATCATTACTTAAAAGAAACAAATGAGAGATTCCGTATATCTCTAAAACCTCTGCGACCCAGTAGTAGCTAAAATGACATTTAAAAATAATGATAATAAACCGGTCACCATTACCACGGGGGGGGGGGAACTTCGAATTTATTGGGCTTAAGATATGATCTGTTTTATTTTACTTATTTTTTTTAATCAAAATTGGAGTTTGTTTTTTAAAACACAGATACTGTTTTAACGCCTTCATAGGTCTCATCAGAAACTTGTACAATATAAGATTAGAAAATCACTGAGAATCATGTGGTGTCCGTGGTCGAGAGGTAGAGCGTCGGCTTCCCGATCAAGAGGTCCTGAGTTCGATTCCCGGGAGCGGCTATCGATCTTGGTTCTGTCATTGGCCCACACTTTCGGCGCGAGTACTGGTGCAATTTCCAGGAAGCAGAATCGAGAGGGTTTAATCTAAGTTGGAAGAACTTGTTTCCCAATTGATGTAAAATAAATAGGTTTAAACCAAACCAATCATTACTTAACAGAAACAAATGAGAGATTCCGTATATCTTTAAACCTATGCCACCCAGTAGTAGCTAAAAAACCCTAAAACATTTCAAAATAATAATAAACCGGTCTCAATAACCACGGGGTATTGGGGTGAGGGGTGATGTTACTTCGAATTTATTGAGCTTAAGATGTGATCTGTTTTATTTATTTAATTATCAAAATTGGAGAGGTTTTTTAAAACACAGATACTGTTTTAACGCCTTCATGGGTCTCATCAGAAACTTGGACAATATAAGATTAGAAAATCAATGGGAATCATTACTTAATAGAAACAAATGAGAGATTCCGTATATCTTTAAACCTATGCCACCCAGTAGTAGCTAAAAAACCCTAAAACATTTCAAAATAATAATAAACCGGTCTCAATAACCACGGGGTATTGGGGTGAGGGGTGATGTTACTTCGAATTTATTGAGCTTAAGATGTGATCTGTTTTATTTATTTAATTATCAAAATTGGAGAGGTTTTTAAAACACAGATACTGTTTTAACGCCTTCATGGGTCTCATCAGAAACTTGGACAATATAAGATTAGAAAATCAATGGGAATCATTACTTAATAGAAACAAATGAGAGATTCCGTATATCTTTAAACCTATGCCACCCAGTAGTAGCTAAAAAACCCTAAAACATTTCAAAATAATAATAAACCGGTCTCAATAACCACGGGGTATTGGGGTGAGGGGTGATGTTACTTCGAATTTATTGAGCTTAAGATGTGATCTGTTTTATTTATTTAATTATCAAAATTGGAGAGGTTTTTAAAACACAGATACTGTTTTAACGCCTTCATGGGTCTCATCAGAAACTTGGACAATATAAGATTAGAAAATCAATGGGAATCATTACTTAATAGAAACAAATGAGAGATTCCGTATATCTTTAAAACTATGCGACCCAGTAGTAGTTAAAAAACATTTCAAAATAATAATATACCGGTCTCGATTACCACGGGGGTTGGGGGAGGGGGAACTTCGAATTTATTGGGCTTAAGATTTGATCTGTTTTATTTTACTTATTTTTTTTTATCAAAATTGGAGTTTGGTTTTTAAAACACAGAGACTGTTTTAACGCCTTCGTTGGTCTCATCAGTCAGGCATCAGTAGAAATTTTGAGTATAAATACTGCAGATAATCCCCAAGAATGGAAAATAGGGTCATCTTTAATTGCAAATAAGAAATAAATTATTTTCCTCAAATTGTTGTCGTACAAACAAATATAATACATGTAACTACAACAGGAAATCAGCTGTAACAACCATGTTTTACTTGAACAACGAATAGTTTTGTACACAATTCATTACCTTTGGTGATTATTATGATAAAGACCTACGCGAATGAATCAGAGAGTTTCTTCTTGTAAGCGTTACCAATCTTGCCAAGATTACGCAGTGTACGCTCTCTGGTAGGCATTAGTGTTGCTTGTTGAATTATATTGAATAAACGAAAAAAATCCTTCATTAAAACATCTGATTTGAATGTGGATTAGGAGGTAATTACTTCAATAAAAAAATACAAGCCTAAATATAAATATCCACAATGAAAAACTAGCCTCGCATTGTTTCCACTTCTTATTGTGTGACCACAAACCAGGACGATTTTAATGACCGATCTTCTTATCTCTTAATTTTCATGAATTGATTTTCAATAATAATTAAGGGAAAATGATTGTTACCGGTATATAGAAGGAAGAATCGATAGATGTCGAATTGATCAAATTTCCGGAAATTACTAAGGTCGGCAAGAATAAATTGGAAGAATGCATTTTTAGCTAACAACGCGTCAGCCTTGATAGCTGAAGTTTTCAGACAAAATTTTGAGGTGTTATCAAAGTTCAACGAGTGCAAACTGCTACTGGAGTCTTAACCACTATTTCCACTGAATGCCTACGCCATAAAAAGCGGTTCTCTCTACCCAACAAGGGAAATGTTTTCTAAATCCCACCAACTTGAAATTGTCGACTGCAACTTCTTTCAATTTGAACCAGTCTAAGATTTTGTTATGTTGTAATGTGTACATTCCTGGGTTACTTTAAAATCCTTTATTTATCATAATAACCTTTGACAAAGAAAGTTACTTAACAAAACCAGCTTTTCTAGCTTACAGTACTTTCAGTTCTTTAATTGGACTTTGAACTGTTGTAAATTCTTTCGAGCCCTACAGCGAGTCTGAAATTTCCTGAATAAAGGATGTCAAGCTCGATCAACATCCAGGTTAAATGGTTTATAGCCACACACAAGCATGTCCTCGGTAATGGGTGTTTTGTTTACAATTGTCGAATTCGATAAATGCCACCCATAGAATATCGAAAACTTCTCACTCGATAACGCCCGTTGTGATTGGTTGTCTCGGTGATATATCCCACGCTTTCCTTTTCAACTGGTCGTAATTAGTTGTTGAATTTACGCGTCGGTAATCACGTCGAGCTTGAGCTATTTATCAAACTAAGGCGACATTTAAAGGGTAGTCGGTAAGTTTCAGGGTACGGGCAGAATTAAGGGACTATTATTTAGGCAGGGCGATTGGAAATATACAGGGCTTCGCACTTTGAAGGCAGGGCGCCCTTCTGAAAGGGATAAGCTGGTTGGTATACGAGGGCAAGTTATTCGCAACATTGTCTAAAGACTGTACGTTATTGAAGCCGTGATCGCATCTACGCTGAGTGGGAGAGGGTGGGAGAGGAGAGGAGAGGAGTCTTTACGATTTCTATAAATCATACAGAATCCTGGTATAACGTCATTTTCAAAATGAACAGTTGTTTGGACGAGACAGGTTTTTAAAAATAGTAAGTCGAAACTAAATGGGCACTACTTCTCATCTACACGAGTAATACCCCACTGGATTGTCCAAACTGGGTAACACTTTTGGGCGTCACTCGTCCACCAAAAATTACGTTGATTTCGAGACATTTTATTTTAGGACACGTTCAATGTCAATACTTACAAATAATGTGCCATTTAAAAACTACTTTGATTTTGAGACATATTGGATGTTCATGCTTATAACAAGCTGAATCCTTCATTTTTTATTTATTTTTTTTTTTCATTTAGGGATATGTGGAATGTTCATACTTAAAAGAAGCTGCTATTTAAAAAAAAAGACTTTATTTGGCGTGTTCTTACTTATAATAAGCTGAATCCTTCAAATAAGTGGCTTTATATTTCGGAATATTCTTACTTACATAAAATACTGGCTCTTTAAAAGTAGGCTTCTATTTCGAGACAAGTGGTGTGTTCATACATTGTATTTACAACAAATTGAATCCTTCAAAGAAGCGGCTTTTATTTAGGGACACGAGGAATCTTCATACTTACCACATTAAATAAGGCTTTTATTTCGAGAGTTCGAGACATGTGACATGGTCATACTCACAACAAGCAGCTTTTATTTCGGAGCATACAGATGTTAATTCTTACAACAAGCTGCCACTTTCAAAAATGGCTTTCATTTTTTATATATATGGCGATTTCATAATTACATCTAGCTAAATCCTACAATGAAGTGGCCTTTTATTTCGGGACACGCGGAATGTCTATACTTACAACAAGCTGTCACGTTCAAAGAATTGCTTTATTTCGATACATGTGACGAGTTCATACTTACAACAAGCTTTCACCTTCAAAAAATGTGTTTCGAGACATGTGGCTTGTTAATACTTACATCAGACTGACTCCCTCAAATTTAATTTTCACCCTGCCATCCTTCTCGTTTTTCCAATCCCATTTTGTACACCTGGCCAAACCTTGAAAGACTACGAAGTACCGGGATACTTCATACCATTTGCCTTTCATCTGTAAATTAGTGTTTGATAATAGAATACATGTAATAATTGAATTTTTAGTTTTGTCTATCAAAAACTTGCGCTCTGATTGGCCATATCTCCATGAACGAAAATTAGTTTCATTTAAAATGTATCTCAATTTTTGAAATATTTTCTATTTTCGCTCAATGCCATTGAATTATAAGAAATGAAGAGACTTTTATTTTGTTTTTGCGGAAACGAAAATTCTGATCACACTTATGTATGAACCCGCTTCGTGTATTCGTACAGTGTATTTGTATTTTTCGTTTCATACCTCCATGAAACAACAAACATGTATTCTCTTTATCTCTTAAATAAGCTTAGCTTGGCTTTGTGTTCACATTTTATGGACTAAAACTGTCAATAAAAAAATAAAAAATTGGTTTACCAATCAAATTATTCATTTGAACGGAAGTGAACTTTTTTAGTTGATTTGGTAATCTAAGCGTTGTGAATGCTGAAATCCTTTAAAAAGTATTACTGGTAATTGCTATTGCTCTTTACATGATCATGGTTCTTCGGCGTTGCACAGTTAGTTTTAAGCAAGCCGATCCCTCGTAGCTTATGCGGTAGTTCGCTGTGATCTGAATCTACGCATAAAATCCTCATAATCATTTTAACTGATAAACTGTATGAAGATATAGTCCGATTCCAACGTGTTTAAGAAACATAACGATGGTTTGTGCACCTGACCACGACTCTTCTATCATTTATATCATAACAAGTACAAAACTAATATGTGCATTACCATTCTTTAGATTTGTGTCAATAAGATGAAGACATTTTGTATTCAAATATTCACATTTTAGGTAAAACAGGAGTACCAACATACATAAGAAATGCTCTGTCATAATTTTGTTCAACGAGTTTATTTTGACTTTTTTGTGACCTAAAACTAAATAGCCGACAATGACAAAATTTACAATGAAAATAAGGCAAAAGAATATCGATACCGTATAAAACCTTATATTATTATACACCTATCAACATTTTCTGTAAAATGTATACAATCCACGCAGACAAAATCGGACACCCTAGAAGAAAAAAAATCCGTATCTGACAGTGCAAAATATAGCTCCATATACGGTAGTCTAAGATGACGTAATTTTCCTTTAGATGATGTCATGATGCTAATGGATGTTAAATATCTGTGGAAATACAAAATATTTTATTGTTTCATCGAACAATTTAATTGTTAGTTTCGTCTATCAAAAACGAGCCTTCTGATTGGTCGAAAAATTTAATTCATACCTCAATGAACAAAATTTTGAGCAAGAAGCCATTTTGAATGCTTCCGCACAAAATAGTTCCATACAAAAAGTATCAAAAGTTGTAAAGTTTTTGCTTCTTTCGCTCAGTGCTTTTAAATTATAAGCAATGAAGAGAATATTTTTTTTTGTTTTCATGGAGGTATGAACCGAAAAACCTAATCACACAATGTATGAATCCGCTTCGCGTATTCATACAGTGTGATTAGGTTTTTCGGTTCATACCTCCATGAAAACAAAAAATAGTCTCTTCATCTCTTAAATGTAATAATACTAAAAAAAAAAAAAAAAGATATATAAAAATGGAATATGATATAACATCGTGTATTTGCTTTTCGCTGCGGAGGAAAATTTCGGTCTCGTGAATTTTCAATATGGTGTCATTTTTTCACAAGGAAAATGATATCATCTTGCACACCGGTATCGGGCACCATATTGATGTTTTGCCGTTTATGATTTGTCCGCGTGCTTTTCACGTATCTTATGAGGAAACATGGTCGGTATATAAAACATAAATTACAAAAAGTTCAAGTAAACCGGAACAAGAATTAAATAGATAAAAAAACAACAAGAAGAAAAACAACAAAACACTAGAAATACATTTTTAATGTACCAACCGGTTTCGCATCTTCTCTTAATCAAATGAAACTACGTCTTTTATCTATTTAACGTTTTTCGGTGGAATTTGAAAGAAATCGTCATCGTAAAAAAACGAAATATGGGGAAACTCTGGTTTTTACGTCAATTTGATTTTATGCCTGATAAAACATTGTAGAAATAGAAGACATTGCGTGTAATAAGCATTTTTTTCTTTTTCTACAATATTTCCTACCCTACTGAATGGTTATTATTTCAAATGAATCCACTTTAAATTTTTGAATTTTGACAGGTCAAAGAGCTTGTAAAACAGAAAAGTTTTATGATTTAATAAACTTACATAATCTATTTTGTAGTTTTCCTGGGTTGTTACAGACGGGCACGCTCCTTCCCCGATGATGAAGGCTTGACTTGCCGCTGCCAAACAAACTAGAATGACAAGCTTAAACATTTCAGTTTCTTGACACTATGTCTACCTGACAGTCCACGAAGAAGGTTTGAAATGTTTGGTAGTTTTTCGATCTGATTATAATAATTTATACCTTTCGTTGTGTCATAAATCTGTAAAGATATGGCGTATATTTAAACCCATAATTTTAAAATCGAGAACTTTGACCGATGGAGCTGAGATTTAGGGTTTATCAATAGTGCTAAAAGTTCAATACCCGTTCATTTCGTAAGAACAGCTTGCGCCGAAAAATGAAATTGATTCTCCACGCTACTCCATAAAACCAATCCAGTCAACCTTGTTTTAAGCGACCACTAAAAGGACGGTCAAAATGTGGTCGCTTAAAAGAACGTTCGGTTAAGAACTTCTTGGCAAAAGATATGAAGGATTGGTTCGATTGATCGCATGTTGTTTGAACTCATTAGAATCGTCCCATTGGGACGATTCTAATGAGTTCAGACAACATAGGATTTAGTCTTGACTTCACTTTTTTGGCGAACTGCCTTCATTTCTGAAGATATTTTGCTTTTATAAAAGTGATTTCGTCTATGGTCGCTTAATAGACGTTGGCGTTCGAGCAAGATCGAATGTAGTTTAAAAAGAGACTGGATCAAATAGTGGTCAGTCAACTTAATGTCGAGTTTCGAATTCAGAAGGATCGTTCTAGATTAATCAGATTTTTGTGACCCCATCACTACCCCTACCCCATCCCCCCAAAACCAACTATAAACAACAAAACACAGACACACAAAACAACAACAACAACAACAACAACGACGACATTAAATAAGCTATAAATACTACTTTTAATTCGTCAAACCAACAAACATGATTCACATGAATGACGACCATTGTTGGGTTTAAAGTTTACGTTCGGTTGGAATAAATGAATTGATTTGTCGTTTGAATCTTTAATTGATAGTCGCGATATGTTTACCCACCTTTTTTGTAACATCATGTGTAGAAATAGCAAAATTAAAAGTCTGAAGTGCTGACGAAAGATTATGGCGTAGTTATTCTATGATAATGTCGCAAAAGATTGCATCATTTGACTATCAATTCTTTTGACAATTAATATTTACCTATTGACTGGACTACTGTCCCTATATTTATATATATCGACACTAGACTTTTAGGCAGCTGGATACATGTACCAATTAAACTGGGCTATTTTTCAGACGAAATTCCGGCAATTCCAAATAAGCACATATCAGTTTTTTCAGTAAAATATTTCTTTCAAGTAATCCTTTCGCTTAAATTACTATTATCCTCGAATCGATCATATATACCTTAGACAACTAAAATGATTTTTTTTATCGGGGGGGGGGAATCATTTTTTGCCTTTCCTGTACAATCACTGGTTTTTACGCCCTTGTGATTTTATACTTGAGAAAACATTGTGGGAAAAGAAGAAATTGCTTGTAACAAGCAATTTCTTCTTTTTCCACAATATTTTCTACCCGACTGAATGATTATTTTTCTAATTAAATCGACTTTGAATTTTCGTCTGCAAAAGCTTTGAATTTGGACAGGTCTAAAAAAATTAAAACAGGAAAGGGTTAAACCAATTGACCAATCGCGGCTATTGATAAAATAATCAGTCGACCAATAATGTCAGGAAGTTAATGGAATTTAACTTTGAACTCCGACGATGGCCGCCATTTATGTGAAGCATAAAAGAAATTCTCGACCGTTCCAACATCTAAGGCTCTGTCGCTTGGTTTTAGAATTAACTTAATATGTTCTTTTAAGGTGCTAATATCAACATGTTTTTAGCGTTATCATGTTTCTTGCAAAAGATTATAGCATTAATTCATTAATTTCAATTTTTACGACAACCCTAGGAACAATCCTGCTAAGTTTGGTAATAAACGCTCTTGGAGAAAATGGTGTATTATAAAAAAATCTGCACAATTTCTAAGTACTGATAAGCTATGTTTTTTGTGATTTTCCCAGAGTTCCGTGCATTGATGTTTAGTGCTTATTATCGATACTTCATTTCCTCTATAGAAGATTGGGATTTCTGAATTGAATATATCTTTTACCATAACATTCTTTTCATTGATTTAGAATAGTTTATTCTTTTTGATGGCATATCCGCCAGATTTGGTGAAACGGCTTGGAGGGATGCAAAAGGCACGAACGAATCCAATTGGGTGTGCTAAAGAAGTAGTGGATGGCGTATACTACATGCTGAAAGTATGTTGATGTTTAAAAAAAGAAAGACAAACTGCGAAACAGTTCATGTATTATACGTGTGTAAGCGATTAGATATGTAACGAAATTCTTGAGCGTTTGCATGCTCTATAGATGAAGCAGACGATCACCAATACAAAGCAATACCCTCTATTTGCCATCAAAAATTGACGAGTTTATATGCACCAAGTATCCAAATAGCATTTTTCCGTGGGTTCGATAGTTAGACAGTATATAACGGTCAAATTTTAACAATAACTTGTAAGATAACTACGATAATATCGTTTCATCTTTACAACTCTTTCAAATTTACCAGTCTTTCTTTTTTATCAGAAACTGAGTTTGTACAGAGGACAATGTCTTAGACTCTACCTGTCAACCACGAGATCATTGCATTGATATATGAGAGTGTTCGAAGTTATGAAAGATTAAACTGATCTCTAAGGAAAGGTTAAACAAAGAATCTTAACCCATTCCCACACAAGAAAAATTAGATTAGTCCAAATTGAACGAAGCTGTAGACCAAAATTTCATGTAGATGGAATTTTATTTATTTTTCGTTTTTTTTTTTTTTTTTTTTTTTTTTTTTTTTTGTTTGTTATTGTTGTTTTTTGATTGAAAACATTGTAGATAGTATGAAAAAATGCTTGTTTCTAGCAATTTCTTCATTTTCCACAATGTTTTCCAACAGAAAATGGGGAGCTTGTGTGGGAATGGGTTAATAATTTTTACCTCCATGAAAGGAATTAGCACTTAAACCATTTGTTTGCTTGCAACCAAAGTAGTTCCATTTGACAATATAAAAATTTGCAAACTATTTTTTTTTCTCTCGGTGTTATTATGTTTTAAGAAATTAAGAGGGTATTTTTGTTTTCATGTTATTATGAAACGTAAAACCTTAGCACGAATATGAATGAATCCGCTACAAATATTTCATAGCGAGTTGTTTGTATCTTTGGGTTTGTTTTGTTTTTGTTTTGTTTTGTTTTACCGATGCATAGAAAAAACAAAAAGGTATTCTCTTCATCTCATAAATGAAGATGACATTGAAATGGTGTTCTCTGTTTATTCTCCTTTACCTTTTTTTTAAATTTAAATCGGAACATTACGTGACACTGATAAAATTTGGAAAGGTGCTGACCAGGAGTAGTAATTCGACCATGGTTGTTTTTGTTTTTTTAAAACCAGGATGGAAAGCAGAAACTCCTTTTATCGACCCCGTCTCAAAGAGCAAGTGTATGGAAATTAAAATAAGCTCGAGGAACAAGTCAACTTACTTGTGTTCAATTTGATGCAACAAGGACGGTGCATCGTTTTATTTACCAAACCGTTACAAATATTCAAATATGTTCAAATTCATTGCAAATACAGTAAGTGCCTGAAGGCCCAAGATAATCGGCTTTCTGTCGATAAACGAACGACAAATCCAATTATTATAAACCACCAATGTCTTTGTAAATTACATTTATTGGACGCTGACAAAACCACACCCAAAAGAAAAAAACTCCAGGTTGGTCATATCTTGCAAGGGTAGGGTTAAATGACGTCATTTCTGGTAAAATGACGTGCGCCTAGAATAACCTTGTAAGATGTACAAAAAGTTTTGTTTTGTTTTAACAGTATGCAAGATATTCTCTTACCTTTTGATTGTCAAAAAATTGGATGTACTTAATGGAATACTATAGTGTAAAAGGGAAGCAAAACGAATTCTCAATCATGAAATCAGGGTTCGATTCCCCGTCGTGGCAGATATCCTTTCTGACATTCGTCTCCCATTAATGGTTGGATAATAGTAAACGAAACTTTAGTGGGATGAGCTGCTGGAGGCTTGAAATGGATGTAATGGAGGTACTGGTGTAGGAAAAAGGCAGAATCCATTGTAATGTTCTCAACCCGCGGAGATATCACTGAAGTACTGTTCAAAGTGGAGTTAAACACATTCAATTGATTGCTTTAACTGTATGTCAATCATATCTCTGCGACTGCAGCACCTAACAATGGATGTCTTGTTTTCATCACACCAGTACACCCTTTACTAGCCTCCAACTGTTCATGCCGCATAGGTTTACGGTTATCAACCCATTGGTTAGAGACAAATGTTGCAAATGATAATCATCGCGGCCGGGGATCGAACCCAGGACCCCATGACTAGGAGTCCTACGCGCTACATCTGCGCTTAACCCAACTCATAATACATTAATTGCAATGTCTTCATTAACAAGGATTAGATCAAATCATTTGATATAATTGGACACCATCTGTGCACCTGACGCCTTGGAAGTGTGAAAGTTGAAAGTGCTGTAAACTTATGAATGCCGTTTGGCTACTATCACCACTAAACATTGATCAGGGATTGCAAACGTACTTCTAACCATCAGCTCGTTGTTGGTGTTGTTACTGTTGTTGAACGTATTTCTAACCATCAGTTCGTTGTTGGTGTTGTTAATGTTGTTAAAAGTATTTTTAACCATCAGTTCGTTGTTGGTGTCGTTACTGTTGTTGGAAGTATATCTAACCATCAGTTCGTTGTTGGTGTTGTTTCTGTTGTTGAAAGTATTTCTAACCATCAGTTGGTTGTTGGTGTTGTTACTATAGTTGAAAGTATTTCTAACCATCAGTTTGTTGTTGGTGTCGTTACTGTTGTTGGAAGTATATCTAACCATCAGTTCGTTGTTGGTGTTGTTTCTGTTGTTGAAAGTATTTCTAACCATCAGTTGGTTGTTGGTGTTGTTACTATAGTTGAAAGTATTTCTAACCATCAGTTCGTTGTTGGTGTTGTTACTGTTGTTGAAAGACATGACAACTTTAATTTGTAGGTCTATTTGTTTGGGGTTAGTGGTAATTTTGAAGTGATTAAGATTTGATGAATGACATGGTATAGAAATATATTTTATTATTCCTACTGCCCCTATAGAAATTGACAAAGTTGGGAGAATAAAATTGGGAGGACAACTTAGTGCGATGAATTGAGCATCTGACTCGTGTCTTTGATACATGTCACTTACACTGTTGTTGATCTCGCTATCACTTGGACACTGTTACTGCAAACAAAATCTTGCAATTGGTCGTCCCGAAACCGTAAGTTTTCTCTACATGTCTGGTAGTAAAGTGTCAGCTTTGATAGCTTAAGTTGACAGACAGAATTTCGAGATTTTTCCAGAGATCATTTAATGCAAACTGCCACTGAAGGCTTAACCACTTAATCCATTGAATGCTTACGCCATAAAAAGTAGTTCTTAATATGTATTTCAGGAAAATTGCAAACTCTGCCTGCAAGTGAATTGCATATGTATTTTATCTTATTTGTGCAAATTGTGTTCAAAATAAGTCTGATCAGAATCTTCACTATGCGCACTTCTTTGTATGACCACATGAATTAACTCTATGCAAATTGTAGAGAACTCCTTTTAAAAGCATGTCCTGAAAAAAAAACTCTGAAAAAAAATTGGACAATGAAGAATTTGCTCGTTTTTAGTAAGCAGTTTTTCAATGTCTACAAGTTTTTCTACCCCACAAGGAAAACAATCTTCTTTCCACCAACTCAAAATTGTCGCCTTCAACTTCTTTAAAATTGAACCAATCTAAGGCTTTGTCGAGTTGTTATCGGTATACTCCTGGGTTCCTTAACCTCGTTTATTTATGATGCTAACCTTTGACAAAGAAGATTTCTTAACAAAACTAGGCTTTGCTAGCTTACATTACTTTCTGTATTTATTAAAAGGAATCAGTTAATCAACAAGTAAAAATGAAAAACGGCAAGCGGCATGAACTGCGAAATAACAGATGATCCGATTAATAAGGGAATAACCGACAGAGACAAAATATGGAAAAGTGGATAAAACCGACATAAAAAATAATTATAATAAAGAACTTAACATTTTTGATTAGCCTCTCATTTAACTAGTCTTTTATTAAAGATATAATGGGGAGAGCAACGTTTGGTAACAGAGAGGATCCTATCGTAAAGGTGTTTAGGTATTTTAAGGAGGTAGAGAGAAGGAGACACATTTGTCGGACAAAATTTGAATGAGGACATGCTAATTACTAAGCGTACTTTGAGGGATGGACCAATAAGAAAAGTGTCAAGGGCTGTCGGAAAAGTTTAGCTCATAACACATAGCAGACGTTTATAGTTGGGGTCTTGCCGCTATAAAGAAAGTGGCCATGATTATCCTTAAAGAAAGCAATCATATAACAGTACCCTAAGCTTCTATATTTATGGCTTGATTTCAAAATGACTAAGACCAATTGTTCTCCATCATGAGAAGATGTGATCTTTTAACAATTCTAAGATAGCTTCAATGCCAATGCTACAGCTCTAAGTCAAATGTTGAAATTCACACTGTGTAGAGTGTAACTTCTACTAATATGGATAGATCACTATATTATTTGGCTGAATTGTTCTCAACAATAAGATGTATGAATGAAGCAACATATTAGGTCAGGTTAAGGTCACAGTTCAGGGTCAAAGTCTGGTCTGGACTTTTTTTCGCGCTCGAAGCATATTGTCCTTAGATAACTAGTTTAGTTTCAATGCAAATTGCACAGAAAACATTTTAGGTATTTAAAAAATGAGATCGCTTGTTTCCGGAAATGCAAACGGACTATATCGCATTTTGCTTTCGATTGATATTTCATAAGTGTTTTCTCATTGGATGTGGATTCTTTTTAGTAAATAATTCTACCTCGGGTTTACCACTCTTAAATTTAGATAGGGCAAAGCACGAGTGTTATGGATGGCTTTGTATATAACACATAGTTAATAAAAAAAGTCATCTCTGAAACTTCTCTTTGGATATATAGGGGATAGCATAATACGATAGCAATAAAAAGTCTTGTATATTATTAGAGCTGCGAAAGGAAATTTTGATATTTCACGAGACCGAAGGAAATCTTTCCCCGCATCGATAAGTAAGTGCAGGCTACATTTACGACGTTTATTTTATTCATCGCTTAACACAACTTGGCAATTTCAGAGTTAAAGCACAAAAAAATGAAAAATAACACGTTTATGTGCGACCGGTCATGATCAACCTGACCTTGAACTTCTTTCTGGAACTTTGAATTATTACGTCTAGGACTGTATTTTGGCAAAGGCAAATGTTGGAGGAAATTGTCTTTTATTTGGAGACAAGTTAGCCTTTGACTTTGATTTTGACCTTTGGCACACTTTCCTGAAATTTGAACTAGTAATCCTAGGACGGTATAATCTCAAACAAATAGTGAGGTGTATTTGATTTTTCAACTAGCTTTAGGATAGCCTTTGAGATTGAGTTACGTTTTTGTTAATTATCAATGTTGTATAATCTAAACTAAAACATTAGAAAAATATTACTTTTCATTTGGCAACGTGCTTGGTCTTTGAACTTGACCGTTTACTTACTTTCTTGATTTTAAATTACATGTATTTACTGTATGATTGTTTTATGTCAGAATAGCTGGTGAAAGGTCAATGCCTTTCATCCTTTGTCAATTAACCTTTAGATTTGACTTTTTACCTAGTTCTGAATTGTTAAAATATTTTTTCACTTCATACAGATTCGCGTGACTAGATATCAATGCATGACTCCGTATGGGTTATTATTTTCACATTTGGTTACATGTAAACAAATATATGTACTTCTCAAAATTGTCAACTTTTCATTCAATGATTTTATGCTCAAACAAATCTTTTAAGATAGGTCAATATTCGAACTTGGTGACAAAATGTCGATTCGGCATGTATACTACGCAAAAGGGTCTAGGGAAAAGACATACCCACCTAATGTGTTTCATTTTGCCTTGTATCTTCACGTGCGTTGGTACAGCTAGAGAACTTTCAACAAAGTAATCACGAATTTCGGATAGATTTCCTTTTCAATATGGCAAATAGACATTTAGAACGTCATCTTAGTCAAGATGATATGAATAGGCGCATTGGGATGCTTCCTTCTGGGTTATCGCTAAGGCATGTTGCAAAAGTCCTTGGCGTATCATAGAGTGTTGTTTCCAGAATGTGAATTAACGACCGGAAATAATAAGTACTTCCATGGTGGTAGCAAGAACGCCTAATCAATGGGGTTTAAGACCGATTTCTGGTTTTTAGCCTGAGATTGCGTAAGCAATCTGAGGCTAAAGTTACAATGCTAAAAATTCAAACCCATGCAGTGTTTAATGTGAAAACATAATGTAAAAACATCTACCGCAATCAATGTGATCTTCTGTGGCTTGAAAAGTAGATCGGATCTAACCATAAATTAATACGCCCGATTGAGGCTAGAAGGACGAAGGCGAGATACGACTCATTGAAAGCTGTCGGCTCGATGTACAGTACTTTTGTGTGAATGTTCTGAGTTTAGCCAAATTATCAAAACTTGACTAGTGAATGGAAAGAAAGAGGATATATAATATATTGGAAATTATTAAACATATATACTCATATCATATTGTTAGGAAAAAATAAGGTGTTTGTTTCTTACCAAAATAATATTACTTATTCTAGAGTAACAATGTTAAAACGGTCCGGTTAGACGAAGTTGCTGTATAAAGCTGATAAGCGAAGCTGTCGGTTTTACGCACGGTTGGAATGTTTAGATTAACAAATTAATTGGTCATTCATAGGATCATATTCGCACTGTCTGAAAACAGTTTAGTCGTGCTCGGACTTTGTGTCTATATATTTTTACCTCTGAATTTTACTCAAAGGATGCAACGTCTACATACCGCTTTTGAGAGGTGTACATAATCATGTTAACCTGGTAAACAACCGCCCTCCCCTCTCGCTTTCTTTATCTGGAGATTATAAAGCGCGTATTTACATAACGAAATTGGTCTGTGTGGTAGAATACTCACATCGCACGCAAGAGCCTCCTAGTTCGAACCTGGCTACCCAGCTCCCTCACCCTCTAGCTCTCTCTCGCTAGCTCCACTGGCTGAAAGCCAACGAGCTTTTGTCATGATGTGGTGTCCGTCGACATTCACTTTAAAAATCTTCTTCTCAGAAAGTACTGAACATAATTAAACCAAACTCAACTAAAATTCACAGGAAGGATCCCTGGGTGGCCTTTATCAGATCTCTTCGAAGCATTTTGATCGGGTGAAAAATATGTAACGATATATGCTTGTAAATATAACGTTACAATACCTCAACGGGATGAAAATTATTGCGGGCAGGTTGTGTCCCCTAGCGCACAAATTGGCAGATCTGCGCATAATCGACAGTAGATTTTGGTAGAAAATGGCACCTCCGATATTCCGACCATCAGAATTTTCTGCCTAGATTATATATCTCCTGTATACATATCTCAGGCTTTCAGCGCTTTAAACGCTTTGATTGAGGTACGGCGTCACCGATTTGACAACGCAACAACGCTACTTACAAACTACCGGTTTGCGTATAAGTTACCAAACCATCAGAAATCGGTTCCATGATGATAGCCTGAGGTCATGACGACTTGCCATACGGGTTTCGTTGACCCCATATCACGTGTAAATGCGTTTAGCATTGGCACGGGTTCATATCACTTTAACCCAATATGACTGGGCTCTAGTCTTTACAGATGAGTCTGGTTTTATGTGGACTTTACAGACAGAAGTGCTAGGGTATGGAGAATGCCAGATGAGCATTTTACTCCTGTTAATGGGACAGAACATGATCGATTTGACGGGGGCTCAGTCATTATTTGGGAGGGGTTTAGTGCTCCGGGGAATCGGACCTCTACATCATTGACAACGGCACGTTGAAGGCTCTCAGGTACGTAAATGAGAGCTTGGATGTTTACTTTCGAACACATGCACGTGCTTTTGGTATTTTTTTTGCATTCTGATGGATGCCAATGAACAATGCACATATAGATTCCGCATAGATCACCGATCGATATCTCGAACAAGCCGAAACGTCTGTATTGAATGACCAGCTAGATACCCCGTCCTCAATCTAATAACGCATGCTTGGGATATGTTACATCTCTTTTATCACACCACGCGCTACAGTATCTGGATATTTACGTTCGCCAATATGCAGGTGCTGTTGGTGAAAATTTAACTCTGATGGATGACAATATACAATGCACATAGATCACCGATCAACATTTCGAGCAAGCCACAATCGTCCGTATTGTGTACGTGACTTTCGGTCTTGAGTGGCTCTTTTGTATAGCCTTTCAACAACCCTCAACTAGAAAAAAAATCTAAATAATATTACACAATGACTCTACATGCTGCGATGTTTTCGCAAAGCCACAGCCATCGTGCCGTGGTAGCGCGTACGACTCAAAGTCAAGGGGTACCGGGTTAGATCCCCGGCCGCATCAATTATTCTTTCCGACATATGTCCCCCACTATAATCGTAAACCTATTTCGGATGAGCAGCTGGTTGCTTGGAAAGGATGTAGTAGCAGTTCTGGTTAGAGATGGAATCCATTGCTAGGTGCTCTAGCTGCCGCGATAATACCAAGGTATTGTTAAAAGTGGCGCTAAACCCCATTCAATCATTCAGTCACTCATTCAATCAATGTGTTCATAAGATGTTCGAATAACGACTACAATTTATTGATCTCATGTAATTCTTGATAAAATACAAAAATACAAAGGTGTTTTGTCAGCACTATATTTATTAACTTTAAAACAATGAAGCATGTAATAATTTCATGAAAAAGACGAAATGTTTATTCGACACTTCTTCAATAACAGTAAACAGAACAGAAACGAAAAAATACTTTTCATCCATTGGAGCTATGATGGATGCCACCGATTTAACGTTGATATGTTCTATTCTTTCCTTTGTACCGCTTTGTAGCAACGGGTATTGCAAAACTTACAATATTGCAAAACCCGTTGCTTCGCAGCTTACTTAATCCGCTTTCAAACCTTGTTTTTACGTCGCTTTGGTATTATACTTGAGATAGCATGGTGGAAAAAGAAGAAATTGCCTGTCATACTTGAGAAAACATTGTGGAAAAATGGAGAAATTGCTTGTGACAAGCAATTACTTCTTTTTCTATAATATTTTCTACCCTATAGAATGATTATTTTTCAGAAAAACAAAACCTTTGAATATGGACAGGTCCAACATTTTGAAAAACAAAAACGTTTAAAGTTTGCGCCTACAAAACTCTGCCAGGACAATCGGTTTGTTGTGTTGGCATGAATGGTCCTTCTCGAATTCCGTTTGCTTTCAATACATCCTTCACTGTGTTAATATTGTCCAATGACAAACCCGCAGGATCTCGAGAAAACACCCAGGCAAATTCTGAAATTTTAATAAATCGTGATACATGTATTTACAAATTAAGTTGGTGCAATCTAACAATTTAACAAATCGATCGTTCGGAAGTGAAGTTTAAACTCCGACAAATGTGTTAGCAAACTTTTTTTCTTTTTTTATTTTGTTTTTGTTTTGTTTTGGGGGGTGTTGGCGAGTCAAACGATTTAACTACAGCTCGAATAAGCTCTACTAAAACGTTTACATGGTCAACCAATGATCTGTCTCTTATATGCCCCAGTACACATATCTTACAAAATAATGGCATCTATTACCTCAGTCAATTTGTTTTTTTTTAACCCTTTCATATTTTTCAAAATTTTAGATCTGTCATATTCAAAGGTTTTGCTGACAAAGACTTTATTTGGATTTAATTTTATAGATAACCATTGGGTAGAGTAGGAGATAGTGTGGAAAAAGAAGGCATTGCTTGTTACAGGCAATTTCTTCTTTTTCTACGATCTTTTCTCAATTATAAACTCACAGGGACGTAAAAACCTAGGGATTGTACAGTAAATGGTAAAATTGGATTTAACTCCACGTTTGATTGTATTTCAGTCATATCGCGAAAGCTGGAACACCTAACCAATGATTATTTGTATTCATAATTCCAGTAAAACCACTACGTCATTTCCGAGCCACCAATTATCGAATTAGCAAACAGACTACTTACGTGTGCTAAAAGGCAGGAAAAATGGATAGTTTGAGCAAGAAAATACGACAGCGTAGGACGTGTAGTCTGTTGACAGGACCCAGTAGTTTGGGGTGATTCGAACTGGAAGCAGAATTGTCAGAGATAAGTTAACGTGTTGATTGCATAACGGATAGCGCCATTTTGGAAGTATGTCACGTGAATTCTTAAAATAGTTCTACGATGTACATCCGAGATTTGATTCGTAGATTCCGATCGATAGCGTATATACCCAATGAATTCCATTTGGATTCGGGTTGTACTTCTCTGACTTATTTTGCATCCAGTAACGTCAGATATTTTTGCTTCAATTTTTTTTCTTTAGAGTTATGAATCCTCGTTCTCATTACAAAATCAGCTTAATCACCTTCTTACAAATGTCTTAAAGCATAACAGAAATTTAAAAAAATAAGAGACGAGCCGCTTGAAGAACGGTAATGAAATGTTGAGCCCCGACTTTCTATAATCATTTTTAGTGGTAAGACAACTTCATCTACAAGCAAATGGTGTAGATTAAGATCAGACTGTACATATGTGCAGGATGCTCTTGGTCTTCACCTGGAATATTCCGGGTTATGCATGACAAGAGTACATTTGTGAGTATCAAGGTTGGATTTTGTTATGAAAAAAATTACAATGGACTTGACAATTTCGAAAGAAATCCGGACTTTCCCTATACTGAACACTAGAAGACATTGAGATTGTTTGGGCGAGTGAGGCTGCTATCTTGAATTATAGATCCAATTTTAGTTCAGCGTTCTCGTCCATTGTTTTTGACGAAAATACGGGACTTCGAAGAGCATGCTTTACCGATAGCCTACATTCTTCCGGGATTTTTTAGCTAGCAATGCGTCAGCTTTGATAGCTCAAGTTAACAGACAAAATTCTGAGGTCGTCTCAAAGTTCAACGAGTGCAAACTACCACTGGAGGCTTAACCACTAAATCTGTTGAATGCATACTCCATAAAAAGTAGTTCTAGTGTATTGAAGAGCTATTGCTAACTCTATTTAAGTTCTAGAAAACTCTTTCAAAGGCATGCTATTTGACGCACTCCCACTCAATTCTGCTTTTTAAGTATCTCAAGAAAATGCTTTGTAAAACATTGTGGACAATGAAGAAATTGCTTGTAACAAGCAATTTCTTCATTGTCCACAATATTTCTACCAAACAACGGAACATTTTTCTAAATTCAACCAACTTGAAATTATCGCCTGCAACTTCTTAGAATTTTAACCAGTCTTAGATTTTGTCTTGTTGTAATGGGTTAATTCCTGGGCTACTCTTACCTCGTTTGTTTATCAATCAGATAACCTTTAGTAAAGAAGATTACTCAACAAATCTATGGTTCGCTAGCTTAGAGTACTTTCAGTACTTTGATTTCTAGACGGCGGTAGATATTTATCTTATTTTCATGTGTGTGAGTCTGCTCTCACTGGTTTGTAATTCAAATTCGGGAGTCTTTTCGGTCAACTGATTTTTAAGGATTCAAAATTAGATACTGGACTTTAAATCACTGCTTTCGGGACCCTTTATTCTAAATGTAGATGATATTTGTTATATTAGTAAAAAATCATGAATAACAAATCGATTATGTTAAAGCAGGGTAGTTTTCTGAAATATTGACTTGCACAGATGCTAACAAAGGAAATAATTTTACTATCGGTATTTATATATAACATTTATATTGACATGCAATACTTCAAAATATTTTTTTTTTCTTTTTCAAACTACAGTTATGGCGTTCAGGTCTAACAAAGCAAATAGTTGCATTTTTCTTATGATTCTGATTACATATTTGCTTGATTGATGTCGTTAATCATCTTAGATAAAGTGCAGCTTGTGGGCTGAGTTTCGTTGTTGCATCCAGCGCAACATCACTTACTTTAAGGCATTGATTATTTGATTAATGGTTACTGTCAAAAAATGTAAAAAAAAAAAGTGAGAACAGGAATTAGATTTAACGCAAAGCGAACTTATAGCCCCGCGACAGCATTTTGGCACTCAAGCAGCACAGTTGACCTTGACCTTCTTCAACTTAAAACACTCTGACTTGACATTGGGCCAGGATAACATTTTCATAAAGTTCCAAGGTTCTAATTTCAACGTTTTTAGTTTACGTACAGAACGGCAATTGTAGGTCGACTGGTTGGTTCAAGTGCGAGTTAACAAACCAAACCAGTGGAACCAATATACCCCATCTACTTCGTCTGTTAAGGATAAAAGAAAGTTTAGGATATAAGAAAAAAAAAAGTTCGCAATATTATTACTTATTATTTCGGGCATATCAACTTCATTTCTTCTTCATGCTTCTATTTTTGCTAGCGGGCTCGACACACGTTTTCAGGTGACAATAAATATAGGGTAAATTCACGTTTTCTGTCATTAACAATTGCAGAGATCATCAAAGACTTTAACCACCGAGTTCATCCGGAAGTTGACGCATTTTGAGAGCCTCTACAAATCCTAATGACCTATATAGTTACGGCGGACATAAACCACGAAGTAGTTAATCTGGCAGAGAAGCTGAAAGAAACGTTTTATAAGTAGTTTGACTCTTACTGAATTTTCTCGGGGACGAAAAAAAGTTTTTCATTTCGCAGGGCTCTCTAGCTGTTTGTAATTTTGTTACTTGTTACACATTTGAAAATGTTCGTGAAAATGTCCGTGTTTATCGTTTACAGTTATCCTATATATTATTTATCAATAGGTATTGATAATGGTTCATACTATTCATGCGTAAACTCTTCAATTCTACTCCTTTAAATTGTTCAAGGGCCTTGACTGATTGTGACATTGAACAAATTTTGCGTGAAAATATCAATGGATTCAATCCATTGTTTACAATGCATCGACTCTGATCGAGAATATTCGAGTAAAAAAGCGATACAGTCACGTGGACCGAATCATCACTATACATGCTGTGGATAGCATCGTCACAAGGGGGCCTCGATTTAACGTCTCATCCGGAAGACAATTAGTTTTTAAATTGATATGGCCAACTTAGGGTTCAAACCCGTGATCTTGTGGTTTGAGGTTAAGTGCTCTATCAACTGAGAAAAGCGGGCTGACTCCGGATTTTGCTCGATATTGTATGCCTATAACGACCCGTAAACGTAACTTCTCTGCGATACTCTAGCTTATTTTAACACAGCTTACCTGGCGGCACTCGTATTTTTAGTTTGGCAGGATTTTCTTCCCCCATCAGTAATTCCCCGGTTTGAATATCAGGCATTCGAGAACTAGAAATGAACGAAAAACAAAATTTGTGTAATGCATGCAGACATTATGTTACTTAACGCTAGTCTGTTGCTAATGCTTTTCTGACTATATGATTGTTTTCGAATCATAAATCTGCTTATTCCCACACAATTCCTCCCTTTTGCGCCCCTCAAATAAATAGGTTTGGAAAACATTGTGGAAAATTAAGAAATTGCTTGTATCAAGCAATTTCTTCATTATCCACAATGTTTTCTTTCAAATAATAAATATATATATATATATGAATTTGGAGAAGTCTAAATTTTATTATTTTGGGATGGGTTGGATGGAACTTAGGACTGCATGAATATTTTCGGAATAATACACTCTGAAACTTAGCTAGGTAACATGTTTGAATATTGGTCCAGTATCATTTGCGATGAACTTGTTCGTGTCTGCCTTTTCGCATCTCAATTTACTGTTCAAGATGTTTATCGGGTCATAGGGGTTGATTGAACTTGTTTAACGCCACCTTTAGCTGTAGTTCAGTCATATCTCGGCGGCTGGTGCACCTAACCATGGCTTTCTGGTATTTCCCACACCAGTACTACAATTATATTCTTTTCGAGCCTCCGGCTGCTCATCCCCTTTAGTTGTCGTAGCTGCAAATTGTAACGACGATTAGTTCGCCAACACGTTACTGACCATGATTTTTGTTTCAAAGTGATGCCATTTAATTGACCAATCGTTATCCCCGCCCATTTACTCCTTTGGCAACGCCTATTGACTCCGACAGGAAGTCCCGCTTCGATTTTAAACGGCGTTATTTTGCATAAATTATGGTCAGCAGCATGTAAGTATAATCGTCGGTTGGCGACATAAACGTCGTAACTACAGCTTGAAGAAGGTGTAGTTACGACGTTTAAGACGCCAAAACCAACAAAAACGGTCAAAAAATGGCGGCGAATGTCGGAGTAGAAATATCAGGTCCGGACTGAATAAATGATTTGAATGGTAGTTTGATTCCTTGACTAACAGCCACGAATGGTCAATATCCAAATCGAGCTTCCTTTTGGAGGTCAGTGCGCTTGGCGATCAGTCAATTTCAGCGATCAAAAAATCAATCAAGGTTAAAGTTCAATCGTGACTTTGGCCTCTCACCTTTGTTTGTATTTCCGTTTATTTGTCGTCGCTACCGTAGCACATGCCCATATGAGCGACGCCTCCATAAGACGGTTAGTTGTTACAGGGGATAGTACAAGGATACAGGACGAAACCACTGAGAGCTCCGCCTGGTTCTTTAACGAGCTCGATGGTTAGCATCGTCACACGGGGCCTCGGTTTAACGTCTCATCCGAAAGACAATTAGTTGGTTAGTTGATATGGGCAGTACAGGGCTCGAACCCATGATCATGGGGTCGAAGACAAGTGCTCTACCAACTGACCTAATAGGGTTGATAACCTACTTGACCCATAAACATTTGGGAAGTTCTTTGAATCATTGGCAACAGAATGGACAATCGGATTAAAGATTAGTAATCTCGTTTCTGTCGAGCTTCTGTGATTTATCATGGTTACTGTAATCATTCTTTATTCCTCAATGTTTCATTCAAAGTTCATGTACATACCTGACCCAAAGCCCTGTGTTGTTCACAAGAATATCCCCGTTTTCTTGTACGGTATACGCTACAGCCACACAGTCCCGTAAAACTTCGAATATGGCAAAATATCTCTCCAGTTCATACCAGGTGCCTTCATACTAGAAATAGTGAAGAAATAAGGCCATTGAAATACATGAAAGTATGTGCCAAATGTTTTTCTGTGAATACTGGGCCGCCGTCATAGTGCAGTCGGTAGGCTGTAGCGCGTCAGGCTCCCAATTTTCCCAGGCGGCGGCACATATCCTTTCCTACATTTGTCTCTCACAAATGGGCGGATAATCAAGTCCGTGAAGTTGGCAGAACATTTGACATTGGACATTCGCCCGAAGTCTAATCGAATAATTAGACATTCAACAAGTTTAAAAATGAATCTCTAATTAGTCATTAGACATTCGGTGGACATTGGAAAAAACAGATTTGAATGTCTAATTAGTCATTAGACATTCGGTGGACATTGGAAAAACAGATTTGATTGTCTAATTAGTCATTATACATTCGATGAAAATTGGAAAAAACAGATTTGAAAGTCGTAAATCTAAGTGGGATAGCAGCTGGAGGCTAGGAAAGGAAGTAGTGGTAGTACTTGTGTGAGAAATACCACGAATCCATTGTTAGGTGCTCCAGCCTCCGCGATATGACTGAATACCGCTAAAAATGGCGTTTAACCACAATCAATCAATTAATCAATGTGAATACTGGTAATTTTTGTGGATATTTAATAATAGGCGGATCGTGACCACGCCCTCTGGGGTCCGACAGAAAGTACCACTCATATATATTTAAAAGCTTCGTTTTGCAAAAAGGATGACATTTACATCTAATAAAAAAGGTTAGATGGTTGGTTGGCGACCCTAACGTCGGAACTACAGATTGAATAAACTGTGATTACGATGCATAAGTCGCCAAAGCAACAAAATGTTTCACTTAATTTTTTGCAAATGTGGTTTTCCCATTCAAAGGAATAATTTGATTGGTCGAATATTCTTTACTTGACAATCGCAACCTGTCAATTTCAGTGATTAACCAATGGAATCTTCGAAATGCTATACGCACCGTTTCCTGTTGGTTTTGTTTCACATGTTCTCATTTTGGCGTTAATGATCGTCAAATATGTAAGGTGACGGACGCCGATGAAGTCGTTTTTTCAGCGTAATTCACGTAAGAACAAAACAACGTTTTCTTGACATTTTGCTTGATATTTGATGTTTTAAGAAGAAACAATAAATACATTGTTCGTTTCATGTGAACTTTGATAATAACTTTTCTTGTTCAATTAGCCGAGCCCGAGCGCTGTGTTTTCATTTCTTGGGTTGTGAATTTGACCCAATGCTCGGCTTACAATCTTTCCGGTATTTTGATAAAATCCATCGCTTCGTGTGTCATTTGTTTCTCACAGGGCGAACATTTGACGACAAATATGTAAAGCAGTTTTAAAGGTTTGACGACTTAGACGTCGTAACTACAGTTTATTCAAGCTGTAGTTACGAAGGAAAGGTCGCAAGCTGAATATTCTGTTTTTATTACATGTTAATGACCATACAATTTGCAAAATGACGTAGTTTAATATTGAAGTGGAAATTTCTGTCGGAGTTTAGTGGGCTTGGTCGGCGATCCGTTAATCACTCCAAACCAATAGTTGTTTCCTAACCATGTTACTAGCTCAAGGGGCTGCATAGATATATTCTTTTCGGGAATTGAAAGTTTACTAAGCGGAACATTAGACAACGATCACGTCATTCAGTTTTGACACAAGTTTCTTAGAATGTGCTTGATAATCAATTATAAAAATTCGTTCTAAAAAAAAAGTTTTCGATTAACAAAATATGTGTTATTCAATTCACGAAATGGATATCTTTTTTCATTCATTTATGTATTCGTTTTCTTTATTATCATTGATATTAATTTTATTATCATTTCAAGAATTATGATTCATGAATAAAAAACAATGTACATATACCTGCGTGATATCGAAATTCTCCTGTACGGTAACATCGGGACATCTTCCAAACTGTAATGTTTGGGCACCAGTTTGCGACGAAATAACAATCAGTAACAATATTCGCAGCATAGCTACTCTTTATGAAGTGTTATTACTTTTCTATCACGGGAGTAAGTACAATCAGCCCCAATAAACCAACCCTATTTATACCAACCGAAGATTACAAGGATGTGGATAGCCGTGCGTGTGATTACTGCGACCCTGAACTGGAAACAAAAAAAGTGTTATCAACAACTTTGATTGTTTTTGATAGTCAATATTAAGTCAATCCAAAATATGATTTGAATCATTTCAGTTTATAACTTTTGAATCAGACGGGCATTTACCTTGACCGATTTCCTAACATTATATCACTAAAACTATATTCCGGTTTATCCACATGTTTATCTGAATTCCTAACTGCCTTGTTTTATAAGGTTTTGGAACCATTGGTCACCTTAAAAACCAACCGGCCGTGTAATTCTTGGGCGTCACTAGGTATGGATTGATGTTCTCACAGACCTGTTTCTATATAACAGAGAACCTAGACCGCTGGAGAAGAATTGGTGATAAATCGTGTCCTCTAACGAAACTATGTTAATTCTTCAATCGATCAAATCAAAATATACCCGTTAGCTATCAATCTGTCTACAGACAACCCTACCTCTCTTTTAAGCATTATTTGCGCATGGTAGGTTAGAAAGAAATTTCTAAAAAGAGCCACACCGTTAAAGGATGGATATAACAAATAAAAGACGCGTTGTAAAATAACAACAGTATTTTTCTAGACGCTTTTGAGATAGATCATGCCGACTCCGACTTTGATTCAAGCTGTAGCTACTACGTTTTAGAACGACAACGACGATATGATGTACTTTGTCACTAAAGCAAACAAGAGCCTACTTAATATCGACATATATTTGGAGGGTATGAGTAAAGATGTCTGGAAAATGTATTTCGCGTTTTTCCGATCGCATTTTTTCTGATAGTATTCAAGCTCGTTATTGTTTTTATTTTGAGATCGAGTCGAATGCACCGATTCTCCACTGGAAATGCTCGCTAGTCTTCGGCATTGACATTTATATCCATAACTTTACGGACGATTTCGTTAATCTCCGTGACCCAGCTTGTTGTTCGAATGATTAGCGAAAGATAAAACGTCATCAGTGACGTGACAACTCTATGTAAACTAAACCTTAAATTGTGCTGGATCACAATTTTAAATTACTTTCTGCGTAGAACTATTTAGATCTTATAATTTTAATCTATTTATTTATGCTTTTGGGTCTATGTTTTTCTTAATTATGTTTTGTCTATTGAGGGGAGGGGGGGGGGTATGGCTTACTAATAAATATTTAAGATTTCATTTTTTTCGTAAATCTTATGTTTACTTGTTTATTTGTTTGTTTGAATGGGGTTTAACGCCACTTCTAACAGTATTTCAGTCGTATCGCGCCGGCTTGAGCATCTATCCATGGGTTCCTGGTATTTCTCACATCAGCACTACCACCACATCCTTTCCGAGCCACAAGCAGCCCATCCCACCTAGGATTAAAATTATTTACCCATTGGTGAGAAACAAATATGTCTATTTGTGGGATTTGGTTGTAAGTTTTGCGACCGATCTACGGTTACATTTATGCAAGGTCGGTGTTTGCCCAATTATCAGGAAAACGATTGAACCCATTCCTATCAAAGAAACAATAAAACACTTTTGTCACATGAATGTCAGGTTTACAACTACTATCTCGTTACCCTTGCTGAAGGTTCAGATGTCAACAAATGAAATATGGCCTTGAAAGAGTCTCGCGATAATGATATAAGCAATTTCTTCATTTTCCAGAATGTTTTTCAAAACTTTTTTCATAAGGTGTATAATAAAGAGGAAATGAGTGGGAATAGGATAATCATGGTTTGTAAACACGAAAACTCCACATGATTTGTACTCGAATAAATAGGGAATATTACAAGAGTGTCTTTTTTTATTTACGAGAATCGTGTGTAGGTATTTTTTTATTGGATGAGACCCTGGTCTCATCCAATAAAAAAATACCTATACACACGATTCGAGAACACGATAACAACAATTAGAAAAACGTACTGTTGTTATATTCCTTTTATTATATACCTTTTTAGGACATGATATTAAGAAAATACTCGTAAATGATTAAGAAATAACCAACTTTCCGAAAAAAAACGAACGTCAATTCAAAAAAAGTAGTCCGTCTGTAACGGTACTCGACAAATATCTTTTATAGCTATATATCAGTTTATAAGCATTTAGATTTCGGACCGAAATCATATAAATTTGATAAAAGAAAATAAAAGCTAAAAGATAAAGAGCATTGAAATAAATCATCGTTTTGGGACAACGGTTATTTGTTTATGTTGTTTTGTGTGTTACTGGGACTTAAAGCATCATACATTCAACGCTTAAACAGCACGTGGGATCATAACATTATTAAGTAAGGCCATTTTTTCTTCGTAGTTCATGTTAGGGACTGCGGCCAAAGTGCAGATGGTAGCGCCTCAGACTCCTCACCATGGGTTCCCGGGTTCGACCCCCAGTCGTGGTAAATATGGGAGGGTAATCGTATACCTATGTTGTATGAGCATCTGTGGGCTCAGAAAGGATATAGTGGTAGTACTGGTGTGAGAAATACCAGGAATCCATAGTTAGGTGCTCAAGCAGCCTCGATATGACTGAAATACTGTTAAAAGTTGAGTTAAACATACTTCAAACAAAGATCATGTTAGACCAACAAACGATTGAAAGGGAACTAAGCAATACAAGTTGTGTATATCGAATTTACGCTATTTACCGCTCTTTAAGCAAAATGTATGAGGGCTATTTGTTCATCATATGTCATTTACTACATATAAGAATCAGGTACAAAATCTCAAGATCCAAGCTTTTCAACCACGGTAACATGAAAGCCAACACTTGACTGCTGATAAGATATGTAAGAATTACATCCATAAACTTTCAGTTGAGGAGATAGTCAGGCTTTTCAGTAGTAGTTAAATATCATATTTATATTTTGCAGTCTATTTGAACACTGTTTCTTAGGCCACTTTCTTTTCTTTAACACACAATCTGTGTTCCATGTTATAGCGGTTTTGAAAAAAAAATGCTATCATCTATGTTTATTATTATTATTGGTGTTGTAGTATTCAAAATACTTGTTGCACTTTTTAGCACACAAGGAATTTGTGCTCAGTTGAGCTAAGAATTCTGATTTTTTTTGTATCTGACACCTTAAGACCTTGCTTATATAGTTTTATGTAACTTTCTGTACTAGCCCATAGTCAAATACATGTGTTTTAGTAGTAACTATTAGAATTATTTTTGTAGACTATAAGGCAAAACTGAAGAAAAAGTTAAAACCTCTAGTCCTTGTGGTTTGGGAATAAAATATTTTCAAAGTTTATTTCTTCTGGTTGTCATGACAGTTCCTCCAGTGGTCCCATTTAGGAAAAGCATGGCAGAAGGTTCATTGCTTAAATTTTGAGATCGAGTCGAATGCGACTGATTCCATACCGGAAATGTTTGCTTATATTCGGCATTGACCGTTACATGCACCTTCCCTCCTCCCGAAAAAAAACCCTTTTGAAAACAGTGTGGAAAATGAATCTTTTGTTTGTTACAAGCAATTTCTTCATTATCCAAATGTTTTCAATATTTTTTTTTTCAGCTAGAAAATATTGTCTATAACTACATGTACTTTGAAATTGAACCAGTCAGATTTTATCATATGGTAATGTGCTGCAAAATTCTAGAAATGATTTACTAGTGAATTTTTGAACGTTTTCTCTAGAAAATGTCTACAAATAATATTGCGGGAAAAGATTAACTGTATGTAACATTCCAAAAATTGTCTGATTTGGTATTCTCATTGCGAACCAGGCGCAGTTCAAAGCGCGTCAGTTCCTCAATTATAAGATCCTTTTCGGGCGAGATTTGTCTCCCTCCAATAGGTGAATAATCGGAAGCCTAAGTGAAGTCGGAGGCATAGAAAGTATGTAGCGGTAGCGGTAGTACCGTCGTGAGAAATATACCAGGGACTCATTATTAGGTGCTCCAACTGCTTTATGAATAATATATTATTAAACGTGGCGTTAATCTCCCTTCATAAAACACATCAGATCAGTTGATATTCTAATATATCTCTAGAATAGTTCCTTTGCGGTTCTAAAACAGTGATAAAATAACTCTAATACTGTCTTTGTAAACAATCATATTTTGTACTAAAGATGGTGTTATAATTTAACTATATTTTGAACCATAATGTTTTATAAGTACCCACAATATAGGCTTTGGATGGATAATTCAAAATTAGGATGGATCATTCTTTTTTAAGCCTTTTGTTATTTGTTAAATGAATTGTGAAAATAGATACAGCCCCTGTTAAGCCGTCAACTTGGACCCGGTGTTTATTTCATTTATTGCCAGTGACATGCTGTAACAATAAGCATCAGATAGGCAATTAGGATCTAAAAAATAGCAACCTTTGCTGAACGGATTTTTTGGACTTGTACCTAGCAGTATTACCGCTCCTTAGAAAACTACTTCAATTATATCACGTAGAAGTTCATTTCAGAAATGATGAGAATATTCTCTTTTTTTATTCACTGAGGAAAGAACCTAAAAACATAATCACACTATTGATTCAACCCGTTTCGCGTATTCATATATTAGTGTGATTACGTTTTCAGGTTAGCAGCTTAATAAAACAGCAAAACAAACGCTGTTCTGGTTATTTCTTATAATTCAATGCCACCAAGCATAAAAAAGCAAATATTTTGATATGTTTGAGTAAATATTATATCTTATTCATCTACTTTGTGTGGAAGCATACAAAAAAGTTGCCAACTAAAAAAAAAAACAACTTTGTTCATTGGAGTATGCATGAAGAAATGAGTAAAATAAAAATCAGACAATCAAAACGCTTGAATCTTAATATACAAAACTAAAATTAAATCATTTCACTATGTATTGCTATGGCATAACCAGTATCAGACTTACACTCTAAATTTTCTGCCTAAGGATAGAGTATGCCTAAGGGCAGAGTAAAATGAACACTTTTTTCATATGGCCGCATGTATTTACGGCTGTTCGCGTAGCCTTTAACTGCCGACTTTTTTGGGGTTTTTTTGTATCTTTTTACGGTTACATAGCCCTAAATATGTATACTAAGGGAAAAAAGTTTAGCAATTTTTTTCGACCTACATTATTTTTCAACGTAAATGTATAAACCTTATAAAATCAGTCTCGTTTGCAATTTTTAAACGCTAACTAACTAATTATGCATTAAGAGCACGTTTTCCTCGCTTCTAAAGGCTGTCTGACGCAATTTTGCTGAAACACGTTCTGCACGTGCTTCCACATGTACGTGAAGTCTATATCCACAATATCTATCCCAGTTTATTGGTTAGCATCAATAACAAGATAACTCATTAAAACATTAAACAAAAATCAAATGGGACGTCGGCCAGGGCTTAACTAAGACCAACGGAACGTAGCCATCGGTATGCTGGCTGGTGGTATGATGGTATAAGAGGTGGCTCAACATTTTGGCGTGAGCCAAAGTTCTATTTATAGACTTAGAACAAAGTATCGTCTATTAGGCACCGTCAAAGACAGGCCACGTTCAGACATGCCACGTAAGACTACCCAACGTGAGGACAATTACATTGTGACGTGTTCACGGCGTAATCGCTTCCTCAATAGCACTCGTATGGCCGGTTTGGTCCGAAATGCAACGGGAACACGGGTCTGTGCTCGTACTGTAAGAAACAGACTTCGTTCGGCACGTTTACGCGCACGTCGACCTTACGTTGGCATTCCTTTGACACGTGCACACAGACATGCAAGATTGAATTGGACAATGGTACACCGTCGATGGCCAAGACGAATGTGGAACCAGGTCCTATTCACAGACGATTCCCGTTTTAATTTGATATTTGTGGATTGCAGGGTACGTGTTTGGAGGCGTGATGGCGAAAGGATGGATCCCGCCAACGTCATTCAACATGACCGTTTTGGAGGCGGCAGCGTCATGGTCTGGGGTGGTATATCATACTGACTGACTTTGTAGCTATTCAGGGACTCTTAAATGCCGTTCGATACTGCACCGAAATTGTCCAGCCAGTGGTATTGCCGTTCTTGCGTCAAGAGCTTGCTACCATTTTTCAGCAAGATAATGCCCGCCCACATGTCGCTCGGCACACGTTGGACCTTTTACAGACTAATAATGTTGATGTGTTCGATTGGCCATCCAAATCACCGGATCTGTCTCCGATCGATCACCTTTAGAACCATCTGGGTAGGAGAGTAAGAGACAGGAATGACGGACCTGGAACGTGTTCTGCGTCAGGAATGGGGTGGTATCCCTATGGCCATTAATCGTAGGTTCATTTCCAGCATGAGAAGACGCTGTGATGCCGTTATTGGCGCAAACGGTGGACACACAAGATATTAAATCTTTGTGTTACTTTTACTTCCCTACCCCTACCATGTTTGACGCTGTACAACAAACACGTATGCCCATGAAATCATCTGATCTTTTAAATACTGTGGCTAACACATAAAAGATCGATGTGTGAAAATACGGTTTGAATCCAAAGCTGGACACCGGAGAAATTGGCTGTAACGTACGAAATTGCTAAACTTTTTTCCCTCAGGATATTTTTATTGAGGAGTTTCTTATGTTTGAAAACTTTCGTCACGAGTCATTGATAATAGAGACTTTATTTCTAATGTAGACAGGGGAGTCAAAGTAATTTGGAGTCGATCATTAAACATATCGTTAGTAGATCTGTGAAACATCTCGTACATCTCGTATTTCGAACAATTAAAAGCTAAAATCACATAGAAATCGACACGTCGGTGTTTCCTATTTTTCACTTAGTTTAGTCCATCCTGTTTGGAATGAAATAGCACGTGACAGACGTCGGCGATTGCATGGAACAATATTTATTTTGTATTTACATTAAATCGAGGACCTGGGGACGTCTTAATTCTTGGCCAGCGTTGAAGTAGCATTTGTATGATCAAACAGTCGACGATTAATCGAAGCATGATGTCGACATGCCGGCGAAATGACGACGAATAGACACTGATATGTCGACAATTTGTCGACGTTTAATCACCGATAACTAACGGAATTAAAGAAAATTAGAAAAGGGCCCAAAATAAGTTTGTGACTTACACAAGTAGCTCGGCGATTAGTCGCCGATGCTAAAACGCCTTCCAAAAAATCATAAGACGTCGACTACAAGTCGGTAGATTTAACATGAGTATACATCAGTCGAAGACGTATAGCCAATTAGTCGCTGATTTTTGTCATTAATTCCGCAAAAACTCGTCGGTAACTCAAAGCCGACACATTAGTGAGTTTATGTGACAGCAACGTAAATTTAGCAAAATTTAAGACCTGTCTAAATTTAAAGGTTTTGTTGACGAGATTTTCAAGTGGCTTTAATTTGAAAAAATACCATATTGTAGGAAAGAAATTTTGTGGAAAAATAAGAAATCACGTGTTACAAGCATTTTCTTCTTTTTCTTCAACGTTTTCTCGGATATGAAATCAAAGTTACGGAAAAAACAAGGATTGAACAGAAAAGGGTTAAAAAAGGGAAATGCGATTGATTTTTCGATGTTTGTTTCGCAAAATTCAACAGTAGATAAATTTCAAGCATATATCACACTTCTTAAAAGAACAGTCAATAAGGGTTGGTCATATTATAAATTGAAACAAACAAACAAACAAACAAAACAAAACTTAACAAAAAACAAACAAAAAAACAAACAAACAAAAAAACCAAACAGATTATTTATCGTTAGTATGCATTCGCGATTATAAGCAATTTATGTATTTTCACAAAGTTTTTAAATTATTTGTCTAAGGGGGCATAAAAACAGGATTGAAGAGCGAATTGGCTAATTAAGGTTACTTGTTTCGGTGGACATTCGAGGGACGGTCAGAAAATATCTGGACTTTTACTCGTTCTCGAAAACTAGTCACCTTTTTAAAAAAGATATTTCTTTTCTTTTTCAAAATATTCTCCACCTCGGTATGCGCACTTTTACCATCTTCGTTGGAGCTTTTGTACTCCCACTGTGAACCATGACGTAGACCTTTTAGATACTGTGTAACTTCAGATATCAAAGCCTGGTCTTATATTCCTTTCAAGCAAGCACTTTTTCAGTTCTGGAAATAAATAAAAGTCACAGGGGACGAGGTCTTAGCTCTAAAGAGGGTGAGACAACAATTGCCATTTGTAAGAGTTGATAACTTCCAATGTAGCTGCGGCGATATTAGAGGGGCGTTAATTTTTAGAAGGGGGACATTTTCTGTGCTAACCTGAGAGGCATTTGCTAGAGCTTTTCTCTGACAACTTCCAGAATTACTTCAGGATAGTACTTGGCAGTGACGGTTTGACCTTTTGGCATGAAATAGGTAAGTACCATTCCTCGTAAATCCCATAAGACAACTAGCATGATTTTGCCAGCCGAAGAAGACAGCTTAAACTTCTTAGGAGGTGGGGAACAAGCTCGTTTCCACTGCTTTGACTGAACTTTTGTCTCAGGTTCAGAATGATGAACCCACATCTCATCTCCTGTAATAATGCGGTTTAAAAACTTTTATTCTTGATTTAAACGACTCATTTGCATGATTACTCTGGTTGAATTTTGATCTGCGGATAGCTGTCTAGGCACCTACCTGGCACTTATCTTGCTTATGCCTGTTTGTTCGTGTAAAATATTGTGTGCCGTTGCCTTATAGATGCTAAACGTTGTGGCTTCCTCCTCCATAGTTACTCTACGATTTTTGTTGACAAAAGCTTTAACATTGCTACCATTGTTTAAGTCACCACCTAAGTTTTCCGACCAGTCCTAGCCCTGGCACAAACTCTTGTTCAGCCTTCACTAAACTGAGAATTCCTGTTGTAGGCCGCCTTCATAGCGCAATTGGTAATGTACCTGACTCCCAATCTTCATTGGGTTCAATCCCCGGCGGCGGCACATATGCCTTCCAGCATTAGTATCTCACCAATGGGTGATTAGTCGTAAGCCTACATTAAGTGGGATAGCAGTTAGAGGCTAGGAAAGGGTGTAATCGTGGTACTAGGTAGAGATTTATCAGGAATCCATTGTTATCAAGTCCATGTGATGTGACTGAAAATTGTTAAAAGCGGCGTTATACCCCATTTAAACAAGCAAACTAACAAACCTTTACATATCCAAAGCTACTGAACGACGGAGAGGTTTTGATCCAACCACAAAAACATATGTCGAGGCCCTCGATATTGGAAGTACTCATATGGATCATCTTTTCAATACCATTCAAAGGTTAACCCACAACATAGGATTTTGGATAAGGAATAAAAGATTGAGTTGAAATCTCCCTCCGTCCTAAAGCTACATATTTTCTGACAACTATTAAGATATGCCATGCTGATGCCAGACTACTCTTGTTTTGACGATGACTTTGACAGATGTATAGACAAAGACCAGCCTGTGCAAACGTGCAGTCTGTTCTAAGCCTAAACTACCTGCTGCTTCTTGGTGCTTGAGAAAAAACTTTGAACTAAATATGTCAAATTTTAAAATTCAGTGAAATAGGATTAATATAAATCAGGACAAGGGTTACTTCTAATAATAGTCTAAAGTGACGTTCTTTCTACGAATGTTTAACAACCTCTAGATAACCCCGTGAAATATTTTTACAATTTGATAAATGGGGAATTTTCAGATAAGGTTGAGATTAATTCAAATAGGAAAATTTTTCTTCGGCTACACATGAAAGCGGGGTGTGTTCCGTCAAGGAAAAAAAATAGGCGAGTATTAAGTGTACCTTATACAAGGCAGTGCCTGAAACGATCATTCTTTTAAGCAACCACTTTTTGGTCGTCCCTTCAGTGGTTGCTTAATACAAGATTCGCTGTACATGTAGCAAGATAAAGCTTCCAGTTCTAGTGCATTTGGCCAATCGCTGGGCCCGCCCACTTACTTCGTTAGCCCCGCCCTTTGACTCTGGTAGGAAGTCCCGCTTCGACTTTAAACTGTGTTTTTTTGCAAAATTTACTGTAAGGAGCATGTAACAAGAAAGTAAAATAATTGGCTTGCGACCTAAATGCCGTAACTGCAGCTTGAACATAAGCGATTTCTAAAAACTTTTCGCAAAGTAAAGATATTTAAAAAAAGCGGAATAGAGTGAATACGATTAAATGATTTATTTGTTTTATCAAGACTCTATACAACCAAGGTTATCAATATAATTACAGTACCATAGAATGTACTATGTTACCCAAAGCAGGGGGTAAGAACTTGTTAATGTTGGTGTGCCTAAAGTCGGCCGTATTTATTTATTGACATCTTCGCTTATTTGTTAAGTGCAGTACTAAAACTAGAACCAAGACTCTATACCACCAAGGTCACCGATATAATTACAGGTGATTTATTCATCTATCCAGACATACATGTATACATACACATATATAATACATACATATATACAAGTACCGTAAGGACATACGGGAAAAGTCGATACGCCAATGAACGTACCATGAATGTATTATGTTACCCAAAGCAGGGGATAAAAACTTGATAATGTTGGTGTACCTAAAGTGGGCCGTATCTATTTCTTGACATTTTTGCTAATTCTTTAAGTGTTGTTCGCTGGTGTTAGCCGTATCCAGAACACTGGAGTTGTTGTAATTTCATCAAGAAAATGAATTTTTTTCTAATATGTTTTGCTTTTGTTTTCATACATAGACTGGTGCATAAAATGCTTTTAACCCATTAGCACACGACTGCATTTTAGACTAGTTTGTTTGTTGATTTGATTTTAGTTTAACGCCACTTTTTTATAAGTATTTCAGTCATATCGCGGCGGCTAGAGCACCTTACTATGGATTCATGGTATTTCTCACACCAGTACTATCACTACATCGTTTCCGAGCCTCCAGTTGCGCATTCCATTTCAGTTTACGATTATCAACCAACTGGTGGAGACAAATGTCGGAAAGGATATTCGTCGCGACCGGGGATCGAACCCAGGACCCCATGATTAGGAGTCCTACGCGCTACCAATGCGCTATGGCGTGGTTTTTTTAAGGGGGGGGTAAGCGTCCCAAAGCGATGATGTATGGGAATGGATAGAAATTGTTTTGGACAGGCCAAATAGAGGTCATTAAAGCAAATCTTATACACGGTTTGTTTGGTGAATTCAACTGACACATTTTTTTATTTCTGTTGATTTCAATAAACTTTTCAATATCATTACTAAGTATAGTTTGCTTTCAACAGGACGCCGGAAGCACATGCCTTACGTATTTTTTTTTTTTTTTTTTTTTTTTTTTGAGTGAAGATATTCATGTGTGTAGTTAATAGTTTTATGATATTGACGCTAATTCTACTCAATTTCTTCCATTTAATAAATTAATCAAAGTTGTCAGTTAACCGTCCGACTGGTATCATTCAAAACATTCCACAACTCCACTCAAATCAACATGTTGTATCGCTATCGGAACTCCATATTCCTCTTATTATATATACGGTCTCATAGTGTTGGTATGTGCGTTATGTTATATATATATTTTTTTTATTTAGACATTAAAAAATTATTTTAAAAATGAAAAATATTCAAAGGGGTAACACGGCTATTTATCTGTTTATTTGTTTTATTTAGAAAAACAAACAAACAAACAAACAAACAAAATTAAAACATTTTTCGTTATATAGTTCAAAAACAATTCGATTTAAAGAACAATTATAACACGGTATTTTTTTTAAGAAAGAAAACGAATAGCTATCACGAGGGAACGTCTTCGATAATTTTCCTAATGACAACGTTTAGTGCAACTCTCTAGTGATAACTGTGTCCCGACGATTAAAGTTCATGCAAAGATTCAGATATTTTTCTTCTTTCTTTTCGTGTCTTATTTTATATCCGAAAACAATGAGCGTTCGTTTACAAGTGTTGTCTATAGTCAACACTTATAAACGAACACTTATTTTTTAAAGTTTTCAAATACAACATGTTTTCAACTAGATAATTAAACAATCGCGACAGCGACAGTCAATCAAGGAATAAACCGACCAATCAAATAATTTAATCGACCCGGACCTGAGCTTATCACCTCCAACATTAGCCGCCATTTTTGTTAACCTTAATTGTTTGCTTTGCGACTTAAATATCATCACTATAGCATATTCAAGCTGTAGTTACGACGTTTAGGTCACAAACCAACCATTTTACTTTTTTGTTACAAGCCACTGGCCATAAATTTTGCAAACTAATGCCATTAAAAATCGAACCAGAACTTCCTGTTGGAGGTAATGGGCGGGGCCTAGGGAATCAGTGGACAGGGCCAGTGATTGGTCAATTAAACAAATAACCACTTAAGACAGTCTTTTATAGCAAGATATGTCCGTAATCTTAGTTTTATCTATCAAGATTGGTTTTTAAAATTCTTAAAACTTAGATTAATCCTCTCGATTCTGCTTTCTTGAAAACACTAGTACTCGCGCCGAATGTGTGGGCCAAGGAATGAACCAAGATCGATAGCTGCTCCCGGCAATCGAACTCGGGACTTGATCAAGAAGCCGACGCTCTACCTCTCGTCCACGGACACCACAACCAACCACGGACACCAGCACAAGATTCAAGCCTATTGGTTGACTGATTTTCTTTTTTCGTGCCTCCACGGACAAGACTTTGAGAAAGCAACTATTTCGTATTTAAGATATGAAAAGAATATTTTTTGTTTTCATGGAGGTATGAACCGAAAAACCAAATCACACTGTATGAATACGCGAAGCGGATTCATACATTTTTGATTAGGTTTTTCGGTTCATACCTCCATGAAAACAAAAAAATATTCTCTTCATTTCTTATAATTTAATAGCATCGAGCGAAAAAGCCAAAAACTTTACGAATTTTGATACCTTTTTGTATGGGACTATTTTGTTCGGAAGCATACAAAATCGCTGTGTGCTCAAAATTTTGTTCATGGAGTTATGAATAAATTTTTCGACAAATCAGAACGCTCGTTTTTGATAGACGAAACAAAAATAAAATTATAATTGCGTACAAAGAAGACCAATAAAAGTTGCCCTAAACTTAGTCTAGTAAATACTTGCTTTGTCATGCTTGATTTCATTAGATTATAAGAATTGAAGAGAATATTTTTTGTTCTCATTGAGGTATGAATCTTGAAAACTAAATCACCCTAATGCATGAATCCACTTGCCGTACTCATACAGTGTGATAAAATTCTTAGGTCCATACATCAATAAAAACAGACCTTTTTCTCCTCACTTCTGTAAATACTTTCTTTGTTAATAATTGCAATACTTCAAAATAGAGTATTTTCATTGGCCCAAATCGTATCACGTGATCAAATCAATTGCACTTTATACCTCGATAAAAGACAGATCTATTTTGGACAAAAATAGAAACAAAACAAGGTCAGGGATTTCCGATATTGGGAATTCACTTCCAAGAAATACCGCACTTGTTTTGTTACTATTTATAGTCATCACCCTTTGAATTTCGATTTCCTCGAATTCCTTTATGCTTCCATGGATTTTCAATCAATAGATAAACAAATAGTGTCCTTATAACAATTATAATGTTCGTTTTAAACATGAAGATTTCGATAACTCACCTTTATTAGCCGTAAATCCGAGATGTCGAATCGGCTTCACCACATCAGCATGCATCGTGTCCATGTGATAGGTTTATATTTCTTATCTATTACAAAGCATCTATTCATAATTCTAGTTGTTATCGGCCCAGATATCATAATTTACAGAGTTTAAAGTTAGTATTTGCTCATAATAATTCCAAATAAATCCAACGTATGTTCGAATTTCCATTTCAAAAAACCCAAGCGACAAAATAAAATGTCCGCCGTTACAATGACTCGAGCGATAAACTGTGTCAATGTATCCATACGCCTGTCAAAGAAAAAGTAACTCCGCCCACAGTTCGTTTATTTGTTTTTATTTTCATCTCTCTATCCGTTTCGGATTTGAAAATAGACGTATTGCAATTATATGGGCTGAGTGTATTTTTCACTGCGTTTATTGGAGTATAAAGTGCAATTGCCTTAGCACATGGCTTAAACATAACGCCCTACGGGCGTTATTTGCCATGTGCTAAGGCAATTGCACTTTATACTCCAATAAACGCAGTGAAAAATACACTCATCCCTATATTATTGATTTCATTAAATTAAACTTTCTTAGTTATTATTTATTTCATTATATTATAAGAAATTAAGAGATTTTTTTTAGTGTGTGTGTTCACATTGAGGTATAAATCTTGAAAACAAAATCACCCGAATGTATGAATCCACTTGCCGTATTCATACAGTGTGATAAAATTCTTAGGTCCAATGTTCTCTTCACTTCTAAATAAATTCAATCGGTCTCCTCACAAAGTAGTGAGCAAGAAAAAGGAAGAATATACTTATCCCTCTTTTCAAAAGTCACAAAAATAGCAAAATATGAATGTTTTTCGAAATTTCAGGATCATTAAAGACAGAAATGATAGTTTAGATCAGATGGTTTTGAAAATTTTTTCTTGTATAACGGCTACTTCAAAGATGAAAAAGATTCTGTTTTCTTTTTCAAAAATGTAAATTGGTTTAGGATCACCCCGCAAACTAATGTTATTTTTTAAATAAGGAGTGTTACAAAAAACATGTCTTTAGAACATTCTCACTGATCATTTTCAATGCAATTTTCAATTGACCAATTGCAGGCCCGCCCATTTACTTCATTGGCCACGCCCACCGACTCCAACAGGAAGTTCCGCTTCGATTTCAATCGGCGTTTTTACAAAATTGATGGCTATTAGCATGCAACAAAAAAGTGGAATAGTTAGTTGGAGACTTAAATTTTGATGCTCTCGGAGATATGAATAGCTATATGTCACTGTGTGTCTATCATGGTGAACCTGGACTTTGAATTTCTTTTAAAGAAATTGCTTTAGTTTTGATTTACCATATATAAATCATGAAAATATTTTGACCGACTGAAAAGACATTGGTTTAAGCTTTACTTGCATTTTAACATTTTGCGATTATACTTCATACAGAAGTCTTTGCGAGATGACCTTGACCTTTTACCGACTTTCATGAAAATTGTTTCACTTTGATATACCTTTTATTTTTTCACTATAGTGAGATAATGGAAAAAGTTAATCGAATAAAAGATTCCTTAGAATTTTTTTAAAAAAAGAGTAATTTTTAAAGTACAAAGAATTTGAATTGTGTGTTCCTTTTGTTTGCCAATTTTCTGAAGGACATGCGTTCAGTGCAGGCCGTAAACAAATGTCTTATTTAATGTCCATATGTACATACAACGTGCATGTTAAAGGAAGTAGTAAAAGTACACCGTGTCTCGCTTTTCAAACCTATCAATGTCATTCGCAGACCACCGCTGTTAATCGACTGATCGATTGTTCAATCATATGATTCCTGTTGACTGGAGGTAAACTTTGAACTACGAGCTTCATGTTAAGCATATTTTGGTGACTTAAACTTATTCAAGCTGTAGTTACAACGTTCGGGTCGCCAACCATCGATTTGCATTTTGTAATTTGTATTTTGCAAATCTACGTCGTTTGAAACTTTAGTCGAAATGCCACTGCGGAGGACAATCGGCGTGGCCAGCAGACCATTTCTTATCAACCGTACAATTTTTGATGCTCATTGACACTTTTACCCATTCCCACACGATATAATTTTAGTCCAGTACAACTTCAAAGAAGTTGCAGACAATAATTTTAAGGTTATGAAATCTTCAAAATCTTTGTCTTTTAGGGTAGAAAACATTGCTGATAATGAAGGGGTAGAAAACATTGCGGATAACGAAGAAATTGCTTGTGACAAGCAATTTCTTCATTTTCCACAATGTTGTTTTCCAAAGCCTTTATATTGAGGTGCGTTTAAAAGCGTCATTGTGTGGTTATGGGTTTAAATATATAAAAGAGGTGATTTCGAACAGAATTGGGTTGTCAGAATACAACAAAAGCGATGAGCGAAATGGGCGGAAGAGCTAAGTTGAATAAATTGGTCATTTTGAGTTGATTGCATGAATTGTCAGCCCCCATTAATTTAGTTGGTAGAGTTCTCGACTTCAAACCACGAGGTCGCGCGTTTGATCCCCGAGATGATTAAACGAGCAGACTAGTTGTGTTTCGGATGAGAAATTAAATCGAGGCCCCGTGTCACGGTGCTATCAACCTAAGACGTTAAACCCCTCTTTCCTCATCCCCCGCCTGAAAGCCGACCAATCGAACACATCAACCGAAGGTAAACCATTTCTAATCGTAATCTGGTGTAACACTATTATTTAAATCAAATTACTGAAAAGTACTGTAAGCTAGCAAAGCATTGTTTTGTTCAATCATCTTCTGTGTCAAAGGTTTTCACGATAAAGAAACGAGGTTAAAGTAACCAAGGAGTTAACCCATTCCCAAACGATCCCTCCTTTTACGCCCCTCAAGAAGATTACAAGCAATTTCTTCATTTTCCACATTCTTTTCTACCTAAAGAGATAAATATTTTAGAATTTTCATCAATTTGAAATTGTCGTCGGCAACTTCTTTGAAGATCGATGTGCTAAAGTGATCTATAATTCCTAGGAGATGAACTTGCATGCAAAGTTTTCAATATTCATGAAATACATAAGAACTCCTTTTAAGGCGTATGCATTATACGTATTTAGTGGTTCTTTAGTGCACTCATTGAACTTTAAGACGACCTCAAAATTTTGTCTATTAACTTAGGGTATCAAAGCTGACGCTTTGCTAGCCAAAAATAATAATAATTACCTTGTAAAAATAACTTCCCTTATGAGAAAAGAAAAAATAATAACCACAAGAATAGAATAACTATCATGTTCATTACAAAGAATGAAGATGATATAAGAAATATTTATACCTATCACGATTAATCTGTTACTTTTGGTTTGAAGGACCGCCAGGTTGTCATTTTTTGGTTATGATTAATTAAACGGAACAAAAATAAGATTTATAACCATAATTTTCGTGAGCGCTTTTGGAAAAGAAAAACAGAAAGAACTGTTCCAGTTCACAAGTAATGTCTCCTTTTTCCGAGTTTTCTACTACGAATGAATATTCGAATTAGACCGGCATTGTTATATACCGTATAACTGTTATTGAGAATGTAAAGTTCTCTTACACCCCCAATTCTTATAATTCAAACTATATTGGAAATGTAAAACCAAAAAGAAACAACAAAATAATTCGTATTATAAACAACCCTAACCTTCATAGCTATGGTTGCAAGTGACCAATCGCTGGCAACGCCAACTTTCTCAATTGGCCACGCCCATTCAGTCCAACAGGAAGTCTCGCTTCGATTTTTAACGGCGCAATTTTGCAAAAGCTATGGTCTATAGCATGTAACAAACAAGTGGAATCGTTGGTTAGAGACCTACATGTCGTAACTACAGCTTGAATAACCTGTAGCTACGACGTTTATGTCGCCAAACCATCACAAAAGGTTAACAAAAATGGCGGTCATGGTTTCCGCTTGAATCTCATAACTGGCCTCAATGAATGATTTCATTGGTCGACTGGTTATTTAATTGACAGCCACGATTGGTCAATCGTCAGTGGGCGTGATCAGGGATTGGTTCATTAGATACTTGTAAGGATGCAGAGTTCGTAGAGTTCTATGAAATAGATTTACGGATTCAGAGGTTTGATGTTTTAGTGTGAGGACATTTGAACCCGACCATTTTTCTCGCATAATCTCGAAGAAAAATGGTTGGAAATAATCTCCCCTTTAACCCTTTCCAGTTTTTCAAAATTTTAGACCTGTCCAAATTTGTAGACGACAATTGAATGATGATTTTATTTGAAAAATTATCATTTGGTTTGGTAAGAAAATTGTGGAATAAGAAGAAATTGCTTGTGACAAGCAATTTCTTCTTTTTTCAAAATGATTTATTAGGTATGAAAACACAGCGACATAAAAACCAGTGATTGAACAAGAAAGGGTTAAAAATTGAAAGATACTTTGACCAAAGTGTTGTAAGTACTGTAAGCTAGTAAAGTATGATTTTATTAAGTTATCTACCTTGTCAATGGTCATCATGATGAATGAGCAAGGTTAAAGTAATCTAGGAGTCAAATCATTATAATACGACGAAAGACTCGTTCGAAATGATACTTGTTGCAGACAACAATTTCAAGTTGGTGGAATTTAAAAATATTTGCCTTGTAGTGTAGAAAACATTGTGGACATTGGAGAAATTCCTTCTTACAAGAAACTTCTTCATAGTCCACAATGTTTAACGCCTTGTTCTTGAGATGCGTAAAAAAGTGGAATTGAGTGGGAATAGATTACATATGCGTTTGAATGAGTTCTCTGCAATTTGAATAAAGTTAATCGAAGTGGCCATGCAAAGCAGTGCGTATAGTGAAAACTCAGGTCAGACCTATTTTGAACACGATATGTTCAGGTGAGCTAAAAGTACACAGGAGATGAAATTGCAGGCAGAGTTTACAGTATTCCAGGAATATATATTAAAGACTACTTTTTATGGCGTAGGCATTTAGTGGCTTTAGTGGTTAAGCCTCCAGTTTGCTATCTAATGAAATGTCTCCCAGATTAAATACATCTATCCCTAGCAAGCCGCCTCACTTAAATTGCCTCCTTCATATCTATGTACGTTTGTGGGATATCAGACATTGGAGGAAGATAAACAGCAGGTTAGCAGGTAAACTGATGTCATCACGCCTCGGTTAAGTCAAATAGATTAAATAAAGTTATTTTATACTCATAGTCAAACTAGCTGCCGTCATAATTCAGCTGGTAGCGCATCAGACTCTATATCTTTAATCATGGAGTATCATGGGTTCGATCCCCTGCGGCGGCACATCTTTTCTGTCTCTCATCGATAACCTAAGCGGGATTGCAGCTTGAGGCTCTGAAAGGATGTAGCGGATGTAGAACTGATGTGGGATATACCAAGAATCCATTAATTGTTAGGTACTCCAGCCGTCCCGATATGACTGAAAAATTGTTAAAAGCGGCGTAAAATCATTCAAACAAACAAATCATAGTCAGATTATTTCTCATCCGAAAACATGAAGAAATACGTGCCTGAATTGGGGAGAAATATATTACTCCAGGATTGACTTACAATTCATGAATAGGTTTGCTTTAATTGGTATTACTTCCTCTTACATTTTACAACTTATTTTATTTTTGTGTTTTTCGAGTTATCTTAAACACGGATTAAACATGTTTCTTTTTTTCAAGGTGTTTGAAGAAAATGGTTCTTTTAGTGACTATTTCCATGCGTCTCGTCATTTTGATATCTCTAATCAAATATTGTTAATGATTAATAATTTGTTAATGAGGTGCAATCTGTTTACATACTTTGACATTCCTCTAAATTCAACACAAGATCTTCAATACATTGCCCATTAGAAATTTTCAAACACTGCGGTTTTCTTCCCCAAAATGCAAGGAAAGCAAAGCTCTTATCCTTAAAGACTGGGCCGAGAGCCAAATTGTATGTGACTATCATACAGTTAATAGCATCATAAAATAGGCGCTCACTCCGCTAGTTTTCATTTAACCCTTCCCATACTGAACCCGGAATATTCCTGTTTTGTCAGGAGGTATAGATAAAGATTAGACTGCACATGTGTGCAGTCTGTTTTTAATCTACACCCAATGTTTGTTCCTTTAAGTCAGAGATTTTAAGAGTTTTAATTTCAAGAAACACATTGGCCCCTAAGTGGTACTTTCAGGACTTTTAGCCCTTTGAATTTCATGCAATTTTTAAAAAAGACTTAAGGCTAATATCACTCGTCCACCATTCTATTCATATGATTCAAATAGCCCACTCAAGTAGTTCAAAACAGTCCACAGCTTCATTCACATCGTTAAAAAAACACAAGTTCATCGGCTAACCCGAATTCGGCGGTATCTGATTGGTCTTATTTAATATGCATATCTATTCATAGAACAATGCGTTCATTTTTATACTAAAGAGGTAACAGCATGCCGTTCATTTCACTTTGTCAATTTCACGATTTTAAGCTTTAGGGAACTATTGAGAACACACATTACCCGTCGTCCGCCCACCTGTGAACACATTTCAAAAAATATTCTTTTCCAAAACTAACCATCAGATTTCAATGAAACTTTACGGAAATAATCCTTGCGTGACAACCTCCCAAACACTTCAAAGGATCCTAATCCATGAATTACTCGCGTTACCATGGTAACTGAAAGGACAATCCAATGGATTCTTTAAAAATAAACTCCTTAATTGTAAATCCTGGAGCTTTCAAATTTTATACGTAGAATCATCTCTTAGTCCTCTGTCGAAATATTTTCATGTTATAATAATGTGATTTACTTATTAAGTCCTATGTTTTTACTTCTTTGAATTTAAGGAGAATTTCAAGAACTCATTTTTATATATCATTTCCTCCTAAACTACCCATAAGATTTTAATGGTCCCTCAAAATATTTCAAGAAATTGACCAATCGCGGCTGCCAATCAGGGAATCAACCGACCAATCACATCATTTTCAGCCCGGACATGAGCTTTCAACTCCTACATTGGTCGCCACTTTTTTAAAACTTTTGCTGGTTCGGTGACTTAAACGTCGTAACTACAGCTTTTTCAAGCTTTAGTTACGACGTTTAGGTCACCAACTAACCATATTTCTATTTTGATACATCCTACTAGCCATATTTAACAAAAAAAAACGAAGCTGGACTTCCAGTCGGAGTTGATGCGCGTGGCTTACGGGATAAATGGGCGGGGCAATCGATTGGTCAATAGTAATGCATTAATAAAATCTATTTGATACTGAATCCTCCTTCAAGAATTTCACTAAGCTTTGAACAGAAATAAAAGAGATGTCGACCGAATTCGAACTTCATGACATTAACAGTTAGCACATAAAAGAAAAATTGCAAATTTAATGTTATTCTATCGGTGGCCTTTTGACATTTGAATACTCTTTAGTTTGTTACGGTTTTTATTTGCTAGAAAAATATACGATAACAAAAAGAGCACGAGTTTCTTCTGGAAAACTTAGTAAAAACGTCAAAGTATAGGAGTTAAATCCTTTTGTTTCTGTTGTTTCTGAGTCTGAGCGTGGCATTTTACTATTTTCCCGAAAGCTAAAGCAGTCTGTACAACCGCATAACGTTTAAACCCTTACCACACGGAGAAACAAAAACAGACTGGTCCAATTTCAAACAGGTTATAATGGATAATTTTAAGATGCTGGACTTTGGAAAACGTTTGCTTTTTTTGTTTAGAAAACATTGTAGAAAATGAAGAAATTGCTTGTTACAAGCAAGTTCTTCTTTGTCCACAACGTTTTCCAAAAGCTTTTTTTCTTTGGGGGGCGTCAAAAGGCGGCGTTGTGCGGGATTTGGTTAAGAATAAATTGCCCATCGTTTTCAGTTTTTAGCCAGTACCTATCTAGAGCACATAGCAAAGAAGCCGAACAGTCTGCGGTTGCACAGTCTGATCTGACTCTTCACTTGGCGCATGAATTGTTAAATTGTTAGAAGGCAAAGATTATGGATGTTAAAAAAAAACATTGACAAATTACCAAAGAGTTCAGGAGTGCGCTCGGATTTACTGTATAGGATGTTGTGTTATGATCGTTTCACACAGGGTGAGATATTTAACATTATTGCATTAGCTTTTTAACCTCTTATAAACAAACCATTGACTGGTCAAGAACCAGAAAAGGTCTGTATAACCCATGACCAGCCCACAGTGTTTTCACCGGATCAAAAATCAAAGTAGTCATCTACGCGAATTCTACAGTCGCGGCTGTTAATCAAATAATCAGTCGACTAATGAACTCATTCATTTAGACTGGAAGTTCAGTTTGAACTCAAACATTGGTCGCCATTTTGGCGAATCATTTTTGTTGGTTTGGCGACTTAGGTGTCGTAACTACAGCTTATCTGGCGTGGCCAGAGGAGTCAGTGGACGGGGCAAGCGATCCATCAGTTGTTGACATCTGAAGACAGATTCAAAAAATGTAATTTGAAAAAAAAAACCAAAGCAGACTAGCAGATGTATGGCAGAGTAGGTTTTGATCCACTATTACCCTTTCATCACTCGTCGATGCTAGGGCTTGAACCTGTGACCTTTGGATCACTATAGGTAAGCTCTTAGGCCTACAGACAAAGTAGGTATAGAGGTCACATGACCAATCCGTACTTCACAGCTTAGAGCGTTTGTTTTCAGAGGTTTGGGCAATTCTAACAGTTTGCGTCTTGGAAAACTATCCAAAAGTTCACGTAGAGTGCATTAAATTATCTGAAATTTTATGATAGAATATTACAGAAAGTAGAGATGTTAGAAAAAAATTAAACCTTTCTCGTGAAGATAAACGTATTTTTGAGAAATATACTGTTTAAAAACAAAAACAAAAAAAGACTCCAGCTTTTGATAGATGAAACATTGGATAAGTTCGATTGGTGACTAAAAACCTCGAAACTACAGCTTGAATAAGGAGGTTTTCGGTCGCCCACTTACGATATGTCGCGGATGCTTCTGAAACTGACGGATCCCGGCAGTCAATCAAAGAATCCAACTACCTTTCAAATTGGCAACTCGCTGGCCCCGCCCACATTTTCGTTAAACCAGCCCACTGACTCCTACAGAAAGTCTCGCTTCGATTATAACTCTTGTCATGCTGAACCCGGAATATTCCGGTTTTGGCAGGAGGTATAGACCAAGATCAGCCTGCACATAAGTGCAGTCTGATCTTGGTCTGCACCTCCTGCTTGTACTTTTTCCTGCCAGAGTTGTTTGTGATATTGATTTCCTAAAGATATATCGATTTTTAACAACAAGTTCTACCAATGCTTTTAGCCCTTTAATTTTGCAGCAACTCTAAAAGGTTATTTATACAGCGTGACAAGGGTTAAACTACCTTATTTTGAGAAAAAGCATGGCTAGTAACATTCAATGAAAAAAGCAAAATGGTTGGTTGGCGACTTAAACGCCGTAACTACAGCTTGAATAAGCTACGACGTTTGAGTCGCCAAACCAACAAAAATGTTGACCAAAATGGCGGCATATGTTGGAGTTGAACACTCATTTCTGGTCGAAATGAATGATTTCGTTGACCGATTGGTTATTTAATGGACATTCGCGATTGGTCCATTGTTCATTTAGATCGGAAGTGAACAGTTCACTCCGACAATGGCAAACACTCATGTGGAGCATTTTTGTAAGTTTGGCGTCTTAGACGTCGTGACTACTGTTATCGCAGCTGTAGCCACGATGTTTTGGTCGCCTACCAATCATTTTTTTCTTTTTTGCTACACGATGAATAAGCTGCAGCTAGGACGTCTCAGTCGCAAAACCAATAAAATAGCTTCCCATAAATGGTGGCGAATGCGGGACTTCAAAGCTTACTTCTAGTATAAATGATTGATTTCTTTGGTCGACTGGTTATTTTATTGACAGCTGCGATTGGCCTACTCACATTGTCTTAATGCGAGCTCTGGGTCACTTGTGTCGGTTCCGTTTCCCTTTTACAAATATTAGTTTTTTCGGCACTTCATTGGCGTCATTTCTCGACCAACTCGTGACGTCATATTTCAAAGCACTGGAAGTACTGATGATGGACGTCCTGATTCTCAAAGTAGAAGAGCAAATTACTCACTATATAATTGAAGGGATTTGCGGTTGGTTTTTTTTTTTTTTTTTTTTTTTTTTTTGTTGTTGGTGTTTTTTCTTTTTTTTAACCGTGACTGCGTCTACGATAAGCGGGTTATTTGTAGGTGTCTTCGTATTTAAGAAGAGTCTTTACGCGCTTTACCATTTATATAGAATCCTCGTATTACGCCATTTTTGCAAAATGTACACTTGTTTTGGAGAAGGCAGATTTTGAAAAATAATAAATCGAACCTAACTGGGAACTACTTCTCCTCTAACATTGTAACATCCTGCTGGATTTTCCAAACTGGGTAACACTGATGGACGCCTACGGAGTCCACCAAAATGAAAATGCCAAACCACAGACAATTTTCGTAAGATTACATACATATAATTTTTTTTCTAATACTTAGTGTGCGTATCCCTTTGAAATATTACACGAAAGTTTTTATTTTCACAATCTTATTATTCTGTTCAAGTTAAACTCCAATTTACCTTTCGCCTTTCAGTTAGTTACAAGTATGAGAGGATCTTTGTTGCAATAGCAATTCAGGGATAGAAAATACATTGCCGAACGCATTCAAACATAATAACGCATTTTAACACCTCCTAATTAAAAAAACTTTGAAATCATTGTGGGAAATGTAGAAATTGCTTGTTTCTAGTAATGTCTTCATTGTCCGCAATGTTTCTACTCCAAAGAAAGGCAGAGGTTTTTCAGTCCAGTCCAAAATTGTGTCGTCAAGTTATGGTTCAACATATAACAACAACAACAACAACATTAAACAAGCCTCGTTATTCAAAATTACTCATAAAACAAGAAAGAAAGAAAAAAAGGAAAAGAAAAAACAACAACTACGACAACTACAACAACACAAAAACCAATGAACATTTTGACTTTATTGACTGTTTATAAAGTGTTCGCAAACTCAAACCGAAAAGCATCGACATATGTAAGCTTTGGGCACCTTTTCTTTCTGGTATATTTACCGAATCTAGAATCATAATTCTACCATCCTATATGCGATCTCTCGGTGACCTGTGTTGCAATTTCTCGTTGACCTGTGTTGACCAGAACCAGTTTCTTTTTCAAATGATATTTCTGAAAATTCTCAGGCAAGTTTGTTATTGTATGGCGGGTCATGTTTTTTTAGATACCGGCACTGGTTGACAGTGCTTCATCTGTCCTTTTTCTTTTTCAACTATGATTGTTTTACTTAAATTCAGAATGATCTCTTTTAGCAAAGGGTCAAAATATAGTTATATTTTCTGAGAAAACGGAAATTAAATACAGATATTTGAAACAAGATGGATTTAATGTCACTATAAAACATAGCAATAAATCACTTATTTATTAGACAAGATGTTTGAGTGCAAATCTGCCAAGATTTGTTACCCTTTACGACTCACCCTGTATGGATGGCGAGAGATTTAATTTGTTGAATATCTTTTTTTATCATATACCCTATAGAGATTTTTAGTAAAAAAGATACATTCCTCACAGAAAAAATCGGACAAGTCAGAAAAAAATCCGTATCTGACAGTATCATTTACGGTTCCAAAAGGGTACCGTAAGATGACATCATTTTTATTTCGTAGATGACGTCATAATGCGAGTTAACGTCATAAGAATGGTAAAGGAGAATGGAAAAGCATGTACAAATTTATGCAGACTGTTTATAATTTCACTGATTTTGTTAATGTAAAATGTAAGTATATATTAATTGGAATATTACATAACGATAGCGATACAACATCATATATTTGATTCACGCTCTGGAGGAATATGTGATATTCCTTAGGCCTAGATCTTGTGAAATATCAAAATTTCCTCGGCAGCTCAAAGCAAATATAAGATGTTTCGTTATCGTTACACAATAATCCCTATTGATTGTACGAGTGATATATTACTCGAGTAAGAACTATCTATGTAAATGACCTTACACGTATAGTAACGCATTTTCATTACCGCGAAAATTACATCAAAATGTACGCAATGACGTCATTTTACGAACGGCGTTATATGTTTCGCGGAATATCATAAATCGATACTTTCATGATTCAATTGCATCAATCCAAGCCATATTATTCATAGAATATCTAACTCGTGTAGAGTCCAACCCATTTAAAATAATTGATTAAAACTCGGCAAAGACTCGTTTTATCTATTTTTTGAGGACTCGTTTAGCCTATTACCAGATGAAAACATTTTAGACTAGTCCAAACTGAATGGAGTTGCAGACGATAATTTAAAGCTTATGAAATTTTGGATTTTTCAACTTTCTGTATAGAAAACATCAGGTAAAAAGAAGAAATTGCTTGTTACAAGCAATTTCTTCATATTATACGATGTTTTCCAAATTGTTTTTTCTTAAGGGGCACACAAAAGCGTCACTGTGTGGGAATGGGTTAATACACCGGTTTTCATTCACCTCTCTTTCGTAATTTTTTATCTATAAATCTGCACGAGACAAAGCCACTAGTTTAGCAATGAACATCGGTTTAGCAATGAACATCGGGAATTGAACACTCCATTCACGTTTGCTCGTTCACCATTTCCTTCAATACATTCAAATAATTCATTCTATTCGATCTAATAATCATTCGGTATCGATCAAAACATTCGGTGTTTAGTTTTTATTTGGTTTGTCTTGATTTGGATCGGAAACTCTAGTTGATATAAGGATTCGTATCCTTCCGATTATTTTGTTTAATTCAAAACATTCATTTTGTTCTAAACCAACTAATTTCGATCATTCTATTCCAATAAATTCCCCCAAAAAAATCTCTTTAAAATTTAATTTTTAGTTTCGTCTATCAAAAACGAGTGTTCCGATTTGCCGAAAAAAAATATTTATAACTTCATAAACAAACTTTTGAGCACGCAGCGATTTTGTATGCTTCCGCAAAAAAAAACAAAAAAAAAACAGTTCCATAAAAAAGGTATCAACATTTGTAAACAATCTGCTTTTTTCTATTGATGTCATTAAATTATTAGAAAGGAAGAGAATATCTTTTGTTTTCATGAAACGAAGAAAATAATTACACTTATGTATAAATTCACTTCGCGTATTCATACAGTGTGATTCGTTTTTTCGATTTATACCGCCACGAAAAAAAAAAAAAATAATTTTCTCATCATAACATAATTCAGAATGTTCTCAACTAACTCGTAATTTTATCCTTTGCGAAATTCACCGTATGTGTTTCAATATGTATGTCATTCTCGAGCAAATCAAGGAAGGGTTCCAGACGATGGAGTATAAAATATCCCCCTGCGCTCGAAGTATCGTATTTCTCGCTAGGCGATTCACGGTTGAGCTGCAGAATGAAATCACTAGCGTGTGTGTATCAGTAATATATCGGACTTCAAAAGCCACGCGTGATATGGGAAATAGTTTTATGTGAACTTAATTGGCGAGATAAACTTTCTTATAAAACGATGATGTTGATATAGAAGATGACAGTGAAAATTTTGGAATCTAAGTTTTGATCATTTTATTCTCTCTTGTTACGTATAGTTTTCCTCCCGAGAAAAAGATCCTAATGGAATGAAGACAAAGTCTCGAGTTGTGAAAAAGCGGAACAGATTTGTAACTATTCCTAGCAAAATTGCTAATGTGGCTTAATGAATGTGAAAATGAAGGTAAGATTTAATAAAATCATAAATAACGATTTAAACGAGACATCAATTTACAGTTGTTCAACATGAGTATATATCTTGTTGTGGAAAAAGAAGGAGACTTTGAAATGACGGAAAGTAATTCATCCGAGAACTTTTCACAAAATGTAACATTTGGCAACGGGTATCTCAGTAAACAGTTCAACTCGGAATACTCCGAGAAAGTTCTCCCGGTGAGTGTACTGTTCGGACTGACGGCTTTTCTGGGATTATTATCAAACTTGACAGTTATCTATGTGTACGGTATGAAGTATAAACGTTGTAATTTTAAGTATTTCCTGTTGGTGATGGGAGTAATCGGTGTCGTACAATGCTCAATCATGCTGCCCACACAAGCCGCGGAAATGCACTACTGGTTTGTGTTTCCGGAGTCCTGGCTATGTCGTGGATCGGCCTATGTATTTGGATATACTGTCATAGCATGTTACTTTGTGTTGCTGCTGATAGCTATTGATCGATTCCGTAAAGTGTGCAGACCCTATGGCTGGCAGATACAGGCCAGCACAGCCAGGAACCTCTGCATCATGGTCAGTGTTGCAGCGCTCATATTTGCTCTACCTCCAGGAATCGTCAGCGGCCATCATCGATTCGTGACGTCATATCGCGGACAAAACGTCACTGTGACGGTATGCGGAACTGACGACATATTTGAAAATCGACAGTGGGCTGTTAGCTTCCTGCTCATTTCCGGTGGATTCCCTGTTTCTGTGGTCATCATAGTCACGTGTGTTCTGTATGGACTAATTCTCAAGCAATTCTACAGCGGTGGTGGTCTACATATTCACAGTATGTACAAAAACGCGAGTACACAGGTAATGAACGATTTGGTTGTGAATCAAAAATCAAACGGTGGCTCTGTATCGGAGCTTGTTCCACAACACTCTCCTAAAACACCGAGAGCAGACACATCCCCAGTTGTGAGTTCGAATCAAGAGAAAAGACGGCATTCAAAATCGGTACGCAAAGTGATCCAGTTGTGTTTTAAAGACTCGAAAAATGCCAATAATCCCGACAGCTGTGTGAAGGGATCCAAGGTTCTACGCACGAGTGGGTCGAGTTTATCGAGGAGAGGGGTGCGTAATAAAATCATGAGAAAAACTTTGATCGTGTTGATAATAACTGTTACATGTATAGTGGCGCTCATCCTTACTTTCTGCTTACATCTGATAGCCGAAGACATTAATCATAACGCTCTCAAGGTTTCGCAGGCCAAACTCTTAGCGTTCGTCATATTCCACCGAGGAAGCTTTTCCATAATCTGCGCCCTGTTTCCCATCGTGTACGGACTAAGGGACCCGAAATTCAGGCGGGCTGTTATACATATCTGCACAACAACTGCTCAAATTCCATCCACACCGGCTCAAAATGTACCCAGTATGAATGAAGATTCGAAGTGTTAAACTTTCACTTGACAGTGTTTATTGTTGTTTGTATGTTTTTGTGTTAAATAGATCGAGGCATTATGTTTTACAGGTGTCCGTCCATTTTCTGTACGTCTTGGGATCGTTCGGATGTCTTTAGACTTCAATAATACTGGACAGTGCTGTTTAGACGCAAACATTTTTATTGGTTTAAGTTGAGGGATCGCGTTGCCAATCAAAGAATCAATCGACCGATAAATCATTCATTTACACCGCAAGTATACTTTGAACTCCAAAATTTATATGATTTTTTTGTTGGTTTGGCGACTTAAACCTCGTAACCACTGCTTATTTAAGCTGAAGTTACGACGTTTAGGTTGCCAATCAACCAATTTACTATTTTTGCTACATGATACTGGCTATCGATTTTGATTAATAACGAAATTGAACCTCCTTTCGGAGATCAGTAGGCGGGGCCATCGATCCATCATTTGACAGGAGGTATAGGTAATTTTTTTCCGCCGCCGTCATAGCGCAGTTGGTTGCGCATCAGACTCCTAATCTTCAATAAAGGGATGTCATGGGTTCGATCCCCGGCGGCGGCACATATCCTTTCCGACATTTGTCTCTCACCAATGGGTGGATAATCGTAAACCTAAGTGGGATAGTAGCTGGAGGCTAGGAAAGGATGTAATGGTAGTACTGGTGTGAGAAAAACAGGATTTCATTGTTAGGTGCTCCAACCACCGCAATATGACTGAAAGAGTAAATTTTTCAAGTAGTTGTAACTTGACACATAAGTGCCAAGTAGGGTAGAGATCAATGTGAGAAAATGTGTTAACAGTTATTTTTCCCTTTACAACAATGTTCGGTGCTGGCTGATCCGAGTCTAAATTTATCGCACATGCGAAACTGTTTTGAAATGTCGTACAATTTAAGAGATGAAGAGAATATTTTTTGTTTTCATGGAGGTATGAACCGAAAAACCAAATCGCACTGTATGTATACACGAAGCGGATTCATACATAAGTGTGATTAGGTCTTTCGGTTCATACCTCCATGAAAACAAACAAAAAAAAAAAAATCTCTTCGTTTCTTATAATTTAATTGCATCGAGCGAAAAAGTAAAAAGCTTACACATTTTGATACCTTTTTGTATGGGACTTTTTTGTGCAGAAGCATACAAAATCGCTGGGTACTCAAAATTTTGTTCGTTGAATTATGATTTTTTTTCGACCAATCAGAACACCCGTTTTTGTTAGACGAAACTAAAAATTAAATTAATTAATTAATTAGTTAATTAATATTAACTATGGAACCAAGTTCGGGCAAAAAGTAGGAAAAGCGCCTACCTTTGGGAAAAGTTATAGTTATGCAACAAAATACAATTCCGTTTAACCCCTTACCAGACAGTAATATTTTAGACCAGTCCAAATTCAAAGATGTTGCAGACGACAATTTTAAGTTGATTATTTTTTAAAATCTTTGTCATTTTAGGTAGAAAACACTGTGGATAATGAAGAAATTGCTTGTAACTATAGTATCTTTAATGTTTTCTACCCAAAGAAAAATCAAAGTACTGAAAGTACTGTAAGCTAACAAAGCTTGCTTTTGTTGAGTAATATTCTTTGACAAAGGTTATTGTGATTAGTGGATTAGAAAACGTTTGTCTTGTAGGATAGAAAACAGTGTGGAAAATTAAGAAATTGCTTGTAACTAGTATCCATAATGTTTTCTATCCAAAGAGAAGTCAAAGTACTGAAAGTACTGTAAGTTAGCAGAGCATGCTTTTATTTGTCAAAGGTAATTGTGATTAGTGGATTAGAAAACCGTTGTCTTGTAGGGTAGAAAACAGTGTGGACAATGAAGAAATTGCTTGTCGCAAGCAATTTCTTCATTGTCCACAATGTTTTCCAGAGCTATTTTCTTGGGATGCTTCAAAAGCGTGATTTAGTAGGATTAGGTCAAATAGCTTACTTTTATAGGAGTTGTCTAGAATTCGAATAAAGTTAACTCATATGGTTATAAAGATTAGTTGCAGAGTTAACAATATTCTTGAAATAAGAACTACTTTTTATGGCGAAGGCATTCAATGGGTTTAGTGGTTTAGCTTCCAGTGGAAGTTTTCACTCGTTGAACTGTGAGAAGACCTCAACATTTTGTCTGTTAACTTCAGCTATCAAAGCCGAAGCTTTGCTAGCTAAAAATATATTTAAGATTCCGCCAACTTTAAATTGTCGTTTGCAGCTTCTTTCAATTAGGGCTAGTCTAAAAATGTGTCGGAATGGGTTAACTGGCAGATGCAGATTGAGTAAGGTGAAGTTACAACTTTTTGTTCGCCCATCAACGTAACGGTTTTACAATTTGTCGGATATTAATACGTCACCACCCATCTGAAATAGTGCATAGATTTATCAATTGACCAATCGCTGGCCCCTGACTCCGACAGTAAGTCCAGCTTCGAATCTTAAAGGCATTATTTAAAAAAATACATGGCCGGTGAAAAGCAACAAAAATGAGAAAAATTGGTTGGCGACTTTGATTAAGCTGTAGATACGACGTTTAAGTCGCCCAAACAACAACAAAAAAAAAAGGTGAACAAAATGGCGGCCAATGTAAGTCAAAAACTAATTCCTGATCTATTTGAATGATTTCATTGTTTGACTGGTTATTTGATTGACAGCCGCGATTGGTCAATTGAATGATTATTTGACAGAGGTGATACATCGATATCATAGTGTGATTGAAAATTGACATGGGCCGTAGCCAAAGAGCAATTGGTAGCGCGTCAGATTCTCAACCATGAGGTCCATGTTTCGATCGCCGGTCGCGACACAAATATCCTCTCTGAAATTTGTCTCCGACTAAAGGGTGGGAAATAGTAAACTTAAGTGAGATGTAGTGGTAGTACTGGTGTGAGAAATACCAGAAAATCCATGACTAGGTGCTCCTGCGGACGCGATATGACTGAAATACTGTTCAAAGCGGCGTTAAACAAACAAATAAAAGTAAATATAGTATTCTTTACAAGGAGATGATACTAAATGACTTTGGTTATCTTGAAATATTATTTTAAAAACAGTATTTGACAAGTATGACGTCATTGGACGTGCAGAATATCGTAACTACAGCTTGAATAAAGCTGTAGCTACGACATCTTGCACGCGCAATGACAGTATGCTTTTAACATACATCGAATGTAAGAATAATCTAAAAGTAAATGTATTTATTTGATGTACTGGAGAAATTAAATTCCTGATTACTGCAAAGTAGCCACTCTTTGAAGTGCGTTTATCAATAACTATGTAGAGGTTTTGCGACGAAAACCCTAGTTTCTACAGCTTGTTTTAAGTTTCTGAGCGCACACTGACGACATTCAAAAACTCAAAGAGGCTATGGAATCCTATGGTAGGTTAGAGTAGGTTAGATTTCTCATTTCCAATGATCTAATTTCCGCGCATGCATACGGTGTGATTAAGTTTTCAGATTCATTACTCAATGAAAATAACAAAATGTTCTCTTCATTTCTTATAATTCAAGCAAATCAAAGCAAATATTTAACCTTAGACATGCTGAATTGAAATCCTAAACAGAATTGCTTTAAAATAAAAGGAATGACAGCACTGGAATGCCTTAATGAACGTCAAATTCAAGCGATTTCCTCTTTTTCCACAATATTTTCTACATTACTGAATGATTATTTTCAAATAAAATCAACTTTAACTTGTCGTCTGCAAAACCTTTAAATTTGAACAGGTCTTAAATTGTGAAATACAGTACAAAGTTAAAATACTTTAATCTTGACAGATGAAATTGCAAATGATTTATTAGAAAAAAAGATAGGTCGAAAAGTCGAAAGTTAATGAAAATTGCCAGGTCATAAACTTTTTTTAAAGTTTTTTTTTTCTTTTCTAGAAAAGTGGAAGTAGATTTAATTTCCACTTTCAAGTTCCTTGTAAATTGGAAAGTGGATAGAGGGAACAGCATCATGTCCCCAAAGGTTGCTCTTTTACAATATTTCTAAATGTACTTGTGGAGTCAAATTTGTAAAACCGAATAATCTTTTCGGTTGAATATACAACAAAGACAAAACAACAATAACAATGATAACAAACGGTGTGGATATATGATACGTTATTCAGGAAAAACTATGAAAATGATAACAAAAACAATCTTCAAATTTTAGACTATTTCATCTTTCTGATTCACAAAAATAAAGAAAACTGTTAATATCAAAATACTATTTTTGAACATTAAAACATGCATGTACCAGACGACGACATTTTAGAATGGTCCAAATTTCAAGAAGTTGCAGACGATGTTTTCAGTTAAAAGTTTCTTTTTACATCTCTATTAATGGGTAGAAAACATTGTGGATAATAGAGAAATTGCTTTTATTAAGCATGTTATTGATTTCCCACGTTTCCCCACCAAAGCCTTTATATTGAAGGACGTAGCAATAACCAGAAACTTGTGACGTCATCAACAAATTTCTATGGGTCAGCGTGAAACAGTTTAAACTGTGTAAATATTTACAGGCAGTTACAAATGTTTCGCGCTGACCCATCGATTCATAAAGTTTGGTCATTTAGTTAGAATTTTTTTCTTGATAAAGAATCATATACTTAGTCAAATTTCGGAAAAAAGAAGAAATATTTATATAACAGGATATCATATTTGGTTACGTCACGATGACGTAGGCTGTGAAGGTAGATATTGACTACTCCCATTCATGGAATTTATGACGTATCAAATCAGTTGTTAATTGTTATTCATTGTATTTTTTTAAATCTTGTGAATAAAATGTAAAAAATACGATATTTTCTTGTGCTTGGTTATTTTATGCCAATATTATTTCAACGGCAGAAGCAAAAAAATATAATAGTTATGACCTTTGGCGCCGAAGTGATATGTTAAATATTTTAATAGATCAGGATGTTACTAAACTAGCGCAACAGCAACTATGCAACGTAGCTAAAACCCATGGTTATTTCTTTCATTTCAAGTGATTACGTTATTTTAGCCGAGATGTTTTTCGCGGAATATCTTTATTCAATAACATTAGATATTTTGTTATCGTGTGTGTGTGTGTGTGTGTGTGTGTGTGTGTGTGTGTGTGTGTGTGTGAGCAAGAAATAAGGTCATTTTGTCTTTATTTGAAGACATTGTGGAAAAAAGATAGCTTGATAGAAGCAATTTCTTCAATTTCTGTAATGTTTTCCCAAGCTTTTTTTCTTGGGAGTGTATAAAGGCGGGGTTGTGTGGGAATGGGTAATGTATCTAACAATTTAACATATTCATGCATATACTAACTGGGATGAGGTAGCTCGGTTTGAATGTTAGCTTAAGGTGTGAGATATATCCAGAATCTATATGTTGTTGTACCAGCCAATACGATATTACCGAAATACAAAAAAAAAAAAAAAAAAAAAAATCAGTAATCTGCTTCATTCCGTGTATCACTCAAAGAATCAATCGACCAATCAAATCGTTCATTTAGACCGAAAGTGAACTTTGAACTCCAACAACGACAGAAATTATTATGAAGCGTTTTAGTTGTTTTTCGTAACTATACCTTATTCAATCTGTAGCTACGACGTGTAGGTCGCAAACCAACCATTTTATTTTTTTACATGCTATTTGTCATAAATTTTGCAAATAATTAAGAGATGAAGAGAATATTTTTTGTTTTCATGGAGGTATGAACCGAAAAAACTAAGCACACTGTATGAATACGCGAAGCGGAATCATACATAAGTGTGATTAGGTTTTTCGGTTCATACCTCCATGAAAACAAAAAAATATTCCCTTCATTTCTTATAATTTAATAGCATCGAGCAAAAAAAGCAAAAACTTTACTAATTTTGATACCTTTTTGTATGGAACTATTTTGTGCGGAAGCATACAAAATGACTGCGTGCTCAAAATTGTGTTCATGGAGGTATGAATTAAATTTTTCGACCAATCAGATCGCTCGTTTTTGATAGACGAAACTAACAATTAAATTATTCATCGTTGAATATAGAACTGGAACTTCCTCTGAAGATCAGTAACCAGCTATCGATTACAACATGTGTAAATTGTTAACACGAATCGAGGCCGACTTCGACTGGTACGAACGTTCCAACCATTTTGATTGGTATCAGCAGTCCACTTACAATGGTAGGAACTTGGGGAACAGTCGCCCCGAATCGCTGCTCTCAGTAAAGAAGAGAAGGGAGAGAGAAAAAATAGGGGGGAGAGAGAGAGAGAGATAGAGAGAAATGAGTGACTAATCACAATTCTACTTTCGTCTATACCCACCATCATAAGACACTGGACTTGACTTAAATGAATTAGTTTGTTTGTTAGAATGGGGTTTTACGCCGCTTTCAACAATCTTTCAGTTATATCGCGGCGGCTGGAGCACCTAACAATGGAATCCTGGTATTTCTCACACCAGTACTACAGTTACATCCCTTCCTAGCCTCCAGCTGCTATCCCACATAGGTCTACGATTTTCGACCCATTGGTGAGAGACAACTAGTCGGAAAGGATGAGTGCCGCCGTCGGGGTTCGAACCCGGGAACTCTAGATTGACAGTCCGACGCGCTACCAACTGCGCTATGACGGCGGCTGACTTAAATGAAACAATTATCCCTGTGTGTGGCTGTATATTTATACCCCCAAAACTACGTTTAGGGTAATATGGGAGTCATTCATTTCTTTTTCGCAGATGTCACGAAATTGTAATCAACGATTCTTGTATAAGTATGTGTGGAGTAGTTTCGATCCATGCAGTCTGACTAGGATTGGGATACATTTTGTAGTAGGCAGTACTTCCGTTTGTACAATATTTGTAGATATTTTAAATTTATCGTTTTTAGCTCCACTGGCTGAAAGCCAGTGAGCTATTGTCATGGCGTGGTGTTCGACGTGTGTGCGTCCGTCCGTCCGTAAAATTTTGCTTTAAATTTTTCTTCTCAGAAACTGCGGGTTGGAACTCAACCATATTTCACAGAAATGATCCTTGGGTGACCCTCTAACAGATTCCTTCACAGGATTTTGATCGGATGGAAAATGTAGCCTTTGGGGAGTTTTTTACCATATATGGAATACAGCGAATTAACTTAAGGTAGTCCCTTAGACAGTATCAAATGGATTTTTTTACATTTTACATGGATGGTCATGGATCTCTTTTGGATTACCTTTAATAAGACCTTTCTAAAGAGATTTTGATCAGTTGAAAATTTTGATGTTTTGTAAAGTTTATTAAAGGGAGGTAATAAATTCATCTGATTTAGTCAACTGTAATGCATATCATTTTGCATAATGAGTTTTCTTTGTTCATGTTTCAGAGAGAGAATTATCATTATCCTTTGGCCCTCAACCAGATGACAAAATTCTAGATTGAATTTTATTGTAAAAAAATGCAATTATATCCCATTACCTCACCACACAACGCTGCTTTTCTCACACCCTGAGAAATATTTGTATGGAAAACTTTGCATGAAAAGGAGAAATTGCTTGTAACAAACATTCTCTTTTTAGCCCAACTTGCTGAAAGATAAGGGACCATTGTCATGGTGCCGCCGTCATAGCGCAGTTGGTAGTGCGTCGGACTGTCAATCTAGAGGTCCCGGGTTCGATTCCCGACGGCGGCACTCATCCTTTCCGACTAGTTGTCTCTCACCAATGGGTCGATAATCGTAGACCTATGTGGGATAGCAGCTGGAGGCTAGGAAAAGATGTAATGGTAGTACTGGTGTGAGAAATACCAGGAATCCATTGTTAGGTGCTCCAGCCGCCGCGATATGACTGAAAGATTGTTAAAAGCGGCGTAAAACCCCATTCAAACAAACAAACAAACCATTGTCATGGTGTGGTGTCCGTCATATGTCTGTCTGTCTATCCATCCACCTGTCTGTCCGTCTAAAAGCCTTGTCTCTAAAAATCTTCTCCTCAGAAAGTACTAAACAAAATTTAACAAAATTTCACAGAAATGATCCCTTGGTGACCCTTTGTCAGAATTATTCAGAAAATGTTTATCCGACGAAAAACATGGCTTTAATGGGCGAGGCTATTTCCATATATGGTGAAAGATTTAGAAATCTTCTCAGAAGGCAGTAGATGGATTTACAGCAAATTTCACAGAAATAATCCTTGGGTGAACCTTTATCAGATTTCTTCAAAGAATTTGTATCCGATGAAAAACATGGCCTTATTTAGGGGTGGGGCTATTTCTATATAAGGTGAAAGCTTTCAAAATATTTTCAGAAACCAGTGGATAGATTTCAACCAAATTTTACAGGATTGGTGCTGGGGTGACCCTTTATCAGATTTCTTCAAAGAATTTTGTTGAAAACATGGCTTGAATAGGCAGGGCTTATTTCCATATCCCGTGTATGGTGGAAACTTTTAAAAAATCAGAAAGCAGTAGATTGATTTTAACCAAATGTCACAGGAAGTATCCATTTTTTAGACCATTTATCAGATGTATTCAGTTAATTTGATGGGGGGAATAATATCAATATTTGGAATATATTCTGAGAACTTTGAAAATCTTCTCAGAATACTTAAGATGTATTTCAGACTAATTTCAAAGGAATAATCCTCAGGGGACTCTTTGCAGATTCCTTCATTTGATTTTGATAGGTTGAAAAACATGGCTTTTATGGGTGGGGATAATGTCCATATATGAAATACAGTATAAATTTTGTAAATGCCTTTTCATCGTACTTAATATATGAATTTTACATAACACAACTTGACTTTGTAAAACAGTGAAAAGTTTGAAATGATTGACTAGAATTATTTTAAAGATCTCAGTGACAAGTTGCCAGAGATGGCTATAAGATGATTCGGTTTATATTGAATGCTGAAAACACCATTTGCGTAATCAGTATATTCAGGCCTGTGGAGCGCTACAGGCACTCAAGCGCCTCTAGTTTCCCTTTCAATATACTAAAACTCTAAGCGAAATAGCTTGATTCGATCGCTTGTTTCAAAGATTTTGTATTCACAAATTTGTCATGTGGTAATGGATTTATCGAAAGCAATGTGAAAGAATGGAATTCTTATATACTTTTGGTTGAAGAGGTTAAATCGTGGCTACTGCCATGTTTCTTGAAATACATTAATATCCAGTGGAGTATCTAAATCGGTCGAATCCAATAAAACAACGTGGATTTATCTAAAAAAGGAAGAAGCGAAGTTCAACATAAGTTCACACAATACGTCCAAATTCCTTTTTGTCCACATGTTAATCATCAAAAATGGCATTTCGAGGTAAGGAAACAAAAAATGGATCTGTTCGGTTTTTCACTAATGAGGACGTTATTTGCAGTGAGTAAAATGGATTTTCTTGATGTATAGGCCTCCGTGTCAATTAGCTAGACAAAGTGTTGAATGACATCTCAATCGTTGTTTTTTTTTCCACGAGATCTTCTCATAGAAAAAGTTCAATGGAGTTCCAGATGTTCGTCGTTTGGCCAGCAAAACATTGTAAATACAGCTTGGAGGAGCACGGCTTACGATCTTCTGTAGGCTCAGCGACGATGTCACGATGACAGAGAGGTATATCTGGTTGATTCAGCCGTTAACCCTTGCCCTGCTGAATATCCTCTTTTCACTGTCTTTAAAACAGCTTGAATAGAGTGATTAGGAAACATATTATCAAAACTTGAATTTGCCCTTCTAGATTATGCTTCCTGGAAATTAAACCAGCCCTATATATGTTCATGGTGATTTGATTTTAGCGAGGTTTTTTTCATTTAGATAGCTTCATCAAATATGCAATTTAACAAAAATGCACGGAATTTTGAGATAAAGCGCCTTAATGTCCTCGCTTCTGATGTGAGTTCATTCAGTATAAAACATGTACGGCCAACCTTACTCAAGCGACAACCTTTATTAAGCGGCCACTTTCATTAAGTCACCAGCATAAACATTTTCTTTAACCAATTACAACTCAATCCCTCCTTTTTACGCATCTTAAGAAAAAAGTTTATGAAAACATTGTGGAAAATGAAGAAATTGCTTGTATCAAGCAATTTCTTCATTATCCACAATGTTTTTACCCAAAATGATGAAATAGTTTAAAATATGTAGCTTCTTTCAATTTGGACCAGTCTAAAATTTTGCTCTGTGGGAATGGGTTAAAGAGCAAAGGATCTTCAAAGAGACGATTCTAATGAGTTCCATCAACATACGGTTAAGTTTCAATCCTGCAATGAATCATGTATGAAGTCGAAAAATAATTACCCATAGTGTATTAAACGACCATTCCCTCTAACGGCCACATACTGGCCGTCCATTGAGTGGTCGCTTTATACAAATTTATTAGACTAAGTATGTTTTGAATTAACCGATATAAACATTCTTGTGACATGCTGCTATTCAATCACAAAGACCAATGAGTTTGAAGTATAATGCAAACGAATTGGTATTCAAGTGCTCGCCATTGCTATCAGTATAACTTGTTCAAACATTCAAAGGTTTATCAAACAATATAAAACAGGCATTTCTTATCATTCGAAACGGGCAAACATGCACGTGTGTACATTGTTACAACCCTTCCTACAAACCCATTCGATGTTTCAATATCTTACACGTTAAATTTCGAATCATTTTTTTCTATTCTGTTAACTCATTCCTACACATTCAATCGCTGTTTGACGCCCGATCGATGCTCGGAAATCAAGAAGCAGGCTTTATAAGAATATTTTAGAAAATACCACACATAAAAACCTGTCGTACAGAAAGCCCCCCCCCCCCCCCCTGTAAAAGAGAGAAAGAAAAAAATTCCACACAAAGATTTTTAGAATTCCATCTGCTAAAAATAATATCCGCAACTTCTTTCAATTTGGACAAATCTGATATTTTTGTTGTCTGATAATTGGTTAATTCAGACATTAGCTAATAGAAATCAGAGAATGAGCCTGAAAATAAGAATAAAGTAAACCCCAAACAATATTTAAATGTACAGGGCTAATTTTAGCTCACGGTTTGATATTCTGAACTATACCCGAAATATCATTCCCTTAAGAATCAAAACAACAATTGACCAATCGCTGGCCTCACCCACTGACTCCCTAAGCTCCGCCCATTAACTCCGACAGGAATTTCCGATAACGAACTCAATAAGAATGCATCAAACTTAACCTTTTACTTTTTTTGAAATTTGAACTTGTCCAAATTTAAAGGGGTAGCAGATTACATCAAATAAGTAAGTACAATTCAAAAAGCATGCAGGCTATGCGATAGAAAATATCGTTGGAATAAAAGAGATTGCTTGTTAGTTCTAAAATACTAAAATCTACTTGTTTTTTCTCACGAAGTTTAAATAAAAACGCACTTCATTTAGAATGTATCTGCCTTAACCCTTTACTGCTTTTCAAAATGTTGGACTTATCCAAATTCAAAGGGGCGGCAGACAACATTAAAAAGTAAGTACAATTCAAAAAGTAACAAGCCTATATTATAGAAACTACTGTTGAAAAAGATGAAAGTGCTTGCTATGAGCAGTTTCATTTTTTTCCACTATATTTTCTCAAGTATAAAATCACAGGCACTAAAATCAGTTTAGGTCGCCAACCAACCAATCTTTTTAATTGTTACCTTCTGCTGACAATAGATTTTGTTAAATAACGCCATTAAATATGGAAGCGGGACCTCCCGTAAGAGTCAGTAGGCGGGGGTACATGTAAAGGAATCAGCAAAAGGCGGGTAAGCGATTGGTAAAATGCGACGCGTCTGAAATCCTAAAAATCGCCATCTTTTATCACATGGAGTTTTATAATACATGCACTTTGATAATACAGGCACTTTGATAATAAATGCACTTTGACAATAAATGCACTTTGACAATAAATGTACTTTGATAATTAATGCACTCTGACATTAAATGCACTTTGACAATAAATGCACTTTAATAATAAATGCACTTTGACAATAAATGCACTTTGACAATAAATGCACTTTGATAATAAATGCACTTTGACTATGAATGCCCTTTGATAATTTATGCATTTTGATAATAAATACACTTTGATCATGAAAGCACTTTGACAATAAATGCACTATGACAATAAATGTACTTTAAAAAATGCACTTTAATAATAATTGCACTTTGACAATAAATGCTCTTTGACAATAAATGCACTTTGATAATAAATGCACTTTGACAATCAATGCACTTTGACAATAAATGCACTTTAATAATAAATGCACTTTGACAATAAATGCACTTTGACAATAAATGCGCTTTGATAATAAATGCACTTTGACTATGAATGCACTTTGATAATGTATGCATTTTGATAATAAATACACTTTGATCATGAATGCACTTTGACAATAAATGCACTATGACAATAAATGTACTTTTATAATTGCACTTTAATAATAAATGCACTTTGACAATAACTGCACTTTGAATATAAATGTACTATGATAATAAATGCACTTTGACAATAAATGCACTTTGACAATAAATGCACTTTGATGATAAATGCACTTTGATTATAAATGCACTTCAATTTGAATGTATCAGACTTAACCCATTCCACTTGATATAAAACGGCAAAATTTATGATCAGTACAATGTATCAAAGAAAAATAGAGATGATTAGTAGAGGACATAAACGTCCTAAGTACAGCTTGAATAAACTGTTGCTACGACGTTTTATTCGACAAACCAATACAAAATCTTCATCGCAATGTTGGACCATAGCGGAGTTCAAAGATAATCTTATGCCTAGATGAATGATTTTCATTGGTCTATTTAACTTTTGATTGACACACGTGATCCGTCAATTCGGACTGTCGATTACTCGATGGACTCACGTGCGCGTGTACCTCTGCTTGGAATATGGGTGTTGTTGTTTTGTTTTTGTTTTTTGTTGGTGAAGTCTTAAATAGAGTCGACATATTTCATTGACATTAAAAGTTCAATATCTGATTGTTTTTTACCTCTTGAGGAGTCGTAAATAAGCGTTCTTTTAAGTGATAATTAAAAAAAAAAAACATTTTTACTGTTTTAAAATTTTAAGGTAAATCCACCAAGTAATTGCGCAAGTAATTGGTAGAAAGGGGTTTCACGCCGCTTTTAACAGTATTTCAGATATATCGCGGCGACTGGAGCACATAACAATGGATTCCTGGTATTTTATACACCAGGACTACCACTACATCCTTTCCTAGCCTCCAGCTGCTATCCCACTTAGGTTTACGATTATCCACCCATTGTTGAGAGACAAATGTCGGAAAGAAAACGTGCCGCCGCCGGGGATCGAACCTATGGCGTCCCATGATTGAAGATTAGGAGTCTGATGCGCTACCGACTGTGCTATGACGGCGGCACGGAGCACTATGTATATGATACGTTATCCAGAAACAACTGCTAAATGACGTAGTGTATAACGTTTAAAAATTCTAATGCTTTGATGACGTCACAATTGTGTGATCTTGATATGAACCGAAAAAACTTTACAAATTTTGATACTTTTAAGAGATGAAAAAAATATTTTTTGAACCGAAAAAACTAATCTCACTGTACGAATACGCGAGGCGGATTCATACATAAGTGTGATTAGGTTTTTCGGTTCATACCTTCATGAAAACAAAAACTATTTTCTACATTTCTTATAATATAATAGCATCGATCGAAAAAACCAAATCTTTATTTATTTTTCTGTATGGAACTATTTTGTGCGGAAGCATACAAAATGGTTGCGTGCTCAATTTTTTTCATGGAGGTATGATTTTTTTTCGGCCAATCAGAACGCTCGTTTTTGATAGATAAAATTGAAAATCAAGTCATTGCATATAGACCACAATTTCGACAACGTATTTTATCACAAATCCAACAAGGATAAATCAAAGACAATTGTTTTTGTAGAGTTGAGGTTTTGGTTAATTAAAAAAAAATTAAGGATTTCCAGCAGGATTTCACTTTTTAAGACACGCTAAACCGAAACATGTGTGTTTGAATACAAAGCCATGAGTCGGCTGTCTATCGAAACTTGATTAATCAATCAAAACATCTATTTAGACAAGATATACTCGCAAACTTTGGATGTCGAAATGTAGGTCAACCATTTTTTCATGGTTTGGTGTCTAATACGGCGTTACTACAGCTCATTCAAGTTGTGGTTTCAACTGTGTAACTGTGATACAAAACCTTATTTTCGATTCTCGCAGCGTATTTCATCACTTGACTTTCCATCTCGTGAAATATCCAAATATTCATTTAGCGCTAGAATCCAATATAATGTTTTGTATCAAAACTGTAATTTAAAATTTCTTATTTATTACCTAGTATGATTAACCACTACGCTGTGGCTGATAAAATTTCATTACCTCTGATATAATGGTTATTACGAAATAGCGTTGTATTTCATTGCATCTTAATGTTTGGTAATAGTTATTTTATAATTAACCCTTGTCATGCTGAATAAGATCCTTTTGAGAATTGTATAAAAATCAAAGGGCTGAAAGCACTGATAGTACTTGTTATTCAGTTGTCAATACTTCTTTTGAAAATTAATTTCATAAACAACTCTGGTTTCAAAAGAACAGACAGGAGGTGTAGACTAAGATCAGACTGCACTTATGTGCAGTCTGATCTTTGTCTATACCTCCTGCTAAAACCGGAATATTCCGGGTTCAGCATGACAAGGGTTAAGGGAAAAATATTAATAAATATATATGTACATGTATTTGAATGTGAAATAATTTTAAGATGAACACAGTGCTCCATATATTGATTTCCTCGATCATATATTTTAAAAGTATGTCTGCCATTTTGATTCATTTGAGAAATGACGCCATTATTTTATATTTGGTATCAATCATTGACAATTTTTATTCGATCTTACTACCCGCTGTGGTATTTCATAAAACCAACTTGACTACGGCTTTTACTGGAACTACAATGTTTTTAATTGGAGAAATTGACCAATTGCGGCTGTCAATCAAAAATCCAGTCGACCAATGAAATCATTCATTTAGACCAGAAATGAGTTTTAAACTCCATCATTGGCCGCCATTTTTGTTTACCGATTTTGTTGGTTAGGCGACTTAAAAGTCGTGATTACAGTTTTTTCAAGCTTTAGTTACAAAATTCAGGTCGCCATCCAACTATTCTGCCTGTTGGAGTCGATTGGCGTGACAAATAGAGTAAGTGGGCAGGGCCATAGATTGTCAATCGTTCGACTGAACATGCTGGAAGTGAAAAAAATCGAAAAAAGGTGCATAACTCTAATAAAAATGCAATGAACCTTAACTCACTTGCTGTATGAATTTTTTCTTTAATAGTTGGCCAATATAATGATAATAACAAAACAAATAGTATGACTTATTCCCACTCAATCACTTCTTAACGAGCTTCATGCATTTTCGTCAAGAAAGCAATGCGAAAGAAATAGAAATGGCTTGTTGAAAGCAATTCCTTCTTTTGTCACGTTGTATTTACTCCAAGAGGCTTTAGGATTTTTTAACCCCAAAATTTTTACAAGCACTGAAATTTCGACTGCAACTTCTTCGAATTTGTACCAATTTAAAATTTTGGTCGTCTGGTAACGGGTCAATAACAGGCATATGACAAAATTTCAAATTAATTGCATTCTGTCGCAGTCAATGCCTAGACAATAGCAATACCTCTGGTTTATGCCCGAAAACAGCCGATCGCAACGGCAAGCAAAATGTATCAAATACAGCTTGTGTAAAGCTGTATGTACGATGTTTTGTCATACATATATAACGAAGTTATTATGTTGTTTGTGTTATTACATTCTACTGCCTTGTTTTGTTACGTGTGTGTTTCTTTTTTTAAGTAGAATATTTTTTTTTTTTGTTCATTGGTTTGAATTAAGCTTTAAAAACACGACCATTCAATTTCGTTTTTTTTTTTTGTTTTTTTTCTATTTTTCGTTGAGGGGAGAACGATTTTCAGCCTTTCAGGTTACAGAATAATCGACAGACACGACTAATATTGAATTATAAGCAGTCCATTAACGGAACCATGAAAAGAATCGAACTGATCTAAAGTGCACCGTAAAATTCACCTGCGGCCCACCATTAAATGCTGCCTATAGCTTAAATCTAGCACATTTCCTATTTAATTGCTAGCGAGTTACTTTCGCTAATTAAGTGAGATTTGGTATCTTAGAGAAACTTTCATGGGAAAATCAGTCTCATAAAATGGTGGTTATTTTTATAGGTCAAAGAGCATTCTTGGGATAGTTTCGCTTTGATCTGGGAATATTTTATGATGAATATGTTGTGAAGGGGTGCGAAGTATTGTCGATTCGCTACCAAAATATTGTATCATCAGTTTGAAGTAACTACTGTTACACTATTTAGACACTTCGCCGATGTTATATCAAAATGAAGCATTTTATGAATTTATGTTAGAACAGTAGAATGTGTAATAGTAAAATTAATGCAGTTTTGATATTGTTACCTTTTCTGTCTCAGAACTTATATACATGTTATCAAGTAGCTGTGTGTTTTTGAAGTTAATGGTTTCTATTTATTGATTGAATGGGGTTTAATGCCCCTATTAACGGTATTTCGGTCATATCGCGGCGGCTGGCGCACCTAACAACGGTTTGCTGGTATTTCTCAGACCAGTACTATCACTACATCTTTTCCTAGCCTCCAGCTGCTATCCGACTTAGGTATACGATTTTTCACCCGTTGATGAGAGACAAATGTCGGAAAGGATATGTGCCGCCGCCAGGGATCGAACCCATGATTGAAGATTAGGAGTCTGACGCGCTTCCAACTGCGCTATGAGGGCGGCTATACCGTTTCTAATACATAATCATTCAATGAAATGAACTGAATTCATGGCCTTTACGTATAGTCATTCCTGAGTGAATGAATGTGGTCAAATATAGTTGGAGATGAAGAGAACATTTTTTTGTTGTTGTTATGGGGGTATGAACCGAAAAACTAATCACACTGTATGAATCCGCGAAGGAGTCTGATAATAAAATGATCGATCTTGCTCGATGTCTTCTAAATGTTTTCCTTTAAGATGACTTTTCTCCGATTTGTTTTCGTAGATGTTACAAAACAGTGAAACTATGCAACGGATAAAAGCTGTCATGTTCCCACACTAACCCTTCCTAACCATAAATTTATGTTTTATTTTTCTTTTCTTACCGAAACTTTAAAAATTAACAACTCTCACGATATCGAAGTGCTACATTATAATCAGAAGAACATTTAAAGCGAATCTTGAAAAAGATTTTTGGATGACGTATTTACCTGATAAATTCCAGTTTCTTCCGGGTTGTATCTCGTTTACTAATTTGGCTTTTCGTACAGCGACATAATTTTGATTCCTATCTATCTTCTTAGCTAGGAGCTCTAGATAACAAACGAAATTTTTAAGTCGTCTCAAAGTTCAACGAGTGCGAATTGCCACTGGAGGCTTCACCAGTCAATCTAAAAACCTACGTTATTAAAAATAGTTCTTATGCATTTCCTGGATATTGCAAACTCAGCATGCAAGTTCATCTCCTATGTATATTAGCTGACTTGAGCACACCGTGTTCAAAATGACTCTGATCAGAGTCTTCAAGAAGTTGCTGACGACAATTTCAAATTGTTGAAAATCTAAAATATTTATCTAACTGGGTAGAAAACAATGTTGAAAATGAAGAAATTGATTGTTATAAGTAATTTCTTCGTTTTCCACATTGATTTCCACAACTATTTTCTAGAGGGGCGTAAGGATTTGTGGGAATGGGTTTTAATAATCGTGAAAAACTTTGGCAAAGAAGATTACGTAAAAAAACCATACTTTGCTGGCTAAAAGTGCTTTCAGTACTTTGATTTATAAACAGTCATTTTCATTTCAAAATCGACTTAATCGTCTTCTTTCAAATGTATGGAAGCTTTACAGTTTGTAAGATTAAAATTTAGGGCCAACATATTCCTTTCATAGTCTGGTAATATATATGTGTGTGTCTGTGTGTGCAGTGGAAGAGAGACAGACAGAGAGAGAGAGAGAGAGGGAGGGAGAGAGGGAGGGAGAGAGAGAGAGAGAGAAGGAGAGAGAGAGAGAGGGCCGACGAAAGCTGCATTGAATGGACAAATCATCGCTCTCAGACCTTTGTTATGAGGACACATGTAATTGTGAGGACACAATTTTTTGTCCTCACAATTACATTGTCTATTTGTATTTAGCTTTATTCAAAAATGACATTAAAAATATTTTCCGGTAATGAGGACACGAGTCCTGATAAAATTTTCTCTCAATCTCCTTACCGTAAATTGAAATCTGAATTCTACCGAAGTGTATTACTGGAACGGATACCAGGCAATTATTTTGCTGTGTATTGAGCTGGGCACCAGCAAGAACCGGATGTGCGTAAACTCTGATGGCGGGATAATTTATACAAAACAGAGGAATCATATTCAGGTAAATATTTACATATTTAGTTAAATATTTTCAGTAAATATTAATTAGAAATATTTGTTAAGTTATTTTTTGGATGTGCCAGTTTAGTTGAAAAATAGTTTTTACTTTTGATGGATTTGAGTTGTTTTTGTTTTTTTGTGCCTCGTGATGGCGACTTTCGCCTCTGATCGTCGAGAGGAGTTTCGTGATTCTAGAGAGCAAGGCTGATTGGTTTTTAATTGTTTTCTTCTAATAGTTCGCAGTTTGCATTGTGCATAATTTATACATTCACGCAACAACAACAACAAATGGGGGTCTAAGACGCTTTACTGGCTGTCAAGTTTTCGGTTAACGTAATCTGATATTTAAGAAAGTTAATTTCTTAAAGAATAATGCATCAAATAAAACAATGAATTGGACATCCTGTTATTATTTTGAGCAGCAATTCTTGGGGCCCCTTTTCCTGTGTTTCATTATGGATCCACTCCATTTCCAAAATGATGTTTTGCTTATGACCCTACAATCATCCTGTAAAATTTTCAGCAGAATCGATTTTAATAGTGGACTTTATCACATAAACAGGATTGTTTAAAAGACCCTACAATTGTCCTATAAAATTTTAAAGACAATCTGATAATAATTGTGAACTTCATCACATAAACAAGAGTGTTTTGAATGATAATCTGTAACACCCCTTTCGTACATCTTTGAAGAGAATACGATAAAAACCGTGGACTTTGTGTTAACAAGGCTATTTCAATCAAGTTCTCATAAAGCCCCTTTTCCTGTGATACTTATTGACCTTACCCATTTTAAAATGAATCAATTCTCAGGATTGTAATTATTCTGTGAAAATAAGATAATTCAATTGAAACTATTCATTTTATTTTGTAATGGAATTTCCATAAGGTCCCCTTTTCAATGATTATTAACTGATCAGATCCAATTTAAAAAAGAACCAATCTAATGATGGTTTATCATTCTTTGAAAGTTTAAAGTGAATCCAATAAAATATAGGGACTTCATTATATTAACCAGAATATTTAGATAAAACTTTCATAGGGCCCCTTTTACATGATACTTGACAGATTGTACCCAATTCTGAAAAGAACCATCCCATTGATTGTACAATCATTTGATGAAAGTTTGAAGTGACTCTAGTGAAATCTAGGGACTTCATTGTATTAACTAGAATATTTAAAAGAAAAATTCATTAGCCCCCCTTTTCGTGTGATATTAGATGGAGGAGATCCACTGTCAAAATCTAAAATGGTACAATTAATCTGAGAAATCTGTGGAATTCATTGTGTTAGTGAGGATTTTATAGTGAAATTTTCATAGGGCCCCTTTTCCTGTGATACTTTACAGAACAAACCAAATAACCAGTCTAAATAATTGATCTGTTCCCATATAATCACTCCTTTTACGCCCCTCAAGAAAAGAAGCTTTGGAAAACATTGTGGATAATGAAGAATTGCTTGTATCAAGTAAATTCTTAATTATCCACATGGTTTTGTATACAAAAAGGAAAAAAAAAACCCAAAAAACTAGATTCCATCAACTTGAAATTGTCATCTGCAGCCTCTGGACTAGTCAAAAAGTTTGCTGTGTGGGAAAGGGTTAAAGAGAATGATGAAAACAGTGGACTGAATTATGTCAAGAAATTTTTGTAATAAAATTTTTCATAAGGCCCCTTTTCATAAAGGTTGTGTAATAATTATTGTGGGAAACAAACACATCAGTGCTCTCAATAAGCGGATGTCGACGTATATTGAATCTAGAAAATCAGAAAAAACGTCCGGAAAATCAGACCGGGACGTGAACTAATGTCCGAGATTCTAGGAAAACGCCTGAATTTATGACTCTGACATTGTTAAGTTACAATATAAAGGGTTTGACAACAAAAGAATGTATATTCTGGCCATACCCTCGGGTAAAATTGAATCCACAAGGAGTTTATCGAAATATCTCCATGACGACCGATGTAGATGGAAATTTACATAGAGTGTACTCAATTATAGCCGGTTGGTAATCAAGCCGTTCCAGCATCTTGGACCATTTCTTTGGAAGTCACTCGATTAATAACATGCCAGGCAAAAATCAAGCAGGCCCGTGGCACCGGACACATCAGACTAGATTTCGTCAAATAAAGCTGTTTGGTCAGTTTCTGTAAACTAAGTTCAGGGCCAGAACTCATCCAAAATGTCATGTCTCGTCTTCAAATTCGCGGCGTATACAGAACAGAACGTCAAATTTGCATTCTAGATATGTTTTTATTACTCAGGGGTTCTATTTCGTAACTGGATATGACGTCCGTCCTAGAAATATTGAAGTTACCGATTGATCTTGCTAGAGTTCAGTCCCTTTTCAATGACGTCACGTGTTGTCTGTAAACATCAACTAGTAGAAACGAAACAGGGAATTTCTTAAAAGATGCAACTCTGTTAGTTTCATTTTTTTTGTACTATATCTTCTATTTACATAAGTGTTATTCATGGCGTTTGTTTTTGGATATCTATGATGTGATCGGAGACGGTCTTGGAATAATCCATTCTCAATTTTTTTTTGTACCCAAAACATTTCAAATAGCCTGTTTTCTCACCTTCTACAAATCGGAAATTTTCAAATCCTGAGAGATTTGTAAATAACTCTTAACAAATGTATCCACCCAAATTTGGAAAATAATAGAGTTTAAGGGGCGGGAACATTGTGGGAAAAGTGCAAATTTATGCAAGAAACACATTTCTCAAGAAACACTTCTTTTACCGCATTTTTTTCTCTAGTTCTACTCAATGGGACATGGAATTTATGGACTTAAAGTAAAGGATGGAAAAAAACGTACTGTAGGCTTTAGGTATCTTTCTTTATTTCATCTTTTTTTGGGGGGGGGGGGAGAATGGTCGAGAGTGAAAAAAATTCCTGTATTTTGTGAAAACTTCCTCAAATTGAAACATGGAATTTCCAAAATTCCTGAAACTTGTCCTTATTGAGAGCACTGACATATTTGCTAGCTTTCAACAATTTTTTGATTCCAACAAGGTTACCCTCACGATAAAGGCTTAACCCTTTCCTGTTCAATTCATGCTTTTTACATCCTTGTGTTTTTTATACTTGTAAACATTTTGGAAAAAGAAGACATTTCTTATAACAATCAAATTCTACTCTTTCCACAATTTTTCTACTACACATAATGATTATCTTTCAAATAAATCAACTTTGAATTGTCGTCTGCAGAGCTTTTTAATTTGGACAGGTCCAAAATTTAGAAAAAAATCTGAAATTGACTTAATACTTGTAATGTCATGCACAACTTCTTTCTTTTATCTTTGCACTCTTTACTTATGAAGTATAATGTCACAAACAACAAAAAGAGATACCTGTTTGTTTTGTAAGGAAAAATTGCATCTAAAATCAGATACAGCACGAAGTCTTGGAAGGAGCTCCTTTAGCACCTAAAAGATATCTCTCTAGAGAAAGAAATATAATGTCAGCAGGGTAATATGTATTGCAATAGTACAGAATGCTTGTTTTCCAAGTTATAACATCTTTTCTCAAACAAAATGGCTAATGTCAGGGATAAATGCCTCCTTCGGTGTGAAAAGTCATTTCAATAAAAATGTCCTATTTATTACATTTTTTTTCACTTTTTTAAGGATGGATCTTATTGAAATAATGGGCAGAAAGGACAGAAAAGTTCCAGTTCTATTAAAACCATCAATAAGGGATACTCTTGACCTCTTCAACAGCATGAGAAGTATCTGTCAAATTCCTGACACCAATCCATATATATTTGCTAAGGTAGGCTTTGTCTTGCTTTCACACTTTCACATTAGATAACTGCATAGTTAGCTTTCTTCAGGGATCATTCTAGTACAGCAATTTTATGAGAGAAAATATTCCATTTGTTAAGACAGATTTCAAATTCTGATGAGATTTTTTCAGAACTGTTACTTTTTCAAATGACAAATGCACATGCTTGAATGAAGGCTTACATCCTATTACATCCATTTTATAAAATGATATACACTGCAGCTCCACTATAACGCTGTTGGTGGGGTCCAAGAAATGAAACAGCGGAAGAAGTGGAGTTATTATGCTATAACGCTGCCCCCCCCCCCCCCCCCGCCGTAACTAAAATTTTCAACCGTCGGAATCGGAACTAAACACTCGATAATTCATGATAAAATTCTTGTAACAAGTTTAATTCTATACAAGTTACTAGTCAGGAAATGAAAAACAACACCTGTAGTTACGAGATTTTAGCAGAAACCGAAGAAATTCAGCGTGCGGAGGATTCTGACCTAAATTCTGACCTTACCTTCCCGGTCTATCAGGATTGAATAATCCGTTAATTTCTACATGTCTACAAATTGTGGTTCCCTTTCTCCCAATATTTAGAAGCTAGAACTTTTACCCGAGACATGTTTTATTATTATGATGTAGTCGTCGGCAATAATTTAATTGAATTTAGTTTTACACGGCCGTAAATATTTCCATCCATAGACAAAAGGGATATAATCTAAGTATCTCGCAAAGCGACGTCTCCTTGGAGACCGACGAGTTGTTGAACACCTGGGGTTACTGAAGCGTTGAGAAAATGTCGCGTGGATCGACCTTCGAACTTCTTTCGCGTTAATGGACTTGATCTAATTTCTTTACCATTGTTAAAAATACGGTAACAATAAATCGACAAAGAACTCTATCTGAACCTAGTCATTTACGAATCGGGAATTTAAACCGACCAGTTGCACGTATACAAACTGGATTAAACTTTGTAGTGGCTAACTTTTAAGCGTAAAAATGAAGGTCATTTTAATCGAAAAATATCCGAGACGGCAGAATGTCTGGTTTCACAACAACAAGAGTAAAAAATTCGGTCAGCAAGAATTCTCACGGGTTACGCGGCTGGCACTAGACAACTCCGAAAACTCTTCCATAAATAGCTGAACATCTGGCGGCGGCGCCTTTGATCACCTTTCCTCCCTCAGAATAAAATAAACTGTACCCGAAAAACCTGTACTTCAAATTTGTTGACGAGCTTTTTGCCGTGTGTTTGATCATACAGAATGGCATTAAATTTTCGGAATATTGAAAATAATATGGAAAAATAACAGTATTTTATTTTAATCTACTTATATTATCTATCCCGTTTCGGATGAGAATCTTCCGATATTGTGACATTTACAATTAAAATTCATGTATTTTCTGTATTTAGCGAAAACGTCGCAACTACGACTGATTGTTTTCAAAGCACATTGTAACGTTTTTATCCTGAAGCCACTATCCTCTACGAGCTCTGGATACCAGCAAACTATGAATTGAAATAAAAAGAAGGCTTCAGACAATTTGGCTTAGTTCTCGGTCGCGCATTTTTAAAGAACGCGTCATACCGGGGACTGAAGAAAATTAAGAACGCCGAGAGTGAAACAGTGTGATATTTTAATCGCACCACCTTCAAGGTTTGTAACTGAAGGATACCGAGGTGCGTGCCTATTCTCTATTGATTTAAAAAATATTAATGACCTGAGGCATTGATCATCTCAATGTCAAACAGTAAGACCAAACAATCAAACCGATTTTGTAAATTGAAACACTACGCGTGTCATCAAAACAAAGCAATTACCTCAGTCCTCTGAACTAATGCATTTATGGCCCGGACCGTCCACGTAAGGTGTTAAAAACTTACCTGGCTTCGGGTAATTATCGATTTTTATGTGCAACCCTTTTCTTCGAGCGGGCCGAAGACGGTATGAAAAAATCGCGTCCAAATCAGCATTAACGTCGTATCTCAGCATCTGCAACCCAAAATGCTCCCCCCCCCCCTCCCAAATTTTGGGAGCCAAGCGGACCCCGCGTTATAATGGAGTCAACGATGTGCCGGGTAGCGTTATAGAGGATTTGCAGTGTACATGTACTTTTCATTAAGCAGTGTATGATGTAATCTCTTTCCCTGGAAAAGATGCATTCTTCTTGTTGTGAACAAAAACTTTATAAATTGACACAAGAATTAATTTGCCATATAACAATAAGGGTATCGATATACAATGCTGTTCAACATTTAGAAAGAAAGTTCATAAAACTGAAAATTTATGAATTGAAGCACAAAAACATTGTCCAAAATCTGTTGAAAGCCACCTCTAAAGATACAGATTCAATTACTAATTTCTATGAAATAAGAGAAAACAATGTTGGAAAGGATAAATTGGCATTCACAATACTGGCTGTATCAAGGCTTTTGGGTGCAGATAGGGCTGCCATTGCTGTTTTGTGATCAAAGGATGAAATGTGACATTGAAGTGTGACTGTATGAAAATTTTCAATTCCTATAGCTATGTCATTTGACATCTTTAAATCTCAACAATAATGACAGTACATTTCGATTTTTTGAACTTCACACAGTATCAAAGTGCAACCACCCTAGCTGCAATAATCTGAAAGAGGGCTACGATAATGTATGCATAACCTCCTATGTAACTGAAGCCGCTATTCATTGAACTTGACTAGTTTCGTCTGTTTTGGGGGTTCCGGGGATAAAAATTAGTAGTGGTGTCATTGTTAGTCTTTTTTGGTGTCTTAGATCTTCCAATTCCTTACATTCAACTGCAGACAAGGTCAAACAATGCGTCCGTTCGCAGCATCACGGTCCCTGCTAATGATATGGAAAAACATCAACCAGGTCAAATCTTGAAAATGGTTGTCTGCTTCTTTTTTTTTCCTTGAGGATAACACGATAAAGGGTCGAAAGACTCTTATTTCCATCGTGGTCCTAACTCATACAAGATCTTATCATCCCCATATAGAGAGAGGCAATGGATTCTAACCAATGCTACCCACTTTTACAGCTGTAAAGTGTCCTGCCCAAATACACTATCCGCTTCCCTTTAGATGGGACATGGGGAAAAAGTGTATAAAGTAGTTTATTATATGAATTTTTTTTATGTCTGGAATGGACTGACCTGGAGAAAAAATAGTTTGTGGAAAAACAGTATGAAGAATTTGTTTCAATTAAGATAAAGCAATGCGATTTCCGAGATTTACATGAGAGAATCTCACTATTTGATGGCCCAAAATGATCCCTTTTTTTTAACAAGAGCCATGTAGATTTACCTAAAAGAAAACTTGTCTATTTAAGAATCTTCATGAAACTTGGCTGCATTATTTTTTGAAGCACTTTCATTATTCAGAGACTCACTGTGGCTATAGCCTAGTTCGTAGTGTGTTGAAAAACAAATTAGGGGATTATTGGTTTGATTTTCATTGTCTTTTGTTTCTCACTGAAGGGGAAAACTTATGTAGGATGAGCAGAATGAGGCTGTTATGATAGTATTGGTAATAGAAATACCAGAAATCCATGAGTTGATTCTCCATTTGCCCCATATTACTGAAATAATGTTGAAGGTGGAGCTAAACCTTGTATATTACCAGCTTGAATCCATGCCAAGGTCTTTTCTCAATTTCAAGTAAATGTTTATATTAATTTTAACAAGAAAGGCCATGACTTCAGAATGGCTAGTCATAGAACCTTTACATCACATGCCAAGGTCTTTTCTCAATTTCAAGTAAATGTTTATATTAATTTTAACAAGAAAGGCCATGACTTCAGAATGGCTAGTCATAGAACCTTTACATCACATGTATTGCTGTAGCAAGACCTTTCTGTTTACCATTCAAAGACATAATTTTCAAGGTCAGTTCTTTGTAATTTAAAAACTTTAACACAGGTATTATCTTTTGAATGGTATGTGGTAAAGCCATTATATTTAACATGTGTATTTCTTGTAACAAGATCAGATCCCCAGGTGTGGAGCCAGATGGGCGGGGGCAGCGGGCTATATAGAAATAAGGATTTTTTTAAATCACAACTTCTCCCAAACTAACCAATTTCAACCAGATTTGACAGTCATGTTCTTTACATGGCCCCATTTGAAATGTTATTAGAAATGAAACCTGTTGAAAACTCTGGTTGCCATGGCCACAAAAATAAAGTTTTTAAAAAAATTTAATTCCCCTGACCCAGGGGCATAGAGCATTAATCCATTACTACACAATGAAAGTTTAGACCGGTCCAAATTCAAATAAGGTGAAGATGACAATTTCAAGTTGATGAAATTTTAAAATCCTTTGTCTTTTGGGGTGTAAAAACATTATGGATAAGGAAGAAGCAATTTCTTCAGTATCTGCAATGATTTCCCTATTTTTTTTTTTTTTTGAAAAAAAAAGTGTCATTGAGTGGGAATTAGTTAAAAATTTGCATATTAGTATTAGCATATTGACCTCAAAATTGTTAAAATCTTTATCCTTGCGCTCCTCGGGATGGAGCCACAGGTGGAGGTCTATTGAATTACAGAGTTTTTTTAAATACCACATCTCCTCCAAAACTACAATAACATTTTCAACCAGGTTTTGGTGAATTGTTCCTTAGATGGTTTTCTTTCAAAATAGCTAAAAAAAATTGAAATCCATTGAAAACTCTTGTTGCCATGGCAACAATACTAAAATTTGAAAAAAAATGTCTTCCAATGACTCAATTGGCCTTGAGCCTTGGAGAAAAAGATCTTTATCTCAGGAGAGTGCAATAGGGTCAATGGTACTTTTGCTAAATATCTTCTATGACCGTAAATAGTTTGAACTATATATTTGAAAACATTCAGGAATTTACAATTTACACAAGATGATAATTTTGTAAGAAATGCATTAGATTATTGCAGCAGGGAAAAGGGTGATAATAAAAAGGTGCTCCTCCTCCTGCTTTTTTACCCTGCAAACAAAGTTTGGAGATGGCAGGTATAATGGAATTAGCTTGGAGGTCAGTTGACCTTTCCACAAAATCTTTTCCTGACAACTCTTACAGTTTTTAAAAATTCCTTACAGTTTTTCAAAATTTGAAACATTTCTATATAATGTATCGTGTGAATGGACTTTCCTGTAGGGTCATATTAAGTTACGGCCTAAGTCATCTGTCTGCCTGTCTGTAAGCATTTTTGGCGTGTGCAATTAGTCCTATAGTTTCAATGGGAATGAACTGAAACTTGAACAATATACCAATATACCTCTAGTACTAAAAAAATGGATTGAATAAGCTGTAGTTATGACGTTTAAGTTGCCAAGCTAACAAAAATGATTCTCAAAAAAGGCGACCATTATCTGAGCTTTAAATTCTCTACTGGTTTGAAGGAATTATTTCATTGGTCAAAAAGAAATTACAAAATTTTGAACTTAGATTTTTATCCACTTTCCAGCACTTTCAGCCTAGTGTTGGAATTGCATGCAAAGTGCTCTTATTTGAGTCATATATCATATTATATCATATTGTGATCCTTGACGGTCTGAAATGCAAATCTATTATTCAAACCCAGATTACAGACAAGCTCCTATTGGTGTATATGGATGACTCTGGAAAGCTCTTGTTTTTATCTCCTGAGCACAAAGTGCTCAAAGTGAGGTGTTTTATAACATTCTATCCCATATGCGCTGTTCATCCCGTGTCAACGATTTCTTTAAAGCCATATCTTCCCCCAAAATACACAACAAAATAAATAAGAAAAACATACTTGAGGCAATCTCTGTGAAGTAATCCTTTAAAATATGACCACAGCAAGGGTTTGAATGCACTATTTTTTCCTAAAAGGCAAATGTTTTTACAGTTCCAATGCCATGGCAACATAATCTGTGAATAAAATGTTATAAAATGGCACCATTCAAAGCAAGCTGACTTAAAGTTTTCATTTGTACCTAACACTAATCAATTATTAAAAAAAAAGTTTTGTCCACTTTAAATACTTATCAAGACAATTCAGGTGAGTCATTTTTATTTTCCAGCACATCATTTGAAACCAAAGGGTAATGTTAGTCTACAGTACCAGTTTGATCAGGAGGAGGACATGGATGACACAATTAAAGATCCTTCATATACTAAAGGTATCTAACATAAGAAAATATTTGTTTTAGATGTCAGGCTTGGTTTAGGTGTAAGGCCTAATATGAACATTTATAAGAGTATAAGAAACCTAGCTAATTTGAACCAAATTTAGCAGAATCTGACTCTATGGCTCAATTGTTAGCATACTCAACTTCTAATCTGACTTTTTCAAGTAGTGCCTTGGGGCAGGACAATTTAAAAACAGCAAGGTTTGTAAACGAAGTTCTTTTAGTATAGGTTGAGGTATTTTTCCCTATAAAATGATTGAAAACCATCCTTTTTAACTTTGTGGGTATAGGCTATACTACTCTACAAATGCCGTCTTTTCAGAAATCTCAGGCTCAGATTTATGTTGTAAGACACAGAAAAAAAAAGTTTATTTTCAGATTACCTAAGCACAACATACTCATGGTGAGCTTTTGGGAAAAGTGACTTCCCCTTGTGAATTGTCAACAATTCAGTGCTACCACTAAATCACCCTTTCTTTTGCAAACTTGCTGTAAATTATCATATTGTCACAAGGAAGAATCCTATTAACCCATTCCCACACAGGGATGCCTTTAGACACCCCTCTAGAAAAAAAGTTAGGGAAAACATTGTGGCAATGAAGAAATTGCTTGTTACAAGCAATTTCTTCATTATACACAATGTTTTCTTCCCCAAAAGGTAAAGATTTTTAAAATTTCATAAACAGTAAACTTTCATCTGCAACTCCTTTCAATTTTGAACAGTCTAAAATTTTGTTATGTGGGAATGGGTTATATATGGTGACATTCCAACCAATATCAAGGTAAAGATAGCCCTTTATTACAATTTCCTTGTTACCACTCTACAGGTTACAATTTGAGTTCAATCTTTCTCAAACTTGCTTATAATCTTTGTATAATAATGAGAAAGAACCCTATTGAAGATTCAGAAATTTTGACATTACCAAGGGTAAAAGGGGCCTTATTTACAATTTCTTTGTTACCACTGTACAGGTTACAATTTTTGGCTCAATCATAGTACATGCTGAAAATTTTGTATGGTCATGACGATGAGGAAGAACCTTATTTTATCTGAATATTGATAATTTCCTTGTACCTCATTACAAGTCTCAATTTGGGATCAATGATTACACAACTAGCAGAAAATTTTATGTGACAAGGAAGAATTCATCTGAATATGAAATCATTCCGACTCATAATAAAGAAAAAAAGAGCCTTACCGACAATGTCCATTTTACCACTCTAGAGGTCACATCTTTGGCCCAATCATTCTTATTCTTGCTTAAAAGTGTTTGTATAGTCAATAGGAAGATTTGTTTGTTTGTTTGTTTGAATGGAGTTTTACTATGCTTTCAACAATCTTTCAGTTATATCGCGGCGGCTGGAGCACCTAACAATGGAATCCTGGTATTTCTCACACCAGTACTACCATTACATCCTTTCCTAGCCTCCAGCTGCTATCCCACATAGGTCTACGATTATCGACCCATTGGTGAGAGACATATAGTCGGAAAGGATGAGTGCCGCCGTCGGGAATCGAACCCGGGACCTCTAGATTGATAGTCCGACGCGCTACCAACTGCGCTATGACGGCGGCTCAATAGGAAGAAACAGGATGAAACCAATTTAGTATGGTGACATTCTGACCACTATCACAGAGATATGACAATTACCTTGGTATTGCTCCAGAGCTCACAATTTTGGCTCAATCTTTATCAAGTTGCTAAAAGATTGTTTAGTTGGAAGCAAGATCCCTTTTAAATATATAGAGACAATCAGACTTAAATCAAGGGAAAAGGGAACTTATAGATGATTTCCTTCGCACTGCTTGAGAGTCACAATGGCTCCATCTGTAAATGCTTGTTACGTATTGAATTGGTTCTTGGTTATTAGATCAGCAAATGTCTGCAGGGGGATGGGACCCTCTTTTGTGATTAAACAGAGGGAATGGAATTTTGATAAGTGAGCTCTTGTGATCACCCTTTATCTGGTGTCCTTCAAATGACATATCCCCTCAAACCTCTTAACCCATTCCCACTCAATCCCTCCTTTTTACGCCCCTCAAGAAAAAAGCTTTGGAAAACATTGTGGAAAATGAAGAAATTGCTTGTATCAAGCAATTTCTTCATTATCCACAATGTTTTCTACCCAAAATGATGAAAAAATTCAAAATTCCATCAACTTGAATTTGTCGTCTGCAGCTTCTTTCAATTTGGACCAGTCTAAAATTTTGCTGAGTTGGAATGGGTTAACCAATTTAAACAAATTTTGGTAGATATTTCCCTTAGGTACCCTTTAACAACTGTTAAAGGTTAAAACGCATTATTAATTCTGGTTTCCTTAGCGCATAAATTAAAATCCGAAAAATACTGTTAAAGTTAAAGGGGAAAGATGTTAATAAGAATGTGAATAGTTATTCCTTTAGACATCACATCTGTAATATTATTGCAAATTTGGAATGAAAGCTCTCTAGATGATATTCTTAAAAACATTCTAAATATTAAACTCCATGAACAGCTGGTTACCATGGGAAAAATATAAAGATCCTCAATATTTGGTATGCAAAAAGGAATGATTTCTTGAATTAAACTGCATTATTAGGTTTCATGTTCTCTTTCTGCAAATCATAGTTTTTTTCTGGAAATGTACAATTATGAATATTTAAGTTGAGGCACTGGGACACCAGTTTTGCTCTACAAGCCTGAATTTAACCAATCACTGAACTACAAATTTTCTGACTTGTCCAAATTAAAAGGAGCTGCAGAGGACAATTAAAAGTTCATGAAATTTTAGATTTCTTCAACTTTTTAGCTAGAAAACGTTGTTGAAATGAAGAAACTGCTTATTACAAGCATTTTCTTCATTTTACACATGTTTTCCCATTTTTTTTCCTTGAGGGGCATCAAAAAGCACAATTGTGTGGGAATGGGTTATTTATATCAATAGTTACAGCTGAAAATTTATTGAAGAGAGAAAAAAGTATTAGGGAGGCAAAAAAAGATATAAAGTTTGTGGAGGCTTGTCCATTCAAAACAGATCAAGAAATGTGAGGACAATGTCCTCACAAATAATGAGAGAGAAAAGAGATAAATAGAACTTGAGAACATTATTATCCTCACAAGGGCTCTCGTTTTGTCCACACAAAATACGAAAGTTAAAAAAAGAGTTCAAGAAATGTGAGGACCAAAGGGACTTGTCGCAATTGACTTTTACACTACATATATATGTAAATTAGACAAGGGGTTGAACTTGAGAAAAAGTACAATAGTACCTGTTGATTTCAGACATTCTGTGTTGAATGATGGATAACTGTGAAGGTAGCTGAATAATCTACACAACATTTGAACATTTTCGAGCTGCAGTGATATCAATCTTGAAATACAAACTGGACTATCGGGCAAATCGAGGGTATCTTTGGAAGTTGGCCAAATTGTGCACAGTTGCATATATCACCTGCCAATCTAACGCAGACTTGTTTCACCCCACTTACTCTTAGAATTATCATTTAACAACGAATCACGTTTAATATTGTCTTAAATATTCATAATTGAGGACAAACAGCTAAATATTATAAAATTTGTTGAAAAGAACCAATCTGAAGTCACAATTACATCACACTTTTGTTTCACAATTGGTATCACTATTGCTCATAATTGTTATTTTTCCATGTAAATTATTAATTTAGGTTTATGATAGAGTATTGATAAGCAAATAATCTCCGATTTTGAAGTCAGAACGGCGACTTCATTTGTACTAGGTATGGTCGTACTTTTTGTCAAGTTAGTCCCTTGTCTACATTTACAAACAAAGTATTAAAAAAACAATTCTGACAAGTCCCTGTGTTGAGGACAATGTCCTCACAAATAATGAGAGAGAAAAGAGAGAAATGGAACGTTGGGACACCATTGTCCTCACAAGGACTTTCTTTTTCTCAATTAAAACAAACCAAGGTCACCACAGTGTTACTTTCTACAAATTGTAAGTTTTTAGGTCACCTGACCTATGGTCATGGTGACCTATTGCAATCATCGTTTGTCCGTTGTGGTGCGTCGTCCGTTAACTTTTAAACATTTTCATCTTCTTCTCAAGAACTACTAGGCGGATTTCAACCAAACTTGGTAGAAAGCATCATTGGGCGATGCCAATTCAAGTTTGTGAAAATAGGGGTTCTGGGGGTCAAAGGGGCCCAAATAGGGGGCAAAAAGGGGTAATTTTTGGTTCTTCTTTAAAAATCTTCTTCTAATAAACCGTTAATGCCAGAGCTTAAATATTTTAATGTGCATGACAGCTAGGACAGGTATATTATAAATTGTGAAATTCATGCCCCTGGGGTCATGTATGGGGCCACACCCAGAGGTCAAAGTTCATCATGTTAAAAAATTCACATTTTCATCTTCTTCTGATGAAGTACAAAGCCAATTTCAAACAAACTTGGTGAAAAGCATCATTTGGTAATGGTTATTCGGATTTGTGAAAATTAAAAGGCTGGGGGGTCAGGGGGCCTTAAAATGGGGACCAAAAGGGGGTAATTTTTGGTAACTTTTAAATATTTCATCTTCTTCTCAAGAGCTACTGAGGGGATTTCAACTAACCTTGTTAGAAAGCATCATTGGGGGATGCCAATTCAAGTTTGTGAAAATAGGGGTTCTGGGGGTCAAAGGGGCCCAAATAGGGGGCAAAAAGGCGTAATTTTTGGTACTTCTTCAAAAATCTTCTTCTAATAAACCGTTAATGCCAGAGCTTAAATATTCTTTGTGCATGACAACTAGGACAGGTTTATTTTAGATTGAGAAATTCATGTCCCCGGGGTCATGTATGATGCCACAACCAGAGGTCAAAGTTCATCATGTTAAAAAAATCACATTTTCATCTTCTTCTGATGAAGTACTAAGCCAATTTCAAACAAACTTGGTGAAAAGCATCATTGGGTACTGATTATACAGATTTGTGAAAATTAAAAGGCTGGAGGTCAGGGAGGCCTAAAATTGGGACCAAAAGGGGGTCATTTTTGGTAACTTTTAAACATTTTCATCTTCTTCTCACATGAACTACTGAGGGGATTTCAACCAAACTTGGTCGGAAGCATCATTGGGGGATGCCATTCAAGTTAGTGAAAAGAGGTTGGGGGGGCTTGGGGTAAAAGGGGCCCCAGTCGGGGCAGAAAGGGGTAAATTTTTGTACTTCTTAAATAATCTTTTTCTAATAAACCCTAAATCACTTGTCTTGATGCTCTTTTACTCAGGTGACCGTTAAGGCCCACTGGGCCTCTTGTTTATGGAAGTGTACAATAATGAATATTTAAGTTGAGGCACTGGGACACCAGTTTTGCTCTACAAGCCTGAATTTAACCCATTACTGAACTACAAAATTTTTGACTTGTCCAAATTGAAAGGAGCTGCAGAGGACAAATTGAAGTTCATGAAATTTTAGATGTCTTCAATTATTACGCTAAAAACATTGTGTAAATGAAGATATTGCTTATTACTAGCATTTTCTTCATTTTACACATGTTTTCCCATTTTTATTCGCCCGTCGAAGATGGGACGTATTATGGGATCACCCGTGGTGTCCGGGCATCCGGTTGTCCGGGCAATGTCCACTTCTTTGTCTTGAGCATAACTCTGTCATTGTAAGTCCAATTGACTTTAAACTTGGCAGTTATATTCTTCTCATCAATACGAAGTGCAGTGCTCAATAACCATAACTCTACCTGGCCTATTTTCTGAGTTAATGCCCTTTGTTGTTTTCCATACTTGAATCTTGTCTGGAGTATATCTCTAAAAGTATTATAGCTAGGATCATGAAACTTCATGGGTGTATAGATCTCACCAAGGGGGAGTGCAGTGCACAAGAAACACAACTCTACCTGGCCTATTTTTAGAGTAATTGCCCTTTGTTGTTTTTCAGACTTGAATCTTGTCCGGAGAATATCTCTAAAAGTATAATAGCTAGAATTATGAAATTTCATGGATGGATAGAGCTTACCAAGTGGGAGTGCAGTGTACAAGAACCATAACTCTACCTAGCGTATATTTTGAGTTATTGTTCCATTTTGTTTTACATACTTTGCTCATACTTGGATCTTGTTCAATGCATATCTCTAGAAGTATATAAGCTTTGATAATGAAACTTCATGGGTAGATAGATCTCATCAAGGGAAACGAGTGCACAAGATCCTTAACTCTACCTGGCTTATTTTTGAGTTATTTCCCTTTGTTGTTTTTCATACTTAGATCTTGTCCGGAGTATATCTCTAAAAGTATAATAGCTAGAATTATGAAATTTCATGGATGGATAGAGCTTACCAAGTGGGAGTGCAGTGTACAAGAACCATAACTCTACCTAGCGTATATTTTGAGTTATTGTTCCATTTTGTTTTACATACTTTGCTCATACTTGGATCTTGCTCAGAGCATATCTCTTAAAGTATATAAGTTATGATAATGAAACTTCAGGGGTAGATAGATCTCATCAAGGATTAGTGCAGTGCTTAAGAACCATAACTTTACCTTTGGCTTATTTGTTAAGTTACTGCCCTCTATTATTTTTTCATACTTTGATCTTGTCCGGAGCAGATCTCTAAAAGTATTGAAGCTATGATCATGAAACTTCATGGTTAGATAGATCTCATCAATGGGAAGTGCAGCTCATTAAAACTATAACTCTACCTAGCTTAGTTTTTTAGTTATTTCCCTTTGTTGTTTTTCATACTTGGATCTTATCTGGAGCATATCTCTAAAAGTATTCAAGCAATGATTATGGATTTACATGGGTAGATAGATCTCATAAAGGGGGAGTGCAGTGCACAAGAACCATAACTCTACCTTTGGCTTATTTTTTGAGTTATTGCCATTTGTTGTTTTTCATACTTGGATCTTGCTCAGAGCATATCTCTTAAAGTATATAAGTTATGATAATGAAACTTCAGGGGTAGATAGATCTCATCAAGGATTAGTGCAGTGCTTAAGAACCATAACTTTACCTTTGGCTTATTTGTTAAGTTACTGCCCTCTATTATTTTTTCATACTTTGATCTTGTCCGGAGCAGATCTCTAAAAGTATTGAAGCTATGATCATGAAACTTCATGGTTAGATAGATCTCATCAATGGGAAGTGCAGCTCATTAAAACTATAACTCTACCTAGCTTAGTTTTTTAGTTATTTCCCTTTGTTGTTTTTCATACTTGGAACTTGTTCAGAGCATATTTCAGAAAGTATATTAGCTATGATCTAGAATCTTCATCGGTAGATAGATCTCATAAAGGAGAAGTGCAGTGTACAAGAACTTTAACTCTTCCTAGCATATTTTGAGATTTATTGCCCTTTGTTGTTTTTCAGACTTGGATTTTGTCTGTGAATTGTTACTCTTTCTTGAAATAAGACTTGAATTTTAATCCCCTTCCCCAGTAAACAACCAGTAGTGTTACGGGCGTATTTTGTGACAATTTGCCACCTTGTTTTTTCTTGAGGGGCATCAGAAAGCGTATTGTGTGGGATTGGGTTATTATATACATGTATCAATAGTAACAGATGAAAATTTATTGAAGAGAGAAAAGAGTATTAGGGTGGACAAAATAGATATAAAGTTTTTAGGAGACTTGTCCACACAAAATAAGAGTAGGAAAGGGATCAAGAGAACATTATTGTCCTCACAAGGGCTCTTGTTTTGTCCACACAAAATATGAAAGTTAAAAAAAGAGTTCATGAAATGTGAGGACCAAAGGGACTTGTTGCAATTGACTTTTACACTACATATATATGTAAATTTGACAAGGGGTTGAACTAGAGAAAAAGTACAAAAGTACCTGGAACAAATGAAATCGCCTTTCTGACATTGATTTCGGACATTCTGTGTTGAACGATGGATAACTGTGAAGGTAGCTGAATAATCTAAACAACATTTGAACATTTTTGAGCTGCAGTGATATCAATCTTGAAATACAAACTGGAATATCGGGCAAATCGAGGGTATCTTTGGAAGTTGGCCAAATTGTGCACAGTTGCATATATCACCTGCCAATCTAATGCAGACTTGTTTCACCCCACTTACTCTTAGAATGATCATTTAACAACGAATCACAGTAAGATATTGTCTTTAATATTCATAATTGAGAACAAACAGCTAAATATTATAAAAATTGTTGAAAATAACCAATCTGAAGTCACAATTACGTCACACTTTTGTTTCACAATTGGTATCACTATTGCTCATATTTGTTATTTTTCCGTGTAAATTATCAATTTAGGTTTATGTTTGAGTATTGATAAGCAAATAATCTTCCAATTTTAAAGTCAGAACAGCGGCTTCATGTGTACTAGGTATGGTCGTACTTTTTGTCAAGTTCTGTCCCTTGTCTACATTTACAAATATAGTATTTAAAAAAAACAATTCTGACAAGTCCCTGTGTTGAGGACAATGTCCTCACAAATAATGAGAGAGAAAAGAGAGAAATGGAACGTTGGGACACCATTGTCCTCACAAGGACTTTCTTTTTTTCTCAATTAAAACAAACCAAGGTCACCACAGTGTTACTTTCTGCAAATTGTAAGTTTTTACTAGAAATGTGCAATAATGAATATTTAAGTTGAGGCACTGGGACACCAGTTTTGCTCTACAAGCCTGAATTTAACCCATTCCTGAACTGCAAATTTTTGACTTGTCTAAATTGAAGGAGCTGCCAAGAACAAACTGAAGTTCATGAAATTTTAGATTTCTTCAATTTTTACGCTAAAAACACTATGGAAACGAAGAAATTGCTTATTACAAGCATTTTCTTATTAAACACATGTTTTCCCATTTCTTTTCTTGAGGGGCATCTAAAAGCGTAATTGTGTGGGATTTGGTTATTATATACATATTGTCTTAAATATTCATAATTGAGGACAAACAGCTAAATATTATAAAAATTGTTGAAAAGAACCAATTTGAAGTCACAATTACATCACACTTTTGTTTCACAATTGGTATCACTATTGCTCATAATTGTTATTTTTCCGTGTAAATTATTAATTTAGGTTTACTTTTGAGTATTGATAAGCAAATAATCTCCAATTTTGAAGTCAGAACGGCGACTTCATTTGTACTAGGTATGGTCGTACTTTTTGTCAAGTTCTGTCCCTTGTCTACATTTACAAATATAGTATTAAAAAAAAACAATTCTGACAAGTCCCTGTGTTAAGGACAATGTCCTCACAAATAATGAGAGAGAAAAGAGAGAAATGGAACGTTGGGACACCATTGTCCTCACAAGGACTTTCTTTTTTTCTCAATAAAAACAAACCAAGGTCACCACAGTGTTACTTTCTGCAAATTATAAGTTTTTACTAGAAATGTACAATAATGAATATTTAAGTTGAGGCACTTGGACACCAGTTTCACTATACAAGCCTGAATTTAACCCATTACTGAACTACAAAATTTTTGACTTGTCCAAATTGAAAGTAGCTGCAGAGGACAATTTGAAGTTCATGAAAGTTTAGATTTCTTCAACTTTTAGGCTAGAAACTAAATGAAGAAATTGCATATTACAAGCAATAGATGACAATTTCATGTTGATAAAAGTTTTCAAGACCAGCTGACATGGGATTTGGAGTTGAGCTACTTGTTTATTTTTACCTCACTCGAGCACAAAGTGATCATGGGTAGCTTCTGTGATCAAATTCTCTTAACCACTGGACTTATTTTAACCGATTTGGCAGAAATGTTCCTTAGGTGGCCCCCTTTTAAAAATTGCTAAAAGAATTGTAATTCATGAAAAAATCGGGTTGCCATGGCAACAAAGTGAAAATATACGAAAAATCTTAAAAATAATCCACTGTTGGTCAGGAAGGCTTAAGGCCTTAATCTCAGGTGAGTGCAAATGGCCAATTTGTTATTGTTTATTTCAGATTCAAAAAAGAAATGGACTGAACTTGAAAAGATGGCTCCTCAAGCATTGGTTGCTAGTGCATGAAGACAGAAAAAAATACACCAAAAAAAGAAGAAATTAGACAATTTCTAAAACAGACAAGTATTTTGGGAAAAAAAAGGGATCAGATAAGAAGTAAACACAACCCAAACTTATAAAAGGAAACTTTCTAAAAAGTGGTGGTAGCTATTTATATTTACTTCAATGTGATGTCTATATACATCGCTTCTGTTGTACCAAATAATCAATTAGCTCATACCCACACAATGACGCTTTTAAATGCCACTCAATATGAAAGATTTGAAAAACACTGTTACAAGCAATTTCTTCATTATCGACCATGTTTTTACTCTAAAAGACAAAGATTTTGAAGATTTCATCATCTTAAAATTATTATCTGCAACTTCTTTGAATTTGGACTAGGCTAAAATTTTATCACATGGGAATGGCTTAAAGCCTTGCAAACAAAAATTAGAAAATTCAGGAACCTGCATTATTTACAAAGATATATAAATCTGTTGTTTAAATTTGTAGGATTTTTATGAATGAAATTGAAGAAAAAGTAAGTTGGATGTGTGCAGGATAATTGATCTGTTGTATTGGTTCACCTTAGCATAATATGCTCATGGGGAGCTTTTAGGGTCACTCAGAATCCGTTGTCTGTTTTCCATGGGTGTCTTAAACATTTTCTTTAAACAACTTCTCCTCCTAAATGCCTGGGCCATTTTTTCCAAGCTTTACAAGAAGGTCCAAGGCTGACCTTTTCCAAATCTTGTTTTTGAAAGTTTGATATGCGAAAAAAAAATGTTGGTGTAGCAGGGCAGGATTATCAGACTTGGAGTAATCATGGAATAATTCTTAGAAAATCTTCTCCTCCTTAACCACTGGACCAATTTAGACCAAACTTTGCAGTAATGTGACTCTTTTCAAAACCTGTTTGTAACATTCTGATTTGTGAAAAAATGGGGATGGCAGGGCGAGGCTTTCCAGAATTAACCCTTTCCTGTTATGCAATATTTGAGACTAGTCCAAATTGAAAGCAATTGCAGATGATAATGAAAATTGGATGCACTTTGAAATGAAACCATGACATGTGGTAGAATATATTGTAGGAAAAGAAGAAATTGCTTGTAAAAAGCAATTTTTTCTTTTTCCACAATAATTTCTCAGGTATAAAATCACAGGGACGTAAAAACCAAGTCATGAAATTTTGATTTGTAAAAATAAGTGGGTATAGCCAGCAGATCTTTTCAGAGTCAGAGAAATTATGAAATAATTCTTTAAATACTTCTCCTCTGAAACCACTGGACAATTCATACCAAACTTGGCAGGAATGTTCCTTGTGTGACCCTCCTCAAAACTTGTTAATAAATTGTGATTTGCGAAAAAAATTTGGGGCAAGTTAGGGTAAGGCTTGTCAGACTTAGAGAAATCATGAAAATAACTTTCTTGTTAGCAATTAAAGGCCATTTCGGCCCTCTTGTTAACTATTGATACGTTTTATTTTCTGTCTGTTTTATATCCCGTCGGGGATTGAACCCGGGACCTCTAGATTGACAGTCCGACGCGCTACCAACTGCGCTATGACGGCAGCCCTGGCAAAAGAAAAATCACCCTTGAACTTAGACACTTTTTCATATTTTACTTTAAAAATCAAGAAATTTTGTTTATCAAACTTCTCCTATGATTTTGCTCAAAAAGTAATTAAACTTTATACATGAATTAATAAGTTTTGCAAGACACTTTTTAGAGGTCTCCACTCCCCCTTACACAAGAATAATCTCCCCTGAAATCACACTTTATCATAAACAAGGATCTGGCGGGGGTATTAAGTCACCTCTTGTGACAAGTTATAGTTTTAAGCCGAAGGCCAAAAGAGCTAAAGTGATGGCTTTTTCCCGTCCAGCGCGCGTCCGTGCTAACTTTTCCTTGTTAACTCTCTAGAGTCCACAGTTTTCATCGGATTCCCCTCAAACTTTCTCAGAATTATTGTATTATCATAAGGATTGTTCCTTTTGAAATTGGGTCAGATCCGTCAAGAAACACAGGAAAAGGGGATTAATTAAAATCTAATTAACCTGAGTCCAAAGAGCACAAAAAACAGATAAAAGTCCACCAGATTATGCTAAATACTAAATATCAAAGCTCTAGGCCTTTTAGTTTGCAAGAAGAAGATTTTCTAAAAGTTTTCACTAAACAAGCCTTTGTTAAACTTGGGACATTTTTGAATTGGCTAATTCTGAACCTAGGGCCATAGTTAATACAATCTTGATGGAAGTCGACCAGATGATGCTACATACAAAATATTAAAGCTCTAGGCCCTCTTGTTTAGGAGAAGAAGAGTTTTAAATATTCACTATATAAGCCACAATACTATGTAAAATTTGTGACATCCAGGAATTGGCTTATTATGACCCAGGGGCTATAATTCATACAATATTGATAGAGATCCACAAGATAATGCTACATACCAAATATCAAAGCTGTAGGCCTATCTGTTTTAGGAAGAAGATTTTTAAAGTTTTCACTATATAAGCCTATGTTTAACTTGTGACATCCAGGAATGGGCTAATTTTAATCCTGGGGCAATAAATTGTACAAACTTGCTGAAAGGACACCAGATGATGCTGTATACCAAATACTGAAGTTTTAGGTCCTCCTGTTTGGGAGAGGTACATTTTCAAAGATTTCACTATATAAGCCCTTTATAAAACTTGTGATGTCCAGGAATAGGCTAATTCTGTCTCTGGGGCCATGATTTATACAATCTTGATAGAAATCCACAAGATAATACTACATACCAAATATCAAAGCTCTAGGCCCTCTTGTTTTGGAGAAGATTTTTAAAATTTTCACTATTTAAGTCTATGTTAAACTTGTGATGTCTGGGAATGGGCTAATTCTATCTCTGGGGCCTTGATTTATACAATCTAGAAAGAATCTACTAGATGATGCTACATACCAAATTCAAAACCTCTAGGCCCTCTAGTTTAGGAGAAGAAGATTTTTTAAATTCACTATATAAGCCTATGTTAAACTTGTGACGTCCGAGAATGGGCTAATTTTGAGCCTTGGGTTTTAATTCATACAATATTGATAGAGGTCCACTAGATGATGCCTCATACCAAATAATTCTTGACAGGTTGTTTTTTTCTTGTACAAACTTGATAGTCTTTGCGCTAAAGTGTAAATACCAAATTTCAATCCAATCCAACAGCCGGTTCATGACAAGAAGATTTTTAATGATGTACCCTTTTTGGCCCCTTATGGGGTCCCAAGGGGAGCCTTGGGACATAACTCTATGAAAAATCTGAAGCACCTTCCCATAAGGATTCTTCCTGCCAAGTTTGGTTGAAATCAATCCAAGGATTCTTAACCCTTTCCTGTTTTTTGGAAATTTTAGACTAGTCCAAATTGAAAGAGGTTGCAGATGACAATGAAAACTTGATGCCATTTGAAGTGAAACCATCCTTTGTGGTAAAAAATATTGTGGAAAAAGGAGAAATTGCTTGTTACAAGTTTTCCACAATGTTTTCTCAAGTATAAAAACACAGAAACGTAAAAACCCGTATTTGAACGGGAAAGGGTTAAGAAGGAGTTGAAAATGCAAAAAGTTAACACATGACACACAACGCATGACGACAGACAAAATATGATCTAAAAATCCTTGTTAACAATCTATAGTCTACAGCTTTTATTTGATTCTCTTCAGACTTTCACAGAATGATTAAACTATCATAAGGATTGTTCCTTTTGAAATTAGGTATGATCGATCTGGAATCACAGGAAAAGGGGCCTAATTAAAATTCAATTAAAAAATCCTTGTTTATACTCTATAGAGTACACAGTTTTCATCGGATACTATACAAACCTTCACAAAATGATTCTACCATCGTAAGGATCGTTCCTTTTGAAATTAGGTATGATCCCTCAAGAAACACCTGAAAAGGGGCCTTTTGAAAATGTAATAAAAAAATCTATTGAAATTCCTCATTAACACTCTAGAGTCCACAAGTTTCATCAAATTCTCTTACAACTTTCTTAGAATGATTGTACCATCATAAGGATTGTACCTTTCGAAATTGGGTATGATCCATCAAGTAACAGGGAAAGAGGGGCCTCATGAAAATTTGGTTGAAAAAATCCTAGTTAGCACCCTAGAGTCAACAGTTTTCAACAAATTCTCTTCAAATATTCACAGAACGATAATACCGTTATGTCCTTTCGGAAGTTGGTTTCGATCTGTCAAGTATCATGGGAAAAGAGGCCTTATGAAAATTTAATAAGATATTCTAGTTAACACAATGATGTCCCTAGATTTCACCAGATTCAGCTTTAATTTTACATAATGATTGTATCATCATAAGGATTGTTCCTTTCAAATTGGGCCTGATCCATCCAGAAACATAGGAAAATTTAATTAAAAAACTCTTAATTAATGCTTTAAAGTCTACAGATTCATTGGAATGTCTTCATACTCAAACAGAATAATAATACTTTTGTAAAGTTCCCTTTGGAATTGTTTCATATCCATCAAGTAACATGGGAAAAGGGGCTTTATGAAAATTTAATTAAAAAATCCCTATTAAAGAAATGAAGCTCACAGCTTTAATCAGATTTAGTAGGAACTTTCACAGAATGATAGTAAGGTCATAACGAACATTCTTTTCGAAACAGGGTTTGAACTGTCAAGAAACACATCAAAAGGGGCAATATGAAAATTTCATTTAGAAATCCTTGATACCAAGTCCAGAGCTGTCATCAGATTTTCAACAAACATTCACAGAATGATTGTACAATAATAATTAAAGTTGATATTGACATTAGACCTGATCCATCAAGTATCACAGGAAAAGGAGCCTTATGAATTTTATTTTTAAAAAAACCTTGTACCACAATAAAGTCCACAGTTTTCATTGGATACTCTTCAAACTTTCACAGAATGTTTGTACCATCATTAGGATTGATATTTCCCAAATTAGGCCTGATCTGTCTAGTCCCCATATTTCATCGGATTCACTTACACTTTAAACCTTCACAGAATAATTAAACTATCAATAAAGTATCAAGGGTAAAGGGGCTTTATGAGAACTTGATTGAAATATCTTCGTTAATTCAATACAGTCCACAGTTATAATTGGATTCTCTTCAAGATGCAAGGAATAATTTTGGGATTGGAAACACAGGTGTCTAACAGATTAACATCCAAAACATTCTTGTTTATGTGATTAAGTTCACAATTATTATAAGATCATCTTTAAAATTTCTCAGAGGACTATTGTATGGTCTTAAGAAAAGTTCCTTTTGGAAATGAAATGGATCATAAGAAAACACAGAAAAGGGGGCCTTATGGATTTTCACTCAAAACAACCCTGTTTACATGATTAAGTCCATTATTGTCTATGATACTATTGAAAATTTCATAGGATGATTATAGGGTCAGAAGGAAACTTCTGTTTTTTAAATGGAGTGGATCCATCATGAAACATGGAAAAAGGGGCATTAAGGATTGTTGCTCAAAATAATAAAGGGAATAAAGTTCAATTTGTTATTTTCATTTTATGCATTCTTCCTTAAATATCAGATTACTTTAATGAAAAACTTGATACCCAGTAAAGTGCCTCAGGCCCTCCACTGGCAAAAGGACAGCTCTGCTTTTGTTAAGATGTATATGTCTACTGTGGCTGCATGTACGCCCATCCCTGAATTTGATATTTAAAGCTCCTCTTTCTCTAAACTATTGGGCCAATTTGGTCCAAACTTTACTGGATCATTCCTTGGCTTACCCTTTCCATAAATTGTTCTTTTCCTTCATTTGATAAACTTTCCAGAACTATTCCTACTGTAACCTACTCCAAATTTTATCTCATAAAAAATCTTTTACTTAAGATAGGTAATTTCTTCACTTTGAATTTTTCAATGACTTCTCCTAAACTGATTGGCCTATTTGGACTATACTTCATAGGAATGTTTCTTATTTATACTAATTATGCTACGCGAAAAAAATTTCTAGGGGGGGGGAAGCATATAGTCGCCAGCCTGTGCGTCCGTCCTTCCATCCGGCTGTCCGTCCCTCCGTCCGAAGTCATATCTCAGCAAACTTTTGGCCTAATTGGACGAAACTTCATATACAATCTTCCTAGGAAACTTCCAAGACCAGTCTCTTGATTTTTCTTATTTCAAGGCTGCGTCATGGAAAAAGGGGCCTTAATGTAAAAACTAGTTTTTTGCCAATTTCTCCAAGACTAATTGTTAGAATTTCATGAAATTTCATGTTTGAGTAGCAAATCAGATCCCCTTGACCTTAAACTAACGGGAATTTTCATTTTAAAAAATGCGTCATGGGAAAAGGGGCCTTAATGTTATTATTTTATGTTAACTGTCTTTTTTCCCACAAAAACTAAAATTGGCCATAACTTTTGATTGGTTACAGATGAAGTCTTCATATTTCACATGTGTATTGCTTGTGACAAACCCTTTCTGTTGGTACCAAGTTCAAGGTCATCATTCAAGGTCAAGGTCATTTCTGCAGATCAAAATTGAGAAAATCTTAACTTAAACACTGTCTATAAGTTTACAATGTAAGGTGATATAACCTTTATATTTTACATGTGCATTGCTTTTGACATGGACTTTTTGTTGGTACTAAGTTCAAGGTCATCTGTCAAGATCAAGGTCATTTCTCAAGTTTTAAATTTGAAAATTTTAAATTTAACATTGTCTATAAGTTTACAATGGTAAGTGATATAGCCTTCATATTTCACATGTGCATTTCTAATGACATGACCTTTCTGTTTGTATGAGGTTCAAGGTCATCTGTCAAGGTCATTTCTCAATGTCAAAATTTCAAAAAAAAAAAAAAATAATTTTAACATCTCCCATAAGTATACAATGGTAAGTGATATAGCCCACATATTTTACATATGCATTGCTTATGACATGGACTTTCTGCTGGTACTAATTTCAAGGTCATCTGTCCAGATCAAGGTCATTTCTCAAGGTCAAAATTTTGAAAAGCTTAGCTTTAACATTGTCTATAAGTTTACAATGGTAAGTGACACACACTTCATATTTTACAGGTGCATTGCTTCTGACATGACCTTTCTGTTTGTATGAGGTTCAAGGTCATCTGTCAAGGTCAAGGACATTTCTCAATGTCAAAATTTTGAAAATTTTAACTTTAACATCTCCCATAAGTATACAATGGTAGGTGATATAGCCTTCATATTTTACATGTGCATTGTTTATGACATGGACTTTCTGTTGGTACTAAGTTCAAGGTCATTGGCCAAGGACAAATTGTCAACGTCATTAATTTTCAAATATTCCTCCTTCACTTATTGCCAAAATTTCTTGTTACTTTACATAAATGTTGTTCATTAAAAGCCCTTGGTAATTTTTATTTCAATTTTTTGACCCAATGAGCCTTACCATGCTAAAAGGGGGCTTAATGCCACGTAGATTTACATTTTGTATATATCCTATTCTAAAATAAATCAGTCTATTGTTTCTGCAAGACTACTCAAGTTAGAGTCTTCATTTTTTGTATGGAGACATTTTCATTGATGACTTGGATAGTGAAGGTAAAATATTTAACCCTTTACCATATAATGATATTGAATTTTACTAGAATCAGGCCTGTGAAGCCAAACAGCTTCCTTCAATGTTTGTCAAACTTCCAAATTTCTTGTGAACTGAACTCCTAAACTATAGTTGCATTCAATAAAAAGTTTTTTGTCCAATAATGGCATATAGTTCTGTGACAAAAGCCTTATTCGGGGAGCATAATCTGTCTCTGAAGGCTCTTGTTTATTTTAGTTTGGTTGGGATCAAAGCTTTTCAGCTTATAGAGTCATATCTTGAATCATATTTATTATGTCTTAAACACTTTAATTCTTGCAACACAACAGAAAGATAATACATCTTCACTTAAGTGGTTTGGTTTGGTAATAAGTCCCAGCCATAGCGCGGTTGGTAGCCCTTTGGACTCTTGATCATGAGACCTAGGGTTTGATTGTGGAAGTTGTAAATATTCTTTCTGACACTTGTTTCCCACCAATGGGTGAATATTTCTAAAGCTAAGTGGCATTTGCAGCTGGAGGCTTGGAGAGGATGTTGTGGTAGTAATGGCTTGAGGAATACCAGGAAGCCATGGTAAGGTGCTCCAACTGCCACAATATCACTAAATATCACTAAATTACTGTTAAATGTGGCATTAAATCCTATTCAAACAAACCTACAAACTTGACCATTAAATGACTCATGGGTCAAATTTGATTTAGGTAAACGATCCAGGGCTATTGTGGCCCTCTGGTTTAGTTTGAATATTAAACCTTTACGGCTGAAATCCATGGAGGCATTGGAAAGGGTCAGAGTCATACCAAGCATTGATTTAAGAAGAATACTAAAACAATTGTTGAAACATTGTGGAAGATGAAGAAATTTCTTGTGACAAGCAATTTCGTCATTTTCAACAATGTTTTCTATCAAGAAAGTTAAAAAAATCTAAAATTTCATAAACTTTAAATTGTCGTCTGCAACTCCTTTGAATTTGGACCAGGCTTGAATTTTGCTGTGTCGTAATGGGTTAATACTTGAATCTATTGCTGGTTTGGAAAAGGTCAAAGTTGTATCAAAAAAGGAAGTTACCTATCGTTTAGGGTCAAGCAGGTCAAAGATTAAGGTCACAATTTAATTTTGATTGGAAATCAGTTTCCGTGCTCTAACTAATAAACCCATAGATCAGGACGTTAAATTTTTATACAAACGTTATCCATGACCCAATCAAGGTGCCTTATTGTTGGGGGAAACATAGGTCAAAGATTAACTTTGCTACTTTAGTGCTAATCTAGTGACAAAGCACTGATGGGGATATGAGTCCACTTTGCGACAATTTCAGTTTGAAATTGTCACATTAAATCACATATACTAGCAGTTAAGAAAATTAATTTTGCTGAAAAATAATAGAATCATTTCTCTGATATTGTATATCATGGAATAAACATGGAATAAACTTTTAATGTGGAATAAACTTTTGAAATTGTACATACATTGTATCTTGTTATTTTAGATTGGCTGTTTGCTTCGAAGACCCATGGCATAGCTACTGCATTCCTGTTGTAATTTGGCATTTTTCTTTACTTGCAACTCAAATGGTACATATGATGAGACTTATGTTTCTGTGGTGTTTGATGTCCGTTTTGTAACACTTAAGTTTTTACAAAGATTTTGATTCAGGCCTTAAAGGGAAAAAGAGTGTACTCTAATCAGGTATATTTCAAGAAAATCTTTTCTTAAAACATTAATTGGCCTTTACAGCCATGTTGCAATATGGTCAGGGTCTCTGACAATTCGTATGAATTTGAATCCAGCTTTTACCTCTTGCACAGAGGGTTCTTGTTTTGGCAAAAGTATCATTGCACAGCTTTTTTACTGTCATTTGCATTATAAAGTGCCTATGGGTAAACCAAATAATAACTATAGGCATGAAACTTGTCAAAACAGTCAGGGTAGGAAAACTCGGAAGAGAAATTAATTAAATGTTTACTGTTTAGACAATATTGTCCTAATATCAAAGAGAGTAGGGACATAAATAGAGATAAAAAGTGTAAGGACACTTGTCCTCACAAAATAAGACGGAGAAAAGGAATCAAGTAATGTGAGGACAATGTCCCCACAAATAGTGAGAGAGAAAAGAGATAACTTGAATACATATGAAGACACATTGTCCTCATAAGTACATTTTTATGCGTCAATCATGGAAGAACAAAATGAGTTGTTTGTCCGTCTATGCCAGGATGTGTTTGTGTTTCACATTTGTGTCCGGAACATAGTTTCTACATTTATGGATGGTATCAAAATAGATAAGTTCTGTCGTCCCCCTGGATTAGTACTAGTGTAATGCAAACTGTTGGTTTTTTATGCAAAAAGTAATTTAAAACTAAAATTAAAGTTAGGAAATTTACCTTGTCTAGAGCAAAACTTTCATTTTTATGGATTTATAAGTAACCCACGAGTTACCGGTTGGGTGACGATAGATTCGCTCCAATACGTCCATCAGTCCATCACACTTTTGTCCAGACCACATCTCCTAAACCATTAGTGCTTAGCAACTTCAAACTTTATACACTTATAGATCAAAATGTGGGGAAATGTCATGTACAAGAACCAATTCTCTGCCATTTCTTGTTTTTTTGAGTTACTGCCCTTTGTTGTTTTTACTGTTACATGTTAGTCCGGACCATATCTCCTAAACCATAAGTGCTAGGAACTTAAAACTAAATACACTTATAGATCACAATGTGGAGAAGTGTTATGTACAAGAACCGTTACACTGCCACAACCATTTTAAGCTCGACTGTTTTCGAAGGAAACCGAGGTATTACTATAGCCTTGGTGTCGTCGTGTGAAAACTTTGATATTTTGCGATATCTCTTGTTCTACTGAAGGCATTTACTTGAAACTTGACACACTTGTTCACTATCAAAAGATCAACCTATACTATCAAGGGGGTAGCTCTAGAAGCATTTTGTCCACTATCAAGCACCCAACAGCCGAGCGTAGGCACCTGTAGGTGTTGCTCTGGTTGGAGTTATTGCCATTGTTGTTTTTACCAAAACGTTTTTGTCCAGAAAAGATCTTCTTAACCATTTGTGCTAGTGACTTCAAAGTTTATTCACTTAAAGATTACATTGTGGAGAATTGACATGTACAATAACTAATTCTCTGCCTTGTCTTTAGCTCACCTGAGCATGAAGTGCTCATGGTGAAGTATTTTGATCGTCCTGTGTCCAGCTTACAACGTCCCTCGTCTGTTGTGCGTCAACAATCTTAAAATGACATGTCTTCCCAAACCACTAAGCAGATTTCAACCAAATTTGGCAGGAATGTTCCCTGTGTGGTGCCCTTTGAAATTGCTAAAAGAATTGAAATCCGTTAAAAACTCTGATTACCATGGCAACAAAACTGAAATTTTAATGAAAACTTTAAAAAATATCTCCTCCTGACCCAGAAGGCATAGAGCCTTGATATTTGGCATGAAGCATCAGTACTTTTTTCAGAATTGCTGAAATCACCATCCTCGGGTACCTAGGGCGGAGGGGGGTAGGGCTTATGTAGATATAAAGAAGGATTTTTTAAAACAACATCTCCTCCAAAACTGCTGGGTGGATTTCAACCAAATTTTGCAGGAATGTTCCTTGGGTGGTGCCCTATAAAAAATGCTAAAAGAATTGAAATCTGTTTAAAACTCTGGTTGCCATGGCAACAAAACTGGAACTTTAATAGAAACTTTAAAAATTATCTCCTCCTAACCCAGAGCACCTAAAGTCTTGATAATTTGCATGAAGCATCAGTACATTGACCTCTTTCAGAATTGCTCAAATCACCATCCTCAGGCCCCCAGGGGATAGTTCGGGCTTATATAGAAATAAAAAAAAATTTTTAAAATGACATCTCCTCCCAAACCACTGTCCAGATTTCAACCAAAGAATTTAATCAGTTGAAAACTCTGGTTGCTTTGACAACAAGAGTTTAATGGAAGAAAAAATGAAAAAAAAAAAAAAAAAAAAACACAAAAAAAAAAACTCATCTTCTTTTGACCAAGAAGTTGAAGAATCTTGAATTTTGCATGAATCATCTGTACATTGACCTCTTTCAAAATTGATAAAATTTTAGAGACACAGGCTTAAGTAGCAATAAAGAAGGCAACCCTTTCAAAACTATTTGGCCAATTTAAACCAAAATGGGCTTGTTGATTTTAGTTAAATGTTAAAGGAGGTTTTCTCCCGACCCAGTTTGTATAAGACCTTGAAGAAAAAAAGAGCCTTATCTCAGGTGAGGGCCAGGACCACTGGCCCTCTTGTTTTGAGTTACTAACCTTTGTTGTTTTTACTGTTACATTCATGACTGAAACATATCTCCTAAACAATAAGTTCTAGCAACTCTAAACTAAATACACTTATAGATCAAAATGTGGAGAAATGACATGAACAAAAACTGTTACTCTGCCACAACCTTTTGGAGTTATTGCCCTTTGTTGTTTATACCCCTCTACATTTTAACCCATACAATCAACCAGAAATATCTTCTTACCATAAGTGTTAGCAACTTCAAAATTTATATGATTAAAGATCACAATGTGGAGAAGTGTCATGAACAATAATGGCCACTCTGCCCCACCTATTTTTAGCTATTGCCCTTTGTTGTTTTTACCTTTATATCTTTTGTCCAGAGCATATCTTCTGAACCAAAAGTGCTAGCAACTTCATATTTATAGATCAAAATGTGGAGAATTGTCATGTTATGAAACAATTTTCTACCATGTCTTTATATTTTTGAGTTGCCCTTTGTTGTTTTAACTGTTACATTTTTTCCCCGATCATATCTCCTAAACCATAAGTACTTTATGCACTTATAGATCACAGTGTGGAGAAGTGCCATGTACAATAACTGATATTATGCCATTTTTTAGTTATTGCCCTATATTATTATCACCTTTATTGTCCAAATTTTGTTAACCCTTTCCCAAACCGCAAAAAAATTAGACTAGGCCAAATTTATAGCTGCTGCAGACAAATGTTATTGAATAAAGAAATAATTAACATTTAAGTACAGAATAAATTTAAGAGTTTATCAGCATTTTCTTCTTTTCTATCAATGTTGTTCTGAGCTTACTGTTGGAGTCGTCAAAACCAGGTCTTGTTTGGTAAAAGATTAACTGTGAAAAGACTTTTTTTAATCCAATGGGGACTCCTGTATTACGTCCAATATGATATGCACTTGTTTTAGAATGACTTGTTTCATGCCCATAGGCCATAGGTGAAGGTCGAGCAACAAAAGTGATCATGTCGAAAGCAAATCCAAAATTTATGGATGAATTTCAAATTACTTGGCAGAGCTGTTCCTCTTGAATTGTTAGTGTGTCCTGTGTCCTCACAATGGCTCTCGTTTTGTCCAAACAAGTTATTAAAGTTAAAAAAAGAGATCAAGAAATGTGAGGACAATGTCCTCACAAATAATGAGAGAGAAAAGAGAGAAATGGAACGTGGGGACACCGTTGTCCTCACAGTGACTCTCTTTTTTTCAATAAAAACAAACCAAGGTCACCACAGTGTTACTTAGGGTCGATATATGTGAAAACACAGAGAGAGTATTACGAAAAGTGTCTAGGAGTAGGTGTCCTTAGATCACCGGTTTTTGACTAACGTCCCCACTATTACGGCTTCGTCGGCTAGAGAGGGAGAGAGGGAGAATGGGGAAAGAGTGGAAGACAAATAGACAGACAGAAATAGGGACAAACAGAAAGACAGAAAGCCAGAGAAAGAGAGAGGAAAGGGGATAGTGGCCGATTACTGTTCAACGGAAGGAATTAAGGAGATTTAACATGTTAATATTCAACAGCTGTCTCCTCATTGGGGCTATAAAAGACGCGAAATTTAAATAGGTACACATAAAGTCGCTGCATCTATGAGGAATGTGTTTGACTTTTTCATCTTTAAATAATTAAATTTTCGACATTTTTCCCGCTGAAAAAAAATCAAAGTACTGAAAGTACTGTAAGCTAGCAAAGCATTATTTTGTGAAGTTATCTTCCTTATCAAAGGTCATCATAATAAACGAGATTAAAGAAGTCCAGGTTTTAACCCATCACAACATGACAAAATATGAGAATGGCTCAAATTGAAATAATTTACAGACGACAATTTCACGTTGGTGGAGAACATTTTTTGCCTTCTAGGGTAAAAATCATTGTGTACATTTAAGAAATTGTTTGTTACAAGCAATTTATTCATTGTCTACAATGTTGTCGAAAGCCTTTTCTTTGGGATGCTTGAAACGAACGATTGAGTGGGAAAGGTTTTAACAGCATTATAAATTATGTGGCCATACAACGCAGCGTGCACAGTGAAGACTGGTCGATATGTTCTTAGATTGACCAACTGTGACTTTAAATCTGTGGGGAAAAAGACTCTACAAGTGCAGTTTGATTTTAAACCCTCAGTACTACAAGAAAAATAGTGTGTTCTCGAGATGAGGATTTCATAAAGAGAGGCACGTCTCAGTGTTTTAAATTTTTTTTTTCTTTTCAAAAACCAAATTTATCAACTTTTTTTCTTCTTTTTTCTTATAATTCGGCTAAAGATCAAGTAATTATTTCATTGAAAAATATTTTGATTGATTTTGATAAATGTTGTTTAATGCGAAAAAAGTGTAAACTTTTAGAGCTTGTTTTCTGTTATATTTTTTCAGTTTAACACACAGTTTAACTTGTTAATATGTTGAGAAGGAGAGGAAGCGAGCAAAATAAGGAATATTATGTTACAATAGATATACAACATACTGTATTTGTTTTGAGCTGCGTAGGAAAACTTTGATATTTCATGAGACCGTAGGTCTTGTGTGCCTGTGCCTTACCGACGCTAAACTTGCTGGCTACCGCCTCCAAAATTACTTGACGATTTTCGTTGACAATAGCTTTAAAGCCTACCCCCAAAATTTCTACAGAATAAATAAGAAAAACTTACTCGAGGCTATAGAGAATAAATAAATATAACGACTGAAAATCAAAGATCCAAAGAATTCTACAGAGAAAACCTACAATTCATGAGAGAAATTTCTCTATTTTGAATTGTTAGCCACCACAATTTAAGGTTTGTTTACGTAGAATTATGACGTCAGTGATGACGTTTTAACCTTCTCTAGCCATTCAAAAAATTAGCTCGGTCACGGAGATTAACGAAATCGTCCGTAAAGGTTAGTAATCAACACATGCGCATATAACTGTCAATGCCGAAGATTGGCGAGAATCGGTTGCATTCGACCCGATCTCAAAATGTAAACAAACAAGAGTTGAAATCGAGGAAAAAACAACAAACAAAATACTCTTTCAAGAAACCTTCACTCGTAGCCTCGATATTGAGAAGTCTCTAGTTTGACTTAGTGACCAAATACACGATATAATCTTAAACAAGTTTTTCCTCGGAGGGACAATATGGCTTTAACCCATTCCAACTCAGCAGAATTTTAGACTGGTCCAAATTCAAAGAAGCTGCAGACGACAATTTCAAGTTGATGGAATTTTGAATTTTTTCGTCTTTGTGGATAGAAAACATTGTAGATAATGAAGAAGATGCTTGATACAAGCAATTTCTTCATTATCCTCAATGTTTTCCAAAGTTTTTCTCTTGAAGGGCGTAAAAAGGAGGGATTGAGTTGGAATGGGTTAACACTGGAAACAATTACTGGTCGCAAAGTCCTAGGCCTGTCACAAACACTAGTACTGCCTACACGAACCTGAGAAATCAAGTTGTAGAAGGTTGAACGTGATACACACTTATCAGATAATCCTTTTGTAAGCCTCTGAAAGATGTGGCAAGGATTCTCACCTTCTGCAACCAGAAACTAAATTACAGAGCGTTGTTGTCCACGATAAACGAAGCACCTAACGTATAATTGAGTGCAAAATATTGTGTAAACACAACTTTCTTTGAAAATAATCCGACCAAGTCATTGGTAAATTCACGTAGATTTTTACAATAAATAATGTGTGTATATAGCTGCACGTTGAAAGAGAGGAGCATGAAAAGTCCGGATATTTTATGACCGTCCCTCATACGTTTATTTCTTTAGTAGTTCAACATTTAAGGCTCTTGAACTAGTTTTCGTAAAAATTTGATATATGAAATAAATGCATTTAGAATAGTTATTAATGATTCTTTCATGATATAATTAGCCTATACTCTTATTCGTGATGAATCTACTTAATTCACTCCCAATTTAATTCAATGTGATATATTCCCTATGTCGCACTTTTGAACATCCGAAAGTATCGGATAAGCTTGATTGATTTTGGCTTATGTCGATAGAGACTGAATTGTTAGCGGAAGCTAATGACGTAACAAGTGATTTTTTGTTTGTTTAATTATTGTAATTTTCAAAGTAATGAGTAGTTATATACAGTTTCATATAAGTAGAAACCACCTCATTGTCTGTTTACAATAAGAGTTATAAAATCAGTTTTGATCCCCTTTGAGGTTTTAAAAAACTAGTGCTTTCACTTCCATTGGATGTAATGGTAGTACTGGTGTGAGAAATACCAGGATGCCATTGTCAGGTGCTCCAGCCGCCGCGATATAACTAAAAGATTGTTGAAAGCGGCGTAAAACCCCATTCAAACAGACAAACAAATCACTTCCATTGTTTTCAATTAAGCCCTGATTAAGAGTTAGCATGGCGGTGGTGAATAAAATTATTTACTTCTTTCCGTTGGTATGTGCGGTGAAAACAAAGAAACCACACGCAAAGACGTCTGGTTATTCCACTCACGGAAGTAAAAGCAACAACAACAAATACAACAACAAAACCCTCCGTTCTCGTTTTATTATTGAAAACTATGCGAAGACATTCTTTTTAGTAGCAACTTTTTTTAATCTTTAGTGACAAGAAACCATGGTTGCGTGCCCCCACGATATTACTGAAATTATAAGAAGCGTTAAACTCCAGATAATCATTAAATGCTGAATTTCGAAAGGGTTTTAACCCAGTATGACGGGTATCAGTAGGATACCGGATAATAATCCCTAGCGTAACGATTTTTAGTTATGCAATCATTAATCGAATGAGATAATTGCGTTAAAATATTTATTTAGTTTTAATGTATTTTTCAAATGACCCGACGCCCGAAGCAATTCGATAATAATCTTCTTCATACTCGATTTTATGATAATTTGATTTTGAGTGGAAGATTAAGATTTGTGACCCTTTTACATCCAAAGGAAAACCCCGTGGACACTCCGAGGAACTCAAGTTTGCAAAAAGAGTTCCGATCAAGCAGAGGTCAATTCCGTTTGAATTATGATAGTATAATTTAATTATAAATTTCGTCTATCAAAAACGAGCGGTCTGGTTGGTCGAAAAATATTATTCCTAACTCCATGAACAAAATTTTGATCACGCAGTGATTTTGTATGCTTCCGCACAAAATAGTCCCATACAAAAAGGTATCAAAATTTAAAAGATTTGGGGTTTTTTTTCGCTCGGTGCTATTAAATTATAAGAAATATAGAGAATTTTTTTTTGTTTTCATGGAGGTATGAACCGAAAAACCTAATCAGACAATGTATGAATCCACTTCGCGTATTCATACAGTGTGATTAGTTTTTTTGGTTCATACCTCTATGAAAACAAAACAATATTCTCTTCATCTCTTAAATGTTAGAATGACCGTCCAAGATTGAGATAAACCGCGGCCATAGCACATTTGTTAGCACGTAGGACTCCTAAACATGGGATCCCAAGTTCGATCCCCCCCCCGCGGCGAATATCCTTTCCGAATTTTGTCTCCCACTAATAGGTGGATAATTGTAAACATAAATGGGATAAGCAGCCAGAGGCTAGGAAAGGCTGCAGTGGTATTTCTGGTATAAGAAATAATGAATCGGTGATCAGGTGCTCCAGCCGCTAAGATATGACTGAAATACTGTTTAAAAGGGTGTTAAAACTCATTTTATCAATCTACCAGATTGAAAAAATCTACAAAAGGGGAGGGATTTCGACCTTGATCACGCTACGCGGACTTGCGGTAGTTTTCGCACTTACCATAAGGGAAAAACAAATTATAAACGGTTCCTTCCATGTGATACCATTTCTTTTGAATAGAATAAAATTGCCAAAATTTACAAAAAGATAAAAGCATTTGTTTCAAAAAAGATAAACATAGATATGCACTAGGCGCCTCGATGGTGGGATGAAGAGCTCCTGAATTCGTGCTCAATCGACAAAAGATTAAGTACTCATATTTTCGATGATTGCGGGCACTTAGTGTTATAATACTCTTAAACACTTTAAAAACATCAGTGTAACTGTTAAGGTCTTCAGTTAATTTTGATAAACTATCTTTTGCACCGTTCCGACGAGATATTACAGAGGAAAACTTATCTATATGCTTGCTGTGACTTGGCATCAAAAGTTATTTAGTTCGACTCTTTACATAAACAAGAGGTCTCGACAAAAATTTATGAAAAACTGACTGTTTATTATTTTCATTATTTTAACTAAACCTAGCCTGGCTCCAAGGTTTTCAGTAAATTGTACTTGGGTGTAACTACAGAACAATATTATTCCTCTAAAACTGTATCCAATATTATCACTTTATAGTGTGGATCACTGGATCTCAGTAGGCGTGTTTTTCATTCACTAATGCTGAACAAATGACCGTTCGGTGGAATAAGCTGTAGTTACGACGTTTGAGTCTCCGATCCAACAAAAATGTTTCGCCAAAATGGCTGCCAATCTTGGAGTTCAAACTGAACTTCCAATTTAAATGAATGATTTCTTTGGTCGACTAATCATTTGATTGACACCTGCAAGTGGTCAATTTATCCTCTACATTCCCACAAACTAGACAGGCTAAATGTGTAATAAAAATCCCTCACGCTAATCTATTCATGCTCAAAAATTTTCACAAACTATCTTAAGCATAAGGCTATCATTAATTTTGTTTGAAAGTAACTATGGAACATCACTCCTGCTTAACGAATCACCTTCTATTTTTTTCTGTGAATATTTTTGCAAATTAGCCTGGCTCATAAACTGTCAGTGAGTTTGTGCTAGAATCATCTTACTCTAAAATGGCGTCCCATCTTTCCGAAAACTAGCTAGGATATCAGGATATCAGTGAATTTGTTCCTGAAGGTAACGACAGGACATCACACACGTTAGAATCTACATCCTCTAAAACGGCATCCCATCTTTCCCAAAACTAGCTAGGATATCAGGATATCGGTGATTTTGTTCTTGAAGATAACAAAAGAACATCACACATTTTGGAATCTACATCCCCAAAAATGGCGTCCCATCTTTCCCAAAACCAGCTAGGATTTCAGGGCATCAGTAAGTTTGTTCTTCAAGGTAACAAAGGAACATCACACATGTTGGAATCTTCAGCCTCTAAAAGTGTCTTCTATAATGTCAAAAACCAGATAAGCTACCTGAATATTAGTGATGAGTGGTAGAAAGTAATCGACTAATAGCGGCTGTCAATTAAGGAATAGTAAAGCATAATTCTCAATTGTTAAGGAGACATAGATTTATACAGTTCAAATGAGAAACAAGGTCAAAAACAGAAGCAGAAACTAAGAATTCAAAAACTTGCTACCTAAAAGAATTATTTCTCATAGTTTTCCATAACAAAACGATCAGAAGAGTCTTGAAAAGAAACACACAGTTTGTAGACGTAACGTTAAAGCTTGGGTGATCACAGCTGTAAAATATTTCTTCCGGTTATACGACGTTGACGTGTTAAAGTTAACGTAAATGTTAACGTGTGTTTTGATGATAGGAATACTTTACATTCTGTCAAACATTTCTAAAGTATGCCATTATATTAATTCTAGCCATTATTAACCCATTCACAATGATTAATTGATTGAATGGGGTTTAACGCTTTCAACAATCTTTCAGTTATATCGCGGCTTAACAGTATTTTAGTCATACCGCGGCGGCTGGAGCACCTAACAATGGATTCCTGGAATTTCTCACACAAGTGCTACCACTACATCCTTTCCTAGCCTCCAGCTGCTATCCCACTTAGGTTTACGATTACCGACCCATTGGTGAGAGACAAATGTAGGAAAGAATATGTGCCGCCGCCGGGGATCGAACCCATGACATCCCATGATTGAAAATTAAGGGTCTGACGCGCTACCAATTGCGCTATGACGGCGGCGAACCCATTCACAACGATGACGCTTTTTGACGGCCCTCAAGGAAACATGATAGCGAAATCATTGTGTTAAATAAAAAAATTGCAACAAGCAATTTCTTCATTTTCCCTCACGTTTTCTAGCCAGAAATTTGAAAAATATATAAAATTGCATTAAATCTAACATGTCGTTTCCATCTCCCTTCGGTTTGGACCAGTCCGTTTTTCGTCTAGTAAGAGGTTAAGCAGTCGGAGTTTTACAAGAAATTACATATATTACCTTCAAGATACAATTTACCAAAATACGAGTACAGTACGGGGACAAATGAAAGCCATATTCGTTCCGGAGCGAAACCGTTACAGAATCGATATAGTTTAAATCTAAAAAGCTGTGTTAAAACTTGACGACGACAGATTGAAAACTTAACCCGTTCTAACACAACAATATTTTAGACTAGTATAAAGTGAAAGAAGCTGCAGACAGCAATTTCAAGTTGATAGATTTTTTTCGTCTTTTTTGATAGAAAACACTATGGATATTACAGAAATTGCTTGATACAAGCAATTTCTTCACTTTCCACAATGTTTTCAAAAGCTTATTTCATAAGAGGCGTAAAAAGGAGGGATTGTGTTGGAATAGGTCAAGAGAACATTGTAAATAAAAATAATTGTTCATTCGAGCAATGGCTTCTTTTGTTGAAAATATTTCCACTCTTGTAGTATGATAAGGAATTATCGAAAGCAAAGCGAAACCGCACCGGAACCGTTTACAATATTGTCTTTAGTTTATTTAATGTATGACCTAACATTCATGTATTTTCATAAATGGTAGAATTGATAACTGATATGCCAACGTCAGACTGAATATTCCTGAACCCAACTTATCAGATCTTCGTAAAATATATTCTAGAACACTGATTTTTGACAGTGCTTTGATTTCATGGAGAATAAACAGAACTGAATTTGCATTAATCAGTCCGCTTTTCGAGTTCTTAGGCGTTAGAGTGCAGTTCCAGTTTTAACGTAATACATGTGGTGCCCGCAAATAACTGGCGTAAATTCTTGCAAAATAACAATCCAAACCTTCACGACCTTCTTGATTTTAACAGAGACATAAATGTTATTCTAGGTCTCTGTTTTTAAGTAGGTCATGAAAGATTGATAAAGAAAATTACCAGCTTTCTCAAAGGTCATCTTTGTCATTTTCGCGATTAAAATGCTTTTCTTTGCGTTAAATCTACTAAATTCACTATTACTTTTTTTCCACATTATCCATGTTTCCAACCTTGAAACATCGGAATTTGTCGAATGAGGTCGGTAGTCTTCGGGTTATGTCGACAACGACTGAATTGTTCGCGGAAGCAAATGACGTAAATGATATGTCTAAGGTAGTTGATCAATCCCGGCTGCCAATCAAATAAGTCGACCAATGAAATCATTCACTTGGACTGGAAGTTCATTTAGATCTCAAACATTGGTCGCCAGTTTTGTGTTGTTGTTTTTTTACGACTTAAGCGTCGTAACTACAGATTATTAAGATCGCCTAACAACCACTTATTTGCTACTGGCCATAAGTTTTGCAAAATATTACCGTTAGAAATCGAAGTGGAGCTTCCTGTAGGAGTCAATGGACAAGGCCAGAGGTGTGTGTAGGCAAGGCCAGCGATTGGTGAATTTTCAGTGCAAACTACGATAACGTATTCACCAAGTGAATTCCAGTTCCATTTCGCTTGTACTTCGTCGACTTTTTTGACGCCTCGTAACGCGCAGAATTTTTGGCCCTTTTCTTTCAATTTTGAAATTATGAACACTCATTTTCCTTATAAAATCACCTTAATAACCATCTCTCAGAAATGTCAGAAACCACTTCCAAGCGAAAGTGTTGTCTGCATTGGCTTTAAATTTAGACTAGCAGAATCTGCAATGTTTTAAATTAATTGACCAATCGCGGTTGTCAATAAAATAATCAGTAGATCAGTCGACCAATGAAATCATTCAGGTAGACTGGAACAGGACGGGAAAAGAAAAAAAAAGGTTGATTCAAGAAATTTCCTCTTTTTCAAACAATATTTTCCTTATTAAATCTCTACGTTTCCTGACAACTCGTAAACTACTATGAAAAGATGAAAAGAAGTGATTTGCACTGGATTGATATTGAAAGAGAAAAACTTTAGACCGAAGCAGGAACCCCTTTTAACCCAAGCTTTTAATCACTTGAAATTGGCCTCAGGTCTTGTGTCGATGTATTCCCCTAGATTTTGCGGGACGTGTCATGTCAAGCAGGGGACCAGATGTATTTGGATAATACAGCACTAATTTTTTATCACGAAACCGTGGAATTCGGCCTACCTAAGGGTTATAAGTGCGTTCATTATGCAAACAATTACGACCTATTTCAAATAAACCACCGTTTCATGAAGTCACGTGTTAAGTTAACAAAATGTGCTCGTGAAACACGATTCCCGCATAACAGCTTTATTTCGGTACTGTGACCTTGATATATGACCTGACCTTGTCACATAACCTCGACCTTTGTATCTACTGATTCATATTAATGAGATCTATCGGCACTGCATATGAGCATTGTATTGCGAAGAGGCTAGAATAAACTCTGTCCTTGTCAAATGACCCAGACTTTGGTATATGCAGATGCTTATCAGTGAGATCTATCATCATAGGCTTAAAGTTATTATGAATCTTATTTTTTGATTTTGTTTTCGACAGTCATTAAACGGTAAAAAAACCATGCATTCGATCTTTCGATGTGGGGAAAACATTCTTTCGATATGGATCCACCATTTCCTAAATATTTACCTTATTAACCAAAATACCATTAGTTAGAAAACACGCGCTTATTTCACCGTAACATAATTAAACTAACAAGAAAATGAGTATTGTTTTATGGAGAAGTGTAACGCTACAGTCAAGCTTGCACAAGCGACCACATCTCTTAAGCGACCACTTTCATTATTCAACCACAGAGAAATGTTCTTTTCCAAAATCATTATCTTTTAAGAATTGGACATATATTCTAAATTGATATCGTAATTAAATCCTATGCTGTTGGAACTTGTAAGACGACTCGATGAGACGACTCTAAAGAGCTTGAACAACAAGGGAAAACTTTGAATTTTGCAAATAACTATGTATACAATTAATCATTCATATATGTCTCAAAACGTGTTTTGACCAACCACTCCACATAGCGACCACTTTTGGCCATCTTTGGAGTCGTCGCTAATTACAAGTTGTACTGCATATGAAGCCATTTAAATAATAAGATACTGTCCCGATTTCTATCATTTAATACCGCCAAGGCATATTTCTGAACAAAAAAAGATAGATTTTTTACCATATAACACAGTTTATTGGGACTGCTTTATGGCCAAACCTTCAAATGTAAAATTTCGTATATTGTATTTCATTTTATTAAGATATTCCGTTTTTAGCCTGAGCTTGCGTATCAATCTGAGGTTAAAGTTACCACGGTTAATTTCAGCCCACGCAGAGTTTAATGTAAAAACATCTAATGCAATAAATATAATATTCTGAATCACGGAAAGAAGATCGAACGGAATTACACGACTGTGAGTATTTAAATAATACGCCCGATTGAGGCGAGAAGGACGAAGGCGAGATATGACTCATTGAAAGTCGGCGCTCAATGTACAGTACTTTCGTGTGAGTGCTCTGAATTTCGCAAAATTATCAAAAATTGATGAGTGAATGGATAGAAATAAAGGAGATATATAATGTATTGGACAATGAATAATCATGTATAATCATATCGTATTGTTAAGCAAAAAAGGTGTTTGTTTTGTTCCAAAATAATATTACTTATTCTAGAGTTACAGTATTAAAACGGTCCGGTTAGACGAAGTTGGTGTATAATGCTGATAAGCGAAGCTGTCGGTTTAACGATTTGAAATATTTTGTTTAACAAAGTAATTGGTCATTCATATGATCATGTTCGCACTGTCTGCAAACAGTTCGGTCGTGCTCGGACTTTGTGTCTATATATATATATTTACCCCCGAATTCTATCAATAGGATGCAACGTCTGCATATCGCTTTAAGGGGTGTACATAGTCAAACGCCATCTCTCGCTCTCTTAATCTTGAGATTATGAAGCGCGTATTTACCTAACGGAATAGGCATGTGCGGTGGAATACTAAATCGCACGCAAGAGCCTCATAGTTCGAACCTGGCTACAAGTTCCATTCCCCTTCTCCCTCTCTAGCCTCCTCTCTCTCTAGCTCTCTCTCTCTCTCTAGCTCCCCCCCCTCTCTATCTCCACTGGCTAAAATCCAGTGGGCTTTTGTCATGATACGGTGTCCGTCGTCCGTTACTTTAAAAATCTTCTTCTCAGAAAATGCTTAACAGAATTCAACCAAAATTCATAGTGAAAATATGTAACGATATTTACAAGTAAATATAGCGTTACAATACCTCAAAAGCGGAAAGAAAATTATTGTTGGCAGGTTGTATTCCCTAGGGCATAATTTGGCAGATCTGCGCATAAACGGCAGAAGATTTGGGTAGAGGGTGACACCTCCGATAATCCGACCGTCAAACTTTATCAAAGATTCTTTCTCATGTACACATATCTCAGGCTTTCAGCGCTTCCAGCGCTTTGATTTCAGGAGGTATAGACAAAGATCGGCTTGTGCAAATTTGCAGTTCGACCCTTTTCTACACCTTCAGTATGTGCCGTTACTTTCAAAACTGGTTTATTAAAGAACAACAACAACAATAACAACAAAATTCTACAAAATCTACAATAAACACGTTAACACAAACTTTTTGTCCCTTTGGTTATATAATAAAATTAAGACAGGGGCTTTATTCAACATGGTAATTGACCAATCGCGGCTGTCAATCAAATAATTAGTCAACCAATGAAATCATTCCGTCTATCGTAATTTCATAATATGTCATCATTTTTCGTCATCGTTTATTGTTACTCTTTCAGCAAGGCTATGGCGTGGTATCAATTTTTATTAAATCATCACATTCACTTAATTTTCATTCAGAGAAGGCAATTTGTAAAAAAGATTTATTTTCAAACTGTTTTATTTGAAATGATTGTCTTATTGTTTTACCTTCATGAAATAAAGACATTATTATTATTATTATTATTATTATTATTATTATTATTCATTTAGAGTGAAGTTCAGTTTGAAGTCCGACATTGGCCGCCATTTTGGTGAATCATTTCTGTTGGTTTAGTGACTTAAACGTCGTAACTACAGCTTATCAAATCTGTAGTTACGACGTTTAGATCGCCAACCAACCGTCTTACCATTTTTTTTCAAAACAACGCCGTTAAAAATTGAAGCGGAACTTTCTGTTATGGTTTGTTTGTTTGTTTGAATGGGGTTTTACGCCGCTTTCAACAATCTTTCAGTTATATCGCGGCGGCTGGAGCACCTAACAATGGATTCCTGGTATTTCTCACACCAGTACCGCCATCACATCCATTCCTAGCCTCCAGCTGCTATCCCACATAGGTCTACGATTATCGATTCATTGTTGGGAGACAAATAGTCGGAAAGGATGAGTGCCGCCGTCGGGAATCGAACCCAGGACCTCTAGATTGACAGTCCGACGCGCTACCAACTACGCTATGACGGCGGGGTCAATGGGCGGGGCCAAAGGAGTCAGTGGGCGGGGCCAGCGATTGCATCAAATTAGAATATCAGTTGTCAAATTTAAGTGAATAGTTTTGCAATGGTTAGATAAACTTGATTACAGGGGGATGGGGGTGTCAGTGTTTCTTTGATTTTTGTCGAGCCAAAGCATCTTATCATGACTTGATAGGCTCATAAGTTATCGCATGTAATATGTCTTGGAATGGACTCAGATACGTTTAACTGTTCCGCTGTCGTTGAAGCTAAATCTCTGCCATTACGTATTTCGTTTAACAAAGCGGTGAACAGTTTCAGCTTTGGTAGAAAACAATAACAATAAGAAACAAAACCGTCACAAAACAGTTTTCATTGGCTTCAACCAAACCCCAGAAATTTAGGAATAGTTTTTCATACAAGAAATTTGACAAGAAGTCTCCTCTTTATGTGTTACGCAGCATTGAATAAAAACATGTATTAGTTTATATGAAGAAAAACACATGGTAAAAAATTCATGCAAATGCGCCCAGAATTGTAGAAGCGGTTGTAAACACAAAGAAAGTTAACGCCCGTCCGACAGACCGCCCGCTAGCCTAGCCGCCCGCCGACATTCACTGATAAAGATTTTTTTCTTCTGAAAAACTGGTTGATAAAACCATCATCCCGCGACCATCCATCAGTACCACTTTTCCAATCACGATGAAACGATATCATCGTCGCCAAAACAAGACATAGAAACACAAATGATATAATTATCAAAGCCGGTGTAACCCGTTTCCACATATTCCTGCTTATGGACGTGCCCCGTAGAAAATATCATGTTCCACAATGTTTTCTTCCAAAAAAAAAAAAAGACTTTTTTTCTTTAGATTTCATTAATTTAAATATATGCTCTACGAATTCCTTGAATTTTGACATGTCTATGACTTTGTTGTCTGGTGATATGTTTTGATTGAAAGGATTACATATTTGAGGGCTTCAAAACATGTACAATAGGTATCCTTGCACAAAAGGATGTACCCCTGTGACTTCGACTTCAAAACTTGACATTTTATATGAAATATCGTGTATCTCTTCTGGCATTTTTTAGTGTCTGGAGTTTACAATTATGTTTCCTTAAAAACGTATTGGCTTTCTGGTTCAAATTACATATGTTTCAGAGTAGAAGAAAGGTTTCCAGGAAATCGGTTAGAGCTATAAAATAGCAGTCAACAACAGATGACCTTGTTAGGTACTTTCTTGTCAATATCAGAAACACTGTTTTCTCTCCGGTATATGTCATAGAAAAAATTTGCACTCTAGATTTATAAAACGGGCTATTGCACATAAGTAAAGTCATTAAAAATCATCATCCCTCTTGAATATCTCGAAGTGAACAGTGTCGAATTTATGGCGTCTTGTACATTATTAATTTCTCTTATAGGTAAACAATGATAAATTAAAGATTTAGACCTATCCTTCTTTCTAAAATTCATTCATTCCAGTGCGAAAGAGTTTGTTTACTCTGCAGGACAAGAGATGATATTGACGTCATGGTAATTCGGCGTCATGCGTGTGTCCTTGAGATTTTATCAATTGTTTTCGGAGACCAGTTATCTAAATAAAGTATGGACTTTCCTTAATATCCTATGTATCTAGTCAAAGTTCGGGTGGTAAGTTGCAACTAACTGACCAATCGCTGGCCCCGCCAACTTACTCCGTTGGCCACGCCCATTGACTCCAAAAGGCGTTATTTGGGGTGTCATGGGTTCGATCCCCGTAGGCGGCACAAATCCTTTCCGACTTTTGTCTCTCACCAATGGGTGGTTAATCGTAACCCTAAGTGGGATAGCAGCTTGAGGCTACGTAAGGATGTAGTGGTAGTGCTAGAAATACCAGGAACCCATTGTTCGGTGCTCCACCCGCCGCGATATGACTTAAATTCTGTTTAAAGTGGCGTTAAATCCTATTCAATCAATCAATTTTGTAAAAAATAAGGTCAGTAGTATGTAACAAAAAGTAACAAAAGCTTGAATAAGGTACAAAAAAAATTTAAAAAATAAAAAAAAAATAAATAAATAAAAAAATAAAGTAAAAAAGTACAAACACACGTTCGCTTATCCGTTGACCATGTAGACAATACCTGGTGGATATTTAGGTATCAAATGCTCGTTTGAGCGTTTTGGGAAATTTGGGAAACTATTCCGTGCTAGGTTTTAGAAATACCGATGCACTCCTTTGTTAATTCAACATATGAGAGTTTACCTCC